>CM062817.1:1281366446-1282793392 GCA_031772625.1 Pinus tabuliformis | reverse complement strand
CTCGCACAGTTTCAAGACATCTATGTTGAATTTCTCGAGCAATTGTACATGAAAATCCTTCGACCTCTGCAACTGTCCTCAATGAGGTGCTCCGAGAAATCACAATCACATCAGTGAAAAGAGAACAACGATGAGCAAATTAATTAAATTTCCTGATTACCTTCTTCTCGATCGCTGGCTTTACCGTACGCTAAGGTTCCTGAGCAGCCGTAGCCAACCAGCAGCTAGAGACAGATGTGCGGAATGGCTGGTAAGATCCTAAGTTCAGTAGCTTATATGGCTTAGCAAGCAGGGAAAATTCACTAAAGCGAAGGCCGTAAGTTAATGAAGCTTAGTATTCTAATTTTTATATTAATGGTAAAGCGTTATAACATACATAAAGAAACCTGGGAGACCTGGCATTCAGTCCCTCTAGATTTACATGTCCGAACCCCTCCATGTGTACTAAAGTTATCCCCAACATCTGTTGGGCCATCACCTAAGCTAATTTGATGGCGATTAAGGTAATTCAGGCCATTTTTATGTGTATTGTGTACACATTTCATTCCATTTCACATTATGCATGCAACGCCCGCTACGTGTAAGTTACTTTTGTTGTTATATAATAAGGTTAGAAATGATTTCGTGGTTACCTTGCTTCTGCTTCTCATTTTACTTGGGGTCCACTACATTGGTCTATTTTAGGTATTGTTTATGTTATTACATTGTTTTGATATATTTTAGCCTCTACAGAGTTTCAGTTTTTTTACGTAAGGTCTGTACGATTTAGTTTTTGATATATTTCAGTCGATTTCAATTTTCATCTTGGCAATGGATTTTTTTTCACCCTAGCCAGTTTTTTTACCTAGGCTATGTACGATTTCAGTTGTCATCTTGGCAATGGTTTTTTTTTAACCCTGGCCAGTTTGCACGAATTAGGTCTTCAGTTGCACCCTTCAAAATTATAAACCTCAGTTGCTGCATTTGACATCTGAATATTGGTCAAATCGCATTATATCTATAATTCTGTTTGAATTTATCTAACTAAATGAGGTGCATCAAGACTCCTGCATATTCTGCTTGTACAATCCTCTCGTTTTGTTACAGTTGGTACCGCAGAAGTTTTTGGTGTCTCAGAGGCCCTGTAGCCATCGTAGACCCTATGAATCTTCGACGTTAGCTTTTTGGAGGAGCTCTTTTCACATTCTCAACTCGGTGTGAAAAATACAGAATCTAGTAATTTTGGTTTGCCGACTGTATCTGGGATGATATGTGTATCTTTTTCTAGTCACAAATTTAATAAGACTGCAATTTTTTGATCAATATGAACTTCGATTTCTTATTTCAGAAAGCCCTCCCTGTTGTTCTCTCATCTTGAATATCAGCTCAGCTTCTATGTCTTGGACCTTATCAACAAGTTCACATATTTCCATTTGATGTTGCTGCATTTATGTATACCTCCTAGTTTTTGTTTCCGATATCTTCTTTCTGCTCTTTTCAATTTTGTTAATCAAGTTTAGCAACTTTTCATCTATTTTTAGCATTTCCTCCATAAGTTCTGGATTACACGAGATTTCACACGTATAGATTAGGATCTTACAGTAACCTCTTATTAGTGATACAACTATAGCCTGTTTCTAATATGAGTAACTAGTAATCACAAAGCTCTGTGTAAGCTATTATGGATATTAGGATATCTGTATAAACTAGTGATTACAGATTGATTCATCTGCAATTGGGGACCCTATTGGGGCTTATGTTACTCGTCATATAGGGATTCAGACTGTGTGATAAGACTATTGAATGCACTCTATTTATCTATGTTATGACAAGCTAACTAGTAGTGATTACGTGATGACTATGCTTTCTCTGCTCATGAAGTTTAGTCTATACGAACTGCTACTTACCTCGGCCAGTTTGCAGGAATTAGGTCTTGAGATGCACCCTTCAAAATTATAAACCTCAGTTGCTACATTTGACATCTGAATATTGGTCAAATCGCATTATATCTATAAGTCTGTCTGAATTTATGTAACTAAATTGGGTGCATCAAGACTCCTGCATATTCTGCTTGTACAATCCTCTCGTTTTGTTATGGTTGGTACCTCAGAAATCAACTCGCTCCTAGCACCCTGTTAGACATTTACCTTCACTTGTAGCCTCATAGAATGTATTCGTCGACTTTTCCATAAAAAATAGTCATAAATTGGCATGAAAAGGCTGAATTTGGTACGCACTTGAGAATGATGAAGAGAATGGTTTCATAATCAGGTCATGATACATGTCTTGCATGGAGGTTATAATGAAAATTAATACCAGGACTCTAACCGAATATAATTGCAATTAGTACTAGCACTCTGTGGTTATTGGCAGGAATTAGGTCTTCAGTTGCACCCTTCAAAATTTTAATCCTCAGTTGCTATTGTTAAAAAAATCATGATTACTGAAACAATCTCATTTGTTGTTGTTAAATAATTATGATTACTTAAACAATCGCTGCATTTGACATCTGAATATTGGTCAAATTGCATTATATCTATAAGTCTGCTTGAATTTATGTAACTAAATAAGGTGCATCAAGACTCCTGCATATTCTGCTTGCACAATGCTGTCGTTTTGTTACCATTGGTACCTCATAAGTTTTTGGTGTCTCAGAGGCCCTGCAACCATGGTAGACCCTATGAATCTTCGGTGTTAGCTTTTTAGGAGGGGCACTTTTCACATTCTCAACTCGGTGTGAAAAATACAGAATGCAGTAATTTTGGTTCGCCAACTGTATCTGGGATGATATGTGTATCTTTTTCTAGTCACAAATTTAATAATAATGCAATTTTTGGATCAATATGAACTTTGATTTCTTATTTCAAAAATCTCTCCCTGTTGTTCTCTCATCTTGAATATCAGCTCAGCTTCTATGTCTTGGACCTTACCAACAAGTTCACATATCTTCATTTGATGTTGCTGTGTTTCTGTATACATACTGGTTTCTGTTTCCGATATCTTCTTTCTACTGTTTTCAATTTTGTTAATCATGTTTAGAAACTTTTCATCTATTTTTAGCATTTCATCCATAAGCTCTGAATTACAGGAGATTTCACACGTATAGACTAGGAGCTTACAGTAACCTCTTATTAGTGATACAGCTATAGCCCGTTTCTAATATGAGTAACTAGTTCAGACTATGTGATAAGACTATTGAATGCACTCTATTTACCTATGTTATGACAAGCTAAGTAGTAGTGATTACGTGATGACTATGCTTACTCTGATCATTAAGCTTAGTCTATACGAACTGCTACTTATATCTGCCTTTTCCTATATATATAGGTCATGTCTATTTTCCTCTATTCCTTATGATTCCCATAGGTCATTCACTAAATACACGCCTAATATAGGAATATTTGGCATATCAATGGGTATACTACTTCCTTATTTCCATAATAGTATTGATAATATTAGCTTGTACATGATGGCCCACTGCTTGTATTACTCTTATTAAGTAGATATAGCAATGGTAATACAGAATGTTTATACATAGGATATAAAAGCCGGAGCTTGCTTACTGTGAACTAAGAGCCTGGTTGGTAGGGTATACTAATGGTAATACTTTACCTTAATGAAAGGTGATATACTAGAGATGTCAAGTTTGATCACTACCTAATACCGATTGCTAGTTGACCAAGGGGAATAGAAGCAATATGGTGTACAGGTTGTAGCTCAAACGACATAGGTAATAAATAGTGATATGTAAATAGTTCAAATCCCATAGTAGTAAGATGAGCTATCCGTATGGGCTGTAATCGTGAGCATTATCAATAATACATGGGGTCTCATCCCTATTCTAACCATACATAAGCTGTACCCATGATCTCTACTAATATAGTGTGATTTTATATTACTATAGAACCAAGCAACGTATAAGCTGTATTACTTAGGGTATTCATTCTACCTGACCTGATATGGAACTCATATGATACTAGCTCGATATAGTGTGATTACCATGGATTCACTGTAAAAAATCACTGTAATTACATAAGATAGGTTATATGCAGTTATAGAGCTTAAGAAGCTTACCTCCTCTCTTATATTGGAATAATGAAACAAGAATATTCGTAATGATCGTTCGTAACTAGTAGTAATACCAGACATATTATTAACATAACGTATAAGGATAACATATCCACTATGTTTCACGTAATCTAATGGGCTTGATTAGGTTATCACTGTAGCTTAAGACTCTGAGTAATAAACATACTAGCAATCACAGTCATAAGTATAGGAAACAAGTGTAATCAGGCTGATCTGGAGTTGTAAGTACTGTACTAGTTATGTATAAAGCTTTGGTAACTAGTGTGTAAAAGGACTGTTACTTCCTGTCTAAGCTCTTATAAGTGCTAGTTATGTTAAAGGTTTATAATGTTTATTACAAATATACCTGTAATGAATAAGATCCACATGCTCACTACTGCTACTACTACTTCTCAGGTTCTCCAGTTGCTGTGGTTTTCCATCCAACTCTTTTGCAATCTCATCTTTGCGCTCATCTTTTAATCTATTATCTACTTGAAGTTTTGCAATCAAGGCACTCATGACTTCGATCCTGTTCTCCAAGACTACTTGCTCAGTAGCATTGATTTTCTCTTCAAGGTGGGATTTAGGTAATTTGACAATACCTTTGCCTTTGGCCACATACTCCAAGGTGCTAATTGTTTTTTGAATGTCTTTTGGATCAGTGCTTGCATATAGAATCATCAATATCCTAGATTCATCATCTTCGAAAGAATCCTGAAAAAGAAGAGAAGTTTACAAAACCCTCCTATTGGAAATGAATAAATGCATTGGTCTAGAAGACATGCATACACTTTAGACCTTCATATGTAGTTTTATACTGCTGCTAACTTGGTTCTTTTGCAGCCTCCGTCATCTGTTGTTCTCTCATCTTGAATATCAGCTCAGCTTCTATGTCTTGGACCTTACCAACAAGTTCACATATCTTCATTTGATGTTGTTGCATTTCTATATACCTCCTGGTTTCCGTTTCCGATATCTTGTTTCTGCTGTTTTAAATTTTGTTAATCAATTTTAGCAACTTTTCATCTATTTTTAGCATTTCCTCCATAAGCTCTGAATTACAAGAGATTTCACACGTATAGACTAGGAGCTTACAACAACCTCTTATTAGTGATACAACTATGGCCCGTTTCTAATATGAGTAACTAGTTCAGACTATGTGATAAGACTATTGAATGCACTCTATTTACCTATGTTATGACAAGCTAACTAGTAGTGATTACGTGATGGCTATGCTTACTCTGATCATGAAGCTTAGTCTATACGAACTGCTACTTATATCTTCTTTTTCCTATATATATAGGTCATGTCTATTTTCCTCTATTCCCTATGATTCCCATAGGTCATTCAGCAAATACATGCCTAATATAGGAAGAATTGGCATATCAATGGGTATACTACTTCCTTATTTCCATAATAGCATTGATTATATTAGCTTGTACATGATGGCCCACTGCTTGTAATAATCTTTTTAGGTAGATATAGCAATGGTAATATATAATGTTTATACATAGGATATAAAAGTCGGAGCTTGCTTACTGTGAACTAAGAGCTTGGTTGGTAGGGTATACTAATGGTAATACTTTACCTTAATGAAAGGTGATATACTAGAGATGTCAAGTTTGATCACTACCTAATACCGAATGCTGGTTGACCAAGGGGAATAGAAGCAATATGGTGTACAGGTTGTAGCTCAAACGACGTAGGTAATAAATAGTGATATGTAACTAGTTCAATTCCCATAGTAGTAAGATGAGCTATCAGTATGGGCTGTAATCCTGAGCATTATCAATAATACATGGGGTCTCATCCCTATTCTAACCATACATAAGCTGTACCCATGATCTCTACTAATATAGTGTGATTTTATATTACTATAGAACCAAGCAGTGTGTAAGCTGTATTACTTATGGTATTCATTCTACTTGATCTGATATGGAACTCATATGATACTAGCTCGATATAGTGTGATTACCAGTAATTACATAAGATAGGTTATATGCAGTTATAGAGCTTAAGTAGCTTACCTCCTCTCTTATATTGGAATAATGAAACAAGCGTATTCTTAACATAACGTATAAGGATAACACAACCACTATGTTTCACGTAATGTAATGGGCTTGATTAGGTTATCACTATAGCTTAAGACTCTGAGTAATAAACATACTAGCAATCACAGTCATAAGTATAGGAAACAAGTGTAATCAGGCTGATCTGGAGTTGTAAGCACTGTACTAGTTATGTAGAAAGCTTTGGTAACTAGTGTGTAAAAGGACTGTTACTTGCTGTCTAAGCTCTTATAAGTGCTAGTTGTGTTAAAGGTTTATAGTGTTTATTATAAATATACCTGTAATGAATAAGCATCCACATGTGCTACACTACTTCTCAGGTTCTCCAGTTGCTGTGTTTTTCCATCCAACTCTTTTGCAATCTCATCTCTGCACTCATCTTTTAATCTATTATCTGCTTGAAGTTTTGCAATCAAGGCACTCATGACTTTGATCCTGGTCTCCAAGACTACTTGCTCAGTAGCATTGATTTTCTCTTTAAGGTGGGATTTAGGTAATTTGACAATACCTTTGGCTTTGGCCCCATACTCCAAGGTGCTAATTGTTTTTTGAATGTCTTTTGGATCAGTGCTTGCACATAGAATCATCAATATCCTAGATTCATCATCTTCGAAAGAATCCTAAAAAAGAAGAGAAGTTTACGAAACCCTCCTATTGGAAATGAGTAAATGCATTGGTCTAGAAGATAGGCATACACTTTAGACCTTCATATGTAGTTTTATAATGCTGCTAACTTGGTTCTTTTGCAGCCTCTGTCATGAGACTTAACTGTCAGGTGTCGTGCTTGTCTTGTATTATTCACATGTTACAGTCTGTCAGTCTGTCATAAGAAATGCTTATTTTCAATGTCAAATGTAAGCTTCAAGGCAGTTTTCATGTTACTGGTGTCTTGAATTGATGATATGCTAGCATTAAGCATCGATTATGCTTTACGTAAACTGCCTTACACTTTAGACCTTCATATGTAGTTTTATAATGATGCTAACTTGGTTCTTTTGCAGCCTTCGTCGTGAGACTTAATTGTCAGGTGTCGTGCTTGTCTTGTTTTCTTCACATGTTATAGTCTATCAGTCTGTCATAAGAAATGCTTATTTTCAAGGTCAAATATAAGCTTCAAGGCAGTTTTCATGTTACTGGTGCCTTGAGTTGATGATATGCTAGCATTAAGCATCGATTATGCTTTATGTAAACTGCCTTGATTGCATTGCTATTGAAATTCCTTGTTATACCCGTTATCTTTTAGTATGGTACACAGATCAAATTCTTTGCCCCAATATAGTGATCAGTTGTGTGGTGTACGATTTATGCGTACCTACATGAAGCATGGACTACAGGGATACTTTTTAAATTTTGCATGCTCTGGTGCATTCCTTTCACTAGTTTGATTATGCAATAATGGGCATTTGGATTGTAGAAGCTAGCAAGTATCTAATTTCTTGATTCCACTTATTAATTTGAAGCTGTCTTCGACTGGTCATTGGATTGATATAGATTGATCAATGGATTTACAATGACTGATCCTAACATACAGTAGGTTCTGCAGGTTCTTTTTTATCTTGGCAGTCATATTTTGAACTTTGGTATCAAAACTGCGCATTGGATGCTACCTGACATAAGCAGTCTGCGCAACTTCGTAGACATTTGCAGTTCCAAAGGTGCACACAATCACTTCGTGTTCTATATTCATTTTCATTGTTCAACTTGCTATTATGATTCTGTGGTTGTAATTGCATTGCATCAGTAAACATAATATTGCATTGAACACTTAATCGTCATCATGTCTTCTATGTCTGAGAAACACAAGTTGCAATTAGTATTCCCAAAGCATCACTTATTTCATGTAGACAATTTCTCATATCTAATTGGAGACTGTTTATTCTATAGTTTAGAACTTTTGCTAGATTTCCGATACACATCAGTAGAGCTAAGGAAAGGAACAATAGAATATTTTAGAGACTGTCTCGAAAAACAAGATAGTGAGGTAATTTTTTCTTATGAACATGAACTGCATCAAGCCTCACTTAAAGAAATGCATAACATTAGCAACCATGAAATCTATTTAGACAAAATGGCTAGATCCGCCTCAAACAATATACCCCTAGCATCTAGAGGTCTATGGGGAGATATTTTCTGCATCCATTTGCTGTCAAACTGGTTGAAAATTCCAATTACAGTTTGGTCCAAAACAAATATGAGAGTGTATTTGCACTTCAATTCAAGTGTTACAACAAATACTCGTGACATATTGTTCCATGACGAGGATCCTCTGAATGGGCACTTCAAGCCTTTGGTTCATAGGCAGCCTACAATTAGTTGTACCTTCCAACAACAAACCGATACCTCAAAGAACAATACTGAACCGCAACCTGAGACAAAATGTCAATCTATTGAAGCTAAATTAAAACCATCTTGTCACTTAAACAAGCACAAGAGAAGTGTATCCTTTCATGTGCTTAAGGACATTGCTTCGAAGAACCTGAAAAGACAAAAAATAGGCATTGAGTATAACAAAGTTACAATGAAACAACAAGTTGTTCTAGAAAACATAGAAGCTGTTAGTGACTGTCATTTAAACAAGCACAAGAGAAGTTTATCTTTGCATGTGCTTAAGGAAATTGCTCAAAAAAATTTGAAAAGGAAAAACATAGGCATTCAATATAACAAAAGTACAATGGAACAACAAGTAGTTCTAGCCAACACAGAAGATGTT
Source organism: Pinus tabuliformis (assembly GCA_031772625.1). NCBI lineage: Eukaryota > Viridiplantae > Streptophyta > Pinopsida > Pinales > Pinaceae > Pinus > Pinus tabuliformis. The sequence continues at coordinate 1,282,784,563 of CM062817.1, read as the reverse complement.
TGTGACACACCACACATAGAAGATGTTAGTGAAACACTAAGATTTCGATCACTTAGAAACTTGAAAGAACATATTAGAAGCAACGCACAAACAAAAATTGTAACTTCTTGTCCATTAGACAAACAGTCAAAAAGTCTATCTTTGCATTTGCTTAAAGGAATTATTCGGAAAAAATTGAAAACACAGAAAATAAGACTTGCATTCAACACAACAACAATGAAACAAGAAATAGTCATAGAAAACGTGGACTACAATCCATCTGCAACAAGATCAAACGATCTATTAGCACAATCAAAGAACCCAGTAAAACATGAGACACTGAGATTTTGATCACTTAGAAACTTGAAAAAACATATTAGAAACAACGCACAAACAGAAATTGTAATCCCTTGTTGATTAGGAAAAGAGACAAAAAGCTTATCTTTGCGTTTTCTTAAAGGCATTATCCGGACAAAATCGAAAACGTAGAAAATAAGACTTGCATTCAACACAACAACAATCAAACAAGAAATAGTCATAGAAAACATGGACTACAATCGATTTGCAACAACATCAAAGGATCGTTCAACACAATCAAAGAAATTAGGAAAATCAGACCTATCGATTCAATCAAGATCAATGAACAAATTAACAGAATTATCAAACTTTGATCAAATATATCAAAGACAAGTAACTGACACACCTATTTTCAATTGTCCATCATGTGAAACAACGTTTTTCAAAAGAGACATCTGCTTTGTGAAACAAGAAAGTCAAGAAAAAAAAAATAAGATTAGGAAACTATCAACTAGTTTCGAGAATGTTAAATCTCGTGTTGAAAATTGCTACATTTGTAAACACGCAAAAAAGCAATTGAAGATGAAACAATTGCTAAATATGTCGTTCCTGAACAGATAAGAAGAAACAATGGCACTGGAACACTCACAGAACTCACTGAACTAGAAGAAAGACTAGTTGCATTAAGATTTCCCTTCTTGCAAATAAAAGAAATGGGCCATCGACATAAGAAATCGCAACTAGGCTTAACTGGAGGAGTCATCAATGTCCCCACTAACATTTCCAGAATTCAATCTGCATTTCCTTGAATTATAAAAGACACTGACACGGTTGCTGTTGTTCTCAAAAAGAGTTTAAGATTCAAAAGTGCTTATGCATTTGGTCGAGTTCGAGTTCACAAAGTGATGAAAGCATTAAAACAATTATGCAAAAGGATGCTTTACAAGCTCGAGAACACTACCATAAATGACAATTGGAAAGAGGCATTCCTACAAAACCAAGAGGCATATCAAAGTTCAAGTGACGCTGAAGATAGCGAACACGATAACCAAGACAACGATGAACCAATGACAAAAACATTGGTCCATGGATTCATTGATGCACACACTGTCCATGACCTTGTAAATAAACAAATTAACATTGCACCTGCTGCCGGATACATGCCATTAGGAATCTTCAAAGATAAGTACTCAGAAGAAATGAGTTTCCCATCGCTTTTCTATGGCAACAAACACCCAGCTGACATCTCCAAAAACTTTACATATCAAAAGATTTGCCACTGGGAAGTGCTGCATAAAAACCACGATTTTGCTTATCATACTACAAACCTGTTCTATAAAGCAATTCACATTATCATAAATCAGGTGTTGAATACAATGTGGATTAGAATTAGAAAAGGGTAGTTGAAAGGTAGAAAACTAGTTGCAAAAGACGTTAAGTCAAAACCAAACCTAGATCGTATTTTAAATTCTGACATTGGGTACATGGACCTAAAAACAATTCGTACCTCACCTGACTACCACCAGCGAATACGGAACAAACTCTATGCAATGATACGACAACTAGGGCCGCTCACTTGCTTTGTCTCCTTTAGCAGTGCAGAACATCTTTGGGATCCTTTAATGCATGCATTGAGAGACATAAAGCAAAACAATAGAAGACCAAATACAAGTGAACTTGATGAAAATGAACCTAGCTCATTAATAATAAACAACCCTATTACTTGTGTACGTTACTATAGATCTAGGAGGGATGCACTACATCAATTGATATCTCATGATCACAAGTATTATGGAGAGCTCACTGACCACTTCTATGTAACTGAATTCCAAAACCGGGGCAGTGAACATGAACATGGCTTACTTTGGATAAAATCTGCACCAATCTACGGACAAAATACAAATATTGAAGTCAAACAATTCATTGACAATTACTTGTCAACTAATTCACTCTTACTTGCAAGTGAACTTAGAGTTCTACAACACCATTGTCACACAAAAAGTTGTAGGAAGCGTGAAAATTCTAATTGCATATTTAATTTCCCAATACCACCGATGAAAGTAACAAAAATACTTGAGCCTCTTGAATTCGATAGTGATAAAACAAAAGCACATGCAAAGCTAATCTTCGAAACAATAAACAACACAAGATACAGTGAAAATGATACATTTGATAGCTTTTTAGCCAACCTTGGACTAGTACACAATGAATACATACATGCTATCCAGTGTACACTAAATCGAACAACACTCTTATTGCAAAGGAAACCAGTTGACACCTGGACAAATAACTTTGCAAAACATATTCCAGGAATTTGGATTGCAAACACTGATTCCCAATTTGTACTTGACTCATATGCAACTACAATGTATTGCAGTTCCTATATGACAAAAGAAGATAAAACACTCACAAGAACATTTAAAAACATACACGACAATCATGTGAAAACAAAATCTGATATCCTAAATACCATTAGTTCTTTAGGGAAAGCTTTGGTCAACTTGCAACAAATGTCTGCACAACAAGCAGTGCATATTGTGTTATCACTCCCACTAAACTGTAGTTCACGAAAGTGTGTATTTATTAACACATCTCCTGTCGATGATCGTGCATTTGTTCTTAAAAGAAAAAAAGACCTGCAAAAGGAAGCAGATGACTCAGAAGACATAATGTGCCCATCAATTATTGACTACTATGCTCTACGACCTATCGCTATTGAACATGTATGCTTAGCAGAATTTGCATCTAGTTATACAAAGAAAGGACAAGAACACAGAAAATCAAGTAGACCATATGTCATTCGATCTGTTAGATATAACAAATACAAGGACATTGAAAATCACTGTAGAGAGCAATTAATGTTATACTATCCCTATCGAGGAAGTGAAACTGCAATTAAGCAACATCACACAAGTTGGCAAGCTGCATATCTTGCATTCGAAGAAATAGTCAAGCAAAATGAACAAAAGTTCAAATTTGCTACAACAACTACATGGGGTGACATAGATGACGCAATACACACAATAGAAACAGAAACTGAAGAAATATTTGACATAGATAGTTTGAAATCAAATGAAACAGAAACTATAACATTTAACAAATTGATAGATGAAAAATATGAAAACTACGACTTCCAAAATGACTTGGAACATTTGCATGATAGCAAGAAGTTTGCTCTACCATCTACAAGGCCATATGAAATCGTCAAACAACCACATATACTTGAATACCTAGAGTACTATGAATTAATGCGACAATTAAACACAGAACAAGCAAGCATAGTTACTGTTGTTATAACAAGAAAATTGTACAGACCAGATGAGTTTATCTACCTGTTATTAACAGGAGGTGCAGGAACAGGAAAGACACACACAGCCAAGGCAATCTTCCAATCCTTAGTACGCATACACAATGTGGCATTGCCTTATAACCCGTCACAACTAATAGGAATAATCGCTGCATACATGGGCAAAGCTGCCTTTAATGCTGGTGGTGTGACATTGCATTCTGCATTCTATTTTCCCTTTAACAAAGCAGATTGCCCCTCACTAAACAATGAAAAATTGGACACATTATCAAAGCATTTCCAACAATTGTGTGTACTCCTCATAGATGAGGCATCGCTCCTTGGTGCAACAACACTTTATCAAATTGATAAGTGCCTACGACAAATCTTACACACACCAACTTCATACTTTGGTAATGTTGACACGATATTCTCTGGTGATCTTTACCAGGAAAACCCAGTCAGAGACTCTCTGATCTTTGAAAACCCAAAAATCAACAAAAACACAATTCCATACGACTTCTGGCCAGAGAAAATAAAATGTTATCAATTGCACATAGCCATGCGCCAAAAAGACCCATTGTTCATTGATGTACTAAATAGGATGAGATTAAACATGCAAACAGATGAAGATATTGCTTATGTAAACAATAACTGCTATAGGATCCCACCTTCAAGCCCAGTTTTCCCATACATTTTCTATCGCAACAAAGATTTCCATATTCACAATGCGAAAATGCTTTCCGTAACAAAGGGGGAACAAATAATTCTCGTTGCAATTGACAACTACGAGATTCCTGGATCAAGTTATTTTTCTTTTGATAAAGCAATCTCATTGCCATCAACAATTACAGTTAAACAGAACATGTTAGTTGAACTATATGCAGGAAATTACAATACAAATGATGGATTGGTTAATGGTGCTGAAGGGATTTTCAAATCCTATTCATCTAATAACAACAGGCCTAACATTGTCTGGATAGAATTTTCAGACCCAGAAATTGGGAAACAACAAAGAAGAAAATTCAAACAACTATATGACATAAATATATTGCCAAATTGGACACCAATCTTTTGAATTGCAAAATCGCTAGCAATGTCTCGTAACAAATTACAAATTACAATTCGAAAATAATTTCCAATCCAATTAGCTTGTGCACGAACAATACACCAAACACAAGGGTTGACATTGGATCAACTTGCATTTGGCCCAACTAGTGTCACAAAACATGGTCTAGTCTACACTACATTATCATGTGTTAGAACTATTGACTCACTATACTTGATTAACAAATTGACACAACAAAACTTCCATGTCAAAAACAAAATAATCAATGAGATGGTACGGCTAGAAACAATTGGTGCATGGAAACTAGAATTCGCAAAGAAGAAATCTGTTAACAAGGATGTTTTATCAATTGCAAGCCTAAACACACGTAGTCTATGTGCACATCTTAGTGACGTGATTCATCAAAATGACTTAATGGACAATATGATTCTCTGTACACTCCACCAATAGTCAAAGAATTCTTATCATTTGATTTTTCTACTGCACATTCTACACATGGAATTCTTACTTGCATAAACAAAAAAATACCTGTTAACACCCAGGTTGTTCCCTATGACTCCCAAGGGAATACGGCCGGGGTAACCACTAACCAATCTTTGGGTTACAGTTCCTAGCCTAACTGCAACCAGAGAGGGCTCTCTCTTTATGATTTGTCTCTGTTATGATGGTGTTTTAGGCTAGCTATTAAGTTTAATCTTGTTTCAATTGTTTGGTTGGAAAAGTTTCAGTCAAACGTGTGTGCTCTTCCCAGCATATTATATAACATTGGGCAATGGAGTCAGTGGTCCTTTGGTTTGGTGTGCTATGTTGATACAGTAATGAAAGCTGCAGAGCAAGGTGATTGTCCGGGGAACAAAGCTTTGAAATTGAGTTTGTGTGTAACATGTCCAGGATAAGAAAGGCAATTAAGGATCTTTCTATAAACTGGTATGAAAGGAGAAACAATTGTTACCTGGAAGCATTTAAGAATTTCTAGATAACATTCACAGCATGGAATTAAATGTAACATGAGCATTTAAGAATTCATGTCTGTTTTAATTCTGAAGAAAACATTTACAGCAACATAAGATTGAGCACAGGGTGTTAAGAAACATGTCCTGAACTATTCTTTTTCTTTATTGCTAGATATGACGGAAATATGAAAACGAAATAACATAGGGAAACGAAACAGAGTTTAAAGAAGACATATCATTCCACCAGACAACGCAAGGTTTCTGCAACAGCTCTTAGATTATCAACAAGACACCAGAGTTCCAGGAAATCACTGAGCTGAAATTGCTCTTTGTATTAAACTTTTCTGAAAATACAGAGTATACATGCCTCAGAGTAAAATTTACCAACCCCTTATGCGTTACTAAGGGGGGTATATATACAAATTTACATTTGGAAAATATCTGAATGAAGAGTAAATGCTCCATAAATGTCCTACCAACTGCTGGAGTGCAGCAGCTGAAAGAGTAAATGTTGTAATAACTTTTAGTCCCTTAGCTGTCAAAAATGGTCAGAGACTGTTGACTTGGTGGCAATTGGAGTCGGTTGGAGACGTGCTGTTCAAAATGTGGCTAGCTGTCATCGTTAGTGATGAATCACTTTTTGGATGCTTTTCAAACATTAACCCTTTTACACTTGTCTTCTGGTGACCTGAGCTGGCAGTGGCCGAATGTCTTGAAACTACCGTGGCAGAATTTGGAGCATGGCCTGCCACCAGTCCTCCTTAGGCATTTGATGCCTCCGAATTTTAATTAGAGTCTCATCAAGCTCTGTATATCTGAAAAAACTAGGAGGAGTGTCAAATAAATGATTTACCTCATTTTCAATAAAAAATGAGCCTTCGAGCTTAGTGTACAAGCTCTGTCCTGTTGGAGGAACTGTTTCCTCAGAAGTACTGCTGGATGCAGTGATTTGATTTTCAATGTAAGTGGCCATCCTGTTTGTAAATTGATCTCTGCTGATCAATTTTCCTGTGCTGCTCAACAGGCTAGGCAGTCCTCTTGCTTGTAGCATTCCCATTCTGAGTTTATAATCTTCAACTTCAGTCTGTATCTCATAACTTTTTCTTTCTACCGTCTGTACATAACCTCTGAGAGTTAGCACCTTTTTAGCCATGAGGATGGCCTCTGTTCTGTTGGTGATTCCAACGGCTGCCAGCTCCTCTTTGTCTTGCCTGTTCAAAAATTCTATCAATTGGCTAGCTTGCTCAGGTCTGTTTCCTAACACTGTCTTGGCCCTCTGGACATCTGTCTGGGCTTGTACAATTAAATCCATATGCTCATGGATTGTTTTAATGGATTTCCACTGTTTGATAATGGCTTGGGTAATTTTATTCCACAAGATTCTTTTGATTTCTGCCATAGTATTTTCCAGATTGAGCTCCTTCTCCAGGGCCTTTATTTTATCTTTTTGAGCCTTAATCTGTCTGCCCTGTTCTGCTACCGTTATCTTTGATTGATCATATTTGGCATCTATCTCTGCCAGTTTTTCTTTTGCTTTCTTTATTTCATCCGCCTGTAGCTCCATTGCCTTGACAGCTTTGGTCAATTCTTCTACACTGGGGTGGGCATCTGGAGCTGCTGTTGTACCTGCTGCTTCTGTTGTGGGGGCCACTGCTGCCCCAGAAGTTGTTGCTGTTGTGGAATCTGTTGGAGGAGCTTGGAGTGTAGATTCTCCCTGTTTGTCTTGTAATGCTCCTTCCAGCTCTTTCTCTAGTTCTTGGATCCTTTGATCTTGCTGTAATAAGAGGTCAAGTTGTTCATTAACTTGCTTTTCTTTTTGCAATTCAGCTGTCTGAGGGTGTTCTGTAGGTAACAGCTTCAACCTCTTCTTCATGGCATTTAGATCATCATCCTTTTTCTTCATGAGGGCTTTTACCCCGGTTGGATCACTAGGGTCATGCCCTAGATCAACAATAATCTCCTCAAGAGATTTTATCCTATTGTCCTTGGCCTTAGAGGACATCCTCTCAAAATCTAGTTGAGTGTTTGTATTCTTCAAAGATTCTTTCAGCTCATGAGCTAATGTGGCCTTCTCTACCAAAGTGGCATAGACCATCTCCCCAGTCTGCTTGTGGAGTTCAATTTGGTCCATAGGATGTATGTCTTTGGCCAGGACCTCCACCCTTGTTTTGATGAAATCTGCAGTTGTCATTGGCTGCGGCCCCTTGGGTTTGAAATGGCTGAATATTATTTTTTCTTCTTTGAAGTCGTAGACCGACATCAACCTTTCCTGCTGGGCTGGAGTGGCATCTATAAACTGTTTGTAAACCTCAGCCCTCAATAACTCATTTGCTGCCTTGATTTGTTTGAAGGAAGCCTTAGCACCTTTAAGCTTCTGGCTTTGCTGAGAAGAGGATGACACCTCCAAACCAAGCTGTAAATTCTGCTCCTGCTGAAAGGAGCTTGTCCCTGTATGTTGGCTGCCCTCCCTGTCCTTTGCTGTGTTGTTCAAGACATCTTCAGTAATGTCTTCCACCTCTGGGGAATCTGCCCTTTGCCTTTTGGCTTCTGGCTGGTGGGAGGATCCACTGAGGGGAGTGGACTCTTCTCTTTGCCTTTTAGTACCCCTCTCTTCATGTGCTGGGGTCTGCAAAACTGAGGTAGTTAATGGCTCAGTTTGAGGTGGCGGTGTTTGCATTAGGGGGGTTTCTGGCAGCCCAGTTTGTGGCAGAACAGTTTGTCCTTGTTGCTGCTCTGTTTGTTGTTCTGTTTGCTGATCTTTTTGCTGTGACTGTTGCTCTGACTGTTCCTTTTTTGCTTCATCCTCTGCATCCATTTTTCCTTTTCCTTTATCTAAGCCTGGTGCTGCTGTAGAGAGTGTCTGCGGCGCTGTCCTGGTAACTGAGGTCCCTTCTCCCACTGATTGAGGCAGTCTGAAAGGTACCTGGAGCACATAGTCCAGGTCAATAGTCTTCTCAAGTTCTTTCATATTTTTAAGCATTCTTTCTTCTTCAGTTAAGCTCTCAACTAGAGTGTCCAGCTGCCATTCTTGTAAGTTGGCATACTTTTCTATGTGTGGGTAGTGGCAGTGTTTAATCCCTAGGAGTCTGTACTTAGTTCTCCTAGCAGTGATGAAACCTTGAGGGTCATAAGGGACCCATCGAAAACTGTATGACAATTTATATTTGTCCTTGAGGATCAGGTCTGCAGATTCCCATCCTTCCTTCTTGTTCATGATGAAAGGGCCCAACTCATTTTTGAAGTTAAGGTGTGCCTTTTTCTTGGAGCTGTGGAAATGGGTAAGGTCTGACTGAATCAATTGCCTGTAATACTCCAAGGCAAATAATCTCATAGGAACATACTTGGGTAGCCTGTATGGACAGAGCTCACAGCCATATACTCTGAACACAGTATGGTGTTCATATAGGTACCAATCACCTATTTTGTACTTCTTAGATAGCTGCAAAGCTTTCTTGATCTCATTAGATATTCTAGGTGGAGGGGACTTCATAAGCATGCAGGAGACTGGGTACACAAACTGGTCAACAAATTCACAGTAGGTATAGGGTGAATTTGTGATTTTATGATAGACTGAGGTCCAGAAGATGACAGATCTCCTCTCTCCTTTATTATCCAGCCTTGTGATGTAGCATGGGAAAGCTTCAGAATGATAAAACATGAACAGGTGGTAGATGTAAGCTGAGTATCTGAAGACCCCCTGTCTGTCCATTTTGCTCAATTGATCATGAATCCTATTGGCTATGAACTTAGCAAAGTTATACTTTCGGGTAGGGGGTTGACGTGGGCTGTAAGCAGACAGCAATACGAGCATGGCTTGATCCACATGCTCACTGTTTTGGTAACCTAACACATAGGCTATCATGTCCAGTAGCAGCCTGCCTGAGTCATTGAAATGTTCATGCAGATAAGGGGGTGGCCCTGTAGGCTGGCACTCAGTTCTCATGTAGTTCCTGGTGACCTTTTGCAGCTCCTCACTGGTCATCTTGTCACCAGCTTCCAGCAAATACCTCATGGAGAATGGGATTAGCAACTCCGTTTGATCAAACTGTAACATCTTGTTGATGGACTCAGCATTTATATAAAAAAGGATCCTCCCTGATGGAGTATTGACAGCTCTGTGCTCCAGATCATAGTTTTGAGCACATAAGTGAATGATTTCAGGGAAAACATTCACAGCTGGGAGACAGTAATAGGGCAGGTTTGACTCCCATATTCCATCTGTACCAAGTCCATCCTTATGGTCTTCCCTCAGTGTAGTGAAGGTCTTCAAAAAGTCCCTGTCTCCCTCAAAGTCATCAATGAGACAATCCTTGTCAATAAATGGCAAGGCCTCCAGTTCCTTATTGGTTTGATTTAGTGGAGTAACACTGAGGGAAGAGGATGCAGAGGCTGCCATGATATAATCTGTATGTGTGCAGGGAGAGGTAATAGTTTGATAAGTCTTTAAAGACTTAAGCAGTAGGTAAACTGTACACAATGTGATGTCCTCTTCTAGTGTAAAATTGTAAGCAAGTTGGTAAATTGCTGCAAATTCTCAGGGATGTGGATTGCCTAAGGGGACGTTGCAGAGACAGTGATAATTCTTTAGGAAGAGTGCAGGTGGCCTGTACTTGGAAAAAGGGAACAATGCCGAGTACCTCGGGGGCAATTTTGCAGTTTTAACCCGCGAACTGATTGCTCCAATGTCAAATTGTGGCTTAGGGATGGGGCAGGTTGCTTGGGTTTGGTTTAGGTGATCAGGTGGAGCTGAATTAAGTGAATTTACCAGTCTTTAATGGTGAATTCTACAGAGAATTGGAATTCATGGGCAAAGTGGAAGGAAATGGCAAAATACCTGGAAAATCGACTTGGAAGCTCACGGGCCGGGTTGTGGAGACTTAGTGCCGTCGAATTCTGAACTTTGAATGGTCGAATTGTCGAATTTGATGGCTGAGTGAGAGGTTTCGCAGCAGCTGTTGGCAACGGCTAGTTTCTCTTTCGCATGAAAATGAGCGAAAACAACTCATTTAGTCGTTTAAATCGTTAAATTTGGCAAAAGTGTGCATTTGGCGCTTTTCCGCCGATGACGTCAGCATGACGTCATGGCGGGGCCCAGATACGGAGGTGACGTGGCTGCTGAGGTGTTTGCCAGGGTAGCAGGACACGGTGGCGGGCGGGTACAGTGGCGGGTCCGCGTGGAGGGCCACGGGACGCTGGGGCGGGCACTGGCGAGGTGACGTCAGGGTGATGTGCAAATGACATGGGAGGAGAGTGGTATTAGGGGTGGCGGTAAGCGGGTTCCCCGCACCACCTTTGGGCAAAGGCGGTAACGGGGAGGGGGGCTCCGAACAACCCCACCGCCTGCCACGCGTCCCCTGTACGGGATGGCCAAAACCACTTTCCCCGGACGCTAAAGGTCGGCAGGTCGGGGAGTGAAAATGACCGCCCACCTTTAGATCCGGGCGACGGAGATCTGACGGCTGGCGGGCCTTCCGACTGGTCGAGCATGTTTGGGGGGGGGTCCCGCCAGCGCAATAAAATATTCAATTCAATGACTGGGCGGAGGACTATAGGAAAGTGGGTTTTTTCGCAGTTTTTGGGTTTTTTGGGCTTTTTCAAGGGTTTATATAGGAAAACGGGGTTTTTGTGCGTTTTCAGCAGAGAGACGGTGAGGGTTGAGGGACAGGATTTCTGCTCATAACCAGAGGTCAGAGCACATCCAAGACAAGGTTGACCACAGTCCCAGGTGGACTGAAGTCCCCTTAGACCATTTACTTGGCTATAATGCCAAAAGGAGAATATGTAGATAATGCTGGGATTTATACACCATGGTGTTTAATACTAGTAGGGGAAAAGGTAATATAGGGGATTTACATAGTAGAATTAGAGTTAATATGGATGAGAGGGTGAGTGGAGGGGGAAACCATTTTAGTTTATGTGAAACAAACTTGGTTTTGAGAGTAGATCAAAATGAAAAGATTTTTAGACAAGAAATGTGGCTTTAAAAGATTAAGAACCACCATGAAAACTTAGTCATTTTCATGAATCTTAGCTGATGGGGGAATGTTAGAAATGAAATTGGAGGGGAATGAGGGAAATTAGTCATGCTTCCTGCTGTATCTTTTGCTTTGATGCCCACCATCACCATTCTTGCAATGATAGGGATAACCTTTCTGCAACCCCAACTACTTACCCAGCTACTTGCCTAGCATTTTTATTTCTTCTTGGAGGGTGCATTTGGACTTGCAGACCCTTACTTGCCTCTTCTTTTCTTTGGCTTTTTTCTTTTTTTTTTCTATCTACTTCTACCCTTATCTCTTCCAAGGTCCCAGATTAAGCTGTTGAGAGCCCTTTCTTTTCTACCTGAACTAGTTGTCTGCCAAGATTAAGCAGTTTGGACAGACTTCTTTCTCTATTCTATAACTCAAAATTGAAACATGGCATGATCCAGGTTAAACTGTTGGATCATCCACCAAAATTGAAATAAGGTGATCAACATTTGAAACACTTTACACACCTCTTGTTCTCTAGGAAATATGGGATCTTTGTGATATCAAAGCAGAGCATATTTGGACTTTCCCTTGCCAATCATGAAATATGAAACCTATTGGTATAGGTATCCAACAGTGGCTCCACATGGGGATGGTTTTTCTTTTGAAAGACCAAGAACAGCAGGTCAGATTGCCTTGTTCTTTGACTGCCCATCTCAATCTTGAAATTCGCTGCTTTGATGTGTCAAAACTGTATGCTTCCCTTTTGAAAGACCTCTGATCCTATTTGCCTTTTGCTGTTTGGTGAATCACTTAGGAAACTGCATTTTTACAATCTAAATAGAAATAATATGTACATCTGCATATATACAAGGGAACCTGATGTTGCAATCATGGGAAATAGTCAAAATAATGCTTCAGCATCCTGCCATTGACAGGACCTTCATCCAAGTCAGTTTCAGTCAGACTTTTGAGGAAGTAAGTGTTGTTACCTTGCACTGCTTGGACAGCAAATGGTCCTCTCCAAAGGGAATCAAATTTCCCATGTTTTCCTTTTTCTTCTCTCCTTGCATCCCATTTAAGGACTTTATCACCAATGCTGAAATCCTCTGCCTTAGTTCTTCTATCAAAGGCCCTTTTTAATTTTTCTTGTAATATCTGCACTCTGCTGAAAACTTGTTCTCTTGTTTGCTGTAAACAGATTATCTGATTGATCCTCCTTTGCATATCATTTGGCTCTGCTTGACTCTCTTGCAGAAGCTTCATAACAGGCACTCCTAGTGATGATGGAAACTTGGCCTCTAGTCCATAGACCAACTCATATGGGCTGGTCCCAATTGATCTTTTTGTTGTTAGTCTATCTGCCCATAAAGCATTGACTAGTTTCTTATGCCAGTTCTTTTTGTTCTCTTCCAGCACCTTCTTTATGATATTTATTAAGCTTTTGTTTGATGATTCAGCGAGGCCATTTCCTTGGGGATAGTATGCAGTAGAATGGCCCAAAGTGATGTGAAATTTATGGCAGAAGTTCACCATTTTTTTGGATCTGAAAGCAGCAGCATTGTCTGTTATTATTTTGTCTGGACAGCCAAATCTAGCCAGTATGTTGTTTTCCAAAAACTGAATGATTACTGAGTCATTTGCTTGTCTGCATGGGGCAGCTTCAATCCATTTGGTGAAGTAGTCTGTGGCTGTTAAAATCCATCTGTGTTGGCCTGAAGATGAAGGATGAATTTCCCCAATGAAATCCAAGCCCCATTGTTGGAAAGGTCTCTCTGTTGCAATGGGTCTTAAGGGAAGTGGCAGCAACTGTCTTTTGCCCTCAAAGAGTTGGCATTTGTGGCATGAGGCTGTGAATTTCTTCACATCAGAGAACATGGTGGGCCAGTAATAACCAGCCCTCAGTATCTTGTCCACAGTGGACTTCCAGTACAAATGTCCACCACAGTCTCCTGCATGGAAGTCTTGCATGATATTGTTAGTTTCATTCTCCATTAGACAGTGCAGCAATATCCCTTCATGGTTTTTCCAAAGTAAATTTCTGTCCATCACACAAAATCTAGATGTTTTCATTTTTAGGAACCTACACTTAGTTCTGGACAGTCCTGGGGGAGCACACAGGTTTTGTAACACATAACAGATATCAGAGTACCAAGGAGATTGTTCAAAGGCTACATTGATCTTTGGAGTCGCCAGCTCTGTTTCACTGTCCAGTTGATTGATATCTAAGGCTTGGAAATTTGCTTCTGTCATTAATTTGGCCAAACCTTGCCCTTTTATTAGCTTTGTAGGTTTTATTTCAATGTCAAATTCTAGTATGTTTGCAATCCATTTTCCTCTTCTGCCCTCTAAGTTTTCTTGGGTGAGAATGTCTTTGACAATAGGACTTGGTACATAAGCCACAACATGGGAATAAAGGATGTAAATCCTAAAGTCTTTAATGGCTTTGACCAAAGCATAAGCTTGTTTCTCCATAATTTGATACTTTAGAGGGGCATCTCTAAGAGTTCTGCTGAAGAAGGCAATAGGCTTCTCATTCCCTTGGTCATCTTTCTGTAATAAAACAGCAGCAATAGTATGCTGGGAGGCAAAAGAGAAAATGATAAAGTCTCTGTCAAACTGAGGATTGGTTAACACTGGGGTTTGAGTCAAGGCCAATTTTATACTTTCAAAGGCTTGTTTTGCTTCAACAGTCCATTTTACCTTTGAATCTTTCTTTAGCATATTGTTTAATAATCTGATTAGTTCTGCTAAGTTCGGGATAAACCTTCTTAAAAAGTTAATTTTTCCTAAGAATCCCTGCAACTCCTTGACATTCCTTGGGTGAGGCATTTGTAGGATAGCTTGTATCCTGTCTGGATCAATTCTTATGCCATCTTTTGAAATGATGTGCCCTAAGAGTTTCCCTTCTTCCAAGCCAAATAATGATTTCTTGGGATTTAAAGAAATACCATATTTCCTGCATGTTAGGAAAATCTGTCTCAAATGTTTCAGATGTTCTTGGTCGGATTTTGAAAAGGGTGTAAGATCATCTAAGTAAATGACTAGGAAGTCATGAATCTCTTTTGCAAAAGCAATGTCCATTGCTCTTTGAAAAGTTGCCCCTGCGTTTTTCAGTCCAAAGGGCATTTTTACATACTTGAAAGTTCCCCATGGGGTTGTAAATGCAGTTTTGTCTTGATCATCAGGGTGTACTAGGATTTGATTAAAGCCTGAGAATCCATCAAGCAATGACATTCTTGAAGCCCCCACCACTCTTTGGAGAATGTGATCCATTTTGGGTAAAGGGTAGTTATCTTTGAGTGATACTTGATTCAGATTCCTTAAGTCTACACAAAGTCTAATCTCACCAGTCTTTTTTCTTGTAGGGACTAAGTTGGAAATCCATTCAGAGAATCTGATTGGTGCTATGATGCCAGCTTTGAACATTTTTTGCAATTCCTTTTCAATGGAAGGAAGGAGTACAGGATTGATCCTTCTCAATTTCTGTTTGAATGGTTTTTGATTAGGCTTGAGGGGAATGGTATGCTGGATGACAGAAGTATCATAGGACTTTAGATCCTCATAACCCCATGCAAAAACATCTTGAAATTCTTTAAAGAGGTCAATGTATTTGGGTTTTTGATCAGGGGGCAAAGAAGCAGATAGCTTTATTATTTTGGGCTTGTGACTAGTACCAATATTGCATTCTTCAATCGCTGCATCTAATGGCTGCATCTTTGGTTTCCTGGGGACGTCATTTGAATCAAAAATGTCCTCTAGTGGGGTAAGGCCTGCTGGAAGGAAGTTGTCTTTGAGTTGTATGATTTCAGCTTCAGCGTTGCTCACCTCTTCACAGTCGATTTGGTGAATTTGCTGAATGTTTTGATTATTGAAAATGGTTGGATTCAGCAATTGTTTTGCTGTTCTAGGTGATATTGGCTGAGCAGTCTGTTGGAACTGTATTTGTGATTGACTTGCTTCATCAAGTATTTGTGATTGACTTGCTGATTCAGTGTCAATATTTAATCCTGCAAACTCTTGTTGTGAGGTTAGAAAATTGTTTATTTGTATATCATTCTCAAATACTTGCCATTCTTTGACATTGTTTGGAATAGAGGGTCTGTATCTGACCTCGGCTGTGAAACAGTTATTGGGTTCTAGTGGGAATTTGAAGGTGCTGGCAAATGTTGCCAAACTGTGTGCGTGGAGATTGTGGCCCCTTGAAATTTTTGTGATAAAGAACTCAGAGAAAGTCTCCAATATTTCAATTACAGCAGACCTGTAAGATCTCAACCTTTTGTCATTGGTGACAAAACTTCCTTTCACTTGTTGAATTACTAGATCAGAATCTCCCATGATGGAAAGCCTAGGAGCTTGTAATGACTTTGCTAGTTTGAGACCTAGTAACAGAGCTTCATATTCTGCCATGTTATTAGTGCATCTAAAATTTAATCTATAAGCCCTGCCTTCTGCATGGTCTTTCCCTTTGTTATGTATCCAAACTCCAGCTCCTGCCCCTAACTTGTTAACCGAGCCATCAAATTCTAGGACCCACAGGATATCTTGTTGAAAAGGAGGTTTAAAAATCTGTTCATGGGATGGCCATGTAAGCAGGAGTTGGGGTTTCTTTTCCCGCTTGTTTTCTAGGACAGTTTCATCACTTGTTGGACAATCTTTGACAACTAGAGGAGGGATAATGTCTATTGTTGGACTGATTAATGTTTTATGGGTGCTACTTGCTTGATTAATGTTTTGTTCTTGCAAGAGTTTCTTAGTTCCAATATCATTGTTTGAGAGGCTTGCACTGTCATTGAAGAGAATGAAGGAGTCTATGTCTGAATGAACAACATATATTGGAAAATTTTGAGGCTTTTCTTCACTGCTGACCATGTACTTCATGAGTGTCTCCCTGTAAAGTCTTTTTGGTTGTCCAAAGACAGAGATGGTGGCATATGACATATCTAATTGCAGGGAGCCTTGGAGTTTGGCTCCCCATGATCTTGATAACAGCATCCCATATTTAGGTGGGATATCAGTGACTACAACATCCATTAGAATGGTTTTATTAGGGTATTGAACCAGGGATACACATAAATCTTTTATTAGGCCTAAACATTTGACTTGGCTAGAATCAAAGGAAAACAGGTCTTTGTATGGTCTTGTTATATCCAAGTTCAATCTTTCCATGACTGCTTTTGGCATAAGGTTGTGAGAGGCGCCTGAGTCGAACATTGCATTATGCAGTATTTTATCATGAACATGCAAGCTGACATAAAAAGGTAATATCCCTGTGACCATTGTTTTTCCATCTACCTCTGGGCCAAACAGTAATTCCGGAGTGTCATCTAGCACATTTACATCATCTTTACTATTAGTGAATTGAAGAGATTTCTTGATCTGTTGCTTATAGATGTCATGCTTGGCTAGCTCTGAGAGGGGAATTGCTATCTTTAGCTTGCCAATCTCTGTGCTTAGGTCAAAAGGTTTATCAGCTTGGGTTTTGGAGTTGTGGATAGCAGCCCTTTCTTTGCTCATTAGATCTTCTTGTTGGTTTTCATCTTGACTTTGAGACCTGCCCCTTTTGCTCATGTCTGGAGGGGTGATATCTAAGTCAGGGTGAGAGCACGAGGTTGCCATAGGCCGTTGTAGTGGTGACAAAAGTGTGGTGACCTCTTCAACCACCACTTCTTCTGTAGGCAAGTTTGTTTTGTCATTAGGTTCTGTGACTATGGTTCCTTTAGACTGCTGTTTATCTTTTATCTTTTCAGGCTGATTTACATTTACAGTCCTACTCCTTAGCTTGTACTGTTTGTGAACTTCATAGACAGCACTATCATATCCTTGTTTAAAATCAAAGGATTCTCCTGATTTAGTTTGGAATATTTTGATTTCATCATCCTCATGGTCCTCTTGTGTTAAGAAGACCTGGCTTTTACCATCTAGACCCATTAGATTAATCTCAGGGTCTTCATTAGGTTCAGTTGATGTTGAAGTTTCTGCATAATTTTCTTGGAAAGGGGGTCTAATGTCTTGGTCAGCACTTGTTCTACCAATGTTTTGGTTTTGGGTTCTCCTAAAATTCGGATTTCTAGGAGGGTTGTTTTGTGGTGCTTCCCATGATGACTTTCTTTCAACTGATTCCACTCTTTCACCCAATCTCTTCATGCTATTTAGTATTGCATCCAGCTTTTGATCAAAGCCCGAAGGTTCTTCTTTAAAGGCAGTCCTTTTCTCCAATTTTGCCCTGTTTCTTTTGGCAATTAGGTTAGCTTCCACTGTGACAGCAACCCTTTGAGCTTCTTCAAGGGTTGGAGGATCTCTTTCCTTCAACTGATAGGCCATATCAGGGTCAAAACCATCAGGGAATTTATACAGGGCTAAATCAGGGGGGGCCTTAAGTTCTGTGGAATAGCATTATATACATTGTTAAACCTAGCACAATATTCCAAAACTGTCTCCTGGGGACCTCTCTTAATAGTGTCATATTCACCAAGTACGTGGAGAGGATCTTTCTTCTTCTCCCATCTCTCAGTAAAAGCTTCGTAAAGCTGATCTGGTGTTGTAATGGAGTTTGCATTGAGGGATCTGAACCAAGTTCTAACATCCCCAGTTAAACTTTGAACAAAAATTCTCATTCTGACAGTGTCATCATCTATTTCATAGGTCTCAAAGTGGTCTTGCATCTTCTTGGCATGCTGAATAGCTGTTAGAGAGCCGTTTGAGTCAAAATATGAGATTTTACTTTGATAATCTTGAGGTAAGGCCACAGCATTAGCTGGTATCTGCAGAGGCGCATACCTGTTAGCCATATTTATGAGGTTTAGAGGGTTAATAGGAACAAATGGGACAGCAGGGATCAGTGGTATAACAGGGTTAATGGGATGAGTAGCTAGTGGGAGACTGGTCAAAGGAGTATGTGCAGAGGGTGAAAATGTGAGAGGAGGACTTTGAGGTGTTGATGATGAACTAGGGGAACTAGGGGTGGACCGGAAAAGAACTTTGCAGGGAGTGGGAATGAGGATAGGTTGATCTGGACTTATATCTGAATCAGCAGGCTTATCCTGCTTTTGCTGTCTCCTAATGTTTTTTGGAATGGTATTTGGATTATCAACAATGATGGGTGGATTAGGGTCAGGATTTGCCCTAGTGTGCCGAGGATTTTTCTTAGGAGCCAGCTTCCAACCTGTTTTTGGGATTTTGTAGGAAGTTTTTTTTATGTATACAAGGACTGGTCTGTGAAACCAGAGATTCTGGGTTCGATCCCCAGTGGAGTCGCTAATTATGTTAACACCCAGGTTGTTCCCTATGACTCCCAAGGGAATACGGCCGGGGTAACCACTAACCAATCTTTGGGTTACAGTTCCTAGCCTAACTGCAACCAGAGAGGGCTCTCTCTTTATGATTTGTCTCTGTTATGATGGTGTTTTAGGCTAGCTATTAAGTTTAATCTTGTTTCAATTGTTTGGTTGGAAAAGTTTCAGTCAAACGTGTGTGCTCTTCCCAGCATATTATATAACATTGGGCAATGGAGTCAGTGGTCCTTTGGTTTGGTGTGCTATGTTGATACAATAATGAAAGCTGCAGAGCAAGGTGATTGTCCGGGGAACAAAGCTTTGAAATTGAGTTTGTGTGTAACATGTCCAGGATAAGAAAGGCAATTAAGGATCTTTCTATAAACTGGTATGAAAGGAGAAACAATTGTTACCTGGAAGCATTTAAGAATTTCTAGATAACATTCACAGCATGGAATTAAATGTAACATGAGCATTTAAGAATTCATGTCTGTTTTAATTCTGAAGAAAACATTTACAGCAACATAAGATTGAGCACAGGGTGTTAAGAAACATGTCCTGAACTATTCTTTTTCTTTATTGCTAGATATGACGGAAATATGAAAACGAAATAACATAGGGAAACGAAACAGAGTTTAAAGAAGACATATCATTCCACCAGACAACGCAAGGTTTCTGCAACAGCTCTTAGATTATCAACAAGACACCAGAGTTCCAGGAAATCACTGAGCTGAAATTGCTCTTTGTATTAAACTTTTCTGAAAATACAGAGTATACATGCCTCAGAGTAAAATTTACCAACCCCTTATGCGTTACTAAGGGGGGTATATATACAAATTTACATTTGGAAAATATCTGAATGAAGAGTAAATGCTCCATAAATGTCCTACCAACTGCTGGAGTGCAGCAGCTGAAAGAGTAAATGTTGTAATAACTTTTAGTCCCTTAGCTGTCAAAAATGGTCAGAGACTGTTGACTTGGTGGCAATTGGAGTCGGTTGGAGACGTGCTGTTCAAAATGTGGCTAGCTGTCATCGTTAGTGATGAATCACTTTTTGGATGCTTTTCAAACATTAACCCTTTTACACTTGTCTTCTGGTGACCTGAGCTGGCAGTGGCCGAATGTCTTGAAACTACCGTGGCAGAATTTGGAGCATGGCCTGCCACCAGTCCTCCTTAGGCATTTGATGCCTCCGAATTTTAATTAGAGTCTCATCAAGCTCTGTATATCTGAAAAAACTAGGAGGAGTGTCAAATAAATGATTTACCTCATTTTCAATAAAAAATGAGCCTTCGAGCTTAGTGTACAAGCTCTGTCCTGTTGGAGGAACTGTTTCCTCAGAAGTACTGCTGGATGCAGTGATTTGATTTTCAATGTAAGTGGCCATCCTGTTTGTAAATTGATCTCTGCTGATCAATTTTCCTGTGCTGCTCAACAGGCTAGGCAGTCCTCTTGCTTGTAGCATTCCCATTCTGAGTTTATAATCTTCAACTTCAGTCTGTATCTCATAACTTTTTCTTTCTACCGTCTGTACATAACCTCTGAGAGTTAGCACCTTTTTAGCCATGAGGATGGCCTCTGTTCTGTTGGTGATTCCAACGGCTGCCAGCTCCTCTTTGTCTTGCCTGTTCAAAAATTCTATCAATTGGCTAGCTTGCTCAGGTCTGTTTCCTAACACTGTCTTGGCCCTCTGGACATCTGTCTGGGCTTGTACAATTAAATCCATATGCTCATGGATTGTTTTAATGGATTTCCACTGTTTGATAATGGCTTGGGTAATTTTATTCCACAAGATTCTTTTGATTTCTGCCATAGTATTTTCCAGATTGAGCTCCTTCTCCAGGGCCTTTATTTTATCTTTTTGAGCCTTAATCTGTCTGCCCTGTTCTGCTACCGTTATCTTTGATTGATCATATTTGGCATCTATCTCTGCCAGTTTTTCTTTTGCTTTCTTTATTTCATCCGCCTGTAGCTCCATTGCCTTGACAGCTTTGGTCAATTCTTCTACACTGGGGTGGGCATCTGGAGCTGCTGTTGTACCTGCTGCTTCTGTTGTGGGGGCCACTGCTGCCCCAGAAGTTGTTGCTGTTGTGGAATCTGTTGGAGGAGCTTGGAGTGTAGATTCTCCCTGTTTGTCTTGTAATGCTCCTTCCAGCTCTTTCTCTAGTTCTTGGATCCTTTGATCTTGCTGTAATAAGAGGTCAAGTTGTTCATTAACTTGCTTTTCTTTTTGCAATTCAGCTGTCTGAGGGTGTTCTGTAGGTAACAGCTTCAACCTCTTCTTCATGGCATTTAGATCATCATCCTTTTTCTTCATGGGGGCTTTTACCCCGGTTGGATCACTAGGGTCATGCCCTAGATCAACAATAATCTCCTCAAGAGATTTTATCCTATTGTCCTTGGCCTTAGAGGACATCCTCTCAAAATCTAGTTGAGTGTTTGTATTCTTCAAAGATTCTTTCAGCTCATGAGCTAATGTGGCCTTCTCTACCAAAGTGGCATAGACCATCTCCCCAGTCTGCTTGTGGAGTTCAATTTGGTCCATAGGATGTATGTCTTTGGCCAGGACCTCCACCCTTGTTTTGATGAAATCTGCAGTTGTCATTGGCTGCGGCCCCTTGGGTTTGAAATGGCTGAATATTATTTTTTCTTCTTTGAAGTCGTAGACCGACATCAACCTTTCCTGCTGGGCTGGAGTGGCATCTATAAACTGTTTGTAAACCTCAGCCCTCAATAACTCATTTGCTGCCTTGATTTGTTTGAAGGAAGCCTTAGCACCTTTAAGCTTCTGGCTTTGCTGAGAAGAGGATGACACCTCCAAACCAAGCTGTAAATTCTGCTCCTGCTGAAAGGAGCTTGTCCCTGTATGTTGGCTGCCCTCCCTGTCCTTTGCTGTGTTGTTCAAGACATCTTCAGTAATGTCTTCCACCTCTGGGGAATCTGCCCTTTGCCTTTTGGCTTCTGGCTGGTGGGAGGATCCACTGAGGGGAGTGGACTCTTCTCTTTGCCTTTTAGTACCCCTCTCTTCATGTGCTGGGGTCTGCAAAACTGAGGTAGTTAATGGCTCAGTTTGAGGTGGCGGTGTTTGCATTAGGGGGGTTTCTGGCAGCCCAGTTTGTGGCAGAACAGTTTGTCCTTGTTGCTGCTCTGTTTGTTGTTCTGTTTGCTGATCTTTTTGCTGTGACTGTTGCTCTGACTGTTCCTTTTTTGCTTCATCCTCTGCATCCATTTTTCCTTTTCCTTTATCTAAGCCTGGTGCTGCTGTAGAGAGTGTCTGCGGCGCTGTCCTGGTAACTGAGGTCCCTTCTCCCACTGATTGAGGCATTCTGAAAGGTACCTGGAGCACATAGTCCAGGTCAATAGTCTTCTCAAGTTCTTTCATATTTTTAAGCATTCTTTCTTCTTCAGTTAAGCTCTCAACTAGAGTGTCCAGCTGCCATTCTTGTAAGTTGGCATACTTTTCTATGTGTGGGTAGTGGCAGTGTTTAATCCCTAGGAGTCTGTACTTAGTTCTCCTAGCAGTGATGAAACCTTGAGGGTCATAAGGGACCCATCGAAAACTGTATGACAATTTATATTTGTCCTTGAGGATCAGGTCTGCAGATTCCCATCCTTCCTTCTTGTTCATGATGAAAGGGCCCAACTCATTTTTGAAGTTAAGGTGTGCCTTTTTCTTGGAGCTGTGGAAATGGGTAAGGTCTGACTGAATCAATTGCCTGTAATACTCCAAGGCAAATAATCTCATAGGAACATACTTGGGTAGCCTGTATGGACAGAGCTCACAGCCATATACTCTGAACACAGTATGGTGTTCATATAGGTACCAATCACCTATTTTGTACTTCTTAGATAGCTGCAAAGCTTTCTTGATCTCATTAGATATTCTAGGTGGAGGGGACTTCATAAGCATGCAGGAGACTGGGTACACAAACTGGTCAACAAATTCACAGTAGGTATAGGGTGAATTTGTGATTTTATGATAGACTGAGGTCCAGAAGATGACAGATCTCCTCTCTCCTTTATTATCCAGCCTTCTGATGTAGCATGGGAAAGCTTCAGAATGATAAAACATGAACAGGTGGTAGATGTAAGCTGAGTATCTGAAGACCCCCTGTCTGTCCATTTTGCTCAATTGATCATGAATCCTATTGGCTATGAACTTAGCAAAGTTATACTTTCGGGCAGGGGGTTGACGTGGGCTGTAAGCAGACAGCAATACGAGCATGGCTTGATCCACATGCTCACTGTTTTGGTAACCTAACACATAGGCTATCATGTCCAGTAGCAGCCTGCCTGAGTCATTGAAATGTTCATGCAGATAAGGGGGTGGCCCTGTAGGCTGGCACTCAGTTCTCATGTAGTTCCTGGTGACCTTTTGCAGCTCCTCACTGGTCATCTTGTCACCAGCTTCCAGCAAATACCTCATGGAGAATGGGATTAGCAACTCCGTTTGATCAAACTGTAACATCTTGTTGATGGACTCAGCATTTATATAAAAAAGGATCCTCCCTGATGGAGTATTGACAGCTCTGTGCTCCAGATCATAGTTTTGAGCACATAAGTGAATGATTTCAGGGAAAACATTCACAGCTGGGAGACAGTAATAGGGCAGGTTTGAATCCCATATTCCATCTGTACCAAGTCCATCCTTATGGTCTTCCCTCAGTGTAGTGAAGGTCTTCAAAAAGTCCCTGTCTCCCTCAAAGTCATCAATGAGACAATCCTTGTCAATAAATGGCAAGGCCTCCAGTTCCTTATTGGTTTGATTTAGTGGAGTAACACTGAGGGAAGAGGATGCAGAGGCTGCCATGATATAATCTGTATGTGTGCATGGAGAGGTAATAGTTTGATAAGTCTTTAAAGACTTAAGCAGTAGGTAAACTGTACACAATGTGATGTCCTCTTCTAGTGTAAAATTGTAAGCAAGTTGGTAAATTGCTGCAAATTCTCAGGGATGTGGATTGCCTAAGGGGACGTTGCAGAGACAGTGATAATTCTTTAGGAAGAGTGCAGGTGGCCTGTACTTGGCAAAAGGGAACAATGCCGAGTACCTCGGGGGCAATTTTGCAGTTTTAACCCGCGAACTGATTGCTCCAATGTCAAATTGTGGCTTAGGGATGGGGCAGGTTGCTTGGGTTTGGTTTAGGTGATCAGGTGGAGCTGAATTAAGTGAATTTACCAGTCTTTAATGGTGAATTCTACAGAGAATTGGAATTCATGGGCAAAGTGGAAGGAAATGGAAAAATACCTGGAAAATCGACTTGGAAGCTCGCGGGCCGGGTTGTGGAGACTTAGTGTCGTCGAATTCTGAACTTTGAATGGTCGAATTGTCGAATTTGATGGCTGAGTGAGAGGTTTCGCAGCAGCTGTTGGCAACGGCTAGTTTCTCTTTCGCATGAAAATGAGCGAAAACAACTCATTTAGTCGTTTAAATCGTTAAATTTGGCAAAAGTGTGCATTTGGCGCTTTTCCGCCGATGACATCAGCATGACGTCATGGCGGGGCCCAGATACGGAGGTGACGTGGCGGCTGAGGTGTTTGCCAGGGTAGCAGGACACGGTGGCGGGCGGGTACAGTGGCGGGTCCGCGTGGAGGGCCACGGGACGCTGGGGCGGGCACTGGCGAGGTGACGTCAGGGTGATGTGCAAATGACGTGGGAGGAGAGTGGTATTAGGGGTGGCGGTAAGCGGGTTCCCCGCACCACCTTTGGGCAAAGGCGGTAACGGGGAGGGGGGCTCCGAACAACCCCACCGCCTGCCACGCGTCCCCTGTACGGGATGGCCAAAACCACTTTCCCCGGACGCTAAAGGTCGGCAGGTCGGGGAGTGAAAATGACCGCCCACCTTTAGATCCGGGCGACGGAGATCTGACGGCTGGCGGGCCTTCCGACTGGTCGAGCATGTTTGGGGGGGGGGTCCCGCCAGCGCAATAAAATATTCAATTCAATGACTGGGCGGAGGACTATAGGAAAGTGGGTTTTTTCGCAGTTTTTGGGTTTTTTGGGCTTTTTCAAGGGTTTATATAGGAAAACGGGGTTTTTGTGCGTTTTCAGCAGAGAGACGGTGAGGGTTGAGGGACAGGATTTCTGCTCATAACCAGAGGTCAGAGCACATCCAAGACAAGGTTGACCACAGTCCCAGGTGGACTGAAGTCCCCTTAGACCATTTACTTGGCTATAATGCCAAAAGGAGAATATGTAGATAATGCTGGGATTTATACACCATGGTGTTTAATACTAGTAGGGGAAAAGGTAATATAGGGGATTTACATAGTAGAATTAGAGTTAATATGGATGAGAGGGTGAGTGGAGGGGGAAACCATTTTAGTTTATGTGAAACAAACTTGGTTTTGAGAGTAGATCAAAATGAAAAGATTTTTAGACAAGAAATGTGGCTTTAAAAGATTAAGAACCACCATGAAAACTTAGTCATTTTCATGAATCTTAGCTGATGGGGGAATGTTAGAAATGAAATTGGAGGGGAATGAGGGAAATTAGTCATGCTTCATGCTGTATCTTTTGCTTTGATGCCCACCATCACCATTCTTGCAATGATAGGGATAACCTTTCTGCAACCCCAATTACTTACCCAGCTACTTGCCTAGCATTTTTATTTCTTCTTGGAGGGTGCATTTGGACTTGCAGACCCTTACTTGCCTCTTCTTTTCTTTGGCTTTTTTCTTTGTTTTTTCTATCTACTTCTACCCTTATCTCTTCCAAGGTCCCAGATTAAGCTGTTGAGAGCCCTTTCTTTTCTACCTGAACTAGTTGTCTGCCAAGATTAAGCAGTTTGGACAGACTTCTTTCTCTATTCTATAACTCAAAATTGAAACATGGCATGATCCAGGTTAAACTGTTGGATCATCCACCAAAATTGAAATAAGGTGATCAACATTTGAAACACTTTACACACCTCTTGTTCTCTAGGAAATATGGGATCTTTGTGATATCAAAGCAGAGCATATTTGGACTTTCCCTTGCCAATCATGAAATATGAAACCTATTGGTATAGGTATCCAACAATACCTATTAGAGAAACAAAGACATTTTGCAAAAACAAAACAGAGCTTACCCTAACTGACATGTACTTTCAACGGCCAATTTGTTTAATGAACATTTATGCAGCACCATTTGAACAAGTATCCACGATAATGCAAATAATTAAGGAAGCAAAATCACAAACTACATATACTGATTGTGTTTTTTTAGTTGTTGGTGATTTCAACATTGACATACAACAAGAAACAGCTCATAGCAAACTCATTGTACAATTTATGGAAATGGAAAACTTACATGAAATAAAAAGCAAACTATCTCCGCACCGAAAAACAGTAATAGACCATATCTGGACAACTTTTCCTATAAAACAGCGTGAAATAAATGTAACATGGCCTTATTGGTTTGATCATAGCATATTCTATGCGCTACTACAGCTCTAACGACCCTTAGTACAAACCAATTTTAGTGTGTAGAAAAATCAAAGTAGCATTAATATTCAAGTTTCTCTACAATTTGCTAAACTTCATATTCTAACAAATGCTGTGTTATGCGAGCAATATCAATCTCCAATGGCCATACTAAAAGTCTATTTCTTGTAGCTTCCTTGCAACACTATGCCCAAACTAATCTAGGTATGTAACGACACATAGAATAACATTATGCACAAATTTATTATTACATGGAACACATTTTGCTTGTAAACCTAATAGCTTGTACTCGTGTTCTACAGATAACTAATATGAAAAGACAACATGAAGAAGTAACTCCTCCAGAGGCTTGCTCTATCTCAGAGACATGCAACGTCTCAGAGACTGATAAATAGATAACTAATATGAAAAGAAAACACGAAGAAGTAACTGCTCCAGAGGCATGCTGTCTCTCAGAGACTTGAAACATCTCAGAAACTGATAAAAAGTAACTAAATTACCTTCAAATCTATTCTTACAAGTTTTCTAGCACAAACATAATGTTAATTCAGATTCTTTAATATTGTTCTACAAGCAGAAACAGGAAAATAAATCTGAAATAAGAGCTAAGCATCAACTATGCACACCGATCACAATACAGGAGTTGAAAGGCCTGAAAATGGGAACAATATTTCATGGTCAGATTCTTGTAATATACAAAATGTTGGTCGATCGAGTACATGGAATTCAATTTTTACGTGCTGACCTAGTGGATAGGAAAGGGAATATGACAATCACACTGAGTGTGCCACATAACCTGATTGATACTATTGAAGCCAAACTTTTAGTCGGCCAGGCAATTTGTATCAGAGATTTCAAGGTCTCTCCCAAAACAGTTTATGACCATGGAGACTGTACATGCATACTTGTTCTACATAAGAAAAGCATCTTGGAAACAATCCCACCCATCTGTACCTAATACACATTTGTACTGACAACCACTATTAGCCAACTCACAAGCACAACAACTGCATTCGCAACCGGCACAATAGCTGGTCTTGTAACAACTGCAAAATAAATAACCAGTCAACATGTGCTAACTATCAAGGACGGCCCATCTCAAAAAGACAAAGCTACGATATATACAAATTCAATCATTTATTCTTTTTAACATTTAAATCGTCTATACTTTTTAACATTTACTTAAAAACAATTACATTTCAAGCAATTTTCAAATCCATACAACAACAAATTTCGAAACAAGAAGCACCAATGATGCTATTTCGAAATCTTTTCAGAGGCAAAGAACATGGATCATTACGCACTTGTATATCCACCTTCATTATCGCCGTCACTTCGAACAGAGTACCTGCAGACCTCAGTAAACTAACTGTGTCAACAACAAAGGTTCTTTCATAGTGCACAGAATATATATTATAATTCTTTATTTGTTGTTCTCCTAAATTATGCTCGTTCATTTAATGTCCTCTTAGCATTTTTATTACAATATCTAACACTAGACTTGTACTAAAACATGGACCAGGTTAAAGGAATGTTGACGATAGCAAACATACATGCAGAACCTTTTGTTACAATATGCAACAATTTCTCTCTGCCCGTGGATACATTTGGAACAATTTTCATGGATCAACTTAATTGTTCCACATGCAGAAAGTTAACCACATATCGACGCAGTTTACAATTGAATTGCATTATCCAAACAGAGGCAAATGTTCAGTACAAGTGCATTCTAAAAGACAGTTTGCTGCTCGAACTTTGTCCATCTTTAACAGGTCTGACATATGAGAAATATCTAGAAGACGTTGCTGATGTTACATATAGTTTACGAGATTTCCACGTACACAACAGCTTTCTGTTGGATAGTTCGGATGTCATTGTCCATACAGATTGACATATTTTATCCCCTGTAGGATTTGACGTTTTCAGTTTTCATGGTGTATTTCTCTCAAATCAGAAGCACATGCTAGGAGTGCCTCATCTCCTAGATGGCTTCATAGACATAGTTGATGTATATAGTCACTATAGTCACTTTCACATGCACATTTAAGGGTTACAACTAATGTTCTTGTTCTTGTAATAATTAGGCTCTCTTGTAAATATGTTTTACTGGTAGTAACTTTGTTTGCACTATCAAAAGACAAATGAGGTGAACGGTAGTAATCCCTTGATTGTTGCATTGTTGAGATATCATGTTGTGAGGGTCATGGTAAAATACCCTTGTTACACTTGCATGTTTTCATTTTGATTCCTGTAGCTGAAACCATAAGGGATATGTAAACAAACCATTTGCTTGAATGACTTAGTAGTTAATTAATTGATTCAACAAAAAAGCAGGAGAAGCAAGAGGATATGAACCAATGGCCCTTTTCATAGCTTATATAGCCACATTACCTTTTCGAAAGTGTTTTAATGCAACATCAAAGCTCTCTTACATCTAAAAAACACTTATATCTTGTCCGTGTTACTGGTAGCCTAGTTCTATGAATCCAAGGTAATGAAGCTAACTAAGCTTAACCTATGTAATTAGCTAAGCTTATGTACTTTATATCTATACCTATTACAGTAAGTGTGTTTAGTCATTTGCACCTGTTTATGGCCACGTGTTCATACCTGTACATACTATGGAATTCTTTATAGCTAAGATCTGAGCAATATAATAATTAGGCTTGAATACTGCTCTTTATTCATCATAGTACTTAATGGGTGGGCATGATTTCCTTCAACTCAACCAATGTGCAAGCCATAACGTTTGAATGCTACTTGTGTGCCTGTCATGCACTTTACTTTCCATCAATTACCAACTCACTGTCTTCTGTAGGGTTCCGGTCCAACCATTGCTATGAGTATTATAGCTTTTTCACCAAAGAAGAAAGTTTGTCATTCCTCTAAAGTTCAACCCTCCATCTCACTGAAAGCGGTCCAATTTTAATTAGAACTTGTATTCTAGACAGTAATAATTTAGTTCAACCTTCTTTCCTTTATCTTTTTACTTCTGCTAATTTTGAAATATTGGTTTTAGTTGCTTTTTTGGTGTGAAAATTGAAATTTTCCAAGTCTTATTCTTAATTATATTTCGTGTCTTTTCTAACCTTTCCACTTTGTGTCAGCAATTAAACAAGAAAATCATGACCCGACATTGCGTTTAGGCTTATGTTTCTGAATTTTCTTACGCATGTTGCATGATATAGAGGTCAACTCCTGGAACTTGTTTTTGCATTATTATATGTTGTGTATAATAAGTTCTTTAAGCGACTGTTGCTTGTATTTTCAGGATATCAAGTATTGTTCTCTTGGTTGCCATTTGATTTTCAGGATATCAAGTATTGTTCTCTTGGTGGCCATTTGGCCTTTAAGCGACTGTTGCTTGTATTTTCAGGATATCAAGTATTGTTCTCTTGGTGGCCATTTGGCCACTTCTTTGTAAGCTAATATTTAGAAGAGCTTTATGTCGCCACTTTGTCCTCTATGGTTTGTACAAAAGCTCATCAAGAAGCAACTTCATTAACAAGGAAACACTCAGTTAATCTCACTTTAAAGTGACTTCAATTCTGAAGGTCATGTCTCCTCTTGTTGGTTGCAGATGGCTTTCATTTCACGCATTAAACATACTTACATTGTAGGATATAAGGAGGCATGGGTGGAAAAGGTATGGATTTTTCTTTGGTGTCTTTTAATTGAAAATTGCCAAAGCTTATTATCAATTATATTTTGTGTCTTTTCTAACCTTTCCACTTTGTGTCAGCAATTAAACAAGAAAATCATGACCCGACATTGCGTTTAGGCTTATGTTTCTGAATTTTCTTACGCATGTTGCATGATAGAGAGGTCAACTGCTGGAACTTGTTTTTGCATTATTATATGTTGTGTATAATAAGTTCTTTAAGCGACTGTTGCTTGTATTTTCAGGATATCAAGTATTTCCTTCAACTCAACCAATGTGCAAGTCATAAAGACTGCCTTTGAATGCTACTTGTGTGCCTGTCATGCACTTTACTTTCCATCAATTACCAACTCACTGTCTTCTGTAGGGTTCCGGTCCAACCATTGCTGTGAGTATTATAGCTTTTTTGAAAAAGAAGAAAGTATGCCATTCCTATAAAGTTTAACCCTCCATCTCACTGAAACTGATCCAATTTGAATTAGAACTTGTATTCTAGATAGTAATAATTTTGTTCAACCTTCTTTCCTTCATGTTTTTACTCCTGCTAATTATGAAATATTGGTTTTAGTTGCTTTTTTGGTGTCAAAATTGAAATTAGCCAAGCCTTATTAGTAATTATATTTTGTGTCTTTTCTAACCTTTCCACTTTGTGTCAGCAATTAAACAAGAAAATCATGACCCAACATTGCGTTTAGGCTTATGTTTCTGAATTTTCTTAGGCATGTTGCATGATAGAGAGGTCAACTGCTGGAACTTGTTTTCATGCAGCTTGAAGATGGGGACATCATTTGTTTTCAGAGATCTCTAGCTACATCAAGGTCTGCAAATTTCAAATTTCAAGCTTGAAATCACTGAATGCAGTGACTAATTTAGACCCAGCCTTTCTGTAGTGTTCACCGTCAGGTAGATATCCTATCTTCAATAAATTTGGCTGGTTAAGGTGTTGTTCTTGCGGGCACAAGGGCCAAAATTAGATTGTGAAGCACAAGCCAATGTGGTAGCACATGTTAGTGCTCTTACTGAAGCTTATGTGAAGCACATATCAATCTGTCTCTTAGCTTGCTAGTGCTCAGAGAGCAGTTGCAAAAATACATGGGCCAGCTATGATTGTAGCTGCAAAGGTGACCTTCTGTATATTAGAGACCATGCTACCTGCATAAGTAAGTAGTTCAGTCATCTGCATTAGAGTCTTATACATGGAGGCACAATAAAATAGAATATATCTAGTATTACGTAGTGTGCTTTATAAGAAAGGGCTTTAGTTACACCTATTGTCTGAACATGTCTTTCATACACTCATTACTTGTCCTGTCTAGCCAATTGTTTATTAGAATAGCTTGGACCCAATCTACCACCAAGATTTCATTTGAGATCTGCCCCTGATGTTAGATACATCACCTAATTTCGCATTTACTTTTGCCGTCACATACATCATTTCATATGCCATCTGCCTCCGATGTCAGATAGATCACTTAATTGCACTGATTGCTCACTTAACGTAAGCTTTTCGTTTTATGGCGATCATTAAATACTGGCCTGCTCCAATAAATGCTCCTCATATTGGATTATATCCCCTCCAATCTGATCTTCAAGTATTTCAGCTCCATTCCAAATCAATCCGTATATGTACTTACTTTTGAACGTGTCAGGAATTTATCCCGCATTCAACTCTTGTGATCTTGCACGCCTTTCCTTATTTGGTTGTACAGTAAAATATTCTCAAAAACCAAGTTCCATTCACACTTAAAACCAGCTTGCAAACACGTTGAACTCTTTTATAAATTGGCAAAAGCAATGCCTAATTTCTCGCTTACAAAACAAAACCACCTTCTGCACCTAGATATTGACATACATCTCCCCGCTTCACATAACATGGAATCCATTAGCATAAGCCAACTTACTCAACTCGCGGCCCATTATTTCTCTTAGAACTTGTTCTCATGACTCTTGTGATTATTGACATCGTAAAAGTAGAAACACAAAGAAAAAAGAAACCAAGAAAACAATAACATCTCGAACGAAGAGCATATGAATCTACAAAAAGTACTTGGCATGATTATGGAGTGTATTTGAGTTACAGCTCACATCTTTGTGGAGAGATAGTCAAAATTCTGAATCTCAGGCCTATTTTTACATTATTTTACGCGTTGTCTTAATTCCCCGCTTCCTTCTCTGTTACAGGTCTACGACGGATGCTTCAAATATGCATTTGGATCTGCCATGGTGGTGAAACTCTCATTTTTTATGCTTCTATCGTCTCTGCTGGGATGCCGATGATTACAAAACTAGAATATCAAGCTGACAAAGGAGAGGCACTGCAGACTACCTTGATTGGAAATAACAGCGCTCCAGTTGCAGCCAACATTCGAACGAAGCCAAAGCTTGAGAGTAAAAATGTCACATAGGATGACAGAGTTAAAGATGATTTTAAGATCGTTGAATCTAAAGAATCTAAACTGAGGACTGATAAATGTATCATTGATGCCAGTATTCCTTTCAGGGGAACTACCGTATACAAGTTTCCAGTTTTGTTTGGCAGCAGTTGCAGTTATCAATTGTTTGAGACAGTTTTGTATATATATGAAAACTTTCTGAAAAGAGTATCAGTCTGCTTGATAGGTCTAATGTCTTAATTGTTAGCATTCGTGCTTGTCTTGTATTCTTCACATGTTACAGTCTATCATAAGAAATGCTTATTTTCAAGGTCAGATGTAAGCTTCAAGGCAGTTTTCATGTTACTGGTGTCTTGAATTGACGATATGCTAGCATTAAGCATCGATTACGCTTTATGTAAACACAAATTCTTTGCCCCAATATAGTCATCAATTGTGTGGTGTACGATTTATGCCTACCTACCTGAAGCATGGACTACAAGGGTACTTCTTAAGTTTTCCATGGTCTTGTGCATTCCTTTCATTAGTTTAATCATGCAATAATGAGCATTTGGAGAAGTTACAAGGTAGCTATTACTCAATTTTGGCTTTCATGCAATATTAAACAAATGTCAGAAATGAGGTTTTCAAATGTGATTAACTACCAGGTATCACACTCTTACGGTGTTAAGATTAGACTAAATTTGATTCAAGCTCGACAGCTGGCTGGCTTCCATTCTTTTATTCCTGCTTAAGTGTGCATTGACTATGGATTTCAAATTCATTCTTGTGTAGTCTGTTGTCTTTTGCTTCTGTCAGTTTATCCTTTTAGTCTATGGTTTATACTTTACTGTATATATGTATGGCAACCAAGAAACAGAATGGGACTGAACTCTGAGAATGAGAGGCAACACAAACATTTCATCATGCATCCGAGAATGAACTCAAATACGGTCCTGGAACACCCCAGTGAATTTAGAGACGGTAATGAGAACAAAACTTGGCCTCAGTTGCAACTTATGACTGGCACCTACACAAGTTGCGACTTTCATTAAATGCTAATATATAGCTGTCTCTGCTGATGGTTATTTAGTAACTGCATGTCTGCTTGTGAGTAATCTTTACTTCCTCAATTATAGATTTGCATGATATGGCCTTCACTTGGTGCTGCATGGCCTAGGAATCGTATAAACATTTGCAAACAGAGTTGAAACATTTTTTTTAGTTCTATCTAATGATGGAGGGTTGGGGATGTAGATTGGTGTACTGTTTGATCTGAATGACTATGCTGACTGCTTTTTATCAAATACTATACAGGTCTAGCGCTAAGTTTTGAGTCTGAATTATCAACAATACTCGTAGAGATCGACACTAGTCACTTAGCAATGTATCAAACCCAGACATAGATTCTTTCGCTGACTTGAAACATTTTTTTTTAGTTCCATTTAATGATGGTTTGATCTGAATGACTATGCTGACTGCTTTTTATCAAATATTATACAGATTAACCGAGGGTTTGCTGATTGCTAGCTAGTTTTCTTGAGATGGAAGGGGAGCTTGGGAGCTTGTAAGCTGGGGCGGTGGATGGGGAGCCGATCATGCTGAACAGCTAAAAGAGTTGATAGCAATGGAGTGCTCATTTATCTGGAAAAGAATTTGATTTCTGTATACCTCCTAGTTTCTGTTTCCGCTATCTGCTGTCTGTTGTTTTCAATTTTGTTAATCAAGGTTAGCAACTTTTCATCTATTTTTAGCATTTCCTCCATAAGCTCTGAATTACAGGAGATTTCACACATATATATTAGGAGCTTACAGTAACCTCTTATTAGTGATATAGCTATAGCCTGTTTCTAATATGAGTAACTAGTAATCACAAAGCTCTATGTAAGCTATTAGGGATATTACGATATCTGTATAAACTAGTGGTTACAGATTGATTCATATGCAATTGGGGACCCTATTGGGGCTTATCTTACTCGTCATATAGGGATTCAGACTATGTGATAAGACTATTGAATGCGCTCTATTTACCTATGTTATGACAGGCTAACTAGTAGTGATTACGTGATGACTATGCTTACGCTGCTCATGAAGCTTAGTCTATACGAACTGCCACTTATATCTGCCTTTTCCTATATATATAGGTCATGTCTATTTTCCTCTGTTCCCTATGATTCCCATAGGTCATTCACCAAATACACGCCTAATATAGGAAGAATTGGCATATCAATGGGTATACTACTTCCTTATTTCCATAATAGTATTGATTATATTAGCTTGTACATGATGGCCCACTGCTTGTATTACTCTTATTAAGTAGATATAGCAATGGTAATACATAATATTTATACATAGGATATAAAAGCCGGGGCTTGCTTACTATGAACTGAGAGCTTGGTTGGTAGGGTATACGAATGGTAATACTTTACCTTAATGAAAGGTGATATACTAGAGATGTCAAGTTTGATCACTACCTAATACCGATTGTTAGTTGACCAAGGGGAATAGAAGCAATATGGTGTATAGGTTGAAACTCAAACGACATAGGTAATAAATAGTGATATGTAACTAGTTCAAATCCCATAGTAGTAAGATGAGCTATCCGTATGGGCTGTAATCCCGAGCATTATCAATAATACATGGGGTTTCATCCCTATTCTAACCATACATAAGCTCTACCCATGATCTCTACTAATATAGTGTGATTTTATATTACTATAGAACCAAGCAGTGTATAAGCTGTATTACTTATGGTATTCATTCTACTTGATCTGATATGGAACTCATATGATACTAGCTCGATATAGTGTGATTACCATGGATTCACTATAAAAAATCATTGTAATTACATAAGATAGGTTATATGCAGTTATAGAGCTTAAGTATCTTACCTCCTCTCTTATATTAGAATAATGAAACAAGCGTATTCGTAATGATCATTCGTAACTAGTAGTAATATCAGACATATTATTAACATAACATATAAGGATAACACAAGCATTATGTTTCATGTAATGTAATGGGCTTGATTAGGTTATCACTATAGCTTAAGCCTCTGAGTAATAAACATACTAGCAATCACAGTCATAAGTATAGGAAACAAGTGTAATCAGGCTGATCTGGAGTTGTAAGCACTGTAACTAGTTTTAACTTGATGCAGGGAAGGTCATGTCTATTTTCCTTTGTTCGCTATGATTCCCATAGGCCATTCACCAAATACACGCCCAATATAGGAAGAATTGGCATATCAATGGGTATACTACTTCCTTATTTCCATAATAGTATTGATTATATTAGCTTGTAGATGATGGCCCACTACTTGTATTACTCTTATTAAGTAGATATAGCAATGGTAATACATAATGTTTATACATAGGCTATAAAAGTCGGAGCTTGCTTACTATGAACTAAGAGCTTGGTTGGTAGGGTATACTAATGGTAATACTTTACCTTAACGAAAGTTGATATACTAGAGATGTCAAGTTTGATCACTACCTAATACCGATTGCTGGTTGACCAAGGGGAATAGAAGCAATATCGTGTACAGGTTGTAACTCAAATGACATAGGTAATAAATACTGATATGTAACTAGTACAAATCCCATAGTAGTAAAATGAGATATCCGTATGGGCTGTAATCCTGAGCATTATCAATAATACATATATTACTATAGAACCAAGCAGTGTATAAGCTGTATTACTTATGGTATTCATTCTAGTTGATCTGATATGGAACCCATATGATACTAGCTCGATATAGTGTGATTACCATGGATTCACTGTGAGCTTAAGTAGCTTACCTCCTCTCTTATATTGGAATAATGAAACAAGCATATTCGTAATGATCATTCATAACTAGTAGTAATATCAGACATATTATTAACATAACATATAAGGATAACACAAGCACTATGTTTCACGTAGTGTAATGGGCTTGATTAGGTTATCACTATAGCTTAAGACTCTGAGTAATAAACATACTAGCAATCACAGTCATAAGTATAGGAAATAAGTGTAATCAGGCTGATCTGGAGTTGTAAGCACTGTAACTAGTTTTAACTTGATGTAGGGACTTACTGCCTCGAAGCTTCCCTTGTTTATCTAAGCTTTTAGATAGT
Organism: Pinus tabuliformis; assembly: GCA_031772625.1. Classification (NCBI taxonomy): domain Eukaryota; kingdom Viridiplantae; phylum Streptophyta; class Pinopsida; order Pinales; family Pinaceae; genus Pinus; species Pinus tabuliformis. The sequence continues at coordinate 1,282,748,160 of CM062817.1, read as the reverse complement.
ACAACCTGAGCATCCTTAGAATTTTATAGTGTGGAATTCAATGCTGACATGAAATGTCCGTCATCCTTATGCCATGTTTAGAGGATACTATTCAAGTTCGGATTTTGGTTTTCGTTATAAAGTTGCGTAAAGGATAGGAATATTTTCAAAATCTTCCACATATGTTATTGGTATACCTTACTTTGTAGTAGGTTGTTCGATATTGATGGGAAGATTTAATAAGATTTTATTTTAATTTAGCATATTATGATTTACTTTTTTTTTATTCTATAGAAAAACTAATAATAATTTTGTTTTTGTTTTTCTTAATGTTATGAGTAAAGTAAAATCTTATTTTCTTTTAATTTACACTGGGTTGTTTAATTATGTATTGTTTTTGGAAACTATAATTTATATTTGACTCATTAATATTGAGGTGTATTTTTGTTTATCTTATAATTAAATGATTGGGAATATGGTTTATTTTCCTTTCAATTCAAGATTAATTTTAAGGGATATATTTGAAGCCATTTGACAAGGCTCAAATATTAAAATTCAGTGAAGTCAAATATTTTTTATATTGATATCTAAAACTTTTGATCTAATCCTTGTATTACCTCACACAATGACCAATTTATTTGAAATAAATTATGGACATGTCGGTCAAAAAATAAAATGTTGGCACCCGGAGATTTGGAATTGGGACATTCCTCCAAAGCTCAAGTGCTTCATTTGGTTGGGATTGGAAAACCAAATCCTACCTTGGAATAATTTGTCACGTCGGTGGTTTAAACGGGAAAATGTATGTATTCCTTGTAAACAAGGGCCTGAGACTAGAGAGCATATTTTCTTCCAATATGATTTAGCTAATGCTATCTGGCAAGAAGTTTCCATGAGCCTCAAAATTCATGTTACAAACCCACTCAAATATCTTGAGAAGTGTATTTGTTGGTGGGACGATCACACGGGGAACCACAAATCCCTTCCTATCTACTTGGCCCAGGTATATTAAGAATCAGGAATAAATGTATTTTGGAAAATTGCATCATAAGTATTCAATCAACATTTCCCCAGATTATTGGCTTTTACCATGGCTAACAAAGGTATAAGATTCCTATATATCAACACCCTATAGCTTCTCCCATGGCCGCCTCTGTGAATAGTTCTGATTTTTTCGACAAAACCTAGTAGAATGGAATATGTGGTAGATGTGCTTTAATAAACCTCCATGGAAATGCTATAGTGAAACTTTATATGAATGTGGGGAAAGGTTCTAATACAAAAATAGATTTATCATCATGTTGGGCCCTCCTACTTGTTCTTGCTTCTATCAAATTTGTTTCGATGTACATTCAAGGATGTTCGCAATGTGTGGTGGGATGGCTTAAAGGGAATCATCAATTAAATGTGTTAGATCTTCTCTACTAGTAGCAAAGAATCAAAACATTGAAAATACACTTCCAACAATCTCTTTCCAGCACATTCATAGATAACTAAATTGTAGGGAAGATGCTTTATCCAAAAGAGGTATGCAAGTAGATGAAGGCACAACCTTGGTGGAGAAATATCAAGATAACCAACATCAGCAAGGAAGGAACTTTCAATTCCCTCAAATCATTAGCTCCTAAATCACCATCTCACATAGTTTTTCTTCACATATCTACAAATTTTAGTGGTCTTTTTATCTGATGTTTACTTATGTTAATGATTTCGGTGCTCCATGTGGCAAATCTCTGCACTCTTCAAAATTTTGTTTCCTAGGCTCATGAGTACTCAAATGTTGGTAGTTTTTATTTTTATTCTTTTGTTATACATATGTTTAGATAGTTTTTGTTTTAGAAAACTTATTTTCAAGTCTTTTTGGCAAAGTCCAAGCATTTTTTAGGTTTTCATATTTCATACTAGTATCTGTACTTCTCTTCTTTAATAGAAAGAATGATTTTTCCTTCCCTGAAATATTATGGGCATAGATGAAATTTGATTAACAGATTACTATTACTCATGAATTGAATTTCAAATTTCAATTTCACATTCTAATATATGTAACAGTTTGGTGGCCTCTTGAATACAAGTGAATGTTGTGTTGCAATCTCCTTACGAAGTGAACGTCACACCAGAGAGAGCTACATCATTTCTTCAATTATGTCCTTCTATTTTTGTGTTGGTATCAGAGCTAGGTTCAAATACAAAACAACATTATGTGCACAAATACAGTCAACTAAAATATATTCTATAACAAATAATTTTTTTTTCTGTAACTAACAGTCTAATGTTTTTTATACTAACATTCATTTCTTCTCATTAACCAAATTACCAGTTTGCCTTTTAATTCTATCTTTGGACTCAGTATATTTCCTCATTCCCTTCGTGCTCAACATTTGAAATAGGCATACCACTCATGCACATTTTATATTATATTAAACATATATAGTTTTTGTTTTATAATTTTGACTAGAGATGCACTTCTTTCTCTACGCTTTTGAGGAATTATTTGTTTGTAATATGCATAGAGTGCACATCGATTGGAAAGAAAATTAACATTGAGTATGCATTATTACCTTTTGAAGGGGTTCAATCCATGTAAACTACAAGAGTTATAGATTAAGGTATTCAAGTTTTCATATAAAATTAGATTACGAGATACAATTTATTGTAAATATTCCCTCACAAAAGTAATCAAAGGGAAAAAATTGTTGGAAAGAGAAGAAAAACGACTTGGGTCAGTTTACTAAACACTCGCGAAGTGGTGTTAGTAGCATCTGAAATGTGTAACTAAAGACATTGATAGTGTCCATTGGTGACTGATTGGTGATCTATTTGAAAGGTTCATTATTGTTGATATTCTTAAGGAAGGTGTTGAAATAAGCGAGGGACTATTACAGAATCAACCACTATGAAACCACATAAATCGGGTTTGACACTTATGTAGTTGTTTATGCATTTTTTTTTTAATAGCCAATTTTCATGCATGGGATTAAAAACTATTAATTGATTTGGAAGTTAGAGGACTTTTCTTCTTCTTTGAGATATAACACTTGAATTCTAAGCACGATCATAAGGCAGAAGATTTCTTATCAAAAATCTCTTCCTTTTATCATCTACTCCAGGCTCAGGTACTTGTCGTCTACTTTGTATATCTTAGATAGATCACTAGTACATATGGGTAGAAAATGTGATGCTCTACTCAAATAATTCAAATAATTCAGTTGTACTATTGGATTTACTTGCATCATTTGTACTTTTTTTTAAGTCTTGATGTTCATTGGATACATGACGAATAATCAAATGTTTGTCAGAGATCCAATGAAATTTATTTTTTGTCACATGTCTAATGGGAATTTTGTTCATTGGATATGTAACACCAATTGAACTTTCATTAGATATCCTATGAAAATTCAATTCTCATTAGATATCTAATGAAAATTAAATTGTCACTAGAAATGCAATGAAAATTGGATGTTCGTCGACTCTTTGACAAAAATCAACTTTTTTCTAGATATCTGATGAACATCAAGGCTTTTAAGATTTCATACATGACACATTCATTGAAACAATTATCATTTTTGAAAAATAAAAAAATATACTTTTGTAGAACTTACCAAGCATTGGATTATGTCATATTATGTTAGTTTGTTATGGTATAATACTACCTTTGAACCTTAAAGCGATTTAAGCATTCAATACTTTACATGCCTATGTGCCTCCACCAACAACGCATGGGAATCTTGAGAGGTGGAAGGTTGGTATATTGGACATGATATGACTATAAAAATGCATTGCGTACAGTTTTGGGTAGGGTAACATAACCTCTTGCCTTCTCGTTCACTTTGTTGTTGGCTATTGTTTCTCTTTGTAACCATGATCGAGGGTTTCAACCTCAGTTACGATTGTGTTTTTTATCATATTATCTCTAGGCTCTCTCAAATTCTGAGGTTTGATAGTTAGGTTATTGGATGTAGATGTTTTCTAACATTTATATTTGATGCATTTAGTGCTTCGCTGAGTGGTTGCTTCCATTTACACTTTACTTCCTTGTCATGTATTGTTTCCAAGTATGTAATGTAAACCTAAAAACATTAGTATGTTTAGTTTGTGATAGGTTTGCATCAAAGACCCTGTGTATTAGGTAGCTTGACAACCATTGAGTGGTTTTGTTTTGTTATTGTTGCTCCTAAGGTTATTTCTTTATCAATTTCTCCTTGAGAATTGGGATTTCTTTGAGATTTTCTTGTCTAGCCATACAAATGGTTGTACTAGGATTTTTGTCTAGGTAAGTTAGAGTTTTTCTTAGTTCTCTTGCAATTTTCTAATGTTTTTCACTTCGTGGCTAACCGATTCCTCCATACTTTGACCAATCCATATCTTTTTTGTAGGTTTATCGATGATTTCATACCCTAGCTAAGGGTGAAGGGTAACTTAGCAACTTTTACTAGGTTTTCTATGCATTATAATATCGAGCTTTCCTTGCCTATTATCATTTACAGAACATAGATGATAGATTTCCATATTGGTTCTTTCGCGTGGTCATTAAAAGATGTACGGTTTCCACATGCTTGTACTCAACCCTATTTTTCTAGTTCATTTCCCTAGATTATTGCATTTACTTGGATTCTTATTTAATGTATACAAAGGGTATATAACCTATTTTTCTATGTTGTGGATGTTGTATTATGTAACTAGGTTCACTCTTCATAATATTTTATGTAGTCATGATTTTATCCACTTGGTGTAAAAAAAAAAATATTGTTATTTTATAAAATGGGTTTCACGCTCAAGGCTAAATTGTTCTAGGTCAAATCACCCATTATGTGCTTTTAGGTTTTGTCATAGACTCAGGAAGTCAAAATATTGATTGTCATATGTGAAATACCCCACCGGGAATCTTGTAAAATTCAAATAAATTATTTTTGAGTTATATGTGTCAAAACACTCCTCCAATACCAATTCAACCTAGAAAATATGAAGTCGGCCTCATGAGGTAAATTCACACTCTGAGGAAATGTATATATACAAAACAATCGACCTCATTTGTGACACCCCCAAGAAGCTCATCGAAGCACAAGAAGGAAGACAATAAGACAGGTGAAGAAGGAGGAGGATCCAAGGAAGAAGAAAAAATCCCTAGGTTTTTCTGTCTCTATTCTCTCACACGTATGAAGCGACTACAACACAATTTATTTCCACAAATCCAAACTTAAATCCTGACAAGAGAAGCCAAAATTTTGGATATAGAGGATCAAGGTTGAAGGCTAATTTACTCAGGAGAAATAAGCAATCCAAGAAAGTACCAAAATAACTTAATTCCATGATAAAACCACTCACATGTGCAAAAATCAGAATTGTTGTAGAGGCTGAAAAGTTGTAGACCTAAAGGAGAAGATGAAACTCTAAAATAGAAGACAAAATCCAAAATTTGAAGTTGCTTGACTAGTGTCGACCTTTTGGAAGAAAACTCATCAAGAAGGAAGGGTGAATTGGTTTTGGAGGGGTCTTTGTATTGAGTCTAAAGATATTATAATTCATCCTTCAAATATTCTAAAAGAAGAGAATAATTTCTTGTGGGTTTTCCTCTCTAGGAGAGGTTTTGGCCTTGGATAACAACTTATATCTTGTGTTTATTTTTATATTGATCATCATGTTATGGTAGAGTTTGATGATAAGAACACTATAATGATCAAAATAAAAAGAACCAAGTCATAAGTACATAAAGTTAAAGTGAATAAAATCACAACCAATTATCAAAGTCAAGAGAAATACCCCTTAATATAGTTTCCCTATATTTCTCAACCATCGTCTTAGGCATTCATTATCCAGGGACAAAAAAATTAATTTCGAAAGTCTATGTTCAAGTTGATTATGAATTATGAAGTCCATCATTTTACAAAGGATACATTTTATTTCCATCCTTATTTGGATTGTAGATTCCAAAATAATGTAGAAATGTTAGGGCTTCACTCCATCAATTTTTTGAAATTTAATAGAATTTGCAATCGACTAAAGATCAGAGACATGTTAAGTGTGTTTGATATTAATGACATAAAATATGGTTCAACTGACACATGGAGAGGCAGTGTAGAAGGTAGAATCATGTATATACCTAAAGAGTAAAAGCATGTGGAGAATATTTATAAGTTTATCCTTGAATTGTGACAATTCTAAATGGCACTTATGGTTCAAGCTATACTATTGGAAATTATTGTTCTATTATTCATTTCATTGAAGCGATAAGGAAACAAGTTTATTTTTGGGTATTTGTGAGATAGATGTAGGAATACATAGATGGAATTCAAATATCATTTAGAAATAATCCAATTCTATTCTGCTTTACTAAAGGCGAGGTTCTATTGCAAAAAACAAAAACTCTCCAATATTTTTTGTTCATAATAATAATGGGGACAATTTTATTTTTCTATGTGTATAGTTTAATTTAATAAACACTTTAGGATTTAATTAAGCATTTAAATAATAAAATTTTATTTTTGAAATAACTACCATAGAATCAACCAATGACATGAACCTTTGAAATATTGCAATTTATTTAAGAAACATGGGGATATTAGTACCCAAAACCCCAACACCCCACAACTTCTAAAAATCTAATTTTAAAATATTTCAAGCACCCATGGTATCCACACTCCAAGTCATCACTATATTCAAATAGCGTACATCAAGTAGGACCATTCTCCCGCTCATTTAATAATATTTTTTTTCTGAATCTAAAGACCTGTTTCTGCCAATATAATTAATACTATCACTCTTCTCTAATACCCTCATAGCTCAGAAGTTCGTACTATTTTAGAGATTTAATTAGCAATACCTTATGAGAATGTAACCATCTAGGTTCCATGTCATCAGATATGTGAATAATATGTTTGGACCACATTCTTTCTAAAATGCTATTATTGTTTTATTTTACAAAAATGTTCTCTCCCTCCTCTAATACCCCACCCAAATCTCGTAACAACCTCCAACTCCATTTTTGTAAAACCTTCTAGGAATCCAATCATTTGGTGTCCCATTTAATCCTCTCTCCTATCTACACACCCACACATCTTATGCACAAAAATTTATTCCATTTTCTTACGGGCTCTTCCCCTTCCGGGATATTTCATTACTCTTACTCGTCTACTATTGGACTACTAAGAATCCTGACTAATTTATAAATTACATTTCTACGTCATTGTAGAAACTTTACTTCAAGGCTCTAACGTGCATCCTTCATGTGACATCCTATCTATCCATTGTGAAATCAATTAAATTCTTTGATTATGGTTATTCATTGGCACATTTATAGGAGAAGATTAGTTAATTTATTGAGTTAAAATGTCAAATTACAATGCATGTTTACAATATTTCCCATATTTATTATGTTATGCTAGTTTCCTCTTCTCTTTGCACATAAGAGCTTTAATAACTTCCTCCAATAAAAATGGATAACGTGAAATATAAAAAATATCATGCACCTGAATTCTTTGACCCATATATGTTGATAATATATAAAAAGCTTCTAGGTGCAAGTCTCTTTTTAGACATAGTTTGTAACAAAGACTGAGGGAGTTCTTCATTGGAGAATACCTACAAATATTTTGAAGATAAAGGGCCTCGATTTATAGTGAGGATAGTCATATTGGATGAAAAAATTCTTATCTCAAAGAAAACCCCTCAAGATGTGACAAATTCCTTCTTACACCGAATTGTAGTGAGGTCCGGGCGTATGCCTTATATAGATATGGTCAGATGTGTAGTGGAGAATGTTAACATTATAGAGTGAAATTTCGATACATAGAAGGGAAAAGTGATTGGTTCATTCTAAGTAAAATACCTTTAAGATATGTATCATTTACGTGATCCTTAGTGCGCTTTTGGAAACTAGTACACACATAACTTTATAAAAAATAGTGGAGATTCTACTGATTCCATAAGATATTGGAGGCAAGACCCAACAAACATAAGTAGAGGAGGAGAGTAAGTGTTATGTACAATCTACGACTACAGATAGAAGTATCTTCCCTAGGGCTGATGGAATAACCTAGAATGAGAAAAAGATAAAGAGACTATTGGTTTCCTTAAACTAAATATATAACGAGATGAAGGCTACCTATAGTCGGTTGTATGCTTCACTCTTTCCTTGGATTGTATGCTCCAATTTAGCTTTGATCATTATAATCCGAACCTGCACAGTTAGGCAATAGAAGCCAATGATCTACGAAATATCTGTAACATCATTTAGTCACTTTATTCAATAGACAAACATAGTATTGAAATACATGAAACCATAACATCATATGTAGGAAAACAAAGAAATCTTTGCATTAATAGAGATGGAATGAATTATAAACAAAAATAAGTATTGATCTTGTAGGAGAGGTCCTCCAAGTTGATGTGTCCTTTCCTTTTCACAAATTTCACCTCTAATCACCATAATGCATGGAAATATATCTCTCACATAAACAACATAAGGGTAGAATCACTCTCCAAAATCCAACCCCTTGCTTATGGATGACAATAACTATATGGGTGAAGGACGTAGTTCATGAATTCTTATCCTTTTACCAATATGGCCTTATGATGCACTCTTCATGGGAATATGATTTCAAGGGATAGGGAATTAAAACTATGAGGTAGGATAGGATAGGATTCAAGATTTTATCTAAGCTAAATAGTTACAATAGATCATGGAAGCTTCTAAAGGGGAAGCTTCGAGATTCTTTTTTGTTTTCCTGGATTTCTAGAATCAACGCACCACCAATACTGAGCAAACTACTGGTGATCAACGCAAGTGCAAAGTAGGGAAAATTGGTAGTCAACGTTGGCTAGTAAGGGACCTAGGCTGTGTTGGTCCTTAAAGCAACTGAAACAAGGTACTTTTAGGCTAAAATTCAGCCGTTAGGATGAGTCATGGTTAGGGATTTGTTTAGGGAGGATGAAAATGTGTTCAAAGGATGTGAATGATCCTATTTGTAGGGCTATTGACCAAATGTGAAAAAATGGCCTATAACAGATTGTCCCCTAAAGCATAAAGTCAAAAAGTATAGCTGATAACTAAAGAGATTTACCTTCTGACAAGCATTAGAGGAAATTTTATCCTAAAATTGCCTATCAAATTTTCACATAACCTCCATGTCATAATATGTAAACCACTCAAAATCGTTTAAATTTAAAAAGAGGTACATGTAAATATTTTGGAGCAAAAAGGAGAAAAAATACTTCTTTAAATTATCTTTTTGGCTTATCTCTTTACACATTTACTCAAATTTCAAGTTTAGACACTCATTGGATGTGGAATTAAATTTGGCATCCAATGAGTACCCATTATGCATACTTTTGAGAAGACCCACATTGATAAAAATTGCAGATACATTAAAAAATAATGTTGAACACACTTTTTTAATGTATCTACAATATTTATCAATGTGGGTCCTCTCAAAAGTATCCAGAATGGGTAATCGTTGGATGCTGATTTTAATTATGCATCAAATGAGTATCTACACTTGAAATCTGAGTAAACTTATAAGGAGATAAGCCAAAAAATACAATTAAAAAAATAGTTTTCTTGTTTTCACTCCAAAATTCATAACTCTTATGTTATTATTCTAACTAATATTTTATTATTTTTCCTTAGAAGGCCACTGTTAGGCTGAAATGTCCTCTAATGTCAGATCAAGAATAGTTAGGGAGATGATCATTTCTTACAATATATCTACATCATGAGATATTTGCTCAAGGAGGCATACCCATTCTCAACACATAACCTAACATTACATGTACAATGATAAAATGACATGTCCATAGATAGCTGATGGTGGACCCATGACTAGATGATTACCTACACGATCATAGCCATCATACATTGTGATCTTGTATTCCTCTTGAAATCAAATCCTGGTTGGATGAAAATAGATCTGGGGTCTTCTATCTCGTTCACACAACCAACCAATGTACGAGTCTAACCATGTGAATCAATGAGTAGAGGTCGAACATGGTAGACACCATCTAATTTTCGACCGATGATGTAAGACGTTAGAAAATGTGAGAGAAACCACCAATGATGTTAATGGTTCTCAAGGTACTGCAATACAATCCATATGGTGTGAATAAATGAGTTGATGTCGAACACTAAAAAGAATATTTTGGTCAAAGGTCAATCATGTAAACATGTTTCTGTGATTGAGGAAACTTACCATTAGTGTATGCAAGAAGAAAGGTAGCGAGGGGTGTTTCTAAGTAAACTTCCTAAATAATGAGTTGATGCCCACAAGAAGTGACCTGTCACAGGATATATATATGTTCAAAAAAAATTAATATCAAAATATTTTTTAAATTTATATATGGTTTTTATATATTTAACTCTTATATTTTTTTACATACCTCACTTCTATTATACCTCTTTATAAATATATAAATTTATATATAATTCAAATTTGTACTATATAACTAAACAATTAACACACACACACATATAGATAACAATAAAATTGAAATATTAACGTATATATATATATATATATATATATATATATATATAATGTTTATATATTTTGAATTTACATTATTTTTAGTATCCTCTTGGAGATAACCTAAATTTTAACTATTATTGTTGTTAAAGTGGACAATGAGAAAGATGTCAATTTGACTTTAGTTAGCTTTGGGAGGATAAAGAGAGCAGCGTTGTTAATTTACATAGAATAACACATTTTTCTAAATTAATATTTTTCTTTTGTATTGATTTATCTTTATCTCCACAATTTTGATCTCTTAATATATATATATAGTTTATGCTTCTTGACCCACAATTAAATAATATTCTTTTAGCTATAGTGAATTAGTATTTACCAGGTTACTAAGAGATATTACATCTTCCCCCCCTTGAGTGAAACATCTTCCTAGTGTTCCAAAATCTTCAAAATAGGTTGGGTTACATTTATTTCTTGAATATTTTATCCTCCTAAGTAGCCTCCTCTGGGATAAAGTTCCTCCATTGTACCTTAACCTCGGTGATAACTCACTTCCACAACATTGGTTCTCTGTTCTAGGATGCATAAGGGTTTAGACAAAAACTCTTCACCCAACTTGACATATACCGACAAACATTAAGTCATTGTTAGCAATTTTTTGCTAACATTTTTATTATACATATACACAGATAATAATTTTATAAATTATTTACATGTATATCCTTCCAATCAATGATATGTCTACAATCATAAACATATTTTTTTAACAATGAAGCATGGAATACGTTATGAACCCGTATGTGGCTAGGAAAGGGTAGTTGATAAGCCATAGACCCAATTCAAACTATGATCTCAAAAGGACCACAGAATTGAAGAACCCCCTTGGCACAACCTCCCCAATTCAAAGTACTCTTCTTAGGTTTTACCATTACATACATGTGGTGTCCTACTTGAAATTCCCAATAGCTTCGCCTTTTATTAACATACATTTTATATTTGTCTTGGGAAACTTTCAAATTCATCCTTACTTTCCTAACCTCTTCTTCCATTTCCTTCAACATATCGGGTCCTAGCATATATTTTTCCTACGGACCACTCTAAATTATAGGTTTTCTACACCTACATCGACATAGAAATTCAAATGGACTCATTTTTAGGGAGGTCTGTTAGTTATTATTGTAGGGAAACTCCACCAAGTGGATATAATATTTCCACTGAGTCAACTACTATATCAAGGACATCCTTAATATTTCTTCAAGTAATTGATTCACTCGTTCAGTCTTCCCATCTATTTGAGGGTCGTACATAATACCAAACTATATTTGAGTACCTAGTCCATCAATTAAAGCTTTCCAAATTGCATATGTAAACTTCACATCTCTATTAGAGATTACCACATTTGGTATTCCATGCAACTTGAAAATTTCTTTCATAAATATATTAGCAATTTGAATTTTTATATAAGTAGATTGCACTGGAATACAATGTGTAGACTTACTCAATTTTTCCAGAACCGCCATTATTGAATAATTTTGTTTCTTGGTCTTAGGTAGGCTAGTAATGAAATCAAGCATGATCATCTCCCATGTCCATTAAGGAATGGATAATGAGTGAAGCAATCTGGCTCGATGCTGGTGTTCAATATTAACCTATTGACATTTTAAACATTTATATAGATATTGAACCAATTCTTCCTTCATGGATAGTGAGAATTATTCCTTTCTCAAAGCAGTGATCAACTTCTGATATCCTGGATGGGTTGCATAAGGACTTTTATGGTATTCATTTAATAGTGATTGTTTGGTACTTACTTGGTCATTCACATACACTCTACTTGTATAAATCAACATGTTTTCTGTAATTACCTCGTATCCAAGTTTTTGTTACTCTTATTTGGATCCTTTTATTACTGCTACAATAAATCATATTCAAGACTTTTTTAATAACTTCTTTAATATGTTCTATAAAAGTAGTTTCCACATCACTAAACGAAATCTCATAAGCAAAATTCACTTTTCTTCTCAAGGAATCTTCCACACAATTCTCCCTACCTTTCAAATGTTAAATTTCAAATTCAAACTCGCTTAGAAAAGAAACCCAACATTACCATCAAGCATTTAAAGTATGTTTCTTAAAATAATTAGTTAAACTATTGTGAACTGTCATTAGTATGAATCTTTTCTAAAGAAAATAATGTCACCACATTTTAAGGTGTGGACTATAGCTATTAAATATAAATCAAAAGTCAAATAATTATTTTCATGTTCTTTTAGTTTTCGATATTCATAGGCTATAAATTTTCCCTCCTACATTAGTACTCCCCCTATTCCCACCTTATAGGAATTTTTACAGATATTAAATTCCTTATCTCGTTCAGTAATCCTTAAAATAGGGGTAGTCGTAAGTAAGTGTTTAATTGGTAAGAGTTGTTTTGACACTCAAATGTCCACTTGAATGTTCTTCTCTTCTTTTTCGAAGGGGTAATGGGGTAGGCCACTTTTGAAAATTCGTCGATAAACCACTTATCATATCCAACTAGACCCATAAATGACCTTATGTCAACAACATTCTTAGGCGCAAGCCATTCCATTGTATTTTTTATATTATCTTGGTTTATAAATGTCCCATATTTAGTAATAAGGTGCCCTAAGTATTGAATGTGTTCCTTTAAAAATTCACATTTACTGTATCTTCCATATACTTGATGCTCCCTCAAGGTTTACAAAAAATTTGTAGATGCTTTCTTTGCTCCTCCATATTTTTTGAGTAGAAAATAATATCATCTATAAAAATCAACACAAGTTTGTTTGTTTATTGATGAAATATGTTGTTCATGAGACACATGAATGTCATTGGAGAATTGGTTAATCCCATGGGAAAAACAACAAATTCATTATTCCCATAGATAGTTGTAAAAGTTGTTTTGTATATATCCTCCTCCTTTATTCTTATTTGGTTGTAACCAAATTATAGGTCAATCTTAGAAAATACAGTCACCCCTTTACTTGATCGAACAAATCATCAATGCGTGGTAAGGGGTATTTACTTTTTACTGTTAAATTATTTAATTATCTATAATCAATACAAAATCTCAAGGTTCCATCCATTACAACACGCTTGGATGAATGTATTTCTTATCTAGTAATTCTTTAAATTGCATTTTAAGTTCAGTTAATTCAGGACACTGATGCAATACGATCATCTAAATATGAGAGCAACTTTGGGAACAAGTTCAATGGTAAAATATTTCTCTCTTTTAAGAGTTAGTCCAGTAATTTCCAAAGGAAAAACATCATTAAATCCATGCACAATGGGCAGATTCCATAAGGTGGTAGTCTTCTCTTTAGATTTTTTATACCCCACTTGTACTTCATAAACTTGGCACCCCTTCCTAATACATTTCACCAGTTGTGAAGTTGAAACGGGTCTTAGTTTCACGAGTCTTTTTACCCCTTGCACCTATTGTTTGATTCCTTCCTCATTCAAATAATTAATTGTTTTATCCTTAAAATTTATGATAGACCAATGTTTTTCGAGCAAGTCCATGATGAGTAAAATGTGATATGATCCTAGGGGTAAAAAATTTGGATTTATATTTATTATCTAGTATGCCAACACCACTGGACAACTATCTATTTTAGTTTTCACCCTTTTTTTAGCTCCCATGGCTATTTGTGTCATCCATGGCTTTTAAATTTGACTTATTGGAAATGACACTTTTCCACTATCTTGGGGTTGATATAACTTAGGTGAGCCCCTTGATCAATTAATGTAAACACAACAACGTTAAAGATTTTACCTTCAAAATATATCATGGTTGGTTGATATTTTTCTTTATGGTCTTCCAATGCAAGATTAATTTTTGGTATACCTCTTGCTACATCCCCTAGTATACACGCTTCTTGAATCTAGGCTACCAATTCTGTTCCTTTTCAGTAAGGGCAGTTCTTGACATAATGTGGTCCCCCACATCCCTAACACAAAATGGGGGTTTGGTTACTATTTTGAGTTTAGATTTTTTAGACTACTTAGTAGACTTTAATTCATTTTGTTGCTTGGATTTTTGATGGTTCTTTCCTAAATTCCTATTTTGTTTATTTTTTTAAGAACCTTTAAAATTTGAGGATTTAAAACCTTTAGCGTTCTACGCCTACTTCTTCCCTTTCTTTTCCATCCACCTTTTACTATTGTCTCCTTTATATTTCATATTTTGATCGCATATTGGGGTTCTCTAATAACTTCTTCCATGCCTATGGGATTGTTAAATTTCAACTGGTCCTTCATCAATGTAAGTAACCTTTTGATAAACCACTGGACATTCGCCTTTTCTTAAAATATATAGGAATATATCTTAGTAGTGAGGTGAATTTTATTATAAAGTGGTCCATAATAATTTCCCTCAATCTAGGATCTTGAAATTCCTTTTCACTTTCATCATAAAATCATTCAGTAGGTATTATCTTTAAAATGTCTTTGGAAATATTCCAAGGTTACTTCATGTTCATCCATATTTCGTATTGCCTTCACCTCTTCCCACCATAATGTGGATTTTCCTTATAGCTGGTAAATTTCCAACTGAGCCTTCAAGTCAAAGTGATGCAACTAAAACAAGAAACAAATTTGGACACAACCAAGTAAATATTTATTACTATGAAATGTTAGTATTAAAGGATAAGTATACAAAATCTTAGAACAATTCTTCTTTTGTAAAGACTTATGTATTTACTATGGAATTTTACTGATTGGCTAAAAATGAATAAATGTTAAGATATAAAATATTGGATAACTGATGTGAGAATGCCTTTTCCTAATATTTTGCAGCGACTAATATCAATTCAAGCTTATGATATCTACAGATATATATATATATATATATATATATATATATATATATATATTATATATTAAGTACCTATGTGCTAAAATTAGAACTATTTCACAAACTTTCCAAGTATATTATGGTAGACTATTAAGTTGCAATTAAAATATAAATTTTGCATAAAAAATTGTATTCAAGAAAAAATTGATAATATAGATGTCTTGGTCACATTCCTTACCTATTTTGTTATTAACTCTATTTCTCTATACTTTTTTTTCATTGCTTCTTATTCTTGTTCAAAGTATGGGTGGTTAGATAAGACTCGAGTGGGTTAATTAATTATATTTTTATTTGGGTCCCCACGATCATTGATTCGAGAGGCTCCTTCTACAACATTGTATGAGGGGATGTATAAGTTTGTCCGTTCCCCTTTAAAATAAAAATAAAAAGGATTTAAAAATAATGTCACCTATAGTAAATAAATAAAGTGAATACAAGTAAGTGTTGCGGTGCAATCACTTGAGTGGGTCACTTTCTCACAAGAGATCAACACTTTTTTCAATTCCAACTTGGCAATTACTTTTTATTAGCAATAGTTTTCCACTCTGCCAATTTCTCTTTATTAGCAACCCTTTTCCCACATGTACTACATGATTCTAGAACATGTTTTTTAATAGTGTAGGATTATTAAAAATATTATCACACACATAGCCCTATTTCGGAATAGGCTTTTTAGATTTGTAACTTTTGGACTTCAATTTGATAGAATATTTTTGGTAGTATATTTAATTTGATAGAAAAGATTTGGTAATATAATTAGAAAAATGGTTTGGATTGATTTCAAGTATTAATCTTGTAGAATGCTTTCTTTAACAAGTGCTTAGTAATCTAGTCATTGCAACTAAAAATTAAGAACTATGTTGTTAGAAAAATTGCATATAGAACCTACAAGTGATACATATAAAACATACTATGAAATATTTAAATTTGTATTAGTATAATATGGAATAGATTAATATATATATTTCATATATGTAAGTTAGAATTATTATTCTATGAAATTATTTTACAAAACAAAATTGTATTGATATTTATATGCTAAAGTTTGACAATTTATATTATCCTAAAACAAAACAAAAAAATGTTATTGAGTTATGAAGTAGTAACTTTAGTAGGACTTGTTCAAATCATATTTACATTATGTGCATATACAACTAAATGGATGTAAATTTATGATACATTGTAACTTTGAATAATAATGGAAAATTAGGAATTCAAGTAGAGTGGAGAAGATATACTTTCTAATTATATCAAAATTACATTTTAAAATTGGGGGTTCTCGTAAATGATAAAATTAGAAGGACTAGTCAAATTCAAGAGTAAAATAAAAATGAAATAAGAATGTCTCATCTATTTAATTTATAGACTTATATATAAATAGTTAGAAAATTTAATCATAATTAATTAAGTATGCATATAACTTTTGTATTTTTCTTCATTTTGTAAGTCAATGATCTATTCATTAATTAAAACGAGAGTACATAGTTATCAAAATGTAAATAGTGTGACCCCTACCAGATTTGTTGGCCATTGCTATCATCGTATTACAAAAAATAAAAGCAAAGACAGATTAGACGTCTAAAGATTGATAAGCCAAAAGCACCAAAAGAAAAACAAAACCAGAATAACACCTATGACCATGCTTAATCATGAGAAGTAATTGGAATTGGATTAAACGGCATAGTTACTAGAGGGCAAGGGGGGAAATATGAACACTAGAAATGTTGCTCAAAGTGAGCTAGCCATGTTTCCATCATCTCTACCTTTTTTGCAAGCATATTTTGACCTCGCCAAACAACCACAATCCTTTTTCTAACATGGCATTGAAAGTAATGGAGCTGATTTAGCATTGAGATGAAAACCTCGTGATATTCCTTTATGATCTTGTCATAAGCACCTAGGTGATCTAGACTAGACTAAAGCACGTCATGAAAGGCATTAGAGTGAATCTGTCAGCCAACAACTCATGCGTGCCCTTACCTACCACTCTGACCCCACAAACCTACTCCTCCACCACGAACCACACTACCTGTCTTACTTCCTCCATCTGCACATCCACCCTACATTAATCTCACACCACCTCTACCACCATGAGCTCCTGACGTTGCTCTAATCATACCCCAAGTAGCACGCCCACCTCGTTTGGCACTCTCCACACCCTTACCCTCCCAATGCCATCTTCTGCTCGATGCCTGAACACCCCTCACTAGGTGAAGGTCCCCTCTACATAGGCTGGAGACAAGAATTGAATGCCACAAGTCATATATCAAATGCCAAAGAAGACGCCCCCAAGACACGATTGAGAGAATTCTACAAGACCTCATGACAAGTCGTGAACCAAAGTGTGTCAGACACCGGCCCTGTTAGGTCCCTATAATACTAGTGATTACCCCATTACTATTGTAGTTGTATCCCTTATTAATATTGTTGTGCCCCTATTGTCCCCATATTGTTATTACTACGCCCCATAGAATCCCTCTATTGTTATTTTTGTGGCTTTATATTATTATTGTTAGCTCTGTTGGGTTATATTATGACTCCTTAGACTCCTATATATAGAAAGGAGGTTTTGTCATTTGAATCATCCAATAATTGTTCATTTGTGTAATGTAAAGGAGGTTGCCCCCACGAAGAGGCTGAATTCTAAGGCGTTGATCTCTCTTTTATATCTTTTTGTGAGCTGGTTTCATAACATTTGGTATCAAAGCTTTGGATTATAGGGTTTTGCTGCTCCAAACAGGTCATCGTGGCATTTTCGATATAACTTTTTTCTGAGACATTTCAGAAGCCAAAAAAAAAACCCAATTGAGAAGAAACCGCACTAAATCTTGGATCCAAATTTTAGATCCTTTCACGCTACATTTGCAGAGATATGATCTAAGGAAGTTGGACTTTTTGCAAACTCCTGCATTACATTCCAAACAGGTGACCTAGGGAGATTTTGTCATAACTTTCCCTCTAAGAATCAGATTGAAATTTTGTAAGAATTTACAAGAATATGATGGACTGTAGTTTCTTGTATATATCTTTCAGAGACAAAGGTCAAAACAGTGACTCGTGGCATGTCGTACAAGTTCGCTCTACTGAGCTAGTCTATAATCAGGTCATCTTGGAAGATTGTGCATAAATCTTCCTTGGAGAATCCAATTTGGATCAGACTGGTGGCATTAGAAAGAGGACCCAAAGGGATACTACAAGTCACAATTTGATAACTTGATGATCTAAAATTTCGGAGATACATCAGATTCAATATGAAGCTTCTACAAAGTGAAAAAGGTGTGTAGTTTTTTTTTAAATTTTTGCATAAGCTTGGTTTGAAATATTAGTTTGAATTGGTAATTGATGCCCTGAGGAAAGAAAATTCAAACATCTAGTAAGCAACCTGAAAGCTCTAGCATGACTCATGAACGAGAGGAATAAATGCAACATGATATATCAAAATTACGAGACCTAGTGCAACAAGTGTCACTTGCACAAAAAGCAACAGAATCTAATATGGATGGTTTAAGGAAAGATGTAGAAGCGAAGATGGATGGTTTAAAGAAAGGTGTAGGAGCTAAGATGGATCGTTTAAAGAAAGGTGTAGAAGCTAATATGGATGGCATGGATGCTAAGATGAATGGCATGGACACTAAAATTGATGGCATGGATGATTACATGGAAGAGTTGAAGATAAATATGAATAAGGTGCTACAAGAAATGGTCACTAATGGTGAAAGGGTAGTAAAGGAAACTCATGATGAGAACAAAAGAAATGTTAATCATGATTCCATAGACTCTAATGTTGGATCGAAGACCAACCATATTCCAAAAATCGATATGAAGAAGTTTGATGGCAAGGATCCCGCAACATGGATATTACAGATGGAGAAATTTTTCGATCTCAATAATGTGAAAAACACACAAAAGGTACGTATTGCAACTTTATATTTGGAGCCAAATCAGTTTTTATGATATCAATGGCTTTGCTCTCGTAAACAAATTATCACCTGGGTAATTTTTACGGAAGAATTGATAGCACATTATGAGGATACAAAAAGAAACATTTTTTTTAGCCAATTGATAAGTCTCAAACAAAAGGGTTCAATAATGGAGCACATTGAGGAGTTCCAAAAATTGAATAGAAGGGTAAAAAATATTCAGAGAAGCATAGGATTTATGTGTTCATAGGGACTTTAAAATATAATATCCAAAATGATGTTCACCTTTAGGAACCTGATTCATTAGAGAATGCATTCAGGTTAGCAAGAAAAATGGAAAGCAAAATTATGGCAACCAGGAAGCATACCACTCACAACTATAAAGATGGAAGTGTTGTTGCCCCTAGTCTTCCACAACCTATAACATTGAGACCACAGCATTTGGAAGAAAAAAGAGCAAAATGGCTTTGTTACAGTTGTGATAGAAAATAAACCAAAGGTCATAAGTGTGCTGAGAAGAAATTATTCTACATAGATTGTGAAGAGGAAGAAGAAAAGGATCAAGGGAGGTCAAAAGAAGAGGATATACTCCAGGAACAAAGCCTAGATAAAGAAGAAATGAATCCGACCATATCTTGTAATCCATTGGCGGGAATTACCACTCCTAAACCATCAATATAGAAGGACAAATCAAGAAGAAAAAGGTAATAGTGTTGATTGATTCAGGAAGTACCCACAATTTTATTCATTGTAAGGTAGCAAAAGAATTGATCCAGCACCAGAGTGTCATGTGATGGTTCCAAATGGAGGAAAAATCAATTGCTCTAGAAAGTGCCATAATATCAAGCTATCCATGGGAGAATATGTATTGACTAGCCCAATGCTTTCCATTCCAATGGGAGGTGTTGATGTTGTACTAGGAGTCCAATGGCTACAATCCTTGGGTACAATAGCTTTTAATTTTCAAGAACTTTTCATGAAATTTTCTGTGGAAGGAAAGGAAGTTGAACTAAGGGGTATTGCTGGGAAACCGGGAAAGATAATCAGCTCTAAAGGTATGACAAAGCTTCTAAAAAAGGAACAAAGTCGTGTAATTGCACAATTATGTTTGATAGATGTTTCCACGTTGGAATCATCTATTTCTCCAGATCTCCAAAAATTCTTGGACAATCATTCCAAGGTATTTGCGACTCCCAAAGGTCTCCCACCTATTTGTGATCATGATCATGCTATTCATCTGATTCCAGGAAGTGTTCCTCCAGACATCAGGCCGTATAGATATTCCTATGCCAAAAAAAGTGAAATTGAATGTATGGTTGCAGAAATGCTAGAGTCTGGTATAATTCAACAGAGTCAAAGTTCTTTCTCTACTCCAGTAGTATTGGTGCACAACAAGGATGGATCATGGCGGATGTGTCCATATTATAGGGAGCTCAACAAGCTCACTATTAAAGATAAGTTTCCCATTCCTGTCATTGATGAATTACTGGATGAGTTGCATGTATCAATTTACTTCACCAAGTTGGATCTTCGTTCAAGATATCATCAAATTAGAATGATGATTGAAGACATTCCGAAAACAACATTTAGAACTCATGAGGATCATTATGAATTTTTGGTCATGCCTTTTGGCCTTACCAATGCACCTTCAACATTTCAAGGTTTGATGAATTCCATTTTCAGACCATTCCTTAGAAAATTTGTGTTAGTATTTTTTGATGATATACTAATCTATAGCATGTCTTTGAAGGATCATGTTGAACATGTTGACATGGTGCTACAACTATTGGAGGAGAAACAATTATATGCAGAATGATCCAAATGTTTCTTTGGAGTACAAGAGGTGGAATATCTGGGTCATATTGTATCTCATGAAGGAGTTAAGGTAGACCCTAGCAAAATTAACGCCATTAAGGAATGGAAAATCCCCAATCCATAAAGCATCTAGGAGGATTTCTCGGGTTGACGTGGTATTATTGCAAGTTTGTTGAGAATTATGGGAGAATAGCGGCACCTCTAACAACATTATTGAAGAAAGATGCATTTTCATGGACTCCAAAAGCAACATAGGCCTTCGAGCATCTTAAAGAGGAAATGTGCCAAGCACCAGTATTAGCTACACCAGACTTCACAAAAACCTTCATTGTGGAATGTGATGCTTCAGGAAATGGAATTGGTGTTGTTTTAATGCAAGATGAAAGACCCATTGTTTTTGAAAGTCGTCCAATCAAGGGAAAGTTTTTACACAAAGCTATTTATGAGAAGGAAACGTTGGCAATACTCCATGCACTTAAGAAATGGCGACCCTACCTAATGGGAAGACACTTGAAGGTAAAAATGGATCGTGATAGCCTTAAATACTTTTTTAGAACAAAGAGTATCCTCTAAAGAGAAACAAAAGTGGGTCACAAAGATGTTGGGTTATGACCTTGAAATCATCTACAAAAAGGGGAAGCAAAATGTGGTGGTAGATGCACTCTCAAGAAAGGATGAAGATGTGGAAGCATTGTTGTGTGCCATTTTTATTATCCAACTAGATTGGATAAACATAGAAAGGGAGGAATGGAAGAACGACGAAGAAGTGTAGGCACTTATTTGAAAGTTACAAGAAGACTCCAGTACATTTGATACATTTAGCTGGAAAAATGATTCATTATGGTACAAAGATTGGTTATACATCTGTAATAATTCCTAGCTAAAACAAAATATTCTTATGGAGTTGTACACTTCTCCGTTAGGAGGGCACTCAGGAATTTTTTTGGGAGGGCCTTAAATCAGATATTCAAAAGCTTGTGGCGGAATGTTTGGCTTGCCAACAAAATAAAGTTGACACAATTAAGACACCGGGTCTATTACAACCTTTATCCATTCCAAGCCAACGTTGGGAGGAGGTTTCAATGGATTTTATTACAGGTTTACCCAAGTATGAGTGAAAGAGTGTCATCATGGTGGTAGTTGATAGACTTACCAAGTATGCACACTTTTGTGCATTATCACATCAATTTAAAGCCAGTACAGTTTCTACTGCATTTATGGAAACAATTCAAAATCTACATTGAAACCCAAAGATTATTGTAAGTGACAGAGATCCCATTTTCACTGGAAATTTTTGGACAGAATAATTTTCTTGTCTTGGTACTCAGTTAGCTCATAGCTCATCTTATCATCCTCAATCTGATGGGAAAACTGAGATAGTAAACAAATGTTTGGAAGAATATCTTCGTTGCTTTGTATCTGATAAACAGACACAATGGGTCAAATGGTTACCTCTGGCTGAATGGTGGTATAACACTTCCTTCCATATAGCAACAAAAATGACCCCATTTATGGCACTTTATGGATATAAGCCACCATCCATCACATCATATTTAAGAGAAAATTCTAAGGTTCAAGCAGCGGAATCACATCGAACATCCACAACAAGTCCTCTAACTCTTAAAGGATAACCTCGTGTTGGCACATAATAGAATGAGACAACAGGTAGATCAACATCGCAACGAAAGAAGTTTTGATGTAGGTGATTGGGTATTCCTACGGCTACAACCATATAAGAAAATGTCCCTCAAGCAACCTAATAAGGATAATAAATTATCACCAAAGTATTATGGTCCGTACAAGGTGTTGCAAAAGATTGGTACTATGGCATACAAATTGGAGCTTCCTGCAGCTTCTCGATTGCACCCATCATTCCATGTTTCATGTTTAAATAATGTTATAGGTGACAAGCTCTCAGTTCAAACAACATTCCCAGAACTTGACGAGGAAGGAAAAATTATATTGGAACCAAAAGCAGTCATAGAAACAAGAACTCAACAGTTATGAAATTGATCAATTTCTGAGTATCTTATCAAGTGGAAGAACTTATCCGTTGAAGATTACACATGGGAGGATGAGAATTTTATATAGAAGCATCCAGAACTACTCAAGCATTGAGGAAAACACTTTTTTGAAGGAGAGGGGAACGTTGGGTCCCTATAATACTAGTGATTACCCCATTAATATTATAGTTGTATCCCTTATTAATATTTTTGTGCCCCTATTTTCCCCATATTGTTATTATTGTGCCCCATAGAATCCCTCTATTGTTATTTTTGTGGCTTTATATTATTATTGTTAGGTCGGCTGGGTTATATTGTGACTCCTTAGACTCCTATATATAGAAAGGAGGTTTTGTCATTTGAATCATCCAAGAATTGTTCATTTGTGTAATGTAAAGGAGGTTTCCCCCTCGAAGAGGTTGAATTCTAAGGCATTGATCTCTCTTTTCTATCTTTTTGTGAGCTGGTTTCATAACACACCCCAATTAAACACACAAAAGCCTTCCCCCCAAAACTGTAAACCACCACACACTAGCTAGGAAGGAGGTGACAACATCCACAAACGAGAACCGTGCCAGCTAGACTGATCGATCTTCCACTCCACTAACAAGGAAAGATCTTGGGAACAGAGGCGTAGCTAAAAGGACTTGACGCCAGAGCACAGATAAATGAGAGACAAACCTAAGCCAATTAGGATCCAAAATGATGTCCACTAGACATCCCTCCAACCTCCAAGTCCAATTTCTTCTCACCCAGTGATGTGTCTCAAAATTTGAGGGTAAAACCTCAAAAAGAGGAAAAACTATAAGATTAGCAATGGACAAAAGACCTAAAAACCATCCCAAACATAGAAAACCCCTAAGGAAAAAGCTATCATGTAACACAGGTAGGGACACTAAGACCAACAATATTACCATCAAATTTCCCTCAATTGGCTCACAAAAGCAAGGAACCATGCAGAAACATAGGAACTTGAATATTTTACTAACCTTTCATGGTGGAGGAAGCAATGGCATTGTTTTCTCCACCGCTCCTTGACCACATGAGGGCTGAAGAACCGGGAACGACTAACATTTCTCCTGCCAAAATCTACTATCCTCTACATTATCAATGCAATATAACATTCCATAACCCAAAATTTTGTCGTAAATCAACTTACCTGACCAGCACACATTCCCGAAGATGATGAATGAAGGATCGCAAGTTGCACTGATCCCATCACATTACACCTTACAAAATAAAAGGACTGGTGATCTGTCCTCCTTTTGACCATCCTTATGTAAACATTCATTGCACATGTGTTGAACATGAGTCGAAGTTTGTTAGAGTCACTAGGGAATCCTCCTCTCTAGCCACTATCCAACATAACTCATCAAGTTAATTGTTTCAAGAACTGAAGGGCTAGTCATAAAGAAGTTCTTGACTTTTTTTATCACTTCCCTAGTTGGAAAGGTTGTTGGCTACCTCATTTCCATGTATTCTTTCTTGTTCTTTGACTACATACTTAAAGGAAGATAAACAAGAATGGATTCACTCTCCAACAAAATCCAACCTCTAGTTGTTGATCACCTTTTGTAGAGGAGATCTATTAATAAGCTTCTGTAGCAATGAGACAATTATTTAAGAGTCTCCAAAGGCCTACAAATCAACGATGCCCATCTTAGAAACCACTTAGAGCCCTTTCTCTATGGTTCAAATTGCGTTGGCTCAGTTCTTACACACTTTTGATTCGAGAATGGACGATGATCTATCCCAGTTAGATATGAAGGAAGCATGTGGATTGATGATTCCAAGGAAAGTTCCTCTATTTGCTTTTCTGAAGTTTACCAGCATCTTACCAATGTAATACCTAGGAGGATACAAACAATGATGCCTTTTCTTCGTTTTTCTTAGTCGATGATGGTTTTCTCTCTCAATAATGGAGAAATCTCTAGAATATTCTGCTACAATTAGCATCATTTTTGTGTCCTTAAAACTATTATCTGTTGTTAAAAACTGGACTTGGTTGGTTGAAGTTCTTATATTCAAGAATCCACTGAATTATAATATAGTTTTATATATGTAATACTTTCATCGTGAATACATGTAAGTGTTGTGGTGTAGTCTTCTCAAAAAGCTAAAGCCGCTTTTTCATGAGAGATTTGCATCTTTTATTCAATTCTAACTTTGCAATTTCTTTTTATCAATTATAGTTTCTCATTTTGTTCAATTTCAACTTGGAAATTTATTTTTATCAACAACTTGGCAACTTTTTTTTATCAACAATAGTTTTTCATTTTTGCGCAATTCCAACTTGGCAATTTCTTTTTATGACCAGTAGTTTTGAAGTATGGCAATTTCTCTAAAAATTGTTTTTTTAATTTTGTAGGATTATTATAAATATTATTTTTAATTTTGTAAGATTATTATAGATATTATAACTCAAAGAGCTTTGTTTCAAATAGGCTTTTCAAATTTTAAAATTTTGGATTTTAGTTTCATAAAATAATTTTGGTAGAATAACTAGAAAAGTGGTTTGGATTAATTTTAAATATTATTTTTATATATTATTTTTTTTAATAGGTGAGGAATAGTCTACTTCTTGCTATTAAAATTAAGGATTATGTTGCCACAAAATTCACATATAGAAGCTACTAGCTATACATGTAAAACATATTATCAAATATTTAATTTGAAACTAGTATAATATGGAATAGTTATATATATATATATATATATATATATATATATATATATATATATATATATATATATATATATTCAAGAGTTAGTAGGATATTCTATTAAAATTAGCCAAATATACAAAATTTACATGAAGCCGCACCCACTCTATGAGAGTTCAACAGTCAGCAGGGCAAGCCAAACCAAACCATTCACCCAAAACCAAGATAAATGTAAATAGGAAAACTAGGGAGAACTATCAAACAATTAAGGCACAAGGTCATCTGTTAGTGTTTTCATGCAACAAATAAGCCTAGAATTCCTTGGAGGACTAGTGCATCAAATTGGAGGTCACAAAAGGCCACAAATGACTCTTCGTGGGTCCATAAGAGGTCCCACCACAAGCCAAGCTTAAAACTGTCAAACGGACTCAACGGAAATTAAAAGAATAACACTCTAATATTTTTTTTGGGTCTGACCAACTAGCACAAACAAATCGTTGTCATTGATCAACTGACTAACATCCAACGGTCTTCGTGAATATTAAAAGGATGAGAAGCGCGAGAGTTAACCGCTCGATGAGGGAAATTTTCTCTCTCCTCTCTCCGCTATGTGTCGCATGAAGAGTGGAATCCAAGTGAAACTCATAAAAGCCAGAAACCATTCAAACCCTGCCCGATATACCGCTTGTGGTATTGGAATGGTTGATTCACAGAAAAAACAAACATGTCCTTTCACCACGTGTTGTCCTTCAATTCCATCCCGCAGGTAGTTCTTGAGCGAATCTCATCCACCTAGATTCTCTGTCAAACACCACCTAAGCCATATGAAGATGGATACCTCATCCTATGGAGCTATCTAAGTCAATCCTTTCATCATTAAATCAATAGGATTCTAACCTTTCAGAAATAGATGAACCAAGGCGGGTTAGACTGTATGGGGTTCTCCATCCTCCCATCGGTCTTTTGGGTCCCTTTGATCCATCCTGCTAGTCCATAGTTCCATATACTAGGTTTCCTGACAGAGATAGTCCTCCCGCAATTTTCTTGGGGGTAAAAAATCCCAAGCATACCTGGAATCCATGTCCCTATTGGTGACTCCTTCATTCGCCAATCTATCTGCTAACATATTATCTTTCCTTTTCACATGAGAAAATCTGATAGTTTTAAGGGTTCGCAGGTGAGAGTAGATGTGGTAAAAAACCTACAAAAGCTTCTAGTGCTTCGACACCTTATCTGGAGAGGTTCCATTGCTAATTTTCTTAGTCGCTCTAATAATTAATTCTGAATCCGCTTCAATTATAACATTGTGTGAACTTGAATCCACCAGGATTTCCAAGCATTGCTCTAATGCCATGAGCTCAGACATGTTATTAGTGGCCTTCCCCAAGTGGCCATGGAATATTTTTTGTATTTGTCCCTGATCATCTTTTATGGCACCCTCAAAGCCCGCTAATCTTGGTTTTCCCTTAGCTGCTCCATCAATATTAACCTTTAAGAAACCATAAGGAGGGGGCTTCCAAATGTTAACACCTTTGTTTATCAGGCTCACTGCCTTTATTAGTCCTAGAGGACTGATAGATTGGAGACCCAAGTGAAGTATAATTCTCTCCTCCTAGGGCAAAGGAGGATCTTTAGAAAGGGTCCTCAACATGATTCTTACTATGTCTTTGAGCTGCCTTAGGATTTTCTCAATTATGTGTTGGGGCATGATTGTTTTTTTTTTGAAGATCCGACTGTTACGCTCTTTCAACACATTCCAGATGACAAAACCTGGAACTAGAATCCAGGCTTCATTAACTATCTCATTCTCTGAGGATTTTTTCCTCTAGTTCTTCAGAGTGTTGGATATGCTGAGACTATCCCTATCAGTTTGTCTAAAAATGGAAGTCACCTAGTCCTGCACCTTTGAAGTGAAAGGATAGAGGTTGAGAAGGTGTTCAATACTCTCCTCATGAGAGCCACATAGGTAACATTTGGAAGGACCAATGAAGCCTTTCTTAAGGAGATTCTCACAAGTTAACATCTTCCTTTGATACACTAGGCAGATGAATAACTTTATTTTCATCCAATGTGGACTTTGCCAAAGTTTCTTCCAGACTTGATTAGGATTCAGAATGTTAAATCTCGTGACTTCCTATTTAGCCTCTTTGAGGTTAAAGTTACCTTCGGTTTTCCTTCCCCATCTTAATTGATCCGTTGAGAAAGAAACCAAAATCCTTCTGTGCTCTAGCTCCTGTGTGAGATCTTCTGCCTTGGTCTTCAGCGGGTTTTCATCACTATATCCTAGATCCTTCCACTTCCTCCATTTTCCATTATTCCTTCCTTGGTCCCAAAATTCTTTTACCAAAACCATACCTTTTCTATCTTTGTCACTTTTGAGAGCTGCAAGTTCATCCATATAAAGGTTGTGCTCTTGTTGCCAGTTGTCCTCCCAAAATTCAGCAAGGTCCCTTGCTCGAATTTCCCAAAAATAATGTTGTTGAATAATACTTTTATTATCCCAGGCAAGGGTCCAAATATGGGAGCCCATGATTTTCCCTGACATTCTAATGTGATCCTTCTCCTATGAGTGCTTGGCATACTTTTGTTTCCAAAGCTTAGCCCAAGGGGCGTTCAGTTCCTTAATCCATCTCCACCATAGCTTGTCTCTCAAAACTTTGTTGAGGATCTCAGGATCATGAAGCCCCAATCCACCATGGCTCTTGGGCTTACAGAGCTTCTCCCAGACTACTAAATCCCACTTCTTTTTCTCTTTCCCTCTGCCCCACAAAAAGTTCCTTTGTATGCTTCTTATATGCTGCTTAATACCTTCAGGAGCAGGAAGAGCTGAAAACATGAAAATGGGACTGGCCTGCAAGACCGCCTGTGTAAGCACAAGGTGACTTGCCAAATTTAGTGACATCCATGTCCATTTTCTAACCTTGTCCTGAAGTTTATTTAATATTGGCTCCCACAATTTCTTGCTTAAAGGTTTGTCAGTAAGAGGAATGGCAAGATATTTGGAAGGTAGATGTTCCCTTTGAAATCCAAGAATTCTTGTAATGCTTCTCTGAATAGCAATATTAGTGTTAAAGAAAAAAACTTTGGACTTGTTAAGGCTTACCTTTGTGCCTGCTTCCATATTAAAGTCATTTAAGATGTTTTTGATTGCTTTCGCTTCCCTGACTATGGGTATGCCCTGCAACATTATATCATCCACAAATTTTTGATGAGTGCTTGCCTCTCCATCCACGGTAAGTTTGATACCCTGAATTCATCCTTCAGCATTTTTTTATCCTCTACCTAGCCCATCCATCATGAGGATGAAGAGGAACAGTGAGAGTAGATACCCTTGTCTGAGCCCTCTAGAGAGTGTGAAGGTCCTTGATGGAGCTCCATTAAGTAGAATGGAAAAAATGGTCATGGTAACTAATGCCATGAACCACCTTATCCAATTCTGGTCAAAACCATAGGCTTTTAGAATTTCTCTCAGGTAACACCAACTAAATTTGTCATAGGCTTTCGCTAGGTCCAACTAAATGATCACACCAACTTGTTTGTTTCTTTTGAGAGAGTGTACCACCTCATGAGCTTGGATGATATTGTTGAGGATTTTTCTTCCCTCCAGATAGCTTGTTTGCTCCTCTAAAATGAGAGAGGGTAGAAGTGGTTTGAGTCGATTGGCTATTACTTTGGAGGTAATTTTACACACCACATTACATAAGGCTATGGGCCAAAAAACATTCAGAGTCATGGCATTTTCCTGCTTTGGGATAAGAGCTATGAAGGATGCATTCAGAGCCTTTAATACCTTTTTGGATCTTCCTGAGTCTTCCACAACCTCGAGGATATCATGTTTGACAGTTTCCAAATAGGCTTTGAAGAAATCTACATTGAATCCATCCGGGTCTGGTGCTTTTCCATTCTACATTTGATTAATCACTTCACTAACCTCCTCTTCCGAGACTAGCTTGTTGAGATTGTGGTTGTCCTCTCTGGTAACCAGCTGAGGGATATACTGAGTGAACTGGTTAGTGAACCTAGATCTTTCCTCTAGTGGCTCCTTTGAAATGTTGCAAAAGTGTTGTACAAGGACCGATTCCATATCATTGTGAGAGACAAGCTCAATACCTTGAGCATCTTTGATCTTTGTGATTCTATTGTGTGCCCTATGATCCATATTGGATTTATGGAAGAATTTTGTGTTTCTTTCTCCCTCTCTAATCCATTGTATCCTTGATTTCTACCTCCAGAAAATTTCTTCATGTAAGCATCGATCCTCCCATTACTCCTGTAGAGGGTCAGTTAGTTTCTACCGCTCTTCGGTGAAGCCATCTGTGATGTTGATCCAATTGATCTCTTGGAGATTCTTCTCAGTTTCACTTTTGGCTTTGAAGATATCTCCAAATTCCTTTTTTCTTGAAGCTTTAAGACGGGATTTGATATGTTTAAGTTTCTATTGGAGCATGTACATTTTTGTGCCCTGAATATTCAACTCCTCTCTCCACCATTTATCAATGTTATTATTTAATTTAGGGTGTGAGAGCCAGACACTTTCAAACTTGAAAGGTTTGTTTCTTGCTATGCCAATGATCCGATCCTCCAATGGGCATAATGGAGGCTGTCATGGCTAGTCATGAGAGAAGGAGGTCCTCTAAAATAATAAATCTATCAAGTTTGCAAGCAACTTGAGAAGCCCCTCCCGTTTTGTTGTTCCAAGTGAAGGTTCCATTAATTGTTTAAGTATCCACTACACCCATGTTCATGATGAAGTTCCGGAAGGCCATGGAGTCTCTGCCTAGCTATCTAATGCCTTTTTTTTTTTTTGAAAGAGATCTTATCATATTGAAATCTCCTACAACGATCCAAGGAAAAATTGGATGTCTTACTCTTAGATCCTCCACGGAGGTGAGTGTTAGAGTCGGTATTGTCATCAGAGATCAAATCCTCTTGTTTCATTTCATGTTAGGTGTCTCGCCCAGTCATTTGCATTCCGTTAGGCTCATAGATCATTTAATGGCAATGGAATTCCTCTAGTTTCCCTCATGTTATCTACCTGATGGCTCATATTTGTTCATTTAGAGACACACACAGTCCTATTTTTATCTTCAAAATTGCAAAAGTTGTCTTTAGGGTTTTATGGTCAATTAGGTCTAGGGTTTCATTAGGGTTTCATCAAAAAATGTGTTAAAATGTCCAATAATTGCCAGCAGGCCATGAGGCGGTTTCACCATCAATAAATTTCATCGCTGAGTGTTCAAAATTGTGTTTTTCCTCAAAACTCTATTTTGAGAAAAAAATAGAGTATTTAGTATTTATTGCACAAAATCATGGAAATTTTGTTTTCCTCATTGTAAATTCTTTCATCTGCACCCTGGTTTCTTTCCTTAGCCTAAAAAGCTCCAACGCTTGCAAAGCAAGCAAAGCTCAGGTCATTAAATTCATCATGAAGTTCAAAAGAAGTGAAAAGTCCAAAAAACAGAGTTTGTAAATAAAGTTATTGGCAAAACATTATAAAAGTGGCTTTTGGAAAATTAAATTTGAAAAGCTCATGTATAAGTCATTCCTCCAAGTGTTTGAAACTCATTTGCACTCCAAGAGCCAAGAGAAAGCAAAGGAAAGTGATTGTGGGAGTTTTGGGTGAAATTCACTCCAAATGTACCGGCGCGGCGCACTGGGCAGGAGGCGTGGCGTACCCATCAGGCGTGGCGCACTGGGCCATATTCTAGAGTTCATTTTAACATAGGCATGGTGCATTAATGAGGCGTGGCACATTGGACATGCTGCACAGCGCATATAGCCAGGAAGCACGAAAAACACCAAGACGACTTCAAATTGCCAAAAATCGCACGAATTTGCCTTGTTCCAAGTAGGTTGAGCTTCACCTCTGCTGTTTATCCAAGTTTGGTGTTGATGTTATGATGGTTGATGTGGTGAAGTTTTTAACAAATATTCAAACCCTACCTTTACAAATTCCTCAGACAAAAATCGTTGCCTAGGGTTTGATCAACTATTTTGCTACCAAGTTCATATTCCCTCCATCATTCCCTTACCCCATTTTTCCCCGTTTTCATGGTTCCCTAAGTTCCTCTACCCCATAAATTCACTAATCCCCTATCCCAAGTTCCCTTTCCCAAATTTCCTATTATAAAATCCCAAACCCTAACCTTATACAAAACCTCCCAAACATCCCATATTTTCCCCAGCTAACTCTGTCCCAACAGTCCCAAAACTCCCATTATTTTTCCCTCTCCTAACAGTCCCTTGTTTCATTGTTTTCCCTTCGTAGCAGAGGTTAAACAATCATCAAAGGCAATCCAACACAGTTTGACACATCAACACCTGTTTCTCCAAGCCAATTTGTTTATCGGTGGTTATGGCATCTGATCCTTCATATGATTATGAAGAAGAGACCCAAAGTGATTCACCCATGGAGGGACATGCACCCAGGAGGCATCATAGAGGTGGCATACATATTAGAGAAGAACCTACCACTCTTATCAAGTTGCATGCCTGCCCTCTTGCCCCCTTTTGTTTCCAGCATCAGTCATGCTATGAATTCTGTGAGAAGGTTGCTCATATTCAGTTTCACCGTGAGTTGGCCCGGTGATTTGTGTTGCATTTGCATGGTTATCAAACCACTCTTGCTAGTGTTGTTTTCACATTAACACTAGAAACCATTTCATTGGAAACCAGCATACCAGACATTGGAGAACCATGGAATAAGAGACAGAAGATTGGTCGGCAACACTATGAACCATACATCAAACTTGGTTTTCTTAGGTAGCTTAAGACAATGTTTCCTTTTCGGTTTCTCAAGGATGAGTATGCTCCTTTAATGAAACTCATGATGAAGTATTTCACCTGTGAGGGCCAGTTCTCTCACATGTATGCTTATCACATCAGGCTTCTGATGCATTTCACTCGGGTACGGATGATGAACATTCCTTATTTCATATGCCGAAACATAGAAAGGATGACCACCCTTGTGCAGCACAAGACCCCTCAGCAACAGTTTAACAGTCTTTATCATTTCGCTCTAATCAAAATTATGGTCATTCATCAGCTTGGATTACATGGCATCACATGGGATGACTTCATCTCTCGTGAGTTTTGAGAGCTTCATAGGGACCTTCAGAGGTTGGGCATGAGATAGGTGGACCTCCTTATCAGTAGGGCCATGAGACCGCTAGTGTGTTGGTGTTCATATCTTATCAGAGAGGCACTAGACAGTTGTTTTCAGTAGCGAAGCGAGTGTTATCTCCACCCGGGGTGGAAGGGGCCTCATTTCCTCCATCAGCACAGTAGGTTTAGGACCAAGGCAAGAGGCCTCTACAGGAGCAAGTACCATCTGGTGAGCGAGAGACTGATTTCATCCTCATTGAGGGTGATGATACTGACATGGGCCCACAAAGCGCAAATTTAGACAGATCATCAAGGAGTAGCTGGCAGAAATTGATGCCTTGTCCACCAACTTGGATAGAGTCCAGTGGACTATACAGTATTTGGACCAGAGGAACAAGGAGCTTGAAGATCAGCATGTGGTGATGGAGTTACAGAACATTCGCCAAAACCGCCAAAGTGCTCGAAGGAGGAGGATAGAGTTCACTTCGTTGGAGCAAGAGATGAATGTAGATAGGGAGTCATGGCTTGAAGGATCCAACATCCACTTGGAGAAGAAACTAGAGAAGGCCATCAATGAGAAGAATATGCTCAAAAACATGTCATATCATTATTTGTCCCGAAACTTGGTGTGCAAAGCAAGAATTAGGAATTTGAAAGCAAAGCTAAAGAGAGCATCAAAAAGGAAAAAAGAGGATGAAGGACTTCAAATCTTGGCTGAGGCTTCCTTGGCTCATCAAAGCACTTGATAGAGAAGACTCAGCCCAAATTTCAAGAAATTTGGAGCAATTTTTTTATTTTTGTAAATTTTTGGCACAAAAAAAGGAGTTTAACTCTGTATGCACCGCGCC
The DNA here is from genome assembly GCA_031772625.1 of Pinus tabuliformis. Lineage (NCBI taxonomy): Eukaryota > Viridiplantae > Streptophyta > Pinopsida > Pinales > Pinaceae > Pinus > Pinus tabuliformis. The sequence continues at coordinate 1,282,714,495 of CM062817.1, read as the reverse complement.
ACGTGGCGCTCGCTTTTGCTAGAGGGATATAAATCAAAAAAACCTTGCATTTCTTTATTTTTCATGGAATTTTATGCTTTCCTACCTATTTCCAAGAAATTTGGGCAGGTTTTGAGCCCTTAAAAGGTCAAGAAACACTCAAAAAATGACCTCACTGCCCCTATTTTGACGCACAGGAAGCAATGTTGGGAGAATGGAATTTTGGAGGGGAAAATGGAGGCCAAATTGAAAAGTTCCACTTGAGTTGGAAATTATTCAGGTAGACCTTTCCAGCAAGCACACCTGAAGCTCATTTGGACGCGGGGAATACCTCCAAAAGTGGGTCCAAACAGGCACTACGCATAGAGGAAAAATTACCAGTTTGGCCAAGTTTTACTCTATTTTTTGCCCAGTTTCGCCTAGTTTGACTTTTTCACTTTCCTAATGGAAAATTTATGATGTAATTTGATGAGATTTCATGGATTATGATGTAAATATGTTGTATTTTCACTTGTAGAGGTAAATTCATCAGTAATGAGGTTGTTTCAAACTGAATGGATCAATTTCCTTGTTTTTAGAGGCATGCTGTTATGTTGCATAATTTCTAGTTCTCAGTTTAGAATCAGTTGGATCAGCTCCTAAACTCATGATCTCGACCCCTAGAGGCAAGGATGAGCTATGTTTGTCTATATTATGTTATTTTTCAATCATTAGCATGGTTGGACTCTTGAGAAAGCCTTGAGCTTCATTGTACATTCATTTTCAGTATTTTGGCTAAGGAATTGAGACTAGAATTTGCAGCACTCTTTGGGATTCATGTGCTAATTTGTATTGGTACAGTGATTCCCTTTGTAATTGTGAATTTTTTTTATGTATGCAATCATCTATATTATTTATTTTGAACTAAACAAACAAGAGTGTAAGTAGAATTCATTGAAATTGCAATGCTCTACTTGAGGTTTGCTTTAGTTGTTTGATGTTTTTAGCTATTTGAGGAGGATTCATGATTTCCCTTGCCCTCTTCAACACCTCACCTATCTTTTCACTCCATCTCAGCAAAATTTAAGTGCTAAAATGATCGCCTACCTTTCCCCATCCAGATCTCTGCAGAACTGAGCCTCAATCCCCACACCCAAAAATCTGCCTTTCCCTTGATTCCAACTAAACCCCCCAAAAATCACATCAAATCCTTACACTTCATACCTAATCTAAAATTAGTTTTTATTTTAGTCATCTCAATCCCCATCGATTATCTTTTCCTGAGATTGACCCGGAGAGAGCCCTCTCCTGTCCTCGTAGGGCTAGCTACGAGGCTGAGCGTGGTTTGATGTTGGCCCTGGATCCTACCTTTTTAGCCCGAGGTAAATCTAGCCACTAACATAGTGGTGACTCTACTTGGGAACTAAAAATTTGTTTGTTGGTATTCTTCATTTTATAAACTACAGACGGAGCCTGAAGATTAGCCAGGTAGCCTTCGAAATATAGTGCAAGTAGATAAATGCTACTTCAGTCAATCTCTGGTCTAGTCTTGTAAACGGAGTATCTAACTTGCAGATCACCCTAGTACATCTGAGAATTCTAAGCTTTTGGATGATAAGTTTAGGATTTTATAGGCTGAACAAGTTGTTAATGTCCATTTGATTTCTTGAAATAGTAACACACTGGCTTCCAGAAGACATACCATAGCAAATCTGGATCTTGATCCCCCTCCTGTCTACGAAAATCCCAATCTTATTCCAAGAATCGTCCACCAAGGAAGCTCTATCATTCCCGTGTTCAAAGCTCAATCATGTCCTGTTGGTTTTGAGTATCTCGAAGATCAAGATTTTGATGAGAATTTTGATTTGCCTTTGTTTCAAACCAAATCTGAAAGCACTGTCGCTTCAACTGTATTAAATCCTGAGTTTGTTCAAAATCTTGAAACCGAAAGGGCCAATAAATCCATTGATGATTATATCTTGAATCGGCTCCAGACTTCTATTGTGGCTTCTAATATCTCTAATTCTTTAGGGACTGCCTCTGCAACCCTTGGGTCATCCGCAATTGCATCTATTTCAAGAATTCCCACCGAACCGCCTTTTGTTCGTACCCTTCCCCCGCAACCTACTACCTTTGATCAAAAATCTGCAGTCGTATCCCCTCCATCCACTCCTTCTACTCCTAAAATACCCAATATTGCTTCACCGCCGCATACACTTCCTCATACTCCCCATACATCAGGTCCACCTACTCCCCCAACATCACCAAGACCGATTGCAAATCCACCAAGAGCAATGGCTGCTCATTTTGGACCTCTTGTACTACCTCAAAATTTGGATGATATGCCCTCCGACTACCAAAGAAAAATTCCTTTGTTTGATGGAACTCCTCATAGTATCACATCTCAGCAACATGTGGAAAGAATGACTAATTTCTTCGATCTTCATGAGATTGATGCAGAAAATGTAACCATGATACTGTTTGTACAAACATTTGGAGGTGAAGTAAGGAAATGGTTCAGGGCTTGCCGGCTGCAAGTGTCACTACATTGGCCGATCTACAGAGACAATTCTTAAACTGCTGAGAAGTGAAGAAAAATCCCCTTCAGATTCTTTCTGAGTACGAGCACATCAAACGAAATGCGGGTGAGTCTGTTCAAGATTACTGCATTAGATTCAATTCAGTTGATAATGCGATCCCCAATCACCTAAAGCCACCCATGGGGCTAGCCTTGATAAAGTTTCCGGATGGTTTTGACACTGATATGGCTTACCAATTAAGAGAAAGAGATCTAGCTACTTTAGAAGACAAGCAAAAGATTGTGGTTAGCGTTGAAGCAAACCTCGTGGCTAAGAGAGCTAGAGCAAGAGCTGAAAAGAAAGTCACAATTAAAGAAGAGCCTTCCTCACTAGATCAAGTGCTTCGAAAGGTGGAACAGATGTTAGATAAACTGAAACTTGACAAGCTTGAGCCACAGATCCGAAATCCTAATTTTCGCGGCTAGCAGCAGCCCCAATACAGAATCAAACAAAGAGAGTAGCGAGCCCAAGATCAAACAGTGTGGCAGCAAGTGCAAACACCTCTACAGCAGAATGTTCTACTTGGTCCAGAATCAGAAGAAGAAGAGAAGGTGATTGGAGAAGAAAATCATTTCTTCATGTCCGATGACATGCCAATTTACATCACTGAAGATGAGGAGTACTCCAAGAATCTAGCTGAACGAGGGGATGAAAAGTTTATTTTGGAAAATGAGATGGTACTTGATGAAGAGCCCGATGATTACCAAAGAGGATACATGAATGCTTTGTCAGCTCATCAACGACAGTATTCACTTCGAAATAGAGATGTTCTTGTAAATCCAATTCGGAAACGGAAGGAGGCAACAGCGTCAAAGAATGATCCTCCCAATGTGCAGAAAAAGGGAAAAGAGAGAGTTGATCCTAGCAGCAAAAAAACTACATCACCAAGTGAAAGACCAACCCAGCCAAATGTGTCATAGGAGAAAACAGAAAATAAGGATGTTCCAGTGAAAGAGGTAGAAAAAATTTCAGTTTTTAACTTAGAAAATGAAATTGCTAAGTTGAAAATATTCATTCCTTTGACCGAGTTGATGAAGAACAACAATTATAAAGGTCAGGTGTCTAAAATTTTGAGCTTAGATCCATAATCAAACATGGTAAATGTGGAGGATGACAGTCCCGAGTTTATCTTTGGGCCAACATTGGAAGGTTAGTCCTAAGATAGCAATGTTGCTCCTTTCTATATCAGTCTCAGGGTGCATGATTTTGTTTTACATAATGCTATGCTTGATTCTGAAGCCTCTCATAATCTTATGCCGAAAGCTATCATGGAGAAATTGGGATTGGACATCACTAGAAAATACCATGACCTATACTCTTTTGATTCTGGTAGAGTAAGGTGCATAGGGGTTATAACAGATTTGGTGGTCAGTTTGGATCAAATTCCGGCTAAAAATGTTTTGATGGATGTGGTGGTGGCAAATATACCTTCTAGATTTGGCATGCTTCTTTCCAGATCTTGGGGAGAAAAGATTAAGGGGACAATGCAACTTGATTTCTCCTATGCTACGATTCTCGTGTTCGGTTAGATGAGGAAACTATACCGGGAATAGAAAATGAAGTACATGATCACTAGCAAGGAGAAACCGGTAAATCATCCGATCAACTATGTACATACTGATTTAGAGTCATTTGTTTTGTATTCAAATCGTTTTAATGATGTAAATAGCCAACTAGTGGAAGTAGAAGACATTCTTGATATTACTGAAAATTTTAGAGAAATTTTGAGAGAAGAGCGGCAAAGACCTGATGGCATCGCTAAAAAATCAGCAGTCCAACAACAACAATATATCAATGGACAGCAAGGTGAAGAAAAAGAGTTTCGGTATTTAGAAGAGGATGAAGCAGGCCTATGGAGTATGGACTTTGACGATGTTGTTGGAAGAGAAGGCGCTGACATTAGTATATGGATACGTAGCCTAGTTTTCTCCCGAAACAAAGTGCCAAGCAATGTAAGGGTTTGCTCTTATAAATTAGCTTTTGACTGTTCAAACAATGAGGCTGAATATGAATCTTCGATTGCTGGTTTGAAAGTTCTTAGAAAATTAAATGCTAAGAGGATTTCAATGTATGGCAACTTCGAGTTAGTTATCAAGCAGGTGAAAGGCGAGTACCAAGCAAAGCATCCTCGAATGCGGGCCTACCGCAATGTGATGTTGGATATATTGAAGGTATTTTCTGATTATACTATCACTTGTGTGCCTCGTGCTCAGAATGTCATGGCAAACTCACTTGCAACAACAGCAAGAAATTTGAAGATTCCTATGAACTCAAATAACAAGTTTGAGAATCACGTAAAGTATTGCTTGACTGTGCCCGATAATCAAAGGTATTGGCAAGTGTTCCAAGATGACGATGAGATCGATGAGTTTCTGCAAAATAAAGGTAAATTCAAGGACATTTCTATTGACATGGAGTGTGATGATGGTGATGAGAATTTGGAAGTCAATCAGATGGAAATATTGTTGCTCAAAGATAACATTATTCCAAAAAATTTAATACCTTTAGAGGAGCTTTTCGATCAGGATGATGTGGCTAAAAAACCAACCTTGCTGCCAACTGAAAAAGGAGTTGAAGATGTGAACATCGGATCAGCTGAAAATCCGAAGATGGTCAAACTATCAAAAGCATTGTCCCCACAGGTGAGAGCAAAGTATATCAGCTTGTTATCTTCTTTTACCTATGTATTCACTTGGGATTATTCAGATTTGAAATCCTATGACATGAGCATAATTCAACATGTGATCTCGATCAAGCCAAATCAAAATCCTTTCTGCCAAAAGCTAAGAAGAATAAAGCGAAAGCTACTGCTCTCAATCGAAAAGGAGGTGAATAGGTTGTATAAAGCTAGTATCATAGTCCCTATCAGATTTTCAGATTGGATTTCAAACATGGTTCTCGTCTGCAAGAAAACAAGTGAGATTCGGTTATGCATTGATTTTAGAAATATGAACAAAGTTTCCTTGAAAGACAATTAACCATTGGCCAAGATGGATCACATACTTCAGTGAGTAGTTGGAACATCATGGATGTCACTACTTGATGGTTATTCGGGTTATAACCAAATTTTGGTCCATGAGGATGATCGTGACAAGACAACATTCACCACTATGTGGGGAACTTTTCATTATGCAAAGATGCCGTTTGGATTGAAAAATGGTGGTGCAACCTTTCAACGGGTGATGGATATAGCATTTTCCAATGAAAAATATGTTTTTCTAGTTGTTTATCTCGATGACTTAATAGTTTTCTCTAATACAGATGAAGAGCACCTCTATCATTTGAAAGTTGTTTTTCAACGGTGTAGGAAGTATGGAATCTCGCTCAATCCAAAGAAAAGTTTGTTTTCCATGGATGAGGGAAAACTTCTCGGGCATATTATCTCAAAGGAGGGTATCCAAATCGATCCAATATGGGTGGAGGCCATTTAAAAGATTGATTTCCCATGAAGTGAAATAAATTCAATCTTTCAATGGTAAGATAAATTTCCTACGCCATTTTGTTCCCAATCTTACAGAACACTTAAGAGAGATCAAAAACATGCTGAAAAGGATAGTGCAGTAAGGTGGACTGAGGAAGCAGTTAAGTCTTTTAGTTCGGTGAAATTAGCTCTTTCCTTAGCTCCGGTTTTGATCAGCTTGGACTGTACTCATGATTTTATTTTGTTTTCGTTTGCGTTGGATCATACTATGGTAGTAGTCTTGATGCAGAAAGGAGACCAGCTCAAAAAACCAATTGCATTCTTCAGTAGAACTATAAGGGACGCTAAATTGAAGCATAATATTATTGAAAAACAGGCCCTTGCATTGGTTAAAGAATTAAAAGATTTTCGGGTTTATATTTTGCACTCTCACATCCTTGCGTATGTTCCTAATGCTGTTGTCAAAGATGTCCTAGTGCAAACAGATTCGGAGGGAAGGAGAGGCAAATGGATTGCTGCCTTGCTGGAATATGATGTAGAAATCAAACCGACAAAGCTCATTAAAGGACAGGGGCTGTACAAACTTATGGCTAAGTCAAATCTGCATGCTTTGGACATTAATCTAATTGCTGCTATGTTCGAGGAAGACGAAGAGAATCTGCCCACTCAGGTATCAGAAATTTTCCTCCTTTCTCCTTGGTATTCGAACATTGTTTTGTGCTTCAAAATTTTTCATCACCTCCCAGAATGGCCAAGAACAAAAGAATGACATTGAATTTGAAGGCTACAAAATTTTGTATCATGAATGGTGCACTTTATTGGAAAGATCCTGGTGGTGTCCTACTAAATTTCTTCATAGAAGAGGAGGCGAAACAAGTTATGGCCGACTTTCACAAAGGAGATTTCGGGGGCCATCTTTTCTGGAATACAACAGCCAATAAAATTTTGAGAGCGGGGTATTATTGGCCAAGTCTATTCGCTGATGTGTACAAAACAGTGGCCAACTGTCAAGAATGTCAAATTTTTCAAGGTAAGTGGAAGTTATAACCTTTACCACTCAAGCCCATTGAAGTGAGTGCTCCATTTCAGCAATGGGGTTTGGATTTTATTGGTGAGATTCATCCTTCTTCTTCAGCACAACATAAGTGGATCCAAATGGTGACGGATTATTTCACCAAATGGATTGAGGACATTCCAACAAGGCAGGCCACTGATTCGGTAATTATTTCATTTCTTGAAAACAACATTTTGTTTCATTTTGGATGTCCAAATAAGTTGATCACTGACAATGTAGCAGCCTTTAAATCAAAAATAATGATCAACTTTTTTCATAAGTATCAAATCACTTTGCGGCATTCGACAACCTATTACCCACAAGGTAATGGTTTGGCGAAATCCTACAACAAATCTCTTGTCAACATCATCAAAAAGCTATTGGAAACTAAAAAGAAGTGCTGGCACAGAAAGTTGATCAATGCACTTTGGGCAGACAGGGTAAGTCAGAAGAAATCCATTGGCATGTATTATTTTGAGCTCATGTACGGTGTGGACACAGTCTTCCCGACATCTTTGGCAGTCCCGGTGGTCAAATTGTTGCAAGAGGTTGGCAGTGAGGATGATGGTTTGCAGTGGAGAATCAACCAAATGATACATTTGTAGCAAACAAGAGAAGAGATATGTCAGCATACTTCCAAGCTGTACGAAAGAATTAAGAGGATATATGACCGAAAAGCAAAGGCAGAGAGGTTTGAAATTGGAGACATAGTGCGGAAGTGGGATGCAAGGAATGAAGAGAAGGGTAAGCATGAAAAATTTGAACTTCTTTGGAAAGGGCCATACAAGATTGCTACACATTGGGGCTAGAATTCTTTCCTTTTGCAAGAGTTGAATGGTGAAGCCTATCCTCGTGGGCCGGTCAATGGTCAACTTCTCAAACAGTATATTGTGTAAACTATTTTTTGTTGTCCTATTCATCATTGTATATACCGACTTGTTTAAATTCCATTGCAAGAGTGTGCTGTCTTCCTTCTTCAGCTTGGGGCCCAAGGTGAAGGCTTTAAAGCTAAATTTGGATTTCAGTTTTGGTTTGGTTTGTTTGAGTTAAGTCTTTTGGTCAATTTTAGTCTTTAAAATGAGACAATTTGAGTCACGTTCAGTCCTGAAATTGAGTCTTTCAGTCAAGAGTTCAGCATTTTTGTGTCAAAGTGATTGACTCCATAGCCCAATGGATGAAGGCACCGCCCACTTTCCCAGAGATCTGTAGTTCTTGGGACCTCCAAGGAGCTACCATCCCCATTGGAGCCAATGTTAGAGTCAGTATTGTCATCCCTCCGTCAGAGATCAAATCCTCTTGTTGCATTTCATGTTAGGTGTCCCGCCCAGTCATTTTCATTCCATTAGGCGCATACATCATCTGAAGGCAGTGGCATTCCTCCGGTTTCCCTCATGTTATCTACCTTCTGGCTCATGTTTGTTCATTTAGAGACACACACAGTCTTATTTTTATCTTGAAAATTGCAAAAGTTGTCTTTAGGGTTTCATGGTCAATTAGGTCTATGGTTTCATTAGGGCTTCATAAAAAAATGTGTTAAAATGTCCAATAATTGCTAGCAGGCCATGAGGAGGTTTCACCATCAATAAATTTCATTGCCCAATGTTCGAAATTGTGTATTTCCTCAAAACTCTATTTTGAGAAAAAAAACAAAGTATTTAGTATTTATTGTACAAAATCATGGAAATTTTGTTTTCCTCATTGTAAATTCTTTCATCTGCACCCTGGTTTCTTTCCTTAGCCTAAAAATCTCCAACACCTGCAAAGAAAGCAAAGCTCAGGTCATTAAATTCATCATGAAGTTTAAAAGAAGTGAAAAGTCCAAAAAACAGAGTTTGTAAATAAAGTTATTGGCAAAACATTATAAAAGTGGGTTTTGGCAAATTAAATTTGAAAAGCTCATGTATAAGTCATTCCTCCAAGTGTTTGAAACTCATTTGCACTTGAAGAGCCAAGAGAAAACAAAGCAAAGCGATTGTGGGAGTTTTGGGTGAAATTCACTCCAAATCAACCAGCGCGGTGCACTGGGTAGGCGGCGTGGCGCACCCATCAGGCGTGGCACACTGGGCCGTAGTCTGCAGTTCATTTTAACACGGGCGTGGCGCATTGGGTGTGCTGCGTAGCACATACAACCAAGAAGCCCGAATAACACCAGGACGACCTCCAATTGCCAAAAATCGAACGAATTTTCCTTGTTCCAAGCAGGTTGAGCTTCACCTTTTCTATTTATCCAAGTTTGGTGTTGATGTTATGATGGTTGATGTGGTGACTGTTTTAACAAATAATCAAACCCTACCTTTACAAATTCCTGAGAGAAAAATTGTTGCCTAGGGTTTGATCAACTATTTTGCTACCAAGTTCATCTTCCCTCCATCATTCCCCTACCCCATTTTTCCCTGTTTTCATACTTCCCTAAGTTCCTCTACCCCCTAAATTCACTAATCCCCTATCCAAGTTCCCTTTCCCAAATTTCCTATTATAAAATCTCAAACCCTAACCTTATACAAAACCTCCCAAACATCCCATATTTTCCCTAGCTAACTCTGTCCCAACAGTCCCAAAATTCCCATTATTTTTCCCTCTCCTAACATTCCCTTGTTTCATTGTTTTCCCTTCGTAGCAAAGGTCAAACAATCATCAAAGGCAGTCCAACACAGTTTGACACATTAGCACCTATTTCTCCAAGTGAATTCGTCTATCAATAGTTACGGCATCTGATCCTTCATATGATTATGAAGAAGAGACCCAAAGTGATTCACCCACAGAGGGACATGCACCCAGGAGGCATCATAGAGGTGGCGGACATATCAGAGAAGAACCTACGACTCTTACCGAGTTACAGGCCTACCCTCTTGCCCTATTTTGTTTCCAGCATCAGTCATGCTATGAATTTTGTGAGAAGGTTTCTCATATTCTGTTTCATCATGAGTTGGCCCGCTTATTTGTGCTGCATTTGCATGGTGATCAAGCCACTCTTGCTAGTGTTGCTTTCACATTAACACCAGAAACCATTTCATTGGCAACCAGCATACCAAACATTGGAGAACCATGGAATAAGAGACAGAAGATTGACCGACAACACTATGAACCTTACATCAAACCTGATTTTTTGAGGCAGCTTAAGAGAGTGTTTCCTTTTCGGTTTCTCAAGGATGAGTATGCTCCTTTAATGAAACTCATCATGAAGTATTTCACCTGTGAGGGTTGGTTCTCCCGCTTGTATGCTTATCACATTAGGCTACTAGTGCATTTCACTCATTTATGGATGATGAACATTCCTTATTTCATATGCCGAAACATAGAAAGGATGACCACCCTTGTGCAGCACAAGACCCCTCAACAGCAGTTTAACAGTCTTTACCATTTCACTCTCATCAAAATTGTGGTCGTTCAATAGCTTGGTTTATAGGGCACCACATGGGATGACTTCATCTCTCGTGAGTTTTTAAGAGCTTCACAGGGACCTTCAGAGGTTGGGCATGAGATAGGTGGACCTTCTTATCAGCAGGGCCATGAGACCGCTAGTGTGCCGGTGTTCATCTCTTATTAGAGAGGCACTAGACGGCTGTTTGCAGCAGCGAAGCGAGTGTTATCTCCACCTAGGGTGGAAGGAACCTTGTTTCCTCCATCAGCACAACAGGTTCAGGACTGAAGCAAGAGGCCTCTACAGGAGGAAGGACCATCAAGTGAGCGAGAGACTATTTTCATCCTCATTGAGGGTGATGATACTGACATGGGCCCACAAAGTGCAAATCTTAGACAGATCATCAAGGAGCAACAGGTGGACATTGATGCCTTGTCCACCAACTTGGATAGAGTCCAGTGGAATATACAGTATTTGTAGCAGAGGAACAAGCAGCTTGAAGATCAGCAGGTGGTGATGGAGTTACAGAACATTCGGCAAAACCACCAAAGTGCCCGAAGGATGAGGATAGAGTTCACTTCATTGGAGCAAGAGACCAATGCAGATAGGGAGTCATGGCTTGAAAGATACAACATCCACTTGGAGAGGAATCTAGAGAAGGCCATCAATGAGAAGAATATGCTTAGAAACTTGTCATATCATTATTTGTCCCGAAACTTCGTGTGCAAAGCAAGAATCAGGAATTTGAAAGCAAAGTTAAAGAGAGAATCAAAAATGAAAAAAGATGATGAAGGACTTCAAATCTTGGCTAAGGTTTCCTTGGCTCATCAAAGTGCTTGATAGAGAAGACTCAGCCCAAATTTCAAGAAATTTGGAGCAATTTTTGCATTTTTGTAAATTTTTGGCACAAAAAACAAATTTTTCCTCCCTATGCGCCGTGCCACGTGGCGCTCGCTTTTGCTAGATGGTTCTAAATCACAAAAACTTTGCATTTCTAGATTTTTCACGGAAATTTATGCTTTCCTACCTATGGCCAAGAAATTAGGGCAGGTTTTGAGCCCTCAAAAGGTCAAGAAACATTCAAAAAATGACCTCACTGCCCCTATTTTGACACACATGAAGCAGTGTTGGGAGAATAAACTTTTGGAGGGGCAAATGGAGGCCAAATTTAAAAATTCGAGTTGGGTTGGAAAGTATATAGGAAATCCTTTCCAGAAAGAACACCTAGAGCGCATTTAGACACAAGGAAGGCCTCCAAAAGTGGGTCCAAACAGGTGCTACGCATAGAGGAAAAATTGCGAGTTTGACCAAGTTTTACTCTGTTTTTCGCCCAGTTTCACCTAGTTTGACTTTTTCACTTTCCTAATGGAAAATCTATGATTTAATTTGATGAGAGCTGATGGATTATGATGTAAATATGTTGGACTTTAACTTGTAGAGGTAGATTCATCAGTTTGGAGGTTGTTTCAAACTAAATGGATCAGTTTCATTGTTCTTAGAGGCATGCTATTATGTTGCCTAGTTTCTAGTTCTCAGTTTAAAATCCGTTGGATCAGCTCCTAAGCTCATTAGCTCGACCCCTAGAGGAAAGGATGAGCCATGTTTGTCTATATTAAGTTGTTTTTTAGTCATTAGCATGGTTGGACTCTTGAGAAAGCCTTGAGCTTCATTGTACATTCATTTTCAGTATTTTTGCTAAGGAATTGAGAACAGGATTTGCAGCACTCTTTCTGATTCATGTGGAAATTTGTATTGGTACAGTGCTTCCCTTTGTAATTGTGAATTTTGTTTATGTATGCCATCATCTATATTATTTTTTTTGAACTAAACAAACAAGAGTGTAAGTAGAATTCATTGAAATTGCAATGCTCTACTTGAGGTTTGCTTTAGTTGTTTGATGTTTTCAGTTGTTTTGGGAGGATTCATGATTTCCATTGTCCTCTTCAACAACTCACCTGTCTTTTCCCTCCATATCATTAAAATTTAAGTGCCAAAACGATCGCCTACCTTGCCGCATCGAGATCTCTGCAGAACTGAGCCTCAATCCCCGCACCCAAAAAATCTGCCTTTCCCTTGATTCCAACTAAACCCCCAAAAAATAACATCAAATCCTTGCACTTCATACCTAGCCTAAAATTAATTTTTATTTCAGTCACCTCAAGCCCCATCAATTATCGTTTGTTGAGACTGACCCGGAGAGAGCCCTCTCCTGTCCTTGTAGGGCTAGCTACAAGGCTGAGCATGGTTTGATGTTGGCCCTGGATCCTACCTTTTTAGCCTGAGGTAAATGTAGGCACTAACAGTGAGAATCTTGAGTTTGTCTACTTGCTTTTGAGGTGCATAAACATTTTTAATCATGTATATCTCCTTATCCCCTACAGGTTGACATATCAAGCAGAGATAATTCCTGGATGCTGAAGCATCCAGGATTCCAAATTTTTGTGGAACCGACAAAGTGAGAATCCCCCCCGCCGAGTTATTTTCCTTAGCTTCTAAATACTCATATTTGAATAACCACTTATTATGAATATTTCTTATCTTATCCATCGAACACTTTTTCTCCTGAATAAAAACCATGTCTTGTTTTTTTTATTTCATTCTGTTACTAAGATTTCTTTGTTTCCTTCTATTCCCTACACCTCTAATGTTCCAGTTTATGAGCTTTATTAAGAAATGTTAGTAAAGGAATAACTGGAAAAATCTTTCATCTTACCTATGTTGATCAATAGCTTTCCTCATTCGTTCAGCAGTTCATTCTGTCTCTTTCTTCCTCTTTTCCTACCCGAGTTCTTTGGAGATTGTGCCTGTGTATTCTCCATCACCTTGACCCCACTTGGCTCCTGGCATTCATGATTTATTTTAACTCTAGCTCCCTTCACTTGTGACCTCCATAGAAAGAGTTGTTTTACTTTTTCATAGTCCTCTTTTGGCAGGGAGTCCACCCCTATGTTTTTTCCTTCTTCCATTAGTTTCTCTACATCTAGATTTTCCCTATCCAAAATCTCCTATAGCTCATGTTCCTCTGTTCCCGCTTCCCTTAGAGTCATCTCCTGGTCCCTACTCATCTTGATCAATCTTGGTAGATCATCCTTTTGCTAGTTGTTTACTGTGATATCCCCCATGTCATCTACCTTATCTTGCTCCTTTGTTACGTTCTCCATGTCCTGTACTATTTCCTTGTACCCCTCTTCTTCCTCTAGGATATTGAAGCTATTATGTCTTGTATGTCTGTCCTCATTTACCTTCTTGTGTGGAGACCTTCCCCCTTTCCCTTTGCTCTCAACCTTGGTGAAACCCTCGTGATCTCTCTCCACAATGGTTTTCTGGTTACCTTCCCTATTGATTGTGGGGTAGTCTCTATATAAATGCCCATGTTCATGGCATTTGCAGTACCTAAATGGTATGTGCTCATAGTTGATAGTATGCACCCATTCTTCATCATATAATTCTAAAACTATCACTTCCCGAAGGGCTCCATATAGGTCCATTTTCACACATATTCGGGAAAAAGAGGTATACCTTCCTTTTAGAGTTTCCTCTGAGATATTTAGAAAATGCCCCAACTTTTTGCCTATCTTTTTCAAAGATTTTGGTAGTCAATAATCTAGAGGAAGGGGGTATAGTCTGATCCATATCTATACTAATGTGAATGTTTCACGTTCTAGGACAAAGTTCATCATCCATGGTCACAAGTAGAGTCTTGCCATATCATAGAAATAGGGCCCCCCTTCAAACACTCCATCTTTGTCCTCTAGGCTTGTGAACGCTACTATGAAAAATCCCTTAGAACCCAGATGTAAATGTATTTTTCCCTTTGGCTTCCAATGGCTTCTTATCTAGACGTGTAACACCCTCTCTATTGGCCATAACCCCATGAACTTGCATATGATTGCATGTTCCATCATATGATCCCTATGTGCTTGTATCGCTGGGTCGCTCAATACAACCTAGTGAATAACACCTGACTTGGGTTTGTAGACCCCAGTTGTCCTTATGGAAACTTTTCTTTCACTACTGCCACCATTTTCCTTTTCTTTGCTAGTTTCCTGTTGATTCCCTTCTTGATCCTGATATCCGCTTCTTCCAGATGTCCCCTGAATTTGTGCTTCTGAAACCTTCTCCAAAGGTTTTTTGAAATGCTTCTTTCCTGCATCCTTACTTCCTTCTATTACTGCCTGACTATAATAGGGAGAAGCACTCCCCCCACACTCCCCTCCATGGTACCAAAATCCAAAACCCTATCTTCAACTCTAACCCTAGCTTCTCCCTTCCTGATACTTATTTCCAGTTCCGAAATTTGATGGTCAGTTAATATATATTTTTCATATATGTAAATTAAGATGAAATTAGTTTACAAAAGATAATCATATTCATATTTATATGAAAAAGTTTGACAATTTATATTTTCCTATAAAAAATCTTGTAATTGAGTTATAAAGTAGTAAATTTGGTAAGACTTGTCCAAATCATATTTAAATTATGTGCCTATATAACTAAATTTTTGTCACAATTTTAAAGTATGATTAGACAACTAAGTCGTTGTCACAATTGAATTATGAATTGTTTAGTACAATGCACAATGATCAATTTGGTATGTCACTTAACACGATGTTTAAACTCTTGCATAGGTAGGTGCTAGTATTGTGAAATTTGTGAGGGATTTTCATGGAGTTCTTTCTCATAACTTGCTCGTGCTTTAAAAAATAGATGCATAAACAATATTTATTAATACCTTTTTGGTTGTTTTTTAAATTATCATACATTGTAACCTTGAAAAATAATAGAAAATTAAGAATTCAAGTAGAGTGGAGAAGAGCTACTTTCTAATTATATGAGAATTTGAATGTAAAATGGGGTTCCAATATATATTAAAACTAAAACGGCTATTCAAAATAAAGAATAGAATAAAAATGAAATAAGAATGTCTCCTCTCTCTCTCTCTCTCTCTCTCTCTCTCTCTGTATATATATATATATATATATATATATATTTGTGTGTGTGTGCGTGTTAGAAAATTTAATCATAATGAATAAGGGAAGTATGAATATAACTTTTCTATTATTAACTTAGGGGATGGTATTATATTATTAATAAATCATAAAATTACTTGTGATAAAAATGTAATCATTTCATATAATAGTGACGTTTTCTTCTAAGATAATATTTTCGTTATTACTAAAAATCCTGTGTAGAGAAATAGATAGCGATGAGAATGAATACCCTTTGTTCTATACATAATAAATGGAAAAAGAGGGACAAATTTATATGGTCATTATTTGAACTAGATTTAGCTAAAATATTCCCTGAAGAAAATTATCTATTCTATAAACAGTAAATGAAAAAACAACAATTTTATTAATAAAAATATAAGAAGATACAAAAAAAAAATATTTACTCAAGTTAAACAAATCTTAGATTTATCAGAATAAGGAAACCTATAAATAAATCTCAACTAATAATACATTTAAAGGAAATTATATATAAATAAAAATATACACATTACAGAAAAAAGAGAACATAGTATATGTAAGGAGAAATGATGGTATAAAAAATACTCAATGCAAATATAAACAATTTTTTGTTCTCAATCCAACAAAACTTTATTCTATATATGTATGTATCCAGATTCCATAGAGCATATAATTTTTGTCTCACTCCATAATCTTATTGGTGAGGATATAATGATTGAATGATTGGATATCCATAATGCATTTTGCATGCAAAGTCAAAGTAATGCAACTAAAACAGGAAAATAAATTTGGATAGAACCAAATAAATATTTATTACTATGAAATGTTAGTATTAAAAGATAGGTATACAAAATCTTAGACCAATTCCTCTTTCATAAAGACTTATGCCTTTACTATGGAATTTTACTAATTGGCTGAAAACGAATAAATGTTAAGATATAAAATATTGGTTAACTAATGTGAGAATGCATTTTCCTAATAATTTGCAGTGGCTCATATGCGTTCAAGCTTACGATATATATATATATATATATATATATATATATATATATATATATATATATATATATATATATAGATATATATATATAGATATATATATATATACCTACGTGTTATATGGGTGGTTACATGAGACTCAAGTGGGTTAATTAACTATATCTTTATTTGGGCCCCCACGATCATTGAGTCAAGACGCTCATTGTACAACACTGTATGAGGGGATGTATAAGTTTTTCCGTTCGTCCGTTCCCCTTTAAAATAAAATAAAAAAAGAGTTAAAAATAATGTCGCCTATAGTAAATAAATAATGTGAATACAAGTAAGTGTTGTGTTGCAATATCTTGAGTGGGTCACTTTCTCACAAGAGATCAACACCTTTTTCAATTCCAACTTGGAAATTACTTTTTATTAGCAATAGTTTTCCACTCTGCCAATTTCTCTTTATTAGGAACCCTTTTCCCCATGTACTACATGATTCTAGAACTTGTTTTCTAATCTTGTAGGATTATTATAAATACTATAACACACATAGACCTATTTTTATATAGGATTTTCAGATTTTTAGCTTTTGGACTTCAATTTGATAGAATATTTTTGGTAGTATATTTAATTTAATAGAATAGTTTTGATAGTATAATTAGAAAAATGGTTTCGATTGATTTCAAATATTAATGTTGTAGACTACTTTCTTTAACAAGTGCTTAGTAATCTAGTCGCTGCAACTAAAAATCAAGAATTATGTTGTTAGAAAATTTGCATATAGAGGCTACAAGCGATACATATAAAGCATACCATGAAATATTTAAATCAGTATTAGTATAATATGGAATAGATTAATATTTAAAATTATTATTCGACGAAATTATTTTATGAAAAAAAATTGTAATCATATTTATATGCCAAAGTTTGACAATTTATAGTTTCCTAAAACACAAGAAAATGTTATTGAGTTATGAAGTAGTAACTTTGGTAGGGCTTGTTCAAATCATATTTACATTATGTGCTTATACAACTAAATGGATGTAAAAATATCATACATAGTAACTTTGAATAATAATGGAAAAGTAGGAATTCAAGTAGAGAGGGGAAGATCTACTTTCTAATTGTATCAAAATTTCATTTTAAAATTGGGGGTTACAATAAATGATAAAATTGGAAGGAGTAGTCAAATTCAAGGGTAAAATAAAAATGAAATAAGAATGTCTCATCTAGTGATATATATATATATATATATATATATATATATATATATATATATATATATATATATATATATATATATATATATATATATTAGCTAGAAAATTTAATCATAATTAATTAAGTATGCATATAACTTTTGTATTTTGTTTTTTTCTTGTAAGTCAAGCATGTTTTCATTAATGAAAATGAGAGTTAGTTATCAAAGTGTAAATAGTGTCACCCCTACCAGACTTGTTGACCATTACTATCACCATATTACAAAAAAATAAAAGCAAAGACACATTAGAGGTCCAAAGACTGACAAGCCAAAAGCACCAAAAGACAAACAAAACTAGAATAACACATGTGACCATGCTTAATCATGAGAGGTAATTGACATTGGATTAATCGACCCAATTCCCAGAGGGGGAGGGGGGAAATATGAACACTAAACATGTTGCTCAAAGTGAGCTAGCCACGTTTCCATCGGCTCGACCTTTTTTGCAAGCATATTTTGACCCCGCCAAACAACCACAATCCTTACTCTAACATAGCATTGAAAGTAATGGAGCTAATTTAGCATGGAGATGGAAACCTCGTTATATTCCTTTATGATCTTGTCATATGCACCTAGGTGATTTAGAATAGACTATAGTAGGTCATGAAAGGCATTAGAGTTAATCTATCAGCCAACAACTCATGCGTGCCCTTAACTATAACTCTGATGCCACACACGTTCTCCACCCCCACGAGCCACACTACCTGTCTTACCTCCACCATATGCACAACCACCCTACACTAATCTCACACCACTTCTACCACCATCAGCTCCCGAAGATGATCTAACCATACCCCTAACAGCATTCCCACCTCATTTGGAACTGTTATAATTAATGGATATTAGGCAATTATTGTTACTAGTTATGATTGTGCTTTTCTTAGACATTCAGTTCCTATCATTCAGGGATTTGATTTACTATCCCTAACTAAGTGTATATATTTATTTTGGGAGTTTAATGTGAAGCCTAAGTAGCATATTTTCTTGTAGGAGCTCCTGGTGATCCACACTTGTGAGCTTCTCTAGTGTTGTTTGCCAATTCATATATTCTATATGCAACTATTGACATGGTATCGGAGTTGTAGGAAGGAGAAGCATGTGCACTGAGTTGAGGAATGCGATGTCATCGCGGGGATATAAAGAGTAATCACATCGATACTCTTGGGCACTTCACTCATTTTTAATTTGCTGCATCATCATGGGATTTTGGTGTACCTTGTCGATGCATCATCGTAGGATTTTGGTGTGCCTCGGCGACTAGTCATGGATCCAAGGTATATAACTGTGACAATTATGTTGGCTGCATTTTTTAAAGGCTGCGTGTACCTGGAAGCTACATTTTCTTTTGAGGGTGTTTCCTATAGAAGGGGGAGATTGCCCCAGCCTTGCCACACGAGGAGCCCAACCCTGCTGTGTGAAGGATCTGGTGTGCGTGGTGGATGACACTGCTTGTTGTGTAGTCTGTCAGAGTGAAAGAAGCTCACACCACTAGTCTACCAGTGTTGAAGGGTCTGCGCATTTTTTTTTTACTGCATAGTTGTGTGGAGGCCGAATCTCCCAGTTGCTGTGTGAGAGGTCTGTGCGGTGGATGCATGCAGCCAACCATGCCTCTAGACCTATGTGTTGAAGCGCTCTGTCATTCGGCTACGTGGAGGAAGGCACGAGATGCTGTGTGGTAGCAGTGGGTGTTGGACCTGTGTCAAAAGATAATGCCAGTAGAGCTGCAACAGTAGGTTGTAGCAACATTGAGAAGGCTGCGAGGCAGAGAGGAGTTCCCCCAGCATTGCTACATTGTAGGGGCAGCGCGTGGAGACCCCGGGTGCTCAGCCATTTTTGCAGAGGAAGTGTGTTGACCGAGAGAAGCTCGGTGACTATGGCAGCGTCGAGTGAGGGGTTTGTTGTTCCTCCTCCTCCCCACAGTGGTGAAGAAATAATCATCCCTCAGACAATTAAATATTTTTTTTTAATTGAAATTTTTTTGAAGCTTTAATTTTAAAAAAAAATTGTGGATTTTTTGTTAATTGGAGGGCTCCTTATTTTTAAAAAACGAAAGGCGGTGAGTATTTCCTATGAAAATTTTGGAGTGATATTTAAAAAAAGAAAGATCTGGAATTGAAATTTGAGGAATTAGTACTATTGAGGGCAATTTGTTTTTGTGAAGAAAATTCTCAGTGATCAGGGTATTTTTTTAACATTTGAGGGTTGCTTAAATTGTTGAAGATTTTATTCGTTCAAGATGAATAATCAAATCTCTAAAGCTTATCTAAATGAGAGTAATAAGTTTTATGGCTCTAATTACACAAATTGGAAATTTAAGCTCTAGACTCTGCTTGAGGGACAAAATGCCTCTGGCATTGCCACCAGTGATGAAGTCAAGCTAACTACTACAACTGGTGGATCAAATACAACAATTCAAGAGTGGGAGAAAAGGGAGATGAAGGAAAGGGTGCTACTTAAGTTATCAGTCAAGGATTGCATCATCCCTCACATTTAGGATTGCAAGATAGTGAATGACATCTAGACAATTCTCAAAGAGATGTATGAGATAAAGAGCACTAGTCGAACCTTGTACCTCAGGAAGAGGATTCTCTCAATCAAGATGGAGGAGAATGAGTCTGTTTCTTCATTCCTATCCCAGATAAAGGAGGTTAAAGATAAACTAACTGATATCTGTCAGACCATGGCAAATGATGATCTGGTGACAATTACCATGAATGGCATGACGGATGATTATCATATGTTTATAACTGGATTGAATGCAAGAGAGAATCCTTCAGGCTTTGAAGAGCTCACTAGGATTTTGTTACGAGAAGAGGAAAGGAGGTTGTCTCTCAAACCTCAAAATCCAGATCTTGCATCACGAAAAAGTACACCACAAGGTATGACCTCGAATAAACATGACTTTGCTCCTAAATGCTTTTATTGTGGTAATATAGGCCATATTGCTAAATTTTTCCATAAGAATAAGGCAGATGGGGAGAGTTACAAGCAAAGAAGACATGCAGGTCATTTGGCTGATGTAGATGCAGATCAGAATCAGGATGTCAGATTTTTTTTGGCTGAGGCTGAGACTGCTTTAGCTACTAAGGAGGATGAATCAGATATTTGGTTCATAGATTCTGGAGCCTCCTCACATATGACAAGTAAAAAGCAATGTTTCAGAAATTTTAGAGAATCCAACACTGGAGTAAAAGTATACCTTGGAGATAAGAGAGGGTATGAGATCAAGGGACATGGAGATGTCCTTGTTACTTTGCCTGATGGAAAAATTAGAAATATATCTGATGTGTGGTATGTTCCTAGTATTAAAAAGAATCTGATTCCTGTATCAAAGATTACGGATCAGGATCTCAAGGTAGAATTCATTAAATATCATTATATTATCAAAGACTTGTTGGACCAGATGAAGCCTATTGCTACAAGTATTCGAATAGGAGTACTCTACAAACTAGATGTGAAAAGTACACCACAACAAGCATTAATGTCCTCGGATAACTCTGCTGAAAATTTGTGGCATCAGCGACTTGGGAATATCAATTTCAGTGACCTTCTTTTGTTGCAGGACAAAGGTATGGTAGATGGTCTTCCTGTTTTGAAAAATTTGCATATTGATTGTGAAGCATGTGCATTCAGTAAACAACATAGAGATGAATTTCCTGCTATTAAAGATAGGAAACAAAGGGATATACTTCAACTTGTACACACTAACTTATGTGGCCCGATGTAGACAAGATTGTCAGGTGGGGCCTACTATTTTTTAATATTTGTTGATGATTGTAGAAGATTCACATGGGTATATTTTCTTAAATAGAAGAGTCATGCTTTTGAGTATTTCAAGCAATTCAGAAACATGTTTGAGAAGTAGATAGGAAAGTTCATCAAGATTCTTCGATCATATCAAGGTGGAGAATTCAAGAAAGTGGGTTTCATAAAATACTGCAAAGAGCATGGGATAGAGCAGCAGTTTACAACACCTTACACTCCTCAGTAGAATGGAGTAGCTGAGAGGAAAAACAGAACACTAGTGGAGTGTGCTCACAGTATGTTGAAAGGTAAGAATCTAACTAATGGTTTTTGGGCAGAAGTTGTTAATACTACAGTGTATTTGAAGAATAGGAGTCCCACTAAAGTTATTGATTATAAAACTCCTTTTGAAGCATTCTTTGGCTTCAAGCCTACAGTAAGTCACCTTAGAGTACTTGGTTGTAAATATTTTGCTCATGTTCCCAAAGAGAACAGGAAGAAGTTAGATTCAAAGGCCATTAAATGTACCTTCATTGGATACTACAGTGACTATAAGGCTTATAAAATGTTTGATCCTTCTACTCACAAGGTGTTTCTTAGTAGAGACGTAGTATTCCATGAACTGGTTGATGATGGAAATCCTATTCAAAATAATGAAGAATGGCATGTACCCTTACTTTCAGATGAGGATATTGAAACTGGGATTAGTTAGCAACAGCAATAGCAACAACAACAACATCAACAACAGGATAAAGAGGAAGAAATTGAGTTCAGTCCACAAAGAGAAGAACACAACAGAATAGTTGAACCCCCACTGCTCAGGAGATCGAGCAGGCTGAAACAATTACCAGCTCGATATAGATTGTGGGCTCATGACTGGTATGTTAAACATTACAGAACCTTCTAATTTTTATGAAGCTAGTAAGAGTTATGTATGGAAGGAAGCAATGAAAGAGGAATGTGAATCTATTATTAAGAACAATACTTGGGATCTAGTAAAACTTCCTCATGGTAAACAACCCATAGGTTGTAGATGGTTATTTAAGTTGAAATTTAAATCAGATGGGTCTATTGATAAGCATAAATCAAGGTTGGCTGCAAAGGGGTATCCCTAGAAAGAAGGTATTGATTTTGAGGAAACATTTTCCCTTGTTGCAAAACGAAATACCATTAGATTGATTATTTCTTTAGCCACTAAGCATCATTGGAAAATACATCAATTAGATGTTAAATCTTCTTTCTTAAATGGTGATTTGAAAGAAGAAGTATACTTAGTGCAGCCTGAGGGGTTTTTAAGAAGGGAGAAGATCACTTAGTATGTAGAATAAAGAAAGCTTTATATGGTTTAAAGAAGTCTCCTAGGTCCTGGTACGAAAGAATTGACTCATTTTTCCTCATGCATGGTTATAAATGGAGCAAAAATCATCCCAATTTGTATATTTTGTTTAATGTTGAGGGATATATAGTGTTGATTTCTTTATATGTAGATGATCTGATCATGACAATTAGTGTAGACAATCTCATTGAAGAAATCAAGTAGCAATTATCACAAAACTTTGAGATGAAGGACCTTGGAGAATGCATTACTATTTGGGTCTAGAAGTTTGGAGAGATTTAAAGAAAACTTTCCTGTCCCAGGGTAAGTATGCTAAGATTTTGTTGACTAAATATAAAATGGATGAGTGCAAGGCTTCATTTGTGACTTTATAGCAGAACAACAAACTTCGGGTGGATGATGTTTCGAAATATGCAGATGCAACATTGTACAGACAGTTGGTTGGTAGTCTTATCTATTTGACTACAATGAGACCAGATCTAGCCTATGCAGTGAGTGTTTTGAGTCAGTTCATGACTCGACCTCATGAGAACCATCGGATTGCAGCGAAAGGAGTACTCAAGTATCTACAAGGAACTTCAGACTTCAGTATTTTGTACTCTGACTCATTTGATGTTAGTTTGATAGGTTATACAGACTCTAATTGGGTAGGAAATTTAGATGATAGAAGATCAATTATAGGTTACGCCTTTAGCATTGGGTCTGAGGTCATCTCCTGGTGCAGTAAGAAGTAGCATACTATAGCCTTATTCTCAGCAGAAGCAAAATATCAAGCTATGTGTGTAGCAACATGTGAGGCAGTTTGGTTGTGCAGACTTATCCAAGTTGTAGGAGAAGATCAGACAGAAGCTATGGTTATCGATTGCGATAATCAAAGTTCCATCAAACTAGCCTATAATCCTATGTTTCATAAAAACACTAAGCACATAGACACTCAATTTCATTTTGTCAGGGAGAGGGTGTAGTCCAAAGAGATTTGTGTTGAATATTGTAATTCTTGTGATAATATGGCTGATATATTTACTAAGCCTCTGGGAAGACTGAAGTTTGATTTGTTTAGGGACATGTTACGTGTGTTTAAGAACCCTTTCTCCATTAAGGGGGAGTGTTAGAATTATTGGAGATTAGGTAATTATTGTTACGTAGTTATGATTGTGCTTTTCTTGGACATTCAATTCCTGTCATTTAGGGATTTTATTTACTATCCCTAACTAAGTGTATCTATTTATTATGGGAGTTTAATGTGAAGCCTAAGTGGAGTATTTTCTTGTAGGAGCTCCTGGTGATTCACACCTGTGAGTTCCTCTAGTGTTGTTTGCCAATTCATGTCTTCTATATGAAACTATTGACAGGCACTCTCCACACACCTACCCTCCCAGTGCCATCTTTTGCTTCATGCTCAAAACCCCCTCAGTGGGTGAAGCTCCCCTCTACATGGGCTGGAAACAAGAATTAGATGCCACAAGTCATATAGCAAATGCCAAAGAAGACACCCCTAGGATATGACTAAGAATGTTCTGCACAAGCTCCTGAAAAGTTTTGAACCAAAGTGTGTTAGACAACCACCCCAATTAAACACACAAAATCCTTCCCCCCAAAACTGAAAACCACCACACACCAACAAGGATGGTGGTGAGGACACCCAGAAATAAGAACCATGTGAGCTAGACTGATGGATCTTCCACTCCACTAACATGGGAAGCTCTTGGGAATAGAGCCATGGCTAAAATGACTTGATGCCAAAGCACAGATATATGAGAGACAAACCTAAGTCAATTAGGAGCCAAAATGACCTCCACTAAACATCCCTACAACCTCCAAGTCCAATTTCTTCTCACCCAGTGATGTGTCTCAAAATTGGACGGTAAGACCTCAAAAAGAGAAAAAAATATAAGATTATTAGTGGACAAAAGACCACAAAAACTATCCCAAACATAGAAAATCCCTAGGGAAAAAGCTTTCACGCAATGCAAGTAGGGACACTAAGACGAAAAATATTACCATCAAATATCCATAAATTGACTGATAAAAGTGAGGAACCATGCACAAACATAAGAAATTGAATATTTTACCAACCTTTCATGGTGGAGGAAGTAGTGGCATCGTATTCTTCACCACTCCCAGACCACCTGAGGGCTGAAGAGCCGAGAAAGAATAACATTTCTCATGCCAAAATATACTAGCCTCCACACTATCAATGTAATATAGCATTCCATAACCCAAAATTTCATGATCAATCAACTTACCTAACCAACAGACATTCTCGCGAAGGATGAATGAAGGCTCACACGTTGGACTGATCCCATCACATTAGACCTTACAAAATCAGAGGACTAGTGATGTGTCCTCCTTATAATCTTCCTTATGTAAACATTCATTGCATGTGTCGAACATGTCTCGAAGTTTTTCAAACTCACTGGAGAATCCTCCTCTCTAACCACTATCTAGCATAACTCATCAAGTTGATTGTTTCGAGAATTTAAAGGCTAGTCATAAAGAAGTTATTGACTTTATTTATCTCCTCCCCAGTTAAAATGGTTTTTGGCTAGCTCATTCCCATGTGTTCTCTCATGTTCTTGCTAGAAAATTATATATTATAGAGAAATGGAACACATAAAATATTGTAGAAATATAAACACATAAAACACATAAAACAAGAGAGACATAGATATACGTGGTTCACCCAATTCAGGCTACGTCTACGGAGAAACAACCAATCCTTCCTTTTACATTATCCAACAAATTAAAGAGATACAACATATAATAGATCCGTTGTAATTCCCTCTTTATTCTCACACAATCTCCTCTCTCTTTCTCACTCAAAATACAAATCTACATAGACGTAATACAATTCCCTCATATATAGCAAGGGGTTGCCTTCTTGGACAAAAAACCCTAAATTAAACATAACTTCTATTGTCATATCTCCGCCTAATGAATGGCCCAGATTGACTATGAAATTACAACATTTTACAAGGCAATTTTACATCTATCTTTAACTTCGGGGGAGCTACCCACAATCCTCCCTCCAGGGAGGGCTCCCAAAGTTTGTAGACGCCCCCCCCCCCCTAAAACCCCCTGCAACGAATATTTTATGGGCGGTGTTGCTACCCCATTATGAATTAGGGTCCAATGCGGAGATACCTTTGAATACAGAAGATAATCAAGCTCCACACCCAACAGTTCTTTGACTACATACTCAAATAAAGGTAAACGAGAATGGATTCACTCACAAATAAGATCCAACCTCTACTTGTTGATCACCTCTTCTGGAGGAGATCTATTAATAAGATTTTGGAACAATGAGACAATTATTTAAGAGTCTCCGAAGGCCTACAAATTAGCCATGGCCATCTCAGTGACCACTTAGAGCGCTTTCTCTAGAGATATAAATTTAGTGACATTATTGGTGACACTACCACACGAAGCCACGAAGAGTTTCACCAACTTCCCCTTGTAATTCTATATCAATCCCCTGAAACCAGCCTGGCTAGGGTTCCCCTTGGAAACTCCATCAAAGTATAGCTTAGAGAAACGAAGCAATGGCCAGATTAAAGTGTCAGTCGAGTTCCCCCTCATGGAGAGTGGGCAAGCAAACCTCGAGGCAATTATGTTTGGACCTAGATATAGTTCCTTAAGGATTGCGATCTCATGACCCTTAGCTTTCCAATCCTCCTCTCACCAACAATTAACTAAGATGGATTCTTTGATATTACACTTTATCACTTCAAAAATCTTCTCGTTCCTAATGACCTCTGAGCTAAATACTACTTGGTTCCTACCTTTCCTTAGGTTCCAAAGAATGAAACATCTTTAGAGACACCAAGACCTATTTACTATGGGGTTCTTGAAGACATTCCAACACTATAATCCAATGATTCTCTTAGACAATTCTCAAACCGATCAAATTCCCCAAATAATGTTACAATTTGATTCCAAACATATAGTGCCACATAGAAAAAATTAAGAAGACGACATGTTGTTTGCTCTGTGCTAGTAGAAAAAGGACATCAAGTAGGACCATAGAAGCCTTTTCTCAAAAGCTTATCCCATGTGAGAAATTTGCCATGACCAATAAGCCAGAGGAAAAAATAGACTTTTGGTGAGAGTCATGCGTACCAAATCCTTTTCCAAAGAGGACCTCGCACTGGATCCACTGAGGTGGAGAGAATGGAGTACACTTCCTTAAGAGAGAAAAAAATCCAAGTGAGATGACACCATCTAATTTTATCGAGCTCTCCATTATTTAATATAGGTTGTTGCTGGAGAATCAAGGAAATATCATCCCATGCTAGAGGGGGATTGTGATCCGGAAAATGCGCTTGAGACCTCCATCCTCTCCATTTTGTTGTGCTATTTTTAACCTCCTAGAAGTCTTTAGCTCTCATTTCTCCTATATGAGAGGTAAATAGATGAATTTCCTATAGGTGTTCTTCTTAATTGAGATTGGGGTGTTCCATCTAGGCCTCCTCCCAAAATTTGGCCTGATGACCATTCCTGAATTCCTACAAGCCATCATCATGAATTGTGTCCCTATTTTCCTTTGGAATGTTCAAGATAGAAGAACCTCCTAGTAAGTGATGATGATCGGGCAAAGGGTCAATAATTCCTAGCGAGCCATATTTGTGAGACCAGAGTGTCTTCCAAATTTATTGTCCACCCTTTACCCATCTCCACCATAACTTGGAACCTAGGAATTTTGATAATGTCTTTGGATCTTTTAGGCTAAGGCCATCATGGGTTTTTGGTCTGCATAATTTGTCCCACGCCACCAAAGACCACCTCCTACCAATTTTCACTCCCAGCTAGAGAAATCTCCAAAATTTAGAAGTCATGTCCTTATAAATACTTCATGGGGATGGAAGGGCAGAAATATGATAGACTTTGAGAGCCTGGAGAGATTCCTTCAAGAGAGTTAATCTACAAACTTAATTCAGAACCTTGAAGGATGAGATAGAATTATTTTGATCCATGAAAGTCAAGAGATCCTTCCAA
This sequence comes from Pinus tabuliformis, assembly GCA_031772625.1. Classification (NCBI taxonomy): domain Eukaryota; kingdom Viridiplantae; phylum Streptophyta; class Pinopsida; order Pinales; family Pinaceae; genus Pinus; species Pinus tabuliformis. The sequence goes on along the minus strand of CM062817.1, from coordinate 1,282,686,835 downwards.
AAAGATGATCTTAGGGAGTTAGAGACCATGGGGATTCCAAGGTATGTGCTTGGAAGATATTAAATGTGAAAATTGGGGGTCCTTGTAAAATGCCTTTGGACCCTGCAATGAGTGTTGAAAAAGAAAATATTTGACTTTTACCCATTGATGACTATTAGAATTCCTTGAGGAGGAAACTAGATTTCTTAGCTTCCCTTATAGTTGGCTTCCCATAGAGCATGTTATCATCAACAAATTATTGATGTGATAGAGGATAAGCGTCCATAGATAACCTCAAGCCCGAGAGAGAGCCAGAATTAGAGGCTGACTTGATGAGTCTCCTCTAACCCTCAACTGCAATTATGAAAAGGAAAGGGGATAGGGAATCCCCTTGTCCCAAGCCCCTTCAGCCCAAGAAATGTCTCGAGGGAGATCCATTGACTATAATTTAGTAGAATGGTGTCTTAATTAATGATTTCACCTAATCTATCCATACATAAGAGAAACCAAAAGCATCAAGAATAGAAAGGAGATACTCCCAACTCAGATGGTCACAAGCTTTAGGCATGTTAAGTTTAATAAGAATACCCAGAGATCTATACAATTTAAAATAATTGACTACCTTGTGAGCCACTATAATACAATCCATAATCTTTTGGCCTTCCACAAAACATGTTTTCTCATGTTTGGTGATAGTTTTCATTATGGGTTTGAGATGCCAGACTAGAATTCTTGAAATTATCTTATATATAACATTGCAGAGAGAAATTGGCCAAAATCCATTTGGGTCTATCATGACACCTTTATTTTGAATGATCATGCGGAATGTGGAATTAAATCACTACCAGAAGCTTTTGGATTGAAGGGATTCCTCAACCAATTCATGAACTTCTGGCCCAAGGAAGCACCAACCAACTTTAAATATTTCTAAGGTGAATCCATCAAGACCTAGAGCTTTATTGAAGGGAGAGAACAAATGATCTCTTCAACTTCTGCAAAGTAAATCTCTCTCATGAGGATCTCATTATAATATGTTGAAACTAGTTAAAAAATACATTTTCTAACTCTAGAGATGGCCTCACTTCTCTCCACCCTTAGTTCTGTGAATAGAGTTTGGAAATGGGAGATCAACTCCTCTGAAATATCCTCATGATGGACAAGTCGTTTTCCTCTCGAGCCATTGAAGTAAAATATCTGGTTAACCCGTTAATGCTTTAACATGGTTCTATGGAAGAATTTTGTGTTATGCTCCCCCTCTCTAAGCCATCACACTGTTGATTTTTTCTCCACAATATTTCCTCTTTCTCTTACTCCAGATCGATTATGACATGGCCGTAATAATATGCAAGAGACTCGGTCTGGCCTTATAAGATAATCCTTTGTTGGATTGAATGCATTTTATCCTCTAGATGCTTCTTTTATTTGTGAATATTACCAAAATAGGAATGATTTCAAACTTTTATCCTTTTCTTGAACTCCTTTAGTTTCAACTGGAAAGTTTCCTTATGACTTCACCTTGATTCTCTGATATCCTTCCACCATTCATCTATATTTGCTATGAAATCAGGATTTTCAAGCTAGAATGCCTGAAAGAGGAAAGGCCTATTCCTCGAAGCCATTCTCAGGTAAATTTCAAGATAGATAGACCAATGATCAGATCCCAAGTATGGAAGAATAGGAGCTTGAAGATAAATATCCCACTGGAGGATATCATCAAAGATGAGGAAGTTATCCAGACACGATGCAATCTAGTTCTCACCCCCTCAATGATTGTTCCATGTTAATGGATTATTAGCAGAATTTATGTCTGCTACTTTTCGAGCTTGAATAGTTTCCTAAAAGGAATTAGAAATATGATCTAGTCAGCTAACTCCTCCTTTGTTTTCATCCAAGTCCTTGATCATGTTGAAATCACCGGTAAGGATCCAACTATCCTCACCCAAAATTTCTCTTAACTTCTATAAACTACTAAGGAAACCTGACTTTACCCCTGGGAGAGTTGGGCTATAAACCTCTAATATCCATACCTTCATCAAGAAGCTAATACATTCAAATTGTCTCGAAAGAGAGTTGGGGAAAGTGATAGTGCACCCAAATGAGATAGATCTAGTGTCCTCGATAATAGTGATCCCTCACGAACTTCAATTGGCATCTAGCACCATACATTCCACTGAGGACCAAATTATTGTCATGATTTCACTTACTTTCTCCTACATCACCCTGGTTTCTTGTGAAATAATGATATGTGATTTGTCCTATTGAATTATATATCTTAAGTACCTCAACTTACTTATGGAGTTGAGGCCCGTTATATTCCAAGAGATTAATTTGATTGAGGAGGAAGTAGGGAGCCCTCATAATACTCCATGTTGACATTGTCTAGTCCTGATTTGACTAAGGTCATCCCAGGTTCTCTAATCACTTCACTAGTGGGATTCCTACACTTCTTTCTTTTCTCAAACCATGAATTGGAATCGACATACCTAGAAGACGCCTCCTCATCATGGATTGCTAGGGCCAAGTGTGGGGAATATTCCAAAAGCACTTGATGTTGTTCCCATTCATTGTAAATATGGAGGAATTGGTATAGTTGCTATTGGGGGATGTCATTAAATCCTACCTCAGCCCAATTTCATAGAAAGGCTAATAAGATTCGTTCATTAGAATAGAGCTGATCCATTTTGACTTTGTGCTTTAGGGCCTACTGAGCTTGAGCAAGGACCTATTAAATCTCCTTAATAGTCAAAAGCTCCTCTAGAAATTTCCTTCTAATGGGTTATTTTTTGTTAGGGTTTCGAGGACTCGCTTCCAATTCCATCATTTTTTTTGGCTCCTTTGGCTTGTCATTCTCCACTTGTTTGGCCAGGATTATAAAGTAGTTTCCTGATGGCCAGTTCAATGTTGCTGAAGGGGGGACGGGTGGCAGAGCAAGGCAATGAGGACCCCTGCTGACCGAATCAACACCTCCATGAAGCCATATTGGGGAGGATTTTCTAGAGTGGTAGGGGCCTCTTTCAAGCACTGAGGGAAATCATGGAACAAATGTCCATATTCATGACAAATTATACATTTGAAGGGGACATGCTTATAGTCAAACAATTGGTACCAAACTTCATCTTGGTATTCAATATCCACTGATTCTGACAAGGGTTGGGAGATGTTCATGTAAACATAGATTCTAGTAGAGGACAAAAACCTTTGGGGTTTCATGATCTCAGAGACTTACAAAAAATTACCAATGGAATTTCAAATGGAGTCAACTATTTTCATCTCCTAGAAATCCTATGGTAGGGAGTATAGTTGAACCTAGATCAGCGCTGCCATAAATTTTTCCTTCTTTGGATTATAACAGGGTTTCCAATGCCTCATGAATAGCCCCACACTGCTCATGAAGTAAGGCTTGTTGTCTAGAAATTTCTTTCAATCTTCTAGATAATCAAAGATCACAGTGAAGAAACCCTTTTCTCCTAAGAAAATATTGATTGGAGCTTTTGAATTCCATTTGAGTTGTATCCATCGGAGGATATCAAACTCCTTTGGCCAAATACCCATAAATTTGCAGATTATCACATGATCTTGCATGTATTTCCAAAATTTTTCTAGACTGCAATTATGGATCACTACGTGGGGTTGCCCTTCATTTTGGACAACCATTGTGCTCCCAACGCTGGTGAGTCCACGTGCTTTCCTTTTTGCTACAATGTGCTTCTAGATGGACCCAAAATAGGATGATGACCATCAGTTACAATGTTCTTGAAGGAGGGGGTTGACATCCCTCCCTCGGTGGGAGCTGACATGTGCCCAATGAGCTGGATTTTGACTTCATGGCAAACTGTAGCTTGCATAAGAAAGAGGAAAACTAATTTGACGAAAAGGACTCAAAAAATTCCCTTAAACCCTAGAAACCCTAAAAGAGCTAAAACACTACTAACCATAACACTTTAAACTTATAACTTTTCTATTATTAATTTATGGGGTTGATGTTATATTATTTGGAAATCATAAAAATACTTGTGATAAAAATATAATCATTTCATATCATAGTGACATTTTATTCTAAGGTAATATCATCGTTATTATTAGAACTCCTGTATAGAGAAACATATAATGATGAGAATAAATTCCCTTTCTTCTATACATAGTGAATGAATAAAACAAAATAGTATGAACAACAAATTATATGGCTGTTGTTTGATCTAGAGTTAGTTAAAGAATCTCGAAAGAAAGTTAGCTATTCTATAAATAGTAAATGAAAAAAATAGTAAAACAACAATTTTAATCAAAAAAATAAAAATGAATACAAATACAAATTATTTACTCAAATTAAACAAAGGTTATCCTTATGATGAATCACACTGGTTGGTTCGAAACGTGTTACCCTAAATATACCAATGTGATTTATTCCGAAGTTGTTTTCAAAAAAGGTTATCCTTCTCATGTAGAGTAAGGAAACCTATAAATAAATATTAACTAATAATACATGTAAAATAAAATTTATATATACATGTAAAAGAAAATTTGTATACATAAAAATATATACAATACAAAAAAGAAGGAGAAGACAATACATGTAAGGAGACATGATGCTATAAAAAATAAAATGAAAATACTCAATGCAAATATAAACAATTTATTTTCTCAAGCCCACAAAAAATTATTCTATATATGTATATATCCATAGAGCATATAATTTGTCCCACTACATAATATTATTTATGATTATTGAATGATTGGATATCCATAATGAATTTTGCATGCCAAGTCAAGGTGATGCAACTAAAACAAGAAAAAAAAAGTCACAAACAACCAAATAAATAGTTATTACTATGAAATGTTAGTATTAAAGGGTAAGCATACAAAATCTTGGATGATCACCAATTCCCCTTTTGTAAAAACTTATGACTTTACTATGGAATCTTTTGATTGGCTTAAGAAGAATAAAAGTTAAGATATAAAATATTGATTAACTAATATGAGATTGGCTTTTCTTAATAATTCGCATTGACTTATATTAATTAAAGATTACTATATAACTATATAACATCCCATATATATATTGAAGACCTACACTATAAAAGTTTGAACTGTTTCCAAACTTTGTAAGTATGTTGGGGTAGAGTTACTAAGTTTGAATTAAAATATAAAAATTTGCATAAAAATTTTCCCTTCAAGTAAAAATGATAATATACATGCCTTGGTCACATTCCTTACTTATTATGTCTTCTTCTCTCTATATTGTTTTTTCATTTCTGTGTATTCCTATTCAAAGTATCGGTGGTTAGATATGACTAGAGTGGATTAATTAATTGTATTTTGATTTGGAAACCTGGGATCATGTCTATCACATGGAAGAGATCCACGTTATCAACGAACATAACCAACCATACAAACATGTGCCATAGGGAAGCGATCCATGTATTTGTGAAACAATATCAACAAACATAGCCAAACCATACAAAAGTTATATTAACTAACAATTTTCTAAATTTCATTCATTATCTTTATCAAAATTTTATTTTTTCAAATCCTTATTATCAATAATATGATGGTTTCACAAAGTCTATTTAATCATTTTATTTATCCTAGATAAAAAGAAAATTATTTTCTCAATATATCAGATGTCTCAAAAGACCATCTCATAATTAAAAAAATCTACAAAATTTAAACCTTATCAAATAATTTATTTCTTTAAATTTACTAGAGAATGGATATTAAAAAGTTATTTTTCATTCTAACAAAAATTACTAGGTTTGCACATTTACACTTACATATTAAAACTTTGAAGAAAACATCTAGTTATGTATATCTATTTCCATCTTGATCCTATTCATTTTTATTAAAATTCTTACTTAAATTCTGGTGTGTAGTAACTAATGATAAATATGCTATTTATACTAGTATGAAATATTTTCATTGATTTTAATCTTAGGTGGTTTTCCTATGAAAATTAACAATGAAAAATCATAGAATAAATATTTAGAAATCATGGCACAAATATTGCAACTACATCCATAAATTATGACAAAAAAACTGAGGGAGTTATCACATGACACACAAGCTGCAATAAGACCTTGAATATTATGGTCCAACCAAATGTTTGAAAATTATCTCTTCTAATAATGTTGAAAAATACACAATTGTTTCTCAAAATTAAACAGTATAACTTAAATTGATCAACGCTAAACTAATAATGGCCAACAAAAAAAAATATATCTATTATTAGAATCTTGACTCAAACTAATAATGAATAAAAAATTTAAATTAAAAACACAATCCAAATATCCATTTGTAACTTTTTTACAAGGGGCTGGTAAAAATAATTCACTGCTAGAAATAGTTTTGAGAAATAAAACTAGGGTGGTAGGCATTTCCATAAATATTTTTCAAAATTAGTGCTCCATCCTATGCTTTATATCATTTCCATTACTTTTCAACCTTATGAACCATTTCTATCACTACCTACTAACTCCACCTTTTGAAAATGTTTCTAAATGCTCAATAGAAAATCATGGAGTCATCTATGACACCTGGTAATCACATATTTGCACTATACAATGTTAGAGATCTATAATGGGTGGTTGCTTCATGTTCTCTGCTTATTTATCTAAGATTTTAGATGATACAACCTGAGCATCCTTAGAATTTGATGGTGTGGTATTCAATGCCTATATGGCATGTCTGTTATCCTTATGGCTTGTTTAGAGGATACTATTCCAATTCGTATTTTGATTTTCATTGCAAAGATGGTGGAAAAACGTGGGATAGGAATATTTTCAAAAGTTTCCACATTTTTTATTGGTATATATTTTCTTTGTAAGTTATTGGATATTGATGGGAAGATTTAATGAGATTTGATTTTCATTCAGCATATTATGATTTGTTAGATAGCTAATCCTCGGGATTAACCTTGGGTCAGTTTGGGTAGTTATTAGAGTCCAAGAACTCTTGGGAACTAATTCAGTTGTTTCCTATATGTATTTATATGTACAACGTGTACATAATTCTTTGGGATTGATTAATATACATTTTCTTTTGTTTCCAGTCTCGTGTGTCTTACCATGGTATCAGAGTGGGTGAGATGCTCTGTTGAATGAGAGCATAGTTAATTTTCTCTACCAAATAGAATAAATCTAACACTTCTGAGGTTAATTTGAACATGTGGAGAGCTTGGTGCATCTTTGAATTAAACGGAAAAAAAGAAATCATGTGGAATCTATGTTGAAGCAATAAGAAAAGGTTTTGAGGATAGTTGTTGAATGTGTGGAGAGCTTAGTGCATCTTTGAATTAAAAGGAAAAAAAAAGCATGTGGAATGTATGTTGAAGCAATAAGAAAAGGTTGTGAGGATAGTTGTATGCAACAGAAGGTTAGCCCAGTGGGATACCCAAACTATTGACTCTTTCAAAATCTTAGACCAGTGAGTAACCGACTATGCAAAGCTTGTAGCAGAGAGAGGTATCTCAAACTAGTAAGTAATAATTTCTAATGTAAGTGCTTTCCCTTCTTCCCTTATATTCATTAAATGGAGCAATTTTGATTCATGGAAAGTGGAGAAAAGGAGCTTCTAGGGAATGACATCAAGTTTTGATTTTGTTTTTATTTTATTTTAAATAACAGAGTTTATCGATATAAAATCAAGAAGGGAAAATGACACTGTGTTTAGTGAAGCTTATATAGTTAGTTGGTCTACTGAAGTTCTTAAGTTCAAATATTTATAGAGACAATTTTGAAATAATATTTTTTAAAGCTAATTTTTGGAGATATTTTTGGAGGTAGAGTTTATGGATATAAAATAAAGAAGATAAAATGACATTGTGGTTGGTGAATTTTATATAGTTATTTGGTTTATTGAAGGTCTCAAGTTGAAATATTTATAGAGACAATATTGAGAGATGATTTTTTTAAAGCTACTTTTGGGCCATATTTTTGGAGGTTGTGAACATGATTTTGGTTTTTATGGGTTGGTGACCTAATCAAGTCAATATTCGATAAATTTGCAACTCATGCATGTTGCATATAGCTCACAAAAAACTTGAGTTTTGGTGGTGTTCATTGTATGGAGCAAAGATAAAAGTTCTTAATTATGTAGTTGCAGCTATATAGCATTATTCATATCTTTATTCTTGAATTTTATTTGTAAATGGGTTCATTTTGGGTTGAACCTGACACCCGACTAAATCATCATAAAATTGTTTGTATTGGGTGCATTTTCGATGGTACCTGACACCTCTGTTTTCAAAGCTGATTGCTAGAGAACATGGCCAAATTCAATGATTTTCGATAGTTGTTGAATAGTTTAGTGTCATCTACTATTCATAAAAGTGTCCAAGTCAGTAAGGACATGCTTTTTAACATCCAATCATGTTTGCAAAATGAAAAAAGCAAAATTGAATTCTTGGAGATAGAGTACTAGTTTCAGTGAGAAGAACTACAAAAGAAGAATTATGAACCTGTTCTTGTTCAAAATAATAGTTTATTTGAGCATGATCATTAGTCAGAAAATCATCAGAGTAATGAAATGGTTTAAAAAAAAATTTGGATGTAATTGAAAGTTCTTATGAGAAGCCTGTTATCCCAAAACTTTCCTAAGGCCATGGGAAGAGATTAGACACAATAAACGCAGAACATGTTCAGTTTATAAGAAGGATATTTTGGATGTATCTTTTCATATTCTAGATTTTTCTAAACTCATACAATTCTGAAGTGTTGGTTTTCTAGATGGTGATGTTCCAGAACAAGTTGATATATGCCAACAGTGTAACAGAGTTGGACATGTAAAAGATCAGTGTTTTGATATTCACTCGTGTGAGCATTGTGGAAAGAGAAATCATCCTACAAATACATGTTCCAAAAAAAAAACGACTGCAAGAGAGTGTTGGCATTATGATACAAGTGTTGTCCTTGATGGAAACTCACATAGATGACATATCATAGTGCAGCAGGTCAGTAGCAAAGAATTGATGATCAGACTACAAAGAATGAAGAAAGAAAAGTATATACGCAGGTTCACTGTATACCAAGTCGTGTACACACATAGGTTCACTATATACCAAGTCACATATATACGCAGGTTTGATATATACCAAGTAGTGTATACCCGCAGGTTATACACGCAAGTTCACTATATAATTACAAAGGCGTGTATACGCGCGAGATTGCTGATCAAAAGTCGTGTATGCGTATGCATGCACTTTCATGCACAGAAAAGTGCTTACATGTGGGAAAGCTTATTTTTAGGTCCATGGTTTCTAGACTTGTGGTTTTGGACCTTGGTATTGCATCTGAAGTGTTGAACCCAGGTATTGGGTCCCTAGTATTGATTATAAATTGTTTTGGACCATGGTATTAAGGCCTAAGACTATAAAAGGAGAAGAAGATCATTAGGCAAAGGCATTCAGAAAGTCTTGAATATCTGATGATGTATGAGATCTAGTATGCAGGTTATGGGTTCATGATGCTTTACTAGATCTGAGCTAAGGAGGAATCTCAGTGGTTGATGGAGAATAAGATCTAAGGATAGATCGGGATCTAATGGCGTGGAATGAATCATCTCTATACGGTTTGATCATGTTTATTCTAGATTTGTATACTAACGCATGTAATGTTTTGATCTCGGTATAACTTAAGTTTGAAATAGCTTCAACTCATGAATGACTATTTGCAGATGTATACGGTGGTTGAACTTGACAAAAGTGCATACATACGCAGGTTATATACATCTAAGTAGCGTATACCATATACACTATGATATTTGAAGTTACAGGTGATTCTGGTAGTTGATGCAAGGTTTGAGCTCTGGTGACTGTTTACTGGTGTCAATATTCTGCATATTCAGATTGGTTGATTATGTTTAGCTTCAGTGTGGATGGATGATATCTATAATGGATGAGGATCATAATGACTTATCTTTATGTGATCTAATGGCCTAGATCTGGTTGCTAACATACATATTATCCTTGTATATGTAATGATCTGGTTATGTCTGAAGTCAGGAAGTGCACCAAAGACATAGGTAAGTAGTTGATGACATATACGGTGGTTCGCTTTGGTGAAGCTAGGTATACAAGTTGGTTCGGCTCTTCCAAGAAGTGTATGCACTCTGATGCATGATTTTTGATGATAAAGTTAGATCTGAATGTTGTTGCAGATTTTTGTGTTCTGCTCTGAGTTTTTCTTATTGCAGTTTGTTGACTGGGTTTCAGTGATTCAACATTGGGTGATTCAGAGATTGATGATCCTAGATTGATGATTGATTGCGTGCTTCACTGATATTGATGGGTCCAGTATGAAAATTGGATGAAACGTGGCCTTCAGATTATGATGATGTGTTCCATGAGTATTCCATCTGAAAATTTATGAAACGTGGTACCTGGAGGAAGAAAGAGAATTTTGTAGGATTCTGTAGGTCGACACCTACGTACTAGTACATCAGCTAGTACAAGAGGTAAGGGGGTGGTAGCTCCCTTCCAGTAGCAGCTGGAAAACGAGTGAAGGTTGGAGCATTCAGTAGGCCGGTACCTACATACTAGTAAAAGGATCGGCTAGTACAAGAGCTAAGCGGGTTGTAGCTCCCTTCCAGAAGAAGCTGGAGAACAAGAGTAGCCTTCAGAAGGAAGAAGCCTTTGTACTGGTATAAGACTGCACCAGTACAAAAATATTGTAAAAAGAAGTTTCTTATTAAAAAGAAGATAGAGATGACTTGCAGCAGGTGTTTTTCACCCACATTGGGTTTCCACCTTACATCATGGTGTTCATGTGTGCTTCTTGTGTGTGATAATCTATTTTGTTTTACTGCTCCTATTTACTATTCATATGGCTAATAATGTTCTGATGCACTCGGTAAGGATCAACTAACTGAATCATAAGTTTACTGGATATATGCTTGTTGCACTACACGCAGTTGCGTATACACACGGTTTGCCTTAACTGAAGTGGCATATATGAATCTTAATATGGAAATGAAAAAGTTATATTGATTTGATAATACTGATTCACCCCCCCTCAGTATTATTCCCAACAATTGGTATCAGAGAAGGCCCTTTGGTAGAAGCTTGATTGCTTGAAGGAGATCCGTAGAACAATGGGAAAAAAGCTTATGAAGAAAGAACCTAAGAAGAAGAAGACATCTCAGAAGAGCTATGACAGTGGGAGAATCGATTGGGGAATATGTGGAAGAAGCACTTCAGATTCAGAATCACTTCAAAATGAAGATGAACAAGCAAAAGAACTATCAGGTATGAATTTGTTATCATCTGGTGATACATTTATCCATCCATTTAAAGATGATGAAAGTGATAGTGAAACAACTAAATTTGCTCTTATGGGTGAGCAAGAAAGATATCAAATAGAAGCAAAATTTAAAAGGCTTACAGAAAAAATTAGAGATCAACAAGATCTATTGAACAAAAGGGAATGTGCCTTCAAAGAAGAAGCTACCAAACTAAATGATCAACTAGAGGAAGGAAACAAGGTAAGGAAGTTATTCAAGGACAAGGAAGATCAATGTAAAAAGTTGCAGGATGAAGTGACATTATTAATAAATGAAGTCAATGAAAGGAGCACAACAATCAAGAAACTCAAAGATAGATCTAGTTACTATGAACGTCTTGAAGCTACGATCCTCTCACTAAAAGAAGATCTTGAAAAATCAAATAAGCAAAGTAAAGAACTACTCCAAGCTCTTGAAAAACAAGAAAATGAAGTTCTTGAACTAAGACATTAGTTGGAAGAAGGAAGAAAAGCTGAAGAAAACATGAAGAAGCAGTATCATGAAAATGAGGAGCAACATCAGGTTGAGGTAAATATTCTAAAAGATAACTTAGAAGAAAAGGATAAGCTATTATGATTTCAAGATAGTACTAAGATCTTCGATGATATTCTTAGTAGTCAAAGGTCTCCTGCTATTAAAACTGGCCTTGGTTTCTATGAATTTGTTGAAGATGAATCTAGCTCACAAGGAGAGCAAGGAACTCTAATGAGAAATCTAAAATAATCAACAAGGAGATGAGAGGACAACCCCATCAACAACCAAGGAAAGAAATTCTTCAAAGAAAATCTTTTACTCCTCCGATGAATAACGTTGAATGTTATGTATGTCATAATTTTGGACATGTTACAGCTAGATGCAGAAGAAGAATGGTTCAAGGCCATCACACAGAAAGATCATCGTGTTCCGAGTACTTTAAGGGACGTTGTTTTTCTTGCAATATATTTGGTCACAAAGTTGTTGATTGCTATAGAAGGAATAAGAAACATGTAAGATGTTGTGCATGTAACAAGCTTGGACATATAACAAAGGAATCCAGAAATAAAGTATGGGCACCATACCAAAAGGAGGAAACATCATCACACTTGAAGATATGGAAGAAGAAGGAGGTACTGTCAGATACATGTGGCACAGCACAATGCACAGATATAACAGACTCAGAGGAAGCTGAAAGTGTAAAACTTCAATGTTCTCAATCTCATACACAAGTTTCATAAAGAGAAGTCATGTATATACACAAGTTATACTGTGCACAGTCGTGTATATGTCAGTTTGAGAAAAGCAGTGGGACAGGCTCAGGAAAAGGGTCTGATATGATTCAGTCCACTACTTGCATTGTTTGATAATGGTTACAATCTGCTGATGATGTGTGGAAATGTCTTGATACTTGTAATATATTTAGAAGTGTTTTGATCCTAACTTGTTGATGATGATTCCTATATACTTCTTGCTGATATATTCATGATCAGATCTGACAGTAAACAAGATGGCACAGGTTCAAGGGGAGCATATACTTTTAATAATGCATTGTTGGCATTATGTTTAACAGTCCTTGGTGATGATGCTTATATGGCTAAATGATATATCTTGCTATGATATGGTTATGAGTTGTCCATGACAAAATCTCATATGATTCTTGGGGTTACATAGTTGATGTTCAGATCAGATTTGTGGTTGATTCTCTCATGATGCATATATGGTGCTTACATGGTGATCTTCATAAGGATAAGGAGAAGTACAAATCTTGAATACACAACTTCATTACATGATGATGAGTCACTCATATGCTGTTATTTTTATATTCATAAAGATCATATAATACAGTTATGATGCAGGATTCCTATAGTTCTCGGTGCTCATGTGGATGAGGATTGTTGTTGTTGATGATATCAAGAAGTCTTGACAAATGATCTTGAGCTCAAGATACATAGTGTTGGATACATGGATGATTACTCAAAGTTGCATTGTTGGAGACATGATGATGATGAGTTCTTACCTATATGATGATAGGTTGATACCTACATATGTTGATTGATGCAGATGTTCCCAAGTGATGATACTTGGATCATGCAGATCTTGATGAGATGGCTATGTTGTTTTTCACATATGATATAATGTGAATAATTATGTATGTCATATGCAGAATTATGTTCAAAAGGATGAGTTGATGTAGACATACCTTGTTATAGGTTGATGACTTATACACTAATGGACATATATTGGTTGGTGGTTTAGATACTTATGGAGCAGATCATACATTGTGTATGATAGTTGCTGACGACTATCGTGATCTTATTTAGATGTTTATTCTATGTTATAAATGTCATGTAAAGGTCATATCAAGACTCATGATGTAATAGTTTGTCTCTTGTAGTCATTTGATGAATCCCTTTTGGTCATATGATTTAATTTTTATGCCCATTATGCCTGGGATGGATGATGTAATATTCTTGTTTTATCATGTGTAAACTTTTGGGTATATCCCCACTTGGTTGGGTGAATGAGTCAATATTGGTATATCCCCACTTGGTTGGGAGATGGATGTATGTATGAGTCTTCGGTGATAGGAAGGTCATTCATGATGTATAGAGTTATGTTCTTATTGTAGAACATCTTTTTGCAGACGTTGCTTATAGTTAGGGGGAGCATGAACAACACATTTTAGCAAGAGCAGAGATTTCAGCATGTACTCAGAGGGAGAATGGACAGATTAGTACAACTTGGCATATACAAATGGGGAGCTCAATTAGATATTTCATCAGGTACTCAAGGAGAATATGGACAACAGAATGTATATCAAGGAAGAGGATATCTTGGTCCACCCTTTACCCTTAATGTCAAAGGGGAAGAGTTACTTTGTATGGTTGTTTCCATCAAGTCCAAAGGGGGAGATTATTGGAATTATGATGCATGTGTTGTACTTGATGGAAACCCACTTGTAGAAGAAAAACTCACTTATATATAACTAGATGAATCTACATAAGAGATATCAGATGTGACATAATACATGGGATGCAGGACAACTCAAAGAAATCAGTTCAGATATAATGAACAATGACAACTCATTAAGATGACAGTTCTCAGTATGGTAAGTTAGCTTTGCCATCAAGTCCAAAGGGGGAGATTGTTGGCATTATGATACAAGTTTTGTCCTCGACGGCAACTCACAAAGATGACAGATCAAAGTGTAGCAGGTCAGTAGCAAATAATTGATGATCAGACTACAAAGAATGAAGAAAGAAATGTATATACGCAGGTTCACTATATACCAAGTCGTGTACACACGTAGGTTCACTATATACCAAGTCGTGTATATATGCAGGTTTTCTATATACCAAGTAGTGTATACACACAGGTTATACACGCAAGTTCACTATATATACAAAGGCGCATATACACACAGGATTGCTAATCAAAAGTTGCGTATGCGTATGCATGCACTTTCATGCACAAAAAAGTGGGTACATGCGGGAAAGCTTATTTTTGGGTTCGTGGTATTTAGACCTATGGTTTTGGACCTTGGTATTGCGTCCGAAGTGTTGAACCCAGGTATTGGGTCCCTAGTATTGATTCTAAATTGTTTTGGACAATGGTATTGAGTAAGGCCTAAGACTATAAAAGGAGAAGAAGATTATTAGGCAAAGGCATTCAGAAGGTCTTCATTATCTGATGATGTATGAGATCTAGTATGCAGGTTATGGGTTCATGATGCTTTGTTTGTTCTGAGCTAAGAAGGAATCTCAACGGTTGATGAAGAACAAGATCTAAGGATAGATCGAGATCTAATGGCGTGGAATGAATCATCTCTATACGGTTTGATCATGTTTATTCTAGATCTGTATACTGACGCATGTAATGTTCTGGTGGGTATAACTTAAGTCTAAAATAGTTGCAACTCATGAATGAATATTAACAAATGTATACACTAGTTGACTTTGACAAAATCACGTACATACGCAGGTTATATACATCTAAGTAGCATATACCATATACACTATGATATTTGAAGTTACAGGTGGTTCTGGTAGTTGATGTAAAGTCTGAGTTCCGGTGACTGTTTATTGGTGTTAGTATTCTGCATATTCAGATTGGTTGATTATGTTTAGATTCAGTGTGGATGGATGACATCTATAATGGATCAGGATCATAATGACTTATCTTTATGTGATCTGATGGACTAGATCTGGTTGCTAACATACATATTATCCTTGTATATGTAATGATCTGGTTATGTCTGAAGTCAGGAAGTGCAACAAATACATAAGTAAGTAATTAATGACATATACGCTGGCTCGCTTTGGTGAAGCTACGTATACACGCTGGTTCGGCTCTTCCAAGTAGCGTATGCACTCTGATACATGATTTTTTGTGATACACTTAGATCTGAATGTTGTTGCAGATTTTTGTGTTCTGCTCTGAGTTTTGCTGATTGCAGTTTGTTGACTGGGTTTTAGTGATTCAGCATTGGGTGATTCAGAGATTGATGATGCTAGATCGATGATTGATTGTGTGCTTCAATGGTAATGATGGTTCCAGTATGAAAATTGGATGAAACGTGGCCTTCAGATTATGATAATGTGTTCCATGAGTATCCAGTCTGAAAATTTATGAAACGTGGTACCTAGAGGAAGAAAGAGAAGGTTGTAGCCTTCTGTAGGTCGGCACCTACGTACTAGTATATCAGCTATTACAAGAGCTAAGGGGGTGGTAGTTCCCTTCCAGTAGCAGTTGGAAAACGAGTGAAGGTTGGAGAATTCAGTAGGCTGACACCTACGTACTAGTAAAAGGATCAACTAGTACAAGAGCTAAGGGGGTTGTAGCTCCCTTCCAAAAGAAGCTGGAGAACGAGAGTAGCCTTCTGTAGGTAGAAGCCTGTGTATTGGTATAAGACCGCACTAGTACAAAAATATTGTAAAAAGAAGTTTCTTATTAAAAAGAATATAGAGACGACTTGTAGCAGGTGGTTTTCACCCACATTGGATTTCAACCTTACATCATGGTGTTCATGTGTGCTTCTTGTGTGTGATGATCTATTCTGTTTTACTACTCCTGTTTACTGTGCATATGGCTAATAATGTTTTGATTCACTCATTAAGTATCAACTAACTGAATCATAAGTTTACTAGATATATGCTTGTTGCACTACACACAGTTGTGTATACACGCGGTTTGCCTTAACTAAAGTAGCATATATGAATATTAATATGGAAATGAAAAATTTATATCGATTTGATAATACTGATTCACCCCCTCCCACCTCTCAGTATTATTCCCAACAGAGAGAAGGTAAATTTTGGATGGATTGCTACTTGGGATTGGATGAAAACAACCAAGAAGATTTGTAGGTCATATCAAAGAATATGTTCTAGAGTGATGACCAACCTTGTTGTGATTAAGATTACTTCTCACCTTTATCCAACAACGGGGGAATTGATGGTCTAATACAACTTTGAGTGGAAATGTCAAGCGATCCTAAGTCAGGACTAAGTTGATCAAGTTGATTGAGCACTTCCATGTTTGGAATTGTTCGAGGAATTGTTGTGATAGTTCCAGAGTTTGTGGTCACCTTAAAACAAAAGTTTTGGTTGTTATGAGAACCACTGTGAAGGTTCAAGAGTTGGTGTTGGTTGAGACATTGAGGTCTCCCATCTTGGTTTGTAATTGTCGTTAAAAATAATTCCTTGAGAGACATTCAGCTATTGGTTGAGATGCATTTTTGTATTTTGAGCTCTCTTTATTGGAATTTGCTATATCCCTTCAGGTTGGGGGGGTTGTTAGATAGCTAATCCTTGGGATTAACCTTGGGTCACTTTGGGTAGTTATTAGAGTCCAAGAACTCCCAAGAACTAATTCAACTATTTCCTATATGTATTTATATGTAGAACATGTACATAATTCATTGAGATTTATTAATATACATTTGATTTTCTTTCCAGTCTCACGTGTCTTACATGATTCACTATAATACTAATTCTATTTTTTTTAATAATATTTTTTTTTCTAATGTTAGGAGTAAATTTAAATTTTATCTCAATTTATATTAGGTTGTTTAATTATGTACTATGTTTGAAACAATAATTCATAGTTGACTGATTTACTTTTAGTTGTACTTTACCTATTTTATAATTAAATGGTTGGGAGTATTTTTCCTTTTCCATGCATTTAAGATCAATTTCAAGGGATATCTTTGGAATCATATGATAAGTCTCAAATATTATAATCTGGTGAAGTCGAATATTTTTTATAATGATAGTTTAAAATCTTGATCTAATCCTTGTATTACCTCAAACAATGACCAATTTATTTGAACTAACTTATGGACATATTGGTCCATAACTAAAATCATGGCACCTGGAGATTCGGAATTGGGACATTCCTCCAAAGCTTAAGTGCTTCATTTGGTTGGGCTTAGAAAACCGAATCCTAGCTTGGAATAATTTTTCACTTCGATGGTTTAAAGGGACAAATCGATTTCTTCTTTGTAAACAAGGGACTAAAACTATAGATAATATTTTCTTCCAATGTGACTTAGCTAATGCTCTATCGAAATAAGTCCTCATGAGCCTCAAAATTCATGTTACAAGCCCGCTCAGTTACCTTGAGACTTGTATTTGCTAGTGGGACTATCACATGTGAAACCACAAATGCCTTCCTATCTACGTGGTCTAGGGAATCTGGAAAATCAAGAATAAACACATTTTGGAAGATTTCCTTATTACTATTCAATCAATTTTGCCATAGATTATTGGATTTTATAATGGTTATCAAAGGTAGAATATTCCTATATATCGTTGCCTTCCAACTACTCCCATAACTTCCTTTGCAGATAGTTTTGAATTTTTAAATAGAGCCTAGCATAATGGAATATGTGGTAGAGGTGCTTTAATAAACCTCCGTGGAAATGTGATAGTGCAAGTTTATGTTAATATGTGGAAAGATTCTAATAAAAAAGGAGATTTAATGTCCTACTGGGCCCTCCTACGCGTTGTCGCTTCTATCAAAGTAGTTTCAATGTATATTCAAGGATATGCACAATATGTGCTGGGATGGCTTAAAGGGTTTCATCAATTAAATGTGTTAGATCTTATCTGTTATAAAGTGAGAATTAAAGCATTGAATTTCCACTTCTAGGGGTTCTTTCTAGCACATTAATAGAGAACTAAATTGTAGGGAATATGCTTTATCCAAAAGAGGTCCCCAAATAGATGAAGGCACAATCTTGGTGGAGAAATATCAATATAACCAACTTCATTGGAGAAGGTGCCTTTCAGTTCCCTCAAATAATCATCTTCTGAATCTCCATCTCTCTTAGTTTTTCTTCTTATATGCACAAATTTTAGTGATATTCTTCTTTGATATTTCCTTATGTCAATGAATTCGGTGCTCCATGTGGCAGATATGTGCACTCTTCAAGATTTTGTTTCCTAGGCTCATCGGTGCTAAAATTTTGGTAGTTTTTTTATTTTTTTGTTAGTTAGAGGTTTAGATGGTTTCTTTTTAGAAAACTTATTTTCAAGTTTTTCTGATAGAGTCCTGAACCTTTTAAAGTTTTCATATTTCATACTAATACCTGTACTTCTCTTCTTTAGCAGAAAGAACAATTTCTCCTTTCCTGAAAAATTATGGGCATAGATGAAATTTGATGAAAAAATTACTATTACTCATGAATTGAATTTCAAATTTCAATTTCACATTGTAATAACCAATAAAACTAATTAGATTTAAAATTCCAATTCTACTTCTTATTCATAATTAATAAGAAGTAAACACACTTAAAAACCTACCTTGGATATGTTTTCTTATAGAATATTGAGATCTTAAACCTCTTTTCTCTTTTATATAAGTGGGAAGAAGATGAACTGATAAAAATTAATTTAAATATTAAACAATAAAAATTAATACTTTATATAATCATTAAAAACTTAATCATAGGCTATCTCTTGTTTCAATTTAATCTTTGAAAGTGATTATAACATAATATTCCACGACTAATACATATAAGTATAAATAATATCATTTTTCTAACAATTTGAGTGGTAAGTGAATGAATCGTTGGATTAACTAAGTATGGTACATCTACTCTTAAAATAAAAGTTTCTTTTTATATCTATATCTAGTGGCTCAGTAAATTTTAATATTAAATGCTAAGATGAAGATCAATTTTAAAGATATACCTTGATTTTCATTCCTTACATAAGGTTCTTGGTATGAACATCAATTACATTGATGAGATAGCTCGATACATCAACTACCAATTTGAGACCAAAATTTTACTACAATACCATCCCATATCTAAAGGATAATTTATACATAAAAAAATTCTCATCCATTCCTTGGCCATTGTCTCAAATAGTGCATCATTGGACAGTTACACCTTCACTTCATTCATCTACATTATCAATATAATAATTAGTTACTCCCCAATCTGAATGATTTGTCATCTCAAATCATGAGTCCAAAAATAGATACAAGAGACACATTGGTGATTTTATTGATAAAGGAGAAATAGTGAATGACAGGATCAAAAACATTAGACTATTTTTTATAGACGCTGCATTATCCACTATAACATATTAATCCAAATACTTGTTTTGTTGATTATGGAGCTTCCATCCATATATCTTGTAATAGGTAGTGGTGTCAAAATTTTCATGAAACTAACAATGGCACAAACATATATCTTAGAGGTGATGGTGAACAGGAAATTAAAGCGTATATTGTTATTTCAATGATATTACCTAATTGATTTGTTAAATTAATAGACAATGTGATGTGTGTGTTTTGTATTAAGAAGAATCTAATCTTTGTTTGTACTATATCATATTGGAATTTGAATAATGAATTTTTAAATTCACATTGTGGGATGAAAAACATGTAGGTCACTTCCAGGGAATCGCAACAGGGGTTAGAATTTTAGGTTTGTACAAGCTCAATGTGAGAACAAAAATTCATCAAGCAATGGCATCCATAACAATGGAAATACAATGTAATTCACATTAAAGGTATCGCCATAATAATTATCATGATCTATTACTACTTTAAAAATGAGGAATGGTAAAAGGGATTCCAATACTTGAGAAGTAATATTCTACATGTGAAGGGTATGCATTAGGGAATATTCATAGGGAGGAGTTACCCACCCATATGGATAAAACAAAAAGAGATGTTCTAGAACTTGTGCACATGGATATATGTGGTCTTCAACAAACAATCTCATTAGGTTGAGTACATTAATTTATGGTATTTATTGATGATTGTACAAAATATACATGGGTATGCTTCACGAGAAGTGATGATGATGTATTTGCATATTTTATGGAGTTCAAACACACAATTGAATGGAAAACAAGAAAACGCATCAAGTTCCTCCAGTCTGATCAAGGGCGTGAATATTTTTCAAATGAATTCATCAAATATTGAACATACTGTGGAATTGTAAAAAAATACATAGTACCATATACTCCACAATACAATGGTGTATGTAGAAGGAATATTAGAACCCTTGTAGAATGTGCATAGATAATTTTAAATGGTAATAATCCTACCAATTCTTTTTAGGTTGAACCTATTAAAACTATTGCTTATTTTAGAAATATAAGTATAACTAAAATTTTAGATAATAATACTCCTTTTGAAGCATTTTAATGGTTATAAACTAGTAGTAAGCCAACTAAGAATCTTTAGTAGCAAAGGATTCTCTCATGTTTTGAAAGAAAGAAGGGAGAAAATCAATGAATAATCTATCAAGTGCATTTTTATGGGTTATTGTTCTAGTCATAAATCTATAAGTTGTTTGATACCTAAACACATAAAAACATTGCAGGCAGAGATGTATTATTTCATGATCTTGTTGATGAAAGCTATAATAATGATAAGTATGATTCATAACATACCCCTTTTGATTATGATGATGTTAAAGAGGAGGTATATGAGAAGAAATAATTGAAAGAGGAGGAATAATCAAGTTGTATGGACACCTATTGAAACCATAGCACACTAAGAGGAAGAGACTATTTTCCACAAAGTAGGAGAAGAATGAAAGAAATGAAGTAGCAAGAAGGTCATGTCATCAAACTTAACCACTAGTAAGATTTAAATATCATTCCTTAATCACTCGATTTATGAATGTTATAGAACCTTTGAATTTAAAACAATCTAATAAATAGAAATAGTGGAGAGATGAAATGAAGGAAAAATATGACCCTATAATGATTAATGATACTTAGGAACTAATAAAATGACGTAAAAATAAGGTACCCATAGGAACCAAATGGTTGTCAAACCCTAATTTTATATGCAATGGAAATATAGGTAAATATAAGGCCAAGTTAATTGGAAAAGGCTACTCATAGAAGGATGGAATTTATTATGAAGAAATGTTTGAACATGTCACTAAGTTAAATATAATTAGATTGATAATTTATTTACTTACTAAACATAAATAGAATCTACATCAGCTAGATGTTAATTTTTTCTTCTTAAATGGGGAACTAAAGAAGATGTATATCTTATTCAACTAGAAGGGTTTGTTAAAAAAGGTCAATAACACCTTATTTGCAAGTTAAGGAAAGAATTTTATGGATTGAAATAGGCACCAAGATCATGGTATGCGAATATTGTTTCCTTCTTTCTTCAGAAAGGTTTCATGAAAAACTAAAGTGACCCTAATCTAGATATCAGTACATGTCAATGAGGGCATGTTATTTTGATTTCCCTATATGATGGTGATATTAATATACCAAGTAATACTTCTAAGTTAATTGATCAAGCTAAAGGAAATATTTCACATGAGTTTGAAATGAAAGTCCTTGGTGAATTAGATTATTTCTTAGATCTTGAGATATGGAGAGGAGGTGGATAGACATTGGTTACACAAAGTAAGTATATGAGGGAGTTACTCAAAATATTCAAAATCAACCAATGTATGGAATTATAAATACCATTAGAATAGAATTCCAAACTTTTTAGTAATGTTGGGATAAGAGAAGTGGATGGTGCATTGTATCATCAACTCGTGCAAGTATTAAATTATATTATACAACAAAGATATACATAACATATTTAATTATCATTCTAAGTAGGACTATTTCCAAACCTCTTGAAATCCATTAGGGAGTAGCTAAGAGACAAATTTGGTATATAAAAGGAATAATTAACTTTGGTATTAAATTAGTACTGATTTTTATGTAGAGTTGGAATGTTATTCTAATTCAGATTGGGCTTGAAATCTTGATGATAAAAAATAAAATCCAAGTTATGCATTTAGCCTTGGATTTTCGATTGTGGAATGGAACAACAAGAAACATGCAATTATTTCTTTGTCAGCCACTGAAGTTGAGCTCAAAGATTTGTGTAGTTCTACATGTGAAGTACTTGGGTTGAGGCATGTTGTTGAAGACGTAGGAGAAGTATGGAAAACACCAAATATTATTATGTTTGAAAATCAAATAACCATCAAACTAGCTAACAATATTATGTATCATGAAATTTAAAATCATTTTTTCATGGAAAATATGTAGTCTAAAGAAATTGATTTAATCTATTGTAATACTAATGAAAATATAGTTGACATCTCTACAAAGCCTTTTGGAAATGAAAAGTTTGAAGTACGAAGGAATTTGTTTGAAATGGTGGAAAACACATTTCTCCATTAAGGGGAAGTGTTGGAGTAATTGAGAAATCTTTATAGGATTCTCCTCTAATCAGAACTAATTATGTGTTGTTAAAACTATTTGTCTTAGGTAGAATTTGTTGATTGGCAATTTCTATATTCTACGAATCCATTCAACAATAATATAATCCTATATATGTAATAATTTGGTGGAATTATGAATACAAGTGAGTGTTCTCATGTAGTCTCCTGGGTGAGTAATTGTTTCACCAAAAAGCTAGATCCCTTCTTCAATTTTCCCTTACTATTTTTATGTTTTCCACTAGAAATTTCTCCTTATTAGTAATGGTTTTCAACAATGTCCAGCAAGATTTTAGTACTTGTTTTTTTATTTTGTAATATTATTATAAATATTATTTTGTAGGATTATTATAAATATTATTACACTCATAGGCCTATTTAATTTTGCGTAAAAAATGTATTTTTCTATATCAGTTTGATAATTAAAAAATTGTGGTATAACTAGATAAATGGTTTGAATTGATTCCAAACACCTTATTTAATAATGAAGTAAGAAATTAAATTGCACATCTAATCCAAATATACCTAGCTTCATTTCAATTGACCACTAAGGAATAGTTTTAGGAAATCAAGTGATCCAGGTGGCTCCAGAGACACACACAGGACAAACAGGACTCAAGAAAGCTCAAAAATCAAAATGTTTGGATTATGCTCGAACCAAGGCCAGAGCATAGATATCGTCCTCCTGACCATGGCGGTATGAATGGTTCATCAATTCGAGTCTGGACGAGAAAGTTAGAAGCAGTCAAAGTTGGGTTGATTTTTCACTGACTAGGTAGGCTTAAGGAGGCGACAATTTGGACAGAACCTGGCCACCAAATTCTGGCCAAACTAGGCTGGATTTTGGGTGAATTTGCAGCCCGGTTAAAATGCCTCCTACGATCAAAACTTCGAAATTTTCAAAAGTCATTTTTAGTATTAAAAAAATAAAAATATATATAAAAGAAGGGGGTGGTGGGCCACCACTCCCATAACCCCATTCCTCTCCTCAGCATTAACCATATGTATCAAATTAGTGAGGTCGGCGAGAGTTAAACCCACAACTGGTGAGAGGGCCGGCCCTGCCCACACGGTGGCCCCATGAACACGCAACCGTACCCATTAATACATTGCAACCAACCAACCCAAATTTAATATATTCCAAAACTTTAATGCGCCCAACAAATTTTGTGCCATTTAAAAAAGAAGGTTAACCAAAACAGTGCTATTTTGGAGTGGGCAGGGTCTGAACTTGACCCACCTCCACACAATGCACCAACCATACCAACGACCCATAAGGGTCCTCATTGATATCTTTGCCCGAAAACTTATATATCAACCCAGTTTTCTCAGTGCAGGGGGCAGATAGAGGAACTAGGAGCTGGCATGGATTTCAAGACAGAGGAGGCAGAATCTTGGCACACAGTCCAAGGCAACATTTTGCAGGAGGGGTGAAATTTCACTTTGTCAGATTTGGACAAATTTTATATGGTTTTAGCACTTCTCGATGCCACGAATGCAATGGTACTATCCATTTCTCCATCAAGGTTTTGCATTTTCGGTCATTTTTCAATATGCAAGTGGAACCATGATTGCTACAAAAATTGGGAGCAGAACCATGATCCTTGTAATTTTCTTGAGGAGGTAATTTTTCTCCATGTTGGAATATAGTCAAGTTTACAGTCGTTTTTCATGGTTTTCCATAAGGATCGAAATGGTGAAGTCAGATTCGCCTTTGGAGTTGCAGATCTCTAGTCCACCCATGGAGTAGAATATTTGAGGAATCTAGGGGTAATCTAAAAGATTCCTTGAGCCCCAGATTCTCAACTTCTTAGAACTCAAAAAATTAGACAGTCGATTTTGCACTATTCGATGTCATAAATCTGATGGTGCATTCATATTTCTCACTCTCATTCTATTCTTCAGCCACTTTTCTAAGTGGAATGCAAGTGTCAACATCCATGTGCGAGCAATCAGGTGATCGATGGTCCAATTAGCTTCAACAGTTTGACATCTGCTTCTTTAGATGGCCCTTGGTTGTGAGGTACATGCAGTGTTCATGTACTTCTTTTGCTATGCATTGTGCTGCACAGGTCCTCGATTGATGTTTGATGTGGGATCCTGTTTCTTACTCATTTTTATGATTCCTGCATGATGTGATGTGGAATTGCCTATGTGATGTACTTGTTGTCATGATTTGTCATGTTATGGTTTGAGATTCCTTTGTCATATGTTGATGGGATACTCATGTGTTGTGATGCATGTTTGTTTTGAGATCCCTTTTATGCCGCATTGGCGAGATGGTCATCGTGCATGAGTTTTGTGTCATACTTATAGGAGTCTTTTGACTGAGAGTTCCTGTAGTGGAACATCTGTAAGAACCACTCCTATGTGAGGGAATTTTCCTAGTATGATAATGACATTACATCTTATGTACATCATTACTTTTGACAACACTTAATCCGGAGACGTAGTCCGTCCTGGACGAACTACGTTATCAACATCTTATGTTTTCATGTGCTGATGATTGTCTTGTTCCTCTTCTTTATAGCATGCATATGTATTCATTAACATTCTTTTAAAAATGCAATTTAACACATCATGAAAGTAAAAGGTCTTGCAAGAGTCCTTCTTGATAGCCGAACCTGGACCAAGTGGTATCAGAGCGGTCTTTGCTTTGATGTGAATTGCAAGCATGAACAATGGAATGTGCAATGACGGAGGATGAAAAAGCGATGTATGAGACCACGGTCAATATTTCCAAAAGGGTAGAAATAATGTATGAAACTATATAGAAGGAGATAGAGGAAAAGGAGCAATTGCAACTTCAGTTACGAAGAGGCCTTGGAAGAACTAAAGCACAACAAGAAAAGTCTTCAAACAGAGAACGTTGAATTCAAGATGCGTCTACATGAAGAGAAACAGAAGAAACATGGTTTGCTATGAAAGCTGCAAGCAAAGGACGAGGCCTTCAAAAAAATGTAGTATGACCCATGTGAGGTAAAATGTAATTCTCTGAATTCATGTATGTTGCCTGATGATGATTTCACTGTTTTCAAAAATCATACCTCAGGAATTGGCTCCAAACTGTTGAAGAAAATGGGGTATGAAGGGAAAGGCTTGGGCATTAATGGCCAAGGCATAGTCAACCCCATCAAACTGGAGGAATTACCATGTCGAACAGGACTTGGGTATGTTAGAAAGGAAGTTCGGAAATGGGCCATGACAGTTAGCAAACCACCAACAACGGATGATGAGTAGCCCTCATCAGTTCTTTCCAAGCCGACAGAGGAGGTAAAAGACATTTACTTTCGTTCGGTTTCAGTGTCACATAGTATGATTTCTGTTGGATATGTGGAGATCCCAATTACAAGGACAAACATGAGGCTCCTTGCCAGAGCAACGCACAAGAAGGAAAAAGAACTTGGTATTAATAACCAATGCATAACTCAATCATTGGAGGTTGTGCAGAGACCTCAATTTGTAGGCATGGGATACACCAACGGGGAATGCTCGAAGATGTCATATGCTTCCGAGACATTGTCAAAATCATCGAAGAAAGCGAATGATGGAAAAACATACCCATCATCACATGGTAGTTTCCATTGCAAGGAAAGAGCTGAGGCAAGCTCTCATCGCCATACTTACACCAGAGATGGCAAGGAAACATATAACCAATCTCGACATTCGAATGTTCATTATGATTATAATCATGTCGTTAAAGATGAACGTAAAACATGGCATCAAAAAAAATGTACCTTTTTTGGATTACATACCCATATATTTTCTAAGTGTTGGAAAATAATGGAAGCAAACAAAAGGATGAGGTATGAAAGACCCTCTCGACAGCAAGGAAAGAAACATTTTAAGCAGATCTAGACGAAGAAAACCTTTTGCAGCCACTGCCATAGAAGTTGCCATCAAAGAGCCACTTTTTGGAGGCTCCATCCAAAGTAGCACCTTAAAGAAAAAGTATCGATACATGAACCAGATGAAACGATTGTTCGACCATCGAATGCACCACAAGGAGGTGACCCATTCACCTTGATAACTGAGAAATGGTTTTTATATATGTTAGAATTTCATGGTCATGCTTTTGTAAATCATTTGTTGTATTTTAAAATGTAAAAGTGATGACGTGTTTCCATCACTTGTTAAGCAACAATGATGCCTGGTCTTATTTTGAGTCACATGATAAACTGTGGAACTGATGTCGTGTCTTAATCGCTTGTCAAAAGAAAAAATAGTGTTGGCCTTATCTTTGTAAATCATGTGTTGCAGTGACGATTTGTTTTCCATCACTTGTTGAAGCAACAATGATAGGTTGGCCTTGTTGTCGTAGCTGGGGTCTTGCGTCCATCTTGATGTGAACATGACCACCGAGTATGTGTTATAAACTCATGGCAATTGTGGGACTCTTGAGTCGTTAGTTGGTCAGTTAAGAAAAGCATGTAATTTGGAAAACAATGTACTACAAGTTATAGAGGTTGCAAGTGTCAGCTCATCGCTTAAGGCTCCGAAGAACAAAGGTGAAGGAGATGGAGGAAAGACCTCTTAGGACACTGGTGATGCAGACAAGGTACAGAAGTTGTAGATTATTTTTCATGCTTTTGGAGGAACAAAAGATCCTCAGTGGGGAGGATTGATCCAGGTGGCTCCAAAGACACACACGGGACAAGGAGGACTCAAGAAATCTCAAAAATAAAAATGTTTAGATTATGCTCGAACCAAGACCAAAGTGTAAATCTTGTCATCATGATCGTGGCAATGTGAATAGTTTGTCAATACGAGTCTGGATGAGAAAGTTAGAAGTAGTGAAAGTTGGGTTGACTTTCTGTTGACTAGGTAGGCTTAAGGAGGCCACAATTTACACAGAACCCAACCACCAAATTCTAGCCAACCTAGGCTGAATTCTTGGTGAATTTGTTGCTCGGTTAAAATGACTGCTACAGTCAAAATTTCAGAACTTTCAAAAATGATTTTTAGTATTAAAAAAATATAAATATATATAAAAGAGGGGGGTGGTGGGTCACCACCCCCACCACCCCACGGCTCTCCTCACCATTAACCATACATATCAAATTAGAGAGGCTAGTGGGAGTTGAACCCACGGCCGGTGGGAGGGTCGGCCCCATGAACACGCAACCATACCCATTAATACATTGCAACAAAACATCCCAAATTTATTATATTCCAAAACTTTAATGTGCCCAACAAATTTTGTGCCATTTAGAAAAAAAAGTTTAACCAAAACAGTGTTATTTTGGAGTGGGCGGGGTTTGAACTCGACCCACCTCCACAGAATCCGCAAACCATACCAACGACCCACAAGGGTCCTAATTGGTACCTCTGCCCAAACACTTATATATCAACCCAGTTTTCTCAGTGTCGGGGGCAGATGGAGGAACCAAGAGTGGGCATGGATTTCGAGACAGAGGAGGCATAATCTTGGCATGTAATTGGAGGCAACATTTTGTAGGAGGGGTGAAATTTCACTTTGTTAGATTTGGACAAATTTTATATGGTTTCGACATTTCTTGATACCACGAATGCAATGGCGCTATCAGTTTCTCCATTAGAGTTCTGCATTTCTCGACCATTTTTCAGTATACAAGTGGAACCATGATTGCTGCAAAAACAGGGAGCGGAGCCATGATCGTTGCAATTTTCCTAAGGAGGTAATTTTTCTCCATGTCAGAATATATTTAAGTTTACAGTCGTTTTTCATGGTCTTCCACAGGGACCGCAATGGAAAAGTCAGATTCTCCTTTGTAGTTGCATATCTCCAGTTCACCCATGGAGCAGAATCTTTGAGGAATCTAGGAGGAATCTAAAAGATTCCTTGAGCCCCAAATTCTCAACTTCTTGGAATTCAAAGAATTGGAAAGTCGATTTTTCACTATTCGACGTCATAAATCTGATGGTGCGTTCAAATTTCACATTATCTCATTGTATTCTTCATCCACTTTTCTAAGTGGAATGCAGGTGTCAACATCCATGTGCAAGTAGTCATGCGATTGATGTCGTTAGATCGATGGTCCAAACAGCTTCAGTAGTTTGACATTCGCTTCTTCAGATGGCCCTTGGTTGTGAGGTATATGTAGTGTTCATGTACTTCTTTTGCTATGCATTTTATTGAACAAGTCATTGATTGATGTTTGATGTGGGATCCTATTTCTTCCTCATTTTTATGATTCCTGCTTGATGTGACGCAGAATCGTCTATGTGATGTACTTTTTGTCATGATTTGCCATGTTATGTCTTGACATCACTTTGTTGTATGCTGATGGGATACTCATGTGTCACCATGCATGTTTGTTTTGAGATCCCTTTTATGCCATGTTAGCGGGATGCTCGTCATGCATGAGTTTTGTGTCATACTAATAGGAGTCTTTTGACTAGGAGTTCCTATAGTGGAACATCTCTTAGATCCATTTTTCCGTGAGGGCATTCTCCTAGTATGATAACTACATCACCTCTTATGTACATCATTACTATTGACAACACATAATGTAGTAGCCTACACCATCTTTACCCTGGGGCCCGGAGACGTAGTCCCTCCTAGACAAACTCCGTTATCAACGACTTATGTTTTCATGTGCTGATGATTGTCTTGTTCCTCTTCTTTACAGCATGTAGATGTATTCGTTAATGTACTTTTAAAAATGAAATTTAACACATCACAAAAGTAAAATGTCTCGGAAGGGTCCTTCTTGACACCTAGACCTGGATCAAGTGGTATCAGAGAGGTCTTTGCGTTGATGTCAATTTCAATCGTGAACAATGGAACTTGAAATGATAGAGGATGAAAATGTGATGTATGAGACGATGCTCAACATTTCCAAAATGGTAGAAATAATGTATGAAACTCTATAGAAAGAGACAGAGGAAAAGGAGCGATTTCAGCTTCAGTTGTGAGCCATGGAAGAGGCCTTGGAAGAACTGAAGCACAACAAGCAAAGTCTTCAAACAGAAAACATTGAATTCAAGATGTGTCTACATGAAGAGAAAGAGGAGAAACATGGTTTGCTACAACAACTACAAGCAAAGGACGAGCCCTTGGAAAAGCTGCAGCGTGACCCATGTGAGACAAAATGTAATTCTATGAATTCATGTATGTTTCCTGATGATGATTTCGTTGTTTTCAAAAATCATACCACAGGAATTGGCTCCAAAATGTTGAAGAAAATGGGGTATGAAGGGAAAGTATTGGGCATTAATGGCCAAGGCATAGTCAACCCCATCAATGTTATGAAACCAACTCACAAAAAGATAGAAAAGATAGATCAATGCCTTAGAATTCAGCCTCTTCGAGGGGTCAACCTCCTTTACATTACACAAACGAATGATTCTTTGATGATTCAAATGACAAAACCTCCTTTCTATATATAGGAGTCTAAGGAGTCACAATATAACCCAGCCAACCTAACAATAATAATCTAAAGGCATAAAAATAATAATAGAGGGATTCTATGGGGCACAGTAATAACAATATGGGGACAATAGGGGCACAACAATATTAATAAGGGATACAACTACAATAGTAATGGGGTAATCACTAGTATTATAGGGAACTTACATGCCCCTCTCCTTCAAAAAAGTGTTGTCCTCAATGCTTGAGTAGTTTTGGATGCTTCTGTATAAAATTCTCATCCTCCGATGTGGAATCTTCAGCAGATAAGTTCTTCCACTTGATGAGATACTCCAAAATTGATCGATTTCATAGCTGTCGAGTACTTGTTTCTATGATTGCTTCCAATTCCAATATAATTTTTCCTTCCTTGTCAAGTTTTGGCAATATTGTTTGAACTGTGAGCTTGTCACCTATAACCTTATTTGAACATGAAACATGGAAAACTGGGTGCACTCGAGAAGCTGCAGGAAGCTCCAATTTATATTCCATAGTACCAATATTTTGCAACACCTTGTATGGACTATAATACTTTGGTGATAATTTATTATCCTTCTTAGCTTGCTTGAGGGACATTTGTTTATATGGTTGTAGTCATAGGAATACCCAATCACCTACATCAAAACTTCTTTCGTTGCGATGTTGATCTGCCTGTTGTTTCATTCTATTCTGCACCAACACGAGGTTATCCTTTAAGAGTTGGAGGACTTGTCGTTGATGCTCGATGTGATGTTCCACTGCTTGAACCTTAGAATTTTCTTTTAAATATGATGTGACGGATGGTGGGTGATATCCATAAAGTTCCCTAAATCGGTTCATTTTTGTTGTTGTATGGAGGGAAGTGTTATACCACCATTCAGCCAAAGGCGACCATTTGACCCACTGTGTCTGTTTATCAAATGCAAAGCAATGAAGATATCCTTCCAAACATTTGTTTACTATCTCAGTTTTCCCATCAGATTGAGGATGATAAGATGAGCTATGAGCTAATTGAGTACCGAGACAAGAAAATAATTATGTCCAAAAATTTCCAGTGAAAATGGGATCTCTGTCACGTACAATAATCTTTGGGTTCCCATAAATGCAGTAGAAACTGTACTGGCTTTAAATGGATGTGATAATGCAGAAAAGTGTGCACACTTGGTAAGTGTGTCAACTACCACCATGATGAAATTCTTTCCCTCAGACTTGGCTAAACCTATGATAAAATCCATTGAAACCTCCTCCCAATGTTGGCTTCGAATGGATAAAGGTTGTAATAGACCCAGGGTCTTAACTGTTTCAACTTCATTTTGTTGGCAAATCAAACATTCCACCAAAAAATTTTGAATATCCGATTTAAGCCCATCCCAAAAAAATTCCTTCTTAACCCTGTGGTGTGTTTTTAAAAATCCTGAGTGCCCTCCTAAGGGAGAAGTGTGAAATTCCATAAGAATCTTTTGTTTGAGTTGGGAATTCTTACAGCGGTTAGGCGATATTTGTACCATAACGAATCATTTTGCCAGCTAAATGTATCAGATGTACTGGAATCTTGTTGTAACTTTCGAATAAGTGCCCACACTTCCTCATCATTCTTCCATTCCTCCCTTGCTCCGTTTATCCAATCTAGTTGGATAATAGAAATGGCTCACAACAATGCTTCCACATCCTCATCCTTTCTTGAGAGTGCATCTGCCACCACATTTTGCTTCCCCTTTTTGTAGATGATTTCAAAGTCATAACCCAACATCTTCGTGACCCACTTTTGTTGCTCTTGAGAGGATAATCTTTGTTCTAAAATGTATTTAAGGCTATCATGATCCGTTTTTACCTTGAAGTGTCTTCCCATTAGGTAGGGTCAGCATTTCTTAAGTGCATGTAGTATTGCCAACATTTCCTTCTCATAAATAGCTTTCTGTAAAAACTTTCCCTTGATTGGACAAATTTCAAAAGCAATGGGTCTTTCATCTTGCATTAAAACAACACCAATTCCATTTCTTGAAGCATCACATTCCACAATAAGGTTTTTGTGAAGTCCAGTGTAGCTAAGACTGGTTCTTGGCACACTGCCTCTTTAAGATGTTCGAAGGCCTTTGTTGCTTCTGGAGTCCATGATAATGCATCTTTCTTCAATAATGTTGTTAGAGGTGCTGCTATTCTCCCATACTTCTTAACAAACTTGAAATAATACCCTGTCAACCCAAGAAATCCTCGCAGATGCTTTATGGATGTGGGGAATTTCCATTCCTTAATGGCTTTAATTTTTCTAGGCTCTACCTTAACTCCTCCATGAGATACAATATGACCCAGATATTCCACCTCTTTTACTCCAAAGAAACATTTGGATCTTTTTGCATATAATTGTTTCTCCTCCAATACTTGTAGCACCCTGCCAACATGTTCAACATGATCCTTCCAAGACTTGCTATAGATTAGTATATCATCAAAAAATACTAACACAAATTTCTAAGGAAGGGTTTGAAAATGGAATTCATCAAACCTTGAAATGTAGAAGGTGCAATGGTAAGGCCAAAAGGCATGAACAAAAATTCATAATGACCCTCATGAGTCCTAAATGTTGTTTTTGAAATGTGTTAAGTCTTAATTCTGATTTGATGATATCTTGAACGAAGATCCAACTTTCTGAAGTAAATTGATCCATGCAATTCATCTAGTAATTCATGAATGACAGGAATGGGAAACTTATCTTTAATAGTGAGCTTGTTGAGCTCCCTATAATCCAGACACATGCGCCATGATCCATCCTTGTGCACCAATACTATTGGAGTAGAGAAAGAACTTTGTCTAGGTTGAATTATACCAACCTCTAGCATTTCTACAACCATATGTTCAATTTCACTCTTTTGGGCATAGGGATATCTGTACGGCCTGATGTTTGGAGGAACACTTCCTGGAACCAGATGAATAGCATGATCATGATCAAGAATAGGAGGGAGACCTTTGGGAGTTCCAAATACCTTGGAATGATTGTCCAAGACTTTTTAGAGATCTGGAAAAATAGATGATTTCGATGTGGAAACATCTAGCGAACATAATTGTGCAATTACACCTCTTTGTTCCTTTTTTAGAAGCTTTGTCATACCGTTAGAGCTGATTATCTTTCCCGGTTTCCTTGCAATACCCCTTAATTCAACTTATTTTCCTTCCACAGAAAATTTTATGAAAAGTTCTTAGAAATTAAAGCTATTGTACCCAAGGATTGTAGCCATTAGACTCCTAGTACAACATCAACACCTCCTATTGGAATGGAAAGCATTGGTCTAGTTAATACATATTCCCCCATGGATAGCTTGATATTATTACACTTTCTAGAGCAAATTATTGTTCCTCCATTTGCAACCATCACTTGACACTCTGGTGCTAGATATAGGAAGCAATTCAATTCTTTTGCTACCTTAGAATGAATAAAATTGTGGGTACTTCTTGAATCAATCAACACTATTACCTTTCTCTTCTTGATTTGTCCTTCTATCTTGATGGTTTGAGGAGTGGTAATTCCAAGCAATGCATTACAAGATATGGTCAGATTCATTTCTTCTTTATCTAGGCTTTGTTCTTGGAGTATATCCTCTTCTTTTGACCTTTCTTGCTCCTTTTCTTCTTCCTCTTCACAATCTATGTAGAATAATTTCTTCTTAGCACACTTATGACTTTTAATGTATTTTGCTCTTTTTTCTTCCAATTTTTGTGGTGTCAACCTTATAGGTTTTGGAAGACTAGGGGAAACAACACTTCCATCTTTATAGTTGTGAGTGGTATGCTTCCTAGTTGCCATAATTTTGCTTTCCATTTTTCTTGCTAACCTGAATGCCTTCTTGTTATAGACATTTTTGTGCCTAACAGCATGGAGCATGAAATGTCAATAATCTGAGGGATCCAAAGTCCCTAAACATGTTGTTCTTACCCTTAAAGGAACAAGGTCTGCAAACCACATCACTGAGAATCAGTTCTCCACCCAAAAACACTCAAAAACAGGCTATTTTTGGATCATGTCAGCTGCTCCACTGAGCATCTGCGCCGAATGTCAACTGCTCCTCCTTGTACCTGCACTGAAGGTCAAAACTAATGAAGGCTACCTGCGCTGGGCGAGATTGGCCAAGTGGCACAGTCATTCTGCAAGGTGTCAACTGCCCAGGAAGCTTCCAAACTAACACTTGGTTCAAGGAATTCGCCCTATGATGAGTAAGAGGGTCTTGATCTCCAAGTGGAAGCAAGATTCTCCAAGTGGACTCAAGAACTGAAGATTAACTAAAGTGGGAGAGGACACAAGTCAGCTTCAGGCCAGTCTCAAGATGACTCATCCTTTCTCCAAAACCCTATATATAGAGCTCTCTCATGAGGTCTAGGGAGGCTGGAATTTTGTGCAAGTAAGGAAGTGCTGTTGGTTTGTGTATAGAGCTATTGGGTGTTTTGCTTGAAGGAGGTGAAGAGGAGATTTCTTTCAGCTGGGAGGTGTTGCTGGATTGGGCCCATTGTGGTTGTAACTCTCTCAGAACTTTACTTCTATTATCAATAAAGTATTTGAGGTTCTTTTATATGCATGTGTCTTTATGATGAATAGATGCATGTATATTTGATTTATGCTAATCCTATAATCGATTATGGATGTATGCTTCTTGTAGTTTCCTCTTCTTGTGCTTTTACAGGATCTGTGTGTAGCTGGGCCGGTGAAAGGGCAAGGAGCTAGGAGCAAGCAGCAAGGAGTGAAGACTGGATCGACTATTAGCGCAAGATAACAGTTAGTAGATCATCCTTTTCTTCCCTCTCTCATCTCATAAAGAAGAAACTTTGAATAGCTTTGCATTCAGTTGTTGCTGGAGTACTATCACCTTCAGAGTGGGATAGAGGCATTCTGCATTAGATACTTTTCCCCCCAAAAAATTGGCGACTCCACTGGGGAGCGTATCTTGTTGGTTGTTTGTGGTTTTTTCTATTCATTTCATAAACAAAGGGAGTACCGAATCGAACTGTGTTTGAGTCCATCAAAGACAAAGTAGAGGGCAGCTACTCTAGCTCAGTTACTGGCAAGTTTATGATTTGAAGAGCTGATCCACAAAGACTCTAATAAGCTCTTAGTGATATATTTTCATCCTCCTTTACATCTCTTAGTGTGTCCTTGACTGATAGCTTCTGATTTGAGCAAAAACTGTGAATTTTTGAGCAATCTGTGACCCGGAAACCAAGACGGACGAAAGTCTCGTTCTTCATTGCAGGCTGTACAAAGGCAGTCTGCATTTCAGCGCAGTTCCCGAAGGGGCTACCTGCGTTGAAGGTCAAACAGGCAGTGTTACACCTGCGCTGGACCAGTCTTGGCTTGAGTTACTAAGGTTTCCTGCTGTGTCTTGCCTTGTTTTCACTATTGTTTTTGCTGTTTGTTGCCAGTCAGTGGGCCTATCTGAAACCAGCTTCCTTTGTCATTATTCCGCCTCAGTTGTATAAAGAAACTGTATTTGTTCTTTTGTATTTCTTGTGTCATTTACAGTTTCCCATAACGAAAGTGAACCAGTCTTGCATTGACCTCTTAGATCTAGACCTGTGATTAAGTGTCGTTTTGATCTTAAGAGTTAGTTTATTTGTTGTTCATAGCTGATTGAGTTTGTCGCTTTCGTTATATGGTTTGAATTTATATATTTCTAAGTGTCGAAACAAGTGAATCGTAAGGTGTCTTTCGATTTTGGACGAACTTGTTTGCTTTCGCTTGAAATTGAATTCAAAGTTATACAACAGCTTTCTTTTTGCATTTCATCAACATTAAGAAAGAGAAAAGAAATACTTGCATTGTGCATGTGCATTATGACAGTTTGCATGTTGATTTAGAAAAGTGCATTAGTGTGTGCTCTATGATCTGTGTGAAAAGGTGTTATCTTCCTTCTCCCTCAATAGTTAAGGTTTTCAAAGTTGAAAGATTGAAAAGCTTGCTTATCATCTTAGATTGCATTCAGGAGTGTTTCTATACATCTCGTGGTGATCCATAAAGGCAAACTGCTAAACAAGATCAACCTTAAAATAAATTGAATTTACATAACAACGCATTGAAACATAACGCAAACATCTAGAGGTCTAAGCTAGAGACGTCTTCCGGCGTCGTTAAACGTGATATCTTAGCGTTGAGTGGTTGGGTGATTCCTCCACGGTGAAGCGATAAGTATCAATACGGACTTGTGCTCCCACGTACCGTCGCGTATATATTGGGAGACCCCTATAGGATCAAAGCCTTTATCCATAGGAAACCATGTCGGCCGCCCTACTGATCGCAATGCAGTGAACACAGCATTCACGAAGATCGACCACTCGTACCGTAAAACGTATTCTATGGTTTTGCGAAAAGTTTGGCACACCCTCTACCTAGAACTCCAGAGAAGTTTCTTTTGGCCTTTTTCAAACTCTATAACTGAAAAAGTCCATCCGAGCATTTGTCACTTCGGGCTCGTTAAAACATCGAAGGAGACTAGAGTCATCTTTAGCTTTTTCTCGACTCTTAAAAAGTGAAAAAGCAAGTTGTGTCTAAGCGTCGTTATAAAATTTATTTTAAACAGAACATAATCACCTCCTATTCCCGCGTTGATCTTTGAGTTGAGAACATGGAACGCCCCAACCAAGGAACTCCACATGATGGAAATCCTGGTCCTTTCTCCTCTTAGGGAGAAGTTGGTGCACCCCACATGGCCACATTGTCGCTTCCAGGACTGACAATTGGCCTGCCTGTTTGGCTATTCTCAACTAGTGTAGTTCAGAACACCATGGTTCCTGAGCAGTCGAGTCAACAGTTAGATGAGTCTAGAGCCTCCCACCAGCCTTCTACTTCCTCTAACCCTTCCTCCAATCCTTCATCTTCAAAAGGTAAAGCTGGCAAAAGCCAAGCTCCTACGGAGAAGAAGGAAAAGAAGAAGAAAGAGAAGAAGAAGAAGGAGCCTAAGGCGACTGGGGGCAAGCAAAAGACATCTGAAAAAAACCCACACACAGCACAGACCGGGCCTAAATCGCCATGTGTCATATGTAGAGGAGACCACTTCCATAGAGATTGTCCCTGTATTCCCCGGATACTAAGGGACTGGTCCCCTCGTCTGCACAATTCGGGAGCATCAACCTCTGATAACCATGTTGATTGTTTACCGTCAACCAGCGAAAGTGAAGGTTCAAGACAAAGAGGGGGAGAAAAATCCCCCTGCAGACTGTGTGAAGGCGGTCACGCCATCCACCGTTGTCCCTTCTTAGACGAAGCGAAGAGAGTTTTGGAAGATCGTCCGGTTTCTCCGGTAGTACTTCCTCCTGGATACAAAAAACTCGTGCCAAGTCCTTCGTTGGTTGAAAATACAGCTGGCCCGCTCAAGTGGTCAGCTGAAGCGTCAGTCATTGAAAATGAACCTACTGAATCCAGACCAGACGAAAGTTTACAGGTCGATACGGCAGTTGACCCGGTTCCTCCTTCAGAGGTTTCATCCTCAAATGACACCGTCACTGAAGATTCATCTTCAAATGACACCCTCACGGAAGAGAATAAGGATGACACCATCCAAATTCTTTTCATCAACACAGATTCTGATGAGCATCAGGGAAATGCGCCCATTCCTTTATCGCAGGAAGGAACATCGTCAGGATCGTATCCGGTCGTGTATTCGGTCCCACCACCAAGCAACCTGGTTGTGTCCTTTGATTGGAACCAACTGGGCAGACCCCGGTTACCAGCCAGTATACCATTCAGAATCATAGTCCAAATTTATAGAATGGTGATGGCTGGAACTATCATTGATGAAGGGGCATCTGTGAGTATCCTTTCCTCTGTTGCTTGGAAAGCACTGGGTTCCCCGGCGCTTTTGCCTGAGATAAGAAATCTCTCGGGCTTTGATAAAGGAACCAGTCGACCATTAGGGGTCCTCCCCAATGTGTCTGTTACATTGAAAGGGAAGACCGTTAATTTTAACGTGATGGTCGTCCAAGGACCCTTGGATTATAACCTACTCCTTGGACGTGACTATATATATTGCATGGGAGCTATAGTCTCCTCACTCTTTAGAGTAATGTGTTTTCCACACGAAGGAAAGGTGGTCAAACTCGTAGACCAACTTTCATTTCCGGGATCACGCATCGCAAATAGTCAAATACCAACCCTGAATGGTCTATTCACCCAAGAAATGTCTCCACCCCCAGTCCTCCTTCCCGATGAATGCAAGTGATTCGGAAAGATGGGACTGGAACCCAGGGGGCATGCATCCTGGTCTGCTTCGGGCAGAGGAAACCTTGGGTATAAAGTAGAATTTCCGCGAAAGAATATGACTAGTCCGTACCCCGTCCATGGAAGGAAAAGGGGTTGTTCTAGAACAAGATTCTTTTGTCAAAGTTATGTGTTTGATGATTTCTAGTCATTCACCTTTGCCTAAACAAGTAGGCTACCAAGGAAAGAGATTCTATTGCGGCAGCAAATGGTAACCATCTTTGGGTAAAAGGCAAGCCTCACCCATTAAAACTAATGTTTTAGAGGATAAGTAGGGGCAGCCTCCAAAGAAAGGGATTCCTTTGCTGCAACAAGTAGTAACCATCTTGGAGTAACCTAATGATAGACATCGCCGAAGAAAGAGTTTCATTTGCGGCAGCAAATAAAACCATTTTTTGGATAACCTGAAAGAGGTACGCCTTTCCCGGTAGAACGATTGTTCTACCTGCAAATTGAGGGGTAACCTTGAAATCGTACTTTATACCTGGGGGCATGCAACCTTTTGGAGTGCAAGCAAGGGACGACTATTTATTTTTTTTAATTTTTAGGTCCTCCCTTTAAACCTGTAGGTCTAACCCTTTAAACTCGTAGGATTAGCCGTTTCCAAACTTGCATAAAGAAAGGATGTGGGGAAAAAGTCAAAAAATTGCCAAATTTGGAGCATAGCTTATGTGAGGTGCAAGCTCTATAAAAATTGGAATCTTGCAGGAAGACATTTCTTATCCTATGACTGGTATATCGAGCAGTTTTACCGCGGAATTTATGGTCGTTAAAAAATAGAAAAGCGAGATCCGAGCAGTTTTAGCGTCATAGTTCATGCTCGTTAAAAAATAAACATAAGCTTTTGAGCAAGAGTTTCCTCCAGAGTTCAAGCTCATTAAAAAATGAACCTATTCCGGTAAATAACCATTGTGATCGTAAATTTATTAGCCATAAAAGCCTTGGTCGTGTTTACACCTGCCACCTCCATTCCGTTTGGCCGATCATTCACCCCCATATGATTGTTTACCCATTTTGAGGAACAGCTGCGAAGAGTGATTTCACTTAGCCATCCTTGTGACACTGTCGTGATTGGAAAATTCCAACCTGTACCTGGAATCTGCTGCTATACCCGTTTATCACTCGTTCCTCAAAAGACGAGTCTTCTTTGAGCTCTTTTCATTTGACTCGTAAAATATGAAAAGTTTGCCAATTTTTGGCCTTCCAGCTCGTTAAAAATACCGGAAGAGCTATCCCTCCTCTAGATTTTAATCTTTTTGGACCTGAGGGATTATTGCACAAAAAGGTCGAGCGCTTGTTTTATTTGGCTCTTTAAAGTTATCGAAAATTCATCCCTTTTGTATTGTTTTATACTTTTTCGGACTTAAGGGATTAGATGACGAAAAAGGAATTTTGGAGTTAACTTTCTGTACCTTTTCAGACTCTCTAAAAATGAAAAGGACTGAGTTGCCTTTGTCGCTAGACTCGTTAAAATGATTAAATAGCGACAAACTTGTCTTTAGACGAGAACGAGTTTCCCTATCGCTAGGCTCGTTAAAACATAGCGATGGGCTTGCCCGAAGGGCAGGTTATAGAACAAGCATATGTTATCCTCCTCAAGCTTGACAAAAATAAAGAGGTACTGGTCAGAAATGACTGGGGAAAAATTGGGAGAACCTCAAAGCTTTGATGGTAGCAAGTCGCTCTTGAACATGACACTTTGTCCTCCGTATCACATCGGGTTGGGTTGTTTCATTCACCGGTCTCATCACCATGGTCTTCGCCAAACCATCCGTATTTGGGGTAATGCTACCGATCCATCACATCAGTGTCGTTATATGTTCAAGAGATGTGTTCAGAAAGAGTCAACCGTGTCCCATCCACTGCCGTACATTATCCTTCATCCACCCATGATCGCCACCCTGAATCATATTTCACAGATTGTTTTCACCTCCACTAAAGTCGTTAGCTCCGTTCCGTGTCACTGATGTGGGATTCATTAAGGCCCTCCTTTGACGGATCGCTTCTTGTCGACTTCAGCTCATTATCCAAGAAGTTGATCTAGGAACACCCCCCCAGTACTTTGAAGCTTGCATGCCTCAATGGCAAGTTTCTCACTTCCGGCGACAGGTATACATCAATGACCTTCGACCAGAAGATTTTGCGTGGTGTTCGATGCCAAGTCCTTTATTCACACCACGTGAATTGTACTGCAGTACCTTGAGGGTCATTGTCATTATTGGTGATTCCTCTCGCGCTTGTTAACGGTTTACATTATTGACCGGTAATCAAGCGATGTCTTTCCATGTTCGACTTCAGCGAAATTCTCACATGGATCGGCTTGTACTTAGAGTGAAGATCGAACGAGATTGAAGACCCCGGATCTAGTTTCATCCATCCGGGCTGCGATATATATTCAGGAAATATAAAGACATTTGATATGTACATCATTGCAGCAGATGATCATCCTACTCAAAGGATGATAATTTCAGCAAAGAATTATCAGTCTATAATCAGACGGTCGTCTGTTATGTGTACCAAAATGAATTTATAAAGCTGAGCATGGGAATGCCTGCCTCAGCTAGATCATGAAAGCAGAATGAAAAATAATGTATTGTATTGTATTTTATTACAGGGCACCTCTCAGCGATTGAATGAACTTCGGATCCTCCTAATAAAGCATTTCACCCGATAAACGACCTCATACTTTAGGGGGCAACTGTTATAGACATTTTTGTGCCTAACAGCATGGAGCATGAAATGTCAATAATCTGAGGGATCCAAAGTCCCTAAACATGTTGTTCTTACCCTTAGAGGAACAAGGTCTGCAAACCACAGCACTGAGAATCAGTTCTCCACCCAAAAACACTCAAAAAAAGGCTATTTCTGGATCATGTCAGCTGCTCCACTGAGCATCTGCACTGAATGTCAACTGTTCCTCCTTGTACCTGCGCTGAAGGAAAAAACTAATGAAGGCTACCTGCGCTGGGCGAGATTGGCCAAGTGGCACAGTCATTCTGCAAGGTGTCAACTGCCCAGGAAGCTTCCAAACTGACACTTGGTTCAAGGAATTCGCCCTATGATGAGTAAGAGGGTCTTGATCTCCAAGCGGAAGCAAGATTCTCCAAGTGGACTCAAGAACTAAAGATTAACTAAAGTGGGAGAGGACACAAGTCAGCTTCAAGCCAGTCTCAAGATGACTCATCCTTTCTCCAAAACCCTATATATAGAGCTCTCTCATGAGGTCTAGGGAGGCTGGAATTTTGTGCAAGTAAGGAAGTGCTGTTGGTTTGTGTATAGAGCTATTGGGTGTTTTGATTGAAGGAGGTGAAGAGGAGATTTCTTTCAGCTGGGAGGTGTTGCTGGATTGGGCCCATTGTGGTTGTAACTCTCTCAGAACTTTACTTCTATTATCAATAAAGTATTTGAGGTTCTTCTATATGCATGTGTCTTTATGATGAATAGATGCTTGTATATTTGATTTATGCTAATCCTATAATTGATTATGGATGTATGCTTCTTGTAGTTTCCTCTTCTTGTGCTTTTACAGGATCTGTGTGTAGCTGGGCCGATGAAAGGGCAAGTAGCTAGGAGCAAGCAGCAAGGAGTGAAGACTGGATCGACAATTAGCGCAAGATAACGGTTAGTAGATCATCCTT
The DNA here is from genome assembly GCA_031772625.1 of Pinus tabuliformis. NCBI lineage: Eukaryota > Viridiplantae > Streptophyta > Pinopsida > Pinales > Pinaceae > Pinus > Pinus tabuliformis. The sequence goes on along the minus strand of CM062817.1, from coordinate 1,282,644,659 downwards.
TTCTTCCCTCTCTCATCTCATAAAGAAGAAACTTTGAATATCTTTGCATTCAGTTGTTGCTGGAGTACTATCACCTTCAGAGTGGGATAGAGGCATTCTGCATTAGATACTTTTCCCCCCAACACTTCTCTAATGAATCAGGTTCCCAAAGGTGAACATGATGTTGGAGATTATCCTTTAAAGTCCCTATGAACACATCAATCCTATGCTCCTCTGGAATATTTTTTACCCTTATGTTCAATTTTTGGAACTCCTCAATGTGCTCCATTATTGAACCCTTTTGTTTGAGACTTATCAATTGGCTAAAAAAAGTGTTGCTTTTTGTATTCTCATAATGTGTTGTCAATTCTTCCGTAAAACTTGCCCAAGTGATAATTTGTTTACAACAGCAGAGCCATTGATACCGTACAAACTGATTTTGTTCCAAATATAAAGTTGCAATACATAGCTTTTTTGTGTTTTGCACATTATTGAGATCGAAAAATGTCTCCATCTGTAATATCCATGTTGCGGGGTCCTTGCCATCAAAGTTCCTCATATCAATTTTGGGAATACGGTGGGTCTTCGATCCAACATTAGAGTCTATGAAATCATGATTAACATTTCTTTTGTTCACATCATGAGTTTCCTTTACTACCCTTTCACCATTAGTAAGTATTTCTTGTAGAAAATTTGTCAAATCTGTCTTCAAATCTGCCATGCCTATCTTCAAATCTGTCTTCAAATCTATCTTCAAATCATCCATATTAGCTTCCACACCATTCATCTTAGCTTCCACACACTTTATCTTAGATTCCATGGCCATTTATCTTAGGTTCTTTTAGCTTTTGTGAGTGTGACATTTGTTGCACTTGGTCTCGTAATTTTGATATATCATGTAGCATTTCTTCCTCTTCTTCATGAGTCATGCTAGAGCTTTCAGGTTGCTTACTAGGTGTTTTCATTTTCTTTCCTCGGGGCATCAGTTACCAATAATAATTCTCTACTATGCCATTTCAATTCCTTCAAAATAATTTTTCAAACCAAGCTTAAGCAAAAATTTAAAAAAATCTACACACCTTTTTTCACTTTGTAGGAGCTTGATATTGCCTCTGATGTATATCTATAATTTTAGATCCTCCAATTCTAAAATTGTGACCTACAATAGCCCTCTATGTCCTCTTTGCAACACCACCAGTCTGATCCAAATTGGATTGTCCAAGGAAACGTTATGCCAAATCTCCCACAATGACCTGATTATAGACTAGTTCACTAGAGTGAACTTGTACGACGTGCCACGTATCCATGTTTTGACCTTTGGCTGTAAAAATATATAAAAGAAACTACAGTCTATCCTCTTTCTGTACCTTCTTACGAATTTTCAATCTTATGCTCAGAGAGAATGTTATGACAATTTTAACCAGGTCACCTGTTTGGAATGTAATTCAAGAGTCTTTAAAAAGACCAATTTCCTCAGATCATATCTCCAAAAATATAGCGTGAAAAGCTTTGAAATTCGGACCCAAGGTTCAGTGTGATTTTGTCTCAAAATTGTTCAATGATGATCCACTTATGACTGAGGTCCTTCTGAGAACTGGTCATTTCAGGAAAGAAAGATGGCCTCTCCATTGGTGGTGGTATGAGCATGAGAGGTTTTCCTTTTTACTTTTGAAACATCGTAGAATAAAAGTTATAGCGAAAATTCCACGATGAGCTATTTGGAGCAGCGAAACCCTAGAATCCAAAGCTCTGATACCAAATGTTATGAAACCAGCTCACAAAAAGATAGAAAAGATAGATCAACACCTTAGAATTCAGCCTCTTCGAGGGGACAACCTCCTTTACATTACACAAATGAATGATTCTTTGATGATTCAAAAGAAAAAACCTCCTTTCTATATATAGGAGTCTAAGGAGTCACAATATAACCTAGTCTACCTAACAATAATAATATAAAGGCACAAAAATAATAATAGAGGGATTCTATGGGGCATAGTAATACAAATATGGGGAAAATAGGGGGACAAAAATATTAATAAGGGATACAAATACAATAGTAATGGGGTAATCACTAGTATTATAGGGACCTAACAATCAAAGTGGTGGAATTACCATGTCGAACAGGACTTGGGTATGTCAGAAAGGTAGTTGGGGAATGCGCCACGATAGTTACCGAACCACTAACAATGGATGACCTGCAGGCCTCATCAGTTCTTTCCAAGCCGACAGAGGAGGTAAAAGATGTTGATTTCCTTTAGATTTCATCGTCACATAGTATGATTTCTGTTAGAGATGTGGAGGTCCCAATTACAAGGACAAACATGAGGCTCCTTACTAGAATGAGGAACGAGAAGGAAAAATAACTTGGTATTAAAAACCAAGGCATAGCTCAACCATTGGAGGTTGTGCAAAGACCTCAATTCGTAGGCATGGGATACACCAACAAAGAATGCTCGAAGGTTTCATATGCTTCCAAGACATCCTCAAAATCGTCAATGAAAGTGAATGATGGGAACACATCCCCAACTTCCCATGGCAGTTTCCATTGCAAGGAAAGGGCTGAGGCAAGCTCTCATCGCCATACATACACCAAAGTTGGCAAGGAAAGGTATAACCAATCTTGACATTCGAATGTTCATTGTGATTATAATCATGTTGTTAAATATGAACATAAAACATGGCATGAAAATACATGTACCTTCTACGGATTACATAACCATACATTTTCTAAGTGTTGGAAAAGAATGGTAGCACATAAAAGGATGAGGTATGAAAGACCCTCTCGACAGCAGGGAAGGAAACATGTTAAACATATATGGAGGAAGAAAACCTATTGCATCCATTTCCATAGAAGTGGCCATCAAAGATCCACTTGTTGGAGGCTCCATCTAGAGCAGTGCCTTAAAGACAAAGTGTCGATACGTCAACCAGATGAAATGGTTGTTCAGCCATTGAATGTGCCACAAGGAGGTGACCCATTCACCTTGATAAGTGGGAAATGGTTTGTAGATATTTTACTGTTTCATAGTCGTGCTTTTGTAAATCATTTGTTGCATTTTAAAATGTAAAAATGATGATGTGTTTCCATCACTTGTTAAGCAGCAATGATGTCTGGTCTTATTTTGAGTCGCATGATAAACTGTCAAACTGATGTCGTGTTTCCATCACTTGTTGAAAGAAAAAATAGTGTTGGCCTTATCTTTGTAAATCATGTGTTTCCATGATGATGTGTTTTCCATCACTTGTTGAAGCAACAATGATAGGTTGGCCTTGTTGTCATAGTTGGGGTCTTGCATCCACCTTAATATAAACTTGACCACTGAGTATGTGTTATAAACTCATGGCAAGTGTGGGATGCTTGGGTCGTTAGTTGGTCAGTTAAGACAAGCATGTAATTTGAAAAACAATGTACTATAAGTTATAGAGGGTGCAAGTGCCACCTCATCGCTTAAGGCTCCGAAGAACAAAGGTGAAGGAGATGGAAGCAAGACCGTTTAGGATGCATGTGATGCAGATAAGGTACAAAGAAGTTGTAGATTACATTTCATGCTTTTGGAGGACCAAAAGATCCTCAGTGGGGTGGATTGATCCAGGTGGCTCCAGAGACACACATAGGACAAAGAGGACTCAGGAAACCTCACAAATCGAAATGTTTGGATTATGATTGAACTAGGACCAAAGCATAGATCTCGTTGTCTTGATCGCGGTGGTGCAAATGGTTCATTAATCCAAGTCTGGATGAGAAAGTTAGAAGCAATGAAATATGGATTGAATTTTTATTGACTAGCCAGGCTTAAGGAGGCCACAATTTCGAAAGAACCCGACCATTAGCTTCTGGCCAACCTGGGTTGGATTCTTGGTGAATTTGTGGCCCATTTAAAATGACTGATACGGTAAAAATTTCAGAATTTTCAAAATTGATTTTTAGTATTAAAAAAAATAAAAATATATATAAAAGAGAGGGATGGTGGGCCACCACCCCCACCACCCCATGCCTCTCCTCACCATTAATCATACATATCAAATTAGTGAGTCTGGTGGGAGTTGAACGCACGGCCGATGGGAGGGTCGCCCCGCCCATGTGGCGGCTTCATGAACACACAACCAGACCCATTAATACATTGTAACCAACCAACCCAAATTTAATATATTCCAAAACTTTAATGCGCCCAACAAATTTTGTGCCATTCAAAAAAATGGTTAACCAAAATAGTGTTATTTCGAAGGGGGCGGAGTTTGAACCCAACCGACCTCCACACAATCTACCAACCATACCAATGAACCACAAGGGTCCTCATTGATACCTCTGCAAGAAAACTTATATATCAACCCAGTTTTCTCAGTGCAGGGGACAGATGGAGAAACCAAGAGCGGGAACAAATTTCATGATAGAGGAGGCAAAGTCTTGGCATGCAATTTGAGGCAACATTTTGCAGGATGGGTGAAATTTCACTTTCTCAGATTTGGACAAATTTTATACGGTTTTAGCATTTCTCGATGGACGCAATGGCGCTATCTGTTTCTCCATCAGATTTCTACATTTTTCAGCCATTTTTCAGTATGCAGGTGGAACCATGATTGCTGCAAAAATAGGGATTCAAACCATGATCCTTGCAATTTTCTTGAGGAGGTAATTTTTGTCCATGTCAGAATATAGTCAAGTTTACAGTTGTTTTTCATGGTTTTCCATAGGGATCACAATGGCAAAGTCAGATTCTCTTTTGGAGTTGCAGATTTCCATTCCACCCATGGAGCAAAATCTTTGAGGAATCCAAGGGGATTCTAAAAGATTCATTGAGCGCTAGATTCTCAGCTTCTCATAATTTAAAAAATTGGACAGTTGGTTTAGCACTATTCAACGTCATAAATCTAATGGTGCACTCAGATTTTTCATTCTCTAATTCTATTCTTCAGCCACTTTTCTAAGTGGAATGCAGGTGTCAACATCCATGTGTGAGTAGTCATGCGATTGATGTCGTGAGATCGTTGGTCCGAATAGCTTCATCAGTTTGAAATCCACTTCTTTAGATGGCCCTTCGTTGTGAGGTATATCCAGTGTTCATGTACTTCTTTTATTATGCATTGTGCTGCACCGGTCGTTGATTGATTTTTGATGTGGGATCTTGTTTCTTACTCATTTTTATGATTCCTGCTTGATGTGACACGGAATCGACTATGTGATGTACTTGTTGTCATGATTTTTCATGTTATGTTTTGAGATCCCTTTGTCATATGTTGATGGGATACTCATGTGTCGCCATGCATGTTTGTTTTGAGATCCCTTTCATGCCATGTTGGTGGGATGCTCATCGTGCATGAGTTTTGTGTCATATTGATAGGAGTCCTTTGACCGAGAGTTCTTGTACTGGAACATCTCTTAGATCCACTCCTATGTGACGACATTTTCCTAGTATGATAACAACATCACCTCTTATGTACATCATTACTATTGACAACACTTAATGCAGCGGCCTACACCATCTTGACACCGAGGCCTAGAGACATAGTCCCTCTTGGATGAACTTCATTATCAATAGCTTATGTTTTCATGTGTTGATGATTGTCTTGTTCCTCTTCTTTACAGCATGGAGATGTATTCATTAATGTTCTTTTAGAAATGAAATTTAACACATCACGAAAGTAAAAGGTCTTGGAATGGTCCTTCTTGACACCTGGACCTAGATCATCAAGCTATGTTGGTGAACATTTCGACATATATGGTTGAAAATTAGTGCTCCATCTTGTCTTCTATAACATTTCCATTACTTCACAATGATATTCATTATTATGGACCATTTTGGTTACAACCTACCGACTCTCTACTTTCCATTTCCATTTGAAAATGTATACGAATGCTCGATAGAATGTTATGAAGTCGTGTACGACACCTGGGAATCACATATTTTCATTGTAGTGTTAGAGATCTATAATGGGTGTTTTCTTCTCGTTGTCCATTTATCTATCTATGTTTTTAGATTATACAACATGAGTATCACAAAAAATTCATAAAGTGGCATTCAATGCCTACATGCCATGTTTGTTATTCTTATGCACATGCTTAGAGGATGCTATTCAAGATTGGATTTTGGTTTTTATTGAAAAGCTACTGAAAAAATGTGGGATAGGAATATTTTCAAAAATTTCCACATTTGTTATTGGTATATTTTTTTTTAAGTTGTTGAATATTAATTAGAAATTTTGATTTTGATTTCACATATTGTGATTCACTACAATTTATTTAAAGAAAACATAATATTAATTTTGTTTTTGTTTTTTAATTTTTTAAGCTATAGTAAATTCAAATCTCATTCTCTTTTAATTTTCATTTGCTTGTTTAATTCTATAATATACTTCTAAACAATAAGTCATAGTTGGTTGATTAAGTTTTAGGTGTGCTTCTGTGGGGTATAGTTTAAATGGTTGGGAGTACAACTTTTTTCCCATCAATTCATATTGAATTTTAAGGAATATGTTTGAATCCTTGTGATAATATACTTTTAAACGATAATTCATACTTGGTTGATTAAGTTTTAGGTGTGCTTCTGTGGGGTATAGTTTAAATGGTTGGTAGTATAGCTTTTTTCCATCAATTCATATTGAATTTTAAGGAATATGTTTAAAGCCTTGTGATAAGGCCAAAATATTGTACTGTGGTGAGGTTCAATATTTTATGAATAATGGATATAGATTTGGTAAGGGAATGAACCGTCACTTAATTAAGCAGAGTATGATATAAAAGAATTTTTTTGACATCCATATTCGGTAAATTCTAAGATCAAAATAGATTATCATTCTGTACGAAAAGTTTTTGGTATGAACATCAACTACAATTATGAGTCCAAAGATTGGATACAAGTTTATACATATAAAAATATTCAACACTAGTTACACCTTGTCTCATTAATTACACCTTGAGTTCATTCATCTTCGTTTAATTACTCCCCAAACTGAATGATCTATCGACCCATTATTCATTTTTTCAAAAGATCAATTTTTTTATTTCTTTTATTATTTTGGTTAAAGAAAATAAGTGCCACAATCTCCAAGAGCTCATGCCAGAATCTTCAACACTAATTTCGTGAATGTCAATGTGTTTGGCCTCAATGGTGTATGGTTTCCTTATACTGTGAAGTATCATGCATGTTAGAGGAGTTTTTGATTGACACAGTTGTCACCACATGGATTGAATCCATCACATTGAATTGTTTCACCATCGAGTTATCATTGGATTATGTTTTTCATATATCTTTATAGGGCATGGGAATTCATGGCAAATTAAATAGTAGTCCTAATTTTATGAGATTGTTTACGTTTACTACATTAATACACAAATGGATTTATATTTTTATTTTCAGATTTTATAACTGTTGAATATGAAAAGAAATAAGTTGTCAAAATTCTGAAAAGAAATATATGTTGTGGAACATTATAAACTCATATCTTAAATATAAGCAATTTTGACTGGAATATGTCTCTTGAATTTTTCTCTTTGTTACTTTAAATTCATTAATACACTGATTATATATTTCATAGATTAATACATTATTTTATAAATATATTAATGTATTTTCTATAAATATATTAATATAATAATTATAATTATTATATATATTTATAAATGTATTAATTTATTAATACAATTATTTTTATTAATGTTAAATTTATATTATTTAATAAATATATGTAATAACTATAGTTAATAATAGTTAAATAGATTTTATTTTAGTTTAATTTTAGTTAATTATATTTAGTCTTAGTTAATTATAGTAATCTATGTTAGAAACAATGCAAATTAAGATATTAGCGAGATACAAAGTGAATAAAGGTGAATCAACCAACAAATTACAATTTTCAATCACTTTAGAAACCAATCATGTAATTATCATTATAATTCAATCATGTAAAATATAACATTATAATCATTGTCATACACATGTGAAACATATATAAATACATCAATCTTCTTTTTATTACTTTCAAAAACACAAGCTACAACTTGCTATTACATCACTACCCAACAAGTTTCCACTTGCAAGCTTATCAAGTGCCATTGAAAGGAGCTTCTATCCCTGGTCATTTATCATCTACCACTGAAATGGATTGTTTCCCTACTCATTTATCATATACCACTAAAAGAACGGTGGCCCCCACTTTATTTACCATTCACTACTAAAAAGAAATAAAAACCCCCAATGTGCAATTCATCACTGTTTGACCTCCTTAATTCATCGTTCATCCATTTTTAAACTAAAATAATGTCACCCACCTTCTCCATAAAAAAAATGTATATTTTTCTTCAAAAACACAACACAACCACGAAAACACCTTCAACATTATATGATTACTGAAAAAATGACTATTGAATCATCTTTAACAATTTCTGATTTCACTGTATAAAAAATCATTATTGAATGCACAAAAACAATATTAAGTACAATATCACCAATATCACGAATGAAAACTTTGCTTCTATAAAATAGTGTTCAGATACCAAATCTAATCTCTCGTCCACCCGTGATGCATAGTATCATTATGAACCCCTTATGCATATTAGCATTATGCATCTCATTGCTCCAACAACCACCAACTTGGTTGTTTTTTTTTTCTTATAAAAGAATTTGGACTACTATTTTCAAATCTAATCTCTTGTCCACCCGTGATGCATATTAGCATTATGAACCCCTTATGCATATTAGCATTATGCATCTCATTGCTCCAACAACCATCAACTTGGTTGTTTGTTTTTTCTTATAAAAGAATTGGGACTACTATTTTCAATTCATGAGATTTTCTCACCATGCACTTAAATTTCACTTAAGAAGGGATTTGATCTAATTAGCTTCTTGTTTTTTTACTTCTTGAATGTTCTCTTGATGTGCTCAATCACTCCAAAATCTTTGCTCTGCTATCTTTTTGAGAAAATATTAGTTAAACTACCCAACAACTTGCAATTATGGAATTTTACAAGTTTTAGCAGAGCTTTTCTATTGTGTTTGGTTTCAAAGAACCCACAATAATAACCATATTCTATCAACGTTTCAAATCCCAATTTCTAGTTTTGGCACAACAACAAATTTGGAATAAATTCTAAATATGTCTCCAATTATGCCCATGATTTTGTTAATCCTCCCCTAATTGCTAGTGTTATCTATTGAATTACTGAAATGCTTGCGCGATAGTGCTTTTCACCATATGACCTATAGTTATGACCAAGTTTCTATCATGTTAGGGGATAAATGAGGTTAGATCCCTACCGAATTTTGTTTATTTTCCATTTTCCTAACTGCATTAACAAATTTTGGTTTTTCACCAAATTTATTAAACGTAAAAAACTTAACAAAACATGAGACCTTGACACAATTTCCAATTTATGTGAAGAGGGTAGACTTGAGATATCATCCTCCAGTCATTAATATGTGTTGGCATTTGCCTCTGACGAGCCCAAGGATGACTAACCCAAAGTCCCGACTTCTCCATAAAAACTTGAATATTCATCGAAAATGAAATATACAAGAAAATCTTCTTGAATGTGTCCCCCTAGCTCGAACTCCAAGGGACTACTACATAATATTTCTAACATCATCCTTGTGTTTTTTGTGACACATGGTGACTCTAGAGTGCTACCATTTTTCACTCGAATTTAGCTTGCTTGGCCACCTAAAAGGTTCAAATTAACAGGCCATGTGTCACTCCCTCATAGGTTCCATGTCATTTCTGACTCGATGCTTATTTCATTATCCATTTGTGTGTCCCCTTATTCCTCCACCTGTGCATACACATCACCTTCCTCAGCTAATAAAATAACTCCATGTGTCATCTATGTTGTCAACTCATATGACTGAAAAAAGTATCCCAAACCTTGGTATTCTCAATGAATTTCTTTATAAAAATAAATAGTTGAAATAGGTCATGTGTAGTGGATCAAAGGTAAAAAATTACTCTATTGATTGCTACAACTTAATAGTTTGAAAACCATTAGTGGTTTTGTGAACTGTTTCATGGGTGGTTTCATGCAATATAAGGGGGATCCGCTTTCAATCTGTGTCATTCATCTCTCGATTGGAAGCTTGTGAAAATTTCCCATTGTGGGATAGCTAAGGTTAATTTGTCAATGGTCATGGGCCCCCTCCTTTCTCGTGATGATCAATTGAGAGAAGTGGCACAAATCTATCACTAATCCTAAACAAGATTTAACACACTCCACTCTGCTAACTTTTCTAATGAGTTAGGCCAAACCACCAATATCTCACCAAGTTGACTTTACAACCAAGTTTTAGCTGCTACTTTTGACTTTAGGGATTTTCATCTTTGATTAAAAATAATTTCTAATCCAGAAAGCCATTTTCATACTTGCATATACTAATGGAAACCTCTTTCAAATCTCTATCCACTTAAATAATTTCAAAAATCCCTTGAGATGATATTATATACAATAAGTAGTTCCAAAGTCTCTGTACCTTTCTTGCATTTGTCAATTTCTTTTCTATGCTTGTCAACGATGACACCAATGATCTTTCCCACTCAATGAGAAGTCTTTTAACATCATCCGATGAGAACAACTTTATCAACACTTGTGTGACATCCTCTTAATAACAACAACACATTTTTCATTAATGAAACCACATCAATGCTTGATATCAATGACAACATGCTCTAGCAATATCCCCCTTTGTCATTAATGACAACACTAAAAACATGATCATAAAATGTGGATGGCTTGTACTCTCTTACTTTTGTTACTTATACTCGTTTGAATCATTCGCCCCTTTTTTCATTCTTCTCCCCTTTGGTACACGTATCCTCTTTTAACATCAATGTAAAAGAAAATAATAGGCTCCCCCTACAGCTAATCTCACCATGTCATGCTAATCTTATGGATGTGTCAACTTCTTCTTCATATGTTAAAAACTTCAGGAATCTCTAATTTGATCTAATCAACTTCCCTTCTATCATGTGGAGAATATCTAGTTGAATGTAGAGTGAGTAATCAATCCTAATATTTGTGTTAAGTATTCAAGAGGGATCCCTTGGTAAAGTGTCTCATACAAGTACAACCGAGGCATAGGAAAACTCATGCGTATTGGTCTAAGTCTCAACTAGGCTTACATTCATATTTATACTTCTCTGATGCGTGATCATGTAGTTGACCTCTAGCAACAATAATAATATATCCTATTCGTATTTGACACCATTAAGTTATCAAATGATAAACAACAAAGTACACAACAATGCTTATATGAAAAACATAGAGGGACTCTCACCAATACAGAGCTAGAATAATAACTCAACATATAATTCACTTTAATGAACTTCTAATGGTAGCAGACTCACTATATTTGTTTGAATCAACATAAATAGTAGTAGAATATAAATGAGGACTCTCTCGAGCATACTTCGACTAACAATTTGACTCAAAAATCATCTCATCAACCTATATATCTTCAACATATAATGGATTTCTCCTAGATGCAATATGAATACAAAACTTCTAAAAACATACCTCCAAAATATAATCAAAATTATAAGTTTTGATACATTTGATACCAATAATATGTATTCCTAATCGATACCACTAATACTAGTTGTTGAACAATTGTTGGTTGAGTATTATCCACCTATAATCATGCTCTTTTCACCAATATTCATGCTCTTCACCAGTATGATGTTTGATACCAATTATTGATGTAATTGTTTAGAATCATCACAACATTCATACCATTCATCATATCTACAACATGAATTTTGATCATTCGAGCAACATTAATATGCAGCAACAACATCATCAACCTTCGACTTCCACAATTAACACTTGAACACTTAACCTTAAGTAGCAAACATCTCATAGTAATTAATGATACCAATTGTTAATTGAGTAATATTATAACCAAATGTTAACTTGAGTATACTCTTCCCATTCTTATACTCCCTACTCTGTCATTAAGAATTTGTAAACACACTTGCATAAGACAAGGAAAATACAATATTAAATAGATCATCATCTTTGTCTTGTCATCACCCACCATACTCAAATTGATAGTCTGATTTAACAATCTAATTCAGCTACACCATTAAATCAACTATTAATATACTAGTTAACTCATTCACAATCAACCATAATAGTTAATAACACCAGTCTATTTCAACAAAATTATAAACTAGAGAAAACAAAAGGTTCATACTTCCAATAACTTCATATGCATTTCTTGGCATGTTTATTTTGACTCCTTGTGTTTATGCTTTATGGGTTTTCTTGAATCTATCCTCTTCTTTTCATTGAAGATGGATAAGTGATCTATTCCCCATAAGTAGATTATCTCCCATTTTCTACCACACCTAGGTATGTTGAATCCTAATTAGGGTAACACAATGAGATTGTTCTATTTCTTGCCAGAGGGAATTTCCGCTACAAATTGAGCATATGTAGCACTTTTTATTCCTCTTTTCATTAACAAATAGGGCTAATCTACATATTTCTTATGCATTTGTTTCTTTCTTTTTTTGCATGGGAGAATTAATAACACTTATGATCCTTTTATTTGATTGAGATATTTGTTTGTTACAACTTATATAAGAGAGATCAACCATAGAAACTTCATAGTATATCATGTTGATCTTTTGATAAAACTTAAGCAAATAAATTTACTTTAAAAAGAAATTATACTTTTGTTGCATTATTTATCCTTCTAGTGTGGATTTTTCATTACTTATATAACTATGTCTTTGTTGGTCTTCAAAACAATCCATGTATCTATTTGACTTGTTCTAGAAAGGAGGTGTATTCATTCCAAGTTTGCATATTGTAGGTTTTAACCCCCGTACAGAAATTACCTGCATACGAATTCTAAAAATAGAAAATAAACTATGGCAAGAGCATAACACATAAAACAAATATACATAGAGATTTTCGCCTGGATCCCAAAACTGGGACTACTAGATTGATTTTTAATTATGTTCCTTTCAATGTTAGAATACATATATATACATGTCGAAGCATCCATAAACCCCAATCCATTAGCCCTGGATTAGAACATAACTATAGTTCCCTTGACCGGATCTACAAAATACCATGGACTGAAAACCATCGTGCCCAAAACCATCTGCAAAATCCACCCACCTAATATAGGGTCCAACTTTTTTCCTGGGGTGCTACCCCGGACCCTGTAGAGGGGGTCTACAACCCACCTCTAACCCTCCTGCTTAACTATTGGGGCTAGTCACAGAAATAATATAACACAACCCAACACATATAACATCATAATTCCCAAAATTTCGTCACCTATAGAATTCATTGTTAATTTCAAAAGGAGAAGTGAGTTTTTGTTACTAAAGCTTTTGCTCATTTAATTTTTTGAACTAATACTTGCTCTATTAGTGTTTTTTGACATATGATAATTTTTCTTTTGAGGGGAAAAGGATCATTGTGCATGGATATTCAATATTATCTTTGCAACTCATAGATGTTGCTGAAATTGTGCATTTCTCTTATGCTACAATTTTTTTTTTTTCTCCTCTGGGCAATTGTATCAAAAGTGCATGTCATTACCACAATAGAAGCATGTGAGGGGGTTCTTATCTGTTTCTTCATTATATCTAGTAGATTGATTGTCCTTTTCTTGTTGTGCTGCTTTTTTGTGACTGCCACTCTATTTTTCTTTCCATTAACAAAGATGATGGGTCCCATTAATGTTGTTACTGAGTCACTTTTACCTTCCAATTTTGTCTCCAGCCGAGGGGAATTATGTCTGCTTCAAATCCCATCCAAAGCTCTTGTGAGGTCCCTATAGTACTAGTGGTGCCCCCATTAATATTGTAGTTGTATCCCTTATTAATATTGTTGTGCCCCTATTGTCCCCATATTGTTATTACTATGCCCCTTAGAATCCCTCTATTGTTATTTTTGTGCCCTTATATTATTATTGTTAGGTTAGCTTGGTTATATTGTGACCCCTTAGAATCCTATATATAGAAAGGAGGTTTTGTCATTTGAATAATCCTAGAATTGTTCATTTATGTAATGTAAAGGAGGTTTCCCCCTTGAAGAGCTTGAATTCTAAGGCATTAAACTATCTTTTCTATCTTTTTGTGAGCTGGTTCCATAACATTTGGTATCAGAGCTTTGGATTCTAGGGTTTCACTGATCCAAATAGGTCATCGTGGCATTTTTGCTATAACTTTTTTTCTACGACATTTCAGAAGAGAAAAAAAAATGAATTTGAGATGAAATCGCACTGAACATCGGGTCCAAATTTTAGAGCTTTTGTACTATATTTGCGGAGATATGATATGAGGAAGTTGGTTTTTTTGCAGACTCCTGAATTACATTCCAAACAGGTGACCTAGGGAAAATCATCATAAATATCTCTCTGAGCATCGCATTAAAATTTTGTAAGAAGGTTCTTTTCAGAGCTAAAGGTCGAAACAGTGGCACGTAACACTGCATAAAATGTCGCTCTTCTGGAAAGGTCTATGATTAGGTCATCTCTGGAGATTGTGCATAACTCTTCCTTGGAGAATCCAATTTGGATAAGACTAGTGGCATTGGAAAGAGGACGCAGAGGGCTACTATAGGTCACAATTTCAGATCTGGATGATCCAAAATTACAGAGATACATCAGATTCAATATCAAGCTCCTACAAAGTGAAAAAAGGTGTGTAGTTTTATTTTAATTTTTGCATAAGCTTGGTTTGAAAAACTAGTTTGAGGAATTCAAAGGGCATAGTAAATCATTATTCTCGGTAATTGATGCCCAGAGGAAAGAAAATGCAAACACCTAGTAAGCAACCTGAAAGCTCTAGCATGACTCATGAAGAAGAGGAAGAAATGAAACATGATATATCAAATTTACGAGACCTAGTGCGACAAGTGTCACTTGCACAAAAGTAACAGAATCTGAGATGGATGGTTTAAAGAAAGATGTAGAAGCTAAGATGGATGGTTTAAAGAAAGGTGTAGAAGCTAAGGTGGATTGTTTAAAGAAAGGTGTAGAAGCTAAGATGGATGGAACGGAAGCTAAGATGAATGGCATGGATGCTAAAATTGATGGAATGGATGATAAGATGGAAGAATTGAAGATAAATATGAATAAGTTGCTACAAGAAATGGTCACTAATGGTGAAAGGGTAGTAAAGGAAACTCATGATGAAAACGAAAGAAATGATAATCATGATTCCATAGACTCTAATGTTGGATCAAAGACCCACCATATTCCAAAAATCAATATGAGGAAGTTTGATGGCAAGGATCTCGCAACATGTATATTACAGAAGGAGCAATTTTTCGATCTCAATAATGTGCAAAACACACAAAAGGTACATATTGCAACTTTATATTTGGAACCAATTCAGTTTGTATGGTATGAATGGCTTTGCTATCGTAAACAAATTATCACTTGGGCAATTTTTATGAAAGAATTGGCAACACATTATGAGGATACAAAAAGCAACACATTTTTTTAGCCAATTGATAAGTCTCAAACAAAAGTTTTCAATAATGGAGCACATTGAGGAGTTCGAAAAATTGAACATAAGGGTAAAAAATATTCCAGAGGAGAATAGGATTGATGTGTCCATAGGGACTTTAAAGGATAATATCCAACATGATGTTCACCTTTGGGAACCTGATTCATTAGAGAAGGTATTTAGGTTAGCAAGGAAAATGGAAAGCAAAATTATGGCAACCGAGAAGCATACCACTCACAACTATAAAGATGGAAGTGTTGTTGCCCCTAGCCTTCCACAACCTATAAGGTTGACACCACAACAATTGGAAGAAAAAAGAGCAAAAGGGCTCTGTTAAAGTTGTGATAGCAAATACACTAAAGGTCATAAGTGTGCTGACAAGAAATTATTCTACATAGATTGTGAATAGGAAGAAGCAAAGGATCAAGAAATGTCAAAAGAAGAGGATATACTCTAGGAACAAAGCCTAGATAAAGAAGAAATGAATCTGACCATATCTTGTAATGCATTGGCTGGAATTACCACTCCTCAAACCATCAAGATAGAAGGAGAAATCAAGAAGAAGAAGGTAATAGTGTTGATTGATTCAGGAAGTACCCACAATTGTATTCATTGTAAGATAGCAAAAGAATTGAACTGCTTCCTATCTCCAGCATCAGAGTGTCACGTGGATGTTGCAAATGGAGGAACGATAAATTGCTCTAGAAAGTGCCATAATATCAAGCTATTCATGGGAGAATATGTATTGAAAAGCCCAATGCTTTCCATTCCAATAGGAGGTGCTAATGTTTTACTAGGAGTCCAATGGCTACAATCCTTGGGTACAATAGCTTTTATCTTTCAAGAAATTTTCATGAAATTTTATGCAGAAGGAAAGGAAGTTGAATTAAGGGGTATTGTAGGGAAACTGGGAAATATAATAAGCTCTAACGGTATGACAAAGCTTCTAAAAAAGGAACAATGAGATGTAATTGCACAATTATGTTTGCTAGATGTTTCCACATTGAATTCATCTATTTCTCCAAATCTCCAAAATGTCTTGGACAGTCATTCCAAGGTATTTAAGACTCCCAAAGGTCTCCCACCTATTCATGATCATGATCATGCTATTCATGTGATTCCTGGAAGTGTTCCTCCAAACATCAGGCTGTACAGATATCCCTATGCCCAAAATAGTGAAATTAAATGTATGGTTACAGAAATGCTTGAGGCAAGTATAATTCAACCTAGCCAAAGTTCTTTCTCTACTCCAGTATTATTGGTTCACAAGAAGGATGGATCATGGTGCATGTGTCTAGATTATAGGAAGCTCAACAAGCTCACTATTAAAGATAAGTTTCCCATTCCTATCATTGATGAATTATGGGATGAATTGCATGGATCAATTTACTTCACCAAGTTATATCTTCATTCAGGATGCCATCAAATCAGAATGAAGACTCAAGACATTCCAGAAACAACATTTAAAACTCATGAGGGTCACTATGAGTTTTTGGTCATGCCTTTTGGCCTTAACAATGCACCTTCTAAATTTCAAGGTTTGATGAATTCCATATTCAAACCCTTCCTTAAAAAATTTGTGTTAGTATTTTTTGATGATATACTAATCTACAACAAGTCTTGGAAGGATCATGTTGAACACGTTGAAAAGGTGCTACAACTATTAGAGGAGAAACAATTATATCCAAAAAGATCCAAATGTTTCTTTGGAGTACAAGAGGTGGAATATCTGGGTCATATTGTATCTCATGAAGGAGTTAAGGTAGACCCTAGAAAGATTAAAGCCATTAAGGAATGGGAAATCCCACATCCATAAAGCTTTTGTGAGGATTTCTCGGGTTGACAGAGTATTATCACAAGTTTGTTAAGGATTATGGGAAAATATCAACACCTCTAACAACATTGTTGAGTAAAGATGCATTTTCATGGACTCCAGAAGCAACAAAGTCCTTCGAAGATCTTAAAGATGCAATCTGCCAAGCACTGGTCTTAGCAACACCAGACTTCACAAAAACCTTTATTGTAGAATGTCATGCTTCTAGAAAAGGAATTGGTGTTGTTTTAATGCAAGATGAAAGACCCATTTCTTTCGAAAGTCATTCAATCAAGGGAAAGTATTTACACAAAGCTATTTATGAGAAGGAAATGTTGGTAATACTACATGCACTTAAGAAATGGCGACCCTACCTGATGGGAAGACACTTCAAGGTAAAAACGGAGCATGATAGTCTTAAATACTTCTTAGAACAATGAATATCCTCTGAAGAATAAAAAAAATGGGTCAAAAAGATGTTGGGTTATGATTTTGAAATCATATACAAAAAAGGAAAGAAAATTGTTGTGGTAGATGCACTCTCAAGAAAGGATGAGGATGTGGAAGCATTGTTGTGTGCCATTTCTATTATCCAACCAGATTGGATAAACGAAGCAATGGAGGAATGGAAGAATGATCAAGAAGTGTGGGAACTTATTCAAAAGTTACAACAATATTCCAGTACATCTGATACATTTAGCTGGAAAAATGATTCGTTATGGTACAAAGATCGCTTATACCTTTGTAGGAATTCCCAACTCAAACAAAAGATTCTTTTGGAGTTGCACGTTTCTCCCTTAGGAGGGCACTCAGAATTTTTAAAAACTTACCACACAGTTAAGAAGGAATTTTATTGGGATGGCCTTAAATCAGATATTCAAAAGTTTGTGGCGGAATGTTTGGTATGCTAACAAAATAAAGCTGAAACAATTAAGACAACAGGTCTATTACAACCTTTATCCATTCCAAGACAATGTTGGGAGGAGGTTCCAATGGATTTTATCACAGGTTTACCCAAGTCTGAGGGAAAGAGTGTCACCATGGTGGTAGTTGATAGACTTACCAAGTATGCACACTTTTGTGCATTATCACATCTATTTAAAGCCAGTACAATTTCCACAACATTTATGTAAATAATTCAAAAGCTACATCGAAACCCAAAAATTATTGTAAGTGACAGATATCCCATTTTTACAGGAAATTTTTGGACAGAATTATTTTCTTGTCTTGGTACTCAGTTAGCTCATAGCTCATCCTGTCATCCTCAATCTGATGGGAAAACATAGATAGTAAAAAAATGTTTGGAAGGATATCTTCATTGCTTTGTATATGATAAATAGACACAATGGGTCAAATGGTTGCCTCTGGCTGAATGGTGGTATAACACTTCCTTCCATACTACAACAAAAATGAACCCATTGATGGAACTTTATGGATATCATCCACCATCCATCACATCATTTTCAAGAGAAAAATCTAAGCTTCAAGAAGTGGAAGATCACATCGAGCATCAACAACAAGTTCTCCAACTCTTAAAGGATAACCTCGTATTGGTGCAGAATAAAATGAAACAACAGGCGTATCAACATTGTAGTGAAAGGAGTTTTGATGTAGGTGATTGGGTATTCCTACGACTACAACGATATAAACAAATGTCCCTCAAGCAAGCTAAGAAGGATAACAAATTGTCACCAAAGTATTATGGTCCATACAAGGTGTTGCAAAAGATTGGTACTATGGCATACAAATTGGAGCTTCCTGCAGCTTCTCGAGTGCACCCAGTTTTCCATGTTTCATGTTTAAAGAAGGTTATACACAACAAGCTCCCAGTTCAAACAATATTGCCAGAACTTGAAGAGGAAGGAAAAATTATATTGGAACCGGAAGCAGTCATAGAAATAAGAACTAGAAAACTAAAAAATCGATCCATTTCAGAGTATCTCATCAAGTGGAAGAACTTATCCGTTGAAGATTCCACATGGGAGGATGAGAAATTTATACAGAAGCATCTAGAACTACTCAAGCGTTGAGGACAACACTTTTTTGAACGAGAGGGGCATGTTAGGTCCCTATGATACTAGTGATGCCCTCATTAATATTGTAGTTGTATCTGTTATTAATATTGTTGTGCCCCTATTGTCCCCATATTGTTATTACTGTGCCCCATACAATCCCTTTATTGTTATTTTTGTGCCCTTATATTATTATTGTTAGGTCGGCTTGGTTATATTGTGACGCCTTAGACTCCTATATATAGAAATGAGGTTTTTTCATTTGAATCATCCAAGAATTGTTCATTTGTGTAATGTAAAGGAGGCTTCCACCTCGAAGAGGTTGAATTCTAAGGCATTCAACTATCTTTTCTATATTTTTGTGAGCTGGTTTCATAAGAAATTTACAACTCTTTTCATGCACTTAATATTTCAACATCTTCTCTTTTCATATAATGGTCCCAAATTTTAGTTTATGATTTGAGGTTTTATGCTTCTTGATCTCCTACAAAGATAATATACGTTGAATTCTTAAAAATAATTTCTTGAAGATCTTCCAACTCAATAGAGGAATTACTAGATTCACAACTAGTGTCTAATTCACTCACATCTTGTTCAAAAATTTAGTCCCTTCCTAAAACAAAGGTTTCTTTTATAGAGACATGAGATATTCTATCTTATTGTCCACCATAGGTGTACCAATTATTTCATAGAATAACAACATGACAAAAAATTACTTGTATATTGCATCTCCTTGGTATTCTCTGTGTGATGATCAACAACATGGGATCTTGATACAAGGGAGTCATCATCTTATTCTTATTTATTATCTTCAATACTCTTCAAATATTGAAAGCTCTATTCATCAAAGAAAGGCTCTTGACATCTCATGCAACTTGTATGTTTGTATCATAGATGGACTGCAACTCATTCCATTTTTCTTTCTTAGTCTCAGAAAAAAATACTTTCTTAATATCTGTCTTGGACAATCCTTTCAATATTTCGTTTTTATCTAGGTCATTAAAATAATTATCTTGTAATCCATTCTATAGAGCCATATATCCAAATCAAGTGATTGTACGTATATTTTCATTCTTACCTTCCAAGTCCTATAATTTGACCCATTCAAAAATGGAACTCCACCTTAGGTAATGCAATCATGGTTTTCTGTGATCCTTAATCTTCCTTCTAGCTATAAAATTAATTTTGAAGGAGCCTAGACCTAATACTAACAATGGAAAACAATAGAAACCATGACACTATTGAGAGGGGTTGTAAATCAATAGTTTGACCAAATTATACAACTCTCAAAAGATAACACTTTGGAATCATTTTAGAAATCATTCATGTAATAAACATCATAAATAAATCATGTATCATATAACATGATAATAATTTGTATACACATGTGCGACAGATATAAAGAAATAAATATTCTTTTTCTTACTTTGGAAAACACAAGCTACAACTCGTTATTACATTGCTACCCCACAAACTTCCATTTGCAAGTTCATTAACTACCATTGAAAAAAAAGTTATCCCTGCTCATTTATCAACTACCACTATAAGGGATTACCCTTGTTTCTTTATCAGTTGCTACTAAAATGGACTGTTTCCATTACTTATTTACGAGTCACTGGTGGAAAGTGTTATCAATCAGTAATTTCTAAAGGTTAAAGAAATAAATCATTGCGGTAACCACAAACCAACTTTGGAGCATAGGCTCTAACCAACCTATACTCAAAGAGGGCTCTCTCTATATGATTTAACTTTGTTTGTTAGGATTTTAGGCTAGTTATGATTGTTTTTGAGGTTTTTTATTTGTATTTGAGATTGGGTGGTCAGATCCTTAAAACAGATGGATAGAATGATGTCTTTAGAACATTGGGCTATGGAGTCAGTAGAAGGGCAGTAGGACTAGATCATCTCACTAAAGGGAATTTTTAAAGGGCAAGCTAGCATGGTAAAGTGCAAGTCTTTGGAACAGGAGGGTGAAATCGTTTTAATCAGGGTGAGAGAGAAATTAAGAATTCTAAGACAGAGATTTAAATGAGGAATATAGGGTAATAGTAACAAAGGGCAATTAAGAATCCTTTGATATGGATTAGTAAGAAACAACCTAAACTACGGAGTAATTAAGAATTCCTTAACTTAGATATCAGTTGAAAACATTTATAAGTATAAATGTTAAAACAGAGTGTAATTAAACAAATTTTGGGATATTGTTTCAGTTAGCATTTTGATTCAAAAATACATTAAATATTGTGGAGAAGCTTTAACAAATATAACAACATGAGAAAATACTTGTCTGCACTTCACTCAACACGTGAATCCTGTGAAATATCTTGTCTTTATTCAATAATCCAGCTTGCTGGTATAGTCAGTGATACAATAGCTTTACAGTCTC
Source organism: Pinus tabuliformis (assembly GCA_031772625.1). Classification (NCBI taxonomy): domain Eukaryota; kingdom Viridiplantae; phylum Streptophyta; class Pinopsida; order Pinales; family Pinaceae; genus Pinus; species Pinus tabuliformis. The sequence goes on along the minus strand of CM062817.1, from coordinate 1,282,623,010 downwards.
TTGATGAAACCTCTATAGAAATGTCTAAGAATCCACCATACATACTTCAACTTGTGAAGTATTTATAGAAATTATAAACTGAAATATCTTGACAAAATATCAAGATTGGTTCTACAAATATCTCAAACCGTTTTACATTAATAGAACTTAAATAAAGGACAATGAAAACTAATGAATCATTTTGGAAATATATTGATGGATTGATGGTGACAAAGAAGAGAAATTCAATTTTGATAGCAACTCTTAATTGATGATGAGGCTTCCAAGTCACTAACTAAGTCCTCCCTTTGTGCATTATGCCCCAGAAATTATGCAAACTTAGGGTCCAAGGATACCTTTATATATCTCAATCCGAGATAGATATGTAAAAATTAAAAGATTTTATTGTAGATAAGTATGTTATTGAGATAAACCTCTCTCAATTTCCAAAAATTCAACTCACGCTGTTCACAATATTCTCTACAACGCGATGTATTAAACAAGACTTTGCACATTTCGAAAAATAGGTTGTGAAGATATGCATTTATATCCCTTTTTGTAATACCCGTGTGAGACGTGAGATAGGTTTTTTTAGACTTTCCATGTAGGAACACAAACCTCCTCCCTTTTCTCAAAATGCATCTAGGATTGGCCACAATAGTTTCTGCAAAATTATGACATAAACAGAAAATGTTTGGAAAATGTGCCATTTATGCTGTGTTTTTTCATCTATCTTCACTTTTATTTTTCAATCTGATACACTTTTACTGATACTCTTTCATCTAATACACTTTTACTTTGATGAATTGTCAATATCATTTACATTTTTTTTACTTTTACTATACATTTTTACCTTTTATTGTGTATTTCAATGGTAAATCATTTAGTTTTTTATATGTATCAGCATAACATAATGGATATTGATCAACTTTCTGTATGTTTGATCTATTTATCTTTTGACTCTATGCTCTGTCTTGTTCCTTCGTCTAAACAATCAATGTCTCCCTGTGAACGATTCCTTTCTCTGTTTTGTGTATAACTGTTTTCTTCTTTTGAATGAAGGTTTTTTAATAAAATTTTGTTTGAGTCTTGGAGTAAACAAGTTTTGTGACTAGTATCAAAACTATTTATCCAAACTCTAGTCTTCTGCATACAACAGTTGGTTAATAAAACATAGGTTGGCAGGAAAGGTAATTGATGGCTTTATTACACAGGGATGTCTGGGGAAGGAGTCTTGGAAATGTTTTGAAAGTAATTAGAGGTCGAATTGTGTTGCAGAGGTTCAGGGTGGCGCTGGAAGGGTTAGATAGGTTTTACTGTGAAACGAAGAAAAATCAATGAAAATGAGGGTTTTAAGGGTTTTAACTGGAAAATTTTTAAATTTAGTGCGGGATTAGTTAAGTGAACATTGATGATTTGGTCTTATGTGGGGAGGCAGTTTTCCAAGCCATCACACCGTTTTTGTGGCAAAGGTGGTATTGAGGAGGCGTCACCTAATCTAGCTCCTTGCTTGACACATAGCATTTGGGGTTCGGGGCAAAACCGCTTTAATGGGCGGGTAACGATCGGCCATCGGATGCAGCTGATACGGATGTGGACCATCAGATGAGGGGGGTGGTGATGAGACGACAATCACGAGAGGGAAGCATGCAGGTGATATGAACTGAGGTGTCAAGGGGGGCCCAAGAAATTGATCACTATGGATTGTGATTATTTAAGATTTAATCACAGGTTTAAAGCGATCGTGTGGGGCTTAATTATGGGGTTAGTTTAGTTCATCGCGCAGGGGTGTATTAAGAGGGTTTTTTTGGGATATGTGGTGAATTGTATAGTTTTTATTAAAACTATGGGTTGGGATATTACACAGGGGATTCAATTAATATAAGGGAAAATGTATTATGGAAATTATATAATAAAGTTAAAAATTAATATGAATTGTGATGTGCAGAGAGGACATATCCTTAAGTAAAAAGGTAACGTTTTTGCATACTCTTTATACTTAGGATAAAATGTTTTTTATGGGTTTCTTTGGTGAAATAGGATTTACATGGGGGTTTTCACTTTTCCTAGGAAAATGAAGTTTATCCTTCGGAAAAGGGGTTTTATTAGGGTAATGACGAGGAAAATAATTTGGTGATGGGGATTCCAATACTTGATCTCCATAAGTCATTAAGCTAAGGGTCTGGTCCCACCAAAAGTTAGAGAAATGCTCTGAGCCTTTTTGACTTGAAGGATTTAAAGTGCTAGAACACATTTGTGGATAGGAAAATAGTAAGTAAGGGGAAAAATGAGTGAGGGGGAGTTAAACATATTAACTTTCAAACCTTTGTTTTTGCTTCCATAGTTGATTATACATATTGAAATTTGTGTCTAAGCCTTATGCATGTGTTTTGATCCAATCAACTTTGTAGTCCAACAAACTTTCTTCTACTTACCCATTTAATTACCCTAACATTTTTTCTTCATTTATTTGGGTGCATTTAGGCTAGAAAACCCTTATTCTATCTTTTCTTTTATAAGACAAACTATCTATTTCTAACGTTATATCATCCAAGGGCTCATATTAAGCTTATGAGATCCTTTTATTTCTCTACATTATCTATCATTTGCAAAGATTAAATTGTTTGGTCAGACTTTATTCTCTAAATATAAACATAAAATTCAAAGTATGAAATAACCAAGATTAAATGGTTTGATCACCATGGATTGTGGCATGAATAACAAGCTGCACACAATCATTATTATGCATATAAGTAAATAGTAGTGCCATTTAGACTTGCACACTTTCATGGTCTCTTTTTGTATTTTGGGTTCATATATTTTCATTTTTTTTAACCTTCTCTTATTCTTTCCCCCCTTTGATTTTTCTTTTAGGACATACCCTCTTTACATTTTATAATTTTTTAATATGGAAAACATTTGCAGAAAGCAAAGGTATGTATAATATTACAAGGATTAACCTTAGTCATTCAAAATTATGGCTCCCATCGGTATAGGAACCTAACAGTGGCTCTGCATAGGGATATCATCTCCTTGTGAGATGTCAAGAACAACATCAACTAGTAGCCTGATCTATTGGGCCAATCCCAAACATGTATATGCTTTGTTGTATAATCTTTGTGATTGAAAATCTTAAACTAAAAATACATCCTTTTCTACAAACTAAAATCTGATCTAACATAAACTTGCCACTGAAAACTGAATTTATTCTTGAACTAAAATCCTACCTACTTACTCTAATCAGTTGTCCAACTACTAGTTAGGTAAAATGAAACAGCCAATGCAACCATTCAAGCATCATATACATTGGTGGATTTTGCTGCTTGTGATTGTTTGTTATTAAAACTGAAGTTCTACAGCCCAATATAACCTTGTCAACCAATGAGAAGATAAGGAAATACTTGACTTACTTGGTGGAATCTAAAAATTGTTCAAAAGTGTCTTCCAAAATATATAAACTATTGTTCAAATGATTTAAGCAACTATACAATTGTTCTAGATGGCCTCCATGCCATTAAACTGAAATATCACTTTCACTGTTATCACCCTGCATATTTTCAAACAAGCTTTGTGATGATATTTCTTCTGATTGAATTGTTTGACTGGTGAAACCTTTATCATTTTGATCTTGAACCTGATTGTAAGCTAATGAAGAAAAATTATGATTGCATTCATCATCTTGCCTATTATTTATGGGATCCTGAAAACCTTGGAAGGATCAATGCAAGTTATTACTCATAGGTTCGAATGGGACTTCACAAATTTCTACAAGTGCCTCATCGTTTTCTTTAGATTTTTCATACCACATTTCCTTTAAAAATTGAAATCATTCAAAACATAGTGGTAAAGAAGCTTCACTTATTTCCGAATTTTCTGCACTTTCTTCCTCACTTTCATAGATGATATGGATAAGATGATCACTATCTTCAAGTTGTTGAAACTGAATTCCTTTATTTCCGAAACTAGTTTCTGATTGCTCTATAAAGTTAGCTTGGATTTGAAGAACATAATTATCATCAGACTGATCATATTTACGTAAATCATTAAAAGAAGTAACGTCATCAAACATACACATTAGATCAATAGATTGTTTCTCCACATATTTCTCTATAAATCTATCTTCTGATCGATGGTCGTTGGAATTAGCAGGAATTTTTTCATGGATATCAACCTCTTTCTTTTGTGAAATAAATGTGTCATGGTGATTTTGAGCAAAAAATTGATCTTTCATGGTGATCTTATGTATCCTTTCCTCTATCTTTCTTACCAAAATTTCGAGCTTTACCTCTGCAATGTTGTTTTCCTATGATTCTTCTTTCAACTTTTCTCTTCTAATTTGCACATTAACTTCTACATCTATTGCAATGTTCTGCATCTGTTCCAGTGTTGAGGGGTTTCTTTCTCTTAGCTGAAATTATATCTCTGGATAAAATGCTTTTGGATAATGCAAAAGAGATGAATCAGGAGGAAGTCTTATATTTGATGGCATTGAATAATAGACTTCATTAAATCTATCAAAAAATTGTTGTATTGTTTCATTTGGCTATCTTTTTAATTGATTATGTTCTTCTATGATGACAAAAAGATTGACTTTGATTATCCATCTATCAAGGAAAACATTAACAAACTGTTGGAAATTTGAGATGCTTGCAGTAGGTAAAATCTTGAACCAACTCTTTACTTTAGTTTGCGAAGAAAGAGAAGAAAGCTTGATAATAACATCATCTTCATCAATTTGAAATAAGTCCAGATAATTCTCAAAACCTTGAATGTGTTTTTGGGTAGTGATACCATTCTCTCCATCAAACCTTTGGACATACTTGTAATAATTCTTAGGGAAAGCATGGAGTGTAGGAGGTAAGATGAGTGGCTTATATGTATTCGGAACTTTATAAGGTACAAGAATATGTATAGGGATTGTATGATTAGTCTTGATTGTTTGATGCTCCTCAATTGGAAAATGATTTTCATAAGAGTTAGAAGAATGCGACTCAAATGTGTAAGGAGACTTTATATCTACAATTTTCAAAGGGAAATAATAAAAAATTAATCTAAAATCTTATCTAAAATACAATATACATTGAAAAACTTTATTAATGAGAAAGAAACATAATGTCTTGGATAACTATCCAAGTTAAAAGCCTAATATTTTCACATTGTTCTTTTAGGTTCATTCCTCCAGTGGAGTCTTGATTACGAAATTTGTTTGGAGTCGCCAGGTGGATGATCTTAACCTTTGTGTGTCTGATCACTATCCACCATCATAGATAAGATCTGAACCTGTAAGATATTTCTGACGAAAATATTAGTCTTCCCAAGTATGGTCGCCACTATATTATCACTCAGTAATTTCTAAAGGTTAAATAAAGAAATCACCGAGGTAACCACAAACCAACCTTGGAGGATAAGCTCTAACCAACCTATACTTAGAGAGGGCTCTCTCTGTATGATTTAACTTTGTTTGCTGGGATTTTAGGCTAGTTATGATTGTTCTTGAGGTTTTTGATTTGTATTTGAGATTGGGTGGTGGGATCAAAGGGAAAGCTAGCAGGGTAAAGTGCAGGTCTTTGGAACAAGAGGGTGAAATGGCTTTAATCAGGGTGGGAGGGAAATTAAGAATTCTAAGACCGAGATTTAAATGAGAAATAGAGGGTAATCGAAACAAAGGGAAATTAAGAATTCTTTGATATGGATTAGTAAGAAACAACCTAAACTAGGGAGCAATTAAGAATTCCTTTACTTAGATATCAACTAAAAACATTTATAAGTATAATTTTTCAAACACAGTGTAATTAAACAAATTCTAAGATGTTGTTCCAGTTATAGCGTTTAGATTCAGAAGTACATTAAATATTGTGGAGAAACTTTAAGAAATATAACAAAAACATGAGAAAATACGTGTATGCACTTCGCTCAACACATGAATCCTGTGAAATATATTGTCTTTATTCATCAATCTAGCTTGCTAGCTCAGTCAGTGATATAATAACTTTACAGTCTCTTGATAAAACCTCTATAGAAATGCCTAAGAATCCACCCTACATACTTCGAATTGTGAAGTATTTATACAAATTCTAAACTGAAATATCTTGACAAAATATCAAGATTGGTTTTATAAATATCTCAAACCATTTTACATTAATAGAAATTAAATAAAGGACACTCAAAACTAATGAATCTATTTGGCACTATATTTATGGATTTATGGTGACAAAGAAGAGAAATTTGAATATGATAGTAACTCTTGATTGATGATGATACTTCCAAGTCACTAACTAAGCCATTCCTTTGTGCATTTTTCCCTAGAAATTCTACAAAATTAGGGTCAAGTGATACCTTTGTATATCTCAATCTCAGATATATATGTAAAAGGCGAAAGAATTTGTTGTATATAAGTACGTTGTTGAGATAATCCTCTCTCAGTTTCCCAAAATTCATCTCTAGCAGTTCATAATATTTTCTGCAAAAAGATGTCTTAAAGAGGACTTTGCACATTCTGAAAAATAGGTTGTGAAGATATGCATTTATCTCCATATTTGTAATAAACAATGTAAACTTTGAAACAGGAACCGATACTGTTACCCATTTCGTGGAGATAGCAAAAAAGTGACCTGAATTTGAAAAGGGGTGACGCAGAGCAAACATGTTTTTTTTATAGCATAGTTTTTGGCGCTTTAATTTTTTTTATGTACACTGCATTTTAGAATGGTAGTGATTTTCATGCTGATTTTAAAAAGTGGTAATTCTGCATCAGACCCTTTTTTTAAAAGACCTATTTGTTGACTTTAAATTTTCTAATGTATGAAATGTAAATAATTATTTTGTAAATTTAATAATTTTTGAAGTGGTCTTTTTCTTCATATTTTCTTGTTTTTATTTTAATTTTAATTTTTTTGTAGTGAGGTTTTTATTGTTTTGGATTTTTAAATTAGAAGGTTGATATTTTGAATTTTCGATATTCTATATATTTATACATTCTTATTTAATTTTTCAATCCACATGAAATAATTGTTTCTAAAAAACAATATTTTTAACAATGGACATAAAAATAACCATATTTAACATAAATATAACTAAAAAATTACACGTTTTGATAATTTTTTGCTAGAATTGACATGTCAAAATCACAATTTTTATACGAAAATTTTAACTAAAAATGTTTAAAAACTAGTTTTCTTTTATGAATTTCATGTCAAAAAAATAATAATAATCACATTTTTTTCAAAAAATAATAATTAACTTAAAAATTAATGTGAAAATCACATATTACCAATATTGAATGCATAACGGTATCAGTTCCTGTAATCGGAATCGAATAACCACCGCCCAACTACCCATGGGGGGGCTATCCGATTCTCGGAATCGGATAGCCACCGCCTAGCCACACGTGGGGGTGGCTGGGGGGTGCCTATCCGATTCCGAGAATCGGATAGCCACCCCCATGGGTAACCAGACAATGGCTATTCGATTCTGAGAATTGGATAGCCACCCCTATGGGCATTGTTACACTAAAATTTGTCACCATGACTATTTGCAGTTAGCATGGCTCCATCAACTGTCATACTATCCTCCTTGGCAAGTCTCATACCTCTGCTCTCCATGTCAAACTCCAAGAAATAGAGAAAGTCTTTAAAAATCTATACATCTCTGGGTACGCAGTTTCTCTTAGCCTTACCTGCATGTACGCACCCCAAGTTCACAATACCTGCGTACTTGTACGCTCTGTCTGTAAATGGGAGGGTGCGTACTCCTGTAAAGGTCAAAAGGCGCAAGTTTCACTCCAAAAAAGTAACTTGTGGTCATTTCTAGAGCATTCTAGAAGCTTGTTTGACGTGTATGGAGCACCTCTAGATGGTTCATGTATCCCTATGAAAGAGGAACTTATCCCATCAAGAGGGGAGCTATCCCATCCAAAGAGGGGCTTATCCCATTGATGGTGGACCTGAATAACTTCCTCTAGAGCACTATAAATATAGGTATTGGGCCAGAGGGAGGGGAGGTTGAAAGCTGAACATTCCTAAGGGTAGATGCTGCTGGAATTAGGACTCCCTTGTAAAGCTTGAGAGGAGAGATTCCCATCCTTTCCTAGCCTTATTTGGAAGTGGGTGAGCTGATCAAAGTAAAGGAAAACTCTTGCTAGACCCTAGGAGGGACCTGCACAACACCAAGGCTCAGGCTGTAATGGTTCCTTTTGTTTCCACTTAATACAAATGAACTCATTTTTCTCAACAGATTGTTATTCATGATTTGTTTCATATACTCCTTGGTCTGTATGATGGATATGTGTTATTCTATAAGTTTATCAGGTGCTATTTAATCTTTTGGCTTGTTAGCGAATGCATGTTTCGAAGAGAAGGAGGAGCTCATCCGGATCGGCGAGGCTGGACTACTACAAAGCATTGGACTAAAGGTATGTTAAAATCCTGATTACTTGTATTCTCAATGCATGTTTAGAGAAAGGTAGTGTTTATTTGTCTTGTTTGTCACTAGAAAGCCTTTGCTTCTAGGGAGGTCGGTTTTGTCCGCATTATCGACTCTTTCTGCATGACAAAATGGCAAATCCGCTGGGGACTCCATTGATGTGAATGATTTTTCCTTTGTGTGAAACTTTGGTCTGAGAAAAGTCGTTTGTTTTCTGGTTTTTGCCTGTCTAACTGTGTTTTTGGGTGGGCTAGCTTAGGGTTAAATTAGATTTTAGTTTTTCTTAGTTTTGCTAGAAGTACGCAACCTCTGCGTTGAGCACAGTGCATACCTGTAGGCACTGCAGCTTTGTGCAAAGAGCGTACATGCACCTGTGCAAACAGGTTGCCTGTGTACCCTGTCAAAATTGAGAAAATTTCAATTTTCTCCTTTTTTGCCTTTTAGATTTTAGTTTTAATTTGTTTTTTCTGCCCAGATCCACTGGTTATCTGCCATCAATCTTCACCTAAGCTTGTTTCGTCAGTGTCAAGAGTTTTAGTGAAATTCATAGAGATTTTGCCTTAGGGTTTGATTTTTGCACTGGTCCTGTAGTGACTTTGGCTTTAGAGGTCGTCAAACTTTGGATCTCCCTAGTTTTGTTCAGTCCTCTTAGGAGTCGGGCCTTACATAGAATCCACCCTTGCGAGAAACCTACCTTTGTGTCCTCTCTTTGCCGAATCTCGAAAAAGTTTGTTGATTGAACTTTGAATTTTATTCTTGAGAAAAAGAACAAAAGATTTTGATTTTTGTTTTTGACTAGTTTTTAGTTCTGCATTAACTAGTCCTTAGTTACATTTTGACTAAGTAAAACATCCGGGAATCATCCTTAGTAGGCTTTTGCCTCGTTAGATTTAGTTTTTAGGTGCATTTCTCTTAGATTTTCTTTTGAGTGAAATTGAGTTGATTTGATTGCCATAGCTTTTTTAACTTTGATTTCTATTAAAGTAAGTTTTACATGCTTTATTAATTAGGAAAAAATACAAAAATATCTTTTGAAGGAAAGTTTGCTTTGGTAGCATTTGAGTCTTTGAAAAGAAAAGGAATTTTCGTGAAGTAATTAGTGGTCATGTGTTGTATGCTTTGGAAAAGATAAAGAGTTTGTTTCTTTGATTTTCATTGCCAAGAAAGTTGTTTTATATCAATTTTGCATTCTCCAACTCTCTTAGCTAGGGAATTCATTGAAAAAGAAAATTAGTATAAATCATCCTAAGTGCATCTTTTTAGTGGATTTCGGTCGAGTCTACACACCATCAGCTTCATCTCCACTACCTTTTGTCTTAAAGAAAAGCCATAAAATTGACGCTTAAAGTAAAATCAACTTAGTAACTTTTCATTTACTAGGGCTCTGAAACACCAATATAGATAAGGCTAGTGTCTTGGAGTAGGAGAGTAATTAACTCTCCAAGACAGTAAAACCAAACAAGTAGCTCATCTTGTGGTAGGATAAATCCAACTGTTTCATTTGTACTCTGGGAAAGCTCCTCTTAAAGGAGAAGCACGAGACCATGTCCGAACCAGTGAGGGGATCAATCCTCCTTCATTGAGAAAGACGCCAGATACGCACGTACTACAAACGGTAAACCTCAGATTATTGTCGAGGATCCTGGGGTCACCTGTCGGTAAACCTTGGATTATTGTCAAGGAGCCGGCAAGGGGATTGAGCTTGTTACTCTGCCCTTGCGTGCTATCGGGTCGTAGACTATTCCCCCAGGTATATTTGTTGCTGTTGGTAACCTTAGTGACCATTATCTTTAGGATTCTACCGAGCTGACGGTGGAGGGAAGATCCCACTGTACCTGGAGCAGACGTCGGCTAGACTCACTTGGATTTTCCGGGGGCTTCACTTCACTCGAGACGGTTAAAGTGGAGAAACTTGTGCTGGTCTATTCATTAAGCAGGTTGCCAAGGTAACTGTTCCACCCACCACTTCTGTACTGAATTCGGCGATGTTGGGTTTCATCTCCAACTAGTGTTTTTGGTCCGGAAGGCTACTGTTTGTGTATGGTTTGACGCCCTAGATTCTTTAGGCGTGTGATTCAAATTTGTTTGGATCTTTAGAGACTTTAGGTGGTTTTCTTTGAAATTTAACTTTGTTTGCGTGTGCAGTAGTTAAAAGTTTTTAACTGTGGCTGAATTACTGAGACAATCCCGTAGACATCGGGGCAAGTCTCCTGAGATTGTTACCGTGGCCGATTTGTTGAGGAAGTCCTGTAGACTTCGGGGCAAACCTCCTGAAGAGGTTCTGGGTCATTACGAGGGTTTGAAAGTCCTTGTAACTCCTAGTGGCAGTAAAGTAGGTTCACCTGAAGAAGGAGAGATGTCGTTGGTAGTCCATCCAGATTACCAAGGTCTAGAAACAAGTTATAATCCCGAAGCTGTTGTAGTTTCTGAGCTTGCTGGTAGTTTTTCATCTACTAGTGATATAGGCGAAGAACCTGAAATATCTGAACCTGTTACTCCAACTTCTAGTGCACCTGATTCACCTAGGGTAGAAAGAGTCATCACTAAAAATCTTCCTGCTGAATTGATAGCTATTGAAGAACTTGCTCTAGAGGAAGAATTTGGCGTCTCTATCCTTGAAGATCAACCTACTATTGATCTAAGGGAGCGTGAATCCATCTTTTACAGTCCTCCTAGAAGTACTACTTTGTACCTTTCGTTAACCAATTATTTAGACAACTCAGGGATAAGTTTTTCTCCACCTCGTACTCCTTTTCCACCTGGAGGTATTTATACTCCTGTAAATATGTCTGGTCAGTGGTCCGTGTTCACTCAATCTCCTGAGTCTTTCTTGTACGGCGGTCCTTCTGTTCCCTCTGGGTATCAGTCACTTTCTGGTACTTTTGCAAGAGCATCTCCTCAACCCATTGAACATGGGTTATTAGCTGGAAACAACGGTAATAAACCGTTGGGTGTAGGAGACATTTACATGATGTCAGGTTCAGTTTCCGGTTCTCAACCTCAAGGTGGCCAATTACCGCCTGGGGGGCAACCTCAAGGTACACAAATTGCATCCGGGGGGCAACCTCAAGGACAATATGTACCCATAGTACAATACATTCCTCAAGGTCAACCCCAGCCTCAATATGTACCCCAAGGTCAACCTCAGTATCAATTTATAGCTCAAGGTCAACCCTAGTATTAGTATTTACCTCAAGGGTATCAACCTCAAGGTCAATATTCGAGTCAAGGTTATCAACCACCTCAAGGTCAATCTTATGTTCAAGGTACGGGAAATGTACCTTTCAATTATCAATCCTACCCTCAATCCGGTTATGGATCTCAATATCCTCAACCTGTCATGGGTCAATACCCCGGAATGAACATAGTGTGGGATCCATCGCAAGTTCAACAGGTATTGCAGCCAAGTGTACAGTTGTCATCTCAAGCTGGACAACCCTTAGTTGCTGGTTCATCCCAGCAACCAGTCCAGTCTAATGTTCAAACTTCTGTACCTTCGGTAGTTACTCAGTCGCCAATTGCACCTAGTACTCCATCCCAAACGACTGCTGCAACTACCGCAACATCTGTTACTTCCACCACACTTGCTTATGGAGTATCGACAGCTCCGATTTCTACTATCTCTGCGACTACTCCTCAGACATCTTTACCATTGTCTGGATCTACGATTCAAACTACGGTTCAGATACCTGTAGGACAACCTGGTTTAAGTACGGTTGTCACTAGTCAACCACAATTCACTTATCAACCGTACCAGGGACAGTACCAATACGGGCCTGCTGTCCAACAACCAGTTTACCAGTATCAACCGTATGCTGGGTACACTTATCAACAACCTCAGCAACCCCAGTACGGTCCGGTTAATCTTGATTTTCCAGGAGGATATAATATCCCGAATGCGATACCTATTCCAAGTTATCCTGGATATCCTCCTCCTGGGACTGGTCTTGTGACCCAGAGTTTTAGGGATCCTAATCGGCAGTTACTGTTTATAGCAACTTTGGATTTACCAGACTTGTCGCGCCTAACGAACGATCCAATAAATTATCTTCCGTTCTGGCCGCCAATGCCGAATAAGTTGCCCAGTGATATACCCAAGTTCGAAGGTAAGTCTGGAGAGGATCCGTCAAATCATGTGATGACTTACCACCTCTGGTGTGCTTCAAATTCCATCTCAGATGATTCGATCCGCTTACGTCTTTTCCAGCGTACGCTCATTGGTCTCGCGGCCAAGTGGTACATTGGGTTACCACGGGCCTCTTTTTACAATTTTAGTCAGTTAGCTACCTTGTTCCTAACTCATTTTCAGTTTCCGGTCAGATATGATAATGGCACGGAGCTACTAACATCATTAAAATAGTCGACGTCCACTTATATTTCTGATCATATACATGAATGGAGACGTCGACGGCGATTAGTGAAAGTTTTTATCCCGGACCAAATCTTAGCTAAATGGTTTGTTAAATCATTATTACCGAAGATTACTGAAGACGTAGCTAAGGCCGGAGTAGTTACTGAGGAGCAAGTAATTGCTCAAGCACAGTACCTTGACTTAGTTTACACTCAGTCAGGTATGTTACACGAAAAGATCCCAGATCTTCCAAAGTCAAATCAAATCGCTGCTGCTCCTTCGGGATCTCATGCTGCTGATGGCATGATTGGTACGGTAAATACTAAAAGCAAGAATAAGTCTTCAAAGAATTCTTCACCCATTATAACCTTACCAGATTCCCCAACAGGAGAATCTTCTCCTAAAATTTCCGCTGATATTCACGTTGTAGAGTCATCTACAGCTAAATCAAAAAACGGTGGAAAGAAGAAAGGTAAGAAGAAGATTAAAGCAGACAAGACTCCAAAGGAGAAAACAGAAAAGTCGGAAACCAGTGACGAAAAGCGCAAACCTCGATATCCTTGTCTTATTTATGAATAGGATCATTTTACAAGAGATTTCCCTCATCGGGCTGAGGTTGTGAAAATCGTCAAAGGTTCCCCAACTCCTGCTATTTTGAAAGATCCATTTCCAAAGCAGGAGAGTAAGATGATAGGTTCTTCCTCGGGTGCCACTGAAGAACCCATATTGATGATGTCTCATGTAAGGATTGCGACTCGATCGCAAGATTATGGTAGTAAAAGTCTTGTTGATGGATCGAAAGAAGAAGAATCTTCTCATTCAAATCCATCAACCTCAGCTCCCGGTTCCGATCCACTACAGATCGAGAAACCTAACCCTGACTTAGTAATCAAACCGCCCGCCAAGGGTGTACTTTGAAGGTCTGCTTTCAATCCACATGCGAGAGCGGCCCAGAATTACAAAATTGTTGAGGATTTCGCTGTTTCACCCTCAATAATGTCGGCTTTAGAAGTGCTGCAATCATGCCCAGCACAGCGAAAATTACTTTTGTCGGCTATAGGAGCTGTTGATGTTCAGGACCCGAACCTAATAATATTTGATCTAGAAAAGAGTACACCGCGTTTGCCTCATCAGATGGCTTTCCAGATCCCAGTGATAGTCAAAAACAGGCCTATTCATCGGACTGTAATTGATGAGGGAGCTTCCACGTGTATTATGTCGATACAGTGCTGGAGATCGCTTGGTTCTCCTTCACTAAATCAATCCCCGAATATTCTTAAGGCCTTTGATGGCCGTGGGTTCCATCCGTTTGGCATTCTACAGGATTTTCCTATAGGGGTGGAAGGAAAAACCGTTAGTCTAGATGTGGAGGTTGTTGATGCCCCTCTAGACTACAACCTTCTTTTGGGTCGAAGTTGGTCTTACGCTATGACAGCGGTTGTTTCATCGGTCTTCAGAGTAATAAATTTTCCACATAATGGCAAGATCGTAACTATAGACCAACTGGCTTACTTTTCATCCGACCCAGCCTCTTTAAAGAGTATCCAGCATGTCGGTAAAATGACTATCCCTTATAAGGATGTTGGCGTAGGATTAGTTAAAGATGTCGGTTTACTGGGAACTTTTCCTTTTCCTCCAATCAATGTCGTGTCTTCGTTTGCATCTATTCATATGATTACTTCAGACACTATTATTTATGACGATCCTTGGATCGTTCCTTCTGAATCTGAGATAGACTCATTTGGTGATGCAATGCCTTTGAGTCCATATGAAATAGCCTATGAAGCCGTGTAGTCTTTTACCGACCCAAGTTCAACCAAAATCGACCAAATGAATGTGGTCCGTGAGGAATCCCTTTTCGCGTCAACCTCGGAATTAATAACGTTTCCGGAAGTTGTGTCATCTGACGAACAACTTTGTGAAATCCTGTGCGTAGACGATTTACCATGGGAAGATCTCCATTGTAGATCTTCATTTTTACCTGAGGATGATCGTTTTGAAAACGATTTATCATCAATATTTACAGCTGAATATGTCAAAGATGATCAGAGTCCAATGAAACATCCTGATTCAGAGCTGAATTTGGGAAACATTTCTATTACTATTCCCATTGACATTTCAGTGAAGCCCGGAATTGTTGAACACATTCATATAGGTGCCTCGTGTTCAGATGACGAAATTCAAACATACAAGGCCCTATTTCAAGAATTTTGCGACATGTTTGCCTGGTCTTACGAGGAAATGCCAGGAATTGATCCCGCCATTGTTGTCCATGAAATCAAGACTTACCCGAACGCTAAACCGTCCGGCAACGTTTGCGTCAGATTCACCCACGAAAAGCGGCTGCGATTAAAGCAGAAGTTGAGAAGTTGTTGAAAGCAGGTTTCATTTATCCGATCCCGTTAACGGATTGGGTATCGAATATTGTTTCGGTTAACAAAAAACAGGGAACAATAAGAATATGTATCGACTATAGGGATATCAATCGTGCTTGTCCCAAGGACAACTATCCAACACCCTATATCGATCAAATAATTGATGATTGTGCCGGCAGTGAAATATTTTCCTTTATGGACGGTTTTTCTGGTTACAACCAAATCAATATTCTACCTGCCGATCAACCAAAAACGACTTTCATTTGTCCATGGGGGGCATTTGCTTAATGCAAATTACGTTTTGGGCTTAAGAATGTCGGAGCCACTTTTCAAAGGGCGATGTCTTATGCATTTCATGACATCAAGCACATTGTGCAACCGTATCTCGATGATTTGCCCGCTCACTCCTTACATCGAGCTGATCACCTTGTCCATTTAAGAGCAATTTTTATGAGGTGTAGGCATTATCGTATACGGTTGAACCCACACAAATGTGTCTTCTGCATAGAAGTAGGACGATTGTTGGGATTTGTAGTTTCAAAAGTCGGCATTCGCGTCGATCCCTCAAAGATAGAAGCTATCATCAAATTGCCTCCTCCTTCGAGTCTTCACCAACTCCAAAGTTTGCAGGCGAAAGCAAACTTTTTACGCCGATTCATTCCTAACTACGCCGAGATTACCAAGGGTTTTACCCAGTTGTTGAAACAAAATGCTCAATTCTCTTGGGATGAGATAACTCAGAAATCTTTTGATGCGCTAAAGCACGCGTTGACCCATGCACCGTTGCTGCATCCTCCCAACTACAACCAGGATTACTTTTTGTACCTCGCCGTCGCTCATTCCACCATTGGAATGGTCTTAGTCCAGGAAGATGAATTCGGAACGAAACATGTGATCTATTATCTTAGTCAGACATTAAATCCCACTGAGCTCAAATATTCACATGTGGATAAATTGGCCTTGGAAGCTATTCATTATGTCCAACGTCTTCGTCACTACATTCTTCTCCGTAAAACTACAGTCATTTCGGATTGCAACCCTATGATCTACATTTTGACTAAACAATTGCTAGGGGGAAAGTACTCTAAATGGATCGTTATCCTGCAGGAGTTCGACTTGGAATTTGAAAAGTCTAAGTCTAAGAAATCTTTAGTTTTTGCGGAGTTGATGTGTGATTTCCCGCGTGCTGACATGGAAACTGTGGCAGAGGAACCCATTGCGGACGAGTCTCTGTTTCTCATCAGTACTTTAGATCCGTGGTATGGGGATATAATTGTCTATCTCCAAACCCAATCCTTTCGGCCTGAACTTTCAAAATCGGAACGTCGGAAAATTTGATTCCAGTCCCAACAGTACAAAATCATTGGAGATACTCTTTATCGCTGTGGGGCAGACTTGGTTTTTCGTCATTGCTTAACACATGAGGAAGCTGAAAGGGTTTTGAATGACTGTCAGCCTGGAGCGTGTGGCGGTCATATGTCTGGGTATGCCACAGCCCAAAATATATTGCACGCTGGCTACTTCTGGCCGTCTTTGTTTAAAGACTGTATTATTGCAGTCCAGAAATGCCACAACTGTCAAGTGTTTGATCGCAAGATGCGCGCACCACCTGCTCCTCTCCACCCTATAATTGCCTTTGGTCCTTTTGCTAAATGGGGTATCGATTTTATTACATGTAACCCTCACTCGGTCGGGGGGCATGCGTATATCATCCTTGCGGTTGATTATTTTACTAAGTGGGCCGAGGCGATGCCTACATTCGAGGCAGACGGCAAGACAGCTGCGATTTTTGTATTCAATCACATTATTGCTAGGTTTGGTGTCCCACAAGCGATAATCACTGACCATGGGTGCCATTTTCGAAACATTATGATGACAGAACTTACAGGCCAGCTTGGTTTGCGTCACGATAGCTCAACTCCTTATTATCCACAAGCCAATGGCCTGGTTGAGTCTATCAACAAAGTTTTAGTTATCATGATCCGACGAATCATTGGTATTCATCGGTCGAATTGGCACAACATGTTATTTTCCGCGCTTTGGGCGTACCGAACCTCAGTGAAAACATCAACAGTGTTCACTCCTTTCCAACTAGTTTATGGTTTGGAAGCAGTGTTGCCCATTGAATGCAAAATCCCGTCATTTCAAATGGTTGTCGAATTACTTCCAGCTACTTCCGAAGAGGAGAAGTGTCTATTATACTTAGCTCAATTAGATGAGACTCTACGTGATGCTGCATTGGCAATCGAGACTCACGCAAAACGGATGAAAGCTCAGTATGATCGCAACATGACCCCTCGAAATTTTTCGGAAGGAGACCTAATGCTATTATATGATCAAGCTAACGATAAATTAGGTGCTGGAAAATTCGTTCCTATGTGGCATGGGCCCTACATTGTCAAGCGAAAGCTAGCAAAAGGGGCCTATGAGCTGGAAGATTTTGATGGGGACTCTTTGGGTAAGCCCAGAAATGGACTTTACCTAAAGAGGTATTATGCTTAAATGATGGGTATGGAGATTTAGTTAGGTTAGTTTTTCTTTCTAGCTGGTGTGTTTGTTAGTATAGACAGCGTGCTTAGCTTAGAGAGTGTGCATTTCGTCGTTATTCTGGCTTATCTTGGTTTTACTCTTGATATTGCAGATGTCGACGCCTCTCCAAACGTACATTGGATTTGCTGATGGTGCTTGTCGTAGTACACGGAATATCTCTTCCGCAGCTTGGGTTATCTATTCGCCCTCTGACGAGTTAGTTTCTATGCATGGGGTGAGCCTCAGTCAAACAACAAACAACATTGCAGAATACAGTGCAGTGATTGAGTTATTGTCTGAATCTATTTCGTTTGGGATTCGGAGTTTGATAGTGAGGTTAGATTCTGAAATCATTGTATTACAGCTTAATAGAGTGTATGCCATTAGAAATCCAGTGTTATTAAGGTTATTTTTGAGAGTGCGCCTCTTGGAACGTGAATTTGATTACATTGAATATCAGCATATTCCAAGGTCATTAAATACATTAGCAGATGCAATTGCTTCTCAAATGTTAGACAGACATTTGCGATAATCATACATGTAAATTTAAAAACATTTCATCACACATGTTTAACAAGATAATCCGGTAATAATGATACATATAGATAGGAGTGTGTCAAAAAATACATTGTCTTCGATCATAGGTTGAAAAACACCTTATGATCGGCAAAAATGATAAGTACAAAAACCAAAATGTCACATGTGTCTACAAAAAGTGACTAGCCAATCACTGGTGGTGCTCTCTATACGACACCACTGCACGCGCTACCCTACACAAGAACCTCCTAAAAGGTCCTGGGACTGCGACCACATAGCGCTGAAGTCTGATAGGAATATCATATATAGTCGTCTCTGGTATGTCTGTCGTAAGACGCTCTAGGTCCTGTTCCAACTCAGCTAGGGTCTCTGCGGCCGCATCCTGTGGGGCTGGTACTGGTGCAACTGGTACTCTCCTCTCGAAAGGCCGGAGATTGGCCGGACGTTGTGGGCCTACATCTGCATTTTGAAAATTGTCACTGTCAGTTTTGAGATGATATAAAAACAAAAAAGTAAATAATTAAAAAAAAAAAAAACTTGTGGAAAATGAAGTACTTGTGTCGTCCCACTATTCTCCCGCTGGAAGAATCATGTCCGGATCTCCGCGAAAATCAACTCCGGCATACGGAAAATCCTGAATCGAGAAGACCTGGTTCTCTAACCAGTGAAAATACTCTGGTCTAAATCGGACAACCTCCGTGCCCTCGTCAGGATGACGGGCCATCACCGCAACCCATCGCATCAACTTAGGCTCTCGGGGAAGCCCAGCCTCAACAGTGAGCTGCTGCGGGATCAACATCGGAACCCTCTCTAGGGAAAAACTCACAACTAAGGGCCCATAACCAAAAGTCTTCAGTTGCCCGTTTTTTGCCCTAGTCAGTTGGCCCTTTAAATTGGCCAACACAGCATCGCACCAGTTGAAAATGGTGCCTCGATAGCAGTCAATCGCCATCCGCATTTGGGACCCAGTGGCAATGTGCAAAGCGGCAGCGCCGCAAAGTCTGGTAACTGTAAAGGCAATTACCATAAGTTCAGGTAGGGATATCTTTTTTATTTCTATCCCCTTATCCTGGTTTTGGTTGTTACACCACTCTAGCCGGAGGCTAGCAATGGACTGGCCACCCGGCCTAGTCCCGGACAGAGTCAGTTGTTCGCCCCTCTTGGGCAAACCAGTGAGGAAGTAAATATCAGAGGGCTCTATCTCGAGGTGGTGCCCTCCAATGTAAAAGCACTGATCCTGAACGTTCCACCTTTCGACCAGCCACTCTAGAAAGCGCACCTGGGCCCTCATGCCAGGTATGGCCCAGTATTTGTAAAGACCACATGCCTTCAAAGCATCAATGGAAGGTTGATGATTAATTGCAGCCAAATCAACATATTCGTGCTCCCTCTCATGCCAATCAAGCATGGTGGGCAATCTACACACCATAAAACATCTGTTAGAGTCCATAAAAATGAAAATTTTTGGTTCATTTTTGAGAATTTGGAGTTTAAAAATCCACTCCGCGGTGTACGCAGCCCGCCTTTAGAGACAGGGCGTATGTACGCACCTTCTCTTAAGGCAAGCTGCATACGCCCGACATTTTCCCAATGGAGAAAATGTCGGGGTACGCAGGTCACCCATGGGGCACCTGCGTACCTGAAAAGCGGACCTTGAAACCCCCAAGGTCTCCAAAAAATAAAACTAAAGCCTAAAAACGAATTCTAAATGGATGGAAATGCAAGGGAGGATGTTGTAGAATACCTGATGAGACGGCGTTCGGTTTCGACGGTCGGATTCTCCGCAACGACCACGGGAAGTTTCTTGCCAAAAGCCCTTTTTCTCTCCTCAACAATGAAATGGTAAAAATGAAATGGTAAAAGCCCTTTTTATAGGTTTTTTGAGTAAATGAATGCTAAATTTGTTTATTTTCCACCATGAAAAGGTATTTTTCAAAGTATTTTTTTTTATATTAAACAGGTATGAGTAATGTGTTGGTTTTTGTGCGGGATAAAAGGATTTTCAGGGAAAATTGTCATTTTTCACATACAAAAACATTAGAGTCATCTTTTAAGCCCTTTTCTGACTCCTAAAACATGAAAAGATTGCCAAGCGTTTCTTTTACACTCGTTAAAACAGAATTAAAAGACGGTCCCCTTATAGCTCTTTTCGGACCGTAAAAACAGGAAAAGATTGCCGGATTTTTGTCGTTTCAAATTCGATATTGGAAATAAAACGACGTGTCCTTGATCGCTTTTTACCTTTCAGGTCAAAGACACTAATCATGAAAATACTCCTTGGTCGCAAGATCAAGCGGTTCTCTCAAGTATTATTTTATACTTTTTCGGGCTTGGGAGACACAACTTTACGAAAAATTTCAACCTGGAGTCTTCTTAAGTTTTTTCAGATTCTCTAAAAATGAAAAACGCCGAGTTTCTCCTATACTGGACTCATTAAAATTTCACAGTAAAGGACCTGTTCGATTACAAACAGGAACGGACCACTCCTTCTTAGGGTTCGAATCAAAACTAAGTTGGACTCATCCGAAGGATGAGCTTATAATCAAGCATATGTTATCCTCCTCAAGCTTGTAAAAAATAAAGAGGTACTTGCCAGAAATGGTGGGGGAAAAGAGAGAAAAATGAGCCTATTTGTTATCCTTTGTCTCAGAAGAAGCCTTATTACCACTCTTGAACACGACACTTTTCATTCACCTGGGTTGGGAAATCCTTTGCCTCACAGTTGATCAAACCACATTGAAAGTCTTCAGCCGGGTATTAACTTTGGGTCAAATGTCACCAAGCCATCTGTTGTGTCGCTATGTGTTCAAGAGGTCTCTGCAAATAAACCATTCATCTGCAAAATACCCATCATCCATCTTGACCATCCTTGAGTCAGTCCTTACAGCTACATTTCTTCAACTTGATCTATGATTTCGTGTTGTGGGCTTACCTGCAACGGGTTGCTTTCTATCGACATCAGCACATTATCTAGAAAGATGACCTAGGAATCGTCAGTACCTTGAAGTCTGCATGCATCAATGGTAGGTTTCTCGCCTTTGACGACGGTTTACATCATTGACTTTCGATCGAAGTATTTCGTGAAATGTTCGACATCAACTCATTCATTCACATTTCATGGATTGTACTGGGTACTTTGATAACCATTGACATCACTGGTGGTCTCTCTCACACTTGTTAACAGTTTACATCATTGACTGGTAATCAAGTGGTTTCTACCATGTTCGACATCAACTCATTTATTCGCATGTATAGAATCGTACCTCTTCGGGAAGTAGAAATGAAGACCCTGGATCTAGTTTCCACCAACCAGGCTGCGAGGAGTTTTGTATTCATTATACAATAGACTAATCATAAACAGATGGTTGCGCCCATACTGTGTCTACAAAGTCTATGATTATGATGTACTGCAAAATCATTCCTGTATCAGAGCAGTAGATAGTTTGTTAGTTAAAGTTTTCAATCTGAGTATGGGAATGCCTACCTCAACGATGATATGATCTTATATATGTATTTTGTGTTGAATACTTGTCGGCTCCGACTGGGCTCTCCACAAGATAATCCTTGAAATGATAAAGTACTTCACCCTTCCTAGATGATATGAAACCCTTATCTACTACAGGCTTCGCACTTTAGGGGGCAATCTGTTACACTAAAATTTGTCACCATGACTATTTTCAGTTAGTATGGCTCCATCAACTGTCATACTATCCTCCTTGGCAAGTCTCATACCTCTGCTCTCCATGTCAAACTCCAAGAAAGAGAGAAAGTCTTTAAAAATCTATACATCTCTGGGTACGCAGTTTCTCTTAGCCTTACCTGCGTGTACGCACCCCAAGTTCACAATAACTGCGTACTTGTACGCTCTGTCTGTAAAGGGGAGGGTGCGTACTCCTGTAAAGGTCAAAAGGCGCAAGTTTCACTCCAAAAAAGTTACTTGTGGTCATTTCTAGAGCATTCTAGAAGCTTGTTTGACGTGTATGGAGAGCCTCCAGATGGTTCATGTATCCCTATGAAAGAGGAACTTATCCCATCAAGAGGGGAGCTATCCCATCCAAAGAGGGGCTTATCCCATTGATGGTGGACCTGAATAACTTCCTCTAGAGCACTATAAATACAGGTATTGGGCTAGAGGGAGGGGAGGTTGAAAGCTGAACATTCCTAAGGGTAGATGCTGCTGGAATTAGGACTCCCTTGTAAAGCTTGAGAGGAGAGATTCCCATCCTTTCCTAGCCTTATTTGGAAGTGGGTGAGCTGATCAAAGTAAAGGAAAACTCTTGTTGGACCCTAGGAGGGACCTGCACAACACCAAGGCTCCGGTTGTAATGGTTCCTTTTGTTTCCACTTAATACAAATGAACTCATTTTTCTCAACAGATTGTTATTCATGATTTGTTTCATATACTCCTTGGTCTATATGATGGATATGTGTTATTCTATAAGTTTATCATGTGCTATTTAATCTTTTGGCTTGTTAGTGAATGTAGGTTTCGAAGAGAAGGAGGAGATCATCCGGATCGGCGAGGCTGGACTACTACAAAGCGTTGGACTAAAGGTATGTTAAAATCACCTGATTACTTGTATTCTTAATGCATGTTTAGAGAAAGGTAGTGTTTATTTGTCTTGTTTGTCACTAGAAAGCCTTTGCTTCTAGGGAGGTCGGTTTTGTCTGCATTATCGACTCTTTCCGCATGACAGGCATTCAGGCGATGGATATTTGATTCCATGAATCAGATAGCCACCCCCATGGGCGGTCGAGCGATGGCTGTTCGATTCCGAGAATCAAAAAACCACCCCCACCGGCAATCAGGTGGTGGCTATCCGATTCTCAGAATTGAATAACCACCCCCTGACTGCGCTTAAGGTGGATATCCAATTCTCAGAATCGGATAGCCACCACGAGCAGCTGAGCGATGGCTATCCGATTCTTAGAATCGGAAAACCACCCCCACAGGCAGCTGAGTGGTGGCTATCTAATTCCAAGAATCAGATAGTCACCGCCCAACCACTCGTGTGGGTGGCTGGGAAGTGGCTATTCAATTCTCGGAATCAAATAGCCACCACCCGGCCGCCCGTGGGGGTAGTGGCCGATAAAATTATTATTTTTTAAATAAGGAATAAATTTTGTTAAATATGTTTGTTGTAATTATAACAAGATTTGCGGCATAAATCACATGTAGAAAACCTTTGTCGACATGTTTTGAACCAACTAGTGTGGTTCATCATCAAGACAAGTTGAGGAGTCAGATCATGGCTGCAAATTAAATAGGGAGAGCAGATCTTCCCAACGGCTAGGTTGACTAGGTTGACCGTCAACAGCTATATAAAAAATTGCTAGATAATATTATAATGTTAAAAATTCAAAAGGTAATAAAAAATAATATTATAATAATAGTAACTAATTTTCTTCCTAATAAATAATTTTATATATTATAATATATTATATATTCGAATCTAATTCCATTTTATTTTATTCATATATTATTCTTTGGTTATTAATATATTTAATTCCTTTTTAATTTATTTATTTAAATCACTAGGGATAAGTAAAGGGGGTTCTTTTCCCCGCTCAAAAGATGGGTTTTCTTAACAACCTCACTACTCGTGCCCTTAGGATTCCTGATAATGAGAGTTTCAATAAGGAGAAATCCCATCTCCTTGATGTCTTTGTGGAGAATGGTTATAGTAGGTGCCTAGGTCAGAAGGCCTTCCTTAAAGCCTCTAAAAATTTGTTAATTAAAAAAGAACCTAAAGAGCGCCTACTAGGTGTCTATCTTCCCTATGTCTAGGGAACCACAGACAAGATTGCTTGGATCCTTAAGAAGTATAATATTCCCTCAACCTTTAGGCCCCTCAACACCATTTATAAATCCCTCCAATCAGTGAAAGATCCCATTGACCCTAAAGACATGAAGGGTGTCTACTTGATCCCTAGTTCTTGTGGGACCCCCTATATCGGAGAAACATGGTGCTCCATCCATCAAAGAATCAACGAACATTGCAGCCTACCTAAGACATGCGAGAACCAAGTCTTCAGTGTTAGCAGAGCATGTGGAAAAGACCAAGCATCATGTTTGCATAGAGGAGGCCAAGGTTATTGCCAAGGTTGCATAGTTCCATCACCATAAATTCACGGAAGCTATTGAAATTCAAAGAAGATCAGGAGTTGTTGGATCCCTGTCCTTTCTTCTTAGTCTTGCCTTCCTTTCCCCCCCTTTGCCCCCCTTTTTAACCTTTTCTAGCTTTCGAGGTTTTCCCATAAATTCCCGGATCCTTCTCTTTTGAGCCATGTCTTTTCCTTCCTCCTAGGGTTTCTCCTTTAGTTTAGTTGTTTTACTATTAGTCTTGCTCTTGACCTTATTGTTTTCAACATTTTTCGCTCATTCTATTTATTTTTTCCTGGCTTGTTCTATTAGATGGCATTTATAAATATATTTGTTATTAATCTTTAACCAATTTCCAATAAAAATTTATTAATTCCATTAAATAATAATTTCCAATAATAATTAATTAATTCCATTTAAATCAATATTAAATAAGTTAAAAAATAACGCCCTTTAATAAATCCCTAGTGATTTAAATAATTTATTAAATAAGTTAAATTAATAACCAAAAAATAATAAATAAATTAAATAAAATAGAATAACATTCTTGTACCTAGTAATTTAAATAAACAAATTAAAAAGGAATTAAATATATTAATAACCAAAGAATAATATATAAATAAAATAAAATGGAATTACATTCTAATATATAGTATATTATAACATAGAAAATTATTTATGAGGAAGAAAATTAGTTACTATTATTATAATATTATTTTTTATTACCTTTTGACTTTTTAACATTATAATATTATCTAGCCATTTTTTATATAGTCGTTGATGGTCAACCTAGTCAACCTAGCCGTTGGGAAGATCTGCTCTCCCTATTTAATTTGCAGCCATGATTTGACTCCTCAACTTTTCCTAACGATGAACCACACTAGTTGGCTCAAAACGCGTCGACAAAGGTTTTCTACATGTGATTTACGTCGAAACTCTTCTTATAATTGTTATGGATCACAGAAGCCTCAATTCAACAAATGTATATATATATATATATATATATATATATATATATATATATATATATATATATATATATATATATATATATATATATATATATATATAATGTTTTTTTAATTATATATATATTTGTAAAATATATATATTTTAAATGTTATTTTAAAAAATATCAAAAATATATTTAGCTTTTTTAATTTTAAAGTTTTTTTGAAAATGATGTTTAATTTGAAAATATGTATCTTTTTAAAATTTTAATTGTTTTTGGGGTTTTTATTTTATTTTTAATTTCAACATATTTTTGTTTTTTAGGGTTTTTTGAAAATGTTTTTAAACTTAATTTTTGTAGTTTTTAATTTTTTTTTCTTTTTTTTTTGTTATTTTTCTATTTTTTTTAATCCAGTTTGTTTTTAATTTTATTTTATTTTTTTAGTTTTTCTTAATGCTTTTTTAAAATTTCCTATATTTACTTAATTTTATGGTTTTTTTTATTTTATTTTTATTTTTTCCAATTTTTTTTATGGTTTACCACATTAAAAAGAAAATGTTA
Source organism: Pinus tabuliformis (assembly GCA_031772625.1). Classification (NCBI taxonomy): domain Eukaryota; kingdom Viridiplantae; phylum Streptophyta; class Pinopsida; order Pinales; family Pinaceae; genus Pinus; species Pinus tabuliformis. The sequence goes on along the minus strand of CM062817.1, from coordinate 1,282,597,202 downwards.
TTTTTTTGAAAATATGTTTTTCTTATTATTTATTTCTTTAATTTTTTTTTTCTAATTGTTATATTTTATACGTTAATTTTGTTTTTTTCTTAACATTTTATCATTGATTTTTTTTTTTAGTTTTATGTTTTGTTTTTGATATATATTTTTATTTATATTTTAGTTTTTTTTTAACTTTTTTTTTTGTGCTTTTTTTCATTGTTTTTATTTTTGTTTTTATTTTTAATTTTATGTTTTCATTACTTGTTTGAAATTTTAATGTTTTTCGGAGTCATAACAAAATCTTTTACACCATTATTTCAAAATGTTGAAAATTTACCCAAAAAAAAAAAACTTTTTATTCGAGCATCAACACTTTTCGTTTTGAGAGTGTTTTTTGCACTATTTTTGCACATAAAAATTTGGTTTTACTCGCATTTTCTTGAAATGTTGAAAATTAACCCTAAAAATAAAAATTCATCGTTCCATTATTAGCACTTTCCATTTTAAGGCTGCCTTTTGCACAACTTTTACACAAAAAATTCGTTCTCACTGTCATTTCTAAAACATGTTCAAAATTGACCCTTAAAAAAAACAATCATTCCAGTATACACACTTTTTGTTTTTAACATTGTTTTTCATGTTTTTTCGGGGTTTTTTGGGCAGAGTTCTTGTTTTGAGTTTATATTTCCCGTTTCAAAGTTTACATTGTTCATACCTGTGTAAAAAGTGAGATAGGTTTTTGTATATAGGCCTTTTAGGAACACAAACCTTCTCCATTTTCTCAAAATGCATCTTGGATTGGCCACAATAGTTTCTAAAAAAATATGACATAAACAGGAAATTTTTGCAAAATGTACCATTTTTGCTTATTTTTCCATCTATATTCACTTTGATCTTTCAATTTGATACAATTTTACTAATACTCTTTCATTTGATACACTTTTACTTTGATGACTTGTCAATATTCTTTACTTTGCTTTTACTTTTACTCTACATTTTAACTTTTTACTGTGTATTTCAATGGTAAATGAGTTAGTTTTTTATATGTATCAGCATAAGGTAATGTATATTGATCAACTTTCTGTATGTTTGATCTGTTTGACTTTTGACTGTATGCTCTATCTGGTTCCTTTGTTTTAATAGTCATTGTCTCTGTATGAATGATTTCTTTCTTTGTTCAGTGTATAACTGTTTTCTTCTTCTAAATGAAGGTTTTTTAATAACTTTCTGTTCGAGTCTTGGAGTAAACAAGTTTTGTGACTAGTATCACAATTGTTTATCTAAACTCTGGTCTTTTGCTAATTACATGCAAAATCCATCAATTGGTTAATAAAACACAAGTTGTCAGGAAAGGAAATTGGTGGCTTTATTGCACAGGGATGTTTGGTCAAGGAGTCGTGGCAATGTTTTGAAACTAATCGGAGGTTGAATTGTGTTGCAGAGCTTCAGGGTGGCACCGGAAGGGTTAGATAGGCTTTACTGTGAAATGGGGCAAAAGGAATGAAAATGAGGGTTTTCGGGGTTTTAACGGGAAACTTTTTAAATTTGGCGTGGGATTAGTTAAGTGAATAGTGATGGTCTTGTATTATGTGGGGAGGTAGTTTTCCAATCCATCACACTACTTTTGTGGCGAAGGTGGGATTGAGGAGGGGTCACTCGATCTACCTCTGCGCTTAGCACGTAGCATTTGTGGTCCGGGGGAAAACCGCTTTATTAGCCAGGTAACGATCGACCATCGGGCATAGCCAATATGGCTGTGACCATCGGATGAGGGGGATGGTGATCGAATGGCAATCAAGCGAGGGAAGCATGCAGGTGATATGAATTGAGGTGTTTGGTGGGGGGGGGGGGGGGGTGTAGGACTTTGATCACGGCAGATTGTGATTATATAAGATCTAATGAGGGGTTTAAAGTGATCGGGCGGGGTTTAACGACGGGGTTAGTTTAGGTTCATCGCACAAGGGTGTATTAAGAAGGTTTTATTGAGATATGGGGTGAATTGTATAGTTTTTATTAAAACTAAGGGTTGGGATATTACATAGGGGGTTTAATTAATATAAGGGAAAAGGTATTATGGGAGTTATATAATAAAGTTAAAAATTAATATGAATTGTGATGGGCAGAGAAGAAATATCCTTAAGTAAAAAGATAATGTTTGTGCATACGCTTTATACTTAGGATGAAATGTTTTTTGTGGATTTTTTGAGTGAAATAGGATTTAGATGGGGGTTTCCACTTTTCCTAGGGAAATGAAGTTTCTCCTTCAAAAAGGGGGTTTTATTAGGGTAATGAGGGGGAAATGAATTTCATGAAGTGGATTCCAACACTTGATGTCCATAAGTCATTAAGCTGAGGCTGCTGTCCCACCAAAAGTCAGAGAAATGCTCTGAGCCTCTTTGACTTGAAGGATTTAAAGTGCTAGAACATATTTTTGGATAGGAAATTAGTAGGAAAGGGGAAAAATTAATGAGGGGGAGTTAAACAGATTAACTTGCAAACCTTCGTTTTTTCTTCCATAGTTGATCATAAATGTTGAAATATGTGTCTAAGCCTTATGCATGTGTTTTGTTCCAGTCAAATTTGTAGTTCAACAACCTTTCTTCTACTTACCCATTTAATTACCCTAAAAAATTTTCTTCATTTATTTGGGTGCATTTAGGCTAGAAAACCCTTATTCTATCTTTTGTTTTATAAGACAAAATATCTATTTCTAACGTTATATCATCCAACTGCTCAGATTAAGCTGATGAGCTCCTTTTGTTTCTCTACCTTATCTATGATTTGCCAAGATTAAACTGTTTGGTCAGATTTTATTCTCCAACTATAAACATAAAATTCAAAGCATGAAATAACCAAGATTAAATAGTTGTATTGCCATGGATTGTGGCATGAATAATAAGCTACACACAATCATTATTATGCATAAAAGTAAATAGTAGTTGCATTTAAACTTGCACATTTTCATGGTCTCTTTTTGTTTTTTGGGGTTCATATATTTTCATTTTTTTTTTACCTTCTCTTATTCTTTTTGTCCATTGATTTTTCTTTTAGGACATACCCTCTTTACATTTTTTATTCTTTTAATATGGAAAACATTTGTAGAAATCAAAGGTATGTACGATATTACAAGGCTTAACCTTAGTCATTCAAAATTATGACTCGTATTGGTATAGGAACCTAGCAGAAGGAGATACAAACCCCCAATTTGAAAATTTCCATTTGCATGATGGCCACCTCCTCTATAAAATAATTTTATGCTCTTATCGAAACACAAACCACTACCAACAAAACACCTTCAAGAATATATGATTTCTAAAAAATTCAGCATTAGATCACCTTCAACAATTTCTAATTTCACTATAAAAACATCGTTGTTGAATGTACCAAAACACCATTAAACATAATATCACCAATATCACAAATGCATTCTTCGCATCTCTTAAACACCTTTTAGATACAAAATCTGATGTTTGATCCACCCCTTATGCATACTAGCATTATGCATCTCATTGCACCAACACACACCATCTTCATTGATCAATTATCCTTGTAAATTAATTTGGACTAATAATTTTATTTCATGATATCATTCCATTTTGCAATTAAATTTCCATTAATAGAGCTTTTGATCTTATTAACTTCTTGTTTTTCTACTCTTGGAATGTTCTCTTGATGTGCACAATTAGTTTGTAATATCTACTCTTTTATCCTGTGAGAAAAATTGAGTTAAACTACCCAAATTTGCAATTTTGGAATTCTCACTACAACAAAAAAAGTACGTTTGCGAGGGTCAAAAAATTCCACCATAAGATCATTGGTGATTGTTAAAAGATCCTTTATAAGAAAAAATTGAGTGTCACCAAAAGTGACATCGCCAAATGTATGGGTGTTGTGTTGATGTTCAACCTCTGTCACCAATAATGATTTATAATGGAAGATAGCGACTATCACAATTTTATATGAGAAGTGGTAACAAAACCTAACCTCTATCACGAAAGAACTAAGTGTCCCCAAAGGTAGCATCACCAAAATTACAAGTTTTGTCGTAACATTCAAGGTCCATCATCAATAATGATTATAATGAGAAATAGTGACCATAAACATTTTATATGAACAACAATGATTTATTTTGATGGACCTTTCATGGCCATCACTATATATATGGTGATGTTTGTTGAGTGTCACCATTTCATATTTTGGTGAGGGTCGAAAAAAGTCACTATAAACTCATTGGTGACAATCAAAAGAGCCTATGTCACCAAATAATGAACATCACTAAAGGATGCATTGCCAAAAGTATAGGTTTTGTAGTGACATTCAAGGTCCGTAAAAAATAAGGATTATAATGACAGATAATGACCATCACCATTTCATATGAACAAGAATTTATGGTGATGGACCTTCCATGGTTGTCACTGTTGATCCATATATATGATAACATTTGTTGACCATCACAAGTTCATATTTTGGTGAGAGTCAAAAAATACGACAATAAGCTCATTGGTGATGGTCAAAAGAGCCTCCATCACAAAAAATGTATTGAAGTCATTCCATATGAATATCAGGGCATGATGCAATCGAAATATCAACCTCGTTCTTGTAAAACATGTGCTCTTCCATTGCACTAACACTCTGTAAAGAATTAGACTTTAAAAAAATTAGACCTTCAAAACTTATAGATTGTAAATTCTACAATTTTCAATAAATTATAAAAGTTTGCAAATTCTCACAAAATATTTTTTTTTTCTAATTAAAACTACCTAAGCACCCACGGGGGATTTGAATGGGTGACCTACTACAAAGAGTGCCTTAACAGTGCACCCATTTACTGTCAATCCAAAGCCCCATGGGCTATTCTCAGAAAATCTTTTATTAAACAAGCAAAACAACATTTAAGTTGTAGGGCCCTACTTAATGCTTATGGAAGTTATGAAAAAATAATGGAGGGAAAAATGGTTATCTATAAGATACTCAATATGATCAGTTGAATACTCAATTAGAAGTGAAAATTTGAAGAAATTTATAGGCTATAAATGACCTATAATTATGAAAACTAAAATTTTTGATTACACCAATTATTGTTTTCTCACTTTGTGAATCATGTGACTATGTTGCGACAACATAAAGATATTTCTCTAAACGTCTAATTTTCATGCCAAAAAGTAAGATAATTGAGTATATATGATGCAATTATGAATAGTGGGCTACACGCTTGAATCCTACTAGCTATGAGGTCTAAAGAAATAATCTGGAGTCCTCATTATTAACTGATTCAATATGTCAAAATACAATGATCAATAACAATGATCCTAAAATGTAACCACTAAATAAATGTTAAAATTGTAAGCACACATTTTGGCTAATATTTGCACCAAAACAATATTCAAAACACATTCAAACACTTCCAAATCCACACCAAGCACAATTATCCAAAGATGCAATTGCATGGATACAAGGAAAGTACTCTCTACCTCACAATGATAACTATATCCTCCCACAAGTACTTCAAGTAGCAAAGGGATGTGAAGACTAGAGCCTCATAGAAAAGATAACTACATAATCCAAAAACACACATCATCCCCCCTCTACCTTTATAGAATAGATATAGGGGAATAATAAAGAGATCCATAGAAAATAGGATTAGAGTGGGAAAAATAAAGATGATAAGAAAAAAAACAACAAGCAACGAAATCTAGTAATTTTAACATGTGTCCACATCTGCTCAATGATTAGAGGAAAAAAAGAATTGGCACAACTGATTATGAACTTGATAAAAGGACATTTGCTTCTTTAGTAAAAAGGAAGAAAATCACAACCTCTTCTCTATTGTCATCTAGAATAGATCTTATATGTGTGGCATTAGGGTTTTTTTATTCACTATGCTTACTCTCCAACATTAAAATAAGAGTTTCAGGCAGCGATAGTGCCTATCGGGTCTGAAATGTTGAAGGACTACATGCTAACAAGTGCTTTAAACAAAAATTGCTAACAACTGCTTTATGAAATGACTCCTTGCTTTCGTGTATGTTAAATGTAAGAAAAAATAAGTGCTTTAAAAGTTTTGAAGCCCATAGATAGGAACATCTTCCACTAAATGACATAAATGCATTATATTACAAGTATTGCAACTCTAAAATATCACCATATATTACAAGTTTTTCTATACTTAGGTTAAGAATTTTTACAAATCAATGGACAAAATTTAGACTAAATATGGTTGTCATTTCCTACCTATACTTCTATATGAAATATACAAAGGAAGATAAAATAATACCCTTCATAATAATTGCTATAGGCTTCTTTGGGAAATATATCCTTGAAATAAGTAAGGAAAATGACAAAACGATGACCTTGTGTGTTTAATATACACCTATATGCTAATGGAACAATGTATATTAAGGCTTTTTAAACATGGTTTCATTTGCCAAAGCTTATGAAACTACAACTCTGTGTAATTGTTTGCAAGGGATGACAAACTTGGTGATGAATTCTTACACTCATATCTTTATATCTCAAATGGATATAAAGAGGGGTTTAAGTGAGGGGTCAAAAATTCCAATGTGACTCTTTGTATTTAGAAGCAAAAACATCCACCCAGACCAAAGGTGTTGCTCCATACGAAGCTCCACAAGATGTATTCTATGACAAATTGACAGGTGGCAATGGAAATCCTTTCCTTATGAATTGTGTGTCTCGAGCAAGAGGATTGTTAGAGAGAATATAGGGTGACCCATAAAAGTATGCATGGAATCTTTTACATTTGCTTTATCTCCATATTGAATCTACACAATGAAATATACAAATTTAGAAAAAAAAAAAAAATTGCAACATTATATATTAGAAGTAACTAAACTACACCCAAAATAAGAAAGATGACCAGAGTAAAGAACATCTACCCAAAATACCAATAAATCATGTTTCAAAGAGAGATCTTGAAAAAATCGTGCATTTAGTTCATTTAATGGGTGCTTGAAATGGTGCTCAGATGAGTTCTTAAACCCTGGCCATGTGACATAAGCTTTCATACTATTAAAACCAAAGGAAAATGACCATGATTCCAAAAAATGATAGAAACTATTATAACTACCCTTTTAAAAATAATTTGAACACCCACAAGTAGTACCATCAATATTATGGAAAATATTACAAAAGAACAAATAATCTTCATCAAAAATATTACAAGAAGCACAAATAATATCAAGGTTCCACTAAATATGTTTTTGTCTCTATTGGCATATCATAGAATCATATATGCAAAAAAAATTATAATCTTTATGCAATCAAAATAGGCAAAATGCAATCAACACATGCAATTCGTTTTATTTGCTAAACATATAATTAAAAAAAATCATGAAAATTACATGTAACAACATTCTTTTTATCTCTTAGCTACCATATTCCTAGGTTTGTAGGGTATAGGCTAGGAGCATCCTCAAAATCTATGTGGTTTTTTAATTGGTTTTCTACTTCTTAGTTGTAATCTATGTTTCTGAGACATTTAGATAGTGATGGAAATAGAAAAACCATTGATTAAAATGAAAAGTTGCATCAAATCCAACTTGTGGCACAAGACAAAAAACTAGCATCAAATACATGTTTTTGTCGTCAACATAATATGTGCCTAAAAAGACATTTTTTCACAGAGCTCTTAAATGTCCTAGATATCAGTGCATATGGAAAATAGTCTTCACCTTTATAGCGTAAATAAAAAGAAGAATGTTGTTTCAATTCAAGACTAAAGAAAATATTACCTTGCTCAATAATATCTTTAAAATTTCATAACTTTGTTCCCCTTCATTTCCATCACCTGCATAGCTAGAGGAAATATGTCAAAGATTAGGTAATCAATGGAAAACCTTAAAAAATAAAGTTGTAGTACTAAAACATGAAGAAGTTTTAGAAGAAAGACAAATACAATAACCACATAACCACTTCCTAAGTAACGAACATCAACAATTATAAACATACTATAGATAGTTTTAATTTCCTATAGACAAAACGAAAACTGTAAAAATATATGTACAATATGTATAAAATAAAATTATCATTTTAGTAAGAGTCTTGTATGATTGAAACTTTTCTAGTTATTCTTGTAAATAATTTACCAAAATTTGAAACATATAGCTCTTAAGTTGAACCTTTGAATTATCCTGTGCTTTTCTTCAGAACATATTTCCTTTATGTGTTCCTTCTCTTTCCATCATCATTCATATTGCCTTACCTACCTTCCTTGTATTTGTCCTTATATAATTTCTTGGGGGTCGGTCGTAACATTAACGTTACTGAGAACCACTTTTGACTCTTTCCTATTACTATTCCATGTATTATCTAATGTTCTTGTGCCACATATGAATGCTCAGTCTCTAAGGAATTTTATATGGTGGACCTGATTGTTTAACTATACCATCATAGATTTGATATCAAACAATATTTTTAATGCAAATCAAAGAAAGGAACAAATTTTATTAATGCAGATAGTTGAGTCAAATCACTCAACAAAGTTATGTTTATGGCTAATTCTATCAATGCTCATGGTAGATCTAAAAAGACAATGTTCAATGTTGAACCATGGAGTCAATAACATGTTCATGTATGAAATATGACTATGTCTATCATATCCAAGGTCATTTTAGTATCATATATATCGAATATTAGTTAGTACATCTAAATATAATCTAGATATCATATGAAAAATATATTTGAATGGAAATCAGAACTCTCAATGCTTGCAACACTGAAATAGATATCATAGACAGAAGATATTTCAACAAGTATTTTGTCCAATTTTCTTGCAACTACAACATATTAGTCGTCCATATTCTTTTCTTGTATTTGTAAAATATAGAATGCATAGGAATAAAGGATTCCAACATCTATATTGTATGTTAATATCTAGTTGTGATAGGTTGGATATGCTAGTACAATTAGAGGCACATGAATTTCTGGTGTGATACCATGGATTTCGATGCCTAATATTGCAACTGGGAAAATTGATGATACATGATCCTTGTTCTTGGAAATTTTTGGTTAGGCACCAATTCTATTTCCCATATTAGTATGTTGTGGGTAGAGAAAGTACATGCAATATCATTTATGTATGGATACTTTTTTAAAAGAGTGGAACAATGTTTCTAGCTTGAGAACAGGATGGAAACTCTTACGTATTGATTAAATAAATAATTCGATGCAGGGTAGGAACTAGGTAATGACTCTAAAAATAAGGGTGATTTACATATACAATAATCATCTCCACTGTCAGAACCAAAATTCAACTAATCGACATGTGAGCACAAATGATAATTTTTTATATGATAATCATTCATGAATAAAGACAATATAATGTTACCCTCTTGCTTCTCATTCTTCAAAATGGGTTGAAGAAAAGAAGAAACAAAAAACATTAGAATCCACAACACAATATCTCGTATAGTTTTCAAAATATTCCCCCTGCATGTATGAAATAAACATCCAACAAGTTAAATACTTTCCAATAGATAGTTGTATATGAAATAAAAAATTAGAATATATCACATAGTTATATATGAAATCCATAGTAGCATATATCACATCAGTAAGGTTGTGTCTAGCACATAAAAAGTTTCATTGTCAATTAAAGTCCAAGACATCTCTCAATTTTTCTGAGAAGAAAAAAAGTTAGCAAAGCCATGTTTTTGAACTTTCCAACATAGAAGAAATGGGTTGTACCTAATTAAGCTTACATTTAAAAAATTATATGGTCATAATAGATGTTGATACTACCATCCAAAATTAGAAAGTGTTTATCAATTTATGTAAAAACAAGAAATATTCTCATATCATGTTCACCAAGAAACACCATGCTTGATTCTCAATAAAATATAGAGGGTTACTCTTGGGTCAAAGTTTGTGGGTGGTGTTTCTACTAGTTGCTAGAGGAAAATGGAACAAAGTAGTCTTGGGTCCACATTCATGGGCTAGGGTTTCTGCTAGTTGCCAAAGGCAAATGGCACAAAGGATTAAAGTATATATGTAGGGACCAGGATGGATATTGGTGGTCACTAGATGCAATTTGTAGGCAATATTAAAAGAGAAAAGGATGCATCTTCAAGGATATTGGCGTAATGTGGAGCCATTAGGGAATCTTAACTAAGCTCGGAGGAATCACAAATCGGAAATTTCTCAGAGGAATGCGTCAATACCATGACTTGTAGCTCCTAGAAACCATGTGATAATCAAAAGTAAAAGGAGCAAGCCTGTTTACAATTCTTTGTAATGGTATTTGCAATTTCAATCCTATTTTTCACAAGATTTAGTCTTAAAAAATTGAGAATGTCTTAGAACTTTATGAGTCCACTATTGGAGAATCTTTCCCACAGAGCTTGTTTCACATTATTTAACTCTCACTGATGGCATCTTCCAGCCATTGCAATATTTCAAAGTGGACTGTAAAACAACCAACTATAAGTTACGATCTTAAACATTGAATTTTAAAAAGAGACATCCAACCATTTATTGATCAATTTGGTCATGAATATGTTAATTTTTAAACCCAAATCGTCCCATGATAAGAGATCCATGCATTGGATATCTAAGTTTGGCATACTAGTGACAATTGATATTTGCATGAATTCACATGTAGTGTGTTTTTTGAAGAAAACAATTGATTGGCACTTTTTCTGCAATATCTTACTACAAAATCCCACTATAAATACATGATTCAAAAACATTTTTTCATACATTTTCCCTATCTTTCCCAAAATATTGGATCTAGTTCTCTGCAAAAATATTAGCTTTGATATTTATGTAGATGAATTTTTGCAAAACATTTGGGGGTGTATTTTTTAATATCATTGGTAGAAACAACTAAAAAGTGATTTTCACCAATAGACACGAAAGTGATATTATTAATCCCCATGTATACGCTGGAAAATGAGGTTCCCATATCATTTTGTAAAAGACCTTAATCCTTATTACAACAATGTTAAGTTTTCTAATAATCACTCAAATAAATCGAGTTTAAGATGTAAGCCAATTGACATTATATTAACAGATCCATCTAGATAACATCCATGCGCCAACCGCAAGGGTCCATTGAGTTTATATCCCAAGCCTCAAACAAATGGTCCATTGAGTTTATATTTCATGCCTCCAAAACATTGTTTGGGTCATTCATCTGGTTCTTTATTGCCATTAATGATACCACTTATACATAAAAAATTCTTATCAAGAAAAATGAAAGGGGAGCCATTAAAAATGAAGTGGGTACTCAAAAAAAATAAAAACCAAGTTTAGTCTATTTATAATTTGTTTGAAAGATTGAAGTATATGAAATGAGCAAAAGACAAAATGGAAAAACCCATTCCATATCTACAGATAAGCCGATTCTAGATAAAAATACATTGAATACCTTCATAGTTGATTCCATTGGGAGACATGGATGTTGTGCTACTAAGAGTAAGAATGGACAACATTAAACAGGAAACAATCTTGCAAAATTCTCTACTAGTGCATGAAAGTACACCAAACTGTCAAATATCCCGAACTGTAATATATTTTTCTTCTTTCCTGTGAATGCCTCCTCCTCTGTAACTCACCCCAACACCCAATGTGGGATCAAGTTCTACAAATAAATAATAGTGTTGCATACTTCTACCCAAAAAGACATGGGCACCTCTTAGTCATGCAACATTGCTTTGGTTGTCCCCAAAAATGGCCTGATTGTTGTCCTACGCCACCTCATTGTGCTAAGGATTATATGGTGTGTTCAATTCCCTCTTTATTCCTTCCTTGGCACAAGTTTATAAAGCCATTTGAGGTGTACTCCCATCCACTATCTGAACCCAACACCTTGTTTTTCTTGTCATTTTGGTTCTCAACCAAGGCCTTGAATTCCTAAAACTTTGAGAAGACCTCATCATATTTATTCACAAAGAAGATCCAAGTATTTCTCAAATAATCATCAATAAAGGTGACATCATAGTTGTACCCACTAATGGATACCAAAGACATGGGCCTGTAAATGTCTGAATGAATAATGCCAAATATGCCCTTCGCCCTATTATCACAGCTCGAAAATTATGTCTTGGCATAAGTGTCAAGTGTGCAACCCTTGCAGATATCATGGTACTCAACATTGCATTGTGGCAACATAGTTGCTATCTCTTTGAGAATATTTAACTCTCCATGGTGCAAATTTCCCATGTGCCTATACCATAACACACCTAGCTCCCAAGCTGAGTCATGACCCCCTCTACTCATAGTTGTTGTGATTGTGTCAAACTTGTAACTCGAATAATATTTTCTATCTTACCCTAATCTACTTGGGTACTTTGAAATTTTCGAGCTTGATGCAGTCCCTTCCCTATTTGAAGGTCACCTTGTACCTCTTATCATTCAATGATGAAACTAAGATGAGGTATTTCTTGATCCTAGGAACATAAATCACATCTTTGAGAAAGAAGGTTTTTCCCAACTCCCTCTCATATCTTACTGTACCAAGCCATTTTTCTCGATACCTCCTATCATCTCCCAACTCTATGTGGAACTCCATTTCCTTCTCTATAAAATTGTAAATATGGTTTCTATTTCCTGTCACATGATAGGAAGTTTCATTGTCAATGTACCAAACACTAGTACCCTGTGAAAGTGCCATGCAAGTAATGAGAAAGAACACCTTCACAAATCTATATGAAAACTAATGAATCTCTGCAGAGGCTACTACTTTGTCCTTCTTAGACAACTTCTTCTAGTTAGGGCACTTAGTAGCATACTACCGAAAATAATGGCATGAAAAACACTTGATATGGCTAAGATCCTTCTTCTTCGTCTCACCCTTGGAGCTCAACTCACTTCCCCCATTACCCTTCTTTTCCTTTGACGTGCCCCCTTTTCCAGCTAGGGAAAAGTTTTCCTTTCTCTCAATCTAGGCATGAGAATTGGCAATGTATTCCTTCGAAGCTCTTGTTGGACAAAATCACTCCAGAGTCAATCCCAATCCGAAAACTTCTCCCTGGCACATACCCTATTCACAAAAGGCTCCCAGGGTTTGATGAAATCCATCACAACAGAACACATCAACTCCATATCTAGGGTTGTTTCTCCCACTTCTGCCAATTCATCTATTCCTTGGGTGAACTTAGCGAGGTAAGACACCACAATGTATGACTTGGTCATTCCAATTGTCCTCAGTTAATATTTTAACATAAGTTTTTTTGGTCTCACTGGTACTCTGATAGAGACTAACAATGGTTGTCTACATTGCTTTAGTTATCTTCTTCCCGTACAAGTTGTGAATGATGTTCTCGTTCACTCCATCCAACAATATTATCCTTGCCTTTGCATCTTCCTATTATGCTAATCCAATTTTTGAGTATTCATGAGAAGAGCTAGGACATTTTCCATCAACTCCCAAATTTCCTACTCATCAAGCACCATGTGAATCCTTTCTCTCCACATATAGTAGTTGGATGCACCCTCTAATATGTCCTCAAATCATAGCCCTTGGTATGCGATGTTTGTCTAGATACCATAATTGTTAAGTCAAACTAGTAATAGTACCTCTCAATGCTAAAACTGCTCTTTGAGAATAAAACCATGTGCTTTGTCTTCAATCAAACACTATAACTCTTGTACCATGCTAGTTTTCTTAAACCCAACATATATTATTTGAATTTATCTAGAAATTAATACTCATAAATAAAAATAGAAAATGTTTATATTAAATTTTAAAATGCAAACACAGTTGAGTATCTAACCATAGCATGCATAACATAAATTAAATCTGGAGAAGAAATGCACACATAAGAATACTGGAAACCAAATATACTGAGGAAACCCAAACTCTAGGGGAATCTTGTAAATCTATTTTCTTTATTGCACACAAAATTCTTCAGTAGATTTACAATTGGGTGAAAAACCCTTTCTTTTATGCCCTACCTTCCTGAACAACTCCCTTTCTCAACCTGTGTTTTCCTCTGGAAGTGTCGCGGCTTATACAATCTGGTTGTATGGCTTGGACCGTTGGTCCATATTTTACGACCAAGTTGTATGACCCCATTTATGCCCCAATAAATACCTCAATATGTTGTTGATTCGATGCCCAAGTTGTACGGCTCTGTCTCCTCAACTTGTATGTTGAACTTTTGCTGAAGGGTGAGTTGAACCTACTGAAAAATAATTTCCTTCATTTGACCACTAAGGCACTAACTTATGCCAAATCAATATGCTTCACTTCAATCCTTATATCATTTTTATAACTTGATTTTTGGCCTTCTGGAAGCATTTAAGGGCCAATATTATCTCTTTAGCTTCCAAGATCAATCTCTTATTGACTTAGTAAATTTTAAATTTTCCCAAGTCAACATTAAGAAAAAAAATAATCATGGCTAAGTGATTTATCTCTAATTTTCTGCATGCCTTGGCATCTAGGCAAGTGTCGAATCCTTCCTATTCTACTCTAATCAAAAGAGTCCACATATTAATGAGCTCCCCTTTGATTTTTCTGATAATGTTACTCTAATGGGAGAGGATGTGAAGAATCTACCTTGAAAATAATTCCAATGAGAAGACATACAAGTTGAACAATGAACCCTAGCATTTGGTCAAATGAGCAAATTCCATGGAAACGTTTTGGCTAGGATGATGACAAAAGGAATAACACATGTGATCTCTCCATTGTAACGTCATGGATGGATTAAAGGGAAATTGATGTGTGAACCTAGTTGAAGATGTACTTGAGAAATGAAGTTCAAGGATTTCTTTTGTAATATGAGGTTCATCATTACGTCCATATTGTAGTTTGTCTATTGCTGGAAATTCATGAAAAATTTCCCACAAAATTGGGCTTCATATCAGGGAAAAGTTTTTCATTTGAATAAGGGATTTGATTGAGGTCTTCCTATCAATTTCCATTGCCGATTACTATTAAGTTAGACAATTTCTTTATGTCATTTTAGTTAAAGGTAGGAAAGATCTATAATATGAAGTACAATTACCCCTTTTGTTGCCAAGCATGTGCATTAAGAAGCACCTTTGTAGGAGCACTCTATGTAATTTTATGTAATCTAGAAAAAAAATCATAGGTTGATTTTTTGGCATGTCATAACAACATTATCATGTCATCCACTTCCACAGTTTAAAACCCTATGAAGGTTGTTTCTTGAATCCATTTTCCATAATTATATAGGCAATAATTCCCATTAATCTTAGTATTCCATCGCAATCTATTTTTAAATCTATCTCATATTTTACTTAAGGAAACACCCTTCATTCCAGGCGATAGATGGCCGAAAGAGAGAGAGGAAATTTTTGTGGTGACAATGGACAAACCCTCTCAGTTCCCCTAAAGGTTATACATGTATTTTAAGGCTTTACCATTTAAAGTGTATTTTCATGAGGTAAGATGAATCATCAATGTATGTTAGTGTTTTCATAAATGTCAATGTTCGAAATTGACCTACTTAAAAGCAACAAGCAAGAAGTCTTTATGTTAGATGAAAAAAGCAACTCATGATAGTAGTTATGGATTCACCCTTTCAATCCTCTAAAATATTAGAGCCTATGATTTATTTTTGGTATTCGATTTCATTATTACCATAGGTCGATTTTAAAAATCTATGGTATCATTCCTTTAATAGGGTAAATCCGAAGAAAAAAAATGACCACAGTGCAAGGATGTGATTATTTAAATCATACGACAACGTCTTCAAAATAAAATGAAAAATAATGGTCGGTATGAGAAATGACTTCTCTGTAATAGAATGGGTAAGAGAAAATGATGGCTTGTAATATGAAAAAAGAGTTGCAGGATGATCTGGTTACACTTAAGGCGATACAAATCTTCCTTGAGAGGGATCTCCACAATGTAGTCCTTCAAGGGGACACTATACGGTTGGAAATGAAAGTTCTTATGGAAGGGGACTACATTACAAGGGGTTCAAGGGTGCATTCTTGGTTGTAGTGTATTTTTGAAGAGGGGGAGAGATCGAAATTCCAAATTCTACTTTGACTACTTGAAAATAAAATCGGTAGTTACAAGATTCTTGGTTCGCATCAAGGGGATGGATATATTATAGAGGAAGAAACAAAGGTCAAAGGTATGTTCTGATTGTATTTTCAAAATATTTTCTCTTTATGCCTTGACGGATCATGTGGTGGATGTCAGGAACACTCATTGTAGATTCGTTCCATGCAAGTTTTTTATCTATTGGTGCAATGATTGAGTGATATTGGATAGTGACTTCTCGAAAGAGAGGTATTTTTTAGCTCATATTTCCATGAAGAATAAAAAGTCATCAGGAGTGGATGTTCCAATCTTTTCATGAGGAATGGATGGACCTTGTTGTGATTTTTTAATCAAGAATGGATGGACTTTGGTAAAATTTATATAGGGCCATGTTCGACACAATACAAGATGATTTCTATTGTTTGACAGCTAAATAGTTCTCTTCTAGAAGGCTATCTAAATCTCTCAATCAAGGCCTTAGTAAACACATTACCAATAATGTAGCTAGTGGAACAACTACAGACTGGAGGCTCATTACTTTCCTCTATGTCTCATACAAGATTATTGCTAAAGAAATGGCTATGAAAATACACTCAATTGCATGGAAGGTAGTTAAAAAAGAGTAGACAAGTTCTGTAAAGGGTCCAATTATTTATGAAACATAATGTAGTGTCCCTGGCCCCATATTGGAACACTAAAGAACAATATTGTGGAATAAATAAATGAAAATGAAAAAAATATCTACAACATAATTAGCTAGTTCCATGCAATTATAACTAATTATGCAACACAATTTACCATATATTCTCCACATCACAAATAAAAACAATTAAGCACCATCGAGAAGAATTCATGTAATTATGTGGAACCCCAACTAATATTAATTCATCCAATTAATACACAAATTATAAGGCATCACACAAATCCACAATATATAACACAACAATTACCCCAATTAGGGTTTATCGGTGAGATGCATAATTGTACATAAACATAATACACATAAACACATAAGGAAGTATGCAAATTATCTATAATAACGAGCTGAATATCTACATGCTCTCCACATTCCTCCCATACATAGACATGGCGGTTCGTAAGCTCAACCACCGAGTCACTCTGAAGCTGGGACGAAATCTCTGAAGGCAAAGATAACCCAAAATATCCATACCTCCAAGTCAAAGGTGCCAACCCAAGAATCACAATTCTCCAGGGCTCCAAACACCCTCTAGGCTAATTACCAAGGCGCCAACCCAGATACCATTTTTCTTTAGGGTTTTAGGCACCCTCCAGGCTATAAACCATCAACATCAGGGCTCATATCATGAAAACATCATGCATCCATCAGGCATAGTTAACTTAACAACCACACCCCAGCCAGTCCAGAGTCCAATCCTAGGACCCACTGACCATTAGTCAGTCTGAGAATCCTTCTCCCTAGGAATCACTGACCAAATCCACCCCAAAAATATCCAACCTACACTTCTTTATATATGCATGGCTTAACTTTCCATGTGGCACCCTCTAGAACCGTCATGGGTTGCAAGTGCACTTTTCACCAAAAATAACCCAACCGTTGCCTTTTTCCTTGGATTTGTACCCCCCATACTCTTTCCATGGAGTGGATCTGCAACAACCCTTATTTTATTAATATCAAAGAATATGTAGATCTACATTATTTATTATATTCATATCTTGGCTCCCCTAGCAAGTTAGCCAAAACAAGCATGTCAATATATTGGGAACTACATGATCACGCGGTCAATAAATTATTTCTAAACCACCAACCAAATATAAAAGGCACATGTATTTACATCCTCAAAATAGGTGGGGGCATTACATTCCCTCCCCCCTTATTTTATGCATTCTCCACAGTGCATCGTATATACAAATATACAACATATACATTGTATCCATAAAAATGGTGAGGGTATTCTACCCACATAACCTCTTCCTGTTCCCAGGTCACATCCTCAGGACCGAACATCATCCATTGTACCTTTACAAGGCTTATGGCTCGATTTCGAAGCACCTTGACTTTGGTGTCTAAAATCCACACTAGTTGAACTTAGAAATCTCCTTGGGGTTCCACCTGAATTATTTTCCAGTCAACAATGTGATTAGTGCCTGGCACATATTTCTCCAGGATCTTGAACAACCCGCAATATCTAGATGCTAGATTGGTAGAATTTTGTAATTTTAGTGAGCTCTTTTTCGCCTTTACTTTCAAAAATACATGATCCCCTACGTAAATTCCTTTTTTGTCATGTTCTTATGAGATTAAAGTTTTTAGTGAGCTCTTTTTCACTTTTACTTTCAAAAATACATGATCCTCTACGTAAATTCCTTTTTTGTCATGTTCTTATGAGCTTAAACTTTCTACCTATCCTGGTCAACTTTTAAATTTTGCTTGATTTTAAGCATTTTCTCTTCCATGTCTTTCATGAATTCAGGGCCCACCATAATTCTATCCACTGGGTTACTCCAACTGACCGAAGTATTAAATTTTCTGCCATAGAGCTTCAAATAGGCTCATTTTGAATTATACTTGGTACCCGTTATTATAGACAAATTCCACTAGATGGACGTAGTCCTCCTATTTGGATGTTTTATCCATCACATACATTTGCAACATGTCTTTAATTATTTGATTTGCCCATTCATTATATCCATCATACTCAAGATGATGTGTTGTACTGAATTTTAATCTGGTACGCAATCCTTTAAATAATCCAGTCCCGAATTTAGATGTGAATCTTAGATCTCTATAAAAAATTATTGCCTTAGGCAACCCACGAAGCTTGGAAATTTCCTGCACATAAATGCCTACAATTTTTGGTGCTTTATGCATTGAAATCACTTTAATGAAATCGACAGACTTTCTAAGCTTATCAACTACAACCATTATGGAGTCATTTCCCCTTGTTCTAGGAAAACTAGTAATAAAATCAATGGATACTACCTCCCATTTCCAGTCAAGGATAGGAATCGGTTGTGGTAAACCACCTGGGTGTTTATAATCAACTTTCGCTCATTGGCATTCCATACGGTTGACCATGTAATTAGCCACTTCCATCTTTAAACCTGGCTAGTGAAATTGTTTCGTAATTTTGGTCAATTTTTTTTATACCTGGGGTGACCAACATATGGTACCTTGTGCATTTCATGCAGAATTATTTCATTAACTACTGGAACATCTCACACAAAAATGATTATTTTATATAAAATAATATTCTTCGAGACTAATTTGAAATCATGGAAGCTCTGATGTTTTGCACCTTGTTGTAAATTATTTTTAATCTTCATATATTACTGGTCTAAATTACCAGCCTATAGAATTCTTCCCATCAAATTAGTTTTGTCACTGCTAACTGACGTGACATGAATTAAATTTACTCTTCTAATAAGTGCATCAGCCACCTGATTTTCTTTCCTCTTTAAATTTAATTTCAAAATCATATTTTGCAAGCACTTCCAACCACCGGATTTGTCATGCATTTAAATCTGGTTGTTCAAATAAATTCCACAATGCATAATGATTAGTCTAGAATTCAAATATTCTATCCACAAGGTAATACCTCAACATTTAGTGCTTGAATGTGATGTAGGAGCATTCAGCCCAAGGAAAATCATTGTAAATAGTAGACATAGGGGGTCATGCATTTTAGGAAATAGTTTCCTAAGTCTCAAGTCAATGTAATATTTAGGCTTTTAAGTGATTTAATTAGATAATGGGAGAATATGTAAATGCTCTCAAAATAAATAAATGAGAACATGAGTGGTAGAAGTCAAATCCAACTCTTAAATAGTTCCATGATTCTATGAACAAGAGAGAGATTTTAGGCATTAAATGGGAAGCTGATAAGAAGACTTTTCTGTTTTAAAATAGAGGAAAAGATGGAATGGATAAAGTCTCAAGGAGACTTATCTACCACATATGCATGCATGTAGCGAGCTTTAGGATTTTGTTAGAGGATTTATTGGACCCTTCAATGATCCGATCCAATGTTTCGATATAAATATATGTAAGCTTGCGGACAGAAAGGAAGAGGTCACGAATAGTAGAAATCAGGCCTGTGTGTTTTAGCAAGACCAAGGAGTCTCGAAAGTAATCTGTATTTTACATTAATATATACATATTTATTTCTGAAAGTCTCAATAGAGTGTGAATCGCGTGTTTGTGATGAATTATGGTTTGAACTCGTAGGTTCTGTTACACGAGGAGTGCATGCAAAGTTCAGAGGACACGCAGAGGAGAAATTTAGAACTGTTCGAGTAGAACATCGCAATGAAATTGGGCCAAGACAAAATAAAATGGAACGTAGAGGAGAATAAGACAAGAGATTGTGGAGAATCCTTTGAAACCATTGAAGCACTAAGGCAAAGCCTTAAGGGCCATGAGAGATTAAGCCACGAGGAGGCACAACAACATAGCAAAGGCGTAAGGTGAAATCTTTAACAAACCCTGGAATCCATCAGAACTGAAGAAAACGGTGTAAGATCAAAGTAAATAGGCCGGCAGAGGAATTAAGTAATAACTCTCAACAACTGTTAGCTCTGGTAGATCAACGGTTGAGATTGAGTTGCAATCGAGGCTTGGAGAAGTGCAATAAACAAGCGTGATTAATCATGGACTGTTGGATCATGGCCAGATCAATGGTCATGATTTAATCGCATATTAGCGATCAGAGGTGCCAAGGGTCAACAGTTATGAGTGTTGCGATATCGCCGACAATGATAATCGGTAATCGACGTTGGCAATATATCAGCATTGGCAGAGATTGGTGTTATAAGTGGATAGACTTGGAAGGAGTAGACTCGATGATATATAGATTCGGATCTATATTTATTTAAAGTCTAGAATACATGTGTGGAGTGGAATTTTAATGAAATTCCTTTGTAATTGCGATAAAGTGTTACAAGCCTTTTAAGGCTTAAACAATCTGATAGTCATATTGGAATCGAAGGAGGGGTGATGGTACATATGTGTTAGACCCGTTGGACATGCGATGGCCAATTGCAACAAGTTTAGCCTCGAGGTCTATGTAAAGGTCATAACCAAGGGCAGAGAAAGGTATGTTTGTAGACTTTTTCCTTTGTAAATGTATGTTTTCCTTTATAAAAGGATTATAAGGGTAAAAGCGTTGATAGTGTTTTCGTATGTTAATCCACATGCAACCACGAGTTTAAAAAGGAAGTAGATATATAAGGGGTTTATGTGTCAATATATATATTAACCATGGTCGAGAGCACTAGTTATATATATATTCAGTTAAAGGATTAAATCAATGGTTTGAGGATTTTAAGTCTCGATAAGAGGTCTTGGTGGGGTGATTAAAGATCTGTTACAAAGGAGCTATATGATAGGGCCACTTAAGCATTTATGGTCTGAAAATTTAACTCCATGTAGAGTTAAATATCCTCGGACAGTTATAGATGCATTGTTGATAAACTCATACTGTGGGTATGTGCGAGTGTTTACGCTACACCATTAGTGGTATCAGAGAAGAAGTTTATAATTAGAGCAGATTTGTAATTTGTAAGGGAAAATTTTGAATTTCTCGAAGATTGTAGCACTCCATCAGAGGCTTGGAGTAGGAAAGAATAGAGAATTGCTTAAAGGAAAGAAAACGAAAGATTACTTAATGAAAGTTCTGAAGGAAAGAGGACTTGGAAACCAACCAGAGGACAATCCATTCAAGTGCAGAAGAATGGCTGAAACAAGATCATGTTCAGATCTTGAAGGTTAGGTAATATGTTGTGTTCTATTTCAAGTTAAGTATGTGTGTTTTTATACTAATTCACAGGTGACACTAAGAGAAGCTGTGAGAGAAGAACCAGGTGAGTTCTTGAAGACAGAGTAAGGAGAATACTCTAATAGAAAAGTGGCAACGAACATGAAGAATCCAACAAGAAATTGGACAGAGAGGATAGCTGAAGTGTTCTCAAAAGAGAGAGTGAGAGATTGTAGAAGCCCAGAAGGAGCAAAGGTGTTGTTCAAGGGGAGGTTCCAGACAGAGGACCCATGCATACCAAAAGACTATGCGAGGAGAGTTTAGTGAGGTAAGATTGTAGCCAAGAGGACTAGCTATTGTAGAGGCTTGTTGCAAAGGAGCTCATGAAGAAAGAAGAGAAGTAGATGGCTACTTATAATCATAGCAGAGGTTCAGAGAGAAGCCACAGTAGAGGATATAAGAAAGAGGATGCCAAAGAAAATGGCAAGAGGATGAGTCAAGAAGAAATTGACAAAGAGGTTGTTGAATTAAAAGAACAACACAATGCATTGAGGAGAATGCTAGAGGAAAGCCAGAGACTAGGTTGGGTCTTAAGGAAGAAGCCAATGGAATGGCATGAGATGCAAAGAAGGCTACAACAAAAGCAAGTAAAGTGGCTGAATGGAAAACTCAAGGAAGTTGAGTTAGAAATGAAAGAATCCATTTGTAAACTAGAACAAGGAGGAATTCTGGGAGAAAGTGAAGACTACACTGAAGCTAAAGAATGGGGATCAAGTGAAGATCTCATGGACTATTGGGATAGTTCAAAACAACATGAGAAGATGCTGATTGAAGATGAATACTTGAATACTGAAACTTCAAGTGAGACCAAAAGGGTCTAATGATTTTAAATCTGACAATTTGTGTATGATTGCAGGTGAAACAGGTGAAGGACAATTTGCTGATATTGTCATGAAGAAGGAAGAAGACTAGCAGAATCAAAATTATATTTTGGAAAAAGATGAGATAGATAGAAATCGGGCTAAACCTCGGGTTCAAATTTTAGATCTTGTCTCGCTATACTTCCAGAGATATGATCTGAGGAATTTAATGTTTTTGCAAGATCGAGAATTCCATCTCAAACAGGTGATCATGGGATTTTTGCTATAGTTTAGCTTCTACAAAGTTTCAGACTTTGAAATTAAAACCCATTTGAGCCGAAAATGTGGTGAAGCTTGGGCCCAAATTTCAGATATTGTTTCGGTATATTTGCAGAGATACATTCCAAGACATTTAGGGTTTCTACAGGCTCCTGAATTACATCCCAAACATGTGACCTAGGAAAAAGCATCATAACTTTCTCTCTGAGAATCAGATTGAAATTTCATAAAAAGCTATGGAAAGAGGATGTGCTATACTTTGATTTGTATTATTTTTAGGTCTAGAGGTCAAAATAGTAATACCTGGACCTCCGAATAAGTTCTCTCTACTAAAAAAGTATATAAGCTGGTCATCATAGAGGATTGGGCATAACGCTTTATTGGAGAATCCAATTTTGAACAGACTGGTGGTATTGGAAAGAGTACACATAGGGCTACCATAGCTCCCAATTTCAGACCTTGTAGATCATAAATTCTATAGTTACAGTCATTTCAAGATCGATTTCATAAAATCAAGAAAAAATGATATGAGGAAGTTTGATGGCAAAGATCCGATAAATTGGATACGACAGATGGAGCAATATTTTGATCTACATGAGGTGCAACTATTACAAAAGGTATGTATAGCATATTTATATTTATAACCAAATCATTTTTTATGGTATAAAGCGATTTGTTCTGGTAAACCACTTGTCCCGGTCAAGTTTCACAGACGAAATTATAGCACATTATGAGGATACAGAAAGAAACACCTTCTTTAGCCAATTGATAAAATCTCAAACAAAAGGGTTCAATGGTAGAGCACATTGAGGACTTCCAAAAATTGAATATAAGGTTAAATGATATTCCAGGGAGGCAAAGGATTGATTTCTTCACAGGGACTTTAAAGGATAACATTCAACATGAAGTTCATCTTTCGGAACTTGATTCATTGGAGAAGACATTCAGGTTGGCAAGAAAAATTAAAACTAAAATTATGGAAGCAAGGAATCCCATCACTCATGACTATAATTATTGAAGTTTTTTTTCTCCTAGCCTTCCACAACCTACAAGGTTTACACCACAACAATTGGAAGAAAAAAGAGAAAAAGGTTTTTGTTACAATTGTGATAGAAAATACACTAAAGTCATAGGTGTGTTGAGAAGAAATTATTTTACATAGATTATGAAGAGGAGGAAGAAAAGGATCAAGAAACATCAAAAGAAGAGGATATGCACGAGAAACCAACCCGAGAGAAAGAAGAAATGAATCTTACCATATCTTGTAAAGCATTGAAAATAATTACCACTCCTCAAACTCTCAAGATAGAAAGACGTATCAACGAAAAAAGGTTCAAGAAGTGAAAGATCACATCGACAAAGAAGAAATGAATCTGACCATATCTTGTAATGCATTGGCCAGAATTACCACTCATCAAACTATCAAGATAGAAGGATATATCAAGAATAAAAATGTTTAAGAAGTGAAAGATCACATCAAGCATCAAGAAAGGAAGCCGACCATATCTTGTAATGCATTGGATGAAATTACCACTCCTCAAACTCTCAAGATAGAAGGACATATCAAGAAGAAAAAGATTCAAGTAGTGAAAGATCACATCGAGCATCAATAACAATTTCTCCAACTTTTAAAGGATAACGCCACTTTGGTGTAGAATTAAAAGAAACAACAGGCATATCAACATCGTAGTGAAAAACGTTTTGGTGTAGGTGATTGGGTTTTTTTACGGCTACATCTCAAGCAATCTATTTATGAGAAGGAAATGTTGGCAATACTACATGAACTTAAGAAATGGCAACCTTACCCAATGGGAAGACACTTCAAGGTAAAAATGGATCATGATAGTCTTATATACTTTTTAGAACAAAGATTATCTTTAGAAGAATAGAAAAAATGGGTCACAAATATGCTGGGTTATGACTTTCAAATCATATATAAAAAAAGGAAGCAAAATGTTGTTGCAGATGCATTCTTAAGAAAGGATGAGGATGTGGAAGCATTGTTTTGTGCTATTTCTATTATCTGGATAGATTGGATAAACGAAGCAAGGGATGAATGGAAGAAGGATGAAAAAGTGTGGCCACTCATTGAAAAGTATTAGAATATCCCAGTTCAAAAATATTTCCAGAACTTGACGAGGAAGGAAAAATCATATTGCAACCTGGAGTAGTCATAGAAAGAAGAACCTGATAGCTACGAAATCAATCAATTTCAGAGTATCTCATCAAGTGGAATAACTTACCTATTGAAAATTCCACATGGGAGGACAATAATTTTACACAGAAGCATCAAGAACTACTCAAGCGTTTAGGACAACACTTTTTGAAGGAGATGGGCATGTTAGGTCCCTATACTACTGGTGTAACCCCTTATTGTTATTAGTACAACCCCCTTATTATACTGTTTTGCTCATGTAGTCCCTATATTGTTATTGTTGTGCCCCATAGAAGCCCACTATTGTTATTATTGTGCTCTTACATTATTATTGTTATGTCGCCTCTAATTATATTATGACCCATTAGACTCCTATATATAGAAAGGATTTCTTGTCATTTGTATCATCTAATAATTTTTCTTTTGTGTAATGTAAAGGTTGTTTCCCCCTCAAAGAGGATTATTTCTAAGGCATTGATCCATCTTTTCTATATTTTTGTGAGCTAGTTTCATAACATTCTTCGAATTTCTCCCTCTGTTTATTCTTCTTCTATTTTCTCTCTCCTCCTACCTCAGGTTCCAAATACCCTCTTTGCCTTCTTCTCTTTTGAAAGCTTTTATTTCCAATGGAGGATCTTGGGTATGTAACTACCTCACCCACAATTTTCCAACTACCTGGGTGTCAGCTTTTTCTCTCCTCGCGCCTCAGGTTCCAAATACCCTCTTTTCCTTCTATTTTTTGGAAGTTTTTATTTCCAATGGATGAGCTTGAGTAGGTAACTACCTAACCCATAATTTTCCAACTACATGAGTGTGAAATTTCTATAGCATTTATTCCCAAACATGGTCCACACACAAGCATTATGCAAATAAAATAAAATAAAATAAAAATATATATATCCATATATGTCTACTTATATAGTCTCGGCACACAATTAAACAATATTCTTTTAATTGCAGTAAATCGGAATTTACAGGGTTACTGAGAGATATTACACAATATTCTTTTAATGGCAGTAAATCGAAATTTACAAGGTTACCAAGAGATATTACATCGCATATTATAAGGAGGTGATCAACCCCAGTATTGAGAACTAGAATGACCATTTTGTAGTTACCAATGCTAAGAAGAAAATAAATATTGCAAGATAGGAACTAATTCTCATGAGCTTCAAAGTGAAATTGAGCATTGGTGAAAGTCCAAAACATCTTGGAAAAAGCCTGTCACCATTGTGTTACTAAGATGGTTGAAGGTGAAAAAAGCTTTCACTTGGATTGCCCAACTCTTACTCACATACATTCTAATTTTCAAAACCTTTACTATACTTCCAACCTTCTTAATTTATTAATAATTTTTATTCTTTTTTTTCGATCACAAAAATAAAATATTAAACAACGTCAATTAATTTGTTAATTTTCTAAACTCAAATAAACAATATTAATTTCACTCAACATCAACATAAAATACAATAATTTTTAACATATTTAATTTTTTTAATATTTTAAATTTAAGACCAAATTTTGTTTTGGAAACTTTCTCTATCAATTTTTAAAGTGATCAAATTAGAAGACAAACGACAACATTATATGTAAACGTTGAGACGGTCTTATCTTATTGGAAATATAAAAAAAATATTATCAGGTGAATGAAATTTTGATGGCGATTCCGTTTGGAATCCATAGGCTTTTCTAGTATTCTCTCATTTTCCTAATTTCGGTACTTTCTTCAGATTGGTTTTGTGGATTGTGTGACTCGATTGGAACCTCCCAGCATGGCCATTGTAGGGAACCTGCTTTGGCATCTTAAAAGTCATGTAAATTAAGGAAATCTATGACTTCCCCATAACTTTTATATTTTATTTAGACATTTCACTCCAGTGTGATTATATATATATATATATATATATATATATATATATATATAAATTTAAGTGTGCACTACATAAATAAAAAAGAATATCTATAATAAATCACAACAAAATTTACATTCTAATTTTTTTCTTTCATATAACTAGTTTTTTAATTTATTTAAATATTAAATTAATTTTTGTTTATATATATAAATGATAAATAATATATATATATATATATATATATTCTTAATAAATATGTTTTTTTATATATATTTTATTAAAATGTTATATTTCTATTATAATTATTTAGACATATATCAATTTAAATAATTTTAATGTATATGATATAAATACAAATATATAATATAGATACATGTATTTAAAAATATTTAATTAAATTATATATATATATATATATATATATATATAGACAATAAAATGTCTATAGGACTATGCAATAGAACTAGTTTATATGGTTCCTTCAAAAATTTTACCGAATAAAACATGTTTAAATATACTATGTGCATCTACCACTTAAACTAAAGTCTTATGTTTCTTTTATATATTTTAACCTTTATATTTTTCAAATATGACACTTCTATTATAACTCTTTATATATATATGTGTGTGTGTAATTTAGGTATTTATGATAAAAATAAAAATTAACACACACATGTATATATATATATATATATATATATATATATATATATATATATATATATATATATATATATATATATATACCCCACATCCTTTGCCATTATTGTTGTCAAATTTGACAATGAAAAAGAGAACAAAAAAATTAAGTTAACTTTGGGCTCATATTCTCCTAGTGTTTCTAATTTATATATGATTTTTTTTTTAAATGATATTTTTAATTTGTATTTGTTTATCTTTATATTCACAATTTTGATACATTAATTTTTTATTTATTTTATACACATTACAATTATATAAATTAATATATTTATAAATAATTATAACATAAATAACAAAGTTGCATGTTTCTTTTCGTTTTTATTATATAAATAAAATATTAAAGAATACCAATTAATTGTTAATTTTTTAAGGTAATATAGATGATAGTGTTCTAATTGGACATTGATCAACAACAATAAATTTTAGAACATATATATAGATCCCTTTTCAATTTTTAACATGTGGAATTTATGTATGGTTTAAAGATGTGATTGAGATATGTAAGGAAGTTAGTGGTGTGAATATTATCCATCGATCCATTCATGTAATGGCTGCTTAACATCTTTCAATTTAGAACAATTCATCAAAATTTGTAACTAGAAAAATGATTAAAATACTCAATTCCAATAGGGCGCACCTATCCACTTAATAAACAATTATAATAACATATAAATCGTAAATATAAAAAAAAAAAAAAAAAACTTGTAAATATATATATATATATATATATATATATATATATATATAATGGACACACACACATGACTACCCACAGACACACACACATATATATAATATATTCCCACATAACTTAGAATGGATGGCTATAGCTAAAGTACCAATTCAAAATTTTATGGACAAAAACGCAGTCATGTTAAGGGATGGTGTGGCCTAGATCAGGTGTGATTATTGGCTGATTTTGAGGGCTTAAATACTCTTGGTTTTTCAAGCCAGAGAATCTATCATCATCTTTGAAGGAAACCAGCGACAAATATATATAATATTTTAATCTTTAAATTTTGCAACCATTTATTATTTTTCAATATATATGTTTTAAATATTTATAATGGAATATAATATTCTAATAATATATAAACAGCCAATATGTAAGAAAAACATAAATACACCCAACAAGAAAAATATACATAATAAAAAAAAAAACTTTAAACATTTTAGTTATATATATATATATATATATATAACAATTTCTCAAAATTTATTATAACTTTAGCCAAATCCTCCAGCTTCCATTTAAGCCAGGCTACCATAAAGATGTTCAATCTTGGCTAGACGATTGGTGTTAAAGGAGGAGATCGTCTTGGAGAAGATGATAATATTAAAAACATTATTACGTCCAAATATAATGGTAAGTTGTGGGATGATAAAGAATTAGAGGGGAAAATGCGGCCAAAGTATTTTAAGGAGGTGATCAACTCCAAACTTAATAACTCGAAATATACCTTTTCTATCTTTACGAGTGCAAGAAAATGAGCATGGCTAAGCTAAGAACTAATGAGCTTCAAAGTGAAAGTGAGGGTTGGTCAATTCACAAAACATCTTGGAGAAAAGAGAATTTCATTTTTATCCTTACCATTGCAAGAAAATGAGCATTGCTAAGCTAAGAACTAATTCTCATGAGCTTCAAAGTGAAACTAAGGATTGGTCAATTCACAAAACATTTTGGAGAAAAGAGTGTCACCTTGGCTATATTAACAGGATTCAACATGAAAAAGAAAAAGACTTTCTCTTGGATTGCCCAAAGCTCACTGACATGAGTTCTAATTTCCGAAACCTTTGCCACACTATCAACATTTCTCACTTGTTAAATAGTCAACACTATGGTGATTTAAGAATCATTTTCTCCATTATTTCGACAATAAAAATAAAATATTAAAAAATTTCAATTACTCTTTTAGTCTCAGTATTATCATCATCAACCTAAGTTACAATTATTTTATATATATAATACCAATATCACTGCATTTTAACGTGGAGACGGACTAGGGACGCAATGCAATTGGACGGCGACACAATTAAATAACAAGAAATTTGGATCTCATCTTATTAAAAGAATAAAAAATATTGTCGGGTGCTTGAGACTTTTCATTCGAATTTTGATGGCGATTCTGAAGTCACCACATTACATGAATACGCTGAGACGGGCTACCGTTGCAATGCAATTAGACCGTCAACACAATTAAATAAGAGAAAATTTGGATCTTGTGTTATAAAACAGTTCATAAAAAAAAAATATTGTCGGGGCATGAAACTTTTCATTCGATTTATATTACTTTATATAAAACCAAACTTATGTTACTTTTGATTTAGATAAAACAATTCATTTGTACTGGTTTATTTTATCTTCAAAAATTATATATATATATATATATATATATTCTGATTTTCAGATTTTCGTGTGGTGTATTCCTGCCATCTGCCCTTGCATCTGTCTGTGAGTGTCGGCGCTTAGCTGTTTGGCATGTTCGCAGGCCAACCACCAGTGACATGGCCATGATCTTTGTTAGATTACAAAGGCGAGGAGAAAGCCGTGATCTTTGTTAATTACAAAGGTGAGGAGAAGCATTTTATGAACTAGTTGACTAGGTGAAGCAGTAGCAGATCCAGATGCAGTACAAGAAGTGAAGTAGCAGATGAAAAACTAGCTGGGAGTCCTAGCCAGGAGGTATTGCCAATAGCGCCACTTAGTCTCGTCATTGCCAGAAGGAAGGTGTTATGAACCTGTCCGACAGGTTCTAGAACCATTTTATTGGTTCACCTTACAAAGAGTATATGAAGATTCAGGAAAAAAACGTCGGCCTCTTCGATGTACATTTTATTATCTAAGGTAGGTCGGAGATATGACCTACGGGTTTGGCCGGTCTCCTCATGTCCAATAAAGGTATCAATTCGAAGAGATCTCTTCAGTTTCCTAAGGAAGATATCTCGTCTACGGTGTTAATGAAGATGACGCAGATTGCAGAGGTAATGTTGATGAAGATGAGAGAGATCACAGAACCTTACCTTGCTGTCAAAATAAAGAATGTCATCGTTATTTCTCTTGCATATTTCAATGACTCCCATCAATGACTCCCAAACGTAGGCTACCGCTCATGCATGTTCTAGTGACTCTGACTTTATGAGCGAGGCTACCAGTTGAATGTGATGGATCAAAAAACCTCGTCCTAGTCGAGTTGGGTTGAACTCTGCATGCTGGAAGTGGGTTAGGTTGTGAAACCTGAATATGGAAGCGTTATGTTGCTTGCTATAATTAATTGAGCAAAGGGCTTTAGATTAGTCGCATCTTTGTCCCTTACTTCAAGCTATCCTATATCAAGTGTTGCGTTCCTCATGATGGAAGAGGGATAGGTTGTGAAACCTGAATGTGGAACCTCTATGCTGCTTGCTATAATTGATTGAGAAAAGGGCTTTAGGTTAGTCTCATCTCTATCCCTTACCTCAACCTATCCTATATCAAGTCTCCCCTTCGATGTGGTTCATAATGGGATGGCTAAGCTTGTGTTTGTGCTTTCCCTCATAGGCAAAGCCTTCTCATAGCAGAAGGGAATTACTTTTAAAACCTTGAATATGGTCTGGTTGTCAATCAAGGGAATATTGGTTATCCAGGGTTTGACAATATTTTCTTTTGCAGGGTTACAAAATTTAAGTGGCCATACCGTGATGTAAAAGTTGTTACCGATAATGGAAAAAAGTTTGTAGCTGATGTTGTCATCATTGTTCTTCCTCTGGGTGTACTAAAAGCAAAATAAGTAATATTAGTTGTGGGTTCTCCACCTCTCTCGATGGTAGTATAACTTGCTCAGATTCCTCCTTCTCTCCTGTACCCCGGTGGATTAGATCTTTCTATTAAGACTAAGGATTGAATTCCCTGCTTTTGAATCTTTCTATGGCAACAGATTCTTATACTACCGCTGCTAAGGTTTGTCACATCCCTGTATATATACATAATTTTTTTTTTTTTAAAGAAACGGTAAAACTATATTACATTTACATAACCCTTACCGTAACCATTGTTGCGCAGTTTAACATTTACATTAGCTGAACTGAGGTGATATATCTTGGACCTACAATATTTGTTTGACAAACTATACAAATTATTGACTTAAGGTTCGGCTTGACTGCATGGGTGACATGTGTAATGAACGGCAATCGGATTACATGCCTTGTCCGACCCGTAGCCTTTTCCGGCATTGAGTTGTTGGCAGCATTTAAGTTTCTTGTCAGTGATTCAATAGGTGGCATGGCTCACCCGCTTGGCCATGTGACTCATTGGTTCTCGCACCCTTGGCCTTCACGCCTTGGATTCCCGCTCTATTCCTACGGTGGAGATCTAATGCCCAGATCGGAGGGCAGGGAAACGCCTAAGGGTTTGAGGCCTTTCATAAACCCCTTAGAGCTTTGCTCGTGGCTCATTTGGAACGGGAAGGACTCTTGGCATTTCTATGGTCAATCAATCACCTGGTTTCATTTTTCATTTAACGCCTACCCTGAGCTTCATCTACAACTCCGAGGTCTTATGCTTACTCTTCAAGGACACTGTGCAGGTAATACACTCTGTTTACTTTTAATTTAGACACAGTCTTTTCGACACAGTTTTTCCGCTACAGATTATCTATTTTTTTTTTCCACAAGTTCGGCACAAGCTTTGCATGCGTTTAAAAATGAGGTTTGCTACTGGTTTGTAAGCTCCCATTGACTAATATTCCCGATATTGTTGTGTGCAGGTAAGGTTTGTTACAAGCCCCTTTCCGCTTGTGGAATGACGGAGCCCAAATGCCTCCACCTCCTCCATCTAAGGGTTTCTCTTTCCTAGATGTGCCGAAACGGCTGTGAATAATACCCGCGTGTTTTCCTTCTTTGTTTTTTATATGTACTGGTTTTCAGCTGTTAGATTTCAAGCGAGGAATTCCAAAGGAGATCCTCATGTTTCGCATGTGTTTTTCCTATTCTCAGGTCTTTACGTTTCGACCTACCCTGTTGAGCTATGAGAAACAGGCAGTTTCCCTTGTGCCTTAACCCTCTGCAGCGGTTGAATGATTCGATGGCAATCTTTGCCTTCTTGTGTTTTAGACATTCAAATTCCACTGTTGTATGTAGATGTTGAGGCAGTTGTTAAACTGGCTGCTGTGTTTGGACCTCTCTGGTCAAGGATGTTTTTTTTATTTGGACATAATGAACATTTATTCAGTCTTACTCTTCAGTTCTTCGCTCTTAATTACTATTTGTTCTGTAACTGCTGGTTCGCTTCTGGTTTTTCCTTGGATGGTGAAATTGCATTCCGCTCATACTTGCAGTATGCTCAATCTGATAATGCTGGTTTGCCATTCTGAATTCAGTTAGTTGTTATGTCTAATTCTGTGAGCAGTATGTATTCCGGCTCTACCACTATCGCATAATGTTATCATCTCAGGAATGGTAGTTGGTTTTTCTTTACTATTCCCTTTTTGTTTATGTCCTCCTTATGCAGTTATAGAATGCTGCATTACCAGCATATGGTTCTTTCTGTTACTGAGTTTAAGTTAAAATGAGATTGTTGGATTGTTACAGCGCATACATATATGTAATACCTGTGAATGTATGTGTATGGTTAAGCAATTTCTGTGGTTGCATTCGTTGTCCTTTGAATGGATACTAGGGAACTAGACTTGGCTGGTTAATCATTCTCGAAATATTTACTTCTCAGTACCGTTCAGTTAACTGCAATTTATTTCACTGTTAAGCAACCAGTTTCGTAATATTACTCTTATCGATGGCATTTGGTTATATGTGACTAATTCTCTGGGTTATACGAATTCTCTTGTGGTCACAGTCTCGTAAAGTCTCTAAACTCTGAACTTTGTTCACAATGTGTAATTACATGATTTGTCCAACGGTATTTGGTTAGCATAACTCTGGCTGTTCTCTAAAGGAAAAGTAGTTTAAGGTCTTTTACTTTCCTTCTCTTAACTGTGGATAACACAGGTAATGAAGATAGTCTAGTCGTTCTTTTAATGTACCTATC
The DNA here is from genome assembly GCA_031772625.1 of Pinus tabuliformis. Lineage (NCBI taxonomy): Eukaryota > Viridiplantae > Streptophyta > Pinopsida > Pinales > Pinaceae > Pinus > Pinus tabuliformis. The sequence continues at coordinate 1,282,563,635 of CM062817.1, read as the reverse complement.
TGCTCGGATACCCACCACAGTGCTTCTGGTCCGACTTATTGTTTTATATGTTTCTTTTATTTGAACTACCATTAGCGTGTCAGGTTTTCTCTTTTACAATTATCTGGCATTTAAATAATCTGACATTTAAATAGTAATATTTGCCTGAATCAAATATACTAAAGCAATATGATATCAAAGGAAAATTTATGATGTAAGGGTCTGCACTGTCAACTACTGTAAATTTATCTGCAGTGTGGTCAACAGTCATTGCTGAACTAATTTTCCTTCAATGCTAACGCGTACCTGGTTCACCAGTGTTGTATATATACGCTTCAGAAATTCACCTGCAATCCATATTTGCTCTTGTCCACCCAACCTTGAGATCCATCGCTAAGACTGGAATCTCCCCCCGAGCTATCTTGCAGGCCTACAGCCCTCAACAAGATACATGCACCTTGTGCCTGGTTATCTGGTCCTTACCAGACTTAACCAGCTTATTTTTTTTCCTTTGGAATCCTTCTGTCTGTCCCTACAGCACAGAATTCCTCTTTTCTCTACCCAGGACTTTTCCCCGTTAGGGAGGGTAGTTTCAGTCAGTTTTCATAACTGATTTTCTTCTTCAAATCCTCCTTTCAGAGGTTGCCAGCATTTCAAGAAGTATATATTTTCCAATATATTTTAATTCACAAATAAAATAATATGATTAGAGTTTTTTTTATAAAATAAAAGAACAACAATCTTTCAACTCCATCTCTTACTACAGTAAAATTCCAACATTTACATTTTTCCGGGGTCATCACATCTCCCCCTCCTGAGATTGGACATCGTCCCGATGTCTGTTTTCCCTAAACAATTCCGGGTAAGCTTTTTTTATGAGCTCTTCGTCTTCCCAAGTGGCCTCATCAGGCCCATAGTGCTGCCACTGCACTTTAACTTCGGTAATAGCTCGCTTCTGCAGTCGCACTTCTCTTCGGTCGAGGATGTTCAGTGGTTCGACCAGAACCTCGCCTTCCGGTTCGACCTGCAATCAACAACAATTCCAGTCATTTCCTGCCTGGGATAAAAGCTTAACTAGATCAACCAGATTAGTTCTTACCCATACATCCTGCCATTTGATCACATGTTTAGGGTCGTAAATGTATTTTTTTAGTATAGAAACGTGGAAAACATTGTGGATCCTAATATGACTTGGCAGGGCGAGTTGGTAAGCCACCGGCCCCACTCTTGCCAAGACCTGAAAAGGTCCAAAATAGCGAGGAGCAAGTTTGGCAAACCCGCTCCATTGCAGGGTGCTCCTTTTGGCTTGGATCCTCACAAAAACATGGTCGTTGACCTGATATTCTTTGAACCTTCTTTTCTGATCTGCAAAACTTTTTTGTCTGTCCTGAGCAGCCTTTAAATTGGTACGCACCCTTTTTACCATGTCTTCCATTTCTTTGAGCATTTCTGGTCCCAATCTTAATTTATCCTCAGGTCCACCCCAGCTTGAGGGTGTGCGGCATTTCCGCCCATACAAGACCTCAAAGGGACTCAGCTGTGTTGACGTGTGATATCCATTATTATATGCGAATTCAACCAGGTGTAAATATTCCTCCCATTGAGTTGGTTTCTGCATTACACATGCTCTCAACATGTCCTCCACTACCTGGTTCACTCGTTCTGTTTGACCATCGGTCTGGGGATGATAGGTTGTGCTGAAATTCAGCTGTGTTCCCAGTTCAGTAAACAATTTTCTCCAAAAAGTTAACGTGAATTTTACATCACGATCATATATTATTATCTTCGGAAGTCCATGCATTTTGAACACATTCTGCATAAAAATATGAGCAATTTGCACATCCTTATAAGTTGACTGCACAGGTATAAAGCATGATGCCTTACTCAGTTTATCTACCACTACCATAATGGAGTCATTGTTTCTCTTTGTCTGAGGCAACCCGGTTATAAAATCCATAGAAATAGTTTCCCATTTCCACTCTGGAATGGGTAAAGGTTGTAGCAGCCCTGCTGGATGCAAATGCTCTGCTTTAATCTGTTGACACTCCAAACACCGTGCCAAGTATTCAGCTACATTCTTTTTCATTCCTGGCCAATAATATTCTTTTCTAAGTGCGGTGACCATTTTTTGGTATCCTGGGTGCCCGGTATAGTGGCTGATGTGAAATTCATCCAAAATCAGATTCCTAAGACCATCTTTGTTAGGTACATACAGCCTCTTATTAAAATACAGCATTCCGGCATCATCTAATTCATATCCCTGCTGCATTTTCCCGCTAGAAAGTTGTTGTACCTGCTGTTTTATTTGCTGGTATTCAGCATCTTGATCTGCTGTTGTTTTTATCATTTCAAATAAGGAATTCTTCCATTTACTGATCGAAATTTCATACAAGCACTACACCTTCCGACTTAATGCGTTGGCTACACGGTTCTCCTTCCCTTTTAATTGTTTAATTTCAAAATCGAATCCACTTAGAAAATCCGCCCAATGGGCTTCCCTCGTATTTAAGGTAGGTTGGTTGAAATAATTTGTCAAGTTGTGATGATATGTTAACAACAGAAATTTTCTCCCCAAGAGATAATGTCGCCACATCTTCAGTGCGTGTATAACAGCTGCCAATTCTAAGTCGTAGGCAGAATTTTTCTGCTCATGTTCCTTTAGCTTTCTTGATTCGTACGCGATTGCTCTTCCTTCCTGCATCAATACTCCGCCCACACCATCCTTACTCACATCAGTACATACCAGGTAATCCTTATTAGGATCAGCTATACTCAAGATGGGGCGGTGGTGAGTAAATGTTTAAGTTGCTCAAAGCTCCGCTGACACTCTGAGGTCCATTTGAATACCCTTCCTTTCTTTTGTAAGGAGGTGATAGGGTATGCTACCCTTGAAAAACCTTCCACGAATCTTCTATAATAGCCAGCTAGCCCCATAAAGGACCTGATATCTGCCACATCCTTTGGTACGGGCCATTCCATTATAGTCCTTATCTTTTCAGGGTCCACTGCAATCCCTTCTTTGGTGATTATATGGCCTAAGTATTGTATTTCCTCCCTGAAGAAATCACACTTGCTGAACTTAGCGTATAGTTGATGTTCCCGGAGAGTTTGTAGCACTAATCTGAGATGTTCCTCGTGCTCCTTCCTAGAACGAGAATATATCAGAATATCATCGATAAATATCAATACAAATTTATCCAAGAACCTATGAAACACACTGTTCATCAAACACATAAAGGTGGCAGGTGCATTGGTCAAGCCAAAAGGTAGCACCACAAACTCGTAGTGCCCATACCGTGTTCTGAAAGCTGTCTTAGCGATATCTTCCTCCTTAATCCTAATCTGGTGATACCCGGATCGCAGATCGATCTTAGAGAACACTGTTGCCCCCTTCACTTGATCGAAGAGTTCATCAATCCGAGGTAAAGGATATTTATTTTTGATCGTGAGCTTGTTCAGCTGACGATAGTCTATGCACATCCGAAGAGTTCCATCTTTTTTCTTGACAAATAACACTAGGGCTCCCCATGGTGATACACTGGGGCGAATGTAATTTTTGTCTAGCAGCTCTTGCAGTTGCATTTTTAATTCTGTTAATTCAGGTACGCTCATTCGATAAGGTGCCTGCGACACTGGTGCTGCCCCCGGTGTCAATTCGATGGTAAAGTCTATATCTCTTTTGGGTGGCAGCCCCGGTATCTCCTCTGGAAAAACATCTGCAAATTCTTGTATTACGGGAATATTTTCCAGCGTGGCTGTTTTATCCTTCTGATTTGCATATCATACCTGAATGGCATAAATTTGACATTTCTTTTTGATACATTTAGCTAGCTGGGATGCCGTGATCGACCGGATCTTCACGGGGTGCTTGATCCCTTGCAGTCCCTGCTTCTCCCCAAAGTCATCTTTATAGTAAATGGTTTTTGTCTTGCATTTTGCTAATGACTATTGCTTTTCTAGCCAATCCATCCCAATCAGAATGTCATATGAACCCAACGGAAGGACATTCAGATCCACTACTATTGGTTGTCCTGCTATGGTTAAAGAGCAATTATTAATTTTTGCCAAGACCCGTCTTTTGGCTCCCGTAGCTAACTGTACCAGCCATGGATTCCTGAATTTTTCAGATTGTAGCTTACACTATTCTACCATCTTTGGGCTAATATAACTTAAAGTGGCTCCTGGATCAATGAGAACAACTATAGAAAGGTTCGAAATTTTACCTTCAAATTCCACCATAGTCGGCTGGTATTCCGCTTGACGATCATCGAGGGCGTTAATCCTTGGTACGCTACGTCCCACATCCCCAACGGTCGATGCTTCGTGAATCTGGGATATCTGATCCGTACCCTTCCGCTGCAGGCAGTTTTTGACGTAGTGTGGTCCTCCACAGCCCCAACATTGAACTGGAGGTCTGGCCATTCCTTCACCCTCCGGCCTTGTAGGTTGTTCACTCACTCTGGACTCACTGGTTGGCCTAGCCCTAAGTGACCCTCTTGCTACAGTTCTGCTGTTCTGCCCTTTGCCAGCTCCCTTACTACCATTACTGCGACTTCCTTTGCTATTTCCAACAGTCTTGTTACCTCTTCTTTCATTCCATCTTTTATTTGGAGCATCTCCCCTCTGTTTATTCTGCTGGTAACAGATTCTAGCCTTGCGGATAGCTTCATCCATTGTCCTAGGATTGTCAAACTCGATCCTTTCTCTTATATATAGAGGTAAACTGCTTACAAACCTTTGCACCTTGGCTTTCTCCTCCTTAATATAGGGCACATAACGAAGCAGGGAAGTAAAACGGTTGATAAATTCGTCCATAGTCTGCTGTCCCAACCGTAAATCATGGAATTCCCTTGCTTTTTCATCGTAGAAGCGCTTGGTCAGATATCTCTCTTTGAAGTATTTCTGAAACTTTTCCCATGTTATGGTCTGTTTGCTTACCCCCTCAACGATATTAATTTCCTCCCACCACAGGGTTGCTTTACCTTGTAACTGGAAGATGGCCAATCGTGCCTTCAAGTTATGGTCATACTCGTACAACTGGAAATATTTGTTCATGTTAATTAACCATGCTTCAGCCACTTCTTCCTGTTCCCCATCGAAATGTGGAGGGTTTAATTTTTCGAAATTCTCCCTGCAGCTCCATTCTCTAACGTTTTGAAGTCTGTTGTTTGAGTACGTTATCGGAATGGTCCTCCTTTTCCTTTGAGTTTTCAGGTCCAGTTTGATAGTTTCGTTCTTCTGTCATCCTTTGCTGTTCCGCACTGGGATTAGCTAGTGGTGGGTTCTGCCTATCCGACAAACTCTTCAGAATTCTTTCTTGTTCCACCATCAGTCGCACATTATCCTCTCGTAAACGTGCCATCTCATTCTTCAGCTCCTGAATAGTTTCCAGTATTGCAAGGTTTGTACTACGTGTCTCCTCGCCAAGCTGTACCCACAGCTCTGGGTTTTCCCGAGGAGCGCTGCCGGCTCTCTGCATATTCACTGTTTTCTATCTGTTGGCTATTAGCTGTTATTGTTCCTGTGTCTCACCCCTAGAAATGGGACAGGAAAAGTAGTTAGTTTGATTAACTCTCTCCCTTACAGATGTATGGGATAGTTATCTGTACATTTGAACATGCTGTTCCAGAGGCCACAGTATTGTAATGTGGCTCTGATACCAATTTGTCACATCCCTGTATATATACATGATTTTTTTTTTTTTTTAAAGAAATGGTAAAACTATATTACATTTACATAACCCTTACCGTAACCATTGTTGCGCAGTTTAACATTTACATTAGCTGAGCTGAGGTGATATATCTTGGACCTAAAATATTTGTTTGACAAAATATACAAATTATTGACTTAAGGTTCGGCTTGACTACATGGGTGACATGTGTAATGAACGGCATTCAAATTACATTCCGTGTCCGACCCGTAGCCTTTTCCGGCGTTGAGTTGTTGGCGGCATTTAAGTTTCTTGTCAGTGATTCAATAGGTGGCCTGGCTCACCCGCTTGGCCATGTGACTCGTTGGTTCTCGCACCCTTGGCCTTCACGCCTTGGATTCCCGCTCTATTCCTACGGTGGAGATCTAATGCCCAGATCGGAGGGCAGGGAAACGCCTAAGGGTTTGAGGCCTTTCATAAACCCCTTAGAGCTTTGCTCGTGGCTCATTTGGAACGGGAAGGACTCTCGGCATTTCTCTGGTCAATCAATCACCTGGTTTCGTTTTTCATTTAACGCCTCCCCTGAGCTTCATCTACAGCTCCGAGGTCTTATGCTTACTCTTCAAGGACACTGTGCAGGTAATACACTCTGTTTACTTTTAATTTAGACACAGTTTTTCCGCTACAGATTATCTCTTTTTTTCCACAAGTTCGGCACAAGCTTTGCATGCATTTAAAAATGAGGTTTGCTACTGGTTTGTAAGCTCCCATTGACTGATATTCCCGATATTGTTGTGTGCAGGTAAGGTTTGTTACAAGCCCCCTTTCCGCTTGTGGAATGACGGAGCCCAAATGCCTCGACCTCCTCCGTCTCATACCAGGTAAGCAAGCGACTCTAAAACCTGGTGCGAAGTCTAAGGGTTTCTCTTTCCTTGATGTGCCGAGACGGCTGTGAATAATACCCGCGTGTTTTCTTATATGTACTGGTTTTCAGCTGTTAGATTCCAGACGAGGAATTCCAGAGGAGATCCTCATGTTTCGCATGTGTTTTTCCTATTCTCAGGTCTTTACGTTTCGACCTACCCTGTTGAGCTATGAGAAACAGGCAGTTTCCCTTGCGCCTTAACCCCGTGCAGCGGTTGAATGATTCGATGGCAATCTTTGCCTTCCTGTGTTTTAGACATTCAAATGCCACTGTTATATGTAGATGTTGAGGCAGTTGTTGAACTGGCCGCTGTGTTTGGACCTCTCTGGTCAAGGATGTTTTTATTTGGACATAATGAACATTTATTCAGTCTTACTCTTCCGTTCTTCGCTCTTAATTACTATTTGTTCTGTAACTGCTGGTTCGCTTCTGGTTTTTCCTTTGATGGTGAAATTGCATGTCGCTCATACTTGCAGTATGCTCAATCTGATAATGCTGGTTTGCCATTCTGAATTCAGTTAGTTGTTATGTCTAATTCTGTGAGCAGTATGTATTCCGGTTCTACCACTATCGCATAATGTTATCATCTCAGGAATGGTAGTTGGTTTTTCTTTACTATTCCCTTTTTGTTTATGTCCTCCTTACGCAGTTATAGAATGCTGCATTACCAGCGTATGGTTCTTTCCGTTACTGAGTTTAAGTTAAAATGAGATTGTTGGATTGTTACAGCGCATACATATATGTAATACCTGTGAATGTATGTGTATGGTTAAGCAATTTGTGTGGTTGCATTCGTTGTCCTTTGAATGGATTCTAGGGAACTAGACATGGCTGGTTAATCATTCTCGAAATATTTACTTCTCAGTACCGTTCAGTTAACTACAATTTATTTCACTGTTAAGCAACCAGTTTCGTAATATTACTCTTATCGATGGCATTTGGTTATATGTGACTAATTCTCTAGGTTATACGAATTCTCTTGTGGCCATAGTCTCGTAAAGTCTCTAAACTCTGAACTTTGTTCACCATGTGTAATTACGTGATTTGTCCTACGGTAGTTGGTTAGCATAACTCTGGCTGTTCTCTAAAGGAAAAGTAGTTTGAGGTCTTTCACTTTCCTTCTCTTAACTGTGGATAATACAGGTAATGAAGATAGTCTAGTCGTTATTTTAATGTACCTATCCGCTCGGATACCCACTACAGTGCTTCTGGTCTGACTTATTGTTTATATGCTTCTTTTATGTGAACTACCATTAGCGTACCAGGTCTTCTCTTTTACAATTATCTCACATTTAAATAATATGACATTTAGATAGTAATATTTGCCTGAATCAAATATACTAAAGCAGTATGATATCAAAGGAAAATTTATGATGTAAGGGTCTGCCCTGTCAACTACTGTAAATTTATCTGCAGTGTGGTCAACAGTTATTGTTGAACTAATTATCCTTCAAATGCTAACTCGTACCTGGTTCACCAGTGTTATATATATATATATATATATATATATATATATATATATATATATGCTTCAAAAATTCAACTGCAATCCATATTTGCTCTTGTCCACCCAACCTTGAGATCCATCGCTAAGACTGGAATCTGCCCCCGAGCTATCTTGCAGGCCTACAGCCCTCAACAAGATACATGCACCTTGTGCCTGGTTATCTGGTCCTTACCAGACTTTACCAGCTTATTTTTTTTCCTTTGGAATCCTTCTGTCTATCCCTACAGCACAGAATTCCTCTTTTCTCTACCCAGGACTTTTCCCCGTTAGGGAGGGTAGTTTCAGTCAGTTTTCATAACTGATTTTCTTCTTCAAATCCTCCTTTCATAGTTTGCCAGCATTTCAAGAAGTATATATTTTCCAATATATTTTAATTCACAGTTAAAATAATATGATTAGAGTTTTTTTTATAAAATAAAAGAACAACAATCTTTCAACTCCATCTCTTACTACGGTAAAATTCCAACATTTAACTTTTCCGGGGTCATCACAAGGTTGTTTGGTTGTACCATTCTCTTTATGTCTGTGAGGGGACGACGACACTTACTCCCATTCAAAATTGTCGTCTTACTCCCATTCAAAACTATGACTTTTATCTTACTTGCTTACTCTTGCTCTTACTATTACTGCAACCGAGGATCGATCTGGAACCCTACATTCTAGCCAGCATGAAATGAACGATCTCCTTCATCCAAGCAAGATGATGTATTCTAAAAATCCTTTGAAGTAATGCACAATAGGCAGAATGAATGAATGGAGGTTGTACGCGACCCAGATGAAGGATTGATAGGCTGCAGCTATGGGACGCTACTTTGATTCCGGATAGATCAAGCAACAACTACTCTTGGGGGAGTATTTGGAAGAGTGAATCTGAACACCCTTGCTTTTTCCATAAGCATCAGGTTGGGTAGCTCACTATTGTGCCTAGGTTATCAAAAATCTAAGTTTGGTTTTGAAAGGTTTAGGAGTGACGATAAGTTTAGTGTTGTTCTATTTCAAAACTATTATAGTTTAGTTTTGTTAATAGTGCCATAAAAAAGGGGAAGGTAAATAAAGGGAATGATATCTTGAAGAGGCTTGGGAGGGGAAGATTTAGGCTTACTCACTTTCTTTAAGGTTTCTTTAATATTAGTGAAAGAATACCCAATTATTTTTTCGACACTCTTGGCAACTTGTTTAAGATGATCTTTATCAATATTTGAGAGATGATCTTTATCAATATTTGGGAATTCTATTGATCTATTGATCAAAGTAGTGCTTAAAACAACATATTTACAAGAAAGAAGGTGTTGAAAGCCAACATAGAGATCCATGTAAATTTTATTGCTATAGATTTAAATAAGAGAGATCCATGTAAATTTTATTGCTATAGATTTAAATAAGAGAGATTCATTCAATTTTTTGGCACCTCAGAACTTAAGAATTGGGAGAGGGGCTTTTTGAAATTTCACCATGATCTTACTATGTTCAAAATAACTCAATATTTTTGAAAAGGATATAAGAATGCATGCAGAATTAATTGAGATGAGATGTTTTCTCTGAAATAACTTTAGATCGATAAAAGGGCTACAACGCTCACTATTTTTGAAAATGATATTAGAATGCATGTAGAATTAATTGACATGAGATGTTTTCTCCAAAATAAATTTTGAGATGTTTTCTCCAAAATAACTTTAGATTGATAAAAGGGTTACAACATTCCTATACAATGAAGCTTAAAAAATCGTAAAAAATCTCAAACAATTCTTCCAATTGTATACTTCTACAATAGAAAATATGAAGCTTAAAAAATATCAAACAATTCATCCAATTGTATACTTCTCTATTTGTCCAGAGACAAAAGTTTGATTATAGATTTTCATTCTATTATTACAGTATAACCTTTGATTATACTTTTCTAAATTAGATAAATTATCTTAAAAGACAAATCATATAAACAAAAAATAATGGGTTATTATATCCCATCTATATAAGCTTATCACTTTTAAGAATCATCCTAATAAGCAACAATAGAATTTGGAGTACCTATGTCTTTAATTTTTTCGTTCCCATTTTCTCTATCTTCTCAATTGGGATTTTCTTCCTCTTATGAGTAGGGGAAAACTATAAAGAGAGATCCCTTCTACCTCAACGCTTTGGCAAATTAAATTTCAAGAACAATGTGTATTCTCTACCACAGGTGCCTACCTCTGACCTCTTTTATCGTAACATCACAACTGAGTTAACCGCTCTCAATAGTTGCGCTTCGAAATAATCTCTGACCTCTTTTAACATAACATAGTAAGTAATCTAACTACCCTCAATAGTTACGCTTCGAAATAAATCAAGTTGGCAAAATGACTTGAATGTATCGCTTCGAAATAAATCAAGCAAGCAAAATGACTTGAAAGTATCCGAGAGATAACCCACCAGAGATTCTTCTCTACCACTGGTGCCGAAATCTAACTTATTTTATCATAACTAAGCTAACCGTTGTGCTTCAAAATAAATCAAAAAGGCAAAATCTGCATTCCATTTCAATTAATATACTCTCAATAATCTCTGTTGTTGGTGGCAAACTCAAAACCTATTTTATCATAACTAAGATAACCACTCTCAATAGGTGTGCCTCGAAATAAATCAAACAAACAAAATATGCATTCCATTTCAAAAAAAATTAACATAATCTCAGTGACTGCTCTCAATAGTTGCGCTTCGAAATAAATCAAACAGGGAAAATCTACATTCCACTTCAATTAACAGGCCCTCAATTACTTACTACAGTTCAATTAACCTACCCTCAATGACATACTATAGATGACTATTTTCATTGTCAACTCACCCCTTTTTCACTAAGTTATTGTTTGACTATTTTCATTGTTAACTCACTGCTTTTTCACTAAGTTACTGTTAGTTGTAAAAGATCCAATTCAAGAGATTGATGAACACCAACTCATGATATACAAATATTGATGAACAACAACTCATGATACACATTTCTTGTGTGGTTGATTTGAAAATGAACACAATATTTTTGACACGAGATTTCATAGACCTCAAGAATTATTTCCATTATAACCCAAACGAAATTATTTCAAAGCTTTTGTGTTTGATTTAAAAATAAACACAATGTTTTTGACACGAGATTTCATAGCCCAGGAAAGAATTTTTTTATTGTAACCCAAATGGTAATGAAATGATGGAAAAGTAAGAATCGTTTAATTCACCACGGATAAACTGAATATCACTTTTGATAAGCGCAGTGACAAGCTACATGAGCTATGAATCTAAACTAAGCATATCCCTCTGCACTAAGGGACACATTACCAGGGCTGACATCGTTGGCTTTGTCAGAGTGGGCAGGTATCCCATCTGCCATGCAGACTTGTAAAAATATAAAAATGATATATTACGTGGTGGTAAAGCTATTATGAAGAACAAAAATATATTAAAAGAAGGCAAAATTATATGGAAGGAAAACCGAATATTTTATTGCATGGAAAGTATCAAATGACGTCCTGTTTTTGGAATTTTGTAAAAATGAATCATATGTGCTTTCCTCTTTTTTGGAATTTTCGAAGAGGGCAACAAATTTATCCTTACAGGAATACCTTACCTTTCGATGATATTATGGGAATATTTTATTTATATCTATATATATATATATATATTTCTCGAAATTTGAAGCTTAAAAAATCTCAAAAAATCTCGAACAATTCTTCCAATTGTATACTTCTACAATAGAAAATGTGCTTATGATGCTTATTTCTATTTGTACAAAGACAGATGATTGATTATAGATTTTCATTCTATTATTACAAGAATAACCTTTGATTATAATTTTATAAATTAGATAAATCATCTTAAAAGACAAAACATATAAACAAAACATAATGGTTCATTATATCTTATCTATATAAGCTTATCACTTTTAAGAATCATCCTAATAAGCAACAATAGAATTTGGAGTACCTATGTCTTTAATTTGTTCAATCCCATTTTCTCTATCTTCTCAATTGGGATTTTCTTCCAGTTATGAGTGGGGGAAAACTATAAAGAGAGATCCCTTCTACCTCAATGCTTTAGCAAATTAAATTTCAACAACAATGTGTATTCTCTACCACTAGTGCCTACCTCTGACCTCTTTTATCATAACATCGCAATTGGGTTATCCGCTCACAATAGTTGCGCTTCGAAATAACCTATGACCTCTTTTATCATAACATAGTAAGTAATCTAACCGCTCTCAATAGTTGTGCTTTGAAATAAATCAGTTTGGCAAAATGACTTGAAAGTATCACTTCGAAATAAATCAAGCAAGCAAAATGACTTGAAAGTATCCGAGAGACAACCGACCAAAGATTCTTTTCTACCACTGGTGCCGACATCTGACCTATTTTATCATAACTAAGCTAACCGCTCCAATAGTTGTGCTTCAAAATAAATCAAAAAGCTAAAATTTAAATTCCATTTCAATTAACATACTTTCAATTATCTCTACCACTGGTGCCAACCTCAAACCTATTTTATCATAACTAAGCTAACCACTCTCAATAGGTGCACTTCGAAATAAATCAAATAAACAAAATCTACATTCCATTTCAATTAACATACTCTCAATGACTACTCTCAATAGTTGCGCTTCGAAATAAATCAAATAGGGAAAATTCGCATTCCACTTCAATTAATAGACCGTCAATGACTTACTACAGTTCAATTAACCTGCCCTCAATGACATACTATAGATGACTATTTTCGTTGCCAAATCATCCCTTTTTTTCACTAAGTTACTGTTTGACTATTTTCATTGTTAACTCAGTGTTTTTTCACTAAGTTAGTAAGTTACTGTTATTTGTAACAGATGCAATGTCAAAAGATTGATGAACACCAACTCATGATATACAAATATTGATGAACAAACTCATGATACACATTTCTTGTGTGGTTGATTTGAAAATGAACACGATATTTTTGACACGAGATTTCATAACCCGCAAGAATTGATTCCATTATAACCCAAATAAACTTATTTCATAGCTTTTGTGTTTGATTTAAAAATAAAAACAATGTTTTTGACACGAGATTCCATAGCCGGGGAAAAAAATAATTATTGTAACCCAAATGGTAATGAGATGATGGAAAAGTAAGAATGGTTTAATTTACCAAGAATAAACTGAATATCACTTCTGATAAGCGCAGTGACAAGCTACATGAACTACGAATCTAATCTAAGCATATCCCTCTACACTAAGGGACACATTACCAGGGCTGACATCATTGGCTTTCTCAGAGTGGGCAGGTATCCCATCTGCCATGCAGACTTGTTAAAAATATAAAAAAGATATATTATCTCGTGGTAAAGCTATTATGAAGAACAAAAATATATTGAAAGAAGGCAAAAGTATATGAAAGTAAAACTGAATATTTTATTTCATGGAAAGTATCAAACGACGTCCTGTTTTTGGAATTTTGTAAAAATGAATCATATGTGCTTTCCTATTTTTTGGAATTTTTGAAGAGGGCAACAAATTTTATAAATTTATCCTTACAGAAATACCTTACCTTTCCATGATATTATGAGAATAATTTTTTATTTTTATTTTTTTATTATATCTATATATATATATATATTTCTCAGAATATGAAGCTTAAAAAATCTCAAAAAATCTCAAACAATTCTTCCAATTGTATACTGCTACAATAGAAAATGTGCTTGTGATGCTTATTTCTATTTTTCTAGAGACAAAAGATTGATTATAGATTTTCATTCTATTATTACAAGTATAACCTTTGATTATACTTTTATAAATTATATAAATTATCTTTAAAGACAAAACATATAAACAAAACATAATCGGTTATTATATCCCATCTATATAAGCTTATCACTTTTAAGAATTGTCCTAATAAGCAACAATAGAATTTGGAGTACCTATGTCTTTAACTTGTTCAATCCCATTTTCTTTATCTTCTCAATTGTGATTTTCTTCCTCTTAAGAGTGGGGGGAAACTATAAAGAGAGATCCCTCCTACCTCAAGGCTTTTGGCAAATTAATTTTCAAGAATAGTGTGTATTCTCTACCACTGGTGCCTACCTCTGACCTCTTTTATCATAACATCCCAACTGAGCTAACCGCTCTCAATAGTTGCACTTCAAAATAACCTTTGACCTCTTTTATCATAACATAGTAAGTAATCTAACGGCTCTCAACAGTTGCGCTTCAACATAAATAAATTTGGCAAAATGACTTGAAAGTATCACTTCAAAATAAATCAAGCAAGCAAAATGACTTGAAAGTATCCAAGTGACCCACCAGAGATTCTTCTCTACCATTAGTGCCGACATCTGACTTATTTTATCATAACTAAGCTAGTCTCTCCCAATAGTTGTGCTACGAAATGAATCTCTCAATAATCTCTGCCACTGGTGCCAACCTCAAACCTATTTTATGATAAATAAGCTAACCACTCTTAATAGTTGTGCTTCAAAATAAATCAAACAAACAAAATCTACATTACATTTCAATTAACATACTCTCAATAAATTCTCTCAATAGTTGCACTTCAAAATAAATCAAACAGGGAAAATCTGCATTCCACTTCAATAACAGACCCTCAATGACTTACTACAGTTCAATTAACCTGCCCTCAATGACATACTATAGATGACTATTTTCATTGTTTAACTATTTTCGTTGTTAACTCACTGCTTTTTCACTAAGTTACTAAGTCACTGTTTGTAACAGATGCAATGTCAAAAGATTGATGAACACCAACTCATGATATACAAAGATTGATGAACAACAACTCATGATACACATTTCTTGTGTGGTTGATTTAAAAATGAACACAATATGATTTCGTATCTCGCAAGAATTATTTCCATTATAACCGAAATGAAATTATTTCAAAGCTTTTGTGTTTGATTTAAAAATAAACACAATGTTTTTGACATAAGATTTCATAGCCCAGGAAAGAATTTTTTTATTGTAACCCAAATGGTAATGAAATGATGGAAAAGTAATAATTGTTTAATTTACCATGGATAAACTGAATATCACTTCTGATAAGCGCAGTGACAAGCTACATGAGCTACGAATCTAAACTAAGCAATCCCTCTGCACTAAGGGACACATTACCAAGGCTGACATCACTAGCTTTGTCAGAGTGGGCAGCAGGGTTGGAATTTGACGGGCATTTTGCTCGTCATGAGGCATTTCACCCGTAAAATACGTTTTAAATTTTTAAATGACCGTTGAAGGTGAAGTGTTCTGAAATGTGAAGAACTTATTTTTGATGGGTTAATTTTTTTGGAAAACTTTATTAATACCTTATCTCGCACCATTCCATTAGTCGAAGATTTTTTCTATGGGAAAGGATATACTATAGTTTCGAGGCGGTAATGTTGATCAAATACGGAATGGTTTGGTCAGCAAACCAACATTAATTTGGAATCTTTCCCTCGACGATTTCCGCGATTTGTGCATGCTCTCCCTGTCTTTCCTCTTTCATATTTGGATTCCAACAATAGCATACCCGACGAATGTGGACTTGTTTTCTTTGTACAATCAAGTTCATGAACCAATCTAAGTGTTGTTGCATGTAATGGTAGAATTCTTCAACTCTTTGATCATCGGAGACTGTAAAACTGTTGACATGTTGCATGATAGTTTGATTAGAAAAAACTTCTTCAAACTCATTGGCCTCTGAAGCTAATGTACTTGGTCCCTTGCAGAAATCTTGCAACACAAAATCTGTTGAAGGATCGCATGGTGGCAAAATTAGACCTACAGTCTAGAGACGATAGCTCGTTCAAATCTAGCAAATTTTGGCTAAAAGAGTTGCATATGCTCCAAGATAATAGTAAGATGGAGATCTCTCCAATGCTAACGACGAAAAATATATGGTAAAAATTCTACCTTCTTGAAAAAATTAAGGACATTTTGCCCAGTAAAATGCCCTATGATTGGGAAAATTGCCAAATTCCAACCTTGTTGAAGGAAAACAGCGGCGCACGAGAGAATAGAATGAAGTGGTGGTTGTATGCAAGTTGGGTTTTGAACTTTCCATGAAACCAAGTCTGTTATAACTTATAAGAATAACCTTGAAACCAAATGCTAATACAGTAGAGGCATTGTGTATGAGATTGAAGATTCTGCTTGCAGGGGTGGGTTCTTAGTATCAAGAAGTAAAACAATCGACCCAAATTAATATCATTATTGCTGGCATTTCTTGTTCCATGAATTCCTTGGGTTTTTTTTAATATTCTATTGACTCCATTGGTTATGCGTGCCTTTACTTATAATTTACCTATCCATTATCATTGTTGCCCTTAATTATTGGTTTCGAAAAATCCAATCTATGGAATGTTTGGATCATAGATTTGAATTACTACAAATTTAATTAAAATATTTTTAATACTTAGAAGAAGGGAACTATCCACAATGATTTGTATCATCTTCTAACAATTTTTTTTTTTTTTCACATTGTGGGAAACAGTGAAGCCCTCTATAACTGTTGTAGACTCTATTGCTTGATCACCTCACTAATCATGGCACACCCATTGCTTTAAATACAATTGCAGGACAACTCTGTTGTAGAAATTCTACTTTGCAATGCTTGGATATATGCTTCACATTTATTTTTCCAAGGACGACTCTATTGCTTGATCACCTCACTAATCATGGGACACCCATTGCCTATACAATTGCAGGACAACTTTGTTGTAGAAATTCTACTTTGCAATGCTTGGATATATGCCTTCACATTTATTTTCCAAGGACGAACCTTGTTCGAGTTCTCAATTTCTAATGGCCTCAATATTCAAGTACTCATTCTTTTATAAATATATAGATATATATCAAATTTTTATAATCCCATACCGTAAAATAATTAGTTATAGTTGTTGTACCATATTCTCGCAGATTTTTTAGCTTGCATTTTATTGGTAAATGGAGAGTGGAACACTCTACAATTGTTGCAGACTTTGTTTCTTAATCATTTCTCTAATCATAGATACTAATTTTCTTATAAATAATTGTAAGATAACTTTGTTTCAAAAATTCTATTTTGCAAGCTTTGGTTATACTTCTCCACGTTTACTTTTGCAATAGTGAGCCTTATTTCAATTTTCTATTTATGGTAGGTCACTTTTGCATTGGTAAACCTGGTTTAAGTTCTCAATTTATGGTAAACTACAACATTCATAGACCCATGCTTCTATATATATAGAGATAGATATTAATTTTTGATAATTCAATATCGGTAAAAAAAATTAATCACCATAATTGGTGAATAATTTAGGGCTTATTATCCATATTTTTTTCCATTTGAAAGCATTGTGAATAGATTTATTGTTAGTAAATATATTATGAGTTGAACCCAAACAAAAATGGGTAACTCAGGCAAACCCCACTACATCAGTCATCCACCATCTCTCACATCTCAGTGTTGACTACTCGAGCTACTGAGTTGTTAATATTGGAAACATTGATTGTCATCATGAGAGTCTTCTTCTTATTGTGTCACATTTATCTCTTTGGTGTTGAAGAAACCAATTGTAAACAAAATAATGTAGATTTACAATAATAATGTAGATATGTTATCTTGGGATTTTTTTTTGACAAAACCATCTAGAAATTGCTTTGTTTGGCTCTTTTTATGCTTTGGCAATTATTACAAATACAAATAGATAGCTATAAATTTATATATATATATATATATATATGTATTTTTACTCCTAGCCTTCACATTTTTAGTCTTTCTCTATTTGATTTTGTGCCACAAGTATTGTAAGCTTTCAATTTTTCATGGGTAAATCTATTTCGACCCCTTTTGACTTGTTGATGTGACTTGAGGTGCATGTTACATATAAATGTTCTAGCATGTCCGGCTCAAGAACAACAAGTTATGGAGATTTTATTGTTATTGTTCATGAAATTGCAAACTAAAATTCATGATTCAATAAATCTTTTCTATGTTATGGTCATTTTGTTTCTTTGCTTATAATAAATATGTGAAAAATTTTAACATTCTTGTAATATTGAAGGGTAATATTTTAATCAAATCTTCATTGATGAAAGGTTAATTTATTATTAAGACATTACTTTTGAAAGTAAAAATTTTAAACATAACGTTTCTTGATGGGCAGCATAAAAACGCAAAATGTCGAAAAAAAATTGGAGAAGAATCCAAATTCCAACCCTGGTGGGCAGGTATCCCATTTGTGATACAGACTTGTTAAAAATATAAAAAAGATATATTATCTAGTGGTAAAGTTATTATAAAGAACCAAATATATTGAAAGAAAGTAAAAGTATATGAAAGGAAAACTGAATATTTTATTTCACGGAAAGTATCAAACGACGTCCTATTTTTTGAATTTTGTAAAAATGAATCATACGTGCTTTCCTTTTTTTCTGGAATTTTCGAAGAGGGCAACAAGTTTTATAAATTTATCCTTACAGGAATACCTTACCTTTCCAGGATATTATGAGAATCATTTTATTGTATATATATATTTATTTCTCGGAATTTGAAGCTTAAAAAATCTCAAAAAGTATCAAACAATTCTTCCAGTTGTATACTTCTACAACAGAAATTGTGAAGCTTAAAAAATATCAAACAATTCTTCCAATTGTATACTTCTACAATAGAAAATGCGCTTACGATGCTTGTATCTATTTGTCCAAAGACAAAAGATTGATTATAGATTTTCATTCTATTATTACAAGTATAACCTTTATAAATTAGATAAATTATCTTAAAAGACAAAACATATAAACAAAACCTAATGGGTTATTATATCCCATTTATATAAGCTTATCACTTTTGAGAATCATCCTAATAAGCGACAATAGAATTTGGAGTACCTATGTCTTTAATTTGTCAATTGGGATTTTTTTCCTCTTATGAGTGGGGTAAAACTATAAGGAGAGATCCCTTCTACATCAATGCTTCGGAAAATTAAATTTCAAGAACAGTATGTATTCTCTACGACTGGTGCCTACCTCTGACCTCTTTTATCATAACATCGCAACTGAGCTAATCGCTCTCAATAGTTGTGCTTTGAAATAACCTCCGACCTTTTTTATTATAACATAGTAAGTAATCTAACTGCTCTCAATAGTTGCGCTTCTAGATAAATCATACAAGCAAAATGACTTGAAACTATCCGAGAGACAACCCACTAGAGATTCTTCTTTACCACTGGTGCTGACATCTGACTTATTTTATCATAACTAAGCTAACCGATCCGAATAGTTGTGATTCGAAATAAATCAAAAAGGCAAAATATGCATTCCATTTCAATTAAGATACTCTCAATAATGTCTGCCACTGGTACCAACCTCAAACCTATTTTATCATAACTAAGCCAACCACTCTCAATAGGTGTGCCTCCAAATAAATCAAACAAACAAAATCTGCATTCCATTTCAATTAACATACTCTCAATGACTGCTCTCAATAGTTGTGCTTCGAATTAAATCAAACGGGGAAAATCTACATTCCACTTTAATTAACACACCCTCAATGTCTTACTACAGTTCAATTTACCTGCCCTTAATGACATACTATAACTAACATGCCCTCAATGACATACTATAGATGACTATTTTCATTGCCAACTCATCCCTTTTTCACTAAGTTACCGTTTGACTATGTTCATTGTTAACTCACTACGTTTTCACTAAGTTACTAAGTTACTGTTATTTGTAGCAGATTCAATGTCAAAAGATTGATGAACACCAACTCATGATATACAAAGATTGATGAACAACAACTCATGATATACATTTCTTGTGTGATTGATTTAAAAATGAACACACTATTTTTGGCACGAGATTTCATAGTCCGAAAAAATTGTTTCCATTATAACCCAAATGAAATTATTTCATAGCTTTTGTGTTTGATTTAAAAATAAACACTGTTTTTGACACGAGATTTCATAGCCCAGGAAAGAATTTTTTTATTGTAACCCAAATGGTAATGAAATGATGAAAAAGTAAGAATTGTTTAATTTACCGCCGATAAACTGAATATCACTTCTCATAAGCACAGTGACAAGCTACATCAGCTACGGATCTAAACTAAGCATATCCCTCTGCACTAAGGGACACATTACCAGGGCTGACATTGTTGGCTTTGTCAGAGTGGGCAGGCATCCCATCTGCCATGCAGACTTGGTTAAAAATTTTAAAAAGATATATTATCTGGTGGTAAAGCTATTATGAAGAACAAAAATATATTGAAAGAAGGAAAAAGCATATGAAAGGAAAACTGAATATTTTATTTCACAGAAAGTATTAAACAAAGTCCTGTTTTGGGAATTTTGTAAAAATGAATCATACGTGTTTTCCTCTTTCTTTCTTTTCTTTTTTTTTTTTTTTTTTTTTTGGAGTTTTTGAAGAGGGAAACAAATTTTATAAATTTATCCTTACAGGAATACCTTTCATTTCCATGATATTATGAGAATAATTTTATATATATATATATATATATTTATTTCTCGGACTTTGAAGCTTAAAAAATCTCAGAAAAATCTCAAAAAAAATTTCCAATTTTATTCTTCTACAATAAAAAAAATGCACTTACGATGCTTATTTCTATTTCCCTAGAGACAAAATATTGATAATAGATTTTCATTCTATTATTACAAGTAAACTTTGATTATACTTTTATAAATTAGATAAATTATCTTAAAAGACAAAACATATAAACAAAACCTAATGGGTTATTATATCCCATTTATTTAAGCTTATCACTTTTAAGAATTATCCTAATAACTAATAAGCAACAATAGAATTTGGAGTACTTATGTTTTTAATTTGTTCAATCCCATTTTCTCTATCTTCTCAATTGAGATTTTCTTCCTCTTATGAGTGTGGAAAAACTATAAAGAGAGATCCCTTCTACCTCAACTCTTTGGCAAATTAAATTTCAAGAACAATGTGTATTCTCTACCACTGGTGCCTACCTCTCACCTCTTTTATCATAACATCACAACTGAGCTAACCACTCTCAATAGTTGCACTTCGAAATAACGTTTGACCTCTTGTATCATACCATAGTAAGTAATCTATCCGCTCTCAATAGTTGCGCTTCGAAATAAATCAATTTGGGAAAATGACTGGAAAGTATCACTTCAAAATAAATCAAGCAAGAAAAATGACTTGAAGGTATCCGAGAGACAACCCACCAGAGATTCTTCTCTACCACTGGTGCTAAGATATGACTTATTTTATCATAACTAAGCTAACTGCTCCCAATAGTTGTGCTTCGAAATAAATCAAAAAGGCAAAATCTGCATTCCATTACAATTAACATACTCTCAATAATCTCTGCCACTGGTGCCAACCTCAAGCCTATTTTATCATAACTAAGTTAACCACACTCACTAGGTGCGCTTCGAAATAAATCAAACAAACAAAATCTGCATTCCATTTCAATTAACATACTCTCAGTGACTGCTCTGAATAGTTGCGCTTCCAAATAAATCAAACAGGGAAAATCTGCATTCCACTTCAATTAACAGACGCTCAATTACTTACTACAGTTCAATTAACCTGCCCTCAATGACATACTATAGATGACTATTTTTATTGTCAACTCACCCCTTTTTCACTAAGTTACTGTTTGACTATTTTCATTGTTAACTTACTGCTTTTTCACTAAGTTACTAAGTTACTGTTATTTGTAACAGATGCAATGTCAAAAGATTGATGAACACCAACTCATGATATACAAAGATTAATGAACAACAACTCATGATTCACATTCCTTGTGTTGTTGATTTAAAAATGAACACAGTATTTTTGGCACGAGATTTCATAGCCTGCAAGAATTGTTTCCATTATAACCCAAATGAAATTATTTCATAGCTTTTGTGTTTGATTTAAAAATGATTTCATAGCCCAGGAAAGAAATTTTTTTATTGTAACCCAAATGGTAATGAAATGATGGAAAAGTGAGAATTGTTTAATTTACCACGGATAAACTAAATATCACTTCTGATAAGCGCAGTGACAAGCTACATGAGCTACGAATCTATACAAAGCATATCCCTCTGCACTAAGGGACACATTACCAGGGCTGACATCGCTGGCTTTGTCAGAGTGGGCAGGTATCCCATCTGTCATGCAGACTTGTTAAAAATAAAATAAAAATATATATTGAAAGAAGGCAAAAGTATATGAAAAGAAAACTGAATATTTTATTTCACGGAAGGTATCAAACGATGTCCTCGTTTTGGAATTTTGTAAAAGTGAATCATACGTGCTTTCCTTTTTTTGGAATTTTCGAAGAGGG
The DNA here is from genome assembly GCA_031772625.1 of Pinus tabuliformis. Lineage (NCBI taxonomy): Eukaryota > Viridiplantae > Streptophyta > Pinopsida > Pinales > Pinaceae > Pinus > Pinus tabuliformis. Next base: position 1,282,541,288 of record CM062817.1, on the reverse strand, counting down.
CAAAAAAATTTATAAATTTATCCTTGCAGGAATACCTTACCTTTCCATGATATTATGAGAATAATTTTACTTATATATATATATTTATTTCTCGGAATTTGAAGCCTAAAAAATATCAAAAAATTTTAAACAATTTTTCCAATTGTATACTTCTATAATAGAAAATGCAATTACAATGCCTATTTCCATTTGTCCAGAGACAAAAGATTGATTATAGATTTTCATTCTATTATTACAAGTATAAATTTTGATTATACTTTTATAAATTAGATAAATTATCTTAAAAGACAAAACATATAAACAAAACATAATGGGTTATTATATCCCATCTCTATAAGCTTATCACTTTTAAGAATCATCCCAATAAGCAACAATAGAATTTGGAGTACCTATGTCTTTAATTTGTTCAATCCCATTTTCTCTATCTTCTGAATTGGTGTTTTCTTCCTCTTATGAGTGGGGGAAAACTATAAAGAGAGATCCCTTCTACCTCAACGCTTTGGCAAATTAAATTTCAAGAACAGTGTGTTTTCTCTACCAATGGTGCCTACCTCTGACCTCTTTTATCATAACATTGCAACTGAGCTAACCTTTCTCAATAGTTGCGCTTCGAAATAACCTCTGACCTCTTTTCTCATAACATAGTAAGTAATCTAACCGCTCTCAATAGTTGCATTTTGAAATAAATCAATTTGGAAAAATGACTTGAAAGTATCCGAGAGAAAACCCACCAGAGATTCTTCTCTACCACTGGTGCCGACATCTGACTTTTTTTATCATAACTAAGCTAACCGCTCCCAATAGTTGTGCTTCGAAATAAATCAAAAAGGAAAAATCTACATTCCATTTCAACTAACATACTCTCAATAATCTCTGCCACTGGTGCCAACCTCAAACCTATTTTATCATAACCAATCTAACAACTCTCAATAGGTGCACTTCGAATTAAATCAAAGAAACAAAATCTGCATTCCATTTCAATTAACATACTCTCAATGACTACTCTCAATAGTTGCGTTTCGAAATAAATCAAACAGGGAAAATCTGCATTCCAATTCAATTAACAAACCCTTAATGACTTACTACAGTTCAATTAACCTGCCCTCAATGACATACTATAATTAACATGCCCCCAATGACATACTATAGATGACTATTTTTATTGTCAACTCACCCTTTTTTCACTAAGTCATTGTTTGCCTATTTTTGTTAACTCACTGCTTCTTCACTAAGTTACGAAGTTACTGTTATTTGTAACAGATGCAATGTCAAAAGATTGATGAACGGATGATATACAAAGATTGATGAACGATAACTCATAATACACATTTCATTTGTGGTTGATTTAAAAATGAACACAATATTTTTGACACGAGATTTCATAGCATGCAAGAATTGTTTCCATTATAACCCAAATGAAATTATTTCATAGCTTTTGTGTTTGATTTAAAAATAAACACAATGTTTTTGACATGAGATTTCATAGCCCAGGCAAGATTTTTTTACTGTAACGCAAATGCCCAAATGCTAATGAAATGATGGAAAAGTAAGAATTGTTTAATTTACGACGGATAAACTGAATATCACTTCTAATAAGCGCAGTGACAAGCTACATGAGCTGCGAATCTATACTAAGCATATCCCTCTGCACTAAGGGACACATTACCAGGGCTGACATCGCTGGCTTTGTCAGAGTGGGTAGGTATCCCAATCTATAATAAGCATATCCCCCTGCACTAAGGGACACATTACCAGGGCTGACATCGCTGGCTTTGTCAGAGTGGGTAGTATCCCATTTGCCATGCAGACTTGTTAAAAATATAAAAAAGATAGCAGTTGTCTATAATGCCACTTTTTGGAAGCCTTTCTGGTTGGTTTTTTCGGTCAAAATTCAGTAGCAATTTATTGAAATCGCAAGTTTGATAGCTAGTTTCTACACAATCAAAGTGTCCCAGGGGTTTTCCAGAGTGCTGAATCCAAATATGCAATTAAAAAACCGTATTAACTGCAACAAATCAAGATTTAACCTCAATTTCTTCTGACGGATTGCGTCACCGGAATCTCCAAAAAGTCGCATTATAGACAACTCCAAAAAGATATATTATCTGGAAGTAAAGTTATTATGAAAAACAAAAATATATTGAAAGGAGACAAAAGTATATGAAAGGAAATAATATTCACGAAAAGTATCAAACGACGTCCTGTTTCTGGAATTTTGTAAAAATGAATGATAAGTGCTTTCCTTTTTTTGGAATTTTCAAAGAGCGCAACAAATTTTATAAACTTATCCTTGCAAGAATACCTTACCTTTCAATGATATTATGAGAATAATTTATATATATATATATTTCTCGGAAATTGAAGCGTAAAAAATCTCAAAAAATCTCAAACAATTCTTCCATTTGTATACTTCTACAATAGAAAATGCGTTTACGATGCTTATTTCCATTTGTCCAGAGACAAAAGATTGATTATAGAATTTCATTCTATTATTACAAGTATAGCTTTTGATTATACTTTTATAAATTAGATAAATTATCTTAAAAGACAAAACATATAAACAAAACATAATGGGTTACTATATCCCATCTATATAAGCTTATCACTTTTAAGAATCATCCTAATAAGCAATAATAGAATTTGGAGTACTTATGTCTTTAATTTGTTCAATCTCATTTTCTCTATCTTCAAAATTGGGATTTTCTTCCTCTTATGAGTGGGGGAAAACTATAAAGAGAGATCTCTTCTACCTCAACGCTTTGGCAAATTAAATTTCAAGAACAGTGTGTATTCTCTACCACTGGTGCCTACCTCTGACTTCTTTTATCATAACATAGCAACTGAGCTAACCGCTCTCAATAGTTGCACTTCAAAATAACCTTTGACCTCTTTTATCATAACGTAGTAAGTAATCTAACCGCTCTCAATAGTTGCGCTTCGAAATAAATCAATTTGGCAAAATGACTTGAAAGTATGGCTTCGAAATAAATCAAACAAGAAAAATGACTTGAATGTATCCGAGAGACAACCCACCAGAGATTCTTCTCTGCCACTAGTGCCGATATTTGACTTATTTTATCATAACTAATCTAGCCGCTCCCAATAGTTGTGCTTCGAAATGAATCAAAAAGGCAAAATCTGCATTCCATTTCAATTAACATACTCTCAATAATCTCTGCCACTGGTGCCAAACTCAAACCTATTTTATCATAAATAAGCTAACCACTCTGAATAGGTGCACTTCAAAATAAATCAAACAAACAAAATCTTCCTTGCATTTCAATTAACATACTCTCAGTGACTGCTCTCAATAGGTGTGCTTCGAAATAAATCAAACAGGGAAAATCTGCACTCCACTTCAATTAACAGACCCTCAATGACTTACTACAGTTCAATTAACCTGCCCTCAATGACATACTATAATTAACATGCCCTGAATGACATACTATAGATGACTATTTTCAGTGTCAACTCACTCCTTTTTCAATAAGTTACTGTTTGACTATTTTCATTGTTAACTCACTGTTTTTTCACTAAGTTAAGTTGCTGTTATTTGTAACAGATGCAATGTCAAAAGGTTGATGAACACCAACTCATGATATACAAAGATTGATGAACAACAACTCATGATACACATTTCTTGTGTTGTTGATTTAAAAATGAACACAATATGTTTGACACGAGATTTCACAGCCCGCAAAAATTGTTTCCATTATAACCCAAATGGAATTATTTACTTCTACAATAGAAAATGTGCTTACGATGCTTATTTCTATTTGTCTAGAGACAAAAGATTGATTATAGGTATTATTACAAGTATAACCTTTGATTATACTTTTATAAATTAGATAAATTATCATAAAAAACAAAACATATAAATGGCTTATTATATACCATTTATATAAGCTTATCACTTTTAAGAATCATTCTAATAAACAACAATAGAATTTGGAGTACGCATGTCTTTAATTTGATCAATCCCATTTTCTCTATCTTCTCAATTGGGATTTTCTTCCTCTTATGAGTGTGGCAAAACTATAAAGAGAGATCCCTTCTACCGCAACCCTTTGGCAAATTAAATTTTAATAAAAGTGTGTTTTCTCTACCGTTGGTGCCTACCTCTGTCCTATTTTATCATAACAACACAACTGAGCTAACCGCTCTCAATAGTTGCGCTTCGAAATAACCTCTGACCTCTTTTATCATAAAATAGTAAGTAGTCTAACCGCTCTCAATAGTTGTGCTTCGAAATAAATCAATTTGGCAAAATGACTTGAAAGTATGGCTTCGAAATAAATCAAGCAAGCAAAATGACTTGAAAGTATCTGAGTTCGTTTCTGCCACTAGTGCCGACATTTTACTTATTTTATCATAACTAAGCTAACCGCTCCCAATAGTTGTGCTTCGAAATAAATCAAAAAGGCAAAATCTGCATTCCATTTGAATTAACATACTCTCAATAATCTCTGCCACTGGCGCCAACCTCAAACCTATTTTATCATAACTAAGCTAACCACTCTCAATAGGTGCGCTTCGAATAAATCAAACAAACAAAGTCTGCATTACATTTCAATTAACATACTCTCAATGACTGCTCTCAATAGTTGCGCTTCGAAATAAATCAATAGGGAAAATCTACATTCCACTTCAGTTAACAGACCCTCAATGACTTACTACAGTTCAATTAACCTGCCCTCAATGACATACTATAATTAACATGTCCTCAATGACATACTATAGATGACTATTTTCATTGTCAACTCACTCCTTTTTCACTAAGTTACTGTTTGACTATTTTCATTGTTTGACTATTTTCATGATTAACTCACTGCTTTTTCACTAACTTACTAAGTTACTGTTATTTGTAACAGATGCAATGTCAAAAGATTGATGAACACCAACTCATGATATACAAAGATTGATGAACAACGACTAATGATACACATTTCTTGTGTGGTTGAAATAAAAATGAACACAATATTTTTGACATGAGATTTCATAGCCCGCAAAAATTGTTTCCATTATAACCCAAATGAAATTATTTCATAGCTTTTGTGTTTGATTTAAACATAAACACAATGTTTTTGACACAAGATTTCATAGCCCAGCAAAGAATTTTTTTTATTGTAACGCAAATGGTAATGAAATGATGGAAAAGTAAGAATTGTTTAATTTACCACGGATACACTGAATATCACTTCTGATAAACGCAGTGACAAGCTATATGAGCTACGAATCTAAACTAAGCATATCTCTCTGCACTGAGCGACACATTACCAGGGCTGACATCGCTGGCTTTGTCAAAGTGGGCAGGTGTCCCATCTGCCATGCAGACTTGTTAAAAATATAAAAAAGATATATTATCTGGTGGTAAAGTTATTACGGGGAACAAAAATATATTGAAAGAAGGCAAAAGTATATGAAAGGAAAACTGAATATTTTATTTCACGGAAAGTATCAAACGACGTCCTGTTTTTGGAATTTTGTAAAAATAATCAGACGTGCTTTCCTCTTTTTTGGAATTTTCGAAGAGGGCAACAAATTTTATAAATTTATCCTTACAGGAATACCTTACCTTTCCATGATATTATGAGAATAATTTTATATATATATATATATTTCTCGAAATTTGATACACGGTCGGCGAATGACAGATTTGATGGGGCAAACATAGATTTGTTGTGTTAGCGTTTTTTTAATGGAAAAGAAAACTGATGAAGTGCTCAGATTGAACCGAACCACTCATAAATTTCGGATAACTTGATCTTATGTGAGTGCTGTAAATAGTTGTTGACCTTCTCCCTTTCCAAACATAGAGCTAACTTGATCTTATGTGAGTGCTATAAATAGTTGTTGACCTTCTCCATTTCCAAACATAGAGCTCAGTGCTTAGGAAGGGTTTCTACGTTATGGCTTTCCATATTTTGCGTTACTCTCTACCTTTCCCTTTCCCTGCAGCAGTCATAGTCACTGAAGGAGGGCCTCCCGCAGCAACTGTTATGTGTCTACTCTGGTCGTTCTTCAATGATATGGTTTTTGGGAACGAGAAGAAGTAGTGCCACGCTGCCAACGCGACCCTATTCATGGCCCATTATTGGAAATATTCACCAATTAATACTGCGCGCTCACCGTTCTCTGAGTGGCCTTGCTGACGAATATGGTCCCATTTTCTTTCTACCCTTAGGCTCAGTCCCTACCGTCGTCGTTTCTTCTTCTGAGACGGCCAAAGAGTTTCTCAAAACTCATGACTTGATTTTTGCCAGCCGACCCTCAACAGCCGCTAGGAGATTGATGTTTTCCAACTCTAAAGATGTGGTGTTCGCTCCTTCAAGAGTGTGTGAGGGGAAGAGGTCTATGCGATGATCTGTTCAATTTGGGAGGAGAGTAAGAAGGGAAAAATGGGCATGAATGTGAGCAAGCTCGTCTCCACTCTCACCTCCAATATTGTTTGGCGAATACTGGCGGGGAGGAAATTTTCTGACGATTATTTGGGTGGCGATTTCCAAGGGTTTAAAGGCATAATGACAGAGTTGACAGCTACAGTGGGAGAGTTCAACATTGGCGACTTCATTCTGTATTTGGATTGGCTCGATTTGCAAGGTATCAAGGACCGCATGAAGAAAATTAGTAAAACATTCGATGAATTTGCGGAGAAAATAATAGACGACCATGTTAATGTGAATCATCTCCAGAAAGAGGCCGTAGACGCAGAGCGTCATGTTAAAGACTTCGTGGATGTGCTGCTACACATGGCTAAGGCCAACACAAAAATTACACGGGAAACCATCAAGGTTGTTGTGCTTGTATGCCTCGACCCTCATTCTTAGGCTTTTGTGCTTGTATGCCTCGACCCTCATTCTTAAACTTCTGTCATTCATCGTTTTTTTTGGCACTAATTGGATTTGTATTTGTGCAAGGATTTGTTCGGCCCTGGCTTGGATAGAATATCAATTTCGTTAGAATGGGCAATGAGCGAGCTTCTCAGACATCCCCGTGCAATGAAGAAATTAAAATAGGAAATCGAATCGGTCATTGGCCAACATTGCAAAGTAAAGGAGTCCGATCTAGCAAAGATGAAATACCTCCACTATGTGGTGAAAGAGACTCTGCGACTATACCCAGCAGCGCCCTTAGCGATTCCTCATAAATCTGCAGAGACTGTGACAGTAGGAGGATACTTTATCCCTAAAAAACAATGTTGATGGTGAATGTATGGCCTATAGGAAGGGATCCTAAGTTGTGGGGGGCAGATGTTTCTGAATTCAAGCGAGAGAGATTCATGGAAGACGAACATGTCAATGTAACAGATCCATCAACTTTCAATATGATACCGTTCGGTGCAGGAAGGAGAGGATGCCCAGGAGCATCCATGGCTATTCCTACGGTTCAGATTGCATTGGCTCAGTTGTTACTCACTTTTTATTGGAGAGTGGACAGTGATCTGTTCCAGTTGGATATGAAGGAAGCATAGTTGGATATGAAACAAGCATGTGGATTGACCATTCCAAGGAAAGTTCCGCTCTCTGCTTTTCCAATGTGGAACAACAACTTTCTAATGTAATACCTGGGAGGATACAAGCGACGACGCCTTTTCTTAGTTGGTCATGGTTTTTCTGTTTCAATAATGGAGAAATCTCTAGAATACTCTCCTAATCATTTGTGTAGTTAAAACTATTATGTGTAGTTAAAAATGCTTGTTTTAATTAAACCTTGTTGGTGGGCGGTTCTAGGAATGTGCTCAATCATAATATACTCCTGTAATAGTTTCGTCACCTTTTAAATACAAGTGTTCTGGTGCAATCTCTTGAGTGGGTCACTTTCTCAATTTTGTGTTGTTAAAACTGTTATCTGTTGTTGTAACTGTTTGTTTTGATTAAACTTTGTTGGTGGGCGGTTCTAAGAATGTGCTCAATCATAATATACTCGTGTAATAGTTTTGTCGCGTAAGGGTTGTGGTGCAATCTCTTGACTGGGTCACTTTCCCACAAGAAATCAACATCTTTGTTCAATTCCAACTTGGCATTTACTTTTAATTAGCAATAATTTTCCACAATGCCAATTTCTCTTTATTAGCAACCCTTTTCCACCGTGTATTAAATGATTCTAGAACTTGTTTTTTAATTTTGTATGATTATTATAAATATTATAATGCACATAGCCTAGGCTTTTCAGATTTTTTATTTTTGGACTTTAGTTTGATAGAATATTTTATGTAGTATAATTATAAAAATGGTTTGGATTGATTTTAAATATTAATATTGTACTGTTACTTTTTTTTAACAAGTGCAGAGTAGTCTAATCTCTTTCATTAACAATTGCAGAGTAGTCTAAGGATTATGTTGCTACAAAATATGCATATAGAAGCTATTAGCTATAGATATTAGTATAATATGGAATAGATTAATATACATTTTTCATATATGTAAGTTAAAATGATTATTTTAAGAAATTATTTTACAAAACAAAATTGTATTTATATTATGCCAAAAATTGACAATTTATATTTTCCTTAATAAAAAATCTTATAATTGACTTATGGAGTAGTAACTTTGTATTATATGCATATACAACTAAATGGATGTCACAACTAAACTACATATTATTTAGTACAATGCACAACGATCAATTTGGCATGTCACTTAACATGATGTGTTAAACTCTAGGCAGGTACTGGGAATGTGAAATTTGTGAGAGATTTTTCTTGGAGTTGTTTTTGCCTAATCATTGACCATCTCATAACTTGCTCATGTTTTAAAAAATAGATGCATAAACAATATTCATTAATGCTTCTTTGTTTTTTCTAAAAATTATGATACATTGTAATTTTGAAAAATAATGGAAAAGTAAGAATTCAAGTACACTGAAGAAGAGTTACCTTCTAATTATATGAAAATTTGAATGTTTTTGTTACCTTCTAATTATATGAAAATTTGAATGTAAAAACGAGGGTTCCAATATATGCTAAAATTAAAAGGACTAGTCAAAATCAATAATAGACTAAAAATTAAATAAAAATGTCTCATCTATATATATATATATATATATAGATAGATAGATATAGATATATGTTAGAAAAATTAATCATAATGAATAAAGAAGTATGCATATAACTTTTGCATTATTAATTTAAGGGATGGAATTATATTATTAAGAAATCATAAAATTACTTGTGATAAAAATATAATCATTTAATATAATAATGACATTGTTTTCTAAGGTAATATCATTGTTATTACTAAAACTCTTGTGTAGAGAAATAAATAAGGATGAGAATGAATACCCTTTGTTCTATACATAATAAATGGAAAAAAAATGGACAATTTTATGTGGTTGTTGTTTTAATTAGATTTAGTTAAAAGATTTCCCGAACAAAATTATCTATTCTGTAAATAGTAAATTAGGAAAACAACAATTTTAATCATAAAAATATAAATAAATACAAATAAAATTTTTTTACTCAGATTCAACAAAGGTTATGTTTCTCAGAAGAAGAAACCAATAAATAAATCTTAACTAATAATACATGTAAAGGAAAATCTATATACATAAAAATATATACATTACAAAAAAAGAACATAGTACATCTAACGAGAAATGATGCTACAAAGAATACTCAATGCAAATATAAACAATTTTTTGTTCTTAATCCCACAAAACTTTATTTTATATATGTATGTATCCATAGAGCATATAATGTTTGTCCCACTCCATAATCTTATTGTGAGTATCTAATGATTGGATATCCATAATCCATTTTGCACGCAAAGGCACGGGGATGCAACTAAAACAAGAAAACGAATTTGGAAACAACCAAATAAATATTTATTACTATTAAATATTTGTATTAAAGGATGGGTATACAAAAGCCTAAACCAATTCCTCTTTTGTAAAAACTTATGCCTTTACTATGGAATTTTAGTGATTGGTTGAAAACGAATAAAAGTTAGGATATATAATATTTGTTAACTCATATGAGAATGCTGCAATGACTCATAACAGTTCAGGCTTACAATATAGATAGATAACATCCCCACACACACATAAAATTAAAAAAAAAAGAGGTTAAAAATTATGTTCTAAATAGAAAAATAAATAAACAAATATGTTGTAAAGTAATTAAAAGTAAAAAAAATGTGTAAGTATGATGTTTAAACCTTATAATTTGGTTATTGATAAAATGTTTTAACACTAATTAATATTGATATGTACTTAAAAATATGTTAATGATAAAATACCATTTTAATTTGCTTCATAAAATGTTTACATGTACATATTATGTAAACTATTTTAATTTCAATTGTATTTTACACTCTAAAGAAGTTTGCATGTAAACAATGGATCTATGATGGTTTATAAAAAAATATGTATATATCATGAAAAATTAAGTTTTATGGTTAAAACATTTATTTGGTCCTATATATACTCTATTTAACATTCAAAAATACAATTTAAACAATGGGAAATAGCACATTTTATTTTACACTCTAAAGAAGCTTGTACATGAAGAAATTTGACCCCTCAGCTCATGTTAGATCCATACTTAAAATGGATCTATGTTGGTGTAATATGGATCTATGATGGTGTGTATTATAGGGAAGAGATTTGTGTGGTTGTGGAAGAATATCAATGTGGAAGAAAAACATGTGACATGGAAGAAATTCATGGGGTTGTGAAAAATATTAACAAAAATAGCCAAACCATACAAACAATTATATTAAGTAACCATTTTCTAAATTTCATTCATTATTTTTATTAGAAGTTTTATTTTTTCCATTCCTTATTTATTAATAAATGATGGTTTCACAAACATGATTGGATTATTTGATTCATCCTTGATAAAAAATAATTTATTCCCTCAATATATTGGATGTCTCAAAAGACCGTCACATAAATATAGAATTCTACAAAATTTAAACCTTATAAATTAATTATTTTCTTTAAACTTACTAGAGAATGAATTTTAAGAAATTATTTTTCATTATAGAAAACAAGAGTGATGTATATTTATTTCCATCTTAATCCTAATCAGTTTTTAGGAAAATGTTTGCTTAAATTAAGGTGTGTAGTAACTAATTGTAAATAGGATATCTACACTACTATGAAATACTTTCATTGATTTTAATTTTAGGTGGTTTTTTTTATGAATCTTAATCATAAAAATCATTGCATAAATATTTAATCATCATAATGTAAATATTGCAAGTACATCCATAAATTATGGCAAATCACATGGCACAAAAACTAAAAAAAACACTTTCAAAATTATGATTTAATCTGAAAAATAAAAATTAATAATATTAAAAAATAAAAATTTATTTATGAAACATTATAATTTGAATTATTCGATAGTAAACTAATAATAACCGACGTAACTAATAATAAATAAAAAATTAAAATTACAAATTCATTCTGGAATAAACAAAATTTATATTACACATTCCATCCAATTGTCCACCCAAAGGATAGGAATATTTTCAAACGTTTCCACATTTGTTATTGCTATATCTTACTTTGTACTTTGTTCGATATTGGTAGGAAGATTTAATAAGATTTGATTTTGATTTAGCATATTATGATTCGCTCTTTTTTATTGTAAAGAAATAATAATAATAATTTTGTTTTTGTTTTTTTATGTTAGGAGTAAAGTTAAATCTTATTTTTTTTTAATTTTTATGAGGTTGTTTAACTATGTATTATTTTTTGAAACAATAATTTACAGTTCACATATTAATTGAGGTGTACTTTTAAACTCAACAGATTGATCAACCAACCTGTGAAGGAGTTAGGGCATAATTTATTGCCACAAATCTAAACTGCAATCCTCACAAGAGAGGCCAAAATTTTGGAGGTAGAAGATCAAGGTTGAAGGCTAATTTACTAAGGAGAAATAAGCAATTCAAGAAGGGACCAAAATAACTTAATTCCATGCTAAAACCACTCACATGTTCAAAAATCAGAACTATAGTAGAGGCTAAAAAGTTGCAGACCTAAAGGAGGAGATGAAAATCTAAAATAGAGGCCAAAATCTAAAATTTGAAGTTGTTTGACTAGTGTTGACTTTGTGAAAGAAAACTCATCAAGAAGGAAGGTTGAATTGGTCTTGGAGGGGTCTTTGTATTGAGTCTAAAGGTCTTAGAATTCTTCCTTTAAATATACTATAAGAAGATAAGAATTTCTTGTGGTTTTTCCTCTCTAGGAGAGGTTTGGGCCTTGGCTAACAACCTACTCTTATGTCGATTTTTCTATTGATCTTTATGTTTTGATAGAGTTTGATGGTAAGAACACTATAGTAATCAAATAAAAAGAGTCAAGTCATAAGTACATCAAGTTAAAGCGAATAAAATCACAAGAAATTATCAAAGTAAAGAAAGTACCGCTTAATCTAGTTTCCCTAGATTTCTCAACAATGGACTTAGGCTTTCTTTTTCCAGGGAGGAAGAATTTATTTTCGCAAGTCTATGTTCAATTTTATTAATGAAATTATGAATTCCATTATTTTACAAAGGAGACATTTTATGTCCATCCTTATTTGGATTGCAGATTCTAGAATATTTTCGAAATCCTAGGGCTTCGCTTGATCAAATTTTTGAAATTTAATAGAATTTGCAGTTGACTGAAGATCAGAGACATGTTAAGTGTGTTTGATATTAGTGACATAAAATATGGTTCAACTGACACATGGAGAGGAAATGTAGAAGGTAGAATCATGTATATACCTAAAGGATAAAACCATGTGGAGAATATTTATAAGTTTATCCTTGACTTGTAAAAGTTCTAAATGACAATTATGGTTCAAGCTATACTATTGGAAATTATTGTTCTATTATTCATTTCATTGAAGTGATAAAGAGGCAAGTTTATTTTTGGATATTTCTCATATAGATGTAGGAATACATAGATGGAATGTAAATATCGATTTGAGATAATCTAATGTTCTTCCGCTTTACTAAAAGTGGGGTTCTATTGTAGCAAACAACAACCCCCAATAATTTTTGCTCATAATAATAATGGGGACAATTTTATTTTTCTAAGTGTATAGTTTAATATTTAATAAAGACTTTGGGATTTAATTAGGAATTTAAATAATAAAATGTTATTTTTAAAAGAACCACCATAGCCTCAACTAATGACATGAACCTTTGAAGTAATTCAATTTATTTAAGTAACATGGGCACCTTATTACCCGAAACTGCAAAACCCCACAACTTCTTAAAATTTAATTTTAAAATATTTCGGGCACCCTGGTCTCCAGGGTCCATGTCATCATTATACTCAAATAGCACACATCAAGTAGGACCATGCTCCCACTGATTTAATAATATTTCATTATGAATTTAAAGCCTCATTTATGCCTATATGACTAATGCTACCACTCTTCTCTAATAGTCTGCTAGCTCGGAATCTCGTACTATTTTAGAGATTTAATTAGAAATACCTTATGAGAACGTAACCATCTAGGTTCCACATCATGACATAAGTGAATAGGAGGTTTGGATGACATTCCTGGTAAAAAGGTATTATTGTTTTATTTTACAAAACTGTTCTCTCTCAGCTCTAATACGCCACCTACCCGAAATCCTATAACAATTTCCAACTCCAATTTTATAAAACCTTCCAGGAATCTAACCATCTGGTCTTCTAGGTACTCCTCTTTCCTATATAAGCATGCCGCACCTCTTATGCCCAAAACATTATTCCATTTTCTTACGGGCTCTTCACCTTTCAGGATATTTCATTACTCTTACTCCTCTACTACTTGACTACTCAAAATCATGACTAATTTATAAATTACAGTTCTACCTTATTACAGAAACTTTACTCCAAGGCTCTAACGTGCATCCTTCATGTGACATCCTACCTATCCATCATCGAATCAATTCAGCTCTTCCATTACTGTTATTCTTTGGCAAATTTATGGTAGAAAAATAGTTAATTTATTGAGTTAAACTGTCAAATTACAATGCATGTTCACAATATCCCATAATTTCTCTACTATGCTAGTTTCCTCTTATATTTTCACAAAAGAGGTTTAATACCTCCCTCCAAGAAAAAATGAATAAGGTGAAATATAAAAAATCTGCTATCCCTGAATCCTCCGACCCTTATAAGGATATAATAGATAAAAAGCTTGCAGGTGCGGGTCTTTTTTCAAACACAGCTTGTACCGAGGACTCAGAGAGTTCTTCATGGGAGAATACCTACAAATATTTTGAAGATTAAGGGCCTCCGGATACAATGAGGATAGTCATAGCGGATGAGAAAATTCCTATCTCATAGACAACCCCTCAAGATGCGCCAAAATACTTCTTACACAAAATTGTAGTGAGGTTTCGGTTTATGCCTTATACATATATGGTCAGATGGGTAGTGGAGAATGTTAACATTATGGAGTGAAATTTTGGTACATAGAAGGGCACAATGATTGGTTCATCCCCAGTAAAATTCCTTTAAGCTATGTATCATTTACCTAATCCTTAGTCCACTTTTGAAAACCAGTACATGCAGAACTTTATAAAAAACCGTGGAGAACCCACTAATTCCATAAGATATTGGATGCAAGACCAAAATAAACATAAGTAGAGGAGGATGGTAAGTGTTATGCAGAATCTATGACTGCAATTAGAAGAATCTTCGCTAGGCCTAGTGGACTAACCTAGAACAACAAAAAGATAAAGGGACTAATGTTTTGTTTAAAGTAAATATATAATGAGATGAAGCCGACCTAGAATCTATTGTATGGTTCGCTCCTTCCTTGGATTGTATGCCTCAATTTTAGATTTGATCAATATAATTAGAAACTATACGGTTAGACAACACAATCCAACAATCTACGAAATCTTTGTAGCATCATTTAATCACTTTATTTAATAGATCAACACAGTATTGAAATACATGACACCATAACATCATATGTAGGAAAACAAAGAAATATTTGAATTAATAAATATGGAGTGAGTTACAAAAAAAAATAATTGTTGATCTTGTAGAAGAGCTCCTCCAAGTCGACTTGTCCTTTCCTTGTCACAAAGTGCACCTCTAATCACCCTAATTCATGGAAAGATATCTATCACATCAACAACATAAGGGTAGAATCACTCTCCAAAAGCATATCCTTGCCTATGCATGGCAGTAAATATATAGGTGAAGGAGGTAGTTCATGAATTCTTATCCTTTTGCCAATATGGTCTTAAGATCCACTCTTCATGGGAAGATGAGCTCAAGGGATAAGGGATGAAAGATCTAAGGTAGGATAGGATAGGATTCAATATTTTTATCTAAGGTAAATAGTTACAATAGATCCTTGAAGCTTCTAGAAGGGTAAGCTTTGGGATTATTTTTTGTTTTGCTGAATTTCTAGAATCAGTGCCCCCGCAACACTGAGCAACCTTCTCATGATCAGCGCAAGTGCAGAGTAGGGAAACCTGGTAGTCAGTGCTGGCCAGTAAGGGACCAAGGCTACGTTGGTCCTTAAAGTGACTGAAACAAGGTACTTGCAGCTAGAAATTCAGTGATTATGAAGAGTTATGTTTAGTGATTTGTGTGGAGAGGATGAAAAAGGGTTGAAAGGATTCAAATGGTCATGTTTACAGGCCTATTGACCAAATGTGACAAAATGGACTATAACAGATTGCTCCATAAAGTGAAAAGTCATAAATGATTGCTGATAACTAAAGTCATTTACCGTGTCATGAGCATTAGGGGAAATTTTAGCCTAAAAATGCCTATGAAATTCTCTCATAATTTCCATGTAATAATATGTAAACCGATCAAAATCCTTGAAATTTAAAAAGTGGTACATGTAAATATTTTGGAGGGAAAAAAAAGAAAAAAATACTTTTTTTTAATATTATTTTTGGCTTATATCCTTATAAGGTTACACAAATTTCAAGTGTAGACACTCATTGGAGGCGGAATTAAATTTGATATCCAACAAGTACCCATCATGCATACTTTTGAGAAGACCCACGCTGATAAAATTTACAGATACATTAAAAAAGCGTGTTGAACATGCTTTTTTAATGTATCTGCAACTTTTATCAATGTGGGTCTTCTCAAAAGTATGCATGATGGGTATCCATTTGATGCTGAATTTAATTCGACATCAAACGAGTGTCTACACTTAAAAAATGAGTAAAATTATAAGGAGATAAGCCAAAAATACAATTAAAAAATAGTTTTCTTCTTTCCCCTCCAAAATTAATAACTCTTATTTTATTATTTTTCCATAGGAGGCCACTTGTATGTTGAAATGTCCTCTAATGTCAAGATCAAGAACAGCTAGGGAGATCATCATCTTGTACAATATATTTACATCATGAGATCTTTGTTGAGGGAGGCATACCCATACTCAACACATAAGCTAACATTACATGTACAATTATTAAATGACATGTCCACAAATAACTAATGGTGGACCCATGACTAGATGACTATCAGTACGATCATAGCAATCATACATTGTGATCTTGTATTACTCTTGAAATCAGAGCCTGGATGGATGAAAATAGATCTAGGGTCTTCTCTCTCATTCACACAACCAATGAATTTATTAGTCTAACCATGTGAATCAATGAGATGAGGTAAAACATGATAGACACCATCTAAGTTTCCAATGATATAAGACATTAATAGATGTCAGACAAAGCACCAATGATGTTAATGGCTCTCAAGGTATTCCAATACAATTTGTATGGTGTGAATAACTTAGTTGATGTCAAACACTACAAGTAATATTTTGGTCAAAGGCCAATGATGTAAATCTATTGCCAAGAGTGAGGAATCTTACCATTGATGTATGCAAGAACCAAGCTAGAAAGGGGTGTTTCTAAGTAAACTTCTTGGATAATAAGTTGATGTCGATATGAAGTGACCCATCGCAGAAGGGCCTTGATGTATCCCTCATCAATGAGATGAAATAAGTGTCATGATTTGAGACGAATGATCATAATGATGCTGATACAAAACTTAATCAGGAAAGGTAGACATGGAATGAAGTTTTAAGAGTATTGTAGCAGATATTAACTGAATGTCCTCTCTTTAACACAACAGCAACATTGAAAGCAGTTGGAAGCATTGAAGAAAAACAAAAAAAATAGAGCCTTTGAAATGGTATGATAAACCAAAAGACAAGAATATTTGACATCCATGGGGATGAAGTGTAAGAGTGTTGTGTTCAAGAGTGACTCACTGCCATTAAAAAAATGGAGTACCCTGCCTTCCCAATTTCAGCCACCATAATGTTCAGTACCTCTTTATTTTCTAACAAGCTTGAGGAGGATAACATATTCTTAATCTGTCAATTAATTCTTCGCATGAATCCCTCTAGGAATATTTAACAAACCTAGAAAAGGATTGGTTTGGTCTCTTCATGAACAACGATTCCATCATTATTTGATGTTTTACATAGTCTAGCAAAGATATAACTCAACATATTTTTCATGTTTAGAGAGTTTGAAAAAGAGACGGAAAGTAAAACTCCAAATGTTCCTTTTTGTAGATCATCCCTTAGGTACAAAAAGGTTGAAAATCATACCCAAGAGAACGCCTTATCCATGTTTGACTAAGGTATTCATTTTTCATAAGTAGTCTATCTCAATTAAGAAAATGGTTAAACTTAAACTGAGTAGACGTATTTTCATTTACTTGAATGAGTTCGAAAAGGCAAGTTCTTGACAATATTTTCATAATTTGAGAGTTTGAAAAGAGATGAAAGAGGACTCTATGGGGTTTCTTTTTCATGAGTTTATGGAGCCTAAAAAAGTGATAAAAATGTGCTCCTCAATCAAAATAATATGTTCAAAACACGACATAATCCGTCAAACAACTATCGACCTACTCAGAACATAAAACGGATTAAAAATATATGTTTCATGGAAAAAATTGGTTATAACTAGGTTAAAACATTAAATACGAATAAACTAATGGAAGGAACAACCATAAATATTCAAAATGACTATTTTTCTTTACCATTTCACATTTAACTTCAACAGTGGGAGTTTTGAGTACCTTTTTCCCTCGATCTTTTGTAGGTGATTATGCTCAATCCCATGGATCATTTCAAGCACTGTCGCTTCCAAGTAAGAGCTAAGGCCTTTCTCTTTTAATTCATGGTCATGTTTTGTGTTTTCATGCAAGTTTTAGGCATTTTTAGGGGCCTCATGTTCAAAGAACTCGCCCTAGGAACAACATAGGCCTAAATGGTCAAAAGTTGCATTGCACCTATGGGAAAATATGTTGGAGGGGAGGGGTACAATGCACTATCTCTCTTCATTGCGGTGCGTTGTGCGTAAATATAAAATGTGTTTACCAGTTTCCCTTCAAAATTTAAGAGTTTCTTTGTATGGAAAAGATCATAATGAGTCTCCTCTTGATGTTTTAGGTTTTCATTAGCACAAAATGTCCTTTATCTCGAGAGAAAGAGAATACAAAGAACAAGATTTAAATGTAGCTAATGATCTTTCTACCATATAGATGCTAAAAACTTGTGGATTATTGAAATTCTTCAGGCTTGCTAGTATGAGGCAGCAAATGGAATTACTAGCATATCTTGTTCATTTATGGATGTGCAGGCACATGCATTCAGATTTGGGGAACATCTGCTCGAGATAATAATACAGGACATATATTTTATGATAGGTTTATCCATGAGAGGTTCCCCCATCTCTCTCCTAGGTGGGAGAAGGGGTGGAGAAATGGTGAAATATTATATTTCCACTTATTGGAGACCTCGATCTAAGCCAATTAGAGATGGAGATATTAGCATAAAACATGTAACCCATTTTCCTTTGAGAACAATATTATTCAGCATTTCTAGACTGGTGGGTAGCTCAAACCTTCAAGTAGCTAGAAGATCATACATGTAGTACGGTGTGGAGTGATTGGAGCCAATAGTCTTCAACTGGAGTGAGGGACTGTTGGTGAATATGAAAGAATAATTGTCTAAACAAAGGGAGGGAAAGTTGAAAATCTTTGGCTACAGTTCCATCTTGGTCTATTTTTCTCTAGAGCGGGTTCCACTACTACAACCTCAATATATTATGCTTGATCCCGTTGATATAAGGGTTCCATGGATGAGAAGGTGGGTAGATCATATATCCTGACATTCATGTTTGTGAATGATAAGTTTCTCAATAGCATTATTTTGATGGTTGTGTAAATAGTTCATTATGATCACTGATTATCCATAAGCAGGGATGGATTTTCATGTTGACCCTGAGATCATGCTTCCTGAGGGTGAGTGATGGGGTGTTACAGGTATGATATTTCAACCATTTGAATTTTTTAATGTTTTACAATTTTTTGTGTTTTTTATGTTTTTGAGACTAAACTATTGATTTTTTCATGCAAATATTGGGCCTATTCCAGCAATATGTACTTCATATCTTCGACTTACAAGAAAACAACCACAGGCGGCAGTAGAAATAGTACAAAGTGTTGTAGTATTACATGACACACTATGGGATCTTAATGTAGTTGAGATACTAATAGAGGTGGAGCACGACATGGAGGGGTCGAATCATGTGATGGATGAGACCAGAATCAACTAGATTCTGATGCAACTTTAAAAACACACGATAGGATTTCCTACTTATATTGGTCATCTACTGGGAAAGATAGCTTGTGCAATAGAATGTTATCGCAAGAGATTTTATTAGTCTACTTACATATTTGCATGTAGTTTTTTATATTGTATGTGTGGCTATGTGTGTCTCACATAGAAATTTTGTAAAACCAAACTTTATATATATCTATATATAGCTAGATATATATATATATATATATATATATATATATATATATATATATATATATATATATATATATATATATATATATATATAGTGTTTCTATGTTCCTATTATGCTTTCAATTTATGTCATGTGTATTGAAACTTATTTACATTTGTTGAAAATGTTTATCTAAAACATGATTAAAAAGCACACCTGTAAATGTGTTTATATTTCTAGAAATATGTTCATATTATATGAAATCAAAATGTATTTCTAGAAGGCAAACCCTTAAGAACATAGTAAGGATGGTAGGAATTTTAACCGAATAAACATTAGCAGGTTGTAGTACCATGAGATGTGAGTCAAGTTTGATGACTAAATGATTGATACCATGTAAAATGGCATTAGATAGTAGCTCGACCACTCCTCTATACTCAGTGACGTTGTTTGTAGAGTGACTTATACAAATCCCTTTTAGATTCACTAACTCGCCATTTGGAGTAGAGATAGCCCATGCTACAGAGGATAGGTTCTGAGTACTATGACTAGCACGATCAGCATAATCAAATTATGGCTTAAGGGATTCTGACATCTGCAAACCAAAGCGATAAAAAAATGACCATAGGAAACTTTGAAGAGACACATTGTAAACAGACTCAACACACCTATACACAGTTTTACTACACATGAGATCAAGCATAGTATTTATTTAGGTACAAACCATTTCTAGGTTGTGCTAGTGAAATTCCATCAAAATCGACTAATCATAGGTACATTTTTACAGAACACGCTTGAAAATATATGGACTTGACCACATAGGTTGGAACTTTCCTAATCCTTGCTTATCAGATTCTTGGTCATATAAAATAACAAGGTATCCTTCCGAGGAGACACGAGGCTTGACACTTTTGTCATATTGCACCTTGATACATCTTTTATGATCTTCATTATCTATAGAGACATTGTGTCGTGTCTCATCTAAATGGGTTATATGTAAAATATGTTCCTCTTCTACAGAAGTGGGAGGAATAAGTTATACAACTAGCTTTAGTGACAAAATTTCACATTTGATTGGAAAGATTGATTCTATACCATAAACCAACTAAAAGGGCCTAAATCTGATAGCATTCCTTACTAAAGTTTGGTATGCCCAAAAGGCAGCATGAAGAAGCAAACACTGGTATGATTTATGGAACCATACCATATGTGAAGCATATTTTTGAGAACTTTATTGATAGCCTCATCCTTCCAATTAGCCAGAGGATAGTAGCGAGTGGAAATGTCATGGGAAAGTCCCAACTTAGAATTTAGTCCTACTGTAATATGATTTTTTAAATGATTTTTTTGATTCATAACTATGGCTTGTAGAAAACCAAACCATGTGATAACGTGATTGAAAAAGAAATATGCAGTCATTTTGTTAGTGTTGTTAAATGTAGGCATCACCTCAGCCCATTTAGTAAAATAATCTACTGTGACAATGATATAACCATGCCCCCTAGCGAAGTGAGGGTTACATGTCATGAAGTTGATACCCCATTTCATAAATATTCCAATGACAATAATGAGACGCAATGGAGAAGGTGAAGCACGAGTCTTACGATCATAAATTTGGCATGCATGACACTTATCAATAACAAGAATACAATCTCGAAAAATGGTAGGCCAAATGTAACCAACGTGTAGGATCCTTTTCACGATAGCATAACCAGACAAATGACCACCACATGCCCTCGAGTGGCATTCGTTAATGAATTTATCAGCCTCCTCATGTGTGAGGCACCTTCGTAAAATTGTATCAATACCATGTCAACAAAGGGTCTTGCCAATAATGATGTAATTTTTTAATTGGTATTGAATACCTCGCTTCTCGGAGTGAGAGGTATCAAAATGGAGAGTATGGGTCTAGAGATATATCAAAATGTATCCATACCATGTGTGATATGAAGAAATCAGAAACAATGAATCATTAGCGAGAGAGTCATCAGATGTTGATTCAGAATCAGGGTAAAGAAGGTCGCACATAAGGTCAACAAAAACTAGGGATTTATTTGACTTGGATTCGACGAATTCTAGGTCAAAATCTTGTAGGATCATGATCAATTTAGAGCATTTCCCTCCCAGCAATTAACGTGAAAAAATATATGTCATAGTGTTGCAATCTGAAACAACTATAGTTTTCTGGAGCAAGATATAATGGTGAAACCTTTGAACGACTTGAATGACCGCCAAAGCCAACTTTTATACATTGGTATAATTGACTTTGGTATCATTGATATTCTAAATCAGATAATATATATGAGATGTTTAGTCCCTACATCATTTTCGTAGACAAACCCATTACAATAGTAGAAATGATAGCAGCGAGATACATGAAATAATCACACTCGTAACTAGGGGGATATAAGAGAGATGATTGAACTAGTACATCTTTCAGGGCATCAACTTTTTTTTGAGAAAATTTGTCCCAATGGAAGGGAACTCCCTTCATAAGTAGGTGAGCGAACCCTTTGGTCAACTCAGTGTAATTAGGGATGAACCTTCAGAGCAAGTTAGCTTTCCCTTGAAGTCGTTGAAGTTGAACGAGTGAAGATGGTGTAGGAAATTGATGATTTCTTGTATTTTTTGAGCATCGATATGAATTCCGTGTTTTGAAATAGCAAATAAAATAAGTCAACTAGAACTAATTCAAAACACACATTTGTGTGGATTTAGTCGAGCATTATAGTGTCTACACCTTAAGAAAATGCCTCTTAAATGCATAGGGTGATCACCCTAACGTTTAGAATGGGAAGGGAGATCATTAAAATAAGGCTACATGATGTGTTTAATGTTGTGAAAAGTGTAATCCATTTCCCATCGAAACATGGCACCATCATTCTCTATACCAAATGGAAGTTTCTAGTAGGAAAATGTACCACGGGGACAAATAAATACAAATTTAGGTTGATCCGCTTGGAGAATGTTGATTTGATTTTATCTGGAAAAACCATCCATGAATGAATCAATTTCATATCCAACGCAGTCATCATAAATATGGTCTATGAATGAGGTTGGGTAATTTTCCTTTGGAGAAGCGCGATTTACATCTCGATAATCAACTCATACATGAATTTTCCCCTATTTCTTCATTACAGGGACAATGTCTGACACCCAATCGGTCAGAGGAATGGGGTAGATGAAACCAACATGAAGGAGTTTTTCAACTTCACACTTTATCATGACAAGATTCTTTAGATGGACTAGACGGAAGCACTATCATACTAGTTTAGCATTAGGATATGTTTTGATCTCATCCACCACTATATTTGGGTCGATACCTAACATTTACTCATACTTCTAGGAAAAGACATCATGAAACTCCTGAAGTAGGGATTTATAGGTCTCAATCCCGATGGAGAGAAAACCCCACTAATGTATGTTTAGAATTTCGACAATACCTGGTTTAACAGAAATATCAAGAGGTATCGTCTCTTTGATATTCAAGAGATTATTTTTGGAATCAACTTCGTGGATAGAAAAAAATTGTAAAAGAATCGACAATATTGGGTAGATACACATCACTGAAACTATCCTCAATGGAATATGGTAAGGATGAATTATTGTGATGATCGTCCCATGGTGCATCATCTTCATCATGATCTCCATGAGGCTCTCATTGGTAAAGAATAAATGAGATCATGGATCAGAACACATCCTATAATCCAATGATCGATCAACCTAGTCGATCGAAGAGAAGGTATGAGCCGCATAAGCTGAATAGATGGCTTCATAATCAAGCTCAATCGGTCTAAGTGACATTTGGTCACCAAAAATATGGATGTTAGTTTCATCTGGTAAAATCCATGGATTAGTCGGGACAGTAGAAGATGATATCATATTGATATAAACTACTGATGATGAGCTATCAGGAAGTGGATGAGGAGGATGTGAAAATGTTTCCATGAGAGAGGAATCCTTCACCAATATAACCCCAACATGCGATAATAATGTACAGTTTCCCCTACAAGAGGAACACTTCCAATAGCATTAGAATCAGAGTCCAAGAAGGTGTGTTGGTCAACTACCACAATTCAGTCCTTATGAGGAAAGGCAATCATACATAAATAAGTTGGAACGAACGCAGCCATGGAGTAAACCCACATGCAAACCAATAGAATATTATAGTCAAGAGGTATGTCAGTAAATTCAACTTCTAGTGATACAAATTTTCCCCCTAATTCAACTTGTAAGGGGTTCAGAAAACCACAAGGTTTATACATTCTCCCATAACAAGCTTTCAGTGTGGTAGGTGACTAACTCAGTTGAGGAGAACCAATCACGTTCGAGCAATACATAGACATGATATAGGTCGAGGCTCTCTCGTCCACAATGGAATGATGAATTTCACTTTTGCGGACGATGACCTGGATGATAAAATCCAATTGAGCCAAAAGGTGAGGGCTATAGGTTTTATGACTAAAAAAAACTAATTTGCGATCCGAAGGATCCACACATTCGATAGCCAAAAGCAAAGCATTTTTTTGGGTGGGACAGTTTTGCAACACCTCGAGGGTCAATATAGCTGATGGAGACTGAGCCAAGTCTTCAACTACATTATAATTTTGAGAAGCCTTATAATGAGGGTTGAAAGTAGATTTAGGATAACACCATTTAAAGGATTAATAGTTAATTTCGTAGGAAGCGTAGGTGGACAAGTATCAGATGAAGGTGATACCAAGTTGGTAGGTTGATCAATGGCATTACCTTTCAAAGGATTCACATTAGCATAGTACTTATTCTGAGTAGCCACCAGAACATCAAATTTAGGCTTCGTCGAGGAAAGCATTAAAATTGTGATAGAGTAAGAAGGGTCTCGAGCAACCGTGTGGGTCTCATGATTGGGAAATAGGCCGGTCAACATAGCGGGAGAAGTGGAAGATTTCAGAAAGTGGTTCACTTCCACATAGTGAGGACAATCACAAGTAAAGTGCTCCTCATTGCAAATCAAGCATGGGTAGTGACGCTTTTGTTTCTCATTAGAGGACTGATCTATTTTTTAATCCACGGTGAGGAGTCTTTCTTGTTTTTGCCTTTTCGTTTCTTCTTGCTTCCTAATTTTTGTTGATGTTTTCCTTTATCAAGTGAAACAAAATTTATCTTAAAAGAAGAAGCCACAGGAGGATTGGATGAAGAGTTTTGGGCAGAAGCAGTGAGATCAACACCAGATGGTTTACTCACTGTTGGCCAACTAATAGAACCAATGATGCCATCAATAGAATGAGATTCTTTACTAGTGGTTGGAGGAACAACATTCAAAGGTCTTGGAGCATCTGGTATCTTATCATGGACCATGGAATATTGGGTATAGATAAGGTCTAACTATTGAGCACAATAAATCACTTTATCTTTAGTCAAGACCCCGCCTTTAGCTACATCCTTTGTGATAAATGTCAACAAGGATTAAATGAACCATTCCACTAACAACTGATCCGAAACATAGGTCTTAAACAACCAACAATGATGCCGCCACTCATGAATGTGATGAGAGACGTGAGTAGCTTTAGCTTTTTAAAAGTTGGTCAAAAGTGTCATTCCAGTTTCATACCAGATGGGAAATTGTAAATGTGTGAGGAAGGTGGTAGTTAAGGAAATAAAATCATGAAATGAAGCTCTAGGTAACTCAATGTATCATTTATTTGCGATACTTGTAAGAGTACGTTGGAAAATATATAATCATATGGAATCATCACTAAAGGAGTTCCAAGAACACCACATATGATATGTCATGACATGGGTCAATGGGTCTTCTCCAGGATTCCCATTGAATTTTGGTATATCTAAAGTAAATTTGGTAGGAATTATCGACCACCAAGGCGAATGAGTGATAGGATCATTGGTGAGCTGAGTCAAGTATGGAAATATGACATTCACCATAGAAGGTAATTGGCGGTTAAAATCCGGTGGAGGATAGCCTGGGTAAGAAGGAATAACCTGAGCAACAAATACTTGCGTTCCTGGATAAGGAGGGTTCTAATAAAAAGGAACATGGGCACCATAATAGGGAGGATTCTGGTAACTAGCATACACATAACCTTGTTGATCACTCCAGGATAACCATGTAAAGGCTGCAATGGATGGGTTTGGATACGTTGTCCTTTAAAAGGAACTTTATGAATACCCTGATAAGGTTTATACCCTTTCCCCATGATATTCTACATCATCCTGACATAATATGGATTTGTTTGAGACAATGTTATGCTATACATAGTACGTCCTACCGAAACTTGACGAATACCTTGCCTAAGTGGTTGAGACTGTAAGGTATCTTGTAAAGGCTAGGTAGGTGGAACCTGAGGGGTACCAGATATCGATGGAATAGGTTGAGATGCAATAGAATCCTATAAAGGTTTACTTACATGTATTTGAGCTTGTTGAGGCATAAATTGATGTGTAGGAATTTCATATGAAGATAATGTAGGTTTTAACCTCTGTACAGGAATCACCTGCAAATGAATTATTAACACAAGAAATATACAATGGTGAGAACATGGAAAAAATACATAGAGATTTTCCCCTGGATCTCAAAATAGGACTACCATATTTATTTTTTCATTACACTCCTTTCAATGTTATAACACATATATATACATGTCAAAGCATTCATGAAACCTAATCTATTAACCCTGGTTTAGAATATAATCGTATTTCCCTTAACAGGATCTACAAAAGACCATGGGAATAAAACCATCTTGACCAAAAACATCAGAAAAACCCATTCAAAAAACCATAGGTAGCTTCGCACACCGTTTATAGTGTCCAAAACAATATTTTTAAGGCATTTCCCCAGACCTTGTGTAGGGTGGTGGTAGCCCCCCTGTAAAACCCTCAATAGGGGGGCTGCTTTCACCCATGTGATATGCCTACTCTTCCTGGTGAAACAAATAGGGGGGGCTTTTGTCCCCCCAATGACCTTCCTGTGTCTGCCCAGTGAAGGGGGGTCATTAGGGGTACAAAAACCCTTCCTATTCTTTGCGTCAGGTGGAGGGAGTGGCTTTCACTCCCCTGTGACCCCCCCCCCCCATGTGCAACTAATCATGGAAAGAATATAACAGACACCAACCATTCTCCTACTTGTTGGTTTCCTTTCCACATAAGGTGTCATAGGAGAGCTTAGTCATTGGTCCATCTGTGCAACACCCATTGTTTCTCTACACCAAGAAAACTCCTTAGTTCTCATAGAGTTCGTCAATGCATCTATACCATTCTTGAAACTATCCACCTTTACCAACAACACCTTTTTGTCCTCAACTGTGTCCCTCACAAAGTGATACTAAATATCAATGTGCTTTGTCTTTAAATGATTAGTAGGATTCTTTGTGAAGAAAATTTCACTTTGGTTGTCACATTATATCCTTATATCTCGTTATAATAACCCCATACTTGAACACAATCTTTGGAACCAAACTTCTTCCTTGCTTGCATGAGTGGCTGCCACATATTATGCCTTTATAGCTCAAAGTGCCACTACAAATTGTCTCTTTCTTATCCAACTGACTTCTCCTGCAAATAGGTTAAACACATACCCACTTTTAGATCTCCTTGATCCAGATCTCCAACCCTGTCTGCATCAACAAAGCCATGGATATCCAAAAATATGTCTAATCTTGGTCTTCCTTGGTAGCATAAACCATAATCTCTAGTCTAGGAAAATACCTAGAAACCTTCTTCACTATTGTCCAATGCTCCTTCCATATTTTTGACATAAACCTGCATAATAATCTCACTTCATGAGCAATTTCTGGTCTAGTACAGACTGTTTCATACATTAGGTATGGACTACACTTGCATATGGAACATGGGACATGTCCTCTTCATCTTCTTGTCTCTTGGGACATTATTCAACATATAATTTTACACCTATAGGAATATGAACCTTCACCAGTTTCCTATCCTACATATTAAACCTCTGTAGTATTGTCTTGACATACTTCTTCTGGTTTAACCAAAGATTCCTCTTTGCCTGATCTCATTTAATTTTCCTGCCCAAAACATAGTTTGCAACACCAAGATCCTTAATGTCAAATTTGGAGGACAATTGAGTCTTCAAATTCTAGATAATTTCTTTGTCATTTCCAATCAACAACATATCATCTACATACAAGACCAAATAAATTACAAGGTCACCAATTAATTTAAATACACACAATGATCCTCTTTGCTTCTGGTGAATCCAAGTCCCCATATCTATGTATCAAAATTCTGATACCACATCCTTGGAGAATGTTTTAACCCATATAGAGACTTTTTTTACCTGCATACCAGTTCTTTCTTCCCATTGACATTAAAGCCTTCAAGTTGCTTCATTTATATCTCTTCTTTCAGATTCCCGTGAAGAAGCAGTGTCTTCACATCCATCTGTTCTACCTCAAAATAAGAGGAAACAACAAAAAATATAATTAACCTAATAGAAGCTAACTTGGCAACAGGAGAAAAAATATCACCGAAATCAATTCCTGGCACTTGGGAATAACCTTTTTCTTCCAACTAAGATTTGTACGTCTCTAGCTTGGCTTTTGCATTCATCTTCTTCTTAAACACGCATTTGCTGCCAATGGGTTTCATTCCAACCATAAACTCCACCAGGTCCCAAGCCTCATTTTTATGCAAATATGCCATTTCATCAACCATGGAGTCTTTCCAAAGTTTTCCATATTTTGAATCTACTTCCTCCCTGATAGTTATGGGATCATCATCAATAACAGATAAAGAAAAATTTGAACAAAAAGAAGACGGAATATACCTTTATGACTTCCTTATTTCTCAAACTAGTCTTTTCAAAGCTGAAGTTTGTGGCTCTTCCTCTTCCGATTCCACTTCTGTTGTAAAGTTTGATTCTTCCTCCTTTAGCTTAAACACTATCATCTTAGGTTCCTTAGGTAGGACTTCATGTGTAATACAATTTTTCACCCCTCTAAACACCACATCTTTGTTGTACACAACCTTCCTTGTTTGTAGGTACCAAATATTATAACCTTTTAAACCATCCCCTAAGAAGACATCACCACCATCATATATATGGTACTCATTGAATGACTCCCTATGGGGAGTGAAGTGAAAAGATGCACCTGAGTTAATGAAGCATGCCTCATGGTCTACATGTGTACTTGAAGGAGAAGACAAGTACACATCACCACCTTCATCTGATCTTGTTTTTGCCTCTACAGGAGGAGCATCATTAGATCCCTTTCCTTTCTTAGGAGCTTTAGATATAGAATCCTTTTTGTAGTGCCCTTCCTTTCCATATTTCCAACATAACTTTATAGATTTTCCTATTGATTTATATCTACCTCTAGATTTAGATCTCCCACTCGAGGATTTATTTTTCTTTCTATTATGGGAGAATCCTATAGACAAGGTATCTCCATTATGGATCTCTATATTTCTCCATCTCATCTCCTTCGACAATAAGGATGAGAGTGTTTCATCAAACTTCAAGGTAGTTATATTGCTACATATTGTAACAAAGAGACTATCCCACAAAAATGGTAGAGAACACAACAAACTAATGAACTTATCTTCATCTGAAATTTTTATATCAACTGATAATAACTAGCTTATGAAAACATTAAAGGCATTCATATGCTTTGTCACCGAGTCACCATCCTTCATCCTCAAGTTATACAATTTTTTCCATAGGAACAATTATTTCACCGGAGACTTAGATTGGCAAAAAACCCCTAACTTGACCCACAAATCTTTTGCCATAGCTTCCCCTGAAACATTAAACAATACTGAATATAATATACATAATTGTATTATGCTCTTTGCCTTCCAATCCAACTTCTCCTAGTCTTCTGTTGACATTACCATTGGTTTAGTAACAAGCTCTACTACAATCCACTGACCTTTATCCACCAACAGATCCTCCACCTTGAGCTTCCATAACTCAAACTATGACCATTAAATTTCTTGATCTATATCTTGTCAATGCTCACCATCTTCTTTCATCACAAGAATCGATCTTGTAGGTTTCCCACTGAATAGGATCTACCACAGGCCCGAGAAAGACTCCTTAGCACGAAAGGAATCCCCATCATGTTAAAACAACTTTGATACCAAATGTAGGTTTTAACCCTATACAAAAATTACTTACAAATGAATTCTAAACACAAAAAATATACGATGACGAGAACATAAAGCAAATACAAGGATATTTTCCCTTGGATCCCAAAATCGGGGCTAGCAGATTGTTTTTTTTATTATATTCCTTTCAATGCTACAATACATATATATGCATGTTGAATCATTCATAAACCCAATCCATTAAGTTTAGTTTAGAAAATATTGTAGTTCCCTTGACCAAATCTACAAAATACCATGGGTAGAAAACTATCTTTCCCAAAACCATGTACATAACCCATGCACAAAACTATAGGTAGGTCCGCCCACCTATTACAGGGTCCAAAATAATTTTTCCGAGGAACTACCCTAGATCCTATGCAAGGGGATTACTGCCACCCTATAAACCCCCCAATAAGGGGGGCTACCACCCCCCCTATGGTCCCCCTGTAAACACCTCGGCAGGGGAGGATTTTGCACCCCTAGTGGCCCCCCGGTTACACCCAACGCAATGAATAAGTTGGACTAGTCATGGAAAGAATATAGCACACATTGAATAGACAATAAAATTTTAGGATTCAACAATTGGTCCTAAAACGAGCTAGGTTGGATGGGAAAATTAGGTTTCCAAACATTGGTAGCCATCTAAGGATAAGGATGATTATAATATGACTAATTACCAATTTGAGGTATACCAACAATAGGTGTCCCCCCTACCATAGGAGTAGGGGATGATTGAGGCAAATCCAACCCAAATTGATGCCAGCTAACATGAGGAGAGTTAGGCTATTGAAGATAACCTCACCCACTAACATAAGGGCAAGCCTATTGTTCAAATGTATGTTTAGGTGAAGGATAAGAAGTAGGCTGAGTAGAATTCATAAGGGAAATGTTAGATGTAATTCTCGAAATGGATGACATGATAAATGTCCAAGGACTAGAAATTGCACCAGATAAGGTACCAAATAAAGACTAATAGCTGGGGGAGTGGGGGTGGAATGACCACCATACATATGTGCCTCTGGAAATGTTGCAAACATGGATGAGGAAGGAAAAATGATGTCTCAACCATAGTGGTGGACACAGGTTGGGAAGTCAAATTAGATTTAGTCATGGTTAACAATCCCAATCAATATTTCCATGAGAAATCTCTAGGTGAGTCAAAAGAATTAGGTAAACAGGTTTTTGTTAGAGTTTGAAGAGGAGGAAGAGGATCAGTCTGATCAAAATAGAGTCCACTCCGATGAATAAGAGGAGAGGGATGAGGCTCTTCTTATGGGATCTCTTAAATACTCACAATACCATATGGAAGAGGTTCATTGTCATGTCCAAGATATACTGTTGGAGGTCCTGTTTGATACGAAGGAAGAGAAGAGGAAGGTCCTGAAGTAACAGGTGAATATGGATGAGGTTCCTCAGATTCAACAACCTTAGGAAATAAATGTTTTGAGTCATGAAATTTAGGTTCAATAATTTGAGGAAATAACGTTTCAGGGACTTTTGTTTTGATTGTGTCAGATTCACTAGCTAGAGTAGAGGTGATATTAGGCTCATTACTCAAAGGGAAATATGATTATGGTTGATCAGATTAAGGAAGAGGACGTGAAGTAGTTCCTGAATTTCTCGATTCGGTAATTTGTGTCTTCTTATGCTTATGAATATGAGCAGAAGTAGCGTCTAGTGGAAGAGGAGGCTTATTTTTCATTCTACATGAATGACAAAGTGGGGGATTTTTTTCTTCCACATTGTATAGTAAATTCTAGAAATTAACACAAAAATAAATAAAAAAGAGGGTAATCTAGGCATAAAGGATTACCAAGAAACTGTGAGCTATAATATACCCCTTGGAAAATAAATGACTTGACGAACGTGCAGTTAATCTCCCCAAATGTTGTGTTCAGTGTATCACATTACACAAGGCAGCTGACTCGGTTACCTATGGAGAGGATAGAAAGGTTTAGGTGACTTCCAAACTATACTTTACGGTACGTGGAACTGCAGTCCGTAGTAGTTCTATCTAATGTGTTACCATTTGGTGAGAGAGTTTCCATTTGCTTCACATGGGTGGAGCACTATCCAAGATACCCAAAGGTACCTGGAGAATGATGCTATACACTAACGTATGTGGAACACGATTTCATCCCCGGGATACAATGTTGGCAAACAATGACAGCTCCTATGTTTAATGGTACCAGAACACATCTCTAACCTAGACTTCTAAATGTTTGTGTTAATGTTACAAATGCTCCTTAGGTTGATTCAATAAATTTTAGTGTTTATCTTCAATTAAGTTTCAGTTTTGGGGCTCACTGCGAATGTAACTTGAATATCCCAAAATGAAAACTAGCATGTGGAAATGAAATATTTCTCATTCACTGAAAATCTATCTAAGCAAGGGAAGAGACAAAGAGTATGCAATACAAAATATGCAACAAACAAAGTGCAAAGTACATTTCCCTTTTAAATGCAACTATTCCAATTTTGATGCACACACAAAACCCTAAATTCCAATGGAAAGATTTATCTTTTCAAGTCACTCAATTTTTGGAAATGAAGAAAACTAAGATGAAAAGTTTAATCAGTAATTCAAATAAGATTTTCATAATGATGAATAGAACACTAATTCATCTAAGCACGCAATGATAATAAAAAAAATTCAATTTTAAAACAACCTAATGATAAGAACAAAGGAAATTCTAAACAAACTCTTATCAAAGGCACTAAAAAATGAAAGCAAACCAAACAGAGGCTTCATAGAGACCACAAGACACTCAAGGACTAAAGGAAGAGAAACTAAAACAAGGATGATCAAAGAGAAAATCAAGACGGAAGCGAAATTTTGCATGAACAAGGGCCAACACAGGTACAAAGGAGGCATCAGGGCTATGCAACACAGTTTCAAAGAAGGCTCAACTAGGATGCAATGCTCTGTCATGAGACCAAAGGGTGCATTATTCTATGGATGCAAAGCTCCGACACAAGGATTGGAGTCGAGACTCAGTGAAAGGTCTTCCTAGGTTTTTTCTTGACTGAATAAGATAGTAAAGGTATGAAGAAGAGGTAAGACAAGAAAGGTGGACAAAGAAACCATCAAGGGAATACACCGTTCCCCAGTGTGGTCGCAAATTTGTTATGTAGAATCTACGACTATGGACATAAGTATCTTCCCTAGGCCTGGTGGATTGACCTAGAACAACATAAAGACAAAGGGACTAATTTTTAAAGTAAATAGGTAATGAGATGAAGCCTACCTGGAATATGGCGTATGCTTTGCTCCTTCGTTGGATTGTATGCTCCAATTCTAGCTCTGATCATTATAAATGTCTACTTCAATGTTCTTCCCTTATTTTCTGAAGATGTAATGGGATAGGTCACTTTCAAAAATCCTTTGATAAAACATCTATCATATCTAGCTAGACCCATAAATGATTTTATGTCAGCACCATTCTTAGGCACATGGCATTCCATTAGAGTTTTTATATTATCTGGGTTTACAACTATCCCATATTTAGTAATAATATGCCCTAATGATTGAATTTGTTCCTTGAAAAAATAACATTTACTATGTTTTTCTTATACTTGATGCTCCCTCAAGGTTTACCAAAATAATTGCATATGCATTTTTTTCTCCTCCATATTTATGGAGTAGAAAAGAATATCATCTCTAAAATTCAACACAAATTTGTCTAAGTATTGATGAAATATGTTGTTCATGAGACACATGAATGTCATTGCTACATTGGTCAATCCAATTGGAAAAACCACAAATTCATAATTCCCATAGTAAGTTCTAAAAGTTGTTTTGTTCGTATCCCCCTTCTGTGTTCTTATTTGGTGGTAACCAGATCGCATTTTAATGTTATAAAATACAGTCACCTCCTTAACTTGATCAAACAAATCGTCAATGCATAGAAAGGGGTATTTATTTTTTATCGTTAAATTATTTAATTATCTACAGTCAATACACAATCTCAAGGTTTTGTCCTTCTTCCGAAAAGTACTAGAGCTCCCCAAGGTGACACTTGGATGAATGTATTTCCTGTCAAGTCATTCTTTCAATTGCATTTTAGGTTTAGTTGGTTTAGGTACACTCATGCGATACAATGCTCTAGATATGGTAGCAGCCTCGGGAACAAGTTTAATGATAAAATCTATGTCTCTTTTAGGAGGTAGTCCAATAATATCCTAAGGAAAAAATTCAACAAAGCGTTGCACAATGGGAAGATTTCATAAGGTGGAAGTATTATGTTTAGAGTTTGTATACCCCACTTGCACTGCATAAACTTGGCACAGATTCCTAATACATTTTTCCAGTTGTGATGTTGTAATGTGTCTTAGCTTCATAGGTCTTTTCACCCCCTACTCCTCTTGTTTCATTCCTTCCTCATTCAAATAACTAGTTTTTTTATCCTTAAAATTTATTAGATACCAATGTTTTTCCTACAAGTCCATGTCGATTAAAATTTCATATGATCCTAGGGGTATAATATTTAAATTTATAGTTATTAGTTGGTCTTCCAACACTATTGGACAACTATCTAGCTCAGTTGTCACCCTTCCTTTAGCTCCCGTGACTAGTTGTGTCATCCATGGTTTTTAAATTTCACTGATTGCAAATGACACTTTTCCACTATCTTGGGGCTTATATAACTTAGGCTAGCCCATCAATTAATTAAAGTAGACACAACACGATTAAATATTTTACCTTAAAACTCTACCATGGTTGGTTCACATTTCACTTGACGGTCTTCCAATGTAGCATTAATTCTAGGTAGACTTCTTGCTACACCCCCCACTATAGATGCTTCTTAAATCTAGGCTACTAATTGTGTTTCTTTTCCGTAAGGGTAATTTTTGACATAATGTGGTCTCCCACTTCCCCAACACTACAATGGGTGTTTGGTTTCTATTACGAGTTCAGATTTATTAGACTTGTTAGTAGAGTTTAATTCATTTTGTGGCTTAGATTTTTGATGGATATTTTTTGAATTCTTGTTTTTCAGATTTTTGTAAAAACCTTTAAAATTTGAGAATTTAAACCCTTTAGTGGTCTGTGTCTATTTCTTCCGTTTATTGCCATCCACTTTTTACTATTGTCTCCTTTATGTTTGATTTGTTGATAGCATATCCAGGTTTTTATAATACATTCTTCCATGGTTTTGGGATTGTCAGATTCCAACCATTCTTTCATGAACGTAGGTAAGTTATTCATAAACCATTGGACTTATCCTTTTTCTTCATGTATATAAGAAATTAATCTCAGTAGTGAGGTGAATTTCATTTTAAGTTCATCCGTAATAAGTTTCCCCAAAATAGGATCATGAATTTCCTCTTCCTTTTCATCATAAAATTGTGCAGTCAGGTATTTATCATTAAAATGTCTTTGGAGATATTCCAAGGTTGCTTCATGTTCGTCAATTTTTTGTACTGTCTTCACCTCTTCCCACCATAAGGTGATTTTTCCTTGTAGTTGGTAAATTTCCAACTGAGCCTTCAAGTTGTGGTCATATTCATAAATATGAATATACTTGCTCATATTAATGAGACAAGATTCAATGACTTCTTCTTGCTCTCCATCAAGTGTCAAAGGTTTAATTTTATTAAATTCTACCTGTACTCAAATTTCTATCTTTTAGGTCCTTTATGTTAAGAAACATTATCAGATTCTTCCTCATTATTTTCTTGATCTCCTTAAGATTCTATATTACCATCTCCTTATCTATGTGTCCCAACCCTATTTCCATGGTCAGGGCTTGGAATAGGGTATTTGTGGTTTAGTCCCTCAAAAAGGATCTTCATAATGTTATCTTGTTCTTGAATTGGTATTTCATTATCAACTCTCAAGATTTTCATCTCACATTTTAACTATTGTATTGTTTCGAACAATGCAAGATTGGTGTTTCGCGATTCCTCCCCCAAGTTGACCCACATCTCTGAGTTAGCTTCTGCAATTGGCACTAGGCCCGCTCTAAAAGTTGGTATTACTGGTTTTGTATGCCCAAATCTCCTCACGATGTTCCTTTTCCACTCTTCATTAACACAAATAAATTCTAATAGTTCCTTATCACCCAGGGAGGCTATAGTGTTGGAACGTGTCTCTAATACCACTTGTCACATACCTCTAACGACAATTGAACAATTTAATTTAAAGATCAGTAATTAAATGTAAAAGAATAATTTTTTTATATATATTAATGTTTGTATTACATGCATTACATTACATTAAGATTATTCCTTTTCATTGAAGAGCTTATGCATTAAATTTATCATGTTTTCCGAGGGTCAATATTTTGATTGACTCATCAAGAATTAGGTCTCGTACTTGAATTAAACATAAGATATGGTTAGGATTATGGTGTTTATATTAGTAGGTTGTGTTTAATCCACCTTGGTATTTTTGGAGATGGTCCCCGTACACTCTAGATGGTCTATCTGGACTGTCCACTTGGTAGTTTCCACCCCAAGATCTTCCACTAAATTGATGACTCAATGGATCTGTGATCAATTCATGGTGTCGATTTCCTGGAGAGGTTAAAGAGAAACTAACCTACCCTCCTCTTGTTGTCTGGTCTCATTTTCATGCATGTCTGGTTGGTTTCATTCTCATTACTACTAGCGATGGTTTCATGCCTAGGAAAATGTCTCATTCGACACCTTTACCCAGGTATTTGAGGTA
Organism: Pinus tabuliformis; assembly: GCA_031772625.1. NCBI lineage: Eukaryota > Viridiplantae > Streptophyta > Pinopsida > Pinales > Pinaceae > Pinus > Pinus tabuliformis. The sequence continues at coordinate 1,282,504,781 of CM062817.1, read as the reverse complement.
TCTTCAGAGTTATTTGGTAGGTTATTTGAGAGCATTTTTTTATCGAGGGTTTCTTCATTTGACTAATTTTAAATTTTTTTTGTTCTCTTTCTATTTGGTTCCAACCCTTAGTCAAGGTTGTTACTATTGAAGGTTCATTATCTTCTCTACCTTTTATCTTAAGGGTTACATTGTTGCCTAGAACCCTTGTACAGGTGTTCAGTCTCGACATGGTCATTTGTCATTTCCGCCATTTCCATTTGACATTTTCTAAAAGAATCTCACTTATGGAATTTATGCCCCTAGACTCATGTTTCTTAGTGGGGTTTCCTCTCGAGAAAGTTATGTGTACTAGGTCTTTTTTTTTCTTACTATCCATCTCATTCTTGTCTTTTGGACTTCATAGATTATATACAAAATTGGCACTTTAATTTAATATTGGTGTTGTGTTGTAGGTAATCCCGTCAGGTTCTATACCCATCCATCCTTGCTCAACTTTGGATGCCAAGAAGAGGACCATTGCCTTCTCATTTGGTTTGAGGTGTAGTTTATTTTGTGTTTCTGAGTTAAAGAAGAGAAGCATTAAACCTTGGTTTTTTTAGAAAAACCGTAACATCATTAGGATAGTTATTGTTATTTGTTTTGTATTTCAAAAGTTCTAGGATGAATTAAGGGAGAGATATAATTCTGTCAAGCCCCAATTATAGACTCAGTTATGATATTAAAAGGGTCATTTTGTCATGCATGAACCCATGAAAGATTTTTTTTTAATATACTAAGTTATGATATGATGCTTAATTTTGGTTCTTTCAAAAGGGGCTCTACATATCACTGCAGATGACTTACATAAGTGTATTAAAAGTCTAGTGTCTTTTGTAGATGGATTTGTAATAATTATTCATATTATAAGTCGTGGCTCCAAATTCTATGGTTGTGTCATCTATTTTCTATAAGCATCTCGACACTCGCATGTTTTCTTTCCTTTAAACTATTTACACTTGTTAGAATCTATATTCAGTTCGACACGTATAATGTTTTGTTGACTTTAATACTTTATTTATTACAGTATCTCTCATTTTGGTTAGATCATTAAAGGATTTGCTTATCTTATAATTTTACTAGTTATTGACAATATTTTTCTCTTAAGAGTTTCATACGTAGGGTCACCATCCTTTCTTTTAATCAGGCATTTAACTACCTTGTTCTTTGTTTCTTCGTTTCTTACAATTACAAATTACAAATTATTACATCCTTAAAAATGGGAATGTTAAGGACAATTTCCAGGTTGCCAAACCCCTCGCCTAACTTGGATACTAACCCAATCTCCTTCTAGTAGTGTATTCAGTTTCTAAAAATAAAAATAAATTTCACAACTCAAGATTGGGCTACAACAACTTGTCCACGTCTTTTTTTGTTTTCTCTATTTATCTCTTTGGTTGTTTTATTTTTTGTTTTCTCTATTTATCTCTTTGGTTTGGCCCTGGAGGAATGAGAAATGTAAATTTTTACCAAGTTGTTTCTTATCCCATAACCAGGTTGGGAAACTAACCCATCTACATTCAGACCACGCTCATTGTTTAACAATCCTAGACTACCCTGCCCATTCTGATTCCATTGAGTTGGTTGTTCAAAGCAAGTTCCCCTTCTTACAAATATTTTTATTGTGCTAGTCATAGATCAAAATACTTCTTCTATTTAACAATCAAAACATAAACCTATCTACTATCTATCAAACATGACATTAATATTTATTATAAAAATACCATGTTACCATTGCATTATAAAGAACAATTAGAAGACCATGTGTTTGACACTTATAATCTCTATCTATCTTGATAGACCTCAAACCACTAGGAAAGAAACGCTCTACCAAACCATGAGATTAGTCTGTAATAGGTCATCTCCCCCTTAGCTTGCTTCACACCAAGAGTAATTTCTAGAATAATAGGCAATACAAGAATGTTCTTCCGAGAGGCTATCTGATTACAACCCGACTTAACCATAATTAAAATTATGAGCATCCAAGCTCTAAACAAACTCTAATGGTCAACCAACTCTAGAGTGTTTTACTACTCAAGTCTTCTTCAAATTTCTCTCTCCACTTCTTCTTCTTTTGTCTTTGCTCTCCTCCTGTCTCAGGTTCCAAATACCGTCTTTGCCTTCTTTTTTTTTGGAAGTTTTTGTTTCAAATGGAGGAGCTTGGGTAGATAACTACCTCACCCTCCAACTACCTAGGTGTCATCATTTTCTCACCTCCTGTGTCACGATCTCAACTCAATAAACCAACACTCATAAAAAAAAAATTTATTTACTTAATACCTATCTCTACCTTGAGTCATTGATATAGATGATACCTGGTCTGTGAGGTAAAGTTCTTAACATAACTATAATCATCTATGTTTGAAACCCTTACACGCACATATGTATAAATCTTGGCATGTTAATATATGTTCACTTTAAAGACCCTTGCACATTCATATGATACGTGGGTTACACGTCTATCACCCGCACTTTCACTTAACTGTACTGATATTTGATGGTATGCATTAATTTGAATGCCACTTGGTGAGCGGAGGGAATTCCAACTCACTGCTCCGTGGCCAGGTGGCTGTGAGCCATGTGAACGCATGTGATCAAGCGGGCGGGTTGACCTTAGGTATACGAGCCACACTCCCGCTCAAACGAAGGGCGGAGATCTCTTTTCCAGATTGGACGGTGCGGATCATTCCTAGGGTTTGGTTGACAATATATGTTGCCGGGTTCTTCGGTTTTGGCTCATTTTCAACAACGCTTCAGCCTCTCCTCCGACAGTGCCCTTCCCTCTGCAGTATGGTTTCTTGCGCAGGTATGGAAGCATCCGCCATGGCAATCCTCCAAGAGTTATTGATAGCTGTTTATGTTTTGATTTCGGTTCCTGCTATGCTTGTTATTTACCTGCGCCGTTGCTAACAATGACTATCTCGTGCAGGGGTTTGGTCTCAGCGTCTGCCATCATCCGGAAAGGTTTCAGGTCACTCCGCTTACTACCGGGTAAGTCTTTGGCGTTGGGTGTATTACCCCTTAGGGTTTATTGTATTGAAAGGTTGGCAGCTCCTTCTGGCCGAGACTAGGCTCATGCCTGTGCTATTGTGTCTCAGGTCGAATTACCCTGCTCACAACTGGGTATGGCTTTACAGGCGGCGTTTCATCCTGTACTGTAAAACCATGAATCCCTGTGGTGAAGTCGCTCTCTGTTTACGCCCTCGGGCACTAATGAGGGTTGACTGTTTGTCTTAAGTTTTTAATCAGTTGTAAAGAGTTTTATGTAGTACTTCTCCTTATCTGTGCATTGTTACTGTATTCGGTTTTACCCAACCGACATGTTCTTAACCGTTCTCGATACAATTATTATTTTGATTAACTAATGGCCTTACCTTACGGCCCCTTTACAGTAATGAACATATATTCGAAATCTGCTTATTTGTTCCATTCTGGACATTTCTTAGTTTCTAATCCGCTCTTGTATCATGTATTATGTCTATTTATTCGTACTCATGGTTTTCAACAGTTTATGTTTCCATTCTCTTTACGGCGGAATCAGGGTTATGGCTTGCTCCTGGAATAATGGGAGCAAGCATCCCCTTCTCGGTCGCATATATGTTTAAAGATTGATGTTGTGATCCCAATGGTTAATAACGTATGCAATTCCAGTTCTCTGATTCGTTTCTCAATCCAATATTGTTATTTGTGTTTATTGGTCCGCGGCTAATATCATTAATCTCTTGCTGGTTATAATATAAATTCGTTTTCAGTGTAAGAGTAACGAAGGGTTAACCTGAGGTAACCCTTTTCATCTACTGACCTCGTTGCTCTGAGTTTTTACAATTTCTATTTAAGCGAATTGCTCTCAATGATAAGTACTTGCTATGACTGTAGAGTAAATCAGGTTATAAATGAGTTTCTGGTTCCGTTTCTTGCATGCTTTCGTTTCTTTAAGTGAACGCACCACTGTATTATATATTTAGTACATCACCCGGTCATGGCCGCTTCAGATATAACTCTGTTGTCTTGTCTCTCATAACTGGTTCTACGTTTAGCTTGTTTATACACCTAGAAGTTGGATGTAGGGTAATCTTGTTATCGGCTATGGTTATTAAAACACTTCTGTCGAAGAGCTATTTACTTGTGCACTACGACTGTTGTGTATATGATATCGTTCACTGTTATGTCATTCATTTGTTCAGTAGCGGATAACATATACTGCTATTTAAAGTTTCCTATGTGTTAATAACCAGGGTGTTACAGTCCACCGTAGGTGCGTAAGCTGTATTTCTTGAAGTTATACAGGAATTTGACATTTATATTTGTATTAAATATTTCCTACTTAATACAGAGATTCATCTACCAGCATTACATAGTTCTATTTCTTATGTAATAAATGAAACTCAGACATTCATATTTGCTTACATAATCTCTTACTTTACTAGGAATGCTACACCACTGTAGTTTGATGGTATGCCGACTTTACCTGTTTCTCAATTAACTGTTAAAGGTACATACCTGGTAGTCTGCTACTGTTGCTTGACCTTCAGCTCCCACCTGTTACAATATAGCTCTTAACCTCCCAACCTTGAGATCCACTGCACTGGATTCTCCCCCCGAGCCGTCTTGCAGGCCTGCAGCCTCCACAAGACTCATGCACCACTGTGCTGGTTATCTGATCACAATCAGACTTAACCTCAATTATGCATTCTGCTCTCTCTGGAATCTTTCCCTGCCTGTTCATCAACAGCCCAGGGGTTTTCCTCCCCAGGACCTTTTCCTTGGGTCAGAGGCAGTTTCTTTTTCAGTTCCATAACTGATTTTATTTTCTTTTAATAGAAAATCCTCCTTTTTGGAGACTGCCAGCATTTCATCATTTCATCAATACACATGTGCAAAATAATCTCTTATATTTATATTAAAACTAATAATGTCTTTAATAAATCAAATTATCACTCATATTGTTTTACCACAGTAACTATCTGGAATTACAAATTACCGAGTCATTACATCTTCCCCCCCTGGGATTGGACATCGTCCCGATGTCCTTTCTCATTAAATAAATTCGGGTAGGCCTTTTTAAAAGGTTCCTCGTCTTCCCATGTAGCCTCCTCAGGGCCATAGTGCTGCCACAGCACTTTAATTTGGGTAATAACCCGTTTCCGCAGCCGCACTTCTCTCCGGTCGAGAATGCTCTGTGGTTCGACCAGAACCTCGCCTTCCGGTTCGACCTGCAAACAACCAGCACATAATCAATCTCCCATTGACTAAGCTGCATAATCGAAACAACCGTATTAATTCTTACCCGCACATCTTGCCATTGAATAACATGTTTTGGGTCATATACATATTTCTTTAGGACAGAAACATGAAACACATTGTGAATCCTAATGTGACTGGGTAAAGCTAGTTGGTAGGCCACAGGCCCCACCCTAGCTAAAATCTGAAACGGTCCAAAGTATCGAGGAGCCAGCTTGGCGCAACCACTCCACTGTAAGGTACTCCTTCGGGTTTGAATCCTTACAAACACATGGTCGCCAACATTGTACTCTGCGAACCTTCTTTTCCTATCTGCAAAGCTTTTCTGTCTGTCTTGTGCAGCCTTTAAATTTGCTCGCACTCTTTTTACCATATTTTCCATATCTTTCAACATTTCCGGACCCAAACTCAGCTTATCCTCCAGTCCACTCCAACTTGAGGGTGTGTGGCACTTTCGCCCATATAAGACCTCAAAGGGACTTAGCTGAGTTGAAGTATGATACCCATTATTGTAGGCAAATTCAACCAAATGCAAATACTCTTCCCACTGTCCAGGCTTTAACATTACATTCGCTCGCAACATGTCTTCCAACACCTGATTGACTCGCTCGGTTTGGCCATCGGTCTGTGGGTGATAAGCCGTGCTGAAATTCAATCGAGTGCCTAACTCGGCAAACAATGTCCTCCAAAAGGTGGACGTGAATTTCACATCCCGGTCTGATATAATTACCTTTGGCATTCCATGCAAGCGGAACACGTGTTGCATAAAGAGATGCGCGATTTGTACCGCCTTGTAAGTAGACTGCACCGGTATGAAATGTGCTGCTTTACTCAATTTATCAACCACGACCATAATTGAATCATTGCCCTTCTTCGTTCGTGGTAGCCCGGTTATAAAATCCATAGAAATGGTTTCCCATTTCCATTCCGGGATAGGCAGAGGCTGTAACAGTCCCGCTGGGTGTTGATGTTCAGCCTTAATTTGCTGGCATTCCAGACATCTTGCCAAGTATTCCACTATCTGCTTTTTCATTCCTGGCCAGTAATACTCCTTCTTAAGTGCTGTAACCATCTTTTGGTACCCTGGATGACCAGTGTAGTGACTGGTATGAAACTCATCTAAAATCAGCTTCTTAAGGTCATTTGAATCGGGCACATACATTCTTTTATTAAAATACAGCATTCCAACATTATCCAATGTGTACCCTTGTTGTAACTTTTCATTATCAGATTGCTGAACCTGCTGTTTTAGATGCTGATATTCAGAATCATCATTGGCTGCTGTTCTTATCTGTTCAACCAGCGTACTTCGCCATTTACTGGCTGATAGTTCACATAAACAGTGAACCTTTCGACTTAAGGCATCTGCTACTCGATTTTCTTTGCCCTTTAAATGCTTTATTTCAAAGTCAAATCCACTTAGAAAATCTGCCCAACGACCTTGCCTTGCATTCAAGGTAGGTTGGCTGAAATAATGCGTCAAACTGTGATGATCAGTTAACAACAGAAATTTCTTTCCAAGAAGATAATGTCGCCACATCTTTAGTGCGTGAATCACAGCAGTTAACTCTAAATCATACGCAGAGTATCTTTGCTCATGTTCTTTTAGTTTCCTTGATTCATACGCTATAACCTTTCCTTCCTGCATTAGTACCCCTCCCACGCCCTCCTTGCTTGCGTCGGTACACACCACATAGTCCTTACTAGGATCAGCAATCCTCAGAATAGGTGCGGTGGTGAGAAGATGCTTTAAACGGTCAAAACTCTGCTGACACTCTGCTGTCCATTTGAATATTTTTCCTTTCTTTTGCAAGGAGGTGATAGGATAGGCTATCCTAGAAAAACCTTCCACAAATCTCCGGTAATAACCAGCTAACCCCATGAAGGATCTGATATCAGCAACGTCCTTAGGTATAGGCCACTCCATAATAGATTTTATCTTTTCAGGGTCGACCGCAATTCCCTCCTTCGTAATCACGTGGCCCAAGTACTGAATTTCTTCTTTGAAGAAATCACATTTGCTAAACTTAGCATATAGCTGATGCTCCCGGAGTGTTTGCAATACCAATCTAAGATGCTCCTCATGTTCCTGTTGGGAACGAGAATATATCAATATGTCGTCAATGAATATCAATACAAACTTGTCCAAAAATCTGTGAAACACGCTATTCATCATGCACATAAAAGTAGCAGGTGCATTGGTCAGCCCAAAAGGTAGCACTACAAATTCGTAGTGCCCATAGCGTGTCCTAAAAGCAGTTTTGGCAATGTCCTCATCCTTAATCCTGATCTGATGGTAACCAGATCGCAGGTCAATTTTGGAAAACACTTTTGCCCCTTTCACTTGGTCAAAGAGTTCATCTATTCTGGGCAAAGGGTACTTGTTTTTGACCGTAAGCTTATTCAGCTGTCGATAATCTATGCACATGCGCAGAGTTCCGTCCTTCTTTTTTACAAACAATACTGGTGCTCCCCAGGGTGACACACTGGGTCGAATGTACTGTTTTTCCAGCAACTCCTGAAGCTGCATTTTCAACTCTGTTAACTCTGGTATGCTCATCCGGTATGGTGCTCGCGATACTGGTGCCGCCCCCGGTATCAATTCTATGGTGAAGTCTATGTCCCTTCTTGGAGGCAAACCCGGTACCTCTTCAGGAAAGACATCTGTAAATTCCTGTACCACAGGAATGTCATCTATCGCAGACATCTTATTCTTCTGATTCGCATAGCCTACTTGTATGGCATAGACCTGACATTTCTTCCGAATGCATTTAGCTAGCTGAGTTGCAGTGATAGGTCGTATCTGAACCGGATGTTTAATTCCCTGCAATTCTTGTTGCTGCCCCAAATCATCTTTATAGTATATGGTCTTGGTTTTACAATTTACCAACGACCAGTGCTTTTCCAACCAATCCATACCGATAAGAATGTCGTAGGAGCCTAACGGAAGTACATTCAAGTCTGCTGTTACAGGCTGTCCGGCTATGCTGAAAGAACAGTTATTGACTTTAGCTAAAACCCGCCTTTTGGCTCCCGTAGCTAACTGGACCAACCATGGGTTTTTGAACTTTTCTGGTGGTAGCTTACAGTGTTCCACTACTTTTGGGCTAACATAACTTAAAGTAGCTCCTGGATCAATAAGTACAGCTACGGAAAGGTGGGAAATCTTACCTTCGAATTCCACCATGGAAGGTTGGTATTCCGCCTGCCGGTCTTCTAATGCTGCATTGATCCTTGGTACGCTGCGCGCCACATCCCCAACAGTTGAAGCTTCATGAACTTGAGATATTTGCTCAGTTCTTTTACGCTGTGGACAATTCCTAGCATAATGTGGTCCTTCACATATCCAGCACTGAACTGAAGGTCTGTTCCCTTCACCTTCCGATTTAGCAGGAGGTTCGCTGATCCTGCTCTCGCTTGGCTTAGGCCGGAAGGTACCCTTGTTTGTGCTTCTGTTAAGTTGCCCCTTTCCAGCTCCTTTACCACCATCTCTGCGGCTGCCTTTGTTGTTTCCAGCAATTCTGCTACCTTTTCTTTCATTCCATTTTCTGTTTGGAACTTCTCCCTTTAGTTTGTTCTGTTGGTAGCAAATTCTAGCCTTCCGAATTGCCTCATCCATAGTCCGGGGATTGTCAAATTCAATCCGTTCCCTTATGTAGGCCGGTAAACTACTCACGAACCTCTGTACCTTAGCCTTCTCCTCTTTAATGTAAGGCACATAACGAAGCAGAGAGGTGAAACGATTTATAAATTCATCCATGGACTGCTGTCCTAGGCGTAAATCATGGAATTCTCGCGCTTTCTCATCGTAAAAGCGCTCAGTTAAATACCTTTCCTTAAAATATTTCTGGAATTTCTCCCAGGTTATACTCTGCTCACTTACTCCCTTCACAATTTTAATTTCTTCCCACCATAAGGTGGCCTTGCCTTGCAACTGAAAGATAGCCAGCCGTGCCTTCAGATTTTGGTCATATTCGTAAAGTTGAAAATACTTATTAATATTAATCAACCAGGCTTCTGCTGCTTCTTCCTGCTCTCCATCAAAGAGTGGAGGTTTGATTTTCCGGAATTCCCCTTGTAACTCCACTTTCTGCTTCTTGAAGACTTGTTGTTCTTGTACATTATCAGAATGATCTTCCTGCTCTTCAGAAAGCCCAGGTGCATAATCCCGATCCTCAGTGCCCCTTTGCTGTTCTGCACTAGGGCTGGCCAAGGGTGGGTTTTGTTTATCTGACAAGCTCTTTAGTATCCTTTCTTGTTCCATAGTTAATCGCGCATTATCCTCTCGCAGGCGCGCCATCTCCCCCTTCAGCTCCTGAACAGTTTGCAATATTGCTTGATTGGTACTTCGTGTCTCAGCACCAAGCTGTACCCACAACCGTTCATTTTCCGGAGGGCTGCCGCCAGCTCCCGGCATTTCTTCCATCTTCTTTTACTGTTAACAGGTAACTGTCTTTATTTGGTTCTCCTGGTAGTACACAAGAAGGACAATTAATTACTTGTTACTATGTAAACTTTTCAATTAGTTTTTGCTGTCCCAGAGGCCACAGTTTTGAAACCTCTGCTCTGATACCACATTGTCACGATCTCAACTCAATAAACCAACACTCATAAAAAAAAAATTTATTTACTTAATACCTATCTCTACCTTGAGTCATTGATATAGATGATACCTGGTCTGTGAGGTAAAGTTCTTAACATAACTATAATCATCTATGTTTGAAACCCTTACACGCACATATGTATAAATCTTGGCATGTTAATATATGTTCACTTTAAAGACCCTTGCACATTCATATGATACGTGGGTTACACGTCTATCACCCGCACTTTCACTTAACTGTACTGATATTTGATGGTATGCATTAATTTGAATGCCACTTGGTGAGCGGAGGGAATTCCAACTCACTGCTCCGTGGCCAGGTGGCTGTGAGCCATGTGAACGCATGTGATCAAGCGGGCGGGTTGACCTTAGGTATACGAGCCACACTCCCGCTCAAACGAAGGGCGGAGATCTCTTTTCCAGATTGGATGGTGCGGATCATTCCTAGGGTTTGGTTGACAATATATGTTGCCAGGTTCTTTGGTTTTGGCTCATTTTCAACAACGCTTCAGCCTCTCCTCCGACAGTGCCCTTCCCTCTGCAGTATGGTTTCTTGCGCAGGTATGGAAGCATCCGCCATGGCAATCCTCCAAGAGTTATTGATAGCTGTTTATGTTTTGATTTCGGTTCCTGCTATGCTTGTTATTTACCTGCGCCGTTGCTAACAATGACTATCTCGTGCAGGGGTTTGGTCTCAGCGTCTGCCATCATCCGGAAAGGTTTCAGGTCACTCCGCTTACTACCGGGTAAGTCTTTGGCGTTGGGTGTATTAACCCTTAGGGTTTATTGTATTGAAAGGTTGGCAGCTCCTTCTGGCCGAGACTAGGCTCATGCCTGTGCTATTGTGTCTCAGGTCGAATTACCCTGCTCACAACTGGGTATGGCTTTACAGGCGGCGTTTCATCCTGTACTGTAAAACCATGAATCCCTGTGGTGAAGTCGCTCTCTGTTTACGCCCTCGGGCCCTAATGAGGGTTGACTGTTTGTCTTAAGTTTTTAATCAGTTGTAAAGAGTTTTATGTAGTACTTCTCCTTATCTGTGCATTGTTACTGTATTCGGTTTTACCCAACCGACATGTTCTTAACCGTTCTCGATACAGTTATTATTTTGATTAACTAATGGCCTTACCTTACGGCCCCTTTACAGTAATGAACATATATTCGGAATCTGCTTATTTGTTCCATTCTGGACATTTCTTAGTTTCTAATCCGCTCTTGTATCATGTATTATGTCTATTTATTCGTACTCATGGTTTTCAACAGTTTATGTTTCCATTCTCTTTACGGCAGAATCAGGGTTATGGCTTGCTCCTGGAATAATGGGAGCAAGCATCCCCTTCTCGGTCGCATATATGTTTAAAGATTGATGTTGTGATCCCAATGGTTAATAACGTATGCAATTCCAGTTCTCTGATTCGTTTCTCAATCCAATATTGTTATTTGTGTTTATTGGTCCGCGGCTAATATCATTAATCTCTTGCTGGTTATAATATAAATTCGTTTTCAGTGTAAGAGTAACGAAGGGTTAACCTGAGGTAACCCTTTTCATCTACTGACCTCGTTGCTCTGAGTTTTTACAATTTCTATTTAAGCGAATTGCTCTCAATGATAAGTACTTGCTATGACTGTAGAGTAAATCAGGTTATAAATGAGTTTCTGGTTCCGTTTCTTGCATGCTTTCGTTTCTTTAAGTGAACGCACCACTGTATTATATATTTAGTACATCACCCGGTCACGGCCGCTTCAGATATAACTCTGTTGTCTTGTCTCTCATAACTGGTTCTACATTTAGCTTGTTTATACACCCAGAAGTTGGATGTAGGGTAATCTTGTTATCGGCTATGGTTATTAAAACACTTCTGTCGAAGAGCTATTTACTTGTGCACTACGACTGTTGTGTATATGATATCGTTCACTGTTATGTCATTCATTTGTTCAGTAGCGGATAACATATACTGCTATTTAAAGTTTCCTATGTGTTAATAACCAGGGTGTTACAGTCCACCGTAGGTGCGTAAGCTGTATTTCTTGAAGTTATACAGGAATTTGACATTTATATTTGTATTAAATATTTCCTACTTAATACAAAGATTCATCTACCAGCATTACATAGTTCTATTTCTTATGTAATAAATGAAACTCAGACATTCATATTTGCTTACATAATCTCTTACTTTACTAGGAATGCTACACCACTGTAGTTTGATGGTATGCCGACTTTACCTGTTTCTCAATTAACTGTTAAAGGTACATACCTGGTAGTCTGCTACTGTTGCTTGACCTTCAGCTCCCACCTGTTACAATATAGCTCTTAACCTCCCAACCTTGAGATCCACTGCACTGGATTCTCCCCCCGAGCCGTCTTGCAGGCCTGCAGCCTCCACAAGACTCATGCACCACTGTGCTGGTTATCTGATCACAATCAGACTTAACCTCAATTATGCATTCTGCTCTCTCTGGAATCTTTCCCTGCCTGTTCATCAACAGCCCAGGGGTTTTCCTCCCCAGGACCTTTTCCTTGGGTCAGAGGCAGTTTCTTTTTCAGTTCCATAACTGATTTTATTTTCTTTTAATAGAAAATCCTCCTTTTTGGAGACTGCCAGCATTTCATCATTTCATCAATACACATGTGCAAAATAATCTCTTATATTTATATTAAAACTAATAATGTCTTTAATAAATCAAATTATCACTCATATTGTTTTACCACAGTAACTATCTGGAATTACAAATTACCGAGTCATTACATCCTGCCTCAGGTTCCAAATACCCTCTTTGCCTTCTCTTTTTTGGAAGTTTGTATTTCCAATGGAGGAGCTTGAGTAGGTAACTACCGCAGCCATAATTGTCCAATTACATCAGTGTGAAATTTCTATAGTATTTCTTCCTAATCACGATCCACGCATAAGCATTATGCAAATAAAATAAAATAAAATAAAAATATATATATCCACATATGTCTACTTATAGTCTCCGCCAACAATTAAACAATATTTTTTTAATTGCAGTAAATCATAATCTACAAGGTTACTAAGAGATATTAAACAATATTCTGCTAATGGTAGTAAATCAGAATTTACAAGGTTACCGAGAGATATTACATAGGATATTACAAGGAGGTGATCAACCCCAATATTTAGAACTAGAATGATCTTTTTGTCTTTACCAGTGCTAAGAAGAAAATGAACATTGTCAAGATAGGGACTAATTCTCATGAGCTTCAAATGAAATTGAGCATTGTTCAATGTACAAAACATATTGGAAAAAAGAGTGTCACCATTGTGTTACTAAGACAGTTGAAAGTGAAAAAGGCTTTCACTTGGATTTCCCAACTCTTACTCACATCCGTTCTAATTTTCAAGATCTTTACTATATTACCAACCTTCTTGATTTACTAATAATTTCCACTCTTCTTTTCAATCATAAAAAGTAAAATATTAAACAATCTCAATTAATTTCTTAAATTTTCTAAAACCAAATAAAAAAATTAATCTCCATCATCATAAACATAAAATACAATAATTTTTAACATATACAATAAATATATATATATATATATATATTCAAATTTTTTAATAGGTTAAATTTAATACTAAATTTTATTTTGGAAACTTTATCTATCAATTTTGGAAGTGATCAAATTAGAAGACAAACGACAACATTATATGTATACGTTCAGACGGTCTTATCTTATTGGAAATATAAAAAAAATATTATCAGATGAATGAAATTTTGATGGCGATTCCGTTTGGAATCCATATGCTTTTCAAGTGTGCTATCATTTTCGTAATTTCGGTATTTTCTTCAGATTGGTTTTGTGGATTGTGTGACTCTATTGGAACCTCCCAGCATGGCCATTGGAGGGAACCTGCTTTGGCATCTTAAAAGTCATGTAAATTAAGGCAATCTTTGACTTCCCCATAACTTTTATATTTTATTTAGATATTTCACTTCACTGTGATTTTATATATATTTTATTTAGATATTTCCCTTCACTGTGATTTTATATATATATATATGATTTAAGTGTATTGTATAAATAAAAAAAGATATTTGTATAAAATAATAATAAATCATAACAAAATTTATTTATTTTTTTCCCTCTCATATAATTAGTTTTTTAATTTATTCAAATATAAATTTTTTGTTTATATATAATAATAAATAATAATTTTTTTTTTCTAATAAATATGTTTTTTATATTTTATTAAAATATTATACTTCTATTATAATTACTTAGACATATATGAATTTATAGAATTTAAATGACGATGATGATGGTTAATGTCGGCTGAGACCAAACATTGGTCTATCGGACCTAAAGAAACAAACTATTTATTTTGATTTAAGGTTTTATTCTTATGCTCAAAAAGCTTGGAGAGAAGCCTCCCGAGCTCACTATAATTTTGACATTGTAAAGGCTAGGAAGGTCAGTATTGTAACAAAGATCGTGAAACTGAGATCTAATGTGGTTGTACGCGGGGCACTCTAAGAGGAAGTGGTTTTCATCCTCGATGTTCCTATTCTCACATATATGGCAGATCCTTTCCATGCATGGTGTTTTAGGAACTGCCCAACAACCTGTTTCACTATGGAGCTCATGAGAATTTGTTCTAATCTTTGCTATATTAATTTTCTTCTTTGAACTAGTTAAAATAAAGAGATACTTTTGATCTTCTAGGGTGGGGTTGATGACCTTCTTATAATAACTTAATTTTCTTTCAGCCGCTAAATCTTTCTCACACTACGTTTCTTCTTTGAACTTAGAAGCAACAATATCTTTAATGTTATTAGTGTTTTTCAATGCATCATTCTTGTTGATCTCCCAATGGTTTAACCAGGCCCTTGTGTCTTGATGCCACGCCCGATTGACCCTTAGGTGGTTTTGGCTGGAATTTAAAGCTAGCTTAGGAAGTCTATGATCGTCTATGTTATTGAGTTTGTGCTTGTACAACAGAAACCTAATCATAGCTAGGATCTCAATAGGGGAAATTATTGCTTCTATAAGGAGAATAGAATAGGGTGTATTACTTTTAATTTTTAAGTTATAAGTTATAAAACGCTTCTGGATTTGCTCGAGCTTTCTCCATGATTCTCTGGAGATGCTGCAACGCCAAACCTCACAGCCATATATGATAACAGGAGTGACTAGAGTTTCAAAGAGGAACTTCTTTTTATCCCACATTACGAGGTTTGTTGTTTTACAATTATTTTCATGACTAAAATAAACTTTCCACCCCCCATTAATCCTTTTCTCAATGCTATGGTTCCAGTTGAGCTTGTGATGAATATCAATTCCTAGGTACCTGTAAGAATAGACTTCCTTCAAGTTATTATTATCATATATAAAATTAGCGTAAGTGTCATTCTTGGATTTGATAATCATAACTTTTGTTTTTTCAGTGTTAACAGTCATGTCCATGGTAGAGTAGAAATCCTTAAGAAGCCTAAGTTGCTTATCAAGATCAGATGGGCACCTTGGGAAAAGAACAATATCGTCAGCATAGAGAAGAAGGATGACAACTATCCCAGCTAAGATCGTGTCATCACATCCTCCTTCCTCTAAATAGCCTTCGAGCTTATCAATATAAATGCCAAATAGGGTGGGGAAGAGGGCGCAACCTTGTTTAAATCCAATGTTACACTTAATATCTTTCGACCTCCCATCATTGCTCTTTATCTTAGCAGTTACATTCTCGTATAACCTTATAGCGGGAGCTCTCAACTGGAGAGGAACCTTTAGCTCTTCTAATCTATTCCAAAGGTTGTATCTAGGAACTGTATTGAAAGCCTTTCTAATGTCCACAAAGCAACGAAATAAATTGGATTTATCATTACGACATTCGTCGGCAATTATCCTAAGCTAACGAGGTGGTCTGTTGTTGAGTGATGCCTTCCGAAACCTGCTTGGCCTTTAGCCCTCTTACCTTCACTTTCAAGCCATATGCTTAACTTCTTTTCCAAAATACTACCATATAATTTGGCTAAGAGAGGGTGGATCATACTTGTCCGATAATTCGAGGGGTTATTTGTATCCCCACTTTTAAAAATAGGGATAATGAGGCTCTCAGACCAAGGTCTAGGGAACCCTTGCTTGACTGCTTGATTGAAAAGCTTGTGGATGTGGGGGATGAGGATAGGACCTCCAATTTTTAAGATTTCCACCTCGTAACCTTCAATATCCTTAGCTTTCCCATTAGCGAGGTGATTAACCCAAAACTTAATGTCTTCTAAAGGAAAACTTCTTTCGTTGTGAGCACGGTTTCCAAATTATCCATGACATTTGGAGATTCATAAAGCTTTTTAAGATAGGAATTCTAATCGTGAAGAGCAATTTTATTATTATCTTTAGTCTTCCTAGTCAAAATCTGCCTCCAAAATTTATTAGGAGCTACCTTAGAGAGGTGTAAGATATTCTCCTGTCTTTGATGAATGTACTGCCTCTTTTTCCTTTTAGTTAGGGCTTTGTATATTTTTATCTTGTCCATTTTAAGAGATTCATCAAAAACTTCCTTAATTGCTCTACTCACACTTTTACAATCTTTTTCATACCTTGGATTGGTTTTTCTATTTTTTTTTCTTTTTTGAAACTTCAATTGAGAACTTGTTAATAGAATATGAGAGGGTTGTAGTAAAATTATGATAGAGGTCTTCTATGTTGTCTATACAAGATAAAGGAAGCAAATTAGTTTTTAACTCATTTAGAAAGAGATCATTTTTATTTCTATCAAATATTAAGTTGTTTTCGTTGTAGGTATTATTTTCTGTGGGAACACTATGCGTGACAAAATTGAGAGTTATAAGTAAAGGCCTATGATCAGAGTCGGGTTTGTGGTCGTTTAAGATGGCAAAATTTATTATTTCGTTGTATAATGGCAGATCAGAAATAACATAGTCTACCACACTAGTACCAAGTCCATGGATGCAGGTCATCTTGCTGGAGTTGGGCCACTTCTTTAGACCATTGCAAATTATGAGATCCTGAGCACTCTAGAGCTTGACTAGCTCCGACCCAAACAAATTTTCCCCAAGGCCTTCAGAGCTCCTTTTGTACATACTAGCCAGAGTAGGGTCTTCGTCTAACCAAAGAGGATTAGGGTTGCAATGATTGCTTAGAATAATAGCTTTTTTGTTTGAAGTTTGACCATGAAAGTCACGTATTAAAAGGATATTACCATCATTCCTTAGGCTAGAAATATCATTCTCTAAACCATTGTAAGGTTAGTTTTATCTAGATTCTTCTTCTTATAGAAGTTAGAATTGATGGGGGGAAATAACATATTGCTATGTAGGACTTCTTATTATTAATGTCACTGATATCTATCCAACTATATTGGTTGTGATGGTCATTTTTATAAATCCTAGCATGGGGGGAGATGTTCTTCTTAATGTAACAAGCCATTCCCCTAATGCCTCTATGGGAGGATCGCTCTTTCCAGGTAGACCATAGCGTAATCCATCTACGTTAGGGACCTTAGATTCTTCATGCTCCCAAGTTTCAACAAGAAAAATAATATCAACATCATTTGAAATCTAGCTTAGCTTGGGGCCTTTGTTCCATGGGAAACCCCAAGAGTTCCAAGAAAGGATCTGGAGCATGTTTAATTGCTATTGATTACTATCGTTTTGGTTTCTATCTCGAATAAAGGCTTTTCTATTTCTAATTATTGCTCATTTTCCTTCCCTTCTAGCTTCTTTTACCTTTTGAACCTCCTTTCTTAATTCTTCTTGATCTTCTAGAATGAGATCTTCATTTATGAATATTCTTGTTCCTTTTAGACTTGAGGTTTTACTAAGTGTGTCGTACTTATGATTAGTGGATCTCACCTTTATGCAGATTAGTCTTCCATTATTCTCAGTTAATTTCCCCAACCTTGTTGCTTCTGTGAGACACACTGTTTCAATTTGTAATCTATTATGTAATTTTGTCTGGGCTAATACTAAAGTATCCTCATCTACTTCCTCTTTCAAATTGAATATTATAAGGTTCAAGGCCCTTTTGTTACGTTCGTGGTCTAATTCTATTATTTTTTTCATTTCATCATTAATTGGTTTGATATCTAACTTTCTACCACATTATTTTGGGTGAGGTGACTATTAACCTTTTCTTCTAGTTCTTTAATCATGTCTTTCATTTTAAGACTCTCTAAATTATCAGCATCTCCTTGCTGGGATGGTTGATTAGTATCTTGGTTTTGTTTTTCTATAACCTACAATCTAGTCTCCATTTCCTCCATTTTATTCTCCACTAGTTCTATTTTATTTTCTATTTGTTTTTGGATCATGTCTTCAAGAGATGCAAATTTATTTTCCAGTATGGCTTCTAACACTTTTTGTAGCTTGGCTTCTCTTTCTTCTCTACGTTTCTCTAAAGACTCTATATACTCATGAATGCCTTATAGAGTAACTGTGCTAGGTGTGCCCTTGGTAATCTTCGGTAACTGTGGTGAAATATTCATACTTGAAATTATATGAGAAAATATGTATTAGAAAAAGAAAAAGATAAGGAATGTGTGCACCTGATATCAACAAACCCGATAGCAGATCACCTGTGCCCACCACAGCCCACAGACCGGAGATGCGAGCCTCAGAACTCAGGTTTAAATGCTGAAAAATATATGCAAGCCTCCATCTTATATGTGAGCCTCTGCTTTGGTCATATAGAGAGCCTCAGAATTGATCACCGAAGATGCAAGCCTTATGGTCTTATATCGTAGAGGAAGTACATATATAAAGTACATGTTTAACTCTTTCACCGAAGAATATATGCGAAGATATATATATATATATATATATATATATATATATATATATAGTATGTGTTTAACTCTTTCACTGAAGAATATATGCAAAGAATATATAGAGTATGTGTTTAACTCTTTCACCGAAGAATATATGTGAGGAATATATAGAATACGTGTTTAACTCTTTCACTAAGCCTTAGAACTCTTTCACTGAAGAATATATGCAAAGAATATATAGAGTACGTGTTTAACTCTTTCAAATTTATAATATACATAGATGTATTTAAAAGTATTTAATTAAATTATATATCTATTCAATAAAATGGCTATAGGACTACTCAATAGAACTAGTTTATATGGTTTCTTCAGATTTTTTACCAGATAAAATATGTTTAAATAAGTTATGTGCTTCTACCACTTGAACTAAAGTCCTATGTTTCTTTTATATATTTAACCTTTATATTTTATTCAAATATTTTACTTCTATTATAACTCTATATATATGTGTATAATTTAGGTGTCTATGATAAAAATAAAAAAATAACACACACATGAATATATATTCCAAAATAATAAATGACATATATATATAAGTGCTGATATTCCCCGCATCCTTTGGCATTATTGTTGTCAAATTTGACAATGAAAAAGAAACAAAAAAATTAAGTTAACTTTTGGCTCATATTTTCGTAGTTTTTCTAATTTATATAGAATTTTTTTAAATAATGTTTTTAATTCGTATTTGTTTATCTTTATATTCACAATATGTTATACCGATTAAAATTGTATAAATTAATATATTTATAAATATTTATAACATAAATAATAGAGTTTCAGGGCTCTTTTCAATTTTATTATATAAATAAAATATTAAATAATGATTGTTCTGTCTTTTCTCTATTTAAAGCTGGTAAGGCTATCGGAAATAATGATTGTATCATTATATCTTTTGCTATCTCCGACACCCCGTGATCTCATCTCTTGCTCAAGTGAAGCCAAGGGGTCGTGCAATCTATTTTTGCACTCTGGGTTTCACGGTTCATATTATAATTCTTCTCTTTTCACCGACAAAAGCAATATTACACTTATAATTCTTTATAAATATATAAATTTATAATAATTGAAGTGTATAAATATATAAATTTATATACAATTTATTTGTATATGATACAAATAAAAAATTATTCCATGCATCAATATATATTCCAAAATAATGAAGGACAATAAATTTAAATATTTAAATAATTTTTTATTCACAATTTTTTTATATATTTAACTTTTATATTTTATTGAACTATTACACTTTTTATTGTTTCTATTATGGTTCTTTATAAACATATAATAATCTCTATGATATAGAAAAATAACATATTAAAATTATGATAATAAATACAGATAAATAAAAATGAAAAATATTATTAAAAATAAGTCTTGTTCTATGTAAATTAATAATACTATTCCTAGTATTTCCCCAAAAGTAACTTAAACTTTAACCATTATTATTATCAAGCATGACAATGAGAAACATGCCAATTAGCTTTGGAAGGATACTGAAAATAGTGATATTAATTTAAAAAAAAAAAAAAACATTTTTTAATAATATATTTCGTTTCTATTTGTTTATCTTTATCTTTACAATCTTGATATCTTAATTTTTTTAATTATATAATTTTTTATATTTATAACCAATTTTAATAAAAATAATAAAATTAAAATATTTCAATAAAATATAAAAATTAAATATATAGATATATATATATATATATATATATATATATATATATATATATATATTAAAAAAATATTTTAAATTTTATATAAAATTTCATTCATATTCATTCATATATATATATATAATTAAAAAATTATCTTAATCCTTAATTTTTTTTTATGAAACACCAAATGTCATGGATAATTTGGAAACCCTGCTCACAACGAAAGAAGTTTTCTCTTTAGAAGACATTAAGTTTGGGGTTAATCGCCTCACTAATGGGAAAGCTAAGGACATTGAAGGTTACCAATCAGAAATCTTGAAAATTGGAGGTCCTGTCCTCATCCCCCACATCCACAAGCTTTTCAATCAAGCAGTCAAGCAAGGGTTCCCTAAACCTTGGACTGAGAACCTCATTATCCATATTTTTAAAAGTGGGGATACAAATAACCCCTGTAATTATCAGACAGTTATGATCAGCACTCTCTTAGCCAAGTTATATGGTAGTGTTTTGGAAAAGAAGTTAAGCATATGGATTGAAAGTGAAGGTAAGCAGGCTAAAGGCCAAGCAGGTTTCAGAAGGCATTACTCAACAATAGACCACCTCGTTATGCTTAGGATCGTTGCAGAGGAATTTCGTAATGATAAATCCAATTTATTTTGTTTCTTTGTGGACTTTAGAAAGGCTTTCGATACAGTTCCTAGATACAACCTTTGGAATAGATTAGAAGAGCTAAAGGTTCCTCTCGAGTTGAGAGCTGCTGCTATAAGGTTATACGAGAATGTAATTGCCAAGCTAAAGAGAAATGAGGGGTGGTCAAAAGATATTAAGTGTAACATCGGAGTTAAACAAGGTTTCCCCCTCTCCCCTACACTATTTGGCATTTACATCGATAAGCTTGAAGGCTATTTAGAGGAAGCAGGATGTGATGGCACGATCTTAGCTGGGATAGTCGTCATCCTTCTTCTCTATGTTGACAATATTTTTCTTTTGTCAAGGTGCCCATCTGATCTTGATAAGCAACTCAGGCTTCTTAAGGATTTCTGCTCTACCATGGGTATGACTGTTAACACTGACAAAATAAAAGTTATGATAATCAAATCCAAGAAGGACACTTACGCTAATTTTATGTATGACAATAATAACTTGGAGGAAGTGTATTCTTACAAGTACCTAGGAATTGATATTCATCACAGGCTCAACTGGAACCATAGCATTGAGAAAATGATTAATGGGGGGTTGGAAAGCTTATTTTGATCTTGAAAATAATTGTAAAACAACAAACCTTGTAATGTGGGATAAAAAGAAGTTCCTCTTTCAAACTTTAGTCACTCCTGTTATCTTATATGGCTGTGAGGTTTGGGGTTGTAGCATCTCTAGAGAATCATGGAGAAATATTAAGCAAATCCAGAAGTGTTTTATAACTTACAACCTGAAAATTAAAAGTAATACACCCTATCCTATTCTTCTTATAGAAGCATGTATTTCCCCTATTGAGAGCCTAGCTATGATTAGGTTTCTGTTGTACAAGCACAAACTCAATAACATAGATGATCATAGACTTCCTAAGCTAGCTTTAAATTCTAGCCAAAACCACCTAAGGCTCAATCGGGGGTGGCATAAAGACACAAGGGCCTGGTTAAGCTATTGGGAGATCAACGAGAATGATGCATTGCAAAACATAAATAACATTAAAGATATTGTTACTTCTAATTTCAAAGAAAAAATGTGGTGTGAGAAAGATTTAGCGGCTAAAAGAAAGTATCTCTCTATTTTAACTAGCTCAAAAAAGAAAATAAATATCGCAAAGATTAGAATGAATTCTCATGAGCTCCATAGTGAAATAGGTCGTTGGGTAGTTCCTAAAACGCCATGGATGGAAAGGCTCTGCCATATCTGTGAGAATAGGAACATCGAGGATGAAAACCACTTCCTCTTAGAGTGCCCCACGTACAATCACATTAGATCTCAGTTTCACAATCTTTGTTACAATACTGACCTTCCTATCCTTTTACAATGTCAAAATTATAGTGAGCTCGGAAGGCTTCTCTCCAAGCTTTTTGAGCATAGAAATAAAACCTTAAATCAAAATAAATAATCTATTTCTTTAGGTCCGATAGACCAATGTTTGGTCTTAGTGGACGTTAACCACCACCACCATCATCATATATATATTCTTCCAATAAAAAATAAAAGTTAAATATGTAAAAATATATATGTAAATGAAAAAAATATTTTAATTTTTTATTTTATTGTCAAATTTAATATATACGCGTTGAATTTTTCTTTACATTATATATAAATTTATATGTTTATAAAAAATTATACTCAATGTCTTTATAGAATATAAAGTTAGATATATAAAAGCGACATACACATATAAAAAATATATTTTAAGTTTTGTTATTATTTTTTATTTTTTATTGATGATGATGATCATGTTCAGTTAGACCAATCAGATTTATTGGACTTTAAGAAGGAAAGATTCTATTGATACTTCGTAATGTTTTATTTCTATGATCAAAAAGGAGGGAACAGAAGCATTTGTAAAATATTATAATTTTCTTAACTCAAAAAGACTTGGCATAATACAAATATAATATTTCAATA
This sequence comes from Pinus tabuliformis, assembly GCA_031772625.1. NCBI lineage: Eukaryota > Viridiplantae > Streptophyta > Pinopsida > Pinales > Pinaceae > Pinus > Pinus tabuliformis. The sequence continues at coordinate 1,282,481,853 of CM062817.1, read as the reverse complement.
ATATATAAAAGATAAATATATTAAATATATATATATATATATATATATTGTCATTTATTATTTTTGAGTATATATATATATATATATATATATATATATATATATATATATATATATATATATATATATATAATAAAGTATTGCAACAATTTCTCAAAATTTACTTTAAACTTTAACCAAAACCCCCAACTTCAACTCAAGTTGAAGAGAGTTAAACATTAAAAACACTTTCTCTTAGATTTCCTAGCTATTATTCACATAAATTCTAATTCTCAAATACCACAATACTAATATTCTTAACTTATCTTATTTTCAATTATAAAAATAAAATATTAAAAAATTTAAATTACTCCCTTAATTTTTAAAATTCTCATAAATAATATGGGTTAATTGTCTTCTTCATCAACAACACAAGTTACAACAACATATATATCTTTAATCCCGCATTACATGGACATGGAGACGGGCCAGGATTGCAACGAAATTAACACAATTAAATAAGATAAAAATGGGATCTTACCTTATTAAAAATATGCGTGGAGTATGGCAAGGGTTGCAATGAAATTATTGCAATTAAATAAGATAAAAAAATTCGAGCTTATATTATTACAAATATAAAAAATCGATCTTATCTTATTAAAAAATATAAAACCTTATTGCCTTGGGGAACCATTATTAAGAAGAAGGAAAAATATATTAAAGGAAAAATAATCTTTATGAGGCAAACGGTATAGGAAAGGAAAACCGAATATATTAAAAAAAAAAACCGAATATATTAAAAGGTTTTTTTTGGAATTTTTAAAGAGGGCAACCATTCATTTGGAGTGAGTCTCACATTTAACATTTAATTAATGGTTAATTATTATTATTATTTTTTTCTCGTTAAGACTATGCTATTCTATTATGTACAGAAACAGGAAAACAGTTACAGTCATGAGGTCATATTGCCAGAGGCCGAGGATGGCACTCTGGACTGACATTGATCATAGAAACCGCCCACGCAGGGGCTACACCACTAAGACAAATCACCCGCGCAGGGGCCCTACCACAGAGACAAGTCACCCACGCAGGGGCATAACCACTGAGACAAATCACCCACGCAGGGGCGCCACCACTGAGACAGGTCACCCACGCAGGGGCGTTAAACCATTGAGGTGCAGTAAGAGCAAAAATTGACATCCCACGCAGGGGCACAGAAAAGAAAAAGAAGACCTTCATCAGAATCCCTTGCATGGGCATTGACAGACCTTGAACAGTATATATCTCGAGCCAAACAGAAACAGCCAAAACATACAGTAAGCCATTGTAGCAAAAGTAGCAAGTAATAGGAAAACCTGAGCAGCATCTGAAGGGGAGAGCCTGAGCGAACGGACAGCTATTCGTCCGGCTCCTCCTCGATAATCCAGCACATACCTTCCGGGAGAGAGTCCCAGGCGGCCTTGTCCTTCTCTGAAGAAGGTGCTGCCTGAGTCGAAGGTGGAACGACAGCCGGCTCTGGGCTACCCTCTGGCAGACCCTCAGCATCCCTGGAGCTTTCAGCCTGGTGCAGCTTTGTGCTGGGTTGTTCCTCGCCCTCCTCCTTCGGTTCTTCAAGAAACAAGACCGAGACATGGGCGTTGATACGAGAATTGCCCTGGGAATTGCTGAAGGAGAAGACTGCAGTTCCAAACGCAGGTAGCGGAGCCGAGCCCGAGTCTGGATTGCTGGAGTCCATGAACTGGCTAGACTGGATGGGATGAGCCTCTGCCATTTGGTGGCATAGACATCGACAGCAGCGGGAGGGTGGAGTTGCGACTGAGGGGCGTGAGGATCCGCCTCTACCAGAGCCTCGACGGCTGAGAAGGCGCTGTCGAGGCTTGACCATGATACCCCTAATAGCAAGAAAACGAAACAGAGCAGGATGAGAGGAGATGGATAGTTTGAAACACCCTTCACCCTCCCTTGCAGACCTGAAACCACCGTCAATTGCCAAAGGGGCAACGTGAGCATACGCTCTGAGAGCCGTCGACCATAAACCCAATTCCGAAATCTGAGCTCGACCCAACACTTGACCTTCCATACCTTCACCATTCTTATGCTCCTCTGCTCTTCCTCGATCCTCGTATGCCATAACTGCCCTCTGCATTCGCAATTGAAACCCGGACAAGGCAATGAATTGTCGTCCCTTAACGCACCTGCACCCACGCTTAAGCTCCATGGCGGCGGATCGCAGTAAATGCGAGTTTTATGCTTGGGGCTGCCCATGGTAACCATGTGGCATTCCATTCTCCGCTATCGTGTCACCCGCATCCGGGGGGTTAATTATTATTATTATTATTATTATTATTATTATATATAACAATTTTTCAAAATTAATTGAGATTTAAGTTAGACTTACATAAAGGTGTTTAGTTTTTACTAGATTATTAGGAGTAAAGGAAAGGAAGACATCATCTTGAAGAATAAGGATAATATTAAAAATGTCATTGCTTCCAAATTTAAGGATAAGTCTTGGGATGATAGAGGGGAAAATGAATCTAATGTATTAGAAGGAATGATAACGAGAATTATCTTTCTGTCCTGAGTAGTGTTACAAAAAAAATAAACATTGTGAATAGAAGAACTAATTTCATGAGCTGAAAAATGAAACTCATCCTTGCTGAATTCCCAAAAACCTTGGACTAAATAATATGTCACTATAGGGATACTATGAAGGTTGAAGACAAAAATGCTTTTCTCTTGGATTGCAAGCTCTTACTCACATCCATTATAATTTTAAAAATCTTTGCCACACTACCAACCTTCTTGACTCGTTAAGTTAGTAAAACTATGATGATTTAGGAATGGGTATTTCTCTTATTTTCTATCATATAAATAAACTAGCAATTGCACCAAATGTTGCAATGGAAATGTCGTAAATCAGCATATGAAAAAAACATAGATGAAGAGTGATTCCTCGACATAGAAGTACATTCGTCGAGGGAACACCCAGCTCTGTTTTAGAGTAAAAGACATTCCCCATTGGTTCAACTTCCAAAATCATATCATTGTAGTATTTGATTGCCCAAAACAATGCATTGTCATTTGTAAAGGCACCATCAAAGACAAAGACATAAACAAGTCTAGGGATATCTTAATTTATTAGCATTTAAATGAAAAATTGATAAGGTGTTGTCAGAAACAATGAAGTGTGAAAACATAGGGGAAAAGGATTGAGCTACTTAATCATAGATGCATATGGATCAAGTGGGTTGAAGTGTGAAAACATAGGGGAAAAGGATTGAGTTACTTACTCATAGATGCATATGGATCAAGTGGCTTGTAGTTGTAGCTGAAAATTTGGGTCAAGTTGTTGAAGTTTGGATGTTGAGCAACAATATTCCAATCATTGTAATTCATCATGTAATTGAAGTTATTTCTAGTAAGATTATAGTTAGGTGTTTGGAAAGAGAATGCCTATTTCTCCAATCATTGTAATTGAAGTTAATTCTAGTAAGAGGATAGTTAGGCATTTGAAAAAAGAAGGGCCTATTTCTAGTAAGAGGATAATTAGGTATGTGAAACCTACTCAATAAATAAGCTATTGTGCATGAAACTATCTTCACTAATTTTGACTTCAAACTCTGGTCACTATACTCTGGTGGGCATGAAAAGAGAATATTTTTTTAATGCTTTATAGAACATGAAAATATGGTATTGTTTGTAATGTTTTATTTTTATGTTAATTATTTCATATATCATATATTGAAAAGTGTAATTATATTAATTTAATAAAATTTTCAAGAAAATTTTAAAAATAAAAATGTTTCTTAAATTTTAGAAATTTTAATAAATCTTACTGATATCTTTAAAAAAAAAACAAAACCTCTAAATTTATATTTCACCTCCATGCAAAGCAAACATGAAAAAATAGTGTTATTTGTAATGTTAATTATTATATATATAATATATATTTAAAATTCTAATTATACTAATTTAATAAAATTTTCAGGAAAAGTTTAAAAATATAAATATTTCTTAAATTTTGGAAAATTTAATAAATCTTACCATGTCTAATATAAAAACTCTAAATATGACATAGCAAAATATTCAAATTACCCCTGAGAATTATATCCCCTGGATTTATACTTCACTTGCGTGTTGCATGAGTGGAATATCAATGCACAACCCCAGTCAAACACACATACAAATAAAATCGAAAAAATAATACTCTGCTCGGACTGTAATCCAATCAAACATGCTCTGTAGAGATTGCTCGGACTGTAATCCAATCAAACATGGTCTGTAGAGATCGCAGTCCGAGCTCGTTCTTTCCGTAAATCAGAACATAATCCATTTGGCAAAATGACCAGAGTCCTCATTCTCTTCCGCATTCTATGCCCCCCGTCACTGGTGGGTAGCATAATTGGCAAGGGCGGCAGTATCGTGAAGAACCTCTAGCAGGAAACCGGCACCTGAATTACCATCGAAGACGCAATACCAGATTCGGAAGAAAGACTGGTTTGATCTCTTCGTACGACGGGGGAGACGGGGAGGTTTGCCCGGCGCAGGGCTACCTGTTCAGATAATCGAACAGTTCAAACCATCTCAATAGTCGTCAACCATATTCCATGCTTGGCGATTGCCATCCCCGAGGTCTAAGACGGTGGAATCTGGTTCGATTGCCATTCACATCCGACGGAAATAGTGAATTCTATGGTGCGCTGGAGCAAACGCTCTCGAAATCTAAAACAATAACATAAAAAGTTGAAAATATAAGTGATTTCTTTAATTAATTAATTGCGTTATTGGTACGTTCAATTTAATAAATTATTTTAATAATTATATTATATTATACATCCTGCTCCGAGAAATACTAGAAATTAAAGAAGGAAATCTTTTGAAGCATTTCAAATTTCTAACAATGCTTCCAAAGATAGTTTATTGCCACCGGTAACCAAGCATGTCAAATACAGAATGAAGAAAAGAACACCAATCTCGGTAGTCGTTGCTTTGCTGCATATTCCAGTTTCAGAGTTGAGAAAGACACTGATAGCGTCATCGAAAGTAATCCTTATGCAATAATTTATACAACATAATGGATCATCATCAAAGAGATTACACAATGAGATAAAATACATACAAACTCACAAGAATGTCTACATATCCACCAAGAAATAAACTATTGAGACAACGACCGTCCAGTAACGTTCACAGTAAGCATATGTTATGCAGCCTCACAACTAAAATACAATCTATATCAAAATATTGCCATAAACAAAAGGAAACGATGGACTCTACATTTTCGACAACCCTCGTATCTTCGCTTCGTTGGTTCGATCCCCCTGCCAAATAAAATAGAACTTTCATAATTATCAATGGCTTGTCTGGTTCTGGTGGCAACCCTGTGCAAGCTGAGTATTTCTGTGTGGGAACTGGGCGAGCTTGTAGGGGGAATGGCGAACTGATGAGAAGGTAATAGAATTTTAAACTGAGCCTCGAGCCCCTCCCGGATACGGATGAGCATTATGTTGCAAAATTGGAACTGATGGTTCTGCCATTGAAGCTGTGAGAAGCCCTTAATACCACATTGCCAAGACTCAATTGATTACTTGAAATTGGGCTTCTTATGGTACTTGTTGGGAATATCAATTCCCCCATAATCATATGTTGCAGATCATCATATGCTTTTCTCTTTTGGGATCAGACAGAGTATCCTAATCCTGATTTATCTCAGAAAAAAGGTCAGTGGCTGTCTCAAGTTGGTGCAGAGGCATGACATCAACTTGGTATTTCAGTGCTAGTCTTCTGTATGCAACCTTGATATCATTGCAGGAGACATGACAAGAAACACCCAAAAGAGCATAGTGATCCTTTTTCCTCAAAGCAATATCCCTCTTTTCTTTTGTTGCAAAACTAGCACTGATGGTTCTACCATTGAAGCTATGAGAAGCCCTTAATACCACATTGCCAAGACTCGTCTGCTTACTTGAAATTGGGTTGCTTGTCGTACTTGTTGGGAATATCAATTCCCCCATATTTTCTCTATTGTGGATCAGAGAAAGTATCCTAAGCCTGATTTATCTCAGAAAAAGGTTAGTGGTTGTCTCAAGCTAGTGTAGAGGCATGACAGTAGGGTGGTATTTCAGTGTTAGTATTATGTATGCAACCATGATATCATTGCAGGAGGCATGACAAGAGACACCCAAAAGAGCATAGTGATCCTTTTTCCTCCTGAAAGCGATATCCCTCTTTTCTTCTATTGCAAAACTGGCACTGATGGTTCTACCATTGAAGCTGTGAGAAGCCCTTAATACCACATTGCCAAGACTCAGCTGATTACTTGAAATTGGGCTGCTTGTGGTACTTGTTGGGAATATCAATTCCCCCATAATCAGAGGGGATTGGAATTGATGCTAATAGTGGGGAACAAGAAGTTTCACACCATTGACCAACGTTCCATTTCCATATGATAATATGGCACAATCTATATGAAAAGGGAAGTGATTTCTTCTCACTAAGCAATCCACTAAATAGGTCATGCCTAACAAAACTATGTTTAGCTCTGTTTTGTCAGAAGCAGTGGATCCTTGTGCTTACTCTTTGAGGAAAAAAGGGACTTAAGAAATCAGTTCAGGGCAAATAAAATCTTAGTAAGCCTGATACATGAATATATAACTGGATGTGTTTCACTCTCATATACGTTTTTCCCAAAAACGAAATTTTTAGGGACAAAAAGTGTATTTGGTGAGGCTTTGCCCACAACTAAGAGGTAAAACTATATCCAAGCATATTGGGGCTACCAAAATATTTCAAGTAGGTAAGCAATATGCTGATTCTCAGAGATGTACATCTGGGATGGTAACTTGCACCATATCTATGAATCATATCCATACTCAGATTGAGGTCAAATGGGTACCTAGTTGATGTAGTGAAGTGATCTATGCATACACTATTCATGGGAAGAACTTGTAAGGGATGTGTAAGGTATTATGTTTTTTCTACGGTTAGTGTTGATCTTGTTATGGAAAATTATAAACCTTTTAGCCTCCCTGTCTTAGGGACTACTAATACTGATATGCATTGATATCAGTATGTTCTTGATGCAAGTTTCACATACAGGAAGGAAGGCCTATGACATATTCCATTACTGGCAATGTGAGGAAGAACCACAAATCTAGCACATTAAAAACACCCAAGAGAATGATCCAATGTGTTAGATCATGCCCAACAAGGTCCAGTCTGAGTATGGCATGAGGTAAAGCATATCCCTCATAAATTGGTACAATGTGTGTGACACCATCACCAGAATCAAGCACAATACATAGGATGATAAATGTAAAACAGTTAGTGATAGCCTAAAATAAGATCTTAACAAAATTCATTTGTTAGTGCAACTTATAACTCATAGAAGTATCAATTCAACACAATTATCTGTGGAAATGGATATAAGAGATCCAAAATTAATGGCTGAAAAGGGATGGAATAATAAAAAAGCGTACAAAACTAGCCTTCATTCCCATAGACCAATCTGATCTGAATGAGACATAAATATTATAAAAACAAAAACATAAATACCAACCTTAACCATTCCAGATCCATTGTCACATACAAGGGGTTGGATTTCTTTTGCATCACCCATTCTCAAAGGAGGAGAAATATAACACTATTCAACGCATATCCAATACCAAAGGAAAAAAAATGATGCATGAGTTTATATGGAAAGTCACTCTTTTCATTTCAGGGAAAGGCGTTTTCAATATGGATTCAGAAAGAATCACTTTTTTTTTTCATTTCTTCATGGAAATGTGTTTTCCGAGTAGCACTTTGAATGGTTTTTGCCTCCTGTAAATTCCTAAGCATTTAGTATGATTGATTACTATTACCTTATAAGGAATATGGTTAAAGGAAAATATATATTTTAAAAATCGCAAAGAACTAAATATTTAAAAGATTTTATTCATTTTTTTTAATTAAAAAAAAATGAAAAGAACATTGATTTATATTATGTATCGGTACATATGTTCCGAATAAGAAACATGAGTACATCTGAACTCAACATAATCAGAAATATATATATCAAAATATACTGATGTAAAAGAATAACCAAATCAAATTCTTTGAGATGGTAACCACTGTAGATCCTGTGATACAGTGAACTCATTCAATGAATTCAATGATCATATCTGTTCAATGGGTAACATATGTAACAGAGATGTATTGTCAATAAATAAAAAGTTACAGAAACTTGCTAGAATTTCTTTTCTAATTCCGTTTTGTCAAAGGCCAGAAGCTTCAGATGAAGCCTTTTCACTTCAAAGAAATACATAAACTTGCGAGAATTTTTGTTTTAATCCTTTGTTGTCTAAGGCCAGAAGCTTTAAATGAAGCCTTTTCATTTCAAATTTAGAAACTTGATTTTTTTTTAAGAATAGATATACATCATATATTTTGTTTTTGAATAAATATTAATTGAATCTTAACTCTCACCTTTTTTATCATACTTCTAAACAAGATAATGGCCAATTGAACTGCCCTGTGAAATAACACATATACCATATTATGTACACAAAGAAGAAAAAAACATAAATTCTCTGGAGCTCGGGAAGGGCTGGGAAGAGATACTAAAACAGAGATCAATAGATAGTGCATGTATTGGAATTGAACTCATCTTTAACGGCTTCATGAGGGTAAGGCCCATAACTGCTTGAATTCAGATACACAATTCTTGGAGGCTCCTCCTTTTTCTCCTCCTCCTTCCCACTTTCCTTCTTCTCCTTCCCACTTTCCTTCTTCTCGCCCTCTGCCTTTTTCTCTTCTTTTGTAGGACCCACGCTCAGCAGCTCTGTGTATCCAAATTTCCTTAGTTTCATTGTGACATCCACAGGATCTGCATCCCCCATAACAGTTATCTTCTTCTCCTTCATGTCCACTGCAATGGACTCTACCCCTGAAGTCAAATATCCATTCATTGTTTGTTAGGTCTCAAATCCATTTAATGGTAAGAAAAACCCCTGATTGGTTAATTTTACGAATTTTGTAGGTGGGAAGCTTGGATTTACCACAGTTTTCATGTTTGATTGTCTGTGATAAATGTTTGATTTTCTGTGTTTAGAATTTGCAAGGGATTCATTTTCAGAACAGAAAAAGTGTTTTGTTCCTCATGATAGATATTCGAAAAATAGACAATCAAAACATGAAGACTCTGGTAAATCCAAGATTCCAACCTACAAATTCGAACCACAAAAATTTGAAAACCATTGAATAAATTTTACCTTCAACTCCCGCAACCGTCTGCATAACCCTTCTCTTACATTTTTCATCCTCGATAGTCACTTTCAACACTATTTTCTGCAAATCAAACACATGGGCCATCATCATCAATCAATGGGTTTAGCAATTCAAGACACACATAACCTTAAGCAGTTGATTTTGCTTGAACAGAGCAAAAATAGTAACTTTCAACACAATTTTCTACAAATAAAACACATGGGCCATCATCATCAATTAGTGGGTTTAGTAATTCAAGACACACAGAACTATAAGCAGTTGATTTTTCTTGAACAGAGCAAAAGTAGTATACCTTCATATTTGACAGGAAATAACAGCCTTCCAAAACTCTTTCTGTGATATATGCAGAAGCGAAGAAGCAGAGTATTATACAAATTGGTACAGGGAGCCTTGTATTATATCTTCTTAATGAAGACCCTAATGAAGGGCCAACGAGATAAAAACTGATCAGGAATGACCTTACCTTAATCGTAGAGGGTACAGGGCTCTGCGTTGCCGCTCCTGTGGTCATGATGAAAACACAAGGTTAAAGAAAGAATTTGTAAAATTGATAGTAAAAAGAAAAACAACCTAGGTTAACTGAGAACTCTTACAGAGCATTTATATGGTAGTGAACCAATGCTTGCCCCATTTGGAAGTAGAGGAGCTTAGTCTCAGAAGGGTTTTTCACCCTCAGAAACTTTTGGGAGAGCGGTATCTGAGATGGCTGGAACAACACTTCTGCACATCTAAACCGTTCAGCACAAATGGTGATTACCTGGCCATCACGAATCTCATATCTCTTTCTAATGAAGAGCTAGATTTTGCAGTCTCCATCTCTTGTTCAAAATCTAGAGATACATAAACTAATTTCTCCTTCATATCTTGGACAATCTCGCGCTCTGCAGTGGTGGTGAAGGTGTACTCACCATTCTGTAAGAATGTAAGAATCTTCATCAATGCATCCGTCAGATCACGCCCAGCAAGGTCTAGTCTAAGTATGACATGAGGCAAAGCGTATCCATTATAAATTGGGATAGTGTGTGTGACACCATCACTAGAATCAAGCACAATACAAAAGTTAAATATTTTTGGTCTGATACAATACGCTCCACAGGGCCAAGGCCTGCACAATGGCCATCATATTCGATACAATACACTCAACAGGGCCAAGGCCTGCACAGTGGCCAACAGATTCAAGAAAGATCATGGACGATACAAGTCCACTCCCATGTGACTTTTTAGAGCAGACATGGATCCTAGAACAATGTTTCAGAAAACCTACGGAAGAGCAGTGTTTCAGAAAACGTACTGAAGAGGTAAGATAGGTATATTTTCAAGATATTTATAGTTTCAGTTATAACGAGAATTCTAATCTAATGGTGGAAAATATTTTAATCGTCTAACATCAAAGCAAAGGGATCATAACAAGACACGTAAAGCAAGAGGGGAGTTGATTTCAAAGGGAATGCCTTATAGCGTAAAAATTAATGAACCTCAATTAACCTTTTTTTTTAGCTACTATAAACCATATTGATGTCACTGAACATTAATTATCATCATAATGAACACAACTATTATATATACTAGTGGGTTGCAATACAATTAAGCGTCAACACAATTAAAACACAATTATATAGGGAAAAAAGTTGATTATATCTTATTAAAAATGTAAAAAGCTATTATGTACTCAAACTTTTATTAAGAAGGAAAAAAACTATTACCCAGAAGAAAAAATTATTAAGAAGATAATAAATTTTATTTGAGCCATGAAAGGAATAACAAATCTTATTTTGTACTATTTATTATTTTTGAATGATAATGACAAATAAAGTAGATTTAGACCAATGATGTTTATTGGAGATTAATTCACTTTTTAATATTTTATTTTTATGAACAAAGAGGATGGAAATAAGAGTTCATAGAACATTATAGTTTTGCTAACTGACTAAGACAAGAAGATTGGTGTAATAGAAATATAATATTTCAATAATATATTAAAGATAAATATACAAAAAAAACATATGTATATTAAAAATTATTGTATTTGTTTTCATTTATAGCAATTACCTAAAATTTACTTTTGACTCTCGCCAATATCTCCAAACTAGATTTAAACCTCAAGAGAGTTGAAGATCAAAAACACTTTCTATTAGATTGTTCAAAATATTTGCCACAAACATTCTTGAATTGTTAAATTAACAAAAATAAAATGACATTATAAAAGTAAAATTAAAAATTCTTAATTTATCTTTTAATTTTTTAACATCAAATAATATAGTGTAAACTATATTAATATAATCTTAGTGAAAGTTAATCATCTTCATCCACGCAAGCTACAACCATTTTTAATATATATATAATTTCAAAACAAAGTTTTAACCCACTTTACATATATACGTGGAGACGGGAAAGGGTTGCAATGAAATTAATACAATTAAATAAGATAAAATTTCGATCTGATCTTTTAAAAGTATACGGGAAACGGGCTAGGGTTGAAATGAAATTAACACAAATAAGATAAAAAAAAATTGATCTTATCTTATTAAAAATATACGTGGAGACTAAAGATAAAAGTTCGATCTCATCTTATTCAAAGTATAGGGGAAAATGGCTAGACTTGCAATGAAATTAGACGTCCAGTTAAAAGTTCGATGCGATCTTATTAAAATAAATTGATCTGATCTTATTAAAAGTTATAAAACCCATTATTTGGTGGAATAATTATTAAAACAATATTAAATCTTATTTGGGCAAAACCATATGAAAGGTATTTTATACGAAAGTATCAAGCGATGCCCTGTTTTTGGAATTTTTAAAAAGGGCAAGAAATTATTTGAAAGGAGTCATAAGTGGTTTCCTTGTTTTTCGGATTTTTAGAGAGGGCAAGAAATTATTGAAATGAGTCATACGTGATATCTTTGTTTTTGGAGTTTTCGGAGAGGGCTACTGATCATATCAAATTACTTTGATATTTGTCTTTTTGAATTTGATACACAATGTGCGAACGAGACTTTTGATGATGATATATATTGTATGAGATTATAGTTTTGCTGAGTTGGCGCTTTATGGAAAGGAAAATAGATGACGAATGAATGTTAAACTTCAGAATAAACCACTCAGAAGTTCGGGATAACTTGAGCTTATGACACTCCCACATTGAGTGCTATAAATAGTTGTAGGCTTTATTCCATTCCAAAAATAGAGTTCGGTTCTTAGGAAGGGTGTGTACGATATGGCTTTTCATAATTTGCTCCCGACTGTATTTTTCCCATCCTCCCGTAGCAACTGTTTTGTGTCTACCCTGGTATTTCTTCACAGCATGGTTTTTGCGCAAGAGAATAATTAGTGCCACGGACCCTATGTATGGCCATCCTAGGAAATCTCCACCAATTAATACTGACCGCCGTTCTCTTAGAGGCCTTGCTGACAAATATCGTCCCATTCTCTTTCTACACTTAGACTGTGTCCTTACTGTCGTCGTTTCTTCTTCTAAGATGGCCAATTACTTGCCCTCCTACATTAGTACTCCCCCTATGCCCACCTTACTGGGATTTGTACAGATAGTAAATTGCTTATTTGGGTCAGCAATCCTTAAAATAGGGGGAGTGGTAAGTAAGCATTTTAATTGGTCAAAGTTGTTTTGACACTCAAATGTCCATTTGAATGTTCTTCTCTTATTTTCTAAAAAGGTAATGGGATAGGCCACTTTCAAAAATCTTTCGATAAAACATCTATCATATCGAGCTAGACCCATAAACGACCTTATGTCAGCAACATTCTTAGGCACATGCCATTTGAGTTTTTATATTATTCGGGTTTACAACTGTCCCATATTTAGTAATAATATGCCCTAATTATTTAATTTGTTCCTTGAAAAGTTGACATTTACTGTATTTTGCATATAGTTGATGCTCCCTCAATGTTTACCAAAAAAATTGCAGATGCTTTTTTTGCTCCATATTTCTAGAGTGAACAAGAATATCACATATAAAAATCAACACAAATTTGTCTGAGTATTGATGAAATATGTTGTTCATGAGACACATGAATGTCGTTGTTGCATTGGTTATTCCAATGGGCAAAACCACAAATTCATAATTCCCATAGTAAGTTTTAAAAGATCTTTTGTATATATTCCCCTTCCTCTATTCTTATTTGGTGGTAACCGGATTACATTTTAATGTTAGAAAATAAAGTCACCCCCTTAACTTAATCGAACAAATTGTCAATGCGCAATAAGGGGTATTTAATTTTTTAGCGTTAAATTATTTAATTATTTATAGCCAATACACAATCTCAAGGTACTATTATTTTTTCTAATGAAAAGTACTAGAGCTCCCCAAAGTGACACGCTTGGATGCATGTATTTCTTGTCTAGTAATTCTTTCAATTGCATTTTAAGTTCAACTAGTTCACAGACACTCAGACAATACGATGCTCTAGATATAGGAGTAGCCCTGAGAACAAGTTTAATGGTAAAATCTATGTCTCTTTTAGGAAGTAGTCCAGTAAGTTTGTAAGGAAAAAAATTAACAAAGCCTTGCACGATGGGAAGATTCCATAAGGTGGCAGTATTCTCTTTACAGTTTGTATACCCCAATTTCACTGCATAAACTTGACAGCCCTTCCTAATATATTTTGCCAGTTATGATGTTGTAATGGTTCTTAGCTTCATAGGTCTTTTCACCCCCTACATCTCCTATTTCACTCCTTCCTCATTCAAATAACTAATTATTTTATCATTAAAATTTATAAGATACCAACGTTTTTCCAACAAGTCCATGTTGATTAAAATTTCATAGATTTAAAGTTATAGTTATTAGCCCGTCTTCTAACACTACTAGATAACCATCTAGCTTAGTTGTGACCCTTCTTTTAGCTCATGTCACTAGTTGTGTCATCTAGGGTTTTTAAATTTGATTTATTTCAAATGACACTTTTTCACTATCTTCAGGGTGATATAATTTAGGCTAGCCCATCAATCAATTAAAATAGACATAACATGGTTAAATATTTTACCTTCAAACTCTACCATTGTTGGTTGATATTTCGCTTCGTGGTCTTCGAGTGTAGCATTAATTCTAGGTAGGCATCTTGCTACATCCCCCATTGTAGATGCTTCTTGAAAATGGGCTACCAATTCTGTTCCTTTTTAGTACGGGTAATTTTTGACATGATATGGGCATCTTGCTACATCCCCCATTGTAGATGCTTCTTGAAAATGCGCTACCAATTCTGTTCCTTTTTAGTACGGGTAATTTTTTACATGATATGGTCTCCCACATCCCCAACACTACAATGGGGGTTTGGTTTCTATTTCGAGAATAGAGTTTTTAGACTGGCTATTATATTTTAATTCATTTTGGGGCTTAGACATTTTATGGGCCTTTCCTGAATTCCTGCTTTGTGGATTTTTGTAAAAGCCTTTAAAATTTGGGGACTTAAACCCGTTAGCAATATGCATCTATTTCTGCTCTTTATTTTCCATCCACTTTTTACTACTGTCTCCCTTATGTTTGATATGTTGATAGCATATCTAGGTTTTTCTAATAACTTTCTCCATGTTTGGGGATTGTCAAATTCCAACCGTTCCTTCATGAACGTAGGTAAATTGTTGATAAACCACTAGACATTCCCTTTTTCTTCACGTATATATGAAATGGATCTTAGTAGTGAGGTGAATTTCATTATAAATACGTCCATAATAAGTTTCCCCAATATAGGATCATGAAATTCCTTTTCCTTTTTGTCATAAAATTGTTCATTTTGGTATTTATCCTTCAAATGTCTTTGGAAATATTCCAAGGTTACTTCATGCTCGTTAATTTTTTGTACTATCTTCACTTCTTCCCCCCATAAGGTGGCCTTTCCTTGTAGTTGCTAAATTTGCAACTGAGCCTTCAAGTTGTGGTCATATTTAGAAATATGAATATACTTGTCCATATTAACGAGACAGGCGTCAATGACTTCATTTTTTTCACCATCAAACATCGGAGGTTTAATTTTCTTAAATTCTCCCTTCAAACCAAATTTCTCTGTTTTAGGTCCTTTGTGTCAAGAAACATTATCAAATTCTTCCTCATTATTTTCTTTATCTCCTTAAGGTTCTAGCTTATCAACTCTTTGTCTATGTGTCCCAACCCTATTTCCATGGTCACCGCTTGGAATAAGGTTTATGTGGTTTTTTCTATCGAAAAGGCTCTTCACAATCTTATCATGTTCTTGAATTGGTCTTTCATTATCAACTCTCAATATTTTCATCTCACTTTTTAACTATTGTATTGTTTCAAACAATGCAAGATTGGTGTTTCAAGATTCCTCCCCCAGGTTGACCCACATCTCTAAGTTAGCTTCTGCAATTAGCACTAGGCCAGCTCCAATGGTTGGCCTTACTAGTTGTGTATGCCCAACTCTCCTTGTGATGTTACTTTTCTAGTCTTTGTTAACACAAATAAATTCTAATAATTCCTTATCACCGAAAGAGGCCATAATATTGGAACTTGTCTCTAATACCACTTGTCACATACCTCTAACACAACTCAACAATTTAATTTAAATATCAGTAATTAAATGTCAAAAAGTAATTTTATATATATATTAATGTTTGTATTACATGAATTACAATACACAAAGATTATTCATTTTCACTAAAGAGCTTATGCATTAAATTTATCATGTTATCCGAGGGTCAATCTTTTGATTGACTCATCAAGCATTAGGTCTCGTACTTCAATTAAACATAAGATATGGTTAGGATTATGGTGTTTATATCAATGGGATGTGTATAATCCACCTTGGTATTGTTGGAGATGCTCCCCGTACACGCTAGATGGTCCATCTAGACCATCCACTTTGTAGTTTCCATCCCAAGATCTGCCACCAAATAAACGACTCACTAGATTTGTTATCGATTGATGCTGTTGATTTCCTAGATAGGTTGAAGACAAGCTAACCTACCCTCCTCTTGTTGTCTGGTCTCATTTTCATGCATTCTGGTTGGTTTCTTACTCATTGCTACTAGCGACGGTTTCATGCCTAGGAAAATGTCTCATTTGACACCTTTACCATGGTATTCAAGGTATCTTCAGAGTTATCTGGTAGGTTATTTGAGAGCATTTTTTTATCGAGGGTTTCTTCATTTTACTAATTTTTTATTTTTTTGTTCTTTTTCTATTTGGTTCCAAACCCTTAGTCAAGGTTGTTATTGTTGCAGGTGCATTATCTTCTTGACCTCTTATCTGAAAGGTTACATCGTTGCCTAGAACCCTGGACAAGGTTGTTTGGGGTTTCTGCCATTTCCATTTGACATTTTGTAAAAAAAATACCATTTATGGAATTTTTGTCCCTAGACTCATGTTTCTTAGTGGGGTTTCCTCCCGAGCAAGTTATCTATACTATAACATAAATAATAGGGTTTCATGTCTCTCTTCATTTTTATTATATAAATAAAATATTAAATAATATCAATTAATCTCTTAACTTTTTAAGGTAATATAGACATATATATATATATATATATATATAGATATATTCTTTTTCCATTTTTTAGTTTGTGAAACTTAAGTATGGTTTAAACATGTGATTTATATATCTAAGGAATTTAGTGGTGTGAATAATATCCATTGATTTGTTCACGTAGTGGCCACTTAGCATCTTTCAATTTAGACCACCTTATCCAAATTTGTAATTAGCAAAATGATTAAAATAGTCAATTCCAATTGGGGACACCTATCCACTTAATAAACAATTATATAAATTATAAATAGTAAATCTAAAAAAAACATGTAACTTACAATTATACTTTAACCTTTAAATTTATATATATACATAATGAAAACACACACACACACATATATATTCCCACATAACTTAGAGTATATGGCTATAGTGAAGGTCACTAATATTTATAATATTTTCCCACATAACTTAGAATAGATGGCTATAGTGGAGGTCACCAATTCAAAACTTTATGGACAAAAACCTATTCATGTTAAGGGATGGTTTTGCCCAGATCATGTATGATTATAGGCTACTTTTCAGGGCTTAAATACTCTTGGTTTCTTAAGCCAAAGAATCTGTAATTATCTTTGAAGGACACAAGAAACTTGACAAACAAATATATATAATATTTTAATCATTAAATTCCCAGATGCAGGTGTTAATGTGCTGCATTTATGAGGGCTCGTTGAATGCAGGCAGTTGACCCTGCACCTGGCTGGCGGACACAGATGGTAGATCTCAATGGCATGTGTATTTATTGGATGCTGGATGGAATGTTGGTGGCACAGATCGATATTAATGTGCACCTGGTTCGAGAGTTCATGCTAAAGGTTTTATGTATGGCTCGGTATTTGGTTCACGCCATCACTCCTGGTTCTTTTCACCTCCACCCATTTTTCTTCCTGCACCCTTGCCTCACTCTGATAGTCTGGAAGCACGCCTGGGTTCTCTGTATCAGCGAGTTCCTCTGGGCTCAATCCCTCTCCCGTCAGC
Source organism: Pinus tabuliformis (assembly GCA_031772625.1). Lineage (NCBI taxonomy): Eukaryota > Viridiplantae > Streptophyta > Pinopsida > Pinales > Pinaceae > Pinus > Pinus tabuliformis. The sequence goes on along the minus strand of CM062817.1, from coordinate 1,282,464,129 downwards.
TCTGCCATTTTCCCTCTCTTAGCTACTCTGTCAATTCAAGCATGCCTCGCCATCGAGGAGTCTCTCGTTGAGGAGGAAACACCAGTAATAGAGGCAGAGCCGGTCGTTAGACTCCTCAGAATGTAATCCCCATTGCTTCAGCCTCCCCATCCTCACCGCCCTCTGGCCATGCTGGGCCTCTCCCGCACAATTCCTTTCAAACTGCCCGCTTCACCTTCCATAGCAGGCTCAATAGGCCAGTTTTGTCTGCCAGTATCACGGTTATTCTTGCTGAGGAAGAGGACAACCCCAACAGCTCAGCCAACACCACCACCTCTCAATCTCAGGAAGACAACGTCCTTCAGGGGGAGATGGCTGGGGTTGTGTTTAATGCAGATAATATGCAGGAAGATAGCCCTGTTCCTGAAGCGCCTCCGCATCCGGCTGATTCAACTCAACACGAGATCCTTGGTTGTGGACCGGCTCATCATGCATGCAACATCCTCAACCTCGTAACTCCTCCAGAAGGTGGTCTCGAAGGAATTGAAGATAGTTTCATCACCTGGGTTGCCTCGTCTAGCCAGGTGGACAAGGATGTGCCCGACTCTCCGCAACAAGCCGATTAATGTTGGTTCATCACCGAAGGGTGGCACTCTTGCCTTTGCGCTATTTTCTTTTATGCTATGTGTCTATGTTTTTGGGTCTCTGGTTATGGGTCTGGTCTCAGTTCTTGTTTGGTTTCAGCGCGAGCCAACCTGTTCTTAATCTGCAGCAAAAACTCTGGGTTTGACAAGTTATGTTTTGCCTCTTTTTGTCCATGACGGGTATGAAAGTTCAGTAAAGCATTTAGTAAAGCCTCTGTAGGAGATAGTTATGATGTGTTAGACTCAGAATAGAGTTATTTTTAGTGGGTCAATGTCTAACAAATCAAGTTTTTTGAAGTCTTTAATCTTGAAAGGGCAGATAGTAGTATATGTATGACTCAGAATCTCTGGCTGAGGGCTGGCCTCTGCCCCCTCTGAGGTCTCAACCTCCATGTACTTATTTTTCTCTTTTTTAATAGAATTAGTATTTACGCAGAAAAAAAATATTTTAATCTTTAAATTTTGCAACCATTTATTATTTTTCAATATATATATTTTAAACAGTTATAACCGAAATATAATATTTTAAAAATATATAAGCCACCAATATGTAAGAAAAACATAAATACACCCAAGAAAAAATATACATATTAAAAAATATTTTAATCTTTAAACCTTATATATATATATATATATATATATATATATATATATATATATATATATATATATATATATATATAACAATTTCTCAAAATTTATTATAACTTTAGCCAAATCCTCCAACTTCCATTTAAGCTAGTCTATCATAAGGATGTTGAGTCTTTGCTACACCATTGGTGTTAAAGGTGGAGATCGTCTTCGAGAAATATAATAATATTAAAAACATTATTACGTCTAGATATAAGGATAAGTTGTGGGATGATAATGAATTAGAGGGGAAAATGCAGCTAAAGTATTATATGGAGGTGATCAACTCCAAACATGATAATTGGGAATATATCCTTTCTATCCTTACGAGTGCAATAAAATGAGCATTGCTAAGATAAGAACTAATTTTCATGAGCTTCAAAGTGAAATTGAGTGTTGGTCAATTCACAAAACATCTTGGGAAAAAAGTGTCACCTCTACTATATTAAGAGTGTTGAAGGTGAAAAAGAAAAAAACTCTCTTGGATTGCGTAACACTTAGTCACATGAGTTCTAATTTTCAAAATCTTAGCCACACTACCAACATTTTTCACTTGTTAAATAGTCAACACTATGGTAATTTAAGAATGAGTTTCTCTCTATTTTAGACCATAAAAATAAAATATTAAAAATCTCAATTACTCTTTTAGTCTCAACATTATTGTAATCAACCTAAGTTACTATTATTTTTAATATATATATATATATATATATATATATATATATATATATATATATATATATATATATATATATATATAGAATTTAATACCAAAACTTATTTTTAAAATTTTATATCAATGCATTGCATGTATATGTGGAGATAGCCTGGGGATGCAATGTAATTAGACGTGTGGATATTATTCTATTAAAACTAGCATTTGCACTAGATGTTGCAAAGAAAACACTGAAAGGCAGTAGAAAAGGAACTAATAGCTTAAAGTGCCTTGTAAAATAAATACAATCTCTACACAACATTATAATACAATGTTTCAAAATTATATATTTACAAAATCAAAAATCATACATTACTAAATTGTTATATCAAAATAGCCTTAAGTAATACACTCACATTACTAAATCATTATATCAAAATAACGTTAAATAATACACTCACAGAGAATAAAAACTTAATAATCTCAGGTAACTTCCATAAACAAAACCGCTATATGGCCTACTCTTCAATAATTAAAAACAGCATAGAATATAAACCCAAGCTTATAAACCTACTCATGGATAATTTAAAAATCCAGAAAATACCAACCCATGTTTACAGACCCATGTTTACACAGAAAATACAAACCCATGTTTACACACGAAGAAATGAGATAGTCGTGCATATCTTCCATCATTATTTTAAAGCAATAACAGTTGTTTTAAGATACTATCACCCTTTTTTAAACTTATTAATTCACTTGTTTATTACAATTAATATAAACATGGATTTTAAGGATCTATGCCCAATTATAACTTGTACATATAAACATCGATAATAATTTGAGTTCTCTTCTTCGTAGACTACTTTGCATTGGAAAATGATACAAGTATTGCTTATGTTAGATATAACATTTCATAAGCTCTGGTTTATAATAATTTGGACTTCCACCTTGCAGTAGCCTAGAAGTGTCTTCCCTCATTAAAAGAGAAGAGATATCTAAAAGGTAGCTCCACAGAAGTTGCAAGATGTTCGGTTCCTGAAACAAATATATTGAGTTCCCTATAAAACGTTTAACTTTACATTGTTTCAGTCAGAGACATACCCACACCAGCTGTAATTAAACTATTAAGTGGATGGGATCATACTTTGTATGATACTCTTACTCTGGTTTTCCAATTTTCCACACACAGTGATAATTCAATTCAGGTTGTGTAGGTTGTTTAGTTTGCATTAGTAAAAAGGTAAATATTAAGTACATTTTAATAAATTAATGATTGATTTACTATTTTATTTGGGCTAGTCAAACCTAGATTAAATACCTTCAAGTATTGCATTATGTAAATCTCACTCTCGATTATGTAAAGTTCACTAATTAACTCTATCAGCAAAATTCTAGCCAGTAGATTTACCATGTCCTTCATAATATATATTTACCATGTCCATGTCCTTCATAATCTATATTTACCATGTCCTTCATGTCCTTCATAATATATATTTACCATGTCCATGTCCTTCATAATCTATATTTACCATGTCCTTCATAATCTATACCTAGTACTACATACCTGAATTTTGCTACCTGACTTTTGCAAGCCACATTCCTGTGTCTGATAATACATCCAAATGGGTTGATTAGTTCTTAAGATAAATTAATACGAAATCTAGCCAGTAGATTTACCATGTCCTTCATAATATATATTTATCATGTCCATGTCCTTCATAATCTATATTTACTATGTCCTTCATAATCTATACCAAGTACTGCATACCTGACTTTTGCTACCTGACTTTTGCAAGCCACATTCCTGTGTTTGATAATACGTCCAAATGGGTTGATTAGTTCTTAAGATAAATTAATACGAAATTTCTATTGACAGAGACAACCAAATAATTGATTTATTAAAATCCAGGGACGAACCCAGTTCGAGTACCTTCCATAAAAATGTTGCACTCCATACCATATGCTGCAATAGAAAACAAATTACACAATAGAAATCCAATATTGTCAACAAATTTAACAAACTCCCAAATCTATAAAATCATGATTAATGTTGCGTTATGAAGTGGACTCTGCACAGTGGTTTGAAAGGGCATGTGGTCCTGATCATAATAGAGACATATAACGGCTTTGGCTTCCCTTTTTGTGGGAACCCATTTGCAAGTAAATAACTTCACTCCTAAGGAATTGATAATGAACTCCTGCATATGGATTTAATTTAAACAACATCAATCATGGAAATCTATGAGCATTAGGAAATTTAATTTAAAGAACATCAGTTATTTGCGATTATTATGGTAGTTTTCCATTCTTCACCTCTTCATATCTGACATTACTATGCTACTCTCCTGACATGTCGGCATGCACTTGAAAACAAAATCCAGTAGATTGAGAAATTGTTTTACAAAAGTTCTTCGCTACTATCAACCGAATATTTTTTGAACTATATAAGCAATATGCTTAAAGACAAGGCTGAACAATGGAGAAAATTCACAAAAACTTAAGGCTAAAACCTCATGCAAGAACAAAAATTCCATTTGTAAAAATTTGACTTTTCCTAGTTTTTTGTCTCGAACTAAACTAATTGGAAACAACTTAAGAAAAACAACAATACTTATAATTCTTATTATGGAGTCAAATCTTAAATTAATTTATCTTAAACCATAAATGGAAACAACTTTATAAAAATAGCAATACCTTTGATGCTTATTATGAAATCAATCTTAAATTAATTTTCGAACCTTGGCAATGTGATAAAGCATACTCTGAACTGTAGTGATCTATCTCCCCACCATACATAGTGTTTCTAATTACTGCAACCTGCCATATAAATAGTTTTTCTTCCATATAATCTAAAGAAAATTATGTTTTTATGTAGCAATGAGCTTCATATATTACTGGTAGCTGTCTTCTGATAAACGAATAATAGAAAATCAAATATAAATAGATTTTCTTCCCATATAAACTAAATAAAATTATGTTGTTATGCAGCAACGAGCTTCATATATTACTACGAGCTTCATATATTACTGGTAGCTGTCATCTGATAAACAAATAATAGAAAATCATATGTTTAAGAGACCATCTCGTTCACTTTACATTAAACCACTGTTAAAAGAAAAGAGAATACAGTAATAATCCTGCATATCTTCCATTACTAAATCGTTATATCGAGATAGCCTTAAATAATACACTCATAGAGAATAAAAACTTAATAATCCCACACACCTTCCATCAACCGAGCCTGGGGTATTATTGAATAATTAAAAAAAGAAGAGAAAATAAAAAAAAGAGGAGCACAAGAGAGCCGAACCTGGTGGAGGAATTGGTTGAGGGTAACCTACAGGGGTGATGAAAACTTGTTTCCAGTCATGGCTGCTTCAGATTCGATTCGAACTCAGAAAGGGAGAATGAGCCATAATAATGAAGCAAGGGTAGTTAGGACGTAACTGAAAACTTAATGTTAATGAGCCAATGTTAATGAGCCAGTCAGTTGAGTGGTAAGGAGTTGGTTACTTAATGAGCCAGTGAGTTGAGTGGTAAGGAGTCGGTTACCAGGAGTCGGTTATGAGTCGTAAGGGTTACCAGGAGTCGGTTATGAGTGGTAAGGAGTCGGTTGTAAGGAGTCGGTTTTGAGATCAATAGATGATAACCTTTTAATCGACTAACACCTCATCTAATGGTCTATAAATCAGGAGTCGGTTGTAAGGAGTCGGTTTTGAGATCAATAGATGATAACCTTTTAATCGACTAACACCTCATCTAATGGTCTATAACAACAATAACTAATATGAGAAGATAATTCATTTCAAAAAGAAACACCTTATAGTTAGGACGTAACTGAAAACTTAATGTTAATGAGCCAGTCAGTTGAGTGGTAAGGAGTTGGTTACTTAATGAGCCAGTGAGTTGAGTGGTAAGGAGTCGGTTACCAGGAATCGGTTTTGAGATCAATAAATGATAACCTTTTAATCGACTAACACCTCATCTAATGGTCTATAACAACAATAACTAATATCAGAAGATAATTCATTTCAAAAAGAAACACCTTACTGCGCAAGTATATATATAAAATATTGTCGAATGCATGAAACTTTTTATTAGAATTTTGTCGAGTGCATGAAACTTTTTATTAGAATTTTGATAGCGATTCTAAAGTCACCACACTACATGTATACACGGAGACGGGCTAGGGTTGCAATGCAAATAGAATTTCAACACAATTGAATAATATAAAATTTGGATCTTATGTATATAAAAAAAAATTATGGGCATGATTCATGAAACCTTTCATTCTATTTACATTACTTATGTTATTTTTGATTTATATAAAATAATTCTTAATTTTTAATAATATTTTTCTTTTGTAGTTGTTTATTTTTATCTCCAAAAAATTTATATATATATATATATATATATTCTGATTTTCAAATTTGTTTACATGTATAACTAGAAACAGGCTAAGGCCGCAATGAAATTACACGTGAGCACAATTCGATCTTATCTGGTGGTAAACTTATTATGATGAACACAAATATATTGAAAGAAGGAAAATATATATGAAAAGGAAAAATTGAATATTTTATTTCATGGAAATGATCAAATGACGCCCTGATTTTGGAATTTTGTAAAAATGTATCATACGTGCTTTCCTCCTTTTGGAATTTTCCAAGAGGGCAACAGATTTTATAAAATTATCCTTACAGGAATTCCTTACCTTTCCATGATATTACGAGAATAATTTTCATTTTGTTTGAGATTTATTTCTCGGAATTTGATACACGGTGGGCGAACGCCATATTTGATATCGAAAATACAGATTTGCTGAGTTGGCATTTTTTTTTTATAGAAAATAAAACTGATTGAGCTACTCATAAATTCAGGATAGTTATAAATAGTTGTAGACCTTCTGCCTTTCCAAACGTAGAGTTCAGTGCATAGTGCTTAGGAGGGTTGTGTGCGATATCGCTTTTCATAGTTTGTGTGAGTCTCTATCTTTGCCTGCAACATTCACAGTCACTGATGGAGGGGCTCCCGCAGCAACTGTTCTGTGTCTACTCTGGGCTTTCTTCATGAGATGGTTTTTGCGCAAGAGAAGAACTAGTGCCACGCTGCCACCAGGACCTATGCGTGGCCCATCATAGGAAATCTCCACCAATTAATACTGCCTGCTCACCATTCTCTTAGAGGACTTGCTGACAAATATGGTCCCATTCTCTTTCTATGCTTAGGCTCTATCCCTACCGTCGTCGTCGTCTCTTCTTCTGAGACAGCCAAAGAGTTTCTTAAAAATCATGACTTGACTTTTGCCAGCGGACCAGCTGACCCCAACAGCCACTCGGAGATTGACATTTTCCAACTCTAAAGATGGGGTGTTCCTCCGTATCGAGATCCTTAGAGGCAAATGAGAAAGATATGCGTGTTAGAATTACTGACTGCCAAAAGAATCGAGTCCTTCAAGAGTGTGCGAGAGGAAGAGGTATCTATGATGATCTCTTCAATTTTGGAGGAGAGTGAGAAGGGAAAAATGGGCGTGAATGTGAGCAAGGTCGTTGCCACTCTCACCTCCAATATTTTTTGGCGAATATTAGCTGGGAGGAAATTATTGTTAAAAATATTTGGTGAATTTAATTTTTGTTTTCGTTGAGGGGAGACGCAGAGATTTATGACTTTCGCGAAGCTGCTTTCACGAAACTAGGTTTTGAAAGTAGGTTTGTACACCTTGGAACTATTCTAAAGATTTAATGAATACTCAGTAAAAATAACAAGATAGGTTTGGAGCCACACACTAAAACTTAGTATTCATTTCTTAAACATCAAAATACATCTACATGAAACTGCAGCTCATTTACAACATAAAATGAAATTTTACAGAGATTTAAACTTACACGGAGTAACACACAGTAAAACAAAGTAACTATTGTTTTCTCTGCACAGAAACTTGCACTCTTTCCTTACTTCTTATTCTCTAACCTCTCGACATAGTCTAACACTTACAAAATGACTTTTACATTCATATATAACTCAACATACAATCTTACATTTAATTCATGCGAGAGCGAAATTAATTTTGATGTTGTTGTTGAGTGTGATGAGTCGCGTTTCTTGGGTGTGGGAAAGGTTGTTGAATTAAGGCTTGCCCATATCTGTTTACCTAAGTACATAAAGTTTTGAAATGCATTTGCTAGGTTTCTAAATGGTTCGCGTCTGACATCAAACCCTCTATCTTCACGTTGAAACGCAACTTGCAAAAATGTCTTCAAGCATAGATGCAACCTGCAAAAGTGTCTGACATGTATGGTTGCAAAAGTGTCTGACATGTATGGTTGCTGTCGGGCTGTTTATTGCAGTGGTTGGGATTATTATTCCAACACTCCCCCTTAATCACAACTGCCGCCATTGACAATTCCCAAACAATTTCTGAGATAAACAAAAGTTTCTCCTGTTAATGGCTTTGTGAAAATATCAGCGAATTGTTCGTGTGACATGCAGTGCTGCAACACAATTTCATCATTGTTAATAAACTCTCTAATAAAATGATATTTAGCATCAATATGCTTGGTCCTTTTGTGGAAGACAGAATTATTTAACAATGCAATTGCTGAGGTGTTGTCGCAGAAAATAGTTGTTGCACCCTCTTGGTCATGACGAAGATCTCTCAACATCCGTCTCATCCAAACTGCCTCACACGCTATTGCTATTGTTGTGACATATTCAACTGCTTCCATTGACAGTGACACTATTGGCTGCTTCTTGGAAGCCCATGAAATGGCTCTCGACCCCAAAAGAAAAACATATCCCGACGTGCTCTTTTTATCATCGACACTTCCTACCCAATCACTGTCATTGTAACCTACTAGCCTAAAATCACTGGTTGTTGTGTACAAAACATCATACTACTTTATCCCATTAACATACGTTAGAATCCTTTTTACTGCTTGCTAATGTGTCTCCTTGGGTGTCTCCATGAACCTTGACACCAAACTTATTGCATACATTATATCCGGCCTAGTGGCAGTCAAATACATCATGCTGCCTATCATGCTTTTGTATAATATCGGATTGACATTGCTACTGCAACCTTCTTTGCTCAACTGCAACCCTATGACAGTTGGAGTTGGTGTGGACTTGTTGTTCTGCATTTTAAAACTCTCCAAAATTTCTGCCACATACTTTTCTTGAGAGATAAAAATGCCATTTTCTGTTTGCTTCACTTCTATGCCCAAAAAATATCTTAGCAATCCCAAGTCATTCATTTCAAACTCACTCTTCATTACTTGTTTAAAATCAACGATGAGGAAATCATCATTACCTGTAAATATCAAATCATCTACATATAAGACAACAATGAAAATCTTTCCTTCGCTCTCTTTGATGTAGAGAGTAGGGTCACCATCACATTTTTCGAAACCATTGTTCAACAAGTAAGCATCTATCCTGTTGTACCACGTGCACGGTGCTTGCTTCAATTCATAAAGAGCTTTTGTCAACTGATACACTTTGCCTTCTTAGCCTTCAATCTCATAACCAAGTGGTTGCGTGACATACACTTCCTCTTTCAGCACTCCATTCAAGAACATTGACTTTACGTCCATCTGATACACTATCCATTTATGTTGTGCAGCAATCACCACAACTACACACACTGTCTCCATATGTGTGACTGGCATGAACGTCTCCGCGTAATCTCTTCCATGTTGATGGTTGTATCCTTTGACAACTAGCCTTGCTTTGTGCCTTTCAATAATTTCCTTAATGTTACTTTTGGTCTTATAGACCCACTTCACTCTAATAACATGTTTTCCTTTCGGAAGGCTCACTAACTGCCATGTGTCATTCCTCTCTATTGCTTCTATTTCTTCCTCCATTGCCACAACCCATTTTTCTTCTTCGACTGCATCTTCAAAGTGGATTGGATCATCTACATGACAAAATAATGCAAATAAAGAATTCAGACCTTCGCTACTATCAAATTCATCTTGTTCATAAATTTCATTTAAATTTATGAATTTTGGCCTTCTTTTGCTTGCCGAAGATGGGCTTGATATGTCATTTGGTGTCGCACTTCGCGGTGTGCTTGGAGAAGCACTTGCTTGGTTGTGCAAAACTATCCTATTATTTGTTGATGACATTCCTTGCTACCTACTTTGTTGCGCTTGAATAGGAATAGAGGGAGCCACTGTTGACGAATTACTTGCTCCTATTAATTGCTCTCTATCATCATGTGGTATGCATGCTTTGACATTCACTGTCTTTTCTAAAATTTCATCCCATGCTTCATCTTTTACATATTGCACATCTCTGCTGATTATGACTTTCTTGGTTAATGGATTGCAGAGTTTGTATGCCTTGGATTCATCATTGTATCCAACAAATATGAATTTCTCCCATTTTCTATCCAACTTCTTTCTCAACTCATCTGGGACATGTGCATAAGCCACACATCCAAAAACTCTCATGTGAGTGACACTATGCTTTCTTCCACTCCATGCCTCTTTAGGAACAATGCTTTAGATACTTTCGGTTGGACATCTATTCAAGATATATGTTGTGCAAGTGACAGCTTTAGCCTAATAGTCATTTGGAAAATGCTTTTCCTTTAACATACTCCTTGCCATCTCCATAATGGTCCTATTATTCCTTTCTGCTACAACATTTTGCTGCGGTGTATATCTTGTTGTAAACTGCTTGCGAATTCCATGCTCCCTGCAAAATTTAAAGAAGTCATTTGAGATTTATTCACCACCTTTGTCAGTGGTAAGGAATTTAATGTAATGTTCACTTTTCTTTTCAACAAGAGCCTTGTATTGGCAAAAGCGCTCAAACACTTCACTTTTTTGTTTTAGGAGAAAGACCCATGTCTTCCTTGTATAGTCATTTATGAAGGTTAATACATAGTGACTACCACCAATTGATGGTGTCTGCATTGGTCCACATAAATCTGAGTGGACAATCTCCAAAGGTACCTTTGCACTCACTGACTTTCCTGCTGGAAATGTCTCTCTATATTTTCTTGCCCAAGGTACATCCTTCACATAAGCTATCTGCTTTTTCTATGAGTGGTAAACCCTTCACCATGCCTTCCTTATGTAGCAGATTCAAACTTCCAAAGTTGATATGTCCAAATCTCAAGTGCCATAACCAATTTTCATCTTTTACCTCTTCTTGAAATTTTACTTGTGTGACAACTGCCCGTTTTCTTCCATTTTCTTGTGAGTTCATAGATAGTTGTGCTTCTATACCTTCTTTCTACAAATATGATATTATTTTTAGGGGAAAAATTCTATTGTTTATCATCCAAACCTTTTCAATCAACTATCTACTTCAAGGCCTATCTAAAATTGTGCATAGGTCATTTTTGAAGAAGACGTTGTAGCCTTTCTACATGAGTTGGCCAACGCTCATGAGCTTATGTTTTAGACCGGGGACAAAGTAAATATCAGAGATGTATTTATTCTCCCCCTTATTTGTTAGGCTATTAACTCTTCCCTTTCCCATGATAGAGACTTTGCTATCAGTCCCTACTGTCACTTCAGATTTCACACTTTCATCTAGATCAGATAACATTTCTATGTTTCTTGACATGTGGTTGCTACACCCGGAATATAGATACCATATATCACTATGTTTTTCTTGTGCTACATTACAAGCTAGAAACATGCTATCATGGTTCTGATTTTCTCTTGTGAAATTTACACTTGGTTTGTTACTAATATCATATTACTTCTTTCTAAATTCATTTGCATAATGACCATACTTTTTATAGTAATGACATTGAACTTGAGATTTATCATACCTCTGACCTTATGCTTGATTTTGGCTTAGGCCTTCACTTGGATTTTTGTTTCTGCCTCTTCCATTTGAGCTTGAAGGGTTGCTTCTTTCACCTCTGTGTGGGCTTCTTACTCTTCCTCTAGCATACGATCTTCCTCTGCCTCGACCTTAACCACATGATTCTTATGTCTTGAAGGCATGCTCAAATGAGGATGTTGCTGCTCTATTCAGTCCATGTTCATGAGAAATTAGTGATGCATTAAGCTCATCCAATGTGAACTGTGAGAGATCCTTTGTCTCTTCTATGGCTACAACAATGGCCTCAAAACTTGTTGGAATACTTCTCAAAACTTTCTCAACTATAATTCTTTCCTCAAGTGTCTCACCATGAGACCTGATTTGAGTAACCAACCCACTTACACATGTAAAAAATGATTCTATATTATCACTCTTTCATACAAAGTGTTTCAAAATCTCTCCTCAACATTTGCAGCTTTGTTGTCTTGACCTTTGCCATTCCTTGGTAAGCTATTTGGAGAGTGTCCCATGCTTGCTTGGACTTCGTTGCTACTGCAACCCTTGGGAAAATACTTTCATGAACTGCTTGGAAGATATAAAATATATCTTTTGAATCCTTCTTCCTGTTGTCCCTTAACACATCTCTTTCTCGTTGACATAAGGCATTGTATGCTGCTGCATCTGCTGGTACTTGAAAACCATTCTCCACCAAATCCCAAATGTATTGAGAAGAAAATAGGGACTTCATTGTTATAGCTCAATAATCATAATTTTTGCCATTAAACTAAGGTATTTGAGGATTATTCAAACTTGTGCTTGATGTTTCCATTTCTGAGCGTAAAAACAAACTTTCTACCTACTGGTAAATATGCTAAAAATACAATTCATGCTCAAAACAATTTTCACTATTAGTAAAAACACCTGTTTTTACACTAAGAGAGTTTAACATGCTCCGATACCATGTTAGAAATATTTTGCGAATTTAATTTTCATTTTCGCCGAGGGGAGAGGCAAAGAGTTATGACTTTTCCAAGGCTACTTTCATGAAACTAGGTTCACGCACCTCGGAACTATTCCAGACACTTAATGAATACTCACAGCAAAAATAAAAAGATAGGTTTGGAGCGACACACTAAAACTCAATATTCATTTCTTAACCATGAAAATACATCTACATGAAATTGTGGCTCATTTACAACATAAAATAAATTTTTACAGAGATTTAAACTTACATAGAGTAACACATAGTAAAACAGAGTAACTTTTGTTTTCTCTCACCCACCAAAAATCGCTCCACCATTTTCTCCACAGAGACTTTCACTATTTCCTTACATCTTACTCTCTAACCTCTCTACACAGTCTAACACTTACAAAATGACTTTTACATTCATATATATCTCAACATACAATTTTACATTTAATTCATGCTAGAGCAAAATTAATTTTGATGTTGTTGTTGAGTGTGATCAGAGTCGCGCAGGTGTTTATGGGGTGTGGGCAAGGTTGTTGAATTAATGCTTTCCCATATCTGTTTACCTAAGTACACAATTTTTTTAAATGCCTTTTCTATGTTTTTGAATGGTTCACATCTGACTTCACACCTTCTATCTTCATGTTGAGACGCAACCTGCAAAAATGTCTTCAAGCACAGATGCAACATGCAAAAGTGTCTGACATGTATGGCTGCAAAAGTGTCTGACATTTATGGGTTCTGTTAGTCTGTTTATTGCAGTGGTTGGGATTATTATCTCCAACAATTTCCTGATGATCATTTGGGTGGTGCTTTCCAAGGGTTTAAAGGCCTGATGACCGAGTTGACAGCTACAGTGGGAGAGTTCAAAATTGGCAACTTCATTCCGTATTTGGATTGGCTCGATTTGCAAGGTATCAAGTGTCGCATGAAGAAAATACATAAAAAAATCGATGAATTTGTGGAGAAAATAATAGACGACCATGTTAATGGGAATCATCTACAGAAAGAGGCCATAGATGTGAGCCTCATGTTCAAGACTTCATGGATGTGTTGCTCCACATGGCTAAGGCCGACACCAAAATGACACGAGAAACCATTAAGGTTGTTGTGCTTGTATGCCTCAACCCTCATTCATAGGCTATTGTGCTTGTATGCCTTGACCCTCATTCTTAAACTTTTACCATTCATCATTTCTTTTGCACTAATTGGATTTGTATTTGTGTGGGACTTGTTCGGCGCTGGCCTCGATAGAATATCATTTTCGTTAGAATGGGCAATGAGTGAGTTGCTCAGACATCCGTGTGCAATGAAGAAATTAAAAGAGGAAATCGAATCAGTCATTGGTAAAGATTTCAAAGTAATGGAGTTTGATCTAGCAAACATGAAATACCTCCACTGTGTGGTGAAAGAGACTCTGCGACTATAACCAGCGGCGCCTTTAGTGATTCCTCATGAATCTGCAGAGACTGTGACAGTAGGAGGATACTTTATCCCTAAGAAAACAATGTTGATGGTGAACGTATGGGCTATAGGAAGGGATCCTAAGGTGTGGGGGCAGATACTTCTGAATTGAAGCCAGAGATATTCATGGAAGAGGAACATGTCAATGTAATAAATCCGTCAAATTTCAATATGATACCATTCGATGCAAGAAGGAGAGGATGCCCAGGAGCATTGATGGCTATTCCTACGGTTCAGCTTGCATTGGCTTAGTTGTTACACACTTTTGATTGGAGAGTGGACGATGATCCATCCCACTTGGATATGAAGGAAGCATGTCGATTGATCATTCCTAGAAAAGTTTCGCCCTATGCTTTTCCAAAGTTGAGCAACAACTTTCCAATGTAATACCTAGGAGGATACAAGTGAGGATGACTTTTCTTTTGTTTTCTTCCTTGGTCAAGGTTTATTTGTTTCAATAATGGAGAAATATTTAGAATATTTTCCTAATAAGTTGTGTAGTTAAAACTGTTATATGTCATTAAAATTTAGACTTGGTTGGTTGTGGTTCTTATATTCTAAGAATCTGCTCAATCACAATATACTTTTATATATGTAATAGTTTCGTCTTGAATACAAGTCTTGTGGTGTAGTCTTGTGAGAAATCCACTTTCTCAAAAGACATTTGCATCCTTAGTTCAATTCCAACTTGGAAATTCCTTTATATTAGCAATAGTTTTGAAGTATGACAATTTCTCTAAAACTTGTTTTTTAATTTTGTAGGGTTATTATAAATATTATTTCTAATTTTGTAAGATTATAATAAATATTAAAACTCATGGAGTTTTATTTCAAATAGGTTTCTCAGATTTTAAAATTTTGGATTTAGTTTCATAAAATATTTTTGGTAGTATAATTAGAAAAAATAGTTTGGATTAATTTTAAATAATATATATATATATATTTAATAAGTGAAAAATAGTCTAGTTTTTAATATTAAAATTAAGGATTATGTTGCTACAAAATTGATATACAGAAGCTATTAACTATACGTATTATGAAATATTTAATTTGAAACGAGTCTAATATGGAAACAATTAATATATATTTTTCATTTATGTAAATTAAGATGAAATTATTCTACAAAACATAAATGAAGTTTGACAATTTATATTTTACTTAAAAAATCTTGTCATTGAGTTATGAAGTAGTAACTTTGGTAGGACTTGTTTAAATCATATTTAATGTATGTGCATATACAACTAAATGGATGTCACAATCCAATTACAAATCGGTTAGTATAATGCACATTGACCATTCTGGCATGTTATTTAACATGATGTTAAACTCTTGCCTGGGCAGGGACTAATAATGTGAAATTTGTGAGCGATTTTCTTTCATTCCTTTCTGCCTAATCATTCAATCATTGTCCATCTCAAAACTTGTTCATGTTTTAAAAAATAGATGCACAAACAATGTTCGTTAATGCTTCCTTGGTTTTTCTAAAAATTATGACACATTATAATTTTGAAAAATAATGGAAAAGTAAGAATTCAAGTACATTGGAGAAGAGCTACCTTCTAATTATATGAAAAATTGAATGTAAAAACTAGAGTTCTGATATATGATAAAATTAAAAGGTATATATCTATATATATATGAGATGGAAAATTTAATCATAATGAATAAAGGAAGTACGCATGTAACTTTTTTATTATCAATTTAGGGGATGGTATTATATTATTAAGAAATCATAAAAGAATTTGTGATAAAAATATAATCATTTCATATAATAGTGACATTTTCTTCTAAGGTAATATCATTGTTATTACTAAAACTCTCATGTAGAGAAACAGATAACGATGAGAATGAATAACATTTTTTCTATACATAATTAATGGAAAAAGATGGACAATTTTATATGGTTGTTGTTTGAATTAGATTTAGCTAAAATATTCCCCAAAGAAAATTATCTATTCTATAAATAGTAAATGAAAAAAAACAATTTTAATCATAAAAATATAAATAAATACAAATAAAATTTATTTAATCGAGTTACACAAAGGTTAGCTTTCTCAAGATAAGGAAACCTATAAATAAATCCCAGCTAATAATACATGTAAAGGAAAATCTATATGCGTAAAAATATATACATTACAAAAAAAACATAGTACATGTAAGGAGAAATGATTCTATAAAAAATACTCAATGCAAATATAAAGAACTTTTTGTTCTTAATTCCACAAAACTTTATTCTATATATGTATGTATCCATAGAGAATATAATGTTTGACCCACTCCATAATGTTATTTGTGAGTATCGTATGATTGAATGATTGGATATCCATAAAGCATTTTGCATGCAAAGTCAAAGTGATGTAACTAAAACAAGAAAACAAATTTGGATACACCCAAATAAATATCTATTACTATGAAATGTTAGTATTAAAGGATAGGTATAAAAAAGGTTAGACCAGTATTATGGAATTTTACTAATTCTCTTAAAAACAAATAAATGTTGAGATATAAAATATCGGTTAACTAATGTGAGAATGCCTTTTCCTAATAATTACAGTGACTCATATCAATTCAATCTTACGATATAATAGATAACATCATATATATATATATATATATATATATATATATATATATATATATATATATATATATATATATTCCTACACGATTAAATTGGAATTGTTTCACAAACTTTGAAAGTATGTTATGGTAGAGTACTAAGTTCCAATTAAAATATAAAATTTTGCATAACAAAAATTTAATTGAAGAAAAAATTGATAATATAGATGTCTTGTTCACATTCCTTGCCTATCTTTTTATTAACTCTACTTCGCTATACTTTTTCTTTTGATTTCTTCTTACTCCTATTCAAAGTATGGATGGTTACATAAGACTAGAGTGGGTTAATTCACTATATTTTTATTTGGCCCCCCATGATCATTGAGTCGAGAGACTCATTCTACAAAACTGTATGAGGGGAAGTGTAAGTTTGTTTGTTCAACTGCCCCCTTTAAAATTAAGAAAACAAAAGAGTTAAAAGTAATGTCGCTTAGAGTAAATAAATAAAGTGAATACAAGTAAATGTTTTGGTGCAATCTCTTGAGTGAGTCACTTTCTCACAAGAGATGTTCAACATCTTTGTTCAATTCCAACTTGCCAATTACTTTTTTTTAGCAATAGTTTTCCACTATGCCAATTTCTATTTATTAACAACCCTTTTCCCCATGTATTACATGATTCTAGAGTTTGTTTTTCAATTTTGTAGGATTGTTATAAATATTATAACACACATCTATTTCAGAATAGGTTTTTCATATTTTTAACTTTTGGACTTCAAGTTGATAGAATATTTTTGGTAGTATATTTAATTTGATAGAATAGTTTTGGTAGTATAATTAGAAAAATAGTTTGGATTGATTTCAAATATTAATCTTGTAGATTACTTTCTTTAACAAGTTCTTAGTAATCTAGTCACTGCAACTAAAAATTAAGAATTATGTTGCTATAAAATTTTCATATAGAAGCTACAAGCGATACATATAAAGCATACCATGAAAGATTTAAATTGATATTAGCATAGTATGGAATAGATTAATATATATTTTTCGTATGTGTAAGTTAAAATGATTATTCTATGAAATTATTTTACAAAAGAAAAGAAAATGGTATTGATATTTATATGAGAAAGTTTCACAATTTATATTTTCCTACAAAAAAAAATTGTAATTGAGTTATGAAGTAGTAAGTTGGGTAGGACTTGTCCAAATCATATTTACAATATGTGCATATATAACTAAATGGATGTCACAACTGAATTACAATTTTTTTAGTACAATGCACAATGATCAATTTTGCATGACATTTAACATGATGTTAAACTCTTGCCTAGGCAGGGACTAATAATGTGAAAGTTGTGAGGGATTTTCTTGCATTTCTTTATGCCTAATAATTAAACCATTGATCATCTCATATCTTGCTTGTGTTTTAAAAAATAGATGCATAAACAATATTTATTAATGCTTCTTTTGTTTTTCTAAAAATTACCATACATTGTAACTTTGAATAATAAAGGAAAAGTAGGAATTCAAGTAGAATGGAGAAGACCTACTTTCTAATTATATCAAAATTTCATTTTAAAATTGGGAATTCCAATAAATGATAAAATTAGAAGGAGTAGTCAAATTCTAGAGTAAAATAAAAGTGAAATAGGAATGTCCCATCTATTTAATTTATAGACTTATATATATAAATTAGTTAGAAAATTTAATCATAATGAATAAACTATCGATATAACTTTTGTTTATTGTTTTTTTTGCAATTCAAGGATCTATTCATTAATCAAAATGAGAGTAAATAGTTATAAAAATGCAGATAGTGTTACCCCTACCAGATTTGTTGACCATTGCCATCACCATATCACAAAAAAGTAAAAGTAAAGACAGATTAGAGGTCCAATGACTCACTCGCCAAAAGCACCAAAAGACAAACAAAACTAGAATAACACCCATGACTGTGCTTAATAATGAGAAGCAATTAAGGTTGGATTGTTCAACCCATTCCCTAGAGGAGGAGGGGGGAAATATGAACACTAAAGATGTTACTCGAAGTGAGCTAGCCACATTTCCAACTTCTCGGCCTTTTTTGCAAGCATATTTTGACCCCTCCAAATAACCACAATCCTTTCTCTAACATGGCATTGAATGTAATGGAGTTTATTTAGGATGGAGATGAAAACCTCATGATATTCTTTTATGATCTTGTTGTATGCACCTAGGTGATCTAGAATAGACTAGAACAGGTCACAAAAGGCATTAGAATGAATCTATCAGCCAACAACTCATGCATGGCCTTACCTACAGCTTCGACCCCACACACCTGTTCCACCTCCACGAGCCACACTACTTGTCTTACCTCCTCCATCCGCACATCAACCCTACACTGAGGTCACACCACCTCTATGACCATGAGCTCCTGATGATGCTTTGATCATTACCCTAATAGCATGCCCACCCCACTTGGAACTCTCCACATCCCTACCCCCCTAGTGCCATCTTCTAATTGATGCTAAAACCCCCCTGGCTGGACGAACCTCACCTCTACATGAGCTAGAAACAAGAATTACATGGCACAAGTCATATAGTGAACGCCAAAGAAGACGTCCCTAGGACAAGACTAACAACGTTCTGCAGAACCTCCTGACAAGTTCTGAACCAAAGTGCCTTAGACACCCACCCCAATTAAACACACATAAGCCTTCCCCTAAAAAGTGAAAACCACCACACACCCGCTAGGAGGGAGGTGAGGACACCCACAAACAAGAACCATGCTAGCTAGACTGATGTCTCTTCGAGGGAAGCACTTGGCAACAAAGGCATGGCTAAAAGGATGTAATGCCAGAGCACAGATAGATGAGAGACAAACCTAAGCCAATTAGTAGCCAAAATGACCACCACTAGACAGATCCCTACAACCTCTGAGTCCAATTTTTTCTCACC
This sequence comes from Pinus tabuliformis, assembly GCA_031772625.1. Classification (NCBI taxonomy): domain Eukaryota; kingdom Viridiplantae; phylum Streptophyta; class Pinopsida; order Pinales; family Pinaceae; genus Pinus; species Pinus tabuliformis. The sequence continues at coordinate 1,282,444,500 of CM062817.1, read as the reverse complement.
CAATGATGCGTCTGAAAATTTGAGGGTAAAGCCTCAAAAATAGAAAAACTATAAGATTGCCAGCAGACAAAAGACCTAAAAACCATCCCAAACATGGAAAAAACCCAGGGAAAACGTTATCACACAATGAAGGTAGGGAAGCTAAGGCCAACCACATTACCATGCAAATTCCCCTCAATCGGTTGATAAAAGCGATGAATCATGCATAAGCAGAACCACCATTCCCAGACCCCCTAAGTGTCGAGGAACCGAGAAAGACTAACATTGTTCATGCCAAACTCTACTAGAATCCACACTATCAATCCAATATAATATTCAATAACCCATAATTTCATCATCAATCCACTTACCTGACCAACACGCATGCCCACGGAGGATGAATGAAGGCTCGTGTGCCACACTGATCCCCTCACCTTACACCTTACAAAATTACAAGACTGATAATCTATCCTCCTTATGATCTTCCTTATGTAAAAATTCATTGCACATGTGTCGAACCTGTCTCGAAGTTTGTCACACCCACTGGGGAATCCTCCTCTTTAGCCACTATCTAGCATAACTCATCAAGTTGATTGTTTCGAGAATGAAATGCTAGTCACAAAGAAGTTTCTAACTTTGTTTATCACTTCCCTAGTTGGGAAGCTTGTTGGTTACCTCATTTCCATGTCTTCTCTCATGTCGTTTGACTAGATACTCAAAGGAAGGTAAACGAGAGTGGATTCGCTCACCAATAAGCTCCAACCTCTAGTTGTTGATCACCTTTTCTGGAGGAGTTCCATTAATAATATTCTACAATAATCAGACAGTTATTTAAGAGTCTCTAGAGGCCTATAGGTTAGCTAGGGCTATCTCAATGACCACTTGGAGCCCTTTCTCTAGAGCTATAAATTCAATGACATTATTTTTGGTACTACCACATGAAGCCATGAAGAGTTTCTCCAACTCCCCCTTGTCATTGTGTATCAAGTCCCCGAAACCGGTTGGGCTAGCGTTCCCCTAGGAAACTCCATCAAAGTTTAGCTTAAAGAAAACAGGCGGTGGCCAGATAAACGTGTCATTAGAGTTCCCCCTCATGGAGAGTGGGCAAGCGGACCTCAAGGAAATCAAGTTTGGACCTAGATATAGTTCCTTAAGGATTACGATCTCCTGACGCTTAGCTTTCCAATCCTCCTCTCACCAACGATTAAATAAGATAGATTCTTTGATATTGCACTTTGTCACTTCCGAAACCTGATCGGTCTTGATGACCTCTAAGCTCAACACTACTTGGTTCTTGCCTTTCCATAGGTTCCAAAGGACCAAACCCTCATAAAGACACAAAGATCTGTTTACTATAGGGTTCTTGAAGAGATTCCAGCACCATAATCTAGTGATTCTCACATAATATTTTTAGACTGATCAACTTCCCCAAATAATGTTACAATTTGATTTGAAAGGTCTAGTGCCATAGTGAAAAGGTTAAGAAGATGGTCTGCTTTTTCATCTACACTAGCAGTAAGAGAACAACAAGTAGGACCATAGAATCCTTTTTTTAGAATCTTCTCCATAGTGAGATGTTTGCCATGACTAGTAAGCTAGAGAAAAAAATATATTTTTAGTGAGAACCACGAGTACGAAATATATTTTGGTTGGAGAGTGGATGGTGATCCGTCCCACTTGGATATGAAGGAAGGACGTGGATTGACCATTCCCAGGAAAGTTCCACTCTATGCTTTTCCAAAGTTGAGCAACAACTTTCTAAAGTAATACATGAGAGGATACAAACGAAGATGCCTTTTCTTTGTTTTTCTTCCTTGGTCATAGTTTATCTGTTTCAATAATGGAGAAATCTCTAGACTATTCTCCTAATCAGTTGTGTAGTTAAAATTGTTGTGTTTTGTTAAAAATTAGACTTGGTTGGTTGCGGTTCTTATATTCTAAGAATCTGCTCAATCACGATATACTTTTATATATGTAATAGTTTTGTCATGAATACAAGTAAGTGTTTTGTTGTAATCTTGTGACTTTCTCACAAGACATCTACATCCTTTGTTCAATTCCAACTTGGCAATTCCTTCTTATTAGCAATAGTTTTGCACTATGACAATTTCTCTAAAACTTGTTTCTTTAATTTTGTAGGGTTATCATAAATATTATTTTTAATTTTGTAAGATTATAATAAATATTATAACTCACGGAGCTTTATTCCATATAGGCTTTTCAATTTTAAAATTTTTTATTTTAGTTTGATAAAATATTTTTGTAGTATAATTAGAAAAAATAGTTTGGATTAATTTTAAATATTGATTTTACTTATTTATATATATATATATATATATATATATATATATATATATATATATATATATATATATGTGTGTGTGTGTGTGTGTGTGTGAAAAATAGTCTAGTTCTTAATATTAAAATTAAGGATTATGTTGCTACAAAATTGATATATAGAAGCTATTAACTATACATATTATGAAATATTTAATTTGAAACCAGTATAATATGGAATAGATTAATATATATTTTTCATATATGTAAATTAAGATGAAATTATTCTACAAAACATAAGTAAAGTTTGAAAATTTATATTTTCCTAAAAAAAATCTTGTCGTTGAGTTATGAAGTAGTAACTTTGGTAGGACTTGTTCAAGTCATATTTAATGTATGTGCATATAAAACTAAATGGATGTCACAACCAAATTACAAATCATTTAGTACAATGCACATTGACCAATTTGGCATGTTATTTAACATGATATTAAACTCTTGCCTAGGCAGGGACTAATAATGTGAAATTTTTGAGCGATTTTCTTGCATCCCTTTCTGCCTAATCATTCAATCATTGTCCATGTCATAACTTGTTCATGTTTTAAAAAATAGATGCACAAACAATATTCATTAATGCTTCTTTGGTTTTTCTAAAAATTATGATACATTATAATTTTGAAAAATAATGGAAAAGTAAGAATTCAAGTACAATGGAGAAGAGCTACCTTCTAATTATATGAAAATTTGAATGTAAAAACTAGAGTTCCAATATGTGATAAAATTAAAAAGTATAAGTATGTATGTGTGTATATATATATATATATATGAGATAGAAAATTTAATCATAATGAATAAAGGAAGTAGGCATATAACTTTTGTATTATTAATTTAGGTGATGGTATTAGATTATTAAGAAATCATAAAATTACTGTGATAAAATTATAATCATTTCATATAATAGTGATATTTTCTTCTAAGGTAATATCATTGTTATTACTAAAAATCTTGTGTAGAGAAATAGATAACAATGAGAATGAATACCCTTTTTTCTATTCATAATAAATGGAAAAAAGAGACAATTTTATATGGTTGTTGTTTGAATTAGATTTAGTTAAAAGATTCCCCGACGAAAATTATCTATTCTGTAAATAGTAAATAAAAAAAAAAAATTTTAATCATAAAAATATAAATAAATACAAATAAAAATTATTTACTCAAGTTAAACAAAGGTTATCTTTCTTAGAAGAAGGACACCTATAAATAAATCTCAACTAATAATACATGTAAATGAAAATCTATATACATAAAAATATATACGTTACAAAAAAAAGAAAACATAGTACATGTAAGGAGAAATGATTCTATAAAAAATACTCAATGCAAATATAAATAATTTTTTGTTCTTAATTCCACAAAACATTATTCTATATATATAGAGAGAGAGAGAGAATATAATGTTTGCCCCACTCTATAATCTTATTTGCTAGTACCGAATGATTGAATGATTGGATATCCATAATGCTTTTGCATGCAAACTCAAGATGATAGTAACTAAAACAAGAAAACAAATTTGGACACAACCAAATAAATATTTATTACTATGGAATGTTAATATTAAAGGATAGGTATACAAAAGCTTAAACTAATTCCTCTTTTGTAAAGACTTATGCCTTTACTATGGAATTTTGCTAATTCTCCGAAAAACAAATAAATGTTAAGATATAAAATATTGGTTAACTCATGTGAGAATGCCTTTTCCTAATAATTTTCGGTGACTCATATCATTTCAAGCTTACGATATAGATAGACAACATGATGTAATCTAGTGCTCACCTCCTCAATGATTGTTCCATGTGAAGGTACCATTAACGAAATCTATGTCTTCTACTTTGAAGCCTGCATTGGCTCAGTTGTTACACACTTTTGATTGGAGAGTGGACGGTGATCCGTCCCAGTTGGATATGAAGGAAGCACATGGATTGACAATTCCAAGGAAATTTCCTCTCTCTTCTTTTCCAAAGTTTAACAGTAGCTTTCCAATGTAATACCTGGGAGGATACAAGCGACGATGTCTTTTGTTTGGTTTTCTTAGTTGGTCATGGTTTTTTTGTTTCAATAATGGAGAAATCTCTATAATATTCTCCTAATAAGTTATGTGTAGTTAAAACTGTTATGTTATGTGTTGTTAAAAGCTAGACTTGGTTGGTTGCAGTTCTTATATTCAAAGAATCTGCTCAATCATAATATACTTTTATATATGTAATAGTTTCGTCATGAATACAAGTAAGTGTTGTGGTCTACTCTTCTGAGAAAGCCAAAGCCACTTTCTCATGAGAGATCTGCGTATTTTGTTTAATTCCAACTTGGCAATTTCTTTTTATGATCAATAGTTTTGTAGTATGGCAATTTTTCTAAAACTTGTTTTTTTAATTTTGTAGGATTATTATAAATATTACTTTTTATTTTGTAAGATTATTATAAATATTATAACTCACATAATCGTATTTCTTCATTTCGAATAGGTGTTTTAAATTTTGGATTTCAGTTTGATAAAATAGTTTTGGTAGTATAACTAGGAAAGAGGGTTGGATTAATTTTAAATATTATTTTTTTTAATACGTGAGGAATAATCTAGTTCTTGTTATTAAAATTAAGGATTGTGTTGCTACAAAATTCACATATAGAAGATACTAGCTATACATATAAAACATATTATGAAATATTTAGTTTGAAACTTGTATAATATGGATTACATTAATATATATTTTTCGTATATGTAAATTAAGATGAAATTATTTTACAAAACATAATTATATTCATACTTATATGAAAAAGTTTGACAATTTATATTTTCCTAAAAAAATCTTGTAATTCAATTATGAAGTAGTAACTTTGGTCGGACTTGTTCAAATCATATTTAAAGTATGTTCATATACAACTAAATGGTTGTCACAACTGAATTAAAAATTGTTTAGTACAATGCACAATGATCAATTTGGCATGCAACTTAACATGATGTGTTAAACTCTTGCATAGGGAGGTACTAGTAATGTGAAAATTGTGAGGGATTTTCTCGGAGTTCTTTCTGCCTAAAATAGATGCATAAACAAATATTCATTAATGCTTCTTTTTCTTTTTCTAAAAATTATGATACATTGTAATTTTGAAAAATAATGGAAAAGTAAGAATTCAATCACAGTCGAGAAGAGCTACTTTCTAATATATGAAAATTTGAATGTAAAAATGAGGGTTCCAATATATGATAAAATTAAAAGGTATATATATATATATATATATATATATATATATATATATAGATATGATAGAAAATTTAATCATAATGAATAAAGGAAGTATGCATATAACTTTTGTATTATTAATTTAGGGGATGGTATTATATTATTAAGAAATCACAAAATCAATTGTCATAAAAATATAATCATTTCATATGATATTGATATTTTCCTCTAAGGTAATATCATTGTTATTATTAAAACACTTGTGTAGCTAAATAAATAATGATGAGAATGAATTTTTTTTTCTATACAAAATAAATGGAAAAAGAAAAAACAAGAACGTCATTTTTATATGGTTTTTGTTTGAATTTGAGTTAGTTAAAAGATTCTCGGAAAAAAATTATCTATTCTATAAATAGTAAATGAAAAAAACAACAATTTTAATCATAAAACTATAAATAAATACAAATAAAAATTATTTACTCAAGTTAAACAAAGGTTATCTTTATCAGAATAAGGAAACCTATAAATAAATCTCAACTATTAACACATGTAAAGGAAAATCTATATACATAAATATATATATTAAAAAAAAGGAACATAGTACATGTAAGGAGAAATGATGTTATAAAAGATAAGATCAAAATACTCAATGAAAATATAAACAATTTTTTGTTCTTAATCCCAAAATATTGTATTCTATATATATTTGTATCCATAGAGGATAAAATGTTTGTCCCACTCCATAATCTTATTTGTGAGTATAGAATGATTGAATGATTGGATATCCATAATGCATTTTGCATAAAAAGTCATGATGCTGCAACTAAAACAAGAATGCAACTAAAACAAGAAAACAAATTTTGGAAACAACCAAATAAATATTTTACTATAAAATGTTAGTATTAAAAGATAGCCATACAAAATCTTAGATGATCACCGATTCCTCTTTTATAAATACTTATGCCTTTACTATCGAAATTTTCTGATGGGGTGAAAATGAATAAAAGTTAAGACATATAATATTTATTAACTAATATGAGAATGTCGATTTTCTGATTGGGTGAAAATGAATAAAAGTTAAGACATATAATATTTATTAACTAATATGAGAATGTTGTAGTGAGTCTGTCACAAGCCCATAATAAAAAAAAATATTTCCATAACCATACATTGATTATGCATTTCCATTTAAAAAACCTATACATATATATAAACTCACAACAACGGGCCTAAATTATGTATTCGCCTTTTTTAAAGTAGATGGGAAATATCAAAGTGACTACGGTATGTGTTATTTATTTAATGTGTTGATATGACATACTAGTCACCTTATGTCATTTGAGTTTAATCACTCCAAGCTGAACTCAGTTTGCATGAATTAGTTTAAACTTAGAATTGCACAGTATGATTATTGGTACAGTGATTAATTACATCCTTATATTTGGGCGGCTGACTGCCCTAGGATTGCAAACCCACTACCTCTGGAGCCTTGTTTGTGGTTTCAAGCTGGTTCTTCATGTGTACGTATCTGTGCTGCATCGATGGTACTCTGGCATTCTCCAGATCGAACGGTGGAGAGGGGTGCCTGCCAGTCAAAGCTATGGCTTGGTGAGGAGGCCGATATTTTGTTTCATTTTCGACACGAAGGTTTAGTCTCTGTTTCTCTGTTGAGTGTCCTTCCAGGTAAATGGCTTTGTTTAAATATCTTTAACTTTTGTGGCGCGATTAATTCTAGGTCTCAAATACTTCCATGGAGACTGAGGGCCTTCCTCTGTTCCACTGTTGATCTATCATTGCTTTCCTTGATTCCGAGTGCAGTTTGGATGTTATTATCGCTTGGTCAGGTATGTATTCCAATTTTTGCAGTCTCTGTAATTTTTTTTTTTTTTTAAATTCCTTTTTAAGCTTAAACCTGATGTTTGGTGCTTGTCCATCTAGGTTTCGCCAGGGCTTTTCATGTTCAAGTACTGAATAATTTTGAGTTCCTCCTCCTCCTACCGGAATCTACATCCCTCATGCAAGGCATCACCGTGTATGAATAAGGAATTTTGTTAATACAAGAAACAGTTATATAATTTATCCTCTGTTAAGTGCATACCAGACTATAATTGTAATAATGGTTTTAGGACTGTGTATTTGTTTATGACTCAGAGCCAGTATATTAATTTTCTGATTGTCACAGTTCAAAAGTGTAGTAAAGGCTTCAGGGTTTAGACTTTGAGGGCTCAATGGGATATGAACCAACCCTCGATATGGAGTTCTGTTTGTACTCATCATTCTTTTTTTTTGGAGTTAAACTTGGTGGTTCCTCAGTTTAAATGCATATATTTATTGTTATTTATTTTTTGGTTACTGGTTACAGCGACACTTGTATTCTATGCTCTCCTCCTTGCCAGGGATTCGTATGTCAAAAAGTTTGTTGTTTAAGAGTCTTGGAAATATTTTTTCGGTTAAATCTTGTACCACGGCGCTAAATTATTATGTTGACTAGCATCATACTATTCATTGTTATTTCTAGACAAGTTCTTCTTAATGATTATGATCTATGCACTGAGGTTGTCTTATTTTAAACAAGAGAATCACGCATCTAGTTTCTTGGTTAGAAATTTAATAAATATAATGTTTTTGTTGGATCTTCTCTCGCCTCTGTCGTTTTCAGGTTAAATTGGGTTCTTGAGACCCTTCGACATACCTTCTTCTTTACTAAGTGACGTCGTTGTTGATGGTATTTTTGTTACTCTACTGAGATTTGAGTTTTCTATTCTGAGACCGAGAACAATTTTACATATCTCACCCCATCCTCCTGGTTACACAGGATCTAATCTTAACCGTTATGAATAATAGTAGTATTTGTTTTCATTCTTCTTATCTACCAGGTTACATATAGTCTTTTCCTAATAGTAGTATTTGTTTGCATTCTTCCTATCTACTAGGTTACATACAGTCTTTTTCTTATCTACAGAATCTGTAAAATAATACTAAATAATGGTTTGCCATTTCCCTATCTACAGAGTTACGTAGAGTCATTTCTTCATCTACGAAGTATACAAATTAAAAGTCTTTTTTTTTACTTACCCTAGCTACAAGAATCACACACACTCTTTTCTAATCTACTGAGTCTATAATTAACAGTAAATAGATTGAATTCAAAACATATCCACCTTGCCATTCAGTAACATAGATTCTATGATTAACTCTCGAGGATTTCCAGAATATACTTTTTTGGCTTGCTGAACCGGACCTTAATCCTTTTTTTTGTCTTGCCCTCCCAATGTGAGACTTGTATAGTAAATTCTAGAAATTAACCAAAAAAATAAAAATAAAAAAGAGGGTAATCTAGACATAAAGGATTACCAAGCAGTTGTGAGCTATAATATACCCAATGGAAAATAAAGGACTTGAGGTAAGTGCAGGTAATCTCCCTAAATGTTGTGTTTGGTGAATCACCGTGAATGTAACTTGAATATCCTAAAATGCAAACTAGCATGAGGAAATGAAATATTTCTCATTGAATGAAAATTTATCTAAGGAAGGGAAGAGACAAAGAGTATGCAACACAAAATATGCAACAAACAAAGTGCAAAGTGCTTTTCCCTTTTAAATGCAATTGTTCCAATGTTGATGCACACAGAAAACCCTAAATGCCAATGGAAAGATTTATCTTTTCAAGTCACTTAATTTTCAAAAATGAAGAAAGCTCAGATGCAAAGTTTAATGAGTAATTCAAGCAATATTTTCATAATGATGACTAAAACAATAATTCATCTCAGCGCTCGATAAATAAAATTAAATTTTAAAATAACCTAATGATAAGAACAAAGGAAAATCTAAACAAACCCTTATCAAAGGCACTAAAAAATGAAAGAAAACCAAATGGAGGCTTCATAGAGACCACAAGGCACTTAAAGACTAAAGGAAGAGAAACTAGAACAAGGTTGATAAAAGAGAAAATCAAGACAAAAGCAAACTTTTTCATGAACAAGGGCCAACATAGGTACAAAGGAGGCATCGTGGCTACGCAAAACAGGTTCAAAGAAGGCTCAACTAGGGTGCAACGCTCTGTCATGAGACCAGAGGGTGTGTTGTTCTAGTGATGCAAAGCTCCAACACAAGGATTGGAATTGAGACTTAATGAAAGGTCTTCCTAGGTTTGTTCTTGATTGAATAAGATAGTAAAGGTATGAAGAAGAGGTAAGCCAATAAAAGTGGACAAAGAAACCATCAAGGGACTACACCGTTCCCCAATATGGTCGTAAAGTTGTTATGCAGAATCTACGACTGTGGACATAAGTATCTTCCTTAGGCCTGGTGGACTGACCTAGAACAACATAAAGACAAAGGGACTATTTTTTTCCTTAAAGTAGATAGATAATCAGATGAAGCCTACTTGGAGTATGGCATATGCTTTGCTCCTTCCTTGGATTGTATGCTCAAATTCTAGCTCTGATCGCTATAAATGTCTACTTGAATGTTCTTCCCTTATTTTTCAAAGAGGTAATGGGATAGGTCACATTCAATAATCCTTCGATAAAACATCTATCATATTCAGCTGGACCCTAAATGACTTTATGTCAACAATATTCTTAGGCACATGCAATTCCATTAGAGTTTTTATATTATCTAGGTTTAAAACAATCCCATATTTAGTAATAATATGCCCTAATTATTGAATTTTTTCCTTGAAAAATTGACATTTACTATGTTTTTCATATAGTTGATGCTCCCAAAATAATTGCAGATGTGTTTTTTTTCTCCTCCATATTTTTGGAGTAGAAAAGAATATCATCTCTAAAAATCAACACAAATTTGTCCAAGTATTGACGAAATATGTTGTTCATGAGACACATGAATGTTGTTGCTACATTGGTTAATACAATGGGCAAAACCACAAATTCATAATTCGCACAGTAAGTTCCAAAAGTTGTTTTGTATATATGCCCCTCCTCTATTCTTATTTGGTGGTAACCAGATCACATTTTAATGTTATAAAATATAATCACCCCCTTAACATGATCGAAAAAATCGTCAATGCCAAGTAAGGGGTATTTATTTTTTATCGTTAAATCATTTAATTATCTATAGTCAATACACAATCTCAAGGTGCCATCCTTCTTTCAAACGAAAATTGCTAAAGCTCCCCAAGGTGACACACTTGGATGATTGTATTTCTTGTCTAGTAATTCTTTCAATTTCATTCTAAGTTTAGTTATTTCAGGGACACTCATGCGATACGATGTTCTAGATATGGGAGCATCCTTGGGAACAAGTTTAATGATAAAATCTATGTCTCTTTTAGGAGGTAGTTTAGTAATTTCCTAAGGAAAAAGATCAACAAAGCCTTGCACAATGGGATAATTCCATAAGGTGGCAGTATTCTCTTTATAGTTTTTATACACCACTTGCACTGCATAAAATTGGCACCCCTTTCTAATACATCTTTTCAGTTGTGATGTTGTAATGTGTCTTATCTTCATAGGACTTTTCACCCCCTACACCTCTTGTATCATTCATTCCTCATTCAAATAATTAGTTTTGTTATCCTTAAAATGTATTAGACACCAATGTTTTTCGTACAAATCCATTCCGATTGAAATTTCATATGGTAGAAGATTTAAATTTATAGTTATTAGTTAGTCTTCCAACACTACTAGACAACTATCTAGCATAGTTGTCACCCTTCCTTTAGCTCCCATGGCTAGCTGTGTCATCCATGGTTTTTAAATTTTACTGATTGCAAATGACACTTTTTCACTATCTTGGGGCTGATATAACTTAGTCTAGCCCATCAATCAATTGAAATAGACACAACACAGTCAAATATTTTACCTTCAAACTCTACCATGGTTAGTTGATATTTCAGTTGATGGTCTTCGAGTTCAACATTAATTCTAGGTAGACTCCTTGCTACATCCCCACTATAGATGCTTCTTGAATATGGGCTTCCAATCCTGTTCCTTTTTAGTAAGGGTAATTTCTGACAAATTGTGGTCTCCCACTTCCTCAACACTACAATGGGGGTTTGGTTTTTATTTCGAGTTTATACATACTTGTTAGTAGAGTTTAATTCATTTTGTGGCTTAGATTTTTGATGGACATTTTTTGAATTCCTATTTTGCGGATTTTTGTAATAACCTTTAAAATTTGAGGATTTAAACCCTTTAGTGGTATGTGCCTATTTCTGCCTTTTATTTTCCATCCACCTTTTACTATTGTCTCTCTTATGTTTGATCTATTGATAGCATATCCAGGTTTTTATAATAACTTCTTCCATGGTTTTGGGATTATCAAATTCCAACAATTTTTTCATGAATGTAGGTAACTTGTTGATAAGCCATTGGACTTTTCCTTCTTCTTCATGTATATAAGAAATTCATGTGAGTAGTGAGGTGAATTTCATTATAAATTAATCCATACTAAGTTTCCCCAAAATAGGATCATGAAATTCCTTTTCCTTTTCATCATAAAATTGTTTAGTTAGGTATTTATCTTTAAAATGTCTTTTGAAATATTCCAAGGTTGCTTCATGCTCGTCAATTTTCTATAATGTCTTCACCTCTTCCCACCATAAGGTGGCTTTTCCTTGTAGTTGGTAAATTTCCAACTGAGCCTTCAAGTTGTGGTCATATTCATAAATATGGATATACTTGTTCATATTAATGAGACAAGCTTCAATGACCTCTTCTTGCTCACCATCAAATGTCGGAGGTTTAATTTTCTTAAATTCTCCCTGCAACTCAAATTTCTATCTTTTAGGTCCTTTATGTCAAGAAACATTATCAGATTCTTCCTCATTATTTTCTTGATCTCCTTAAGATTTTAGATTATCATCTCTTTGTCTATGTGTCCCATCCCTATTTCCATGGTGAGGGCTTGGAATAGGGTGTCTGTGGTTTTGTCTGTCAAAAAGGCTCTTCATAATCTTATCTTGTTCTTGAATTGGTATTTCATTATCAACTCTCAATCTTTCCATCTCACTTTCTAACTATTGTATTGTTTTGAACAATGCAAGATTGGTGTTTCAAGATTCCTCCCCCAGGTTGACCCACATCTCTGAGATAGCTTCTCCAATTGGCACTAGGCCATCTCCAACCATTAGCATTACTGGTTGTGTATGCCCAACCCTCCTCATGATTTTACTCTTCCGCTCTTTGTTAACACAAATATATTCTAATAACTCCTTATCACCTAGGGAGGCCATAGTGTTGGAACTTGTCTCTAATACCACTTGTCACATACCTATAACGAAAATTGAACAATTTAATTTAAAGGTCAGTAATTGAATGTCAAAGAGTAATTTTTATATATGGTAATGTTTGTATTACATGAATTACAATACATTAAGATTATTCCTTTTCATTTAAGAGCTTATGCATTAAATTTATCATGCTATCCGAGGGTCATTATTTTGATTTACTCATCAAGAATTAGGTCTTGTACTTCAATTAAAAATAAGATATGCTTAGGATTATCGTGTGTATATCAATAGGTTATGTTTAATCCACCTTGTTATTGTTGGAGATGGTCACCGTACACTCTAGATAGTCTATCTGGACCATACACTTCATAGTTTCCACCCTTAGATCTACCACCACATCAATGACTCTCTAGATCTATGATCAATTGATGTTGTCGATTTATTCGATAGGTTAAAGAGAAACCAACCTAGCCTCCTCTTGTTGTTTGGTCTTATTTTCATGCATGTCTAGTTGGTTTCTTACTCATTTCTACTAGTGATGGTTTCATCCCTAGGAAAATGTCTCATTCGACAGCTTTACCATGGTATTCGAGGTATCATCAGAGTTATCTAGTAGGTTATTTGAGTGCATTTCTTTATTGAGGGTTTCTTCATTTGACTAATATTTTATTTTTTTGTTCTTTTTCTATTTGGTTCCAACCCTTAGTCAAAGTTGTTACTATTGAAGGTGCATTAACTTCTCGACCTCTTATCTAAAGTGTTACATCGTCGGCTAGAACCATTGTACAGGTATTCGGTCTCGACATGGTCATCTGGCATTTTCGACATTTCGATTTGACCTTTTCTATAAAAAAATATCATTTATGGAATTTCTGCCCCTAGACTCATGTCGCTCAGTGGGGCTTCCTCTCGAGCAAGTTATATTTACTAGGTCATTTTTTTTTCTTACTATCCATCTCATTCTTTTGGACTTCACAAATTATATACAAAATTGGCACTTTAATTTAATATTGGCATTGTGTTGTAGGTAATCCCCTCAGGTTCTATACCCATCCATCCTTGCTCAACTTTGGATGCCAAGAAAAGGACCATCGCCTTCTCATTTGGTTCGAGGTGTAGTTTATTTTGTGTTTTTGAGTTAAAGAAGAGAATCATACGACCTTGGTTTTTTTTAGAAAAACCCTAACAGGGTTAGAATAGTTATTGTTATTTGTTTTGTATTTTGAAAGTTTTAGGATGAATTAAGGGAGATAGATAATTCTATTAGGCCCCAATTGTAGACTCAATTATGATGTTAAAAGGGTCACTTTGTCAAGCATGAACCCATGAACGCTTGTTTTTTTAATATACTAAGTTATGATATGATACTTAATTTTGGTTCTTTCAGAAGAGGGTCTACCTATCACTGCAGATGACTTACATAATTGTATTAAATGTATGGTGTATTTTTTAGATGGATTTGTAATGATTATTCATATTATAAGTCATGGCTCTAACTCCTATGGTTGTGTCATCTATTTTCTGTAAGCATCTCGACACTCGCATGTGTTCTTTCCTTTAAATTATTTACAGTTGTTGGAATGTATATTCAGTTTGACACGTATAATGTTTGGTTTACTTTAATACTTTAATTATTACAGTGTCTCTCATTTTGGTTATATAATTAGAGGATTTTCTTATCTTATAATTTTACTAGTTATTAAAAATATTTGTCTCTTAAGAGTTGCATACATAGGGTCATCATCCTTTCTTTTAATTAGGAATTTAATTACCTTTTTCTTTGTTTCTTAGTTTCTTATGATTATAAATTACAAATGCTTACATCCTTAAATCTGGGAATCTTAGGGACTATTTCCAGGTTTCCAACTCCCTCGCTTGACCTGGATACTAACCCAATCTCCTTCCAGCAGTCTATATAGTTTTTAAAATAAAAAATAAAGTTCACAACTCAAGTGTAGGCTAGAACAACTTGTCCACATCTTATTTTTTGTTTTCTTTATTCAACTCTTTGGTTTGGCCTTGAAGGAATGAGACTATTTACCAAGTTGTTTCTTATCCAACAACCAGGTTGGGAAACTAACCCATCTCCTGTTGGAGCACCCTCACCGTTTAACAGTCCCAGAGTACCCTACCCATTTTGATTCCATTGATTTGGATGTTTAGATCAAGTTCCCCTTCTTGCAAACATTTTTACTATGCCAGTCATAGATCAAAATATTTCTACTATATAATAATCAGAACATAAAGATATCTATTGTTTATAAAACATAACATAAATATTTATTTTAAACAAAACCATGTTACCATTTCATTATAAAGAACAATTATAAGACCATATTTTTGACACTTATGTGAATCTCTATTTGTCCTTATATACCACAAACCATTAGGAAAGAAACACTCCACCCAACCGTGAGATTAATCTCTAATACATCATCTCCCCCTTAGCTTGCTTCACACTGAGAGTGGTTTCTAGAATAGTAGGCAATACAAGAATGTTCTTCCGAGAGGCTATCTCATTACAGCAAGAATTAACCATACTTAAATTATGAGCATCCAAGCTCTAAATAGAATCTAATGGCCAACCAGCTCTAGAGTGTTTTACTGCTCAAGTCTTCTTCAAATTTCTCTCTCCACTTCTTCTTCTTTTGTCTTCTCTCTCCTCCTACCTCAGGTTCCAAATACCCTCTTCACCTTCTTTTTTTTTGGAAGTTTTTATTTCCAATGGAGGAGCTTGGGTAGGTAACTACCTCACCCACAATTGTCCAACTACCTGGGTGGCATCTTCTTCTCTCTCCTGCTTGAGGTTCCAAATACCCTCTTCGCCTTCTTTTTTTTTTATGTTTTCATTTCCAACGAAGGAGCTTGAGTAGGTAACTACCTCACCCATAATTGTCCAACTACATGAGTGTGAAATTTCTAAAGAATTTCTTCCCAATCATGGTCCATGTATAAGCATTATGCAAATAAAATAAAAATATATATATCGATATATGTCTACTTATAGTCTCGGCCCACAATTAAATATTATAATTTTAATTGCAGTAAATCAAAATCTAAAAGGTTACTCAAAGATACTAAACAATATTCTTTTAACGGCCGATCAACCCCAATATTGAGAACTAGAATGATCTTTTTGTCATTACTAGTGCTAAGAAGAAAATGAACATTGTCAAGATAGGAACTAATTCTCATGAGCTTCAAAGTGAAATTGAGCATTGGTCAATGTCCAAAACATCTTGGACAAAAGAGTGTCACCATTGTGTTACTAAGATGTTGAAGGTGAAAAAGGCTTTCACTTGGATTGCCCAACTCTTACTCACATCCTTTCTAATTTTCAAGATCTTTGCTATACTACCAACATTCTTGATTTACTAATAATATTTACTCTTCTTTTAAATCATAAAAATAAAACATTAAACAAATCTCAATCAATTTATTAATTTTTCTAAAATCAAATAAACAATATTAATCTCAATCATCTCAACCTAAAATATAATAACTTTTAAGACATATATATATTATATATTGAAATTTTTTAACTTTGAGGACATATATATATTATATATTGAAAATTTTTTAGTATGTTAAATTTAATACCAAATTTTATTTTGGAAACTTTGTCTATCAATTTTTAAAGTGATCAAATTAGAAGACAAACGACAACATTATAAGTATACGTTGAGACTGTCTTGTGTTATTGGAAATATAAAAACAAAAAATTATGAGGCGAATGAAATTTTGATGACGATTCCGTTTGGAATCCATATGCTTTTCTAGTATGCTCTCATTTTCGTAATTTCGGTATTTCCTTCAGGTTGGTTTTGTGGATTGTGTGACTCTATTGGAACCTCCCAGCATGGCCATTGTAGGTAACCTGCTTTGGCATCTTAAAAGTCATGTAAATTAAGGCAATCTCTGATCTCCCCATAACTTCTATATTTTATTTAGATATTTCACTCCACTGTGATTATTTATAAATCTGTATAGATTTATATGATTTAAGTGTGCATTTTATAAATAAAAAATATACCTGCACTAAATAATAGTAACTCACAACACAATTTAATTTTTTTTTCCATATAATTAGTTTTTTAATTTATTTAAATATTAAATTTCTGTTTGTATATATAAATAATAAATAATAATATTTTTTGCTAATAATTTTTTTTTATATTTTATTAAAATGTTATACTTCTTTTATAACTATTTATAAATATATGAATTTATAGAATTTAAATGTATATAATATAAATACAAATAAATATATAAAATATATATATATATAATAAAATGGCTATAAGACTACTCAATAGAACTATTTTATACGGTTTCTTCAGATTTTTACTAGATAAAACATGTTTAAATACAGTATGTGCTTCTACCACTTGAACTAAAGTCTTGTGTTTCTTTTATATATTTAACCTTTATATTTCATTTAAATATTACACTTCTATTATAACTCTTTATATATATGTGTGTGTAATTTATGTGTCTACTATAAAAATAAAAAATTAACATACACATGAATATATATTCCAAAATAATAAATGACAAATATATATCTATCTATCTATATATATATATATATATATATATATATAAGTGTGTTCATATTCCCGATATCCTTTGTCATTATTGTGGTCCAAATTTGACAATGAAAAGGAGACAAAAAAATTAAGTTAAGTTTGGGCTAATATTTTTAATTTGTATTTGTTTATCTTTATATTCACAATTTTGATATATTAATTTTTTATTTATATTACACACATTAAAACTATATAAATTAATATATTGATAAATACTTATAACATAAATAATAGAATTGCATGTCTCTCTTCATTTTTATTATATAAATAAAATATTAAATAATGATTGTTCTGCCTTTTCTCTTTGCAAGGCTCGTAAGGCTATCAGAAATAATGATTGTATCGTTATATCTTTTGTTATCTCCGTCACCCCATGATCTCATATCTTACTCAAGTGAAGCTAAGGGGTCGTGCAATCTATTTTTGCACTTTGGTTTTCACCATTGATATTTTAATTCTTCTCTTTTCATCGACAAAAAAAAATATTACAGTCATAATTCTTTATAAATTTATAAATTTATAATAAATGAAGTGTATAAATATATAAATTTACATATAATTGAAGTGTATAATTAGAGTCGAAAAACTCTTTTCGGGAACCGGACAGGCGGTGGGAACGAAGCAGGAAGACAAGCTAGGGTTTCAAACTATTATAGAGGCAGTCCTCCATGGAAGGACGCAAAGGAGGGAGCTCCACTCCCTCCTATGAGCAGGTCGTGGCTAGTAGGGAAAAAACCAATGGAAAATGATACAGAGCCTTTAGAACGAAGGGATAGAAGCAGTGAAGAAGAGCAGGAGGGAACTAAGTCCAGGAAGCATAATGATGCAAAGGAAAATGAGGAATAAAACAAGGAGCAAGGTACTAAAGACAAAGCACAAATGAGACCATGCAACCCCTAAGCGGCGGTAACTTCCAGGGTCATTTTAAATGATCCGTCACTGCAGGGGCATAGGGATCACATGCAAACACATGTAATCTTTTGTAAATTCATGGGGTTATGGCTCGCTGAAAAATATTTACAAACGTGGATTAAATATCACTGGAAACCAAAAGGAAGCATTGACCTACATCTTGGGTCCAAGGGATTTTTCACTGTAGTATTTGCAAATATTGATGATAACGACAGAGTGTTTGAAGGAGGGCCCTACTTTTATGCTGCAGCAGGCCTCTATATGCGACGTTGGATTATGAATTTTGTTCTGGAACGTGAAATTTTTACATCGGTCCCAGTTTGGGTAAGACTCTATTCTCTACCTCTTGAATACTAGCAAACAGAATCTCTATCCACCATAGGAAATAAGTTAGGGCATTTTGTCTAAGTTGTTGAGGCCACTAGAAGGGGAAAGTATACTTCCTTTGCTAAAATATGTGTGGAGATCGATTTCTCTGGAGCTTTGCCGGACGAGGTTATTCTGGAAGTTTTTGATGAAGAATGGACACAAAGAGTAGATTATGAACATATTCCATTCAGATGTCACAAATGTCATGAGCATGGACATATGTTCAGAGACTGCCCTCTCAGTAAGATAGAGAGCAAAAACAAAATTGATACTGTGAAGGATTCAGAAAGCTTCTTAAAGGTGGAACACAAAGGAAAAGGAGGCAAAAGAGGACCAAGAACACTCAAAGTTGCAGGGCAGCAAGCTTGCAAGAACATGTTTCAAGTCCTCGAAGAAGACGAAGGTTCAATAGACACAGATAAGGCAGAGGAAGGAAACCGAGTGGAGGAGGAGAAAGCAAAAGATAGTGAACAAATACAAGAAAATAACAAACAAAAAGAATTTATGATGAGTAATGCAGAACAAGAGATGGATCATGAAATGACCCAAAGTGAGATGGAAATGGAGGACCATGAACTCTAGGATATTCTTGAAAAAGAGAACGTAGATTTAGAAGGTTTATTCAATCAAGGAACCAAAGAAGGATTAGACTCGTTACCTACAGAGGAGTTCAACAGGGTTCAACAACTGTTTTTATGGAGAACCCAAACTAAAGGGGTCGAGAGATTAAAACACAAAGATAGACAAGGCAACAAAGGAGTGAAAACGATGAAAAACACAGCAGGACTAGCACCCAGAATCCCAGGAAAGAAAAGGGGCTATTAAAAAACAGAATGAGTTGTTGATGGAATGTGGAAAGTTAATGACAGATTCAGATATGAAGAAAGACCTATCCAGTTACTCCTTTACTAATATTTAATTATGAAGCTCACTTCTTGGAATATCAGGGGTCTAGGTAGTAAAAGGAAACAAAGGTTACTGAGTAATATAATCAAATAAGCATCCTCGGATGTGATTTTCATTCAGGAAACTAAGTTTTCCATCAAGAAAATAAGATATATCTATAGTAAATGGCTCAATAGATATGAGTTTATGGAAGTGAAAGCAGAGAATATAGCAGGAGGTATTCTCTCTTTGGAATCCACAATAAATTGACTTGATAGATGCAGAGGCATCTAGGGATTATTTATCTGTAGTAATTCAACTAGTAGGAGACAAGGAAACCTACCTGGTAACAAATGTTTATGGCCCTCAAAGAATGGATGATAGACTCAGGCTTCTAAAGTCTCTGGAGACTCTTAGAGACAGACATGTAGGAATACCTTGGATCTTAGGGGGTGATTTCAACATGACTAAATCACTTATGGAAAAAAAGGGGGAACTAGAGTTCTAAGCAAAGACTCTTTGGCTTTTCAAACCTTTATCGATAAGATGAAGCTCATGGATATCATAATGAGTAACAGAATCTTCACCTGGAACAATAAAAGAGGAGGAGAGTCTTAGGTAGCCTCCAAATTAGATAGATTCATCATCTCATAGGATCTTATGCCCAATGACAAGGAAATGGTAGCAAGAGTGCTCCCCTTTAGAGGCTCAGATCACTGGTCGATACAGCTGGAGATTCAGGGCATCGGTATCCCCAGGAACAGACCTTTCATATTTGACAATATCTGGCTTTCGCACCCAGATTTCATTAGCAGCGTAACCAAGTGGTGGTCAAAATATTTAAACTTTCAAGGAACTAGAATGTTCCTTCTACAAAAAAGATTAAAACACATCAAGCTCAGGCTTAAAGATTGGAACAAGAATGAATTTGGTAATATCTTTGAAGAGAAAAAGATTATTGAAGGTAGAATGCAGGAACTTAACCAAACCGTTATCAAAGAGGGCCATGACAGAGTCAAAAGTGATCAAGCCACGTATTATTAGCAAAAATGGGAGAATTTATGCAAACAAGAGGATATATTATGGAGACAAAAATCTAGAGTCCAATGGCTAAAAGAAGTTGAACATAATACTAGATTTTTTCACAAATCCACCATGGAAAACAGAGCACATCATAGAATTTCTTTGATTAAGGATAAAAGAGGAAATATTCTCAATTCTCATGAAGAAACATAGAAGCAGTTCTAGTTCAGCACTTTCGCAACATAGCACAGGAAACCCGTTATGAAAGAGATCACTACATTCGGGACTTCACTAAGCATATACCTAGGATGGTATCCAGAGAGGATAATGCTAACCTTTAGAGGCTTGTGACTGAAAAGGAGGTTAGTGAGGTGCTCAAATAAATGCAAAATGGTAAGGCGCCAGGCCTGGATGGTTTCAATGTCAACTTCTTCAAAGCTTGCTGGAATATTCTGAAACAAGATATTCTGCAAGTAGTGGAAGATTCCAGAATGAACATAACCATTTTGAAGGCTCTAAGTGCATCTTTTATAGCCCTCATCCCTAAACAGGAGCTGGCTCAAACCCCTGATATATTCAGAACTATAGCTTTGTGCAATGTGGTTTACAAGATGATATCAAAAGTGGTTGCAAACAGACTTAAACCCCTCTTTCCTTCACTAGTTTCGGGGGAACAATCTGGATATGTGGAAGGAAGGAAAATTCTTAATAACATCATCCAAGCTCATGAAGTGGCACACTCTCTTACTAGTAAGAGAAAGGCTGGAATGATCATGCAATTGGACATCACCAAAGCTTATGATAAGTTGAATTGGATCTATATCAGGAAAGTTCTTATTGCTTTTGGGTTTGACCAAAATTGTGTAAGATGGATCTTGGCTTTGATTACTTCTTCCATTTTTCAATTCTAGTCAATGGTTCTCCTTCAGAGACTTTCACTCCTTCTAGAGGCCTTAGGCAGGGTGACCCTCTCTCTCCCTTTCTCTTCATCCTCATAATGGAAGGACTCAGTAGGTCTATCAAGCATGCAAAAGAAGTTGGTAACATCAAGGTCTACAACTCTCAGACAATGGATAGGCCATGACTCATCAACAATTTGTGGGTGACACCATGCTGTAGAAAGTACCCATAGTCAAGGAAGCTCTTGCTTATAAACAAATCCTCAGTGACTTTGCCATGGCCTCAGGTATGGAAGTTAATCTTTCAAAATCTATTTTTTTTTTCTTCAATACTAACATTGCTACTTAGAGGAACATATCTATAATTTTGGGCTTTTAAAGAGACTCTCTCCCCTCGAAATACTTGGGGGTTCCACTAACTACAAAACCGTTACAAAAGAGTATCTAGGAGCCCATGATTAGTAAGCTATAAGACAAAACCAAGAAATGGACTATGAGATCATTAAACTTGTCTGGCAAGTTGGTCCTCACAAAGGTTGTTCTACAATCAATCCCAATCTTTATGCTTTCAGTTGTCCCTATTCCTAAAGGAGTCCTGCATCAAATGAAAGACATACAAAGAGACTTCCTTGGGGCAAGGGGGAAGAAAAGAAGAAGTGGGCCTTAGTTGCTTGGGAAAAAATTTGGAAACCCAAAAAACATGGGGGTCTTGGATTGGATGATCCTAGGATTCTAAGTAAGGTTCTAGGGGAAAAATTATGGTGGAGATGGATAAAGGAACCAGAAGCACAATGGGCCATCACATGGAAGGAAAAATACACAAGCTCTTCGCTAGATAATGACCGCATATGGATGGATGGTAATTTAAGAGGATCACATATTTGGAGCAAAGCATGGGATAACAGAGGCTTAATTCAAGATAAAAAACTTTTGGGAAATTCGAGAGGGAGACTTAGCCTTATTCTAGGAGGATAGATGGTAACAAGAACCTATTCTGTTATGGGAGGATTTGGAGGACCTCAAAGCAAAGACAGACAATAAGGAGCTCACCAAGGTTAAGGATTTTTTGGATCAAACCAATAATTCAGGGAAATGGAGAAACTGGAGGAAATTTGATATCAGAAATGACAGTCCTCTAAAAACTAAGGCTGAAAGACTGATGAAAATATTAGAGCAAAGAAAAATTCTAGTTTCAAGGGGGCATGACCAGCTGAGATGGGGCAACAACAATGAGGGGATCTTTAATATCAAAGAATCTAAACTCATACTGCTTGAACTTGATTCCCATGCTCCAGACAAGATTTGGAAAAACCTATGGAAGCATCAGCGTTCGATGAAAATTAAACTTTTTATGTGGCTGGTTTTATACAGGAAAATATTTACTTGGGATAATATGAGGAAGAGGGGTGTCCTAGGGCCTTCTAGATTCCAACTCTGCGAGGCTCAAGACGAGACCATGGAACACCTTCTCAACAACTGCATTTTCACTTCCAGATTATGGGATTCTTTTGCCTCTATCTTCCAACAATCTGACAGAGATATTGGAAGTCTTTTCAATACCCTCACCAAATCGAGAAGGAGCTTTTCAGATAATGAAGTTGTAGGTTCAGCGTGGGCACTTACTCCAAGCTTCATTATTTGGAATGTTTGGAAAGAAAGAAACAATAGAATCTTCAAGAATGTTAAGAAATATTCCCAGCGTATCTATGATCTGATCCTAAGACAGATTAAGGAAACAATTGGCACTACAGTTCGAAATCTCCCCTCAAACCCCCCTTTTGCTACAGATTGGAGGATTCTCTGTAAGCTAGAGTTGTAGGGACTTGCTCTTCAAGGCTTAGTCAGGAAAGTTTCAATTGTGGATCTTGATCTAGACTTCTGGCATCCTCCCCCAAAGGGCTTTCTGTAATTCAACATTGATGGGGCTTCTAAAGATAATTCGAGCACGACAAGCCATGGACAGATGTTAAGGGATGATAGTGGAGGTATTATGTTTATCTTCCATGGCCACTTAGGAAAGGCCACCAAAAACAGGGTGAATTTAATGGCCATGGAACAATGTCTTGAGCTCCTGGTGCAGGAAAATCACCAAAATACGATCATTGAAGCTGACTCCGAGTTGATCGTTAACTCAGTCAAGAGAATAAGTTGGGGAACAAAAATGAAAAAATCTTTTAAAACCCGGAGGATAATTGAAGTCTTCCAATGGATTCGCAATCATCTACAGAGCCCGAGAACAGTCAGTTTTGCACATATGTGAAGAAAGGCCAATAAACTAGCAGATTTGCTAGCCAATCAAGGAGTGAACTACATAGATAATAGGGCAGTGATGAACTGGTGAGAGCTCCCTCAAAACAGATTAAAATTGGAGTGTCAAAACCAACAGATGAAGACAAGACAATGTTCCTTAAAAGACCCATGGAGGAGGGTATAGTTAAATATATGTTGTTTGTTCAAAGATTTTCTCACAATGGGGTCTTTTGAAAGCGGTTTGGAAAGATCAACCGGTGAATCCCAGATTAATTGGTTCACTGAAGGCTCCAGTTGTATTAGCGAGGGCAAAAGGGTTTCAAGGATTACAGGAAGGATGGCGGCGAATGCTTTATGCATCAGGTCAAGGAGGGATGACGATGTGAATAGTTGAGAGTAGAGGACATTCGAAGACCGTGAAACCAAAGATCTTTCATTTTTTCTCTTTTTACCATGGCCTGAGTGGTTTTCAGGTGATCGTAGCCCTTACAAGCGAGAAGCGGTATTTCCCTTTTCGGAGTGATCCCACTCAATGGGCTCCACGTGGCGGTGGGGATGGGAGGAAAACCACCCTTATCACAAGCTAATATCGATGAATGTAGTTGGGTGCAACATCAATCTCCACCGTCAGATCTCACAAAGCGAATCAACGGATCATATCGCTCGTGCAGGTTTGCTGACCCTCACGGTAAACGGTGAGCATCTTATCATTGCTATATGGCATACAACCATTGGATCAAATGGAAAGGTTCATCGGTCGAGATTAAAGAGGCAGGCCAAGTTAGGTGGGAAAAGTGCATCCTAGGGGTCAAAAGGCTCATCGTGCGGGCATCTGACTCAAAGCTTAAGAAATCGGGCAGATGTGTTGCCTTTATATGTACACAACTATGTGTTCTTTTCGGGTCCGAGTCCAAGCTCAAGTATTTTTTATTTTGAGAAATATAAAGTTTGGAAGTAGGGAATAGGGAGTAGTTTTTATGGGGTATCTCCATAGTCAACGACCATGCGAGAATTGATGTATTTTATGTACTTTATTTTATGATTAATGAATTGGAAGGTCTGACTCTTGCATTAGCAAAAAAAGAAGTGTATAATTATATAAGTTTATATATAATTGGAGTGTATATGATATAAATAAAAGATTATCCCACATGCTAATATATATTCCAAAATAATAACTAAAAATAAAATTTAGATATTTAAATAATTTTTGATTTACAATTTTTTTATATATTTAATTTTTATATTTTATTGAAATATTAGGCTCTTATTATTTCTATTATTGTTTTTTATAAATATGTAATTTTATGTAATTTAAATGTGTATTATATAAAAAAAACATATCAAAATTATGATAATAAATACAAATAAATAAAAATGAAAAATATTATTAAAAAAAATCTTATTCTATGTAAATTAACAATAGTATTCCTAGTATCTTGTCAAAGGTAACTTAAACTTTAACCATTATTATTGTCAAACATGACAATGAGAGACATGCCCATTAACTTTGGAAGGACACTTAGCTTTGGAAGGACACTGGAAATAGTGATATTAATCTTTTTTATAAAAAAAAAAAACAAAACAAAACAACTATTTTTAATAATATATTTAGTTTCTATTTGTTTATCTTTATCTTTACAATCTTGATATCTTAATTTTTTAATTATATAAATGTTTATATTTATAAACAAATTTAATAAAAGAATAAAAAGACAATATTTCAATAAAATATAAAAATTAAATATATAAAAGAAACATACATATATATATTAGAAAAATATTTTAAATTTTAAATTAAACTTTCATTCATATTCATATATATATAAAACATACGTGATTAAAAAATTATTTTAATCCTTAAATTTTTCTATCATTTATAATATTTGAATATAATATATATTTATTAGAGTATTACAGTTATTTATATATATATAGAGAGAGATATAGGTATATATATAAGTATAGTTTTTCAATAAAATATAAATGTTAAATATGTAAAAAATATATATATGTAAATAAAGAAAATATTTTTATTTTTTATTTTATTGTAAAATTTAATATATATGTGTTGAGTTTTTCATTACATTATATATAAATTTATATGTTTATAAAAAATTATACTTAATATTTCTATAAAATATAAAGTTAGATATATAAATGCAACATATTCATATAAAAAAAATATTTTAAGTTTTGTTATTATTTATTATTTTTTAATGATGATGATTACGTTGACTTAGACCAATGTGATTTATTGGATTTTAAGAAGGAAATATTCTATTGAGACTTTGTAATATTTTATTTCTATGATCAAAGGGGAGGGAAAGTAGCATTTGTAAAACATTATAGTTTTTTTACTTCAAAAAGGTTGGCATAATGGAAATATAATATTTCGATAATATATAAAAGATAAATATATTAAAATATATTTTATTTTTTGTTGTTTATTATTTTTGAGTATATATATATATATATATATATATATAATTGCAACAGCCTCTCAAAATTTACTTCTAACTCTAGCCAAAGAGCGCAACTTCCTCTCAAGTTGCAAAAGAGTTGAATATGAAGAACACTTTTTATTGGATTGCCTAACTCTTACATCAATTTTAATTTTCAAAATATTTAACATAATACTAATATTCTTAACTTGTCTTTTTCCAATTATAAAAATAAAATATTAAAAAATCTAAACTAATATTTTAATTTTTAAAATTGCCATAAATAGTAAATATTAATCATCTTCTTCATCATCAGCACAGTTTACAACAATATATATATCTTTAAACCCCCATTACATAGACATGGAGACAGGCTAGGATTGCAATTAAATTAACACAATTAAATAAGATAAAAATGGGATCTTACATTATTAAAAATATGCGCGGAGTATGGCCAGGGTTGCAATGAAATTATTGCAATTAAACAAGATGAGCTGCGAGGCAGCAAGTCCCTGCATTAAGTTGGCATTGAGTGGGAAAGTCACGAAAACCGTACTAGATGCCAGCTACAGTTATGAAGGAGCATGCTAAACTCCTGTACGCAGTCGAAAAATGGGCACTCATTCCTGCAACTAAAACCTTGATCACAGAATTTGCCTCCACGTAAAGATCTGATTCATTTACATTTTCCTATGTCATCCATGGGTCATCCCGTGACTAGAGTTCACTGTGAGCGTTAGCGAGACTACTCCTTACCCAGTGCCCCATTCGTACTGTTGCCATTCTAACTATTGGAAATCCATGAAATCAGTTCTATAAGGCTAGCCAGAAGACCAACCAAACCAAAAGGCGAGGTAATACCAGACTTCGTCGTGCTTGACTAGTTTTTTGATTGTTTCAATGAACATGCATGGGAAGAATAAAAGCTAATTGTTGTTTCACCTTATGCTAAAGGAATTAATCATTTAGATGCCAGATATCTGTCTTGGAAGACTTTTCATTTTTAAATGCTTTTAAAAGGAATCTTAAAATATTTTTATTACTTCAAATGTTGGACAGTCATAAACGAAACCAAGCTTACTAAAGTCATTATAAAAGTTTGTTAGTATTGGAAAACTTATGAGGACCAGCCACTTTATCTCTCCCTTACCACGTGCATTGCATTCAATCCATGGGCTTGTGTGTGCCATTATCATACACTCTAGACTCGCTGCATACATTACATGTGTTGGCCTGTGTAAAACATATGTTGGGTAACGCAGGCGTCATAGTGAAGCGTGACACAACAAATCAATGCTCTGAGGCAGTAGGGAGGTGAGGGACTCATTCTCTTTGGCAGCGAGGAACCCCCTTTCTGAGACAACGACCTCTTTGAACTATTTCTGAAATAAATGTAATCATGTTGGAACTACATTATGTTGCAACTATGTCTCAGGCTTATCTCAGAAATCTTATTAATACTGTTTTCAGTTTCATTACCCTTGTCGGAGACCTTCAGCCTTTTGCTGTAAGCTGCAGCCTGCGACACGAGCTTAAGATCATAAAATGGCATCAGTGCAAGAGGTAAATGCAAATACAACGGACCAGTACTCGCAAGCATCACGACCATCTGCTACAGAAAAAGAAAAGGGTGTACAGTAGCAGCAAACTGTAGGTGAATCAAAAGATGCACAGAATTTCAATCCTTTTCGAGTCCAAGAAGAGGTATATCTGAATTCCATAATTTTCTTCGTAATGGTGATCAATTTTCTAATTAAATTTTCTTTCAAAGTTTGGGATTTGAAGAGGAATGACTCATCTCGTATATAGCTCTATATATGACTCAGACTCAGAAGTTAAAGTTTTGAATGAATGTGTCTTTAAATCTTTTAATGAGCTCTATAGATGACTTAGACTCGAAAGTTAAAGTTTTAAGGAATGTATCAATGAATACACGACGAGGAACATTTCAAGAAAAAATTACCCTTGTCGGAGACCTTCAGCCTTTTGTTGTAAGCTGCAGT
The DNA here is from genome assembly GCA_031772625.1 of Pinus tabuliformis. Lineage (NCBI taxonomy): Eukaryota > Viridiplantae > Streptophyta > Pinopsida > Pinales > Pinaceae > Pinus > Pinus tabuliformis. Next base: position 1,282,416,436 of record CM062817.1, on the reverse strand, counting down.
GTGCGACACGAGCTTAAGATCATAAAATGGCATCAGTGCAAGAGGCAAATGCAAAGACAACGGACCAGTACTCACAAGCATCACAACCATCTGCTGCAGAAAAAGAAAAGGGCGTACAACAACAGCAAACTGCAGGTGAATCAAAATATGCACAAAATTTCAATCCTTTCCAAGTCCAAGAAGAGGTATATCTGAATTCCATAATTTTCTTCGTAACGGTGATCAGTTTTCTAATTAAAGTTTCTTTCAAAGTTTGGATTTAAAGAGGAATGAGTCATCTCGTATATAGCTCTATATATGACTCAGACTCAGAAGTTAAAGTTTTGAATGAATGTGTCTTTAAATCTTTGAATGAGCTCTATATATGACTCAGACTCAGAAGTTAAAGTTTTAAGGAATGTACCAATGAATACACAACGAGGAACAATTCAAGAAAATTCACGTAAATTAGATCAATACAATCGGCCTCTTTGTACCGGTTCATTATTTGGCAGTAAATTTGGACACTAATTTTAGGTTATCTTGACCAAAATACCATTCTCTCTTTTGGGACACTTGTAGGAAAAAGAGGCAGCGAAAGAGGCATTTGTAGCCCAGCAGGAAGCTCAGGAAGTAACCAAGCGTGCTTATACCAAGCAATTAGAAGCTCAAGATAAGGCTCAGGGAGATGCTAACCAGCTGTTTGCACAACGAGAAGGTGGTAAGCAAGCAGCAGCACTCGCCGCTCGTCAGGTAGTGGCTACTGTTGTTGAGGAGCAGAAATCTGCTGCTCAGAAGCAGATGGACCAAGCAGTTATTACAGCACAAGTCTTGGGCGCGCAGATAGCGGAGCAAATTGTGGCCTCCAATCAAAGCTCTGCTAGTTGCATAACTAAGATAAATTTTCTAAAGAAATAGAATTGGGTATGAACATGTACCAGGCTGTTGTTTAGCCGAGAAATTTTCAAACAGATGATTGAAAAATAATTGTTGATTGTTGGGTTGTTTTGCAGTTTTACCCAGAAGAAGTTATGCACCTTCTCTGATTCCAAGCTCGCAACCCTGAGCACATATGAAAAGGGGTAAGTTATAAAATCAATACATAATACATATTTGTGCTAATATAGAAAGAAGTAGAATGTATTATCATTTTTCTCTTGCTTCCTCGTCCGTGCGGGTGCAAGTACGAAGAACCTACATGCAGAAAAAGGCCTTAGATGCTGGACCTCCTCCTGCTGCCTTATATGCCTTAGATGTTGGACCTACCAGAGTTCTTGATTCAATCGATTCAATTTCTTGAAGCCTGGGCACCTGAACAAGCCTCCGAAGCCTATCCACCTGAACACCTAAACAGGAACAGGAAAAGTGAACATAGTGCAGGTCGAAGCTAGGTTAAACTGGAACTACAGATGGCGATGGAACCATAGGTGGTAATGCGTGGTGCGCATGTGGAATTTATAAGACAGATGGTATGTAGGTGGCAGAGCCAAGTTATATGGCATAGCGAATTACTCAAACAAGTATAGCAAATAACATAACATTTAACACTAGAGACTAATGTTAGTATTAGTTCAAGCTTTGAACTTATACCATTAATACAACCCTCTTAAAAACCAAATAGTATACGGTTCATCTCCGTCCGCCTCAGGAAGATGCCAAATAACACGGTGAAACCATATGCGATTAAAAACTTTGATTATAAGTGATGAGTGAAGCTAACAAGCAGCTCAATTAATGTTAAACATCGCTATACCGATTCCTATAGTCCCTAGCCATTTCCAGATGGCAAGGATTAATAAGATAAAAAATTTCGATCTTATATTATTAAAATTATGAAAAATGATTATATCTTATAGAAAAATATAAAACCTTATTGCCTCGTGGAACCATTATTAAGAAGAAAGAAAAATATATTAAAGGAAAAATAAAATTTATTAGGGAAAAGTATAAGAAAGGAAAACTGAATATATTAAAAGCTGTTTTGGAATTTTTAAAGAGGGAAATTATTCATTTGAAGTGAGTTTTACATTTAACATTGTTAAATTTTGTTATTATTTATATATATATATATATATATATATATATATATAATAATAATAATTTTTCAAAATTGCTTCAGATTTAAGTGAGGCTTACATAAAGGTGTTTAGTTTTGGCTAGACCATTGAAAATAAAAGAAAGGAGTAGATTATCTTGGAGAATAAGGATAATATTAAAAATGTTATTGCTTCCAAATTTAAGGATAAATTGAGGGATGATAGAGGGAAAAATGAATATAAGGTATTATAAGGAGATGATAATGAGAATTATCTTTCTGTCCTTACTAGTGTTCCAAAGAAAATGAACATTGTGAATATAAAAACTAATTCTCATGAGCTGAAAAATGAAACTCATCATTGTTGAATTCCCAAAAAACCTTGGACTAAAGAGTATGTCATTGTTTGGATACTATGAAGGTTGAAAATGAAAAGGGATTTCTCTTGGATCGCCAAGCTCTTACTCACATCTGTTATAATTTTAAAAATCTTTGCCACACTACCAACCATCTTGACTCATTAAGTTAGTAAAACTATGATGATTTAGGAATGGGTATTTCCCTTTATTTCTATGATATAAGTAAAAAATTAAAGTATCCCAATTAACCATTTTTTAAGCTACTATAGACCTTATTGATGTCACTAAATATTAATTATCATCATTATCAACACAACTATATATATATATATATATATATATACACACACACACACACACACACACGGGTGGGATAGGCTTGGGTTGCAATGCAATTAGGTGTGAACACAATTAAATAAGGAAAAAATCGATCATATTTTATTAAAAATATAAAAAACATTGTGTACAAAAAAATTTTATTAAGAAGAAAAAAATATTAAGAGGATAATAAATCTTATTTGAGCCATGAAACGAATAACAAATCTTATTTTGTACTATTTATTAGTTTTGAATGATAATAACAATTAAGGTCGACTTAGACCAATGAAGTTTATTGGAAGAGATTAATTGACTTCTTAATATTTTATTTCTATGAACATAGAACATTATAGGTTCACTAACTCAGTAAGACATGAAGATTGGTATAATAGAAATATAATATTTCAATAATATATTAAAGATAAATATACAAAAAAAACATATGTATATTAAAAATTATTGTATTTGTTTTTATTTATAGCAATTACTCAAAAAATTATTGTATTTGTTTTTATTTATAGCAATTACTCAAAATTGCTTTTGACTCTAGCCAATATCTCCAAACTAGATTTAAACCCCAAGAGAGTTGAACTTGAAAAACACTTTCTATTGGATTGCTCATCTTTTACTCACGCTATTTTAGTTTTCAAAATATTTACCACAAACCTTTTTTTTAGAACGAAAAAAGCTTTATATTATATGAGAGATATAAGAGCCCAAATAGTAGATACATCAAAGATGGTCTAATAAATCCATACGTCAAAATAGAGTTAACCTCCTAAAATCTGCTTAGGGAATATCATGGTTCACAGCCCATAAAAAACTAAATACAACATATGTCCTATAAATTATCACGGTTCACATAATATAGAAAGACTATATAAATAGAGAAGAAAAAAAAAAAATGCAGATTGAAGTAAAATATGTGGATCATCAGAGACTTGAACATCATAAAAATAAAATTAAAAAATCTCAATTCATCTTTTAATTTTTTATAGTTAATCATTATCGTCCGCGCAAGCTACAAACATTTTTAATATATATATCTATGTAATTTAAAAAAAAAAAAAATAACCCACTTTACATATATACGTGGAGACGGGAAAGGTTTGCAATGAAATCAATACAATTAAATAAGATAAAAATTTGATCTTATCCAATTAAAAATATACGTGGAGACAGGCTAGGGTTTCAGTGCGATTCTCACAATTAAATAAGATAAAAATTTCGATCTGATCTTTTAAAAGTATACGGGAAACGGGCTAGGGTTGAAATGAAATTAACACAAAAAAATAAAAAAATTGATCTTATCTTATTTGAAAATAGACGTGGACACTGGAGATAAAAATTTGACCTTATCTTATTCAAAGCATAGGTGGAAAATGACTAGACTTGCAATGAAATTAGACGTCCAGATAAAATAAATTGATCTTTTCTTATACGACAGTATCAAGCGATGCCCTGTTTTTGGAATTTTTAAAGAGGGCAAGAAATTATTTGAGAGTCATACGTGGTTTCCTTGTTTTTGGAGTTTTCAGAGATGCCTCGTTTTTGGAATTTTCAAAGACGGCAAGACATTATTTGAAATGAGTCATACGTGCTTTCTTTGTTTTTCGAGTTTTCGGAGAGCGATCAAACTACTTTGATATTTGTCTTTTTGAATGACGAATGAATGCTAAACTTCAGATTAAACCACTAATAAGTTCGGGATAACTTGAGCTTCTGACAATCCCACATTGAGTGCTATAAATAGTTGTAGGCTTTCTTCCTTTCCAATAATACAGTTCAGTTCTTAGGAAGGGTGTGTGCGATATGGCTTTTCATAATTTTATCCCGACTCTATCTGTAAGGCCTTCGTGCAGCCGGGCGACGGCGGGCGATCGTGCACGAGCGCGGGCAAGAACGTGGGCGGGTGCGTGGGTGCGTTCAATCACGATGTGCAACGGATGCGACGGAGCGCGGAGGAAATGCGACACAAAAATGCGACGATAAGGGAGAACACTTAAAACGACTAAGTGTTGGACTCCCACATATATACGATGGATAAAGGAAGCAGCCCGACTTGTAAAAGGGTTACTTGTGGGTGTACGTTGACAGATTTAGGGGGTCGGCTTGGGGCTGCACACCCCTTGAAACCTGCGCAAGCTTTCATATAAGTAAGTGAGGTTTGAAGCTCATTTACCACCAACGAATTGGCTCATCACTTCTACGCACTAATAAAGGGGTAAAACTGCGCAAGGGGTAAAAGGAGCTGTGCATAGCTCATGCGCTCTACCTGTGTGCGGTTTTGGTGAATTCTTGTGCTGGGTGAGGTGAAGGCAAGCGTGCCGGGGTCCAGTTTGGATGCAGATTTGTGCAGGACTTGGTGGAGAGGTATAAGTGGCTCGGGTGAGCACTTCTCTTTGTGCAAGGGTACACATGATTGTAAAAGGTTGTTCTATGCCTTAATTGTAAAATATTCTAAGTATAGACTTGGAGTTTTCCCAAGTATACTTGATGATTGTATTATTGAAAAACTGATATAATATATTGTCGGGCAGACTCACATTACGGGCAGTTGCCCCTCCCCTTTATACTTGTTGCAATTGTTGTTCTCTGTTTAATTGCATGATGATAATGAATTAGTATGAGCTTCATTAAGTATAAAGGATAATTGCTTTTACTTAGTTACGAAACACAAGCGAAGTATGTTAATGTGAAAGTAGGCGTAGTCCACGAATGTTAGTATTGGTGAAAAGAACGCGTTCGGTGGTGTCGCACCTCGCTATAAGCGGTTGAAAGACTATCGCAGGTGTAGGGGCGTGACAGTTGGTATCAGAGCTCGGTTTAGAGTTGTTGAGCAGGGTTGCTCGTGACAGGTACTTGCAGGTGAAGGAAACCGTTTCACACGAAGTGGAACAAGGGTTGGTTCGGGTTGCAGGTGACTTGGTGAACATGGAGAAGGTTGAAAAGGCGGTGATGGTAGATGAACCTATGAGAGGTGAATCTAGCCATAGTGCAGTTAAAGCTCTTCGGTACAAAGTGTTGGAACATATGAGTCGATGTAGTTCAGAATGGGTTTCGATGAAGGCCGAGAACATGAAGATTCGAGAGAGTTATTCGGAACTAAAGAAGGAACTTCAAGAACTCAAGAGCCAATGTGGAAGTACGACAGATGTTGAACTCAATGAACTTGATGAGGAGATCCAACGAAGTGGACTTGATTTTCAAGAGCTCTTTGATGAAAGGGCTCGGTTGAGGAGGGAAAGTGCCAAGGTAGAAGCCGAAATCAAGCAAATTAAGGAAGAGATAAAGAAGAAGCTTCTTGTTAAGAAGGTTGTTGTGATTGAGCACGAAGAGCTCGACTACATTGACAAGTTGGGAACTCACTACCGAGAGCATCCAGAAGACATTCGGAAGTTTAGTTCTATGAACTTGGTCAGTGGACACTTGGTTGGTGCACTTGAGCAAGATGCGGTGAATAGCAAGCTTGAAGGGAGTCAGGCTGGACTAGGATCGGGTTGCTTAGAGGAGCCAAGCAAGGAGGTGAAGTACCTTAGGAGGAATGTCAAGGTGGAGCATGCGCCAATTGACACTTCTGAGGCCAAATTCTTGAAGAAGGTTGATGATGTGAGGTGCAAGACAAAGCCAACAGAGGGAGGTGATTCCTTGAAGCTAAGTTTTGTGCAGGTGATCATGAAGGGCAAGAGATTTGCAGCTTTGGTGGATACAGGGGCTACTCATAGCTTCTTAAGCAGGAAGGCAACAAAGTCTTTTGGGAAGAGAGCAAAGATGGAGAGGGAATGGAATGCTTTCAAAGCAGTCAACTCTACCATTAGAGTTGTTGATGGTGTGTTGAAGGACACTCAGGTGAAAGTGGGATCGTGGTTTGGAAAGTTGGACTTGAGAGTTGTGGACATGGATGATCATTCTATGGTGTTGGAGTTGGACTTTATGGAGCTTGAACAAGCCATGCCAATGGTGGATCGGGACATTCTCTTGATCACAGCTAAAGGGAAGACCATGATGGTACCGATAAATAGAAGAAGTTGCTTGGGGTATAGACCAAGGATGGCTTCTATGACTTTGTATCCCAAAGATCCAAATGTGAAGCATGAGGATGTGGAGCAAAGAGGACTTGGGAGTGTGACTCAAACAACGAAGGAGAGGAAGCTAGTTGACTTCGTTGCAAGAGCTGGAAGGAAGAATGAAGGAAGTGAGAAGACAACCTTATGAACATGGAGACACTTGTTGGGAGCATCTTCTACTGATGACCTTCACAATGGAGCTACAAGTGAAGGGAGCTCGAGTGCTACTTCAGAGGTAGTGGTTGATGAGGATTATGGAGGTAGAGATCCTGCTGGGATAGTGGACTTTTGTAGATACGCTATGGGCATATATGACTTTCAGTTGACAAAGAACAAGCTAGGTGAGCTTGGATGTACATGTGAGGAGATTGAGGCTGTGCACAGATACTTGAGGACACAACATCAATCTGACACATGGGTGGATGAAAGGCAGGGAGGAAACTTCCTGGCCTTCATTTCTCTATAGATAACCTTGGAGGGAGGTTGGTGTGGAGGCCTTGGTAGGGAGGAACCACACCAACTTTACAAGGGGCCTTGGAGGAGGCTTCTTTATGACAGGTGCAGACTTGGGTGAAGATGGCTAGAGGTTGAGATGGAGTCTACATGGGTTGGACATCATGGACAACTAGAGTCATGGACATCAAGTTGGTTATATGGAGCATGTTGCAGATGGGATGGAGTTTCCATGGACCTGAGCATGGGATGATTGATAGATTCTTGGTGAGTCTGAGATGTAGCAGAAGTCAGGGAGAGACTTGTGATGGCATAAGGATGTGCATTCTTATGGTTTGGGCTTATGGTTGGACTGATCACCTGACTAGTTCAAGTCATGAGGGTTACCAATGTGCAGAGATATGTTGGCATTAGTCGAGACATGGTGACACATATGTGTTGGCATCTGACAGGGAGACTACATGGAGGAGGGACACATGGTTAAGACAAGAGGTCAACAATCATGGATCGAGATGACATCTGATGGAGAGCATATCGTGGAGGTGCATGCCTTGGTATGGTGAGCTTGGTTGCAGCTGGTCATTGAGCCGGGACATAGTGGAGAAGAGTCTCTACATATGTTGCAAGGATGTTTGCCTTGTGAAGAGGAGTTCACATCACGGATGGATGATGATCTTGGTAGATGGCTACCATGATGATATGTTTTCAAGGACAACAATGATTTCAGGTGGAGGAGGATGTAAGGCCTTCGTGCAGCAGGGCGACGGCGGGCGATCGTGCACGGGCGCGGGGGAGCGCGCAGGTGCGTTCAACCACGATGTGCGATGGATGCGACGGAGCGCGCAGGTGCGTTCAACCACGATGTGCGATGGATGCGACGGAGCGCGGAGAAAATGCGACATAAAAATGCGACGATAAGGGAGAACACTTAAAACGACTAAGTGTTGGACTCCCACATAAATACGATGGATAAAGGAAGCAGGCCGACTTGTAAAATGGTTACTTGTGGGCGTGCGTTGACAGATTTAGGGGGTCGGCTTGGGGCTGCACACCCCTTGAAACCTGCACAAGGTTTCATATAAGTAAGTGAGGTTTGAAGCTCATTTACCACCAACGAATTGGCTCATCACTTCTATGCACTAGTAAAGGGGTAAAACTGCGCAAGGGGAAAAAGGAGCTGCGCATAGCTCATGCGCTCTACCTGTGTCCGGTTTTGGTGAATTCTTGTGCCAGGTGAGGTGAAGGCAAGCGTGCCGGGGTCCAGTTTGGATCTAGATATGTGCAGGACTTGGTGGAGAGGTATAAGTGGCTCGGGTGAGCACTTCTCTTTGTGCAAGGGTGCACATGATTGTAAAATGCTATTCTATGCTTTCATTGTAAAATATTCTAAGTATAGACTTGGATTTTTGCCAAGTATACTTGATGATTGTATTATTGAAAAACTGATATAATATATTGTCGGGCAGACTCACATTATGGGGAGTTGCCCCTCCCCTTTATACTTGTTGCAATTGTTGTTCTTGGTTTAATTGCATGATGATAATGAATGAGTATGGGCTTCATTAAGTATAAAGGATAATTGCTTTTACTTAGTTGCGAAACACAAGCTAAGTATGTTAATGTGAAAGTAGGCGTAGTCCACGAATGTTAGTATTGGTGAAAAGAACGCGTTTGGTGATGCCGCACCTTGCTATAAGCGGTTGAAAGACTACCGCAGGTGTAGGGGCATGACACTATCTTTCCCAATCATTGATGGAGGGCCTCCTGCAGCAACTGTTCTGTGTATACTTTAGTATTTCTTCACGATATGGTTTTTGCGCAAGAGAAGAATTAGTGCCACATTTCCACCAGGACCCTATGCATGGCTCATCATAGGAAATCTCCACCAATTAATACTGCGCGCTCACTGTTCTCTTAGAGGCCTTGCTGACAAATATGGTCCCATTCTCTTTGTGCACTTAGGCTCTATCCCTACCGTCGTCGTTTCTTCGAGATGGCCAAACACTTTCCCTCCTACATTAGTATTCCCCCTATGCCCACCTTACATGAATTTGTACATACAGTAAATTGCTTATTTGGGCCAGCAATCCTTAAAATAGGGGTAGTGTTAAGTAAGCGGTTTAATTGGTCAAAGTTTTTTTTACACTGAAATGTCCACTTGAATGTTCTTCCCTTATTTTCTGAAAAGGTAATGGGATAGGCCACTTTAAAAAATCCTTTGATAAAACATCTATCATATCCAGGGAAACCCATGAACGACCTTATGTGAGCAACATTCCTAGGCACATGCCATTCCATTAGAGTTTTTATATTATTCGGGTCTATAATTGTCCCATATTTAGTAATAATATGCCTTAATTATTGAATTTGTTCCTTGAAAATTTGACATTTACTGTATTTTGCATATAGTTGATGCTCCCTCAAGGTTTACCAAAAAAATTGCAGATGTTTTTTTTGCTTCTGCATATTTCTAGAGTAGACAAGAATATCATATATAAAAATCAACACAAATTTGTTCGAGTACTGATGAAATATGTTATTCATGAGACACATGAATGTCGTTGTTGCATTGGTTAATCCAATGGGCAAAACCACAAATCCATAATTGCCATCGTAAGTTTTATCTTTTGTATATATTCCCCCTCCTATGTTCTTATTTGGTGGTAACGGGATCACATTTTAATGTTAGAAAATAAAGTCACCCCCTTAACTTAATCGAACAAATTGTCAATGCGTAGTAAGGGGTATTTATTTTTTATCGTTAAATTATTTAATTATCTATAGTCAATACATAATCTCAAGGTACCATCATTATTTTTGACGAAAAGTACTAGAGCTCCCCAAAGTGACATGCTTGGACAAATGTATTTTTTCTCTTGTAATTCCTTCAATTGTATTTTAATTTTAGCTAGTTCACGGACACTCATGTGATACGATGCTCTAGATAGAGGAGTAGCCCCAAGAAAAAGTTTAATGGTAAAATCTATGTCTCTTTTAGGAGGTAGTCTAGTAAGTTCCTAAGCCTTGAGGAAAAAAATCAACAAAGCCTTGCACAATGGGAAGATTCCATAAGGTGGCAGTATTCTATTTAATTTTTGTATACCCTAATTGCACTACATAAACTTGACACCCCTTCCTAATACATTTCGCCAGTTGTAATTTTCTAAAGGGTCCTAGCTTCACAGGGCTTTTCATCCCCTACACCTCTTGTTTCATTCCTTCCTCATTCAAATAAATAATTGTTTTATCTTTAAAATTTATAAGGTACCATCGTTTTTCCAACAAGTCGATGCTGATTAAAATTTCATATGATCCTATGGGTAGAAGATTTAAACTTATAGTTATTAGCTTATCTTCCAACACTACTAGATAACTACTTAGCTTAGTTGTCACCCTTCTTTTAGCTCCCATGGCTAGTTGTGTCATCCATGGTTTTTAGATTTAATTGATTGCAAACGACACTTTTCCACTATATTTAGGCTGATATAAATTAGGCTAGCCCATCAATCAATTAAAATAGACACAACGCGGTTAAATATTTTACCTTCAAACTTTATCATGGTTGGTTGATATTTTGCTTCATGGTCTTCCAGTGCAGCATTAATTCTAGCTAGAAATATTCCTACATCCCCCACTGTAGATGATTCTTGAATATGGGCTACCAATTCTATTCCTTTTCGGTAAAGATAATTTTTGACATGATGTGGTCCCCCACATCCCCAACAATACAATGGGGGTTTGGTTTCTATTTCGAGTTTAGATTTATTAGACTGGTTAGTAGTGTTTAATTCATTTTGTGGCTTAGATTTTTGATGGATCTTTCTTGAATTCTTGTTTTGCAGATTTTTGTAAGAACCTTTAAAATTTGAGGATTTAAAGCCTTTAGCATTATGCACCTATTTCTGCCCTTTATTTTCCATCCACTTTTTACTACTGCCTCCTTTATGTTTGATCTATTGATGGCATATCCAGGTTTTTCTAATAACTTCCTCCATAGCTTGGGGATTGTCAAATTCCAACCGTTCCTTCATTAATGTAGGTAAGTTGTTGATAAACCATTGGACTTTCCCTTTTTCTTCACGTATATATGAAATGTATGTCAGTGGTGAGGTGAATTTCATTATAAATTCGTCCGTAATAATTTTCCCCAATCTAGGATCATGAAATTCCTTTTTCTTTTCATCATAAAATTGTTTATTTAGGTATTTATCCGTAAAATGTCTTTGGAAATATTCCAAGGTTACTTCATGTTCATCAATTTCTTGTATTGTCTTCACCTCTTCCCACCATAAGGTGGCTTTTACTTGTTGTTGGTAAATTTCCAACTGAGCCTTCAGGTTGTGATCATATTTAGAAATATGAATATACTTGTTCATATTAACGAGATAAGTGTCAATGACTTTATTTTTCTCACCATCAAACATTGGAGGTTTAGTTTTCTTAAATTCTCCCTGCAAACCAAATTTCTATCTTTTAGGTCCTTTATGTCAAGAAACATTATCAAATTCTTCCGCATTATTTTCTTGATCTCCTTAAGATTCTATATTATAATCTCTTTGTCTATGTGCCCCATCCCTATTTCCATGGTCACTGATTGGAATAGGGTGTCTGTGGTTTTATCTATCGAAAAGTCTCTTCATAATCTTATCTCATTCTTGAATTGGTCTTTCATTATCGAATCTCAATATTTTCATCTCACTTTTTAACTATTGCATTGTTTCGAACAATGCAAGGTTGGTGTTTCGAGATTCCTCCCCCAGGTTGACCCACATCTTTGAGTTAGCTTCTGCAATTAGCACTAGGCCAACTCCAACCGTTGGCCTTACTGGTTGTGTATGCCCAACTCTCCTCATGATGTTCCTTTTCCACTCTTTGTTAACACAAATAAATTCTAATAATTCCTTATCACCCAAAGAGGCCATAATGTTGGAACTTGTCTCTAATACCACTTGTCACATACCTCTAACGACAACTCAACAATTTAATTTAAATATCAGTAATTAAATGTCAAAAAGTAATTTTTTTTATATATATTAATGTCTCTATTACATGAATTACAATACACAAAGATTACTCCCTTTCACTAAAGAGCTTATGCATTAAATTTATCATGTTATCTGAGGGTCAATCTTTCGATTGACTCATTAAGCATTAGGTCTCGAACTTCAGTTAAACACAAGATATGGCTAGGATTATGTTGTGTATATCAATAGGATGTGTCTAATCCACCTTGGTATTGTTGGAGATGGTCCCCGTACACTCTACATGGCCTATATGGACCGTCCACTTCGTGGTTTCCACCCTGAGATCTGCCACCAAATTGACAACTCACTAGATTTGTGATCTATTGATGGTGTTGATTTCCTGGAGAGGTTAGAGAAAAACTAACCTATCCTCCTCTTGTTCTCTGACCTCATTTTCATGCATGTCTTTTTGGTTTCTTACTCATTGCTACTAGCGATGGTTTCATGCCCAGGAAAATGCCTCATTGGACATCTTTACCATGGTATTTGAGTTATCTTCAGAGTTATCTGGTAGATGTTTTGAGAGCATTTTCTTTATCGAGGGTTTCCTCATTTTACTAACTTTTTTTTTTGTTCTTTTTCTATTTGGTTGCAAACCCTTAGTCAAGGTTGTTACTGTTCCAGGTGCATTGTCTTTTCGACCTCTTATCCAAAGGGTCACATCGTTGCCTAGAACCCTTGTACAATTGTTCGTTCTCGACATGGTCATTTGGGGTTTCCACCATTTCCATTTGACATTTTCTACAAAAAAATATCATTTATGGAGTTTTTGTCCCTAGACTAATGTTTCTAAGTGGGGTTTCCTCCCGAGAAAATTATCTATACTATAACATAAGTAATTATAACATAAATAATAGAGTTTCAAGTCCATCTTCATTTTTATTATATAAATAAAATATTAAATAGCATCCATTAATATCTTAACTTTTAAAGGTAATATAGACACAATAAATTTTAATACATATATATATTCCTTTTCAATTTTTTAGTATGTGAAATTTAAGTATGGTTTGAACATGTGATTTAGATATCTAAGGAAGTTAGTGGTGTGGATATTATCCATTGATTTATTCATGTAATGGCCACTTAGCATCTTTCAATTTATACCACCTTATCCAAATTTGTAATTAGCAAAATGATTAAAATAGCCAATTCCAATAGGGGACACCTATCCACGTAATAGACAATTATAATAAAATATAAATCGTAAATATAAAAAAAACATGTAAATTAAAAATATATTTTACTCTTTATCTTTATATATATATATATATATATATATATATAAACATAAAAAAACATGTAAATTAAAATTATATTTTACTCTTTAAATTTAGATATATACATAATTGAAAAAGATCACCAATTCAAAACTTTATGGACAAAAACCCATTTATGTTAAGGGATGGTCTCGCCCAGATCATGTGTGATTATAGGCTGATCTTGAGGGCTTAAATACTCTTGGCTTCTCAAGCCAAAAAATCTGTAATTATCTTTGAAGGACACACCCAACTTGACAAACAAATATATATAATATTTTCATCTTTAACTTTTGCAACTATTTATTATTTTTCAATATATATATTTTAAACAATTATAACGGAAATATAATATTTTAAACAACTAATATGTAAGAAAAACATAAATACACCAAAAAAAACATACATATTAAAAAATATTTTTATATATATATATATATATATATATATATATATATGTATATGTATATAACAATTTCTCAAGATTTATTATAGTTTTAGCCAAATCCTCCGACTTCCATTTAAGCTAGGGTACCATAAGGATGTTGAGTCTTGGCTAGACCATTGGTGTTAAAGGAGGAGGTAGTCTTGGAGAAAGATGATAATACTAAAAGCATTATTTCTCCATATATAAGGATAAGTAGTGAGATGATAACGAATTAGAGAGGAAATGTAGCTAAAGTATTATAAGGAGGTGATCAACTCCAAACTTTATAATTGGAAATATATCCTTCCTTTCCTTACGAGTGCAAGAAAATGAGCATTGCTAAGCTAAGAACTAATTCTCATGAGCTTCAAAGTGAAATTAAGCGTTGGTCAATTCACAAAACATCTTGGAGAAAAATTATCACCTCTGCTATATTAAGAGGGTGGAAAGTGAAAAGAAAAAAACTTTCTCTTGGATTGCGTAACACTTAGTCACATGAGTTCTAATTTTCAAAATCTTTCTCACACTACCAACTTTTTTTACTTGTTAAATAGTCAACACTATAGTAATTTAAGAATGATTTTCTCTCTATTTTAGACCATAAAGATAAAATATTAAAAAATCTCAATTATTCTTTTAATCTCACTATTATCATAATCAACATAACTTTTTATTATTTTTTATTATATATATATATAATTAATTTAATACCAAATTTTATTTTTAAAATTTTATACCAATGCATTGCATGTATACGTGGAGACGGGCTGGGATGCAATGCAATTAGACGTGTGGATCTTATCTTATTAAGAATATATAATAATAAAAAAAATATTGTCGGGTGCATGAAACTTTTTATTAGAATTTTGATGGCCATTCTGAAGTCACCGCATTACATGTATACGCGGAGACGGGCTAGGGTTGCAATGCAATTAGAACGTCAACGCAATTAAAATATAAAATTCGGATCTTATGGGGGCATGAAAGGTGAAAGCAATTAAAATATAAAATTCGGATCTTATGTATATAAAAAAAATATTGTCGGGTGCATGAAACCTTTCATTCGATTTATATTACTTTACATAAAACTTATGTTATTTTTTATTTACGTAAAACAATTTTTAATATTTTAATAATATTTTTCATTTGTACTTGTTTATCTTTATCTTCAAAAATTTTCTATCTATACTATATCTACAAAAATATATATTCTGATTTTCAAATTTGTTTATTTTTTATTTAGATAAAATAAATTTTAATTTTTAATAATATTTTTCATTTGTAATTGATTATTTATATCTTCAAAAATTTTCGATTTATACTATATCTACAAAAATATATACATATTTATTCTTATTTTCAAATTTGTTTACATGTATACGTAGAAACAGACTAAGGCCGCAATGGAATTACACGTGAGCAAAATTCGATCTTATCTTATCTTATCTTGTGGTAAAGTTATTATGAAGAACAAAAATATATTGAAAGAAGGCAAAAGTATATGAAAGGAAAAATGAATATTTTATTTCATGGAAAGTTTCAAACGCCGTCCCGATTTTGGAATTTTGTAAAAATGTATCGTACGTGCTCTCCTCTTTTTGGAATTTTCGAAGAAGGCAACAAATTTTAAGGGAAAGTATCAAATGACGTCCCCGTTTTTGGAATTTTGTAAAAATATTTTTTTGGAATTTTCGAAGAGGGCAACAAATTTTATAAAATTATCCTTACAGGAATACCTTACCTTTCCATGATATTATGAGAATAATTTTTTGTTTGATACTTGACATTTACTTCTCGGAATTTGATACACGGTGGGCGAACGACACATTTGATATCGGAAATATAGATTTGCTGAGTTGGCGCAATTTTTATGGAAAAGAAAACTGATTGAACTACTCATAAATTCAGGATAGCTATAAGTAGCTGTAGACCTTCTCCCTTTCCAAACATAGAGTTCAGTGCTTAGTGCTTAGGAAGGGTGTGTGCGATATGGCTTTTCGTCACTCTCTAGCTTTGCCTGCAACATTCACATTCGCTGATGGATCCCGCAGCAACTGTCCTGTGTCTTCTCTGGTGTTTCTTCATGATATGGTTTTTGCGCAAGAGAAGCACTAGTGCCACGCTGCCACCAGGACCCTATGCATGGCCCATCATAGGAAATCTCCACCAATTAATACTGCCCGCACCCTATGCATGGCCCATCATAGAAAATCTCCACTAATTAATACTGCCCGCTGACCATTCTCTTAGAGGCCTTGTTGACAAATATCGTCCCATTCTCTTTCTGCGCTTAGGCTCTCTCCCTACCGTCGTCGTTTCTTCTTATGAAACGGCCAAAGAGTTTCTCAAAACTCATGACTTGATTTTTTCCAGCCGACCCCCAACCGCCGTTGGGAGATTGAAGATAAAAATCGGACTTGAATTGAAAAATGAGGAGTTACAGCTCACAGGTGAGTACCGGAGACTCCACTCAAACAAAGAGAACTCTCTCCGTACACTCTACTTACATCAAATGAGAAATTACATCATTAAGTACATTACTAGAACTCAGGATGTTGCAACCAAACTCCTGAACTCTAGGAACAAATCCTAAACTAAGTAGATGCGTTACAACTTGTGTAATCATTTCTCCAATAATACAAAATAATATTAATTATTTTCATCTCTCCCCCTTAATGGAGAAAGGATTATCCTGAACTCCTAGCATCCCTCTAAACAATTCAAAATTTACATGCCCAAGAGGCTTAGTAAACATATCAACCAAGCTATCACAAGTTTTACAATATTCAACACATATCTCTTTTGACTATAGTTTCTCTCGATGAAGCAGAGCTACAGTGCTCTGCTTTTTGCTGCTCCATGCTATGACCCTAGATCCAATGCTCAATGCGTAACTTGTGATAGATCTTCGATCATCCAAGTTACCTTCCCAATCGGAATCTGAAAAACCTGCTAGAATAACATCAGAAGTGTCAGTGTACAGAATGTCATAATTAATACTACCACTAAGATACTTCAACACCCTTTTTGCTGTAATCCAGTGACTTTTGAGTGGTTTTGACATGAACTGGCTCAACACACTAACAAAGTATGCCAAATCTGGTCTAGTTGTAGTGAGATATATCAAACTGCGAACTAGCTCTCTGTACATGGTAGCATCCACCTCTTTAGTACTGTCGTCACTGCTCAGCTTTCAGTTTTGCTGTAATTGCTGCTGATTGGCACTGCTCCATTCTGAACCTTTACATCAAGCCTCTGGCATACTTCCCTTGAGTAAGAAAGGTTTGTCCAGAGTCTTTCCATCTCATACACTTGTGACATATGATTTTTTTGATCGGATTGTTAACATTCCGTGTTACAATCATATCATCTACATACAAAGAAATCAAAATAACTTGCCTTTGTTTATTAAACTTGGTATAGAGATTTGGATCATTTAAGCTCCTATGAAAGCCATGCTGTACAAAAAATGAGTCAATTTTCTCATACCACAACCTGGGTGATTATTTTAAACCATAAAGTGCCTTTTTCAATTTACACACAAGATGTTCCTTCCCCTTTTTCATCAAACCTTCAGGCTGTACTAAATAAATTTCTTCCTTCAAGTCACCATTCAGAAATGCAGACTTAACATCTAGCTGATGTAGCCACCATTTGTGTTTTGTTGCTAAGGAAATTAGCATTCTAAGGTTGTTTAATTTGGCTACAGGAGCAAAGGTGTCATAAAAATCTATTCCCTCTTGTTGTGAGTAAGCCTTTGCTACCAGTCTAGCTTTAAGTTTCTCTATACTCCCATCTGCATTTATTTTTGGTTTATACAACCATTTCCATCTTATGGGGGTTTTACCTTGAGGCAATTCAACCAAATCCCAAGTATGATTTTTGTTTATTGATTCTATTTCCTCATACATTGCAGCCCTCCATGCATCAGATTTACTTGCTTCCTCATAATTTGTAGGTTATACAATGTTTAAAAACTTTGACATTAATGCATAGTCTTTCAATTTAGAAGGTAATCGAGTATTCCTATTTGATCTCCTTGGTAGGGGACTTACCTCAAATCTGTCAATTTCAGCATTTTCTGGGCTTGCATTATTGATTGCATTTCTTGTTACTTCTTCTTCTTGTTTCTGCTCCTTCTCTTCATCTTCCTCACTATTTTCTTCCATTAACAATGGAATGTCCCAATCACTGTTAGAGTCATCCTTTCCTTCTTCAGCCTGTTCTAGTTCTAACATTGTAAATTACCCAAGATTCCCAAGATTGAAAGGACCAACATGTTCACCCTCCATAAGTCACATAAGGCCTTCAACCAGATCAGAAACGAACTGGAAGCTCCGTGTCTGTTCCTAATTTCCATAGACTATCAACGGCTCCTTGCGCAAAGCCTGAGCAACAAAATTACTTACAACCCGACCATCATCAAGGCACATTCGCGGACTGTATGTATTGAAAATTCGAGCAATCCGAACCTCAACATTTGCTCCCATAGTCAGAGTTTCGGCTATTCTCTTACCCTCATCATAGCAACTGTGGACGCCGATGGGATCAACATTGCCCTAGTAAGCTTCAGTTTGAGGATGTTCATAAACCTCACTAGTACTTGCAAGCAGAAAACATGCCCCAACATGCTTGGCAAGTCTGGATATGTTCAAGATTCCCACATCATTAGTTTTGATAGTCTTCATAGGATTGTGTTTGTAATGCACAGGGGAAGCGGGGCAAGCCAAATGGTAGATCTGATCAACCTCCAACAATAAGGGTTCCACAACATCATGCCTTATCCATTCAAACCTCGGATTGACAAAATGATGCAAAACATTCTCCTTCCTTCATGTGAACAAATTGTCGACAACAATAAAACTATCGCCTCTTGCCATGAGCTTGTCAAGTAGATGACTAGCAACAAAGCCAGCTCCACCCATCACAAGAACTTGCAGGGATTTTCTCTTCAAACCTAGGGGCACTTTAGCCCCCGAATTCACCATTGAACCTGAATGATACTCAGCAAACCGAGAAACAAGAGTCTCATAAACAACCCGATGAGGTTTGTCGGGCACAAACCTTCCATTTTAATTAACATTAGAAGCCAAAAAACCAGGTTGAAGGATAAAGAAAGTCGATTCCTATCAAAATAAACAGCAGCTGCTGCTCCCTGAGCAAATAATCCACTGGCCTAATAATAAACCACGTCTTTTCTGGCTTAAGAGAGTACTCATCACATTTATTCATATTGGACTCATAAAATTTCTGTTCCTTTGATGAATAAGTCTTCAATGAGCACCACCGGGCAAGTGTGATCTGCTGCCACCAAATAGATTAGGAACTCTGATGCGCCACCACCGGGCAAATCCGATCTACTACCACCGAACATATCAGGAACTCCAATGCGCCACCACTGGGCAAATCTGATCTGTTGCCACCGAATAGATAAGGAACTCCAATGTGCCACCACAGGGAAAAATCCGATCTCCTACCGTTGAACAGATCAGGAACTCCAATGTGCCACCACTGGGAAAATCTGATCTGCTGCCACCGAACAGATCAGGAACTCCAATGCACCACGATTGGGCAAGTTCGATATGTTGCCACTGAGTACATCAGGAACTCCAATGCGTCACCACCGAGCAAGTCCGATCTGCTGCCACCGAGTAGATCAGGAACTCCAATGCGCCACCACCGGGAAAATCTGATCTGCTGCCACTGAACAGATTTGAAATTTCAAAGTGCCACCATTGGGTAAGTTCGATCTAAAAAAATTGCAGATTTTCCACAGATAAAGAGGCTGGCGCTTCTCAACAGCAAAATACCTGTGCCGAAAACAAAATCGACGTGTCTTATGAAATTGACACGATTAACGCTTGATTTTTCATGCAAATAGCACTTCCTGGCGCGCTGGCGCGACTATCGCTCTCAAAACCGTGCCAAATGGTGCGACTCTTCCTTAATAAAACACGCCAACCCTTCTTTACCCTCAAAAATGGCGCGACTGTTCGCGATGAAACTGCACCGACCCTATTTTCTGCTCAGAGATGATCAGTCATCTGAGACCTGTCTTCAAGCGTTACTGCAGTCCACCTGATTCTACGAATGCTTCTGCACACTCCACCGTCCCTACAGTTCTGTAACCAATGATGCATCTTAAAAAAAAAAAAATTAAGGTTATCCTTACTATGTGCTCTGATATCAAGATAAGAATCAGACTTGAATTGAAAAAGAAGGAGTTACAACTCACAGGTGAGTACTGCACCTGGAGACTGCACTGAAACAAAGAGAACTCTCTCCGTACACTCTACTTACATCAAATGAGCAATTACATCATTAAGTACATTACTAGAACTCATGAAGTTGCAACCAAACTCCTAAACTCTAGGAACAAATCCTAAACTAAGGAGATACGTTACAACTTGTGTAATCATTTATCCATTAATACAAAATAATAGTAATTATTCTCAACTCCCCCCCTTAATGGAGAAAGGATTATCCTGAACTCCTAGCATCCCTCTAAACAATTCAAACTTTACATGCCCAAGAGGCTTAGTAAAGATATCAGCCAAATTATCACAAGTTTTACAATATTCAACACATATCTCTTTTAAATGTAGTTTTTCTCGATGAAGCAGAGCTACAGTGCTCTACTTTTTGCTGCTCCATGTTATGACCCCGGATCTAATGCTGAATGTGTAACCTGTGATAGATCTTCGATCATCCAAGCTACCTGCCCAATCAGAATAAGAAAAACCTACTAGAATAACATCAGAAGTGTCAGTGTACAAAATTCCATAATTACTAGTACCACTAAGATACCTCAACACCCTTTTTGCTATGATCCAGTGACTTTTGAGTGGTTTTGTCATGAACCTGGATTGGCTCGATTTGCAAGGTATCAAGCGCCGCATGAAGAAAATTCATAAAACATTCGATGAATTTGTGGACAAACATAATAGATGACCATGTTAATGTGAATCGTCTCTAGAAAGAGGTTGTAGATGCAGAGCCTCATGTTCAAGACTTCGTGGATGTGCTACTCCACATGGCTAAGGCAGACACCAAAATTACATGGGAAACCATCAAGGCTGTTGTGATTGTATGCCTCGACCCTCATTCTTAGGCTATTCTGCTTGTATGCTTCGACCCTCATCTTAGGCTGTTGTGCTTGTATGCCTCGACCCTCATTCTTAGGCTGTTGTGCTTGTATGCCTCGACCCTCATTCTTAAACTTCTGTCATTCATCATTTCTTTTGCACTAATTGGATTTGCATTTGTGCAGGACTTGTTCGGTGCTGGCTTGGATAGAATATCAATTGCGTTAGAATGGGCAATGAGAAAGCTGCTCAGACATCCCCTCGTAATGAAAAAATTAAAAGAGGAAATCGAATCGGTCATTGGCCAACACTGGAAAGTAAAGGAGTCCGATCTAGTAAACACGAAATACCTCCACTGTGTGGTGAAAGAGACTCTGTGGCTATACCCAGCGGAACCATTAGCGATTCCTCATGAATCTGCAAAGACTGTGACAGTAGGAGGATAATTTATCCTTAAGAAAGCAATGTTGATTGTGAACGTGTGGGCTATGGGAATGGATCCTAAGGTGTGGGTGGCAGATGCTTCTGAATTCAAGCCAGAGAGATTCATGGAAGACAAACATGTCAATCTAACAGATCCATCAAATTTTAATATGATACCATTCGGTGCAGGAAGAAGAGGATGCCCAGGAGCATCCATGGCTATTCCCATGGTTCAGCCTGCATCGGCTCAGTTGTTACACACTTTTGATTGGAGAGTGGATGCTGATCCATCCCAGTTGGATATGAAGGAAGCATGTGGATTGACCATTCCAAGGAAAGTTTTTCTCTATGCTTTTCCAAAGTTGAGCATTAGCTTTCCAATGTAATACCTGGGAGGATACAAGCGAAGATGCCTTTTATCCGTTGGTCATGGTTTATATGTTTCAATAAGGGACAGATCTCTACAATATTCTCCTAATCAATTCTGTAGTTAAAACTGTAATGTGTTGGTTGGTTGCCATTCCTATATTCTAAGAATCTGTTCAATCACAATATACTTTTATATATGTAATAGTTTCTCCGTGAATACAAGTAAGTGTTGTGGTGTAGTCTTCTGAGAAAGCCACTTTCTCACAAGACATATGCATCCTTTGTTCAATTCCAACTTGGCCATTCCTTTTTATGAGCAATATTTTTGCAGCTTCTTTTTTTAATTTTGTAGGATTATTATAAATATTATTTTTAATTTTGTAATATTATAATAAATATTATAAGTCACAGAGCCTTATTTCAAATAAGATGTTCAGATTTTAGAATTTTGGATTTCAGTTTGATAAAATATTTTTGGGAGTATAATCAGGAAAAATGGTTTGGATTAATTTTAAATATTAATTTTGTATATTATTACCTTTTAATAAGTGAAAAATAGTCTAGTTTTTAATATTAAAATTAAGGATTATGTTGCTACAAAATTGATATACAAAAACTATTAACTATACATATTATGAAATGTTTAATTTTAAACTAGTATAATATGGAATAGATTAATATATATTTTGCATATATGTAAATTAGGATGAAATTATTCTACAAAAGATAAGTAAAGTTTGACAATTTATATTTTACTAAAAAAATCTTGTCATTGAGTTATGAAGTAGTAATTTTGGTAGGACTTGTTCAAATCATATTTAAAGTTTGCCCATATACAACTAAATGGATGTCACAACCCAATTACAAATTGTTTAGTACAATGCACATTGACCAATTTGGCATGTCATTTAACATGATGTTAAACTCCTGCCTAGGCAGGCACTAATAATGTGAAATTTGTGAGCGATTTTCTTGCATTCCTTTTTGCCTAATTATTCATCCATTCTCCATCTCATAACTTGTTCATGTTTTAAAAAATAGATGCACAAACAATATTTATTAATGCTTCTTTGGTTTTTCTAAAAATTATGATACATTATAATTTTGAAAAATAATGTAAAAATAAGAATTCAAGTACAATGAAGAAGAGCTACTCTCTAATTATATGAAAACTTGCATGTAAAAACTAGAGTTCCAATATATGATAAAATTAATATATATATATATATATATATATATATATATATATATATATATATATATATATATATATATATATATATATATATATGATAGAAAATTTAATCATAATGAATAAAGGAAGTATGCATATAAGTTTTATATTATTAATTTAGGGTATGGTATTATATTATTAAGAAATCATAAAAGCACCTCTCATAAAAATATAATCATTTCATATAATATTGACATTTTGTTTTAATGTAATATCATTCTTATTACTAAAACTTTTGTGTAGATAAATAGATAACGATGAGAATGAATAACCTTTGTTCTATACATAATAAATGGACAAATTTATATGGTTTTGTTTGAATTATATTTAGTTAAAAGATTCCCCAGAGAAAATTATCTATTCTATAAATAGTATCTATTCTATAAATAGTAGATGAAAAAAAAAAAAAAATTAATCATAAAAATATAAATAAATACAAATAAAATTATTTACTCAAGTTAAACAAAGGTTATCTTTCTTAGAATTAGAAAACTTATAAATAAATCTCAACCAAAAATACATGTAAATGAAAATCTATATGCATAAAAATATATACATTACCAAAAAAAAAAACATAATACATGTAAGGAGAAAGGATTCTATAAAAAATACTCAATGCAAATATAAATAATTTTTTGTTCTTAATCCCACAAAATTTTATTATTATATATATATATATATATATATAAAATATAATATTTGTCTTTCTCCATAATTTTTTTGTGAATATTGAATAATTGAATAATTAAATATCAATAATACATTTTGTATACAAAGTCAAAGTGATGCAACTAAATCAAACAAACAAACAAATTTGGACACAACCAAATAAATATTTATTACTAAGGTTAGTATTAAAAGATAAGTATACAAAATCTTAACCCAATTTATCTTTTGTAAAGGATTACTGTGGAATTTTACTAATTCGCTAAAAACAAATCAATGTTAACATATAAAATATTGGTTAACTCATGTAAGAATGCCTTTTCCTAATAATTTGCAGTGACTCATAGATAACATTAATTAATTATTTTATATATATATATATATATATATATATATATATATACAAGCGTCCTAAAATTGCAACTGTTTCGCAAACTTTGCAAGTATGTTATGGTAGAGTACTAAGTTTACAAACAACTGACCCCGTGGTCTAATGGTAAAGTGCTTGGCTAATAAGTTGGAGGTTGCGGGATCAAACCTCACCGCCATATTCTAATTCCATGATCATTGAGTTGAGAGGTTCATTCTACAACACTATATGAAGAGATGTATAAATATAAATTAGTCCATTCATCCATTCCCCTTTAAAATAAAAATAAAAATAAAATAATATCGCCTATAATAAATAAACAAGTGTTGTAGTGAAATCTCTTAAGCGAGTCACTTTTTTACAGGATATCAACACTTACAGGATATCAACACTTTTTTAAATTCCAACTTGGCAATTACTTTTTATTAGAAATAGTTTTCCACTATGCCAATTACTGTTTATTAGCCACCCTTTTCCCCATGTACTACCTGATTCTAGAACTTGTTTGTTAATCTTGTATGATTATTATAAATATTATAACACACATAGCCTATTTCGAAATACGCTTTTCATATTTTTAACTTTTGGACTTCAATTTGATAGAATATTTTTGGTAGTATATTTAATTTGATAGAATAGTTAATTTGATAGAATAGTTTTTGGTAGTATAATTAGAAAAATCGTTTCGATTGATTTCAAATATTAATTTTGTAGACTAATTTTTTTAACAAGTGTTTAGTAATCTAGTCACTACAACTAAAAATTAAGAATTATGTTTCTAGTAAACTTGCATATAAAAGCTACAAGCCATATATATAAAGTGTACTATGAAATATTTAAATTGGTATTAGTATAATATGAAATAAATGAATATATATTTTTCTTATATGTAAAAATTAGTATTCTATGAAATTATTTTACTAAACAAAATTGTATTGATGTTTATATGCCAACGTTTGAGAGTTTATATTTTGCTAAAAAAAAATTGTTATTGAATTATGAAGTAGTAACTTGGTAGGACTTGTTTAAATCATATTTACATTATGTGCATACACAACTAAATGGATGTAAAATTATCATAGATTGTAAATTTTAATAATAATGGAAAAGTAGGAATTCAAGCAGAGTGGAGAAGAGTTACTTTCTAATTATATCAAAATTTCATTCTAAAATTGGGGGTTCCAATAAATGATAAAATTAGGAGTAGTCAAATTCAAGGGTAAAATAAAAATGAAATAAGAATGTCTTGTCTATTTAATTTATAGACTTGTACATATAAATTAGGAAGGAAATTTAATCATAATGAATTAAGTACCCATATAACTTTTGTATTTTTTTTTTGGTAAGTCAAGGATCTATTCATTAATCAAAGTGAGGGTACATAGTTATCAAAATGTAAATAGTGTCACCCCTACTAGATTTGTTGCCCATTGCTATCACAATATTACAAAAAAATGAAAGCAAAGACAGATTAGATGTCCAAAGGCTGACAAGCCAAAAGCACCAAGATACAAACAAAACTATAATAACACCTATGACCATGCCTAATCATGAGAAGTAATTGACAATGCAAATATAAACAATTTCTTGTTCTCAATCCCACAAAACTGTATTCTATGTATGTATGTATCCATAGAGCATATAATGTTTGTCCCACTCCATAATCTTATTTGTGAGTATAGAATGATTGAATGATTGGATACCTATAATGCATTTTGCATGCAAAGTCAAAGTGATGCAACTAAAAAAAACAAATTTGGACACGACCAAATAAATATTTATTACTATGAAATGTTAGTATTAAAGGATAAGTATAAAAAAGTTTAGACCAAATCCTCTTTTGTAAAGACTTATTCCTTTACTATGGAATTTTACTGATTGGTTGAAAAATAATAAATGTTAAGATATAAAATATTGGTTAACTAATGTGAGAATTCATTTTCCTAACAATTTGCAGTAACTCATATCAATTCAAGCCTACGAGATAAATACATAACATCATATATATATATGAATACCTACATGATGAAATTGGAATTGTTTCACAAAATTTGTATGTTATTGTAAGTACTAAGTTCCAATTACAATATAAAATTTTGCATAACAAAATATTCATTCAAGAAAAAATTGATAATACAGATGTCTTGGTCACATTCCTTACATATTTTTTTATTAACTCTACTTCTCTATACTTTTTGTTTTCATCGCTTCTTATTCATATTCAAAATATGGGTGGTTACATAAGACTAGAGTGGGTTAATTAACTACATTTTTATTTGGCCCCCCCACGATCATTGAGTCGAGATTCATCCATTCCCCTTTAAAATTAAAAAAAAAAAAGGAGAGAGTTAAAAGTAATGTCACTCATAGTAAATAAATAAAGTGAGTACAAGTAAGTGTTGTGGTGCAATCTCTTGAGTGAGTCACTTTCTCATAAGAGATCAACATCTTTGTTCAATTCCAACTAGCCAATTACTTTTTATTAGCAATAATTTTAGACTATGCCAATTTCTCTTTATTAGCAACCCTTTCCCCCATGTACTACATAATTCTAGAATTTATTTTTTAATTTTGTAGGATTATTATAAATATTATAACATGCATAACCCTATTTCACAATATGCTTTTCATATTTTTAACTTTTGGACTTCAATTTGATAGAATAGTTTTGGTTATAATTAGAAAAATGGTTTGGATTGATTTCAAATATTAATCTTGTACATTACTTTCTTTAACAAGTTCTTAGTAATAGCGTCACTGCAGCTAAAAATTAAGAATTATGTTGCTAGAAAATTTGCATATAGAAGCTACAAGCGATACATATGAAACATACTATGAAATATTTAAATTGATATTAGTATAATATGGAATAGATTAATATATAGTTTTCATATATGTAAGTTAAAATTATTATTCTATGAAAATATTTTACAAAACAAAATTGTATTGATATTTATATGACAAAGTTTGACAATTTATATTTCCCTACAACAAAAAAATGTAATAAAGTTATGAAGTAGTAACTTTGGTAAGACTTGTTCAAATCATATTTATAATACGTGCATATACAACTAAATGGATGTCTCAATTGAATTTCAATTCTTTTAGTACAATGCATAATGATCAATTTGGCATGTCATTTAACATGATGTTAAACTCTTGCCTAGGTAGGGACTAATAATGTGAAATTTGTGAGGGATTTTCTTGCATTTCTTTATGCCTAATCATTCAACCATTGATCATCTGATAGCATGCTTTAAAAAATAGATGCATAAATAATATTTATTAATGCTTCTTTGGTTTTTCTAAAAATTATCATACATTGTAACTTTGAATAATAATGGAAAAGTAGGAATTCAAGTAGACTGGAGAGGAGCTACTTTCTAATTATATAAAAATTTCATTTTAAAATTGGGTGTTCAAATAAATGATAAAATTAGAAGGACTAGTCAAATTCAAGAGTAAAATAAAAATGAAATAAGAATGTCCCACCTATTTAATTTACAGACTTCTATATATATATATTAGTTAGAAAATTTAATCATAATGAATAAAGTATCCATATAACTTTTGTATTTTTTTTGTAAGTCAAGGATCTATTAATTAATCAAAGTGAGAGTACATAGTTATCAAAATGTAAATAGTGTGACCCCTACTGATTTGTTGACCAATTCTATCACCATATTACGAAAAAATAAAAGCAAATACAGATTAGAGGTCCAACGACTCACACGCCAAAAGCACCAAAAGACAAACAAAACCAGAGTAGCAATTGTGATCATGCTTAATCATGAGAAGTAATTGACATTGGATTGTTCAACCCAGTCCCTAGAGAGGGAGGGGTGAAATATGAACACTAAACATGTTGCTTGAACTGAGATAGAAACGTTTCAAACTTCTCAGCCTTTTTTGAAAGCATATTTTGACCCCTCCAAACAACCACAATCCTTTCTCTAACATGGCATTGAAAGTAATGGAGCTGATTTAGCATGGAGATGAAAACCTCGTGATATTCTTTTATGATCTTCTTGTATGCACCTAGGTGATCTAGAATAGACTAGAACATGTCACGAAAGGCATTAGAGTGAATTTTTTAGCCAACAACTCATGTGTGCCCTTATCTATAGCTCCGACCCCACACACCTGCTCCACCCCCATGAGCCACACTACATGTCTTACCTCCTCCATCTGCACATCAGCCCTACATTGAGATCACACCACCTCTGTGAGCTCTTGATGACACTATGATCATAACCATAATAGTACAGCCACCCCACTTGGAATTCTCCACACCCCTACACCCATAGCGCCATATTCTAATCGATGCTAATTCCCCCTGACTAGGCGAAGCTCACCTCTACATGGGCTGGAAACAAGAATTACATGGCACAAGTCATATAGTAAATGCCAAAGAAGACGCCCCCAGGACAGGATTCACAACGTTCTGCAGAACCTCCCGATAAGTTGTGAACCAAAGTGTGTTAGATGCCCACCCCAATTAAACACACATAAGCCTTCCCCTAAGAAATGAAAACCACCACACATCCGCTAGGAAGGAGGTGAGGACACCCAAAAACAAGAACCATGCCAACTAGATTGATGTCTCTTCCACTCCACTAATGGGGGAAGCACTTGGGAAAATAGGCATGGCTAAAATGGCTTGATGCCAGAGCACAGATATATTAGAGACAAACCTAAGCTAATTAGGAGCCAAAATGACCTCCACTAGACATCCCTACAACCTCCAAGTCCAGTTGCTTCTCACCCAGTGATGCATCTCGAAATTTGAGTCTAAGACCTGAAAAAGAGAAAACACTATAAGATTACCAGTGGAAGAAATACCAAAAAGCCATTCCAAACATGGAAAACACCTAGGGAAAATTCTATCATACAATTAAAGTAGTTAAACTAAGACCGCGCATATTACCATGCAAATTTCCCTCAATCGGTTGACAAAAGTGAGGAACCATGCACAAACAGAACCACCACTCCTAGACCACCTAAGGGTCAAAGAATCGAGAAAGACTAACATTGTTCATGCTAAACTCTACTAGCCTCCACACTATTAATGCAATATAATATTTGATAACCCAAAATTTGGTCATCAATCAACTTATCTAACCAACACACATTCTCATGGAGGATGAATGAAGGCTCGCATGTCGCACCATCCCCTCAGCTTACACCTTACAAAACTACAGGACTGGTGATCTATCCTCCTTCTGATCTTCCTTATGTAAACATTCATTGCACATGTGTCGAATCTGTCTCAAAGTTTGTCACACCCATTGGGGAATCTTCCTATTTAACCACTATCTAGCATAACTCATCAAGTTGATTGTTTCGAGAACTAAAACACTAGTCATAAAGAAGTTCTTTACTTTGTTTATCACTTCCCTAGTTGGGAATCTTGTTGGTTACCTCATTTCCATGTCTTCTCTCATGTTCTTTGACTACATACTCAAAGGAATATAAATGAGAATGGATTTTCTCACTAATAAGCTCCAAACTCTAGTTGTTGATATCCTTTTCTGGAGGAGATCCATTAATAATCTAGAGCACAGATAGATGAAAGACAAACCTAATCCTATTAGGAGCCAAAATGACCTCCACTAGACATCCCTACAACCTCCAAGTCCAATTTCTTCTCACCTAGTGATGTGTCTCGAAATTTTAGGGTAAGACCTCAAAAAGAGAAAAAACTATAAGATTAGGAGTAGACAAAAGACCCAAAAACCATACCAAACATAGAAAACCCCCAGGGAAAACGATCTCATGCAGTGCAGGTAGGGACACTAAGACCGACAATATTACCATCAAATTACCCTCAATCGGCTGAAGAAAGTGAGGACCAATGCACAAACATAAGAACTTGAATATTTTACTAACCTTTCATGGTGGAGGAAGTTGTTGCATCATTTTATCCACCACTCCCAAGCAACCCACGGCTGAAGAACAGAGAAATAATAACATTTCTCATGCCAAAATCTACTAGCACCCACACTATCAACACAATATAGCATTCCATAACCCAAAATTTCGTCATCAATCAACTTACATGACCAACACACATTCCCAAGGAGGATGAATGAAGGCTCGCACATTGCATTGATCTCGTCACATTACACGTTACAAAATTAGAGGACTGGTGATGTGTCCTCCTTCTGACCTTCCTTATGTAAACATTCATTGCACATGTGTCGAACATGTCTCGAAGTTTGTCACACTCACTGGGGAATCCTCCTCTCTAACCACTATCTAACATTTCTCATTAAGTTTATTGTTTCGAGAATTGAAAGGCTAGTAATAAAGAAGTTCCTGACTTTATTTATCAGTTCTCGAGTTGGAAAGGTCGTTGGCTACCTCATTCCCATGTCTTGTCTTGTGTTCTTTGAATACATACTCAAAGGAATATAAATGAGAATGGATTCACTCACCAATAATATCCAACCTCTATTTGTTGATCACCTTTTACGGAGGAGATCTATTAATAAGCTTTTGCAACAATGAGACAACTATTTAAGAGTCTCCAGAGGCCTATAGATTAGATGGGCCTATCTCAACGACCACGTGGAGCCCTTTCTCTAGAGCTATAAATTCAATGACATTATTTGTGGTACTACCACATGAAGCCACAAAGAGTTTCACCAACATCCCCTTGTCATTCTGTATCAAGCCCCCGAAACCAGAAAGGCTAGGGTTCCCCCTAGAAACTCCATCAAACTTTAGCTTAACGAAAACAGATGGTGGCCAGATAAAAATGTAAGTAGAGTTCCCCCCCCATCGAGTGTGGGCAAGCAGACCTCGAGGCAATCAGGTTTGGACTTAGATATAGTTCCTTAAGGATTGTGATCTGCCAACCCTTAGCCTTCCAATCCTCCTCTCACCAACGATTAACTAAGATGGATTCATTGGTTTTACACTTTGTCACTTCCCAAACTTGATTGGTGTTGATGACCTCTGAGATAAGCACTACTTGGTTCCTACCTCTCCATAGGTTCCATAGAATCAAACCCTCATAGAGACACCTGTTAGTGCCTAGATTTACCTCAGGTTGGAAAGGTAGGATCCAGGGCCAACATCAAACCACGCTTAGCCTGGTAGCTAGCCCTACCAGGTCAGGAGAGGGCTTTCTTCGGGTCAATCTCAGCAAATTATGATCGATGAGGGCTTGAGATGACTAAAATAACTTCTAATCTTAGGCTAGGTATATGTACAAAAGATTTATTTGATAAAATGGATTTTTGTTGGCTCAAAGGGAAAGGCACATTTTGGGGTGCGGGGATTGAGGCTCAGTTCTAGAGAGATATCAATGGGGCTGGGTAGGCAATCGTTTTGGCACTTAAATTTTAGTGAGATGGAAGAAAAATACAAGTGAGGTGTTGAAGAGGGCAAGAACAATCATGAATCCTCCCCAAACAGCTGAAAACATCAAATAACTAAAGCAAACTTCAAGTAGAGCATTGCACTTTCACTGAATTATACTTACACTCTTGTTTGTTTAGTTTAGAAGGAATAAGATAGATAATGCAATCCCAAACAAATTCACAATCACAAGGAGAAGCATTGTACCAAAACAAATTTCCACATGAATCCCAAAGAGTGCTACAAATCCTGGTCTCAATTCCTTAGCCAAAATACTGAAAATGAATGTACAATGAAGCTCAAGGTTTTCTCAAGAGTCGAACCATGCTAATGAATGAAAAATAAAATAATATAGACAAACATAGCTCATCCTTTCCTCTAGGGGTGGAGCTGACATGTTTAGGAGCTGATTCAACTGATTCTAAATTGAGAACTAAAAACTAGGCAACATTAACAACATGCCTCTAAAAACAAGGGAATTGATTCATTTAGTTTCAAACAACCTTTAAACTGAAGAATATACCTATACAAGTGAAAATATAACATATTTACATCATGATCCATCAATTTTCATCAAATTACATCATAATTTTGCCATTAGGAAAGTGAAAAAGTTAAACTAGGCGAAGCTAGGCGAAAAACAGAGCAAAACTTGGTCAAACTGGCATTTTTTCCTCTATGCATCGCACTTGATTCTCTATGTGTAGCTCTTGTTTGGACCCACTTTTGGAGGCCTTTCCGATGTCCAAATGAGCTCCAAGTGTGCTTTCTAAAAAGGTCTGTCTACTTTCCAACCCAAGTGAAAATTTTCAATTTGGTCTCCATTTGCCCCTCCAAAAGTCCATTCTCCCAACACTACTTCCTATGTGTCAAAATAAGGGCAATGAGGTCATTTTTTGAGTGTTTTTGACCCTTTTGAGGGCTAAAAACCTGCCCAAATTTCTTGGCCATAGGTAGAAAAGTGTAATTTTGCATGAAAAATCCAAAAATGCTGAGTTTTTGAGATTTGGAGGCCTCTAGCAAAAGCGAGCACCACATGGCATGGCGCATAGGGCAGAAAAACCTGTTTTTTGTGCCAAAAGTTTACAAAATGCAAAAATTGCTCCAAATTTCTTGAAATTTGGGTTGGATATTCTCTATCAATTGCTTTGATGGGCCAAGGAAGCCTCAGCTAAGATATGAAGTCCTTCATCCTCTTTTTGCCTTCTTGATGCTCTCTTCAACTTTGCGTTCAAATTCCTGATTCTCACTTGGCACACCACGTTCCGGGACAACTAATGATATGAAAAGTTTATAAGCATATTCTTCTCATTTATTTCCTTCTCCAGCTTCCTCTCCAAGTGGATATTGACTCTTTCAAGCCATGACTCCCTATCGGCATTGATCTCTTGCTCCAATGAAGTGAACTCCAGCCACCTCCTTTGGGCAACTTGGCGGTTTTTCCGAATCTTTTTCAATTCCATAACCACCTGCTGATCCTCAAGCTGTTTATTCCTTTGCTCCAAGTTCTGTATAGTCCATTGGGCTCTATCGAAGTTGGTAGACAAGGCATCAATGTTCTCCTACTTCTCCTTAATGATCTCTCTAAGATTTGCGCTTTGCGATCCCATACCGATATCATCACCCTCAATGAGGATGAAGTCAGTCTCCTGCTCACCTGATGGTCCTTCCTCCTATAGTGGCCTCTTGCCTTGGTCGTGAACCTTTTGTGCTGATGATGGAAGCAAGTCCCCTTCCACCCTAGGTGGAGATAACACTCGCTTTGCTGCTGCAAACAACCGTCTAGTGCCCCTCTGATATGAGATGAACACCAGCATACTAGCAGTCTCGTGGCCGTCATGCTAATAAGAAGGTCCACCTGTCTCATGCCCAGCCTCTGAAGGTCCCTGTGAAGCTCTGAAAAAATCATGAGAGATGAAGTTGTTCCAAGTGATGCCCTATAAACCAAGTTGATGAACGCCCACAATTTTGATGGGAGCAAAATGATAAATATTGTTGAACTGCTGCTGAGGGGTCTTGTGCTTCACAAGAGTGGTCCTCTTCTCTATGCTTTGGCATATGAAATAAGGAATGTTCATCATGCGTACCCGAGTAAAATGCATCAGCAGCCTAATGCGATAAGCATACAAGCGGGAGAACTGGCCCTCACAGGTGAAGTACTTCATGATGAGTTTCATTAAAGGAGCATATTGATCCTTGAGGAACCGAAAAGGAAACACTCTCTTGAGCTGTCTCAAAAAACCGGGTTTGATGTATGGTTCATAGTGCTACCAGTCAATTTTCTGCCTCTTGTTCCATGGTTCTCCAATGTTTGGTATGCCGGTTGCTAATGAAATGGTTTCTGGTGATAATGTGAAATTGACACTAGCAAGAGTGGCTTGATCACCATGTAAATGCAACACAAATAAGTTGGCCAACTCATGATGAAAATGAATATTAGCAACCTTCTCCCAAAATTCATAACATGATTGATGCTGGAAACAAAAGATAGCAAGGGGGCAGGCTTGTAACTCAGTGAGAGTGGCTGGTTCCTCTCTGATATGTCTACCACCTCTATGAGGTCTCCTCGGTGCATGCCCCTCTATGGGTGAGTCACTTTGGCTCTCCTCTTCATAATCATATGAAGTATCAGATGCCATAGCTACTGGTAAACAAATTTCCTTGGAGAAATAGGTGCTGATTTGTCAAACTCTTTTGGACTATTTTTGGTGGTGTGCTTGACCTCTGCTACCAAGGGAAAATAGTGAAATGAGGGAGTGTAAGGGGAGGGAAACATAGTGGGAATTTAGGGACTATTGGGATAGATTTAGTCATGGAAATATGGGATGTTTTGGCAGTTTTGTTTATAGGGTTAGGGTTTGGGATTTTACAATTAAGATTTTGGGAAAGGGAACTTGGGATAGGGGATTAGTGAATTTAGGGGGTAGGGGAACTTAGGGAACAATGAAATCAAGGGAAAAATGGGATAAGGGAGTGATGGAGGGATGATAGACTTGGTAGCAAAATAGTTAACCAACCCCTAGGCAACAAGTTCCTTGGAATTTCAAATGGTAGGGTTTGATGTGTTTTTTTAAAACCATTACCATTCATCAACCACCATGATATAAGCACAAACTTGGATAAAAAGCAATGATGGAGGCTCGACCTACTTGTCACAAGGCAAATCCGTGCAGTTTTTGGCGATTTGGAGCAAATGCTAGCAGTTTCGGGCTCTCTCGCTGTGTGCAGCATGCATACAACCCAATGCGCCGTACCCTTGCAAAATTACACAAGATCCTAAGGCCCAATGCGCCACGGCTGATGAGTGCGCCGCGCCTCCTGCCCAGTGCGCCATGCCGACAACTAACAACGATTTTCACCCAAACTTCACACTCACTCACCAAAATCCTTTTTTTCCTTACTTCTCTTTGCTCTTGGAGTACAAATGAACTTCAAACACTTGGAGGAATGATTTATACATGGAGCTTTTAAATTTTATTTTGCCAAAACCCACTTTCATAATGTTTTTCAAATGACTTTATCTTCAAACTCTATTTTTTGCAGTTTTTCATTTCATTTGAGTTTTGTGATGAACTAAATGACCTGAGCTTTGCTTGTATTGTAGGTGTTGAAGCCTCTGGGGCTAAGGAAAGAAACCAGGATGCAGATGAAGGAATTTACAATGAGGAAAACAAAAGTCTCATGATTTTTTACAATAAAAGCTAAATACTCAGTTTTTACCCCAAAGCAGATTTTTGAGGAAAAACACATTTTCAAATTCTTGGCGATGAAATTTATTGATGTTGAAACCTCCTCATGGCCTGCTGGTAATTATTGGACACTTTGACACTTTTTTGACAAAACCCTAATGAAACACTAGACCTAATTGATAATGAAACCCTAACGACAATCTTTACAATTTTAAGATAAAAGAAGGTTGTATATGTTTTTTAAATGAACAAACATGAGCCAGTAGGTAGATAACATGAGGGAAACTAGAGGAATTCCACTACCGTCAGATGATCCATGTGCCTAATGGAATGAAAATCACTGGGCAAGACAACTAATATGAAAGGCAACAAGAGGATTTGATCTCTGATGGAGGGATTAAAATACTGACTCTAACATTGGCTCCAATGGGGATGGTAGCCCCTTGGAGATGCCAAGAACTACATATCTTTGGGAAAGTAGGCAGTGCCTTTGTCCATTGGGCTATGCAGTCAATAATTTCGACACAACAAAACTGACCTCTTGACTGAAAGACTCAATTTCAGGACTGAACGTGGCTCAAACTGACTCATTTTCAAGACTAAAATTGACCAAAAAACCTGAATCTAACAAACCAAACCAAAACTGAAATGAAACTTCAGTTTTATAGCCTTCACCTTGGGCCCCAAACTGAAGAATGAAATCAACACACTCTTACAATGGAATTTAAACAAACCAGTATATACAATGATGAATAGGATAGCAGAAAACAGTTCACACGATATACCGTTTGAGGAGCCGACCATTGACCGGTCCACTAGGATAGTCTTCACCATTCAGCTTCTACAAAAGGAAAGCATTATGGCCCTGATGTGCAGCAATCTTGTATGGTCCTTTCCAAATATTTTCAAATTTTTCGTGCTTAGCTTTCTCTTCATTCCTTGCATTCTATTTCAGTACTATGTCTCTAATTTCAAATCTATTTGCCTTTGCTTTCCGGTCATATATCCTCTTAATTATTTCCTGCATCTTGGAGCTAAAATACCTCCTCTCTAGTTTGATGTAAATGTATCATTTGATTGATCCTCCCCTGCAAACTATCGTCCTCACTGCTAGCTTCTTGTAATAGTATTACCACCGGGACTGCCAAAGAGGTCGGGAAGACTGTGTCCACACTGACACAAGCTCAAAAGGAGACATGCCAATGGATTTATTTTGACTTACCCTATCTGCCCAAAGTGCATTGACCAGCTTTTTGTGCCAACTATTCTTGTTATTTTCCAATAGCTTTTTGATGATGTTGACAAGAGATTTGTTTGAGGATTTTGCCAAGCCATTGCCTTGTGGGTAAAAGGAAATCGAATGCCCCAAAGTGATTTGATACTTATGACAAAATTCAATCATTCTTTTCGATTTAAAGGTTGTTGCATTGTCAGTGATCAACTTATTTGGACAACCAAAACGAGAAAAAATGTTGTTTTCAAGAAATGAGTTAATTACCGAATCAGTGGCCTGCCTTGTAGGAATTGCCTCAATCCATTTGGTGAAATAATCCGTTACTGTGAGAATCCATTTATGCTGTGCTGAAGAAGAAGGATGAATCTCACCAATAAAATCCAAGCCCCACTGCTGAAATGGAGCGCTTACTTTTATGGGCTTGAGTGGTAAAGGCTGCAACTTCCACTTACCTTGAAAAATTTGACATTCATGACAGCTAGCCACTCTTTTGTACACATCAGCAAATATACTTGGCCAATAATACCCCGCTTTCAAAATTTTATTGGCTGTTGTCTTCCAAAAAAGATGGCCTCCACCATCTCCTTTGTGAAAATCTTCCATCACTTGTTTTTCCTCTTCTTCTACTAAACAATTTAGTAGAACAACACCAGGATCTTTCCAATAAAGTGCACCATTCATGATACAAAATCTTGTAGCGTTCAATTTTAGTGTTCTACTTTTGTTCTTGGCCATTCTAGGAGGTGATGACAAATTTTGGAGTACATAAACGATGTCTGAATACCAAGGAGAAACGAGGAAAATTTCTGATACTTGAGTGGACAGATTTTCTTCATCTTCCTCGGACATAGCAACAATTAGATTAATGTCCAAGGCGTGCAGATTTGACTCAGCCATGAGTTTTTCCAGCCCCTGTCCTTTAATGAGCTTCGTCGGTTTGATTTCCAGATCATATTCTAGCAAGACAGAGATCCATTTGCCTCTCCTTCCCTCCGGATCTGTTTGCACTAGGACATCTTTGACAACAGCATTAGGAACATAAGCAAGGATGTGAGAATGCAAAATATAAACTCGAAAATATTTCAATGCTTTTACCAATGCAATGGCCCATTTTTCAATAATATTATACTTCAATGATGCATCCCTTATGGTCCTGCTGAAGCATGCAATTGGCTTCTCGAGCTGGTCTCTTTTCTGCATCAAGACTGCTACCATACTATGATCTGAGGCAAAGGAAAATAAAATAAAATCCTGAGTATAGTCCGGGCTGATCAAAACCGAAGCTGAAGAAAGACCTAATTTCACCAAATTAAAAGACTTAATTGCTTCTTCAGTCCACCTTACTGCACTATCCTTTTTCATCATGTTTGTGATTTCTCTTAAATATTATGCAAGATTGGGAATAAAGGGACGTAGGAAATTTATCTTACCATTGAAGGATTGGATTTCTTTCTTACTTCGTGGGAAACCAAATTTTTGAATGGCCTCCACCCGAGATGGATCGATGCAGATTCCCTCTGAGATAATATGCCTGAGAAGCTTGCCTTCATCCATGGAAAACAAGCTTTTCTTTGGGTTGAGTGAGATGCCATACTTTGTACACCGTTGAAAAACAATCTTGAAATGATAGAGGTGCTCTTCATCTGTATTAGAGAAAATTGTTAAGTCATCAAGATAAACAACTAGAAAAACATCTTTTTCATTGGCAAATGCTATATCCATCGCCCACTGAAAGGTTTCACATCTTTGCATAATGAAAAGTTCCCCACAGAGTGGTGAATGCTATCTTGTCATGATCATACTCATGGGCCAAAATATGGTTATAACCCAAATAACCATCGAATAGTGACATCTGTGATGCTCCAACTACTCGCTGATGTATGTGATCCATCTTGGGTAATGGATAATTTTCTTTCAAGGAAACTTTGTTCAGATTTCTAAAATCAATGCATAACTAGTCTCACCTATTTTCTTGTGAACGGGCACCAAGTTTGAAATCTAATCTAAAATATGATGGGGACTATGATACCAGCTTTATACAAACTATTCACTTCCTTCTCAATTGAGGGCAACAACTTTGGATTTATTCTTCTTAGATTTTGATGAAAGGCTTTTGATTTGGCTTGATTGGGATCACATGTTGAATTATGCTTGTGTCATCTGCCTTCAAATCTGAATAATCCCAAGCGAATACATTAGTAAAAGAGGACAATAGACTGATATGCTTTGCTTTTACCTGTGGGGGAAATGCTTTTGATAATTTCACCATCTTGGGATTTTCAGCTGATCCAATGTTCACGTCTCCAAATCCTTTTTCGGTTGGCAGCAAGGTTAGTTTTTTAGCCACATCGTCCTGATTGAAGAGCTCCTCTAAAGGTATTAGACCTTTGGGAATGATGTTGTCTTTGAGCTACAAAACTTCCATCTGATTGACTTCCATATTCTCATCACCATCATCATACTCCATATCAATAGAAATGTCCTTGCATTTACCTTTATTTTGCAGAAATTCATCGATCTCATCATCATCTTGGAACACTTGCCAATACCTTTGATTGTCGGGCACAGGCGAGTGATGCTTCACGTGAATATAAAACTTGTTGTTTGAGTTCATAGGAATCTTCAAATTGCTTGCTGCTGTTGCAAGTGAATTTGCAATGACATTCTGAGCACGAGGCACACAATTTATAGTGTAATCAGAAAATACCTTCAAGATATCCAACACCACATTGCGGTAGGCCAGCATTCGAGGATGCTTAGCTTGGTACTCGTCTTTCACCTTCTTGATAACTAACTCGGAGTCGCCATACATTGAAATCCTCTTAGCATTTAATTTTCTAAGAACTTTCAAACCAGCAATCAAAGCTTCATATTCAGCCTCATTGTTTGAACAGTCAAAAGCCAATTTATAAGAGTAGACCCTTACATTACTTGGCACTTTGTTTGGGGCGAAAACTGGGCTGCTTATCCAAATACCAATTCCAACACCTTCCCTTCCTACAACGCCATCAAAGTCCATACTCCATAGGCCTGTTTCATCATCTTCCAAATGCTGAAATTCTTTTTGTTTTCCTTGTTGTCCATCATTATGTTGTTGTTGTCGGACTGTTGATTTTTCAGCGGTGCCATCAAGTCTTTGCCATTCTTGTCTCAAGACTACTCTAAAATTTTCAGTAATCTCAGGAATTTATTCTACTTCCACTAGTTGACTATTTACATCATTAAAACTATCTGAATACAAAACAAATGACTATAGATCAGTATGTACATAGTTGATTGGATGATTTACCAGTTTCTCCTTGCCAGTGATCATGTACTTCATTTTTTGTTCCCGGCATAGTTTCCTCATCTGACTGAACGCGGGAATTGTAGCATAGGAGAAATCAAGTTGCATTGTCCCTTTAATCTTTTCTTCCCAAGATATGAAAAGAAGCATGACAAATCTAGGAGGTATATCCACCACCAGCACATCCATCAAAACATTTTTAGCCGAAATTTGATCCAAACTGACCACCAAATCCTTGATAAGCCCAATGCAGCTTACTCTACCAGAATCGAAAGAGTAAAGGTCATGATATTTTCTAGTGATATCCAATCCTAATTTCTCCATGATGGCTTTCGGCATGAGATTATGAGAAGCTCTGGAGTAAAACATAGCATTATGTAGAACAAAATCATGCACCCTGAGACTGATATAGAAAGGAGCAACATCACAATCTTGGCACTAACCTTCTAACGTTGGCCCAAATATCAGCTCGGGACTGTCATCCTCCACATTTACCATGTCGGATGATGGATCTAATCTCAAAATTTTGGACACCTGACTTTTATAATTGTTGTTCTTCATCAACTCGGTCAAAGGAATGGATATTTTCAACTTAGCGATTTGATTTTCTAAGTTAAAAACTAAAACTTTTTCTACCTCTTTTGCTAGAACATCCTTCTTTTCCATTTTCTCCTTTGACACATTTGGCTGATTTGATCTTTCACTTGCTGATGTCGTTTTGCTGGTGCTAGGATCAGCTGTCTCTTTTCCCTTTTTCTACACATTAGTAGGATCACTCTTTGACGCTGCTGCCTCCTTCCTTTTCTGAATTGGATTTACAGGCACATCTCTATTTCGAAGTGAATATTGCCACTGATGACCTAACAAAGCATTCATGTATCCTCTTTGGTAATCATCAGACTCTTCCTCAAGAACTATCTCATTTGCAAAAATAAAATTCTCATCCCCTCATTCAACTGGATTCTCGAAGTACTCCTCATATTGAATGGCGTAAATTGGCATGTCATCGATCGTAAAGAAATGATTTTCATCTCCAATCACATTCTCCTCCTCTTCTGATTCTGGACCAAGTACAACATTCTATTGTAGAGGTGTCTGCACTTGTTGCTACACTGCTTAATCTTCGGCTCGCTACTCTCTTTGTTTGATCCTATATTGGGGCTGCTGCTAGCCACGGAAGTTAGGATTTCTGATTTGTGGTTTAGAATTGTCAAGTTTCAGTCTATCAAGCATCTGTTCCACCTTTTGAATCACTTGATCTGATGAGAAAGACTCTTCTTTTATTGTGACTTTCTTTTCATCTCTTGCTCTAGCTCTCTTGGCTAACAAATTTGCTTCAACGCCGACCGCAATCTTCTACATGTCTTCCAGAGTACCCAGATCTCTTTCTCTTAATTGGTAAGCCATATCAGTGTCAAAACCATCCGGAAACTTAATCAAGGTTAGCCCGATGGGTGGCTTTATATGATGAGGGATTGCATTGCAAACTGAATTGAATCTAATAAAGTAATCTTGAACAGACTCACTAGCATTTCATTTGATGTGCTCATACTCAGAAAGAATCTTAAATGGATTTTTCTTCACTTCCCAGCGGTCTGCGAAACCAGAGATTCTGGGTTCGATCCCCAGTATGGTCACCACTACGTTAGTGCCTAGATTTACCTTAGGCTGAAAAGGTAGGATCCAGGGCCAACATCAAACCATGCTTAGCCTGGTAGCTAGCCCTACCAGGTTAGGAGAGGGCTCCCTTCGTGTCAATCTCGGAAAATTATGATTGATGAGGGCTTGATATGACTGAAATATCTTCTAATCTTAGGCTAGGTATATCTACAAAAGAGTTGATTTGATAAAATGGAATTTTGTTGGCTAAGAGGGAAAGGAACATTTTGGGGTGTGGGGATTGAGGCTCAGTTTTGCAGAGATCTCGATGGGGCAAGATAGGAAATTATTTTGGCACTTAAATTTTAGTGAGATGGAAGGAAAAGACAGGTGAGGTGTTCAAGAGGGCAAGAGAAATCATGAATCCTCCCCAAACAGCTGAAAACATCAAATAACTAAAGCAAACTTCAAGTAGAGCATTGCACTTTCAATGAATTCTACTTACACTCTTATTTTTTTTGCTTAGAAGAAATAAGGTAGATAATGCAATCACATAAACAAATTCACAATCACTAAGAGAAGTACTATACAAAAAAAAAATTCCACATGAATCCCAAAGAGTGCTGCAAATCCTGGTCTCAATTCCTTAGCCAAAATACTGAAAATGAATGTACAATGAAGCTAAAGGCTTTCTCAAGAGTCCAACCATGCTAATGACTGAAAAATAACATAATATAGATAAACATAGCTCGCCCTTGCCTATATTGGTGGAGCTCACATGTTTAGGATCTGATTCAACTGATTCTAAACTAAGAACTAGAATCTAGGCAACATTAACAGCATGCCTCTAAAAACAAGGGAACCGATTCATTCAGTTTCAAAGAACCTTTAAACTGATGAATCTACCTATAAAAGTGAAAATATAACATATTTACATCATTATCCATCAATGTTCATCAAATTACATCATAAATTTTCCATTAGGAAAGTGAAAAAGTCAAACTAGGCAAAGTTGGGCGAAAAGCAGAGTAAAACTTGGTCAAACTCGCAATTTTTCCTCTATGCACCGCGCCTGATTCTCTATGCGTAGCACCTGTTTGGACCCACTTTTGGAGGCTTTCCTGATGTCCAAATGAGCTCCAAGTGTCCTTTCTGGAAAGGTCTGCCTGTCTACTTTCCAACCCAAGTGAAATTGTTCAATTTCGCCTCCATTTTCCCCTCCAGAAGTCCATTCTCCCAACACTACTTCCCGTGGTTAAAATAGGGGTACTCAGGTCCTTTTTTGAGTGTTTTTTACCCTTTTGAGGGCTCAAAACCTGCCCAAATTTCTTGGCCATATGTAGACAAGTGCAATTTTACATGAAAAATAAAAAAATGTTGAGTTTTTGAGATTTGGAGGCCTCTAGCAAAAATGAGCGCCACATGGCATGGCGCATAGGGCAGAAAAACCTATTTTTTGTGCCAAAAATTTGCAAAATGAAAAAATTGAGCTGGGTCTTCTCTATCAAGTGTTGTGATGGGCCAAGGAAGCCTCAGCCAAGATCTAAAGTCCTTCATCCTCTTTTTGCCTTCTTGATGCTCTCTTCAACTTTGCTTTCAAATTCTTGATTCTTGCTCGGCACACCAAGTTTCAGGATAAGTAATGATATGACAAGTTTCTAAGAATATTCTTCTCATTTATTGCCTTCTCCAGCTTCCTCTCCGAGTGGATATTGACTCTTTTGAGCCATGACTCCCTATCGGCATTGATCTCTTGCTCCAATGAAGTGAACTCCACCCTCGTCCTTTGGGCAGTTTGGTGGTTTTGCTGAATGTTTTGCAATTCCATAACCACCTGCTAATCCTCAAGCTTCTTATTCCTCTACTCCAAGTATTGTGTAGTCCATTGGGCTCTATCCAAGTTGGTGGACAAGGTATCAATGTCCGCCTTCTACTCCTTAATGATCTCTCTAAGATTTTCACTTTGCGAGCCCATACATGTATCATCACCCTCAATGAGGATGAAATCAGTCTCCTGCTCACCTGATGGTCCTTCCTCTTGTAGTGGCCTCTTGCCTCGGTCCTGAACCTACTCTACTGATGATTGAAGCGAGGCCACTTCCACCCCGGGTGGAGATAACACTCGCTTTGCTGCTGCGAACAACCGTCTAGTGCCCCTCTAATAGGAGATGAACACCGGCACACTAGCGGTCTCATGGCCCTGATGCTGATAAGAAGGTCCACCTGTCTCATGCCCAGCCTTTGAAGGTTCATGTGAAGCTTTGAAAAACTCACGAGAGATGAAGTCATCCCAAGTGATGCCATGTAAACCAAGCTGATGAATGACCACAATTATGGTGAGACAAATGCATATGCAGCCTAATGTGATAAGCATACAAGTAGGAGAACCGGCCCTCACAGGTGAAATACTTCATGATGAGTTTCATTAAAGGAGCATATTCATCCTTCAGGTACCGAAAAGGAAGCACTCTCTTGAGTTGTCTCAAAAAACCAGGTTTGATGTATGGTTCATAGTGCTGCCGGTCAATTTTCTGCTTCTTGTTCCATGCTTCTCCAATGTTTGGTATGCTGGTTGCTAATGAAATGGTTTCTGGTGTTAATGTGAAAGTGACACCATGAAGAGTGGCTTGATCGCCATGTAAATGCAACACAAATAAGCGGGCCAACTGATGATGAAGCTAAATATTTGCAACCTTCTCGCAAAATTCATTACAT
Source organism: Pinus tabuliformis (assembly GCA_031772625.1). Classification (NCBI taxonomy): domain Eukaryota; kingdom Viridiplantae; phylum Streptophyta; class Pinopsida; order Pinales; family Pinaceae; genus Pinus; species Pinus tabuliformis. The sequence goes on along the minus strand of CM062817.1, from coordinate 1,282,372,480 downwards.
GACTAATGCTGGAAATAGAAGATTGCAAGGGGGCTGGCTTGTAACTCAATGAGAGTGGTTGGTTCCTCTCTGATATGTCTGCCACCTCTCTGAGGTCTCTTGGGTGCATGCCCCTCTGTGGGTGAGTCACTTTGGGTCTCTTCTTCATAATCATATGAAGGATCAGATGCCATAGCTGCTACTAAACAAATTGCCTTGGAGAAATAGGGGTTGATGTGTCAAACTCTGTTAGACTACTTTTGGTGATGTGATTGACCTCTTCCACCAAGGGAAAACAATGAAATGAGGGACTGTAAGGGGAGGGAAAAATAGTGGGAATTTAGGGACTATTGGGATAGATTTAGTTAGGGAAATATGGGATGTTTTGGTTGTTTTTGTATAGGGTTAGGCTTTGGGATTTTACAATTAATATTTTGGGAAAGGGAACTCGGGATATGGAATTAGTGAATTTATGGGGTAGGGGAACTTAGGAAAAAATGAAATCAAGGGAAAAATGGGATGATAGACTTGGTAGCAAAATAGTTAATCAACCCCTAGGCAGCAAGTTTCTTGGAATTTCAAATGGTAGGGTTTGATGTTTTCTTTAAACTATTACCATTCATCAACGACCATGATATAATCACAAACTTGGATAAAAAGAAATGATTCCACAGGCTCTACCTACTTGTCACAAGGCAAATCCGTCTAATTTTTGGCAATTTGGAGCAAATGCTAGCAATTTTGGGCTCTCTGGCTGTGTGCTTCACGCATACAACCCAATGCGCCACACCCTCTGTATGTGCCATGCCCTTTCAAAATTACATAGGATCCCGAGGCCCAATGCACCGCGCCTGATGAGTGCCCTGTGCCTCCTGCCCAGTGCGCCACGCCGGCAAATAACAATGATTTTCACCCAAACTTCACACTCACTCACCCAAATCATTTTTTTCCTTGCTTCGCTTTGCTCTTGGAGTACAAATGAACTTCAAACACTTGGAGGAATGATTTATACATGGATATTTTAAATTTTATTTTGCCAAAACAGACTTTCATAATGTTTTTCAAATGACTTTATCTTCAAACTCTGTTTTTTGCACTTTTTAACTTCATTTGAGTTTTGTGATGAACTAAATGACCTGAGCTTTGCTTGTCTTGGAGGTTTAGAAGCCTCTTTGGCTAAGGAAAGAAACCAGGATGTAGATGAAGGAATTTACAATGAGGAAAACAAAATTCTCATGATTTTTTACAATAAAAGCTAAATACTCTGTTTTTTCCTCAAAACAAAGTTTTGAGGAGAAACAAATTTTCAAACACTTGACGATGAAATTTATTGATGTTACAACCTCCTCATGGCCTGATGGTAATTATTGGACACTTTGACACATTTTTTGATGAAACCCTAATGAAACCCTAGACCTAATTGACAATGAAACCCTAAAGACAACCTTTACAATTTTAAGATAAAAGAAGACTGTATATGTTTTTTAAATGAACAAACATGAGGCAACAGGTAGATAACATGAGTAGCATCAGATGATCCATGCACCTAATGGAATGCAAATGACTGGGCGGGACACCTAATATGAAATGCAACAAGAGGATTTGATCTTTGACGGAGGGATGAAAATACCGACTCTAACAACACCAAGATCTATTTACTATGGGGTTCTTGAAGAGATTCCAAAACCATAATTTAGTGATTCTCTCAGAATATTTTCATACTGATCAAATTCCCCAAATAATGTTAAAATTTGATTCGAAAGGTCTAGTGCCACAGAGAAAAGGTTAAGAAGAAGACTTTTTGTTTCCTTTATGCTAACAGAAAGAGGACAACAAGTAGGGCCATAGAATCATTTTTTCATAAGCTTATCCCAAGTGAGAATTTTTCCATGACCAATGAGCTGGAGAAAAAAAAAATTAGTGAGAGCCATGAGTACCAAATCCTTTTCCAAAGAGGATCTCACACCAGATCCGCTAAGGTGGAGAGAATGGAGTACACTTCGTCAAGAGAGAACGTACTCTGAGAGAGATGACCCCATATAATTTTATCAAGCTCTCCATTATTTGATATAGGGTGTTGCTTTAGAATCGAGGAAACGGCCTCCCAAGCAAGAGGGGGATCTTGACCCCACCAATGCACTTGAGTCCTCCATTCTCTCCATTTTTTTGTCCTATTATTATCCTCCTAAAAGTATTTAACTCTCATTACTCCTATATGAAAGATGAGTATTTGAATTTCCTAGAGGTATTCTTCTTGATTGAGATTGGGGTGTTCCATCCAAGTGTACTCCCAAAATTTGGCTTGATGACCATTCCTAACTCCTTAGAAGCTGTGATCATGGATTTTATCCCTATTCGCTTTTGGGATGTTTAAGATGGGAGAAACTCCCCATCAAGTGATGATGATAAGACAAAGGGTCAGGAATTCCTAAGGAAACATATTTGTGAGACTAGCGTGTCTTCCAAATTTCTTGTCTACACTTTACCCATATCCACCATAACTTGGCACCTAGGAATTTTGATAATGTCTCTGGATCTTTCAGGCTAAGGCCACCATGGGCTTTTGGTCTACATAATTTGTCCAACGCAACCAAATACCACCTACCAATATGCAGTCCCAGCTAGAGAAATATCTGAAATCTGGAAATCATGTCCTTATAAATACTTCATGGGGCTGGAAGGGCTAAAATATGATAGACTTCGAGAGCTTGGAGAGTTGCCTTCAAGAGAGTTAATCTACCAACCGAATCCAGAACCTTGAAGGATGAGCTAGAAAGATTTTGATCCAGAAAATTCAAGAGATCTTTCTAGCAAGATGATCTTAGGGAGTTAGAGACCAAGGGTATTCCAAGGTAAGTTCTTGGAAGTGAATCAATGTAAAAAATGAGGGTCCTTGTAAAATACCTTTGGACCCTGTGATTGGTGTTGAAAAAGAAAATATTTGATTTTTCCCCATTAATGACTGCTAGAATTCCTTGAGGAGGAAACTGAATTTCTTGGGTTCCCATAGAGCATGTTATCATCAATGAATTGTTGATTTGATAGAGGATAAGCCTCCATAGATAACCTCAAGCCCTAGAGATGCCTAGACATAGAGGTTGATTTGATGAGTCTATCAAGACCCTTAACTATAATTATGAAAAGGAAAGTGGAGACGAGATCCCCTTGTATCAAGCCCCTTGAGCCTGAGAAAGGTCTCGAGGGAGACCCATTGACTATAATTGAGTTGAATGGTGTCTCAATCAATTATTTTACCTAATCTATCCATCGATGCGAGAAACCAAAAGCATCAAGAATAGAAAGGAGATACTCCCAACTAATATGGTCATAAGCTTTAGACATGTCAAGCTTAATAAGCATACCTAGAGATCTAGACAATTTCAAAAAATAGACTAGCTTGTGAGCCACTATAATACCATCCATAATCTTTTGGCCTTCCAAAAAACTTCTTTTCTCATGTTCGATGATAGTTTTCACTAGGGGTCTGAGACGTTGGTCTAGAATTCATGAAATTATCTTATATATAACATTCAAAATAGAAATCGGCCAAAATCCATTTCGGTCTACTGCGACACATTTATTTTGAATGATCTTAAGTCACTACCAGATGCTTTGGGATTGATGGGATTCCTCAGCCAATTCATGAATTTATAGCTCAAGGAAGTGTCAACTAGATTTAAAGAAATCTAAGGTGAATCCATCAATACCTAGAGCTTTATTGAAGGGAGATAACGAATGAACTCTTCAACTTATAAAAAGTAAATCTCTCTCATGAGGGTCTCATTATAATCCACTGAAACTAGTTGACATATACAGTTTCTAACTCTGGAGATGGTCTCACTTCTCTCCACCCTCAATCCTATGAAAAAAGTTTGGAAATGGGAGATCAGCTCCTCTGAAATCTCCTCATGATGGACACGTCATTTTCCTCCCGAGCCATTGAGGGAGAAGATCTGGATAACATGTCGAAGCTTTAGCATGGTTGTATGGAAGAATTTCGTGTTGCACTCCCCCTCTCTAAGCCATCACACTCTCGATTTTTTCTTCATAGTATATCCTCCTTCTGCCTTATTTTCTCCAGAGTTATTACCACCTGGCCTTACTAAGATGCAAGAGACTTTGTCTAGCCTTATATGATAATCCTTTGTTGGATTGAATGCATTTTTTCCTCCAGTAGTTGCTTTTCTTTTGGAATATTACTAAAATCAGAATGATTCCAAACTTTTATCCTTTTCTTGAGCTCCTTTAGTTTTAGCTGGAAAGTTTCCATGTGACTTCACCTTGATACCCTGATATCCTTCCACCATTCATCTATATTTTCTATGAAATCGGGCCTTTCAAGCTAGAATGCCTCAAAGCGGAAAGTCCTATTCTTCGGGGCCATTCTCATGTCAATTTCAAGATAGACATGCCAATGATTTGATCCCAAGCATGGAAGAATATAAGCTTGAAGATAAATATCTTGCTGGAGGATATCATCTAAGATAAGGAAGCGATCTAGACGTGATGCAATCTAGTGCTCACCTCCTCAATGATTGTTCCATGTGAAGGGACCATTAACAAAATCTATGTCCTCTACTTTGAGAGCTTCAATAGTTGAGCTTGAATTGGCTCTGTTGTTACACACTTTTGATTAGAGAGTGGATGGTGATTTGTTGCAGTTGGATATGAAGGAAGCATGTGGATTGACAATTCCAAGGAAATTTCCTCTCTCTACATTTCGAAAGTTGAGCAGCAGCTTTCCAATATAATACCTGGGAGGACACAAGAAACGATGCGTCTTCTTCAGTTTTCTTGGTTGGTCATGGTTTTTCTGTTTCAATAATGGAGAAATCTCTAGAATATTCTCCTAATCAGTTATGTGTAGTTAAAACTGTTATGTTATGTGTTGTTAAAAACTATACTTGGTTGGTTGCAGTTCTTATATCTAAGAATCTGCTCAAGCATAATATAATTTTATATATGTAATAGTTTTGTCATGAATACAAGTAAGTGTTGTGGTGTAGTATTCTGAGAAAGCCAAAGCCACTTTCTCACGAGATATCAGCATCTTTTGTTTAATTCCAACTTGGCAATTTCTTTTTATGAGCAATAGTTTAGTTTTGCAGTATGGAAATTTTTCTAAAACTTGTTTTTCTAATTTTGTAGGATTATTATAAATATTATTTTTAAGTTTGTAAGATTATTATAAATATTATAACTCACAGAGCCTTATTTCCTTATTTGAAATAGGCTTTTAAAATTTTGGATTTCAGTTCGATAAAATAGTTTTGGTAGTATAACTAGGAAAGAGGTTTGGATTAATTTTAAATATTATTTTTTGTAATTATTTTTTTTAATAAGTGGGCAATAATCTAGTTATTGCTATTAAAATTAAGGATTATGTTGCTACAAAATTCACATATAGAAGATACTAGCTATACATATAAAAATATTATGAAATATTTAATTTGAAACTAGTATAATTTGGAATAGATTAATATATATTTTTCATATTTGTAAATTAAGGTGAAATTATTTTACAAAACATAATTATATTCATATTTATATAACAAGGTTTGACAATTTATATTTTCCTAAAAAAAAAATCTTGTAATTCAGTTATGAAGTTGTAACTTTGGTAGGACTCGTTCAAATCATATTTAAAGTATGTCCATATACAACTAAATGGTTGTCAAAACTCAATTACAAATTGTTTAGTACAATGCACAATGATCAATTTGGCATGTGGCTTAACATGATGTGTTAAACTCTTTCATAGGCAGGGACTAGTAATGTGAAATTTCTGAGGGATTTTCCTGGAGTTCTTTCTGCCTAAGCATCCAATCATTGACGATCTCAAAAATTTCTCATGTTTTAAAAAATAGATGTATAAACAATATTCATTAATGCTTCTTTGTTTTTTCCAAAAATTATGGTACATTTTAATTTTGAAAAATAATGGAAAAGTAAGAATTCAAGTACACTAGAGAAGATTTACTTTCTAATTATATGAAAATTTGAATGTAAAAACGAGGGTTCCAGTATATGATAAAATCTCTCTCTCTCTCTCTCTCTCTCTCTCTCTCTCTCTCTCTCTATATATATATATATATATATATATATATATATATATATTACAAAATTTAATCATAATGAATAAAGGAAGTATGCATATAACTTTTGTATTACTAACTTATGGGACGGTATTATATTATTAAGAAATCATAAAATCAATTGTGATAAAAATATAATCATTTCATATGATATTGATATTTTCCTCTAAGGTAATATCATTCTTATTATTAAAACACTTGTATAAAGAAATAAATAATGATGAGAATGAATTCTTTTTTTTTTATACATAATAAATGGAAAAAAAGAAAAAACAACAATTTTATATGGCTTTTGTTTGAATTAGATTTAGTTAAAAGATTTTCGGAAGAAAATGATCTATTCTATAAATAGTAAATGAAAAAAAACAAATTTAATGCTAAAACTATAAATAAATACAAATAAAATTATTTACTCAAGTTAAACAAAGGTTATCTTTCTCAGAATAAGGAAACATATAAATAAATCTCAACTAATAATACATGTAAAGGAAAATCTATATACATAAATATATATATTAAAAAAAAAAGAACATAGTGCATGTAAGGAGAAATGATGCTATGAAAAATAAAATCAAAATACTCAATGAAAATATAAACATTTTTTTGTTCTCAATCCCAAAAAACTTTATTCTATATAGGTTTGTATCCATAGAGGATATCATGTTTGTCCCACTCCATAATCTTATTTGTGAATATAGAATGATTGAATGATTGGATATCCATAATGCATTCTACATGCAAAGGTATGTTGATTCGACAAAAACAAGAAAAAAAAAATTGGAAACAACCAAATAAATATTTTACTATGAAATGTTAGTATTAAAGGATAGCCATACAAAATCTTAGATGATCACAAATTCTTCTTTTATAAATTAGCTATGCCTTTATTATGGAAATTTTATGATTAGCTGAAAACGAATAAAAGTTAATATATATAATATTTGTTAATTGATATGAGAATGTTGCGGTGAGATTGTCACAAACCCATAATAATGAAAAAATATTTACATAACAATACATTGATTATGCATTTCTATTTAGCGAACCAATATATATTGTTAATTGATATGAGAATGTTGCAGTGAGACTGTCACAAACCCATAATAATAAAAAAATATTTACATAACAATACATTGATTATGCATTTCGATTTAGCGAACCAATATATATATATATATATATATATATATATAAACTCACAACAACAGGCCCAAATTATGTATTCATCTCTTATTAAGGTACATGGGAAATATCAAAGTGACTATAGTATATGTTAGTTATTTACTGCATTGATATGAGATACTAGTCACCTTATGTCATTTGAGTTTAATCACTCCAAGGTGAACTCAGGTCGCATGAATTAATTTAAACTTGGAACCGCATAGTATGATAGTTGGTATAGTGATTAATTACATCCTTATATTTGGGTAGCTGACTGCCCTAGGATTATGGACCCACTACCTTTGGAGCCTTCTTCGTGGTTTCGAGTTGGTTCTTCACGTGAAGGTATGTGTGCTGCACCGACAGTGCTCTGATGTTCTCAAGATCGAATGGTGGAGAGGGTTTCCCGTCGGTCTAAGCTATGACTTAGTGAGGAGGCCAGTCTTTTGTTGCATTTTCCACACAAAGGTTCAGCCTTTAGTTCTCTGTTGGGTGTCCTTCTAGGTAAATGACTTTGTTTCAATACCTTCTTACCTTTTGTGGTGCGATTAATTTTGGGTCTGAGATACTTCCATGGAGACTAAGGGTCTTCCTCTGTTCCATAGTTCATCTATCATTGTTTTCCTTACTTCCAAGTGCAGTTTGGATGTTATTATCGCTTGGTCAGTTATGTATTCCAATTTCTACAGTCTCTGTAAATTTTTATTTTATTTTTTAAATTCCTTTTTAAGCTAAAACTTCATCTTTGGTGCTTGTCTATCTAGGTTTCTCTAGGGCTTTTCATGCTCAAATACTAAAGAATTTGGATTCCCTTCTCCTCCTACTGGAATCCGCATCCCTCAAGCAAGGCATCACTACATATGTATGAGGAATTTTGTTAATACAGGAAACGGTTTTATGTTTTATCCTCTGTTAAGTGTATACCAAACAATAATTGTAATAATGGTTTCGGGACTGTCTATTTTTTTAAGGCTCAGAGCCAGTATTGTAACTGGAGGGATTGTGACTCGCATGCTTCTGTTCTAGCTTGTAATTTTCTGACTCTTATAGTTCAAAATTTTAGTAAAGGCTTTAGGGTTTAGACTCTGAGGGCTCAATGCGATATGAAGTACCCCTCGATATGGGGCTCTGTTTCTACTCGTCATTCCTTTTTTTTGGGAGCTAAACCTGGTGGCTCCTCAGTTTAAATCCATATATTTATTGTTATTTCTTTTTTGGTTACTGGTTACATTGACGCTTGTATTCTATGCTCTCCCCCTTTCTAGGGATTCGTAACTCAAAAACTTTTTTTAAGAGTCTTGGAAATACTATTTCGGTTAAGTCTTGTACCATGGCGCAAAATTCTTATGTTGACTAGCATTATACTATTCATTGTTATTTCTAGACAAGTTCTTCATAATGATTATAATTTATGCACTGAGGGTTTCTTCTTTTAAACGATAGTATCATGCATCTAGTTTCTTGGTTGGGAATCTAATGAATATAATGTTTTTGTTGTATGTTGTCTCGTCTTTGCCCATTTTCAGGTTATTGGATTCTTGAAACCCTTCACCTACCTTATTCTTTACCAAGGGATGTCGTTGTTGAAGGTTTTTCTGTTGCTCTACTGAGATTTGAGTTTCCTATTCTCAGACTAAGAACAATTTCACATATCTCACCCCATCCTCTGGGTTACGCAGGATCTAAACTTAACCGTTATGAATAATAGTAGTATTTGTTTGCATTATTCTTATCTATGAGGTTACATACAATCTTTTCTTAATAGTAGTATTTTTTTTCACTCTTCCTATCTGCCAGGTTACATACAATCTTTTTCTTATCTACAGAATCTGTAAAATAATAGTAAATAATGGTTTGGAATTTCCCTATACATAGGGTTACATATAGTCATTTATTCATCTACGAAGTATACAAATTAACAGTAATTATTTTGTTGCTTACCCTAGCTACAGGAATCACACACACTCCTTTCTAATCTAATGAGTTTGTAATTAATAGTAAATAGATTTACTTGAAAACATATCCACCCTACCATTCAGTAAGATAGATTCTATGATTAAATGTCTAGGATTTCCAGAATATACTTATTTGGCTACTTGAACTGGACCTTAATCTTTGTTTTGTCTTTCCTCCCAATCGTGAGACTTCTAGTTCCAACCTTACTGTTTCGCCTAAGTCTCCCCCCAAGCTACCCTGAATAGAGTTTCTCCTCAAGACCTTCCGTCTTGAAAAATAGAAGCTATCTGGTCTTAATCAGACTTAGCTTCTTCAATTTGTCTATCCTTCCAGGCACTGTTAACACCTTTCGAATAGTATCAATTTCTCTCTTTTTTTCATCTCAGATACCTATTTCCTCTTGATCCCTTCCTTGGAATAAATTTCTCAAGGAAGTAGTTAGGGTTGGGTAACTGCCCAACCTAACTACTTGAGAAAGTTAAATTGTCATCCTTTAGACAATTCACTCCCATGTAACTTTAATCAAACAATTACTACCACAATTTTGGCATTTCACTTTCCATGCATTTTTAATCAAAATTAGATAATTATATAAAATTAATAGTACTTAGTTTGTTTAAAATGTGGCAAATAAATATTTACATTTACAAGGGACATCACATCTTCCCCCCCTAATGTTGAACATCATCACATTGTTCCTCTATTGGAAATAACTTTGGAAAAATCTCCCTCATAGCCTGTCCATCTTCCCAAGTAGTCTCCTTTGGCCCAAAGTCTAGCCACTGCACTTTAACTTGTGTGATAACTTATCATCGCAACATTAATTCTTTCCTATCGAGTATACCCATTAGTTTGACCAATAACTCGCCTTCTGGTTCGACTTGTATTTCAGAATAAAAACTTTAGTCAGTTCATGAAATTAAAACATAAATCAGCATTACAGTATTTATGTACATATATATAAGATAGGCCAATGAGAATACAACTCCTCTGACTTACCTGTATATCCTGCCAATTTATCATTTCAAAATTGCTCACAGGTCTTTCCATTAATTAAATACTCTACCAGCCTATATGGAATCTCTCTTCAACACCATTAAGTCCCACCATGGAAGGGACATGCAGAACAATGCTCTTAGTTTTGAGAAAATGAGAATGTCAAGAGCCAAAATCCTATCCATCCTTCTATTAATAGGTTTTCATTTTCTTGACTTTCTCTTCTCAAAATGCAGATCTCATTACCCTGATGATGGACTCACCTAGCTAGTCCGAAACGTTGGTTTCAAAATTGCTCACAGGTCTTTCCATTAATTAAATACTCTACCAGCCTGTATGGAATCTCTCTTCAACAATTTATCATGTGTTTGGGGTCATATATATCATTTCTTTAATACAGAAATATGAAATACATTATGCACACGAATATGGCTATGTAAGGCAAGTTGATAAGCCACTGATCGAATTTGGGTTAAAATTTGAAAATGACAACAAAATCGACGTGCCAATTTGGCACATCCATTCCATTGTAGTGTACTTTTCTTGGCTCAAACACGAACAAAAACATGATCTCCCACCTGGAATTCTTGGAAACTTCTTTTGCGATCAGCATGATTCTTTTGTCAGTCTTGAGCAACTTTTAAATTATTTCATACTCCTTTGACCAGTTCTTCCATTTCTGCTAGCATATCATGCCCTAGCATTAATGTATCTTCTTGTCCACCCCAATTCGAGGGAGTCCTACATTTATGCTCATACAACACTTCAAAAGGACTCATTTGTAGAGAAGTGTGATAGTTGTTGTTATATGCAAACTCTACTAGATGTATATACTCCTCCCACTTAGATGGTTGTTGCATTACATAAGTTCGAAGCATATCCTCCACTACTTGGTCTACTCGCTCTATTTGCCCACTCATATGAGGGTGGTAGGCAGTGCTAAAATGTAGCTGAGTGCCCAATCCTCAAAACAAGGCTTTGTATAAGGCTGATGTAAATTTTACATCACAGTCCAAAATTATAACTTTTGGTATAACGTGTAGCTTAAAAAAATTGTGCATAAATATGTTAGCGATCTGAATTGCCTTATAAGTAGATTGTACAGGTATGAAGTGAGCATATTTACTCAACTTATCAACTACCACCATTATTGAATCATTCTTTTTTTTTGATTTGGGCAACCCTGTTATAAAATCGATAGAAATAACTTCCCATTTCCATTCCAGAATAGGTAATGGGTGGAGTAAACCAACTGGGTGACGGTGTTTTGTTTTTACTTGTTGGCATTCCAAATAGCAGGCCAAATACTCAGCCACCTCCTTCATCATGCCGGGCCAAAAATATTATCTTCTGAGTGCGGTAATCAATTTCTGATATCCAGGATGGTCGGCATAAGGAACTTTATGATACTCATCTAAAATTAAATTTTTAATAACCTTTTGGTTAGGTACATACATCCTTTCTCTATAGATCAGTATACCTTGTTAATTTACTTCATATCCAAGCTATTGTTCTTTGTTGTTCGGAACTTCAGCTTGCTGCCCTAAAAATTGGTATTCCGGACCCCGTATTGATGCTTCCTTAATTTTCTCTTTGAATGTGTTTTACACTTCATTGAATGATACTTCATATAAACAGTCGATTTTCCTACTTAAGGCATGAATGACACGGTTCTATTTTTCTTTCAAGTGCTTAATTGCATAGACGAATCTACTTAAAAAATAAACCCAATGAGCTTTCCTAGCATTTAGAGTGGGCTTTTTTAAAATAGTTCGTTAAACTATGATGATCATTCATTAAAAGAAATTTCTTACCCATAAGGTAATGTCACAACATCTTTAATGCATGAGTGATTGTTTTCAGATCCAATTCATAAGCTGAATACTTTTGCTCGTGCTCCTTAAGATTCCTAGACTCATAAGCAACCACCTTCCCTTTGTGCATTAATACGCCACCCACACCTTCTTTTCTAGATTTTGTACAAACCACATTATCTTTATTGGATCAGCAATGCTTAAAATGGGCGTAGTTGTGAGTAAATGTTTAAGCTGGTCAAAACTCCTTTGGAAATCCATGCTCCACTTAAAATCCTTTTCTTTCTTTTGCAGAGAGGTAATAGGATATGTTACCCTGAAAAATCCTTCAATGAATCAGTTGTAGTATCTATCTAGACCCATAAATGACCTTATATCAGCCACATATTTTGGCATTGGCCATTCCATTATGGATTTTATCTTTTATGGGTTTACGACTACCCCATCCTTAGTAATGAAATGGAAAATATATTGGATTTGTTCCTTAAAGAAATCACGTTTTTTATTCCTGGCATACATTTGATCTTCTCTAAAAACTTACAGGACAATACATAGATGTTCTTTATGCTTTTCTACCGTCCGCGAGTAAATTAGTATGTAAATGATAAAAATTAAGACAAATTTATCCACATATCGAAGGAATACATTCTTCATAAGGCACATGAATGTTGCAGGTGCATTTGTTAATCTTAAGGGTAACACAATGAACTCGTAATGCCCATATCTAGTTCTAAAGGTTGTCTTTGCGATATCCTATTCCTTAATTCTAATTTGATGATAACCTGAGCGAAGGTCAATTTTTGAAAATACGGTTGCTCCTTTCACCTGATTAAACAAGTCATCTATACGACGTAGAGGAAATTTTTTTTTTCCTTAACTTGTTTAACTAATAGTAATCCATGCACATCTGCAGGATTCCATCCTTCTTTTTAACGAAAAGCATTGGGGCTCCCCAAGGTGATACACTTGGTCAAATATATTTTTTATCAAGAAATTCTTATAACTGCATTTTAGTTCTATTAACTTTGGTATACTCATGTAATAAGGAGCTTGGGATACTAAAGCAGCTCCTGGAATTAATCCAATGGTGAAATCTATATCCCTTTTTAGCGGAAGTCCCAAAATTTCTTTAGTAAATACATTTGGAAAAATTTGTACTATCAATATATTTTCTAAGGCGACATATTTTTATTTTGAGTTAGTCTACCCTACTTGTATTGCATAAATTTGACATCCTTTTTCGATACACTTTTCCAATTGGGAAGATATCACAAGCATCAGCTTTAAGGGTCTTGTTATTCCCTGAATTTCCTGCCTCTTTCCTTCCTCGTCCATATAGTTAATAGTTTTGATTTTATAGTTAATGAGGGACCAATGTTTTTCCAACCAGTCCATACCTATTAAAATATCATACGATCCTAAGGGAAACACATTCAAGTCTACCATAATATACTGACATGCTAATTGTAAGCAACAATTGCTAACCTTGGCCAACACTCTTCTTTTGGCTCCCATAGCTAATTGCACTAACCAAGGACTTTTAAACTTAACAGCTTGCAAACAACATTGTTCTACTATTTTGGGACTAATGTAACTCAAGGTAGCTTGAGGATCAATAATTTAAAATAGACACAGTTTGGTCAAAACTTTTACCTTTAAACATTATCATGATCGACTGGTACTCCTCCTAATGGTCTTCAAGAACATCATTGATTTTAGGAATGCTTCTTGCCACTTCTCCCACCGTTGACCCTTCTTGAATTTGTGCCACCTAATCATTTCCTTGCAGTGTGGACATTTTTTAAGATAATAGGATCCTCCGCATCCCTAGCAATGTACTAGTGGTCTAGTTGCCATCTCCACTTTAGTTCTTACTAATTGTTTATTTGTCCTCGACTCACAGGGAAATTTGAATCTGGGTTGACTTCTGTTCATGTTTCTATTTGTTTGCCCTTTAGGGGGTTTATTGACCATAATATTATTACCTGTACTGTGGGGGGGAAATTTACTCCCTATTTTGTCATTCCATCTCTTACCTCCATCCTCTTTCATCTTGTTTTCTTGATAGCATATTATAGCCTTCCATATTACTACGTCCATGGTTTTTGGGCTATCAAACTCAAGGCACTCTTTCATAAACAGTGACAAGTTATTGATAAACCGCTGCACCTTAGCCTTTTCTTCCCATATGTATGGGACATATCGCAATAAATATTTAAATTTTGTTATAAATTCATCCATAGATAGTTGTCCCAGTCGAAGTTCATGAAACTCCTTGGCTTTCTCATCATACAGTATTTCAGTTAAATACTTTTCCTTAAAATATCTTTGAAATTTGTCCCAAGTTATGCTCTCCTCATTTACACCACGAACTATTTTTACTTCCTCCCACCACAAGGTGGCTTTTCCTTGCAGATGAAAGATGGCCAATCAAGCCTTTAGGTTATGATCATATTTGTACAACTGGAAATACTTGTTCATGTTGATGAGCTAGGCTTCCACTACCTCCACTTGTTTAACATCAAAGAGGGGAGGCTTTATCTTCTGAAATTCTCCTTGAAGTTCTAATTTTTGTCTCTTTTTCTTTTTGTGTTCTGATACATTACCAGATTCTTCCTCCTGGTTCTCTTCACTGCCTTCAGTTTCTACATTCTCAGTATGAAATTCTTGTTTGCCAGTCATGTTTCCATGCTCATGATTGGGAATTGGTTGTGGCTAGTTTTGTCTATCAGACAAACTCTTCATGATATTTTCTTGTTCCTGCATCAACCTTTCATTATATTCTAGTAATCGAGCCATTTCATCTTTTAACTCTTGCATAGTTTCCAAGATCACAGTATTAGTGTTACGTGGCTCTTCTCCCAATTGTAAACATACCTAAGGATTGGTCTCCTTAAAGGGTGTTGGTCCTATCCCAATCAATGTTCAGTGTGGTGTAGTTTCCATTCTCCTCATACTAGCTTCTTTTCTACCTATGTGTATATCAAAAATGTTGTCATTCATTATTTTCTAGAGGTCTTAGTTTTGTAACCTGAGCGCCCTCATACCACATGTCACAAACCCATAATATTTTTATTTATTTATTTACATAACGATACATTGATTATGCATTTCCATTTAACGAACTAATATATATATAAACTCGGAAAAACGGGCCGAAATTATGTATTCGCCTATTTTTAAAGTACATGGGCAATATCAAAGTGACTACAGTATACATTATTTATTTAATGCGTTGATATGACATACTAGTCACCTTATGTCATTTTAATCGCTCAAAGGTGAACTCAGGTCACATGAATTATTTTAAACATAGAATTACATAGTATGACAATTCGTATAGTGATTAATTACATCCTTATCTTTGGGACGTTGACTGCCCTAGGATTGTGGACCCACTACCTTTGGAGCCTTCTTCATTGTTTCCAGCTATTTCTTCATGCGTAGGTATGTTTTCTGCATCAACGGTGCTCTCACGTTCTGTAGATCAGACAATTGAGAGGGTTGCCCACCGATCTAAGCTCTGGCTAGGTGAGGAGGTCAATTTTTTGTTGCATTTGCCACGTGGAGGTTTAGTCTCTGGTTCTTTGTTGACTTTCCTTCCAGGAAAATGAATATGTTCTAATACCTTCTTACCTTCTTTGGTGCGATTAATCTAGGATCTAAGGTACTTCCACGAAGACTGAGGGCCTTCCTGTATTCCGCAGTTCATCTATCATTCTTGTCGTTTCTTCTGAGTGTGGTTTGGATGTTATTATCACTTGGTCAATTATGTATTCCAATTTCTATAGTCTCTATAACTTTGTTTTCCTTTTAAATTCCTTTTTAAGCTAAAACCTAATCTTTGGCTCTTATCCGTCTAGGTTTCTAAGGGCTTTTCATGCTCAAATGCTGAAGAATTTGGAGTTCCTACTCCTCCCACCAGAATCCACATCCCTCAAGTAAGGCATCACTGGGTATGTATGACGAATTTTGTTATTATAGGAAAGGGTTTTATGATTTCTCTTCTGTTAAGTGTATACCAGACTGTATTTGTAATAACTGTTCCGGGACAGTGTATTTTTATAAGGCTCAGAGCCATTATTGTAACTAAAGGGATTGTTGCCCACATGCTTCTGTTCTAGCTTGTAATTTTCTGACTGTTACAATTCACAAGTTTAGTAAAGGCTCTAGCTTTAGACTCTGAGGGCTCAATGGGATATGAAAAAACCCTCGATATGGGGCTCTGATTGTACTCATCACTCTTTTTCTTTTTGGAGTTAAGCCTGGTGGCTCCTCAATTTAAATGCATATTTTTATTGTTATTTCTTTTCTCCTTACTAGTTAGATTGACCCTTGTATTCTATGCTCTCCCCCTTTCTAGGGATTCATAACTCAAAAAATATATTGTTTAAGACTCTTGGAAATACTGTTTCGGTTAAGTCTTGTACTCTGGTGCTAAATTCTTATGTTGACTAGCATCATACTGTTCATTGTTATTTCTAGACAAGTTCTTCATAATGATTATGATTTATGCACCCAGGTTGTCTTCTTTAAATGACGGTATCATGCATCTAGTTTCTTGGTTGGAAATTTAATAAATATAACTTTTTTGTTGGATGTTATCTCGTCTCTGTCGGTTTTCATGTTCAATTGGGTTCTTGAGACCCTTCGACCTACCTTATCTTTTACCAAGGGATACTATTGTTCACGGTCTTTCTCTTGCTCTACTAAGATTTGAGTTTCCTATTCTAAGGCTGAGAACAATTTCACATATCTCACTCCATCCTCCAGGTTACGCAGGATCCAAACTTAACCATTATGAATAATAGTAGTATTTTTTTGCATTCTTCTTATCTACTAGGTTACATATAGTATAGTAGTATTTGTTTTCATTCTTCCTCTCTACCAGGTTACCTAAAATATTTTTCTTTTCTACAAAATCTGGAAAATAATAGTAAAAAATGGTTTGGCATTTCCCTATCCATAGGGTTATGTAGAGTCGTTTCTTCATCTACGAAGTCTACGGAATAACAGTAATTTTTTTTTTACTTACCCTAGCTACAGGAATCACACATTTTCCTTTCTAATCTACTGAGTCTGTAATTAATAGTAAATAGATTTACTTGAAAACATATCCACCGTGCCACTCAGTAATATAGATTCTATGATTAAGTGTCTAGGATTTCCATAATATACTTATCTGGCTAGTTGAACCAGACCTTAATTTATGTTTTCTCTTGCCTCCCAACTATGACACTTGTAGTTCCAGCCTTGTTGTTTCGCCTAATTCTCCCCCGAGCTACCCCGAAGAGGGTTTCTCCTCAAGGCCTTTCGTCTCGAACAGTAGAAGCTATGTGGTCTTAACTAGACTTAGCTTCTTCAATCTTTCTTTCCTTCTAGCACAGTTAACACCTTTAGAATAATATCAATTTCTCTCTTTTTTTTATCTCAGATACCTCTTTCCTCTTGATCCCTTCCTTGGAATAAATTTCTCAAGGAAGTAGTTAAGGTTGGGTAACTGCCCAACCTAACTGCCTGAGAAAGTAAAATTTTCATCCTTTAGACAATTCACTCCCATGTAACTTTAATAAGAAAATTACTGCCACCATTCTGGAATTTCACTTTCCATTCATTTTTGATCAAAATTAACTAATTATATAAACTTAACAATATTCAGATTGTTTAAAATGTGGTAAATAAATATTTACATTTACGGGGACATCACAAAGTCATATCAATTCAAGCTTAAATGTCAATTTTATTTTACACTCTAAAGAATTTTTCACTTGAAGAAATTTGATCCTTCTCGGCTCATGCTAGAGTTGTACTTAAAATGAATCTATGTCGGTTTTAAAAAAATATGTATATATCATGAAAAAAATAAGTGTTATGGTTAAAACATTTACTTGGTCCTATATATACTCTATTTAAAATTCAAAAATACAATTTAAAAAATGAGAAATAATACATTTTATTTCACTCTAAAGAAGTTTGCACATGAAGAAATTTGATCCCTCTTGGCTCATGTCAGATCCGTACTTAAGATGGATCTATGTTGGTATATATTATAGGCAAGAGATCCTTGTGGCTGTGGAAGAATATCAACATTGAAGAAAAACATGTCACATGGAAGAATTCCATGCGGTTTTGAAAATATATCAACAAACATAGCCAAACCATACAAAAAATTATATTAACTAACCATTTTCTAAATTTCATTCATTATTTTTATCAAAAGTTTTATTTTTCCATTCCTTATTTATTAATAATATGATGGTTTCAAAAACATGATTTAATCATTTGATTTATCCTAGATAAAAAGAAAATTATTCTCTCAATATATTGGATGTCTAAAAATACCATCACATAATTATAAAATTCTACAAAATTTAAACCTTATAAATTAATTATTTTCTTTAAACTTACTAGAGAATGAATTTTAAAAAGTTATTTTTCATTAGAAAAAACATCCGGTGATGTATATTTATTTCCATCTTGATCCTATTCATTTTTTAGGAAAATGTTTGCTTAAATTAAAGTGTGTAGTAACTAATTGTAAATAGGATATCTACACTAGTATGAAATATTTTCATTGATTTTAATTTTAGGTGGTTTTTTTATGAATCTTAATAATGAAAAATCATTGCATAAATATTTAAACATCATAACATAATATTGCACTACATCCATAAATTATGAAAAAAATAAAAAATTATCACATAACACACAAACTACAAAAAACTTTCAAAATTATGATCCAATCAAATATTAAAAATAAACAAATTAATAATATTAAAAATTAAATATTTATTTATGAATTGAATTATTCAATATTAAAGTAATAATAACCGACGTAACTAATTAAAAAATAAAAAATAGAAATAAAAAATTTATTCTAGAATAAAAAAAATTTATATTACACGTTCCATCCAAATGTCCATAGCTTCGTCGCTTCGTTACAATTGAAAGCTAAAAAAATAGTTTAGTAAAATCAAAACTAAGGTGGTAAGAATTTCTAGAAATATATTTGAAAATTAGTGCACTATCTCGTCTTTTATATCATTTCCATTACTATCCACTGACTCCAGTTTTTCAGGATGTCTGTTAATGCTCAATAGAATATCATAAGTCGTGTAGGACACCTGGGAATCGCATATTTGCATTATACATTGTTAGAGATCTATAATGGTTGGTTGCTTTGTGTTCTCTTCTTATCTATCTAAGCTTTTAGATGATACAACCTGAGCATCCTTAGAATTTTATAGTGTGGAATTCAATGCCTACAAGGAATGCTCGTTATCCTTATGCCATGTTTAGAGGATGCCATTCAAGTTCGGATTTTGGTTTTCATTATAAAGTTGGGAAAAGGATAGGAATATTTTCAAAAGTTTCCACATTTGTTATTGGTATATATCACTTTGTAGGTTGTTGGATATTTATTGGAATATTTAATAAGATTTTATTTTGATTTATCATATTATGATTCACCCTTTTTTATTCTAAAGAAAAAATAATAATAATTTTGCTTTTCAAAATAATAATAATTTTGTTTTTGTTCTTCTTTGTTAGGAGTAAAGTTTAATCTTACTCTCTTTTAATTTATATGAGGTTGTTTAATTATGTATTATCTTTTGAAACAATAATTTATAGTTGACTAATTAATATTTAGGTGTACTTTTAAACCCAATGGATTCATCGACCCACGTATAAAGCGGCTAGGGGACAATCTATTGCCACAAATCCAAATTGCAATCCTCACGAGAGAAGAAAAAAATTTGGAGCTAGAAGATCAAGGTTGAATGTTAATTTACTAAGGATAAATAAGAAATCCAAGGAAGGACCAAAATAACTTAATTCCATGCTAAAACCACTCACACTTGCAAAAAACAGAACTGTAGTAGAGGTTAAAAAGTGACAGACCTAAGGCAGAAGATGAAACTCTAAAATAGAGGGAAAAATATGAAATTTGAAGTTGTTTAACTAATGTTGACTTTGTGGAAGAAAACTCATCAAGAAGGAAGGTTGAATTGGTCTTGGAGGGGTCTTTGTATTAAGTCTAAAGGTCTTAGAATTCATCCTTTAAATATACTATAAGAAGAGAAGAATTTCTTGTGGGTTTTCCTCTATAGCAGAGGTTTGGGCCTTGGTTAACAACCTACATCTTGTGTCCATTTTTTTATTGATCCTCACATTTTGATAGAGTATGATGATAAGAAAACTATAATAATCAAAATAAAAAGAATCAAGTCATAAATACATCAAGTTAAAGTGAATATAATAACAAAAAATTATCAAAGTAAAGAGAAATACTCCTTAATCTAGTTTCCCTAGATTTCTCAATGGTGGACTTAGGCTTTCTTTTTCCAGGGAGGAAGATTTTATTTTCACAAGTCTATGTTCAAGTTTATTAATGAAATTATGAATTCCATAATTTTACAAAGGAGACATTTTATGTCCATCCTTATTTGGATTGTAGATTCCTGAATATTTCTAAAATATTAGGGCTTTGCTCCATCAAATTTGTGAAATTTAATAGAATTTGTAATTGACTAAAGATCAGAGACATGTTAAGCGTGTTTGATATTAATGACATAAAATATGGTTCAACTGACACATGGAGAGGAAATGTAGAAGGTAGAATCATGTAGATACCTAAAGAATAAAACCATGTGGAAAATATTTATAAGTTTATCCTTGACTTGTAAAATTCTAAATGACAATTATGGTTCAAGCTATACTATTGGAAATTATTGTTCTATTATTCATTTAATTGAAGTGATCAAGAAACAAATTTATTTTTGGGTATTTCTCATATAGATGTAGCAATACATAGATGGAATGCAAATATTGATATGAAATAATCTTATGTTCTTCCTCTTTACTAAAGGTGGGGTTTTATTGTAGAAAACAACAACCCCCCAATAATTTTTGTTCATAATAATAATGGGGACAATTTTATTTTTCGTGGTGTATAGTTTAATATTTAATAAACACTTTGGGATTTAATTAGGCATTTAAATAATAAAGTGTTATTTTTAAAAGAACCACCATAGCCTCAACCAATGACATGAACCTTTGAAATAATGAAATTTATTTAAGTAACATGGGCACCTTATTACCCGAAATTGCAAAACCCCACAAATTCTTCAAATTTAATTTTAAAATATTTTGGGAACCTAGGTCTCCAGGGTCCATGTTATCACTATATTCAAATAGTGCACATCAAGTAGGACCATGCTCCTTCTCATTTAATAATATTTCATTTTGAATTTAAAGCCCCATTTTTGCCTATATAAGTAATACTACCACTCTTCTCTAATAGCCTGCCAGCTCGGAAGCTCGTAATATTTTAGAGATTTAATTAGAAATACCTTATTAGAATGCAACTATCTAGGTTCCATGTCATTAGATAAGTGAATACGAGGTTTGGACCACATACCCGCTAAAACAATATTATTGCTTTATTTTACAAAAAATTCTCTCTCTTCTCCAATACCCTGCCTATCCAAAATCCCGTAATAATTTCCAACTCTAGTTTTATAAAACATTCTAGGAATCTGATCATCTAGTATTCTAGTTACTCCTCTCTCCTATCTACACATCCCACACCTCTTATGCCCAAAACTTTACTCCATTTTCTTACTGTTTCAGGGAAAACTAGTGTCTTTTCGATCTGCTAGTCCCACTAGGGTTGGCAGGTATCCCGGAACCAAACAATCAAAGCAATTTGTGATTTCCTTTATGTATGATAGATAAGAGAGGAGAAAAGGGACCAACCTGGATCTTCCACTTGACTCCTTGCTTGATTTCTCTCTCCTCTGATAGAGCTAGCACCTCTTCTCCTACTTATTCCACTCAATGAATACCTATAGAGAGAAAGTAACAAAACACCATCAAAGTATCTCGATATATTATGTCATAAACAATGCAGAATCAGAAATACATTGATCATACAATGGCATTCACAAATAACAACATTCACAAACACACGATTGTATGGAGGAAAAACTCAAAGAACTTTATTAATAATAGAAGGGAGAATCACAAACCAACTGTCTGATCCAGCATTATCCTCCCATCATCAAAGCCCTCTTCACCTCATGAAAAGAAAGATCACCCAATAATACATTGATATTTCTCAAAGACAAACTATTATCACTTCCATACAAATTAGAAAATTCCAGCCTCTAGATCTCTCAGATGAGGGATCCATTTATAGATTTCTACAAGGGTGTGAGTCATCTCTGGGTTTTTGATTAGTGTCATTCCACTTTTTGTTCTTGGTTCCACTTGGATATTTCTTGGATCTCTTACTCATCCCTAGGTGAATTCAGAGAGGTAAGTGTCATATGAGAAGTTTCTGGAAGATTCCATGAGCATCCACTTACCAAACTGTCTCGGACATTTGTCCATCCTTGCTCATCGCACCCTACAAAAGGCCTCTTCATTATGCATCACACATGGCTAGTGTAGAAGTCAGTATGCATCTCACCTTGATAGTGGGGTAGACAGTGTGGTCCAGTTTTGGCCAGTTCTGAGTGGTTTTTCAGGTGGAACTCTTGGGGAATGATGTAATCAGTTGAACATGATCCTTTAGGGTATGAAACAACATTTCTAGGGATTAAAGAGACCTTGGTTTATTGACATATAAGATTGGGATTATAGTGCCAAAATATGTCTATAACACTTACGAGCTCTTCCCCTTCCGGGATATTTGATTACTCTTACTCCTCTACTACCCATTTTTTCTTTTTTGTATAAAGAATATTCTATTAAGATTAAAAAGAAAAATATTTACAAAGAGGTTTGAACCTCTGAGGGGGCTGTAGCCTGCCATCTATCAGAAAAACCGTTGTGATTAGCACATTGCCTTCTGTTTACAAAGATGAAAATCATAGACCCAAGGCTAAATCGACGCTTTAGTATGAGCCGCCCTATTACAAAATGCTATTCTTTGCCACTATTACAAAAAAACTGGAAAGCCAAAATCATATCCTGGAGGATGAGAAAAACCATACTGATGATATCAAAAGCCATACCCACTGAGAATTACACGCAAAAACCAGAAATTCTGAGATGACTTGCTGAGGCAAAAGTAGTTATACCTGAGGTGGCAAGTCTGTGTCGTCTTCATTTGCCTTGTTGGGAGAGCTTACCCAATGAACCATCACATTATCTTCAACTTCCGTCATGTTGCAGTCTGGAGGAGTCACAAGGTGCAGAACGCTGCGAGAGAATCTTGTTGATATTCTCTTGAGAAGAGTCTTGTTGATGGCGAGAATCTTCTTGTTGGCCTTCTTCCTGCAACGCAGCGCGATTATTGAGGACATCACCAGCCAAGTTGCCCTGAGAGTCACCGGAATTTTGAGAGAGAGACTATTCCTTGGAGGTTTCAACTGAGCCTGTGAGCTCATCTTCTTCCTCCGAGAAGATGATAGTTATAATAGATGAGATAATAGGTTTGTTAAACCTGCTTTTGAATTTGAACCGGGATGAGTGAAAAGAGCTATTTAGGGAGGGTGCAGAGTGGTTTGATGGCGGTGAGGACGGTGAGGCAGAGGCTAACGGGTTAATACGTTGAGGTCCTGAGCCACCACGACCCCGAAACCCTCCACGAGATCCTGAGTTACTACCCCGCCTGGGAATACCACGACGCCGGGCCATTGCAGAATGGATTAACAAATTGAAAGTGCTGAAGGACTGAGGGAGAAAGAGAAGCGACTCGCCACAAACTAAAAGAAACCGGAGTGAACAGACCTCCGATCTGAAGACCCCAAAGCAGAGCACACAGAGTGTATAAACGACCACGAGAAATAACCCAGCTCTGACTGAATGAACCCAATACCCGACCCAGACACCTTCAGCAAAGACAGAAACGAAACCCCTTACAGAGATGGGCAAGAAGACTGACTTAATACACCCGACGCATATAGAGAAGACTGACTGACTATACCAGACACCTTCGAAAAGAAACAAAACCAAATACCTGAAGCTGGCTAGATGTGAGCGATTATGAAGCCATGGTGGCTTCCAAATGCTCTGTGTTGCGCCAAAGTTCTGAGGACATAACCACCAGAGAGTATCACTACCTGAATAAACCGGAGCGACTCTGTCACTATCTGAAGAGACCAGAACAAATGAACCGTGAATTGTGCGCGCCATCCTGAAATCCTTTCCCTGCGTGCCTTGAACCCGAAGCTTCATAAATGCTAATTAATATCCTGCCACGAACCGCCAAACCTACTCAAGGTATTGCCAGATGCCGGCGCCGCGTGCTCGAGCTTTAACATCTCATTAAGGCACCCGCATCCGGGTGTGAGTCTTCCTTCGATTGCATATCACTGGTTACTATGGTGTTGAAGGTAGAGAGTTGATTCTCCGAAGCTATACTGGAAATTGAGCCTTCAAAGAATTCCCTTCCACTGTCCACTCCTAAATTAGCAAGAAAGTCTGCCAGTTTATTCCCTTCCCTTCTGATATGTTTAAAGAAAATTGCTTGGTGATTAGTAAGCCATTGTTTGAGAAGCTCAAGTCGAGTGGCCATTCTCCAACTGCTACTTACCTTATGCACCGGGGATCCCTGCAGAAGCTTTGAGGCCATGGTGATAATAATCTGGGAGTCCCCTTCCACTATAAGAGGAAGGAATCCTCGTTCTTGCGCCAGATTAAGCCCTCTCCATAATCCTTCCAGTTCCGCTGCATTATTAGTATTCCAGCCAATTGAGCCAACAAAAGTTATTAGGGGAGTACCCTGGTAGTTTCTGATGGCTCCACCAAATCCCGTTTTCCCAGGATTCCCTTTCGAAGCTCCGTCAAAGTTAAGTTGAAACACGTTGATTGGCGGTGGCGTCCATCTTGCTGGAGAATCTAGATGCTTTGAGGAGTTATCATTTGAAGAGATCGGATGCTTTAATTGAATCTGCCAGTTGTCCCATATAGCTTGTTCCTGCGGGAGAGATGGGAAATCCTCTTTGGACCAGCCTTTAATAGACAGAGTTTCTTTGATGTTATGGTGCAATCCACTCCATATCTGCTCAATCGACTGTGATTGATCTTTAAAAATCCTTCTATTTCTCTCCTTCCAAATATTCCACATTAGTAGTCCCGGTATGAGTTGCCATAGTGTATTTAAGAGTTGGCTTTGATATGGCTCTTGGCTCCAGGTGCGAAGGGTACCTTTGATGTCCCCAATCACTCTGCCTTCCTTCTGACAGCGGAATGTAACTTTTTCCCACAATTTCCTTCCAAGTGTATAGGTTTGCATAAGATGTAATGCTGATTCCTCATCCTGTTTGCAGTTGGGACAAATAGATGGTCCAGAGAAATTCCTTTTCCTGAGATTGTCCCATGTGAGATACTCCTCTACTACTTGACTACTCAAAATCTTGACTAATTTATAATTACATTTCTACATTCTTATGGAAACTTTACTCCAAGGCTTTGATGTGCATCCTTTGCATGACATCCTACCTATCCATCGTTGAATCAATTAAACTCTTTCATTATGGTTGTTTATTGGCACATTTATGGAGAAGAATAGTTAATTTATTAACTTAAACTGTCAAATTACAATGCATGTTTACTATTTCCCATATTTTCTCTTCTTTTCTAATTTCCTCTTCTCTCTTGACAGAAGAGGTTTAATACCTCCCTCCAAGAAAAAAAGAATAAGGTGAATATCAAAAATCTCCTATGCCTAAATCCTCCGTCCCATATAAGGAGATAATATATAAAAATATTCGAAGTGCGGGTCTTTTTTCAAACACGGTTTTTACCAAAGACTCAAGGAGTTCTTCATGGGAGAATACCTACAACCCATCAAGATGCACTGGATTCCTTCTTACAAAAAATTGTATTGAGGTATGGGCTTATGCCTTATACATATATGGTCAGATGGGTAGTGGAGAATCTCAACATTATGGAGCGAAATTTCAGTACATAGAAGGGCACAGTGATTGGTTCATTCTCAGTAAAAGACCTTTAAGCTATGTATCATTTACTTGATCCTTAATGAACTTTTTAAAAATAGTACATATAGAAATTTATAAAAAGGCATGGAGAAGTTGTTGATTCCATAACATATTGGAGGAAAGACCCAAATAAACATAAGTAGAGGAGGATGGTAAGTGTTATGCATAATCTATGACTTTAGATATAAGTATCCTCGCTAGGCTTGGTGGACTGACCTAGAACAATAGAAATATAAATGGACTAATGTTTTGTTTAAAGTAAATATATAACAAAATGAGGTGTACCTAGAATCTATTGTATGCTTCGCTCCTTTCTTCGATTGTATGCCTCAATTTTAGCTTTGATCGCTATAATTAGAACCTACACAATTAGACAACATAAGCCAATGATCTACAAAATATCTATAGCATCATTTAATCACTTTATTTAATAGATCAACATAGTATTGAAATACATGACACCATAACATCATATGTAGGAAAACAAAGAACTCTTTGATTAATAAGTATGGAGTGAGTTACAACAAAAAATAAGTGTTCATCTTGTAGAAGAGCTCCTCCAAGTTTACTTGTCCTTTCCTTGTCACCAAGTGCACCTCTAATCACCATAATGCATGGAAATATATATATATCACATCAAAAACATAAGGGTAGAATCACTCTCCAAAATTATACCCTTGCCTGTGCATGGTAGTAAATATATAGGTGAAGGTGGTAGTTTATGAATTCTTATCCTTTTACCAATATGGGCTTAAGATCCACTCTTCATGGGAAAATGAGCTCAAGGGATAAGGGATGAAAACTCTAAGGAAGGATAGGATAGGATTGAAGATTTTTATCTAAGGTAAATAGTTACAATAGATCCTCGAAGCTTCTAGAAGGGTAAGCTTCGAGATTCTTTTTTGTTTTCCCAAATTTCTAGAATCAGCGCACCCCGAACATTAAGAAAATTACTGATAATTAGTGCAAGTGCACAGTAGGGAAGCTTGGTAGTCAATGCTAGCCAGTAAGGGACCTAGGCTGCATTGGTCCTTTAAGTGACTGAAACAAGGTACTTTCTGGCCAAAATTCAGCAATTAGGTAGAGTCATGTTTAGTGATTTCTGTACGGAAAATGAAAATGTGTTCAAAGGATGAGAATGATCCTACTTGTAGGCCTATTGACCAGATGTGACAAAATGGCCTATAACAGATTGCTCCCTAAAGCGCAAAGTGATAAATCATAACTGATAACTGAAGTTCCTTACCTTCTGATAAGCATTAGAGGAAATTTTATCCTGAAAGTGTCTATGGAATTTTCCTATAATTTCCATGTAATAATATTTAAACCAATCAAAATCCTTTAAATTTACAAAGAGGTACATGTAAATATTTTGGAGAGAATAGAAGATAAAATACTTTTTTTTAATAGTATTTTTGGCTTATCTGCTTATAAGTTTACTCAAATTTCAAGTGTAGACAATCATTGGAGGCATAATTAAATTTGATATCCAACAAGTACCCATTATGCATACTTTTTAGAAGACCCATATTGATAAAAATTGCATATAAATTAAAAAAGTGTGTTCAACATGCTTTTTTAATGTATCTACAATTTTTATCAATGTGGGTCTTCTCAAAAGTATGCATAATGGGTACTCATTGGATGTTGAATTTAATTTTGCATCAAACAATTGTCTACACTTAAAATCTGAGTAAAATTATAAGGAGAGAAGCCAAAAGTACAATTAAAAAATAGTTTTCTTCTTTTCCCTCTAAAATTAATAGCTCTTATTTTATTACTTTTACTTCGGAGGAAACTTTTAGGTTGAAATGTCTTCTAATGTTAGGGTCAAGAATAACCAGGGAGATCATCATCTTATACAATATATTTACATCATGAGATTTTTGTTGGGGCAGGCATACCCATACTCAACACATAATCTAACATTACATGTACAATGACCAAACGACATGTTCACAAATAACTGATGGTGGACCCATGACTACATGACTATCTGTACGATCATAGCCATCATACATTGTGATCTTGTATTACTCTTGAAATCAGAGCCTGGATGGATGAAAATATATCTAGGGTCTTCTCTCTCATTCACACAACCAACGAATCTACGAGTCTAACCATGTGAATCAATGAGCTGAGGTTAAACATGGTAGACATTATATAATTTTTGCCTAATGATATAAGACATTAATAGATGTGAGAGAAACCATCGATGATGTTAACGGCTCAAGGTACTCCAATACAATATGTATGGTGTGAATAACTTAGTTGATGTCGAACACTACAAAGAATCTTTCACTCGAAGGCTAATGATGTAAAAATGTTGCTGAGAGTGAGGAAGCTTACCATTGATGTATGCAAGAACCAAGGTAGCAAGGGGTGTTTTTAAGTAAACTTCCTGGATAATGAGTTGACGTCGACAGGAAGTAACCCATTGCAGGAGGGCCCTGATGTATCCCTCATCAATTACATGAAATGAGTATCATCATTTGAGACAGAATGATCAGAATGATGCTGATATAGAACTTTATCAAGAAGTAGACATGGAATGAAGGCTTAAGAGTATTGTAGCAGATATTAATTGAATGGCCTCTCTTGAACACAACAACATCACTGAATGGAGTTGGAAGCATTGAACCAAAACAAAAAAAAAGAGTCTTTGAAATGGTATGATAAACCAAAAGGCAACAAAATTCGACAACCATGGGGATGAAGTGGAAGAGTGTCGTGTTCAAGAGTGACTCACTGCCATTAAAAAATGGAGTACCCAGTTAATTCTTAAAATGAATCCATCTAGGAATATTTAACGAACCTATAGAAGGATTGGTTTGGTCCCATCATGAACGATTAGTCCATCACTATTTGATATTTTAACGCATCCAGTGAAGATATAACTTGACATCTTTTTCATGTTTATAGAGTTTGAAAAATAGCCAGAAAATAAAACTCCAGATGTTCCTTTTGGTATATAGTCCCTTAGGTGCAAAAAGGTAGAAAATCATACCCAAGAGAACCTCTTAGCCATGTTCGACTAAGGTATTCCTTTTTCGTAAGTAGTCTATCTCAGTCAAGGAAAGGGTTAAACTTAAACTGAGTACATATTTTCATTTACCTTAATAAGTTTGAAAAGGCAAGTGCTCAACAATATTTTCATATTTTGAGAGTCTGAGAAGAGCTAAAAAAATTGATAAAAGTGTGCTCCTTAGTCAAAATAATATGTTCAAAACACGACAAAATCCGTCAAACAACTATCAACCTTCTTAGAACATAAAGAGGATAAAAAATATATGTTTAATGGAAAATATTGGTTGTATCTAGGTTAAAAAATTAAATACGAATAAAATAATGGAAGGAACAACCATAAATATTCAAAATGACTATTTGTCTTTACCATTTCACATTTACCTTCAACAGTGAGAGTTATGAGCAGCTTTCCCCCTCAATCTTTTGTAGTTAATTATGCTCAATCTGGTGGATCATTTCAAGCACTGGCACTTTCAGGTAAGAGCTAAGGCCTTTCTATTTTAATTCATGGTCTCGTATTGTGTTTTCATGCAAGTTTCAAGCATTTGTTAGGGGCCTCATGTTCAAATAACTCACCCTAGGACCAACTTAGGCCCAAATGGTCGAAATTTACATTGCACCGAAGGGGGAATACACTATAGTGGAGGTGTACAATGCACTGTCTCTCCTCATACGGGTACGTTGAGCGTAAATCTAAAATGTGTTTACTAGTTTCCCTTCAAAATTTACAAGCTTCTTTGTATGGAAATGATCATAATGAGTCTCCTCTTGATGTTTTATTTCTTCATTAGCAAAAAATAGCATTTTCATTGAAAGAAAGAAAATACGAAGAAAAATATTTAAATGTAGCTAATGATCTTGCTACCATCCAGATGCTAAAAACTTGTGGATTGTTGAAATACTTCAGGCTTCCTAGTATAAGGCAAAAAATGGAATTTCTAGCTTATCTTGTTCATTTAGGGATGTGTAAGCACATGAATTCATGTTTGGGGAACATATGCTCGAGATAATAGGAGAGGATATATATTTTGTGATAGGTTTATCCATGAGAGGTTACCCCATCTCTCTCCTAGGTGGGAGAAGGGGTGGAGAAATGGTGAGATATTTTATTTGCACTTATTGGAGACCTCGATCTAATCCAAATAGAGATGGAAATATTAACATAAAATATGTAACCCATTTTCCTTTAAGAATCAAATTATTCATTATTTCCAACCTGGTGGGTAGATCAACACTTCAAGTAGCTAGCAGATCGTACATGCAGTACGGTGTGGAGTGTTTGGATCCAACAGTCTTCAACTGGAGCGAAGGAGTTTTGGTCAATATGAAAGAATAAATGTCTAAACAAAGGGAGGGAAAGTTGAGAAACTTTGGCTACAGTTCTATATTGGTCTCTTTTGCTCTAGAGAAGGTTCCATTACTACAACCTAAGTAGATTACACTTGATCCCATTGATACGAGGGTTCCATGGATGAGGAGGTGGATAGATCATATGTCTCTACATTCATGTCTGTCAATGATAAGTTTCTGAATAGCCTTATTTTGATGGTTGTGTAAATAGTTAATTATCATCACTGATTATCTGCAAGAAAGGATGGATTTTTGTGTCGACCCTAAGATCATGCTTCCTGAGGGTGAGCGATGGGGTGTTACTGGTATGATATTTCAACCATTTTAATTTTTGAATGTTTTCCAATTTTTTTGTGTTTTTGATGTTTATGAGACTAAACTATTTATTTATTCATGCAGATATTGGGCCTATTAGAGCAATAGCTGCTTCATATCTCCTACATACAAGAGAACAACCACAGTGGGCAGTAGAACTAGTACATGTTACTGCAGTAGTACATGATGCTTTATGGGATCTTAATGTAGCTGAGATACTAACAGAGGTGGAGCACCACATGGAGGGGTTGAATAATGTTATAGATGAGGCTGGAACCGACCCGATTTTGATGTGACTTTAACAACGCATGATAGGATTTCCTAGCCATATTGGTCGGCTATTGGGCAAGATGGCTCATGCACTAGAATGTTATCAAGAGAAATTTGATTAGTCTACTTAGATATTTGCATGTAGTTTTTTATATTGGACATGTGGCTATGTGTGTCTAACGCAGAAATTTTGTAAAACCAAACTTTATATATATATATATATATATATATATATATATATATATATATATATATATATATATATATATATATATATATATATATATATATATATATATATATATATATATATATATATATATATATATATATCTATATATCTATATATATATATAGATACCTTTAGTGTTTCTATGTTCCTATTATGCTTTCAATAAATGTGATGTGTATTGAAACTTATTTACATTCGTTGAAAATGTTTATCTAAAACATGATTAAAAATAACACCCATCAATGTGTTTATATTTCTATAAATATGTTCATATATATGAAATCAAAATGTATTTCTAGAAGGAAAACCCTTAAGTACATAGGAAGGATGGTAGGAATTTTAACCGAATAAACATTAGTGAGTTGTAGTACCACAAGTTGTGAGTCAAGTATGATGACTAAACGACTGATAGAATGTGAAATAACATTAGATAGTAGCTCGACCAATCCTATATACTCAGTGAAGTTGTTGGTAGAGTTACCAATACAAGTCCCTTTCAGATTCAGTAACTCGTCATTTGGAGTAGAGATAGCCCATGCTGCGGAGGATATGTTTTGAGTACTAAGACTAGCACCATTAGCATAACCAAATTACTACTTAAGGGATTCTAACATCTACAAGCCAAATTTAAAATGGATCAATATAAACCATAGGAAACTTTGAAGACACACAATATAAACACACTCAACACACCTATACACAATTTTACTACACATGAGATCAAGCATAGTATTTATTTAGGTACAAACGATTTCTAGGTTGCACTAGTGAAATTCCATCAAAATTGACTAATCATAAGCCCATTTTGCAAGAGCACACTTGAAAATATATCGACCTAACCACATAGGTTGGAACATTCCTGATCCTCACTTATCATATTCTTGGTCATATAAAATAACAAGGTCTCTTTCCGAGAAGACATGAGGCTTGACACTTTTGTCATATTTCACCTTCATACGTCTTTAGTTATCTTCATTAGCTATAGCGACATCATTTTGTGTATCTTCTAAATGGGTTAGATGTAAAAGATGTTTCTATTCTACAGAAGTGCAGGAAGAAGTTATACAATTAGCTATAGTGATGTAATTTCACATTTGATTGGAAAGATTGATTCTAGACCATAAACCAACTAAAAGGGCCTAAAATCGAATTGCAGTCCTTACTAAGTTTCTATACACCCATAAGGCAACATAAAGAAGAAAACACCGGTATCATTTATGGACCCATACCATATGTGACACATAGCTTTGAGAACTTTATTGATAGTCTTAACCTGTCCATTAGCCTGAGGATAATAGCGAGTGGAAATTTCATCGGAAATTCCCAACTTAACATTTAGTCCCAGTGTCATATGATTTTGTAGATCCTTTCTATGATCTGTAACTATGGCTTGTAACAAATGTGTGATAAAGTGATTGAAAAATAAATATGCACTTGTTTCTCCAGTGTTGTTAAATGTAGGCGTCACCTGAGCCCATTTAGTAAAATAATCTACTGTGACATTGATATAACCATGCCCCCTAGACAAGTGAGGGTTACATGTCATGAAGTTGACACCACATTTCATAAATAGTCTGATGATGATAACAGGATGCAATGGAGTAGGTGAATCACGGGTCTTACAGTCATAAATTTGGCATGCTTGACACTTATGGACAATGAGAATACAGTCTCGAAAAATGGTAGGTGAAAAGTAACCAGCGTGTAGGATGTTTTTCAGGGTAGCATAACTAGACAAATTACCACCACAGGCCCCTAAGTGGCATTCATTAAGGACCTTTTCAGCCTCCTCACGTGTGAGGCACCTTTGTAAAATTGTATTGATATCATGTCAACAAAGGGTATCGCCAATAATGATGTCATTTTTTAATTTCTTTTGAATACCTCACTTCTCGGATTGAGAGGTATCATAATAGAAAGTATGGGTCTATAGATATATCAGAATGTCTCCATACCATGGGCCAGATGAAGAAACCAGAAACAATGACTCATTAGGGACAGAATCATCAGATGTCAATTCAAAATTGGGCGAAGGAAGGTCGCACATAAGCTCAACAAAAAATAGGGATTTATCTGACTTGGATTTGACGAATTCTAGGTCAAAATGTTGCAGGATCATGATTTATTTATAGTATTTCAGCCCCAACAATTAATGTGAAAAAATATATGTCATAGTGTTTCAATCTAAAACAACTGTTGTTTTCCAAAGTAAGATATAATGGTGAAACCTTTGAATGACTTGAATTACCACCTAAGCCAACTTTTCGACATTGGTATACCTGACTTCGATATCATTGATATTCTGACTCAGATAATTTATGAGATGTTTAGTCCCTACATCATCTTCCTAGACCAAATCATTTCTACAGTACAAATGACAGGAGTGAGATACAAGAAATAATCAAGCTGGTAATTAGGGGGATATAAGAGAGATGGTTGAACTAGTCCATCTTTCAAGGCATCAAATGTTTCTTGAGAAAATTTTTCACAATGGAAGGGAACACCTTTCGTAAGTAGGCAAGTGAACCCTTTGGTCAACTCAACTAATTAGGGATGAACCTTCACAATAAGTTAGCTTTCCCTTGAAGTTGTTGAAGTTGAACTAGTGAAGAAGGTGTAGGAAAATTGATGATTTCTTGTACTTTCAGAGGATCAATATGAATTCCATGTTTTGAAATAGAAAAACCAAGAAGCTGACCAGAACTAATGCAGAACACACATTTGTGTGGATTTAGTCAAATATTATAGTGTCTACACCTTAATAAAATGTGTATTAAATGCATCAGGTGACCACCCTCATATTTGGAATGAGAAGGGAGATCATTCAAATAAGGTTGCACGATGTGTTTAATGTTGTGAAAAGTATAATCCATTTCCTGTTGAAACATGGAACCATCATTACCTAAACCAAATGGAATTTTATGGTAGGAAAATGTACCTTGGGGACAAAGAAATGCAGATTTAGGTTGATTTTCTTGGAGAATGTTGATTTGATTATAACTGGAGCAACCATCCATGAATGAATAGATTTCATAGTCGATGCAGTCATCATAAATCTGGTCTATGAACGAGGTTGGGTAATTTTCCTTTGGAGAAACACGATTTATATCTCAATAATCAACACATACATGAATTGCCCCATGTTTCCTCATGACAGGGACAACATTTGACACCCAATTAGTCAAAGGAATGGGGTAGATGAAACCAACATAAAGGAGTTTTTCAGCATCACTCTTTATCAGGACAGACTTCCTTAGATGGACTAGATGGAGGCACTGCCATACTGGTTTAGCTTCAAGATACATTCTAATATCATCCACCACTATATTTTGGTCGATACCTGACATTTACTCATAGTTCTAGGAAAAGACATCATGAAACTGTTGAAATAGGGATTTATAGGTCTCAACATCGGATGGAGAGAAAAACCCACTAATGTTTAGAATTTCGACAATACCCAGTTTAATAGAAATATCAAGAGGTATCGTATCTTCAATGTTCAAGAGACTATTTTCAAAATCAACTTCATGGATAGAAACGAAATTTGTAAAATACTCAACAATATTGGCTAGATACACATCACTAAGATTAGCCTCAATGGAATTTGGCAAGGAGGAATCGTTGTGATGATTGTCCCATGGTGCATATCTTCATAACGATTTCCATGATGCTCTCATCAGTAAAGAATATACATGAGAATGGATCAAAATACATCCTATAATCCAATGATCGATTGAATAGAAGGTATGAGTCGTGTAAGCTGAATAGATGGCTTTATAATCAAGATCAATGGGTCTAAGTCACATTCAGTCACCAAAAATAGGGATGTTAGTTTCATCTTGTATAATCCATGGATTAGTCGGGACAGTAGAAGATGATATCATATTGGTGTAGGAAACTGATGATGTGCTATAGGGAAGTGGAGGAGGAGGAAGTGAAAAGGTTTCGATGAGCGATGAATCCTTCACCAATCTAACCCTACCATGATGATAATAATGTACAGTTTCCCCTACAAGAGGGACACTTCTAATAGCATGAGAATGAGAGGCAAAGAAGGTGAGTTGGTCAACTGCCACATTCCCGCCCTTATGAGGAAAGGAGATGATACATAAATAAGTTGAAATGACCACAGCCATGGAGTAAACCCACATGCGACCCAATAGAATATTATAGTCAAGATTTCCATCAATAACTTCAACTTCTATGGATACAATTATTCCCCGTAATTCAACTTGTAAAGGGTTCAAAATACCACAAGGTTTATATGTTCTCCCATCAAAAGCTTTCAATGTGGTATGTGACTAACTCAGTTGAGGAAAACCAATCACTTTCCAGCAATACATAGACGTGATACAAGTCGAGGCTCCCTTGTCCACAATGGAATGATGAGCTTTCTTATTACGGATGTTGACCTGGATGATAAAATCCAATTGAGCCAAAAGGTGAGGGTTATAGTTTTCATGGCTAAAAACAACTAATTCGCAATCTGAAGGATCCACAAATTTGATAGCGAAAAGAAAAGCCTTTTCCTAGGTAGGAGAGTTTTGCAACACCTCGATGGTCGACATAGCTGATTGAGACTAAGCCAAGTCTTCAACTACGGTATAATTTCGAGAAGCCCAATATTGACGGTTGAAAGTAGATTTATGAATAACACAATTTAGAGGATTAATAGTTAATTCCGTAGGAAGTGTAGGTGGACAAGGGTCAGATGAAGCTGATGCCAAACTAGTAGGTTGATCAATGGCATGACCTTTCAAAGGATTCACATTACCATAGTCCTTATTTTGAGTAGCCACAATGACATCAGATTTAGGCTTTGTGGAGGAAAGTATTAAAATTGTGTTAGAGGAAGAAGGGTCTAAAGCAACCACGTTGGTCTCGTGATTGGGAAATAGGTCTGTCAATGCAGCAGGAGAAGTGGATTATTTCATAAACTGGTTCACTTCCACACAGTGAGGACAATCGCAAGTAAATTTCTCGTCATTGCAAATCGAGCATGGGTAGTGACGCTTTTGTTTCTACTGAGAGGACTGATTTGTTTTTTTATCCCACAGTGAAGAGTCTTTCTTCTTTTCTCCTTTTTGTTTCTTATTTCTTCCTAGTTTTCGTGTATATTTTCCTTTATCAAAGAAAAAGAAATTTATCTCAGAAGAAGAAGCTGCAGGAGGATTCAATGAAGATTTTTGACTAGAAGAAGTGAGAGTAACATTAGATGGTTTACTCACTTTTGGCCAACTGTTAGAACCAATGACGCCATCAATAGCCTGAGATTCTTTACCAGTGGTTGGAGGAACAATGTTCGAAGGCCTTGGAGCATTTGGTATCTTCTCATGGAGAATGGGATATTGGGTATAGATAAGGTCCAAATACTAAGCAAGATAAATCACTTTCTCTTTAGTCACGACCTCGCCTTTAGCTACATCCTCTATGATAAATGTCAACAAGGATTTAATGAACCATTCCACTAACAATTGATTAGGAAAATAGTTTGGTAACCAGCCAACAATGACACCACCACTCATGAATGTGATCAGAGATGTGAGTAGCTTTAGTTTTTTAAACTTTGGTCAAAAGTGTTGTTCTAGTTTCATACCATATGGTAAATTGTAAGTGTGTGACGAAGGTGGTAGTTATGGAACTAAAATTGTGAAATGAAGCTCTAGGTAACTCAATGTATCATTTAGCTATGGTACTTGTAAGAGCATGTTGCAAAAGATGTAATCGTATGGAATCATCATTAAAGGAGTTTGAAGAACACCATAGATGATATGTCATGACATGGGTCGATCAGTCTTTTTTAGGATTCCCATTAAATTTTGGTATATCAAAAGGAAATTTGGTAGGAATTATTGACCACCAAGGTGAATGAGCGATAGGATTGTTGGTGAGCCAAGTTGAGTCTTGAAATTAGAGATTCACCGCAAAAGGTAATTGGCAGTTAAAATTTGGTGGAGGATAGCTTGGTAAGAAGGAATAGCCTGAGAAACAGATACTTGTGTTCCTAGATAAGGAGGGTTCTGACAAAGAGGAACCTTGGCACCATAATAAGGATGATTATGGTAACTAGCATACACATAACCTTGTTGATCAGCTCTAGGACAACCCTGTAAAGGCCAGAATGGCCAGGTCTGGATACGATGGCCTTGGAAAGACACTTGAGGAATACCCCGATAAGTTTTATACCTTTTCCCCATGATATTCTGCATCATCCCAGCATAAGGTGCATTTGGTTGAGGCTGTGTCATGCTATACATAGTACGTCCTACCAAAACTTGAGGAATACCTTGGCCAAGCAGTTGAGACTATAAGGTATCTTGTAAAGGCTAGGTAGGTGGAACCTGAGGGGTATTAGATATTGATGGAATAGGTTGAGATGCAATAGAAGCCTCTAAAGGTTTACTTACATGTATTTGAGCTTGTTGAGCAACATATTGTGGTGTAGAAATTTGATATGAAGACAATGTATGTTTTAAACCTCTACAGGAATTACTTGCAAATGAAATCTTAAAAAAAAAAATATACAATGGTGAGAACATGGAACAAATACATAGATATTTTCCCATGGATCCGAAAACTGGGACAACCAGATTTATTTTTTCATTATACTCCTTCCAATGTTACAATACATATATATATACATGTCGAAGAATTCATGAAACCCAATCCATTAACCCTATATTAGAACATAATCATATTTCCTTGACTGGATCTATAAAATACCATGGGCATAAAACCATCTTGCCCAAAACCATGTGCAAAACCTATGCAAAAAACCATAAGTAGCTTTGCCCACCTATTATAGTGCCTGAAACAATTTTTTCGAGGCATTGGTCCAAACCTTGTGCAGGGGGCGTTAGCCCCATTGTAAACCCCCAAATAGGGGGGACTACCATTCCCCCTTTGATATCCCTACTCCACCTGGTGCAACGAATATGGGGGTCTTTCGTCCCCCCAATGACCTCCCTATGCCTTCCCAGTGAGGGGGGTCATTAGGGGTACAAAAACCCTCCCTATTCATTGCATCAGGTGGAGGGAGTGGCTTTCTCCCACTTGTGCCCCCCCCGTGTGTGATTGTTAAAATTGGAAACCAGGGAAAAACATCATGTGGGTCATCTTATTCATGGCTAATAATATTTTTATTAGATTCCTCTTGTCGAGAGGTGTAGGATTGATATAAAGATCATCCAATTCCGATAAGTATTCATGGAGATATGAATTTATTTTGATTATGGAATTATTATCAAGCCGACCTACAACTCATGTAGGCTCAGAAGCCCAACAGTCGCATCTATTCACCCACCAACGTTGTGTATAAATATAAGAGGACTTTTCCTCATTTAGACTCACTCATCTCATCACATCTCTCTCTCTCTACTGCGCAGATATGAGTCTCTTCTCTACTGCGCTGAAATGGGTCTCTCTCTCTCACACATGTTAAGCCGGAAGCTATTGAAGTAAAGATTGACTTGCGTGGCCTAGAAGATCTCCTCTTTGGAACTGTGTTGTAGGTTCATCTGAACCTCCTTTGAAAGCCGCAACTTTTGGTGGTGGAATGAAGTCAATCCGACAAACGGTTTGCAAGATATCGACTGCCCTAGTTTGAAGCCGGAAACTGCTGAAACTGAAGCTGCAACTGCAGAAGTAAAGATTGACTTGCATGGCCTAGAATATCTCCTCATTTGAACTGCACTGTAGGTTCATCTGAACCTCCTCTAGAAGTCAAAACTTTTGGTGGTGGAATGAAGTCAATCCGACTGTAGGTTTGTGAGATATGGTCTACCCTAGTTTGATAATGAAGCCGCTAATGCTGATGCTACTAATATAGGGTTTGCTACTGTTGATATGAATCATATTTAATGTACTATTTCTCTTTGCTGAATTATTGAAGATAAAAGAAGATTTGATCAAAGGGTTTCCCCACACATTGTGGGGTTTGTCCCTAGCTAGCCACTACATCTTGTGTCTCTCGTCTTGGCTTGTTTTCTGTCGATCGTTTAATGTTCTATCTGCACTTTACTTTATGTACATGTGATTGCTAATCGGTGGAATATAATATGAAAAAGAATTAAACTTTTATAAGCATAGAACATACCATAATTTAACATGGTATCAGAGCTCAGGTGAAGACAAAGCCCGAGCAAGAGCAAGAGCAATCATTGAAGAGAAGATTGGCAAGGCTATCCTAAAAGAACTATGGGGTCCTCAACACTCTTTCCTGCCGAAGACAAGCTCCGTGAGAAAGCTGACTATCACGGATGAAAGATTTCTATCGATCTAACCCTTGAATATCAAGGAGTGCTGGACCATGTAAGAGGCAATATTGTTGAGCCTTCATCAAATGCATCTGCTGCTTCCTGGAAAAAATGGAAAAATGGAGAAGTCAAAACAAAGAATATCATCCGGGACTCTATCGACAAGCGCTTGGTGCCCTACATCTCTAATCTAGACACCTCCAAGGAAATCTGCGAGAGACTGGTGAGTTTATTTAAAGTTAATAATGCAAATCAAGTTTTGTTTCTTAGAAATAAGTTGAGGGAAATCAAGAAGGGTAAAGATGAAAGTATGCAAGCATACTTCTTAAGAATCACCGAGATCAAGAATGATCTCCTATCTATTGTAGAAACCATTACCGACAGAGAAATGGCACTCACAACTCTCGGAGGATTACCATCTGAATGGTATGTGTTTAGGACTACTCTTCTGAACAATAATGTAATTCCTAGTTTCAAGGTATTAATGGCTAAATGCATTCAAGAACAAACAACGGTAGAAGAGTAGGAAATGCCCTTGCCTAAAGGTCCTCCTGCTGCTTTTTCTTCTCATGCTAAGAAAATAAATAATTCTGGGTCTAAATCGAAAAGAAAGGCTCGATTTAAGGGTGGAAGAAAAGGACGATGTTTCATTTGCAATAAAGCAGGTCACTATGCAAGGGAATGCCCTGATAGAAATGACTCTCACTGTGACGATGATCAAAATCCCTCTCATGGTAATTGAAGGAATGGAAAATTCAACAACAAAGGAAAAAGGAATGCGGGAAATCAAAGAAGAGGATAGATGACCATTCTTGAAAGACGTGGATATACTTCTTGAAAAAGAAGGATGAAGTGTTCCCTTGGTTCCGACACTTCAAAGCCGTAATCAAGAATCAAACCGAAAAGAAGATCAAGATCTTAGGAACTGACAATGAGACTGAATATGAATCTAATGAGTTCCATGATTTTTGTAAAGAGGCTGGCATCAAGAGGGAGACTACTACACCGTATACTCCTAGACAAAATGGTGTGGCAGAAAGGAAGAACCACACAATTATGGAAGCTGTCCGGGCCAAGCTACATGATCAAAGTCTTCCTAAGTTTCTATGGGCTGAAGCTGCAAACACTGCCGTATATGTGCAAAATTGATGCCCTCATCAAGCATTGGGTTCCAAGACTCCTGAAGAAAAATTCATCGGTAAGAAACCTGATGTTTCTCTTTTTATGATTTTTGGAAGCCCTGTATACTTTCATGTGCCGAAAGAGAAAAGAAATAAATTGGGAGCATCTGGAAAGAAGGGATTTTTCGTGCGCTATGGTGAAAATACTAAAGGCTATAGAATCTATGTAGCCGGTCAAAGGGAAGTCATAATTAGTCATAATGTCAGCAAGGTGATCAGTCTTTCGATTTTGAGGAGATCTCAAGAAGCCGACACCAGGGAACCGAAAGAAAAGGATGATGAATCAATGCCTGATGTAGAAGAACCCATGGATCCGATTGATCCTCCTTCATATGAGCCTTCCTCTTCTAGGAAGAGGCCTTCATGGCTTAAGGGGTTACTTGATGATGCTGAAGGACATGCTACACCCCGAGGAACCTTTCGTAAAAGTAAGAAACCTAATAGGTATCAAGGATACCTGACCATCATGAGCACGATCATACAAAATGAGCCTTCGTCATTCTCAGATGCCACCAAGCATCAAGCATCAAGTATGGAAGGATGCTATGACCGAATAATATGAGTCTATCATAAAGAATGATGTTTGGGAAGTAGTTCCCAGACCCCTGGACAAGACAATTGTTACTTCAAAATGGCTTTACAAGATAAAGCATGCAACAGATGGAAGCACAGAAAGGTATAAGGCTCGTTTTGTTGCTCGAGGTTTCTCCCAAAAGAAAGTCATAGACTATGATGAGATATTTGCACCTGTTGCCAGATATACGACCATCCGCTCCATCATAGCCCTTGCCGCTTCACAAGGATGGAACCTACATCAGATGGATGTCAAGACTGCGTTCTTGCATGGCTCGATCAAAGAAGAGGTCTACGTGGAGCAACCCGAAGGATTTGAGATTTATGATCGAACATCTCATGTATGCAGGTTGAAGAAAGCTCTCTATGGGCTGAAGCAAGTACCCCGAGCATGGTATGAGAGGATCGATAGCTACTTGATGAAGCTGGGATTCACTAGGAGTGAAGCTGATCCTAACCTTTACTTTAAGGTTGAATACTGTTGTTGTATGTGGATGACCTCTTTCTAATAGGTGCAGACCCTCTCATTCACAAATGTAAGAGGGAGCTGGCCTCTGAATTTGAAATGAAGGACCAAGGACTTGAAGTGTGGCAAAAGCCAAGGGAAATTTTCCTATCTCAAGGAAAATATGTGGTAAATATATTGGAAAGATTCGGTATGATGGACTACAAGCTTGTGACTACCTCAAGGATCTTAACTTTTAGAAGTTATATGGTAGTGATGTCAGACCAGACTTGGGAAATGCCTCTGAGTTTCAAAAACTCATTCGCATTGATGTTCTTGGTGAAGCTCCGTCCAAACATATTTTTTGCAGTTAGCATTGTGAGCTCATATTTGGTTGAGCGTCACTGGATTGATGCCAGGAATCTTCTGAGATGTCTTCAAGACACAATCTCTCATGGATTAAGATACACTGCCGGAGATGTGAGACTACTTGGATAGACTGATGTTGATTGGGCAAGCAGTGT
Organism: Pinus tabuliformis; assembly: GCA_031772625.1. Classification (NCBI taxonomy): domain Eukaryota; kingdom Viridiplantae; phylum Streptophyta; class Pinopsida; order Pinales; family Pinaceae; genus Pinus; species Pinus tabuliformis. Next base: position 1,282,330,355 of record CM062817.1, on the reverse strand, counting down.
GGTGGACCGTAAGAGCACTTCCAGGTACTATTTCATCTTGGGATCTGGTTCGATATCCTGGATGAGCAAGAAGCAGAAGTCAGTGGCTTTGAGCACTGTTGAAGCAGGATATATTGTTGCTAGCATAACCTCGTGTGAGGCAGTCTAGTTGCGGAAGCTCTTCAATGAGCTGTTTGGATTTACATTAGATACCACTGTGATTCTCTGTAACAACCATAGGTGGGATTTGATTATTGAGGAATCTCATATTCGTCAACTGCTCCAGCAGATAGACATCATCTGGGATATGGTAAGTCGATGAGCAAGGAAGCTCCATCACATTAAGATGATGTACAGGTTGATACACCTTGTACAAGGGTCCTGCATGTTGCATACATTAAGCTCTGGGAGCTCTGAGGGCTTGCGGTTCCTATTGGAGCAACATATGACCACAGGGTGACTCACCCTCCCCTGGTGGTGCACACTGGAACAAGATTATTCTCTCTCTTGTGGGACAAGATGATTCGCTCTCTTGTGGAACAGGATGATTCGCTCTCCTGTGTAGCAGGATGATTAGTTCTCCTGTGAGGCCTAGATTGATGTGTTCTCCATGGCAGCCTGGATTGATGTGTTCTCCATGGCAATTGTAGCAGGGTTGATGTGTTCTCCTGTGAGGACATGATTGATTAGTTCTCGTGTCGAGGCATCCTACCCATGCAGTCTGGGACTCATGGGAAGTACCTCTCATCTGATCAATGAGTAGGGAAATGAAGTTAGGGACCATAGTAGTACCGATGGACGCATCGTTGTAAGTATCGTACTCCCTATGCTAGGATGAACTCCATTGATCTGGGATCAATGATACTGGTCTGGGACCAGTGGTAGGAGTTGTACCATACTATGATGCTGACATTGGGTCGGTTGAGACTGGTCTGGGATCAGTGGTACATACTCTGAGACTGACTTTGAGTCAATGGAGGATGATATTCGTCTGGGACCATTGGAGTTGTACTCACTATGACGGTGACTTTTGGTTGGTTGAGACTGGTCTGGGACTAGTGGTACATACTCTGAGACTGACTTTGAGTCAGTATGATACATCCACGATCATTTCTTCTTCTTCATAATTCGGACAAAAGCAGAGTAGAACAAAACAATGCAAGAGCAGAGCAGAACAGAACAAAACAGTACATATCAGTGCAAGGCAGAACAAGGCAAAGCAGAACAGGCAAAATAGAGCAGAGCAGGGCAAGGGTCAGGCTGTACAAGGCAGTGCATTTGATAGATGAATAGTAACGACCGATAGATAGATTGCAGATGAAGTTGTCCATGGTTGAGAGGGAGTGTTAAAATTGGCAACCAGGGAAAAACTTCACGTGGGTCATCTTATTCATGTCTAGTAATATTTTTATTAGATTCCTCTCGTCGAGAGGTGTAGGATTGATATAAAGATCATCCAATTCCGCTAACTATTCATGGAGATATGAATTTATTTTGATTATGGAATTATTATCAAGCCGACCTACAACTCATGTAGTCTCAGAAGCCCAACAGTCGCATCTATTCACCCACCAACGTTGTGTATAAATATAAGAGGAGTTTTCCTCATTTAGACTCACTCATATCGTCACATCTCTCTCTCTCTACTGCGCATATATGAGTCTCTTCTCTACTGTGCTGAAATGGGTCTCTCTCTCTCACACATGTTAAGCCGGAAGTTGTTGAAGTTGAAGCTGCAACTGCAGAAGTAAAGATTAACTTGCGTGGCCTAGAAGATCTCCTCTTTGGAACTGCGCTGTAGGTTCAGCTGAACCTCCTTTGAAAGCCGCAACTTTTGGTGGTGGAATTAAGTCAATCCGACGGACGGTTTGCAAGATATCGACTGCCCTAGTTTGAAGCCGGAAACTACTGAAACTGAAGCTACAACTGCAGAAGTAAAGATTGACTTGCATGGCCTAGAAGAAATCCTCATCTGAACTACACTGTAGGTTCATCTGAACCTCCTCTAGAAGCCAAAACTTTTGGTGGTGGAATGAAGTCAATCCGACTATCGGTTTGTGAGATATGGTCTGCCCTAGTTTGATAATGAAGTCGCTAATGCTGATGCTACTGATCTAGGGTTTGCTACTGCTGATATGAATCAGATTTATTGTACTATTTCTCTCTGCTGAATTATTGAAGATAAAAGAAGATTTGATCAAAGGGTTTCCCCACACATTGTGGGGTTTGTCCCTGGCTATTTGCCACATCTTGTGTCTCTTGTCTTGGCTTGTTTTCTGTCGATCATTTAATGTTCTATCTGCACTTTACTTTATGTACATGTGATTGCTAATCGGTGGAATATAATAAGAAAAAGAAGTAAACTATTATAAGCATAGAACATACCATAACTTAGCAGTGATTAGTCATGGAAAGAATATAACACACACCCAACATTCTCTCGCTTGTTGTTTTCTTTTCCCCACAAGGCGTCATAGGAGATTGTAGTCATTGGTCCATCTGTGCAACACCCATTGTTTCTCTATGCTAAGAAAACTTCTGAGTGCTCACAGACTTTGTCAATGCATCTGCAACATTCTTCAAAGTGTCCACCCTAACCAACAACACCTTTTTGTCCTCAACTGTATCCCTCAAAAAGTGATACTAAACATCAATGTGCTTTGTCTTTAAATGATTAGCATGACTCTTCTTTGAAGAAAATTTCACTTTGGCTATCACATTCTATCCTTATATCTCATTGTACTAACCCCATACTTGAACACAATATTTGGAACCAAACTTCTTCCTTGCTTGCATGAGTGGCTGCCATGTATTATGCCTTTGTAGCTCAAAGTGCCACTACAAATCGTCTCTTTCTCATCCAACTCCCTTCTCCTCAAAATAAGTACATATACCCACGTGTAGATCTTCTTGATCCAAATATCCAACCCAGTCTGCATCAACAAAGACATGGATGTGCAAAACTCTACCTAATCCTGGTCTTCCTTGATAGCATAAACCGTTGGGCGTGGAATCTCCCCAAAGCATCTTTTGGGGCTTAAAGCCCAAGTTTTGACTAAAGTTCATTCTAAAGACTCCGTAATTTGCGGGCACAGAGCACGAAGTCATAATAGAGTCATAGGGTTGTCCGCCCTTGATTTTGAAATGTAATGTCAGTTTGAAAAATCTGCCCATGGTCCACTCACCATGGGATTGTATAAATAGAGCGAGGCTCTAAGTGTAGAAAAAAAGTTAGTTAGTTAATCGAAGGAAGCAAGATGAGTATAATGAATTGATTGAGTCGAAGTATAAGTCATCTCATTGGGTTGTAGAGTAGGAGAAGGCTCTACAGCTGAGTGTGCAGAGGCCTAGTAGTCCGCAGCTGAGTGCGTGGACCCTTGCAGCTAAGTGCACAAGGTAGGTCGAGTCTGTAACCATGGGAAGCATTAATAAAGAGAAGTTTTACCATATTTCTATGTATCTTTTTCCTGTTTTATGTATTATCGAGTATGAATTGCAATTTTACTATTTATTTACTACACGAACTCATATGAATGACCTGAATAAGTAAATATAATATAAGGCATCTGTTTACACGAAGATAAGTAACCGTTATAAGAAGATGGGTAAAGATCTCAGTTGTAACTTAGGGAAATAGTACAGATCGCTCCTCTAATAGAGCAAAAGAATAACAACCCCCGGTTAGGGTTGTGCAAAGGTGAAGATATCAGGGCGTGAAGGCCAAGGAAGTGCATGAAGTCACTTGCGCGAAGAGACCTTCAGTTGGACCAAGTAAACCCCTCAGACATCTTAAGGGTATGGAAACCTAGTTCTACCACACCCCCCATGCTACCTCGGTTGAGACCTCAGTCTGCGCTCCGCGGAATGATGCCGAAAGGGCTAGTAGTACAGGGATTTGTTTGGCTAATTAACTTTGAACCTAGGTCAGGCACCAAGAAGCCAACAAATGATTCCGTTGCCAGGACCAAGGTTTGAATAGAGATGTCTAATGTTGTATCATTGGAATCCAACTAAGAAAGAAATTGAAAATTGGCTGGATAGGAAGTTTCATGAGTTCTTGGCAAAGGAGAACAAGAATCTACAACTATTGAAAAAAGAGTGCTTAGACTAGAACCTATACACAGAGATCCATGAAATTTTCTTCGCATCTTCCCTAATGAGTTGTATGAGTGGATTGTGAAGCTAGCAGATAGCCAAGGAAGGTGCAAGCTCGACAGACCTATTGTGTGGACTCAAGAATTGGTGCACATATTGGAAGCATTGAAGGATAATATCACACACACTATTGATTACTAGCTTGATCGAATTATAGGAGCATTCGTCACTGAGTTCATTGTACATACTTCAGTCAGCTATAGCGAGGCAGAATGATGCTTCCTCAAAGGATTGCGAGGTAAGTACGTTAAGTCTTTCAACACTTGGATTAAAATGCTACTGCGTGAAAATTGGGCTATGGGAATACATTGATGTTTGGGGCTACACGAAGTGGGAGAATTTACAGAATGAATGTAGTGCAGAACTAGAAACTAGCCCCTTGATTTCACCTCCGCAAGGAAATGAGGAAGAGCTTGCAAAGGTCTCACCAAGATGTGCGATCAATTTGATAAGGAAGAGGATTTCGCACATACCACCCCCACCCACACCATCGCCATTGTCACCATGTTCACCCCCATCTTCAACCATACCGCCTCTTCCACCACCGCGAACCAATATGGCAAGCACGATCAAGTTGCGAGTGTTCAAGGGAGTAGGAAATGAAGATCCAGACCAATTTTGGTTCATGATAAAGGTTGTATGGGAAGCGAAGGGAGTCATGAATGAAAATATAAAGAAAGAAACATTAGTCAGTGCTCTGTAGGATGGCGCACTAACATAGTACATTAAGCATTCTAATGACAATCTGAATGCAGGGATCACAGACATCCAAACTGCGATGAATAGGGAATTTAGCAGACCGAAGTGAGAGGCACAATCGATCATTGGGTTCAAGGAGGTCACGATGCTACTAGGCGAGACCCCTTGGGAGTCGAATCAGAGATTGATGTGTACAATTCATGAAGATAACATGACTTTGATAGATGGACAACGCTGCGAATGTTTTGTAGCATCGCTAACGGTGCATTTAAGGAACACGTTGTCACAACATAGGCTAACAACTTAGGCCGAGGCCTTGGAAATCACAATGAGGCTGCATGAGACCGCGATACAGGATCCTAACCTGGGAGATTAGCAGATCCATGTGTAGTTAAAAAGCTTGTGCCTTGAGATGAAGAGTCTGAAACATGACAGGATAACTCACCTAGAGGTGCGCGATGAGGTATGGTGTGTCAAATGTAAGGGTCAGGGTCATGACAATGACCATTGCCCAGTGCTCACGAATTATCTCATGGGAAGAGGATCAATTCCATTAATACCAGAGGCACAAGCAGGACTCAGCACGACACCTACATTATGCTACACAATTTGTCAAATAGGAGGAAAGCATGCTACGGACAACTGCCATTTATTGCAAAAGTACACGCAGAATTCGCAACAATTGTTCTATAATTTCTGTAGATCAGTGGTCCATGATGAGCACACCTGTAGAAGCTATGAGCTAGTGATGGATAGGACTCTGACTCCCACCTATAGAGTGCAGGCTGAAATGTGACCCCTTGACCAGAACGCAGGGATGGTATGAATTGGATTTCAGGGGCGGAGACGAGGCCGAGGTGGAGGAGGACCTGTAAGAGGTTGTGAAAATCTGATATGTTAGAATTTCTGAGGGCTAGGACATTATGCCCATGATTGTATGAACCTTATGCATCCATCATGCTTGTATTGTACATCTTTTGATCATGAGACACAGGATTGTCCCACGCTAATAGCAAGGCTTCATGACAAGGGGGCGCTCCAACCTCCCCCAACTCAGAACCTACAAATGATGAGGTCTGAGCCGTGCGAGGAAGACCCTAATGTGAAAATTATGCTTTGAAGTGGAATTAAAATAGGGGATGACAAAGGCAAGTAGCCTGAAGATAGTACTTGGGTTCGCAAGGCTCCGATGAACAACTAGAGTTTGATTTGGAGCATGCTAAGGAAACCTTCATGGAAGCTAGGAAGAGCTTCGCTAATGCCTCCACTTTAGGAAGAAAAGGTAGATCAGAGCTGGACATGGACCCATCAATGCTTATAACATTCCTAGAAACATACATTAAGTTGTTGCGTGACAAGGCTGTAAAGGGACTGCAAGAACTCATAAATAGATGCACTGGGACCACGCCAGGAGAACCCTGCGTAGTCTGGAAGATTAGAAAGAACGAGACAAGGATGGGAAGAGAGATGAGACTCACCATGCATATTGGGGAATATGAAATGGACCAAGTGATTCTGGACCTAGGGTCGGACGCAAATGTTCTGCCAAAGAAAACATGGGAGAAAATGGGAAGGCCTATGTTGCAATGGTCTCCTATCCAATTGCGAATGTCGAAGAAACAAAATATCCTACCTATGGGAATATTGCAGGGAATCACTGTAGATATTGAAGGGGCAAGCGCTATGGTAGATTTTGAAGTGATAGAGATTGTTGATGATAGCAATCCCTGCCCTGTGTTATTAGGCATAGATTGGGCCACTTACATGAATGCGTTGATAAATTTGAACAATCGAAAGATGATTTTGAGAATAAGTTCCTCTACATATTCATACTGTTGGACTCCGCAAAATGATCGCGTTACACAGAGCCCGTGCATGAGATTGGATTTTGATGAGGAGCTAGAGCGATGGCAGAACCAGTTACATGAGGTAACCATGCTGAACTATAACATGATGATGAGATCATTGTGCTACGTATCGACAGAGGTAAGATATCTTCCTACATATGATGGGTTGAGTGAGGTACATGACTTCCTAACAGATTCGAAAGGGAGGTGTCGAAACAACAATGCTTTGAGCCTTTGAAATATTGTGCGCTACGCCCATGAGGTGGTGGGCTACTCACCAAGGAATCTTTGAGGACTTGTGCGAATGCAGGAGGATGATGCACATGTGGTTTGGGAAGCCTCAGATTCAATTAACAGACAAGCATGACAGATGGAACGATTCACATGCGCACCTATCTAGATGGATACCAGCATATCTTAGAAAACTTGTGTAGATGCACACAACCTTCGTGTTAGGAGACACAGTAAGTAAGCATGTGCGGGTGAGGAAATTAAGTGAACAACCTCTCAGGTTGAAACAATAGAGTATGGAAGGAATGAATGTGTTGAAGGAACCTTTTAATGAAGTATGTGAAGCACTGAAAAAGGTAGATAATGCTTAGCGAATTGATTGGGACCTACATGTCCCAACGGTTCTATGGGCTTATAGAACCATGTGCAAGAAACTGATGGTGCAGATGCCTCTGAGGCTGGAGTATGGAGTGAATGACGAAATCTGCATAGAGTGTCAAATTCCTATTCTGTGCATAGTAGTGCCAGTAGATATGATGGATCGTGGAGCTTGGAAAGAAGGGGTCGCAGAGCTGAACGAAGCAGAATGCTTGGGATAGGAGCAAGAAATTCGACAAGGTGATCTTAGGCTCCAAGAAATTATGAAGGAAAGGGTGCAATTAAGGGAGAAAAGTGCTCTGATGGAAGTAGAAGTCAAGAAGCTTGAGGACGAAATAAAGAAGGATTTTCTCAATAACGATACTAGGGTGATAAAACTGGGTGTGCATGATCACGTTGACCAATTCAGGGACTACCACTAAGAGTTGATCATCCTGATGCCTTGGCTTGGACCGCATATTACTAAACAACTCACCCATGGTGGTGCACTATAGATGATAAAGTGTGTGACGCAACCAGTAACAATTAAAGGTGGATGTTTTCCAGGAAAAGTAATGAATGACTAGTTGAAGCCCTATACATGTGGAACAACCACCTGACTAGCAGTGAGAAGTACAGTCTTAGCACTCTAGGTAGTTGAAAGGAAGTGTGGGAATATAAAATACTCTGGCCGAGAGCTGCATGTAGGAGAAAAGTGTTACATGGTCTGCGACAACGCAAGGGGGACTGTGCTGCCATGTGGGTTGGCTAGAACGTGACTGTTGGAGTCACTATTCATGATGTGATGCTCTACTTGAGACCAAATGGAGTGGACGACAAGAATTTAAGGCAAGATTTATGGGAAATATTTGGGAAAATTTGTCACCAAGGGAGCATTAATGAACCATATTTGGGGGGAATGGTGGAATTCAAATTCAAAAGATGCCATAAATTATAAAGGGTTTCCCAGAAAACAACACTTGGTAATTTCCAAATTGGGTTGTCATATGCCTCACGTATTCTAAGCTGAGACATGTTTTCCATATGCAGAGCATTGATTGAGCCCTTGATTAAGCAATTGAGATATTTCTGGATGGGAAAAATGGCAACATCTGAGGAAGTTATGGAAATTGCAGAGATGACTGTCGAAGAGGCCGCTCAGGCCCTGACTCTGGAAGATTCCCCTGAAGGCATTGGGATTGTGGTAGAAATCCCTAAATCACCGCACATGTGAGGCTGAAGAAATGTAAACAACCAATTATTCTGGTGTGTGTGTCCTCGCGAAACCCGCTGCGCACTAGACTGACGATGGAGGAAAAAGGGAAAGCGGTTAACTTGGAAACTGATGAGGAGGAGGAAGACCTGGGGGACCTTATAATTGAATAAAATGAGGACAAGGGAATAGAGGAAGAAATTGAGCCTACGCACCCTCCAGCAAAGATGCCCCCGTATATCCCCTCGTGAAAGAGGAAGTAAAAATTGCCCAAGGACCTCGACCAGAGAAAGAGCTCTCTGCAGACTCCGTTCCTCCTGGATGACGTCATTTTTTAGGGCATGCTGTTGGCTGGATAAGTCGTTCTTGCGGACAAGACCGACCTCCCTAGTATCTAATGAGATCTAGCGACAAGAAAACCAAACAAATTCTATCTTTCTCTAAATATGCAATTTATAAATAAAGGCAAACAAGTGTTCTAGGATGACCTTGGGTCCAATGCAAGTTTGTGGAAGCCTCGCTCCGTTGATCCAAATAAGCTCCCTTATAGAGAATCTATAAACACAAACAAGCACACAAATTGAATAGCACCTGAAAAGCCAATATAATAAAGCATACTTATCATGATGATCAAGGAATTCATGAAACAAATCACATAAGACAATTTGTTGAGAAAAATGAATCTGATTGTATTAACTTAAATTAAAGAAGAAATTCACAACCTTATGCCTTGATGCTGTATAAGCTCCTCCCAGGGTCTAGCAAGAAGTCTCCTCTACTTTGACAAGTTTCACTCTCTTCCCAATGAAGCCAAAAGGTATGTGATCTCTCCTCTCAAGCTTAACTAGGAAGTCTCAATTCCAATAGCATTTACACTCAAAAATGTTCAACTTCTAACCTCTCTAGCAACCGGCCCATTGCCTTAATTTATAGCAGAATGGAGGGAAGTTACTAGGTCCACCTTCAAAGGGATAAAGCCCTCCTTCAAAGGGATAGCTCCTCTCATCAAGGGATTAGCTCCTTCACTTTTGGGATGCATGAACCACCTAGGAGCGAACCATCCATGTCAAGATTCCTTCTAGAATCATCTAGAATTAACCCAAAGTGAGTTTTTAAGAATAAACTTCTGCCTTTTTGACTTTCATAGGGGTCCACACCCACTCCTTTAGAGACATAGCAGGCAGCTTCGCAGGTAACATGCACAGGGGGTGCAGGATGGCAGGCAATAGTGAGAGAAAGTGCAGAACCAGAGCTTTATTGATTTTTAAGGTCTTTCTCTCATTTTTAAAGCTTGACATGAAGAGCTGAGGTTTGAGACTTGCTTAGGAGGATAGTATGAATGATGATAGACCCATACTGACTGCAAATAGTCATGGTGACAACATTTTGTGTAACAGATTGCCCCCTAAAGTGCGAAGTCTGTAGTAGTTGTGGATTTCATTTATCATCTAAGAAGAGTGAAGTACTTTATCATTTCGAGGATCATCTTGTGGAGAGCCCGTTTGGAACCTGTAAAAACATTGAATGCAAAATATATATATGAGATCAAATCATCGCTGAGGTAGGCATTCCCATACTCAGATTAAAACTGACTAGAAAACTAACTACGGCTTTGATATAGGAATGATCTTGTAATACATCACAAGTATAGACACATGTAGACATAGTATGGACGTAGCCATTTGTTTATGAATAGTCCATTGTATAATGAATACAAAATTCCTCACAGCCTGGATGGTGGAAATTAGATCCAGGTTCTTGATTTCTACTCCCCGAAATAGTACGATTCTAACCATGTGAATGAATGTGTCAAAGTCGAACATGGTAGAAACCACTTGATTACCAGTCAATTATGTAAACTGTTAACAAGTGTGAGAACAACCACTAGTAATGTCAATGGCTCTCAAAGTACTCAATACAATCCATGAGATGTGAATAGATGTGTTGATGTCGAACATGTCAAAGAATCCTTTGATCGAAGGTCAATGATGCAACCTATCGTCGAAGGCGAGAAACCTGCAATTGACGCATGCAGATCCCAAGGTAGTGACAATTTCTAGATCAATTTCTAGATAATGAGCTGAAGTCGACAGAAAGCGATCCGTCGTAGGCAAGCCCACAACACGAAATCATATATCAAGTTTGAAGAAATTTAGTTGCAAGGACTGACTCAGGGATGGTCAAGATGGATGACAGATATTTTGCAGATGAATGGTTTATTTGCACTGACCTCTTGAATACATAACGACACAGCAGATGGTTTGGTGACAATTGACCCAAAGTTAATACCCATAAATCGGCTGAAGATTTTCAATATGGTTTGATCAACTACTAGGCAAAGGATTTCCAAACCCAGGTGAATAAAAGTGTTGTGTTCAAGAGTGGTTACAGAGCATGACAAAGAGGCTCATTTTTCTCTCTTTTCCCCCACCATTTATAGCAAGTACCTCTTTATTTCTGACAAGATTGAGGAGGATAACATTTGCTTGATTATAAGCTCATCCTTTGGATGAGTCCAACTTAGTTTAAATTCAAACCCTAAGAAGGAGTGGTTCGTTCGTATTTGTAATTGAACAAGTCCTTTATTGTTAAATTTTAACGAGTCCAGTATAGGAGAAACTCGGCATTTTTCAATTTTAGAGAGTCTGAAAAAACTTAAGAAGAATCCATGGTTGTCCTTTTTCGTAAATTTGTGTCTCCCAAGCCCGAAAAAGTATAAAATAATACTTGAGAGAACCGCTTGATCATTACGACCAAGGAGTACTTTTCATAATTAGTGCCTCTGATCCGAAAAAGTAAAAAAGCGATCAATTACACGTCGTTTTATAACCAATATCGAATTTGAAATGACAAAAATTCGACAATATTTTCATGTTTTTATGGTCGAAAAAGAGCTGTAAGTGGACTGTCTTTTTAGTTCTGTTTTAACGAGTTTAAAAAAGAAAAACTTGACAATCTTTTCATGTTTTAGGAGTCAGAAAAGAGCTTAAAGGTGACTCTAAGGTTTCACTTTTTCGTAAGTTTTAACGAGTTCGAAAAAATGATAAAAATGTACTCATGGTTTTCATTTTTCCATAAGTTTTAATGAGTTGGAAAAAATGATAAAAATCTACTCATATGGCCGACTTTCGATTTAATTTATGAGCAGGAAAAGAGGGAAATAACTCAGCATTTTCATTTGTTTTACGAGAGTGAAAGATAGCAAAATAATCTCGGATTTTCATGAGTTTAACGAGTCTTCAAAATAACTGAAATTGACTCGAGATAGGTTTCATTGTTAAAAAAGCTTGAAATAGAGAAAAACTATGCTTCAAAGTAGTTTCATTTTTACACAAGCTTGAAACAGAGAGAAAATTGTGCTTGAAAGTAGTTTCATTTTTACACAAGCTTGAAACAAAGAGAAAATTGTGCTTGATGCCCCATAAGCATAACTGCTAGAGCGCATGCCCCCCCAGCTTCATTTCATTCAACAAAGTACATTGCTGGTAATTAATAGCTAGATGGAATGAAGGTTCAGTTACAAGATCATTTGAAAGGATCGACCTAAAACTGTAAGAAAATTATGCAAAAAACTGGAATAACTAACCTAAATACAAAACTTAACATTTATGAGATCTAGTCAAACTCTTGACTCAATTAGAGGAGGATTTGTTTCATTTTTTAATGAGCTTGACACAGGAAAAGAACTATACTCGGATCCAGTTTCATGTTTACGCAAGCTTGAAATGAAAAACTATGCTTGTTATAAGTTCGCATGCCCCCAGCATAATGACGCAAATTGAGGTGCATGCCCCCCAAGCTTCATTGCATTCAACCAGGTGGATGAAATGAAGGTTTACATTCGAAATCTTGGAAAGAATCGAGGGAGTTGTTTCATTTTTTAGTGAGGTTGACACAGGAAAAAAAGTATCCTCAAAATCCTTGTTTCATTTTTTAAACGAACTTGACACAAGATAAGGAACTATGCTCATGACTACTCTCTACAATCTACCTAACAAGGAACTATGCTCTAAAATCCTTGATTCTTTTTTTAACGAGCTTGACACAAGACAAGGAACTATGCTCATGACTACTCTCTACAATCTACCTATATTACCTATCCTTGTTTCATTTTTAACGAGGTTGACACAAGACAAGGAACTATCCTCGAACCTGATTCATTTTTTAACGAGGTTGACCCAGCAACAAGAACTTTCCTCGAGACTAACTGATTCATTTTTAATGAGGTTGACACAGGAAAAGAACTGTCCTCATACTCACTATGCTCATGACTCCTTGTTTCATTTTTTAACGAGCTTGACACAAGACAAGGAACTATGCTCATGACTTTGTTTCATTTTTTAATGAGCTTGACACAAGATAAGGAACTATGCTCTAAAATCCTTGATTGATTTTTTAATGAGCTTGACACAAGACAAGGAACTATGCTCATGACTACTCTCTACAATCTACCTATATAACATATGGCTCCTTGTTTCATTTTTTAACGAGCTTGACACAAGACAAGGAACTATGCTCATGATTCCTTGTTTCATTTTTTAACGAGCTTGACACAAGACAAGGAACTAAGCTCGCAACATCCAATTCATTTTTGAATGAGGTTGAGATGGGAACAAACTATCCTCCCTCATGATTCATTTTTATTGAGGTTGACACAGGAAAAGAATTGTCCTCAAACTAACTGATTCATTTTTAATGAGGTTGACACAGGAAAAGAATTGTCCTCATACCTGATTCATTTTTTAACGAGGTTGACTCAGTAATAGGAACTATCCTCTGACCAACTGATTCATTTTTTAATGAGCTTGACACAAGAAAAGAACTATCCGCATACCTGACTCATTTTTTAATGAGGTTGACTCAGTAATAGGAACTATCCTCTGAACAATTGATTCATTTTTTAATGAGGTTGACACAGGAAAAGAACTGTCCTCATATTTATTGATTCATTTTTTAACGAGGTCGACACAGTAAAAGGAACTTTCCTCGAACCAACTGATTCATTTTTTAACGAGGTTGACACAGGAAAAGAACTATCCCCATACCTGATTCAGTTTTTAGCGAGGTTGACTCAGTAAAAGGAACTTTCCTTGGAACCCTCATTAATTATGGGTTCCAACTGGAGGAAAGACATGTCAATGGGCATACCTTGATCATGGCTTCCAAGAGGTCTTCATCAGAAGGAAGCATAGTTCTCTGGAAGGTACACATGTCAAGGGACTCAAAGGGGATAAGAACATTGTGTTCAGGTAATCCCATAGAGTTTTCATGTCAATTACTGGATCTAAATCAAAGGAAGATGAGCAAACAATGAGCAGCTCACTTACATTGGTAATTGAAAACATGGGACTAGTTGCCACATAATTAACCCGTGGCGGGGTAGATACCACTTTACAATCAAGAACATTTAGGGGTGTCATATTATTGGTAGTTGAAACAAGACTAGGGAATGAAAGCTGCTCTAGTGTCACAATATTTCCATTGTGAGGGAAAGACATCACGTGAAAGAGTGTTGATACGATAACTTTCATTGCATAAACATAGTCTCGCCCAAGGAGTATATTGAAATCCAAGGGACCTTGAGCTACCATAAGATCAATAAAGACAATTTTACCTTCCAAGGTAATAGAAAAATTAGGAAGGATCCCTAAAGGTTCACTAATGGTTCTGTTAAAAGTTTTCAGATTCTGCGTAATAGGTGCAAGCTGAGGGGAACCGAAAGCTTTCGAAGCAGTTGAGGATAAAATACTAACATAAGAACCTTCATCTACTTGTGTATGATGCATGTCCCTACCACCAACCTTGACAATGATTTGGAAAGGGATGGAGGAAGGAAGACGAGGTTCTGTCAATCTATTCCAATCAAAGGAAAATACCTCAGTACTTATAGGGGGTTCTATAGAAACAGGTGAAATGCCCCCCGGCGTAGAGGAATCTGATGTAACAAAAAGAACTTGAGCGGTATGAACTTCACTCTCTAAAGGGAGAGTGGGATCGACCAAATGTGAAATTGAATTGACCACTTGATCAACTAATGGATCATCAACATGAGTGATATGAGTTTCACTCTCCAATGGAAGAGTGGGATCGACTGTACTTGAAATTAGATCAATCACTCCGTCAGTTGACAATAGGTTGGGAGAAACTTTACGGTAATCAGTTGGAAATTCTTGATGTGGAACTGTAAGGTTTTCCAAAAAATTTGACGCTTCATCCATGTGAGGGAAAATGTGAGTTTGATGACTCCCTTTGCATAACCTACAAGGAAGCCTAACTTTACCCTTTTTCCCAGGAACCTGACTATCACTAGTTAATGGATCAACGGAAAGTTGATGAGATTTCTCTGACTATACTCGAAGACCTTTGGAATACCAGGACAATTGATAAGGAAGTGGTCACCCTTACAAAGCCTACAAGGGTATTTGGGTTTACGACGCATGTTGGAGGTTTTGTCAACACAACTAACACTTACAGCCATGGTTGGTTGGTTGACTTCTTTCTTATCTTGCTTCTTCTTCTTCTTCTTCTTCTTCCCTTTCTTCTTCTTCTTAGCCACCTCGTTAGTAGCGCCAAGGCTTTTACCAAGTGAAGAGGAAGAAATGGAGGAATAAAAATTAGGCGAAGAAGGTAAAGGGTCAACAGAAGGCTGGTGATGTTGAGATGGTGAACTCTATTGAGGTGAAGCATTCGGTTGAGGTGGAACAATTGGAGTATTTGGGGCCAACGAAGTTGAAAATAACCATATCAGTAAACCTATTGTAACTCCAGGTAATGACAAAGTAGCCATATAAGGAGGACCAACATTTCCAAAGTAAGGAAAAGTACTAGGATTCTCGTTAAGAGGGGTTCCTTGGTTGGTAAATTCCAGAACATTTGCCATTATATTCAACTTTAGTGAATCTTATTAACAATTTAAAACTAAAATTAACAATTAAAAATTCACACCTAACAATTGAAATTCACAATTCACACCTATGGTCTCTAAAAGTAAAAACAAACAAATTAACACGCGCTATCAAATCTAGGAGTCAAACCACACATAAACAGTAACTTTCCGTATTGAAAACACTAGTTGGTGATGAAATCAAACGTTGCAGAATTCAATACAAAAATGGTGGTTGGAACAGTTACCCCAACAACCTACTTAATGAATAGACTGGCACAAGTTTCTCCAGTAAACCGTCTCGAGTGAAGAGAACCCCCTAGAAATTCCAAGTGAGTCTAGTCGACATTTGCTCCAGGTACAGTGGGATATTCCCTCCACCGTCACCTTAGGAAAGAATCCTATAGATTATGGTCACCACGGTTACCAACGGAAACAAATATACCTGGGGGAACAGTCTACGATCCGATATGCATGGAAGGGCAGAGTAAAAAAGCTCAATCCCCTTGAAGGCTCCTTGACATAATCCAAGGTTTACCAAAAAATGACCCCAGGCTCCTCGACAATGGTCAATTCGAGGTTTACAATTTTTAATACATGAATATCTTCTATCATTTCCAATGAGGAAGGATTGATTACCTCACTATTTCAGATATGATCTCATGCTTCTCCTTTAAGAGGAGCTTTCGTAGAGCATAGATGTAACAATTAGAATTTCTTTCCTACGGCAAGATCGACTACTTGTTTGTTTTACTGTCTTGGAGAGTTAACTAAAACCTATTCCAAGACACTAGCCTAAGCTAGATTGGTGGAAAGAGACCTAAAAATGTAAAAATTACTATATGAATTTTAATTAAGCGTTGTGTTATTTAGGTTGTTATTACTCAAAAGGGTAAATGGATATGAAACCAATGGTGTTATGACCCGACCCAAAACTGAATGCAATCAAATATGATAATGTAATCTTTTCAATTCAATGAATCCTAACTAAAGTAAGGATAGAGTATCCATTCACTTCCAACAATGCAAAAAATTGATCACTAAGAGAAATTATAACAAATTCTCTAATGCACTAATTTCATCAACAAAAATTAATGCAAATCAATTCCCAAACATTTTTATTTTTATTTTTATTTTTGTATGTTAAAAACAAGAATAAAAATATGTAAATTCAAATCAAAGAAAGATTATCTAAATCTACGATTTATTTTTCAGAATGTGAACTATGCAATTGTAATCTATGCACAATTCACTTGAAAAGTATGCAAATGTAATCTATGCACATTTTTCATTCATATTCTGAAAATGAGAATTATAATTATGAAAATGTGATATATGCAAGAGAATTCTCAAACACAAGATGATTCTAATGTAATCTAAGAACCAATCAAGTGCAAGTCAAGAAAATTGGGTGAGAGTTCCAAAGATCAAAAAATAAAGACACTCAAAGGCGATTAACACTCATACACAATTTATCCCCCCCTCCAAGTAATGACCAAAGGAAATCAAATTAAGAATTTCTCAAAAAAGAGACTCAAAACACCCAATTGATAAAAGTTTAAAACAGGAATGTCAATGGAATTAATGTAAGAAAAGTTCCTGACAAGTCACATGCAGATCTGGGTAAAGGCTAAAAACACCTAAACAAATCCTAAGCTGACTGAAAGAGAAAATCTTAAGTTTTTCAAAATTTTGACAGGGTCTCCAGGCTCCCAATTTACCCAGGTGCGGGATCGCTCTGTGTGCAAAGCAAAAGTTCGGATAGGTCCACATGTGTTACAAGCATAGGGTGCGGTCCTCTCCCAAAAGCATGAAACACAAAAAATAATTCAAGATCTACTAAACCTACCCAATCCCACACACATCAAGCCAAAAACCTGAAACAAAGACACAGTTTCTCAAGTCAAAGTAAAAGCAAAGGAAAAAATGAAAAATTCAATTCCCCATTATGGTCGCCATTTTGTCGGCCGGATAAGTCGTTCTTGTGGACAAGACAGACCTCCCTAGTATCTAATGATATCTATCGACAAGCAAACCAAAAAAATTCTATCTTCCTGTAAATATGCAATTTATAAATAAAAACAAACAAGTGCTCTAGGCCTACCTTGGGTCTAATGCAAGTTTGTGGAAGCCTCGCTCCATTGACCCAAATGAGCTCCCTTGTAGAGAATCTGAAAACACAAACAAGCACACAAATTAAATAGCACCTGAAAAACCAATATAATAAAGCATACTTATCATGATGATCAAGGAATTCATGAAACAAATCACATAAGATAATTTGTTGAGAAAAATGAATATGATTGTATTAACTTAATCAAAGAAGTACTTTACAACATTATTCCTTGTTGTTGTACAAGCTCCTCCCAGGGTACAGCAAGAAGTCTCCTCTACTTTGACAAGTTTCACTCACTTCCCAATGAAGCCAAAAGGTATGTGATCTCTCTTCTCAAGCTTAACTAGGAAGTCTCAATTCCAACAACATTTACCCTCAAAAATGTTGAGCTTCTAACCTCTCTAGCAACCAACCCAATGCCTTAATTTATAGTGCAATGGAGGGAAGTTTCTAGGTCCACCTTCAAATGGATAAACCCCTCCTTCAAAGGGATAGCTCCTCTCATCAAGGGATTAGCTCCTTCACTTTTGGGATGCATGAACCACCTAGGAGCGAACCATCCATGTCAAGATTCCTTCTAGAATAATCTATAATTAACCCAAAGTGAGTTTTTAAGAATAAACTTGCACCTTTTTTACTTTCACAGGGGTCCGCACCCACTCCTTTAGAGACAGAGCGGGTAGCTCTGCAGGTAACATGAACAGGGGGTGTGGGACCGCAGGGAATAGTGAGAGAAAGTGTGGAACCATAGTTTTATTGATTTTTAAGGTCTTTCTCTCATTTTTAAAGCTTGACATGAAGAGCTAAGGTTTGAGACTTGCTTAGGAGGACAGTATGAATGATGATAGACCCATACTGCCTACAAATAGTCATGGTGACAATATTTGTCTAAAACATGCACTTGGGATGGGTGTCAAAATTGGAGTTTGAAGATTGGGATGTCACTAACCACGAGAAATTCCCTCACCTAGAGACTATACAACTCATGAAACCCAAGCAAAACACCACGATAGGGGTTAAGAATTGGAGCCGCAAAAGTGGTTACGTGGAGTGGAAAAGGTAGAGTTGATCAACCTGCTTTGGGTGTCATATTTCCACCATGCCCCTGTGACGATCTTCTTCATCAGGAAGCTGCTCTACGTGGTTCATGGTGGGTATTTGTGGCTGGATGAGCCCATCCCCATCACGGACCACTTAATCCATTGCATTACCCAGCTTCTGTGGAAAGGAGAGGACCCCGCAGACATCTCAGAGGGGAAGAGTAGTGATTTTGCCATCGCAGAGGCCATGAATAAGAAGTACAATATGGAGAAGAATAAAAGGGGCTATGCCATATCCAACATCAACAAAAAAGCAGTAAAATTTGTGACCTAGATACTGGTAGGAAGGCTCATGCAGAAGTGTCGCACGAATGAGGTGCCCACGCCTATGGTTGCACTTGCTCAGTAGTGCGCGGAAGGAGTCCAGTTTAACTCATCTGATTTCTTACGCAAAGAGTTCCTGGAAAATTGTTGTGAGGCCCAGGAACAAGGAAAAATGTTCCACTATGCATGACTTCTGTTGTCCATAGTGCTGGTGGTGGGGAAATTGTCGGAAGACAACTAGTTCCCCATAATTGCAAGGGATCTACTAGAGGCCGCAAAGTATGCTTCATTATGGGTCACTAAGGACACGAATAGGATCCGCAATAGTAAGATATTCTAGGTGTTCATGGAGATGAACATTAGAATCGAGATTAACTGCAAACCGTGGTTATCACCCACTACCTACAACAGCCTGCAAATCTTTTCAGAATTTAAGGCGGACTTCCACAACATATAGATCAGAGCATGCAAGGACCCAGCCAAGAAATGGAGTGAGCTACCCTTCAAAGCCATAAATGATGTGATTTTTTATGTACTAGAAACATGGCCACGGAGAGACATGCCCCAGACATCATGGCAATGGAGAAGTCTATTGTGTAGAAGAAGAAAGAGGAGGCCAAGCTGCGCATGGCATAGTTGGCAGAGAAGCGAAGGCAAGAAGAAACAACAACAAAAGCATAGGAGGCGTGGGATGTTGCGCAGATAGTAGAAGAATAGAAAAAGGCCGCATCAACAGTAGCACAGGAGGCAGTCGAGAAGCTGCGCAAGGTCCAGAAGTTGCCTTTGCATGGGCATCAGAAAGAAATGGAAATAGAGGAAGAGGAGGGTGGCATGGAACCAAAAACAACATCAACATTACTGAAGCACCAACGCCTCAGGTAGAAGCTGGGGCCACATAAGAAGGTGAAAGAATCCAAGATGTCTACCGAACCAATCACCCTTACTGAGGGGGATTTGCATGACATAGGTGAGATGGCGTATGGCGTGACCACCGAGGCCCTCCAAAACCTTGGTGAGTAGAATCGGATTGTGTTGGGGGGCCTCCAAGCACATGTTTAGGAGTTGCAGGTGCGTACTCCTCAGGTTGGTACTCTTTCGACCAGCCTCGCAGTAGGGATAGCTGTAGCCGAGCAAATGCTACATGCTTGAACAACCAACACAATAGTGCTGCCAGAGGGTGTACTGATTATAAAAAATGAGGCCAACAAGCCTACAGTTAGTGCACTCAAAGGGATAGGCATCAACATGGATGTGCTCCCGCAAGAGATGATCTATGTTCTATAGGATGGGATTACTGCAGAACTGCGGGCTAGGGATAGTTTCACATTGCAACTGCTGAGCGAGAAGAAGATCAACATGGAGTAGTTGAGCTTGCAACGTGACGAGGTTATGTTGTAGAATAGGTAGATGGTACAGGTACTAGAAGAAGCCTGCCAGATTGTCCATGAGTTGGCCATCCCCGTTGATGTACCAGTAGAGGTGTGCATCCACATATTAGGAGCAGGGGTGCATGAGGCACGAGGAGAAACGACCAAGGTTTAGTTGGAGCTGAAACTTTAGATAACAGAGCTACAGTTGAAGGTGTAGCCGTCCACCCCTCCAGAAGTAAGAGAACAACATGCCAACTCTATTACATTGGGGATGGAAGAGATCAGCAGTGCAATAAGAGGCTACACTAGGATGTTGGAAGAGTCCTTCGAGGTCCTCACCAATCTGCAGAAGGACACTAACATCTAGTACTTAGAGATAGAGTTGGGTGAGATACAGTAGCAGTATGACAACGTTAAAGGGACCACGTAGATGGTGGCCCTCACTTAGAGGCTCGCTTCAATGTAGTAGGCCAAAATGCTGAAAGAGCAAGTGGATGCAGCATGACACAGAGAAGTAGTTCTGAAGACACGCCTTCAACCTTGGATTGATGAGGCCTTCATAATTACAACAAAAATTAAAGGCAAGCTTGCGCAAATTCATGGGACACATGAACAAATCTAGGGAAGTAGTTCCAACACCACGGTCTTAGAACAAAGTGTACAAGAGATTCAGTAGGTAACCGCTCAATGCGCTGCCAACCTTGCAGCTGTTCGAGCAGAGTTGGAGGGCCTCCATGCGAAGATCTCCGCACTAACAGAGTGACTCAAGGGTGAGTCGCGATATTTGTGTTGGGGGCCCGTTGGGTGTTGAATCCCCCCAAGGCATGTTTTGGGGCTTAAAGCCCAAGTTTTGACTAAAGTCCATTGTAAAGACTCTGCAATTTTTGGGCGTGGATTGCAAAGTCATAATAGAGTCACAGGATTGTCCATCCTTGTTTTTGTTATGTAATGACAGTTTCAAAGATCTTCCCATGGTCCATAGACCACGGGACTGTATAAATAGATCGAGGCTCTAAGTGTAGAAAACAGTTAGTTAGTTAATCGAAGGAAGAAAGATGAGTCTAAGGAGTTGATTGAGTCGAAGTGTAAGTCGTGTTGTTGGGTCGTAAAGTAGGAGAAGGCTCTACAGTTGAGTTCACAGACCCCTGTAGCTGAGTGCACAGGGTAGGTCGAGTCTGTAACTATGGGAAGAATTAATAAAGAGAAGTTTTACCATATTTATGTGTATCATTTCCTCTTTTATGTATTATCGGGTATGAATTACAAGTTTATTATTTATTTACTACATGAACTCATATGAATGCGCTGAATAAGTAAATATAATATAAGGCATCTGTTTATGTGAAGATAACTAATTGTTATAAGAATATATGTAAAGATCCCAGGTGTAACTTAGGGAAATAGTATAGATCACTGCTCCAGTAGCGTGAAAGCACAACAACCCTGGTTAGGGCTGCACGAAGGTGAAGATATCAGGGCACGAAGGCTAGCGAAGTGTTCAAAGTAACCTATGCAAAGGGACCTTCAATTGGACCAAGTCAACTCCTCAGACATCTCAAGGGTTTGGAAACCTGGTTCTAACACCCCCCGATACTACTTCGGGTGAGACGTCAGTTTGCGTTCCGCGAACTATTGCTAAAAGGGCCAGTAGTACAAGGAATTGTTTTTCTAATTAAATTGGAACCTGGGTCAGCCCCCAAGAAGCCAACATAAACCATAATCTCTAGTGCTAGGAAAATACCTGAAATCCATGTTCACTACTGTCTAGTGCTCCTTCCCTAGTATTGACATAAACCTTCTCAATACTCCCACTGCATGTGCAATGTCTGGTCTAGTACAAACTATTTCATACATCAGGATATTGACTACACTTGCATATGGAACATGGGATATGTCCTCTTCATCTTCTTGTCTCTTGGGACATTCTTCAGTAGATAACTTTACACCTATAGGAATATGAACCTTCACTAATTTACTATCTTGCATATTAAACTTTGCAATATTGTCTCAACATAATTCCTATGGTTTAACCAAAGATTCATCTCCCTGATCTCATTTAATTTTCATGCTAAAAACATAGTTTACAACACGAAGATCCTTTACGTCAAATTTGGAGGTCAATTGGGTCTTCAAATTTTAGATAATTTCTTTGTC
Organism: Pinus tabuliformis; assembly: GCA_031772625.1. Classification (NCBI taxonomy): domain Eukaryota; kingdom Viridiplantae; phylum Streptophyta; class Pinopsida; order Pinales; family Pinaceae; genus Pinus; species Pinus tabuliformis. The sequence goes on along the minus strand of CM062817.1, from coordinate 1,282,307,987 downwards.
ATTTCAAATTAGAAACATATCATCCACATAGAAGACCAAATAAATAAAATAAATACACACAGTGATCTGCTTTGGTTTTGGTTAATCCAAGTCCCCGTATATATGTATATAATTTCTGATACCACATCCTTGGTGAATGTTTTAACCCATACAAAGACTTTTTTTACCTGCATAGCAGCTCTTTCTTCCAACTCACATTAAAGCCTTCAAGTTGCTTCATCCAGATATCTTCTTCCAAATCCTTGTGAAGAAACGATGTCTTCATCCATCTATTCTACCTCAAAATAAAAGGCAACAACAAAATATACAAGTAATCTAATAGAAGCTAACTTGGCAATAGGAGAAAAAATATCACCGAAATCAATTTCTGACACTTGGCAATAACCTTTTTCTACCAACCAAGCTTTGTATATCTCCACCTTTCTTTTCTGCATTCATCTTCTTCTTAAACACCCATTTGTTACCAATGGGTTTCCTTCCAGCCATAAACTCCACCAGATCCCAAGCCTCAATTTTTTCCAAATATACCATTTCATCAACCATGGCCTCTTTCCAGAGTTTTCCATCTTTCGAATCTACGCCCTCCATGATAGTTATGGGATCATCATCAATAATAAGAAAAATTTGAACAACAATAAGATGGACTATACCTTTATGACTTCCTTATTTCTCAAACTGGTCTTTTCAAAGTCGAAGTTTGTGGTTCTTCCTCTTTTGATTTCATTTCCATTGTAAAGTTTGATTCTTCCTCCCTTATCTCGAACACTATCATCTGAGGTTCCTCAGGTAGGACTTCATGTTAAATAACATGTTTCAGCTCTGTAAACACCACACCTTTGTTGTACACAACCTTACTTGTTTCTACGTTCCAAAGCTTATAACCTTTTAAACCATCCCTGAAGAAGACATCACCACCATCATATTTATTGTACTCGCTAAATGACTCCCTATGGGGAGTGAACTGAAAAGATGCACCCGAGCCAATGAACAATGCCTCATGATCTACACGTTACTTGAAGAAGAATCCAAGTACATATCCCCACCTTCATCTAAGGTGGTTTTTTCCTGTGTATAAGGAGCATCATTACATCCCTTTCCTTTCTCAAGATATTTAGATATACAATCCTTCTTGTAGTGCCCTTCCTTTCCATATTTCCAATATACATTTACAGGTTTTCCTAGAGATTTATATCTTCCTCTAGATTTATATCTCTCACTTGAGGAGTTATTTTGGTTTCTATTATGGGACCATCTTCATATATATGAGGTATCTCCATTTTGGATCTCCATATGTTTCCGTCTCATCTCCTCTGATAGCAAGGAAGAGACTATTTCATCAAACTTCAAGGTAGTTGTATTGCTACCTATTGCAACAACCAGGCTATCCCACAAAAATGGTATAGAACACAACAAACTAATGTACTTAACTTCATTTGAATTTTTTATATCAATTGATAATAACTGTATTACCACAATATTAAAGGTGTTCATATGCTCTATCATCAAGTCACCATCCTTCATCCTCAGTTTATACAACTTTTTCCGCAGGAACAATTTTTTCACTAGAGACTTAGATTGGCACAAATTCCCTAACTTGACCCACAAATCCTTTGCCATAGCATCCCCTGAAACATTCAACAATATTGAATCTGATATACATAACTATATTATGCTCTTTTCCTTCCAATCCAACTTCTCCTAGTATTCTACTGACATTTCCATTGGTTTAGTAACAAGATCTACTACCATCCACTCATCTTTATCTGCTAGAAGATCCTCCATCTTGAGCTTCCACAACTCAAAACTATGACCATTAAATTTCTTGATCTCTATCTTGCCAATTCTCACCATCTTCTTTCACTGCAAGAATCAATCTTGTAGGTCTCCCACCGAATAGGGTGTACCACATGCCTGGGAAAAACCCCTCAACATGAAAGGCATCCCCATGATGTTGAAACAAATTTGATACCAAATGTAGGTTTTAAAACTATAAAACAATTATGTGAAAATGAATTCTTAACACATAAAATATACAATGATGATAACATGAAACAATTACAAGGATATTTTCCCTTACATCCCAAAATCAAGACTACCAGATTGATTTTTTCATTATATTCCTTTCAATGTTACATGACATATATATACATGCTAAAGCATTTATAAACCCAATCCATTAAGTTTGGATTAAAAAATAATTGTAGTTCCCTTGACCAGATCTAGAAAATACCATGGGTATAAAACCATCCTTCCCAAAACCATGTAAAAAACCCATGCACAAAATTATAGATAGGTTTTCCCACCTATTATAGGGTCCAAACAGTTTTTTATAAGCCACTACCATAGACCCTATTCAAGGGGGTTACTTCTCCACTGTAAACCCCCTAATAAGGGGGCTACCGTCCCCCCTGTGGTCCCCCTGTAAACCCCTTGATATGGGGGGCTTCTACATCCCTAGTGGCCCCGTATTGCACCCAACACAATGAATAGGTGGGACTAGTTGTGGAAAGAATATAACACACACCCAATAGAAAATAAAAGTTGAGGATTCAACAATCGATCCCGAAACAAACTAGGTTGGATGGGAAAACTAGGTTTCCAAACATTTTTAGCCATCTCAAGATAAGTATGATTATAACATGACTAATTATCAATTTGAGGTATACCAATAATAGGTGTCCCCCCTGCCATAGGAGTAGGGGATGACTCAAGAAAATACAACCCAAATGGATGGCACCTAACATAAGGAGAGTTAGGCTATTGAAGATAACCTCACGCACTAACATAAGTGTGAGCCTGTTGTTCAACTGTAGGTGTAGGCAAAGGAAAAGGAGCAGCCTGAGTATAATTCATAATGGAAGTGCTAGATGGAATTCTCTAAATGGGTGACATGAGAGCTGTCCAAGGACTAGAAGCTACACCAGAGAAGGTACCAAATAAAAACAAATAGCTGGGGGGGTGAGGGGTGAAATGACCACCATACAGATGCACCTCTTGGTTAACAATCCCCAATTTCTAGAATCAACGCACCCCAAACACTGAGAAAATTACTGGTGATCAGTGCAAGTGCAAAGTAGGGAAACATGGTAGTCAACACTGGCCAGTAAGGGACCTAGGCTGCATTGGCCCTTTAAGTGACTAAAACAAGGTACTTTCAGGCCAAATTTTAACAATTAGGAAGAGTCATGTTTAGTGATTTGTGTAGGGAAAATTAAAAAGTGTTCAAAGGATGCAAATGATCCTATTTTCAGGCCTATTAACCAGATGTGACAAAATGGCCAATAATTGATTTCTCCCTAAAGCGCAAAGTCATAAATGATAACTCATAACTGAAGTACTTTACCTTGTGACAAGCATTAGAGGAAATTTTAGCCTAAAAGTGTCTATGAAATTTTCATATAATTTCCATGTAATAATATGTAAACCAATCAAAATCCTTTAAATTTACAAAGAGGAACGTGTAAATATTTTGCAGGGAAAAGAAGAGAAAAGACTTTTTTTTAATAGTATTTTTGGCTTATCTCCTTATAAGTTTACTCAAATTTCAAGTGTATACAATCATTGGAGGTAGAATTAAATTTGACATCCAACAAGTACCCATTATGTATACTATTTAGAAGACCCACATTGATAAAATTTCATATACATTAAAAAAGTGTGTTCAACATGCTTTTTTAATGTATCCACAATTTGTATCAATGTAGGTCTTCTCAAAACTATGCATAATGGCTACTCATTGGATGTTGAATTTAATTTTCCATCAAACAATTGTCTACACTTAAAACCTGAGTAAAACTATAAGGAGATAAGCCAAAATTACAATTAAAAAAATAGTTTTCTTCTTTTCCCTCCAAAATTAATAACTCTTATTTTATTACATTTCTTTGGGAGGAAACTTTTAGGCTGAAATTTCCTCTAATGTTAGGATCAAGAATGACGAGGGAGATCATCATCTTATACAATATGTTTACATCATGAGATTTTTGTTGGGGCAGGCATACCCATACTCAACACATAATCTAACAATACATGTACAATGATCAAACAACATGTCCACAAATAACTGATGGTTGTCCCATGAATACATTACTATCTGTACGATCATAGCCATCATACATTGTGATCTTGTGTTACTCTTGAAATTAGAGCATGGATGGATGAAAATATATCTAGGGTCTTCTCTCTCATTCACACAATCAATGAATATACGAGTTTAACCAGGTGAATCAATGCGCTGAGGTCAAACATGGTAGACATCATATAATTTTCGACTAATGATCTAAGACATTAATAGATGTGAGAGAAACCATCGATGATGTTAACGGCTCTCAAGGTAATCCAATACAATCTGTATGGTGTGAATAACTTAGTTGATGTTTAACACTACAAAGAATCTTTCGCTCGAAGGCCAATGATGTAAAAATGTTGCTGAGAGTGAGGAAGCTTACCATTGATGTATGCAATAACCAAGGCAGCAAGGGGTATTTTTCGGTAAACTTCCTGGATAATGAGTTGATGTCGACGGGACGTGACCCGTTGCAGGACGACCATGATGTATCCCTCATCAATGACATGAAATAAGTATCACGATTTAAGAAAAAATGATCAGAATGATGTTGATACTGAACTTTTTCAGGAAGTAGACATGGAATGAAGGCTAAAGAGTACTGTAGCAGATATTAATTGACTGACCTCTCTTGAACACAAAAAAAACATTGATGGAGTTGGAAGCATTGAACCAAAACCAAAAAATAGAGGCTTTGAAATGGTATGATAAACGAAAAGGCAAGAAGATTTTCCAACCATGGGGATGAAGTGGAAGAGTGTTGTGTTCAAGAGTGACTCACAGCCATTAAAAAAATAGAGTACCCTACTTTCCCAATTTCACCAACCATAATGTTCAGTACCTCTTTATTTTTTAACAAGCTTGAGGAGGATAACATATTCTTCATCTGCCAGTTAATTCTTCGAATGAGTCCATCTAAGAATTTTTAACAAACATATAGAAGGAGTGGTTTGGTCCCATCATGAATGATTATTCCATCACTATTTGATGTTTTAACGTGTCCAGTGAAGATATAACTTGACATGTTTTTCATGTTTAGAGAGTTTGAAAAAGAGGCAAAAAATAAAACTCCAGATGTTCCTTTTGTATATAGTCCCTTAGGTGAAAAAAGGTAGAAAATCATACCCAAGAGAACCCCTTAGCCATGTTTGACTAAGGTATTCCTTTTTCGTAAGTAGTCTATCTCACTCAAGAAAAGGGTTAAACTTAAACTGAGTACGTATTTTCATTTACCTTAATGAGTTTGAAAACACAAGTGCTCAACAATATTTTCATATTTTGAGAGTCTGAAAAGAGCTAGAAGAGGACTCTATGGGGTTGATATTTTGTGAGTTTATGGAGCCTAAAAAACTGAGAAAAGTGTGTTCCTCATTCAAAATAATATGTTCAAAACACGACAAAATCCGTCAAACAACTATCAACCTTTTTAAAACATAAAAAGGATTAAAAATATATGTTTGATGGAAAATATTGGTTGTAGCTAGGTTAAAACATTAAATACGAATAAAATAATGTAAGGAACAACCATAAATATTCAAAATGACTATTTATCTTTACCATTTCACATTTACCTTCAACAGTGAGAGTTATGAGTGACTTTCCCTGTCAATATTTTGTAGTTAATTATGCTCAATCTGGTGGATCATTTGAAGCACCGTCACTTTCAGATAAGAGCTAAGGCCTTTCCATTTTAATTCATGGTCTCGTTTTGTGTTTTCATGTAAGTTTTAAGCATTTGTTAGGGGCATCGTGTTCAAATAACTCACCCTAGGACCAACGTAGGCCCAAATGGTGGAAAGTTACATTGCACCTAAGGGAGAATACACTGTAGTGGAGGGGTACAATGCACTGTCTCTCCTCATACAGGTACATTGCGCGCAAATCTAAAATGTGTTTACTAGTTTCCCTTCAAAATTTACAAGTTTCTTTGTATGAAAATGATCATAATGAGTCTCCTCTTGATGTTTTAGTTCTTCATTAGCACAAAATGGGATTTTTCTTGAGAGAAGGAAAATATGAAGAACAATATTTAAATGTAGCTAATGATCTTGCTACCATCCAAATGCTAAAAACTTGTGGATTGTTGAAACACTTCATGCTTCCTGGTATGAGGCAACAAATGGAATTACTAGCATATCTTGTTCATTTAGGGATGTGCAAGCACAAGAATTCAGATTTGGGGAACACATATTCGAGATAATAATAGAGGATATATATTTTATGATAGGTTTATCCATGAGATGTTCCCCCATCTCTCTCCTAGGTGGGAGGAGGGGTGGAGAAATGGTGAGATATTTGATTTGCACTTATTGGAGACCTCGATCTAATCCAACTAGAGATGGAAATATTAGCATAAAATGTGTAATCCTTCCTTTAAGAATAATATTATTCATCATTTCCAACCTGGTGGGTAGATCAACACTTCAAGTAGCTAGCAGATCATACATGCAGTACGGTGTGGAGTGTTTGGATCCAAAAATCTTCAACCGGACCAAAGGAGTGTTGGTCAATATGAAAGAACAATTGTCTAAACAAAGGGAGGGAAAGTTGAAAAACTTTGGTTACAGTTCTATATTGGTCTGTTTTTCTCTAAAGCAGGTTCCATTACTACAACCTCAATAGATTACACTTGATCCCATTGATACGGGGGTTCCATGGATGAGGAGGTGGATAGATCATATGTCTCTACATTCATGTATGTCAATGATAAGTTTTTGAATAGACTTATTTTGATGGTTGTGTAAATAGTTAGCTATCATCACTGATTATCTGCAAGTAAGGATGGATTTTCGTGTCGACCCTTAGATCATGCTTCCTGAGGGTGAGCGATGGGGTGTTACACATATGATATTTCAAGCATTTGAATTTTTGAATGTTTTCCATTTTTTGTGTTTTTGATGTTTATGAGACTAAACTATTTATTTGTTCATGCAGATATTGGGCCTATTCAAGCATAGGTGCTTCATATCTCCAACATACAAGAGAATAACCAAAGTGGGTAGTAGAACTAGTACTTGTTACTGCAGTAGTACATGGTGCACTCTGGGATCTTAATGTAGCTAAGATACTAATAGAGGTGGACCACCACATGTAGGGGTTGAATCATGTTATAGATGAGATCGGAATCGACCAGATTTTGATGCGACCTTAACAACACGTGATAGTATTTCCTAGCTATATTGGTTGGCTATTGGGCAAGATGGCTCGTGCACTGGAATGTTATCAAGAGAAATTTGATTAGTCTACTTAGATACTTGCATGTAGTTTTTTATATTGGACATGTGGTTATGTGTGTCTGAGGCAGAAATTTTGTAAAACGAATATCTATATATATATATATATATATATATATATATATATATATATATATATATATATATATACCTTTAGTGTTTCTATGTTCCTATTATGCTTTCAATAGATGTGATGTGTATTTAAACTTATTCACATTCGTTGAAAATGTTTATCTAAAACCTGATTAAAAAGAACACCCATCAATGTGTTTATATTTCTATAAATATGTTCATATTATATGAAATCAAAATGTATTTCTACAAGGAAAACCTTTAAGTACATAGGAAGGATGGTAGGAATTTTAATCGAATAAGCATTAGTGAGTTGTAGTACCACAAGCTGGGAGTCAAGTCTGATGACTAAACGACTGATAGCATGTGAAATAACATTAGATAGTAGCTTGAAAAATCCTCTATACTCAGTGAAGTTGTTGGTAGAGTTACTAGTATAAATCCCTTTCAGATTCTAACTCGTAATTTGTAGTAGAGATAGCCTGTGTTGTGGAGGATAGGTTCTGAGTAGTATGACTAGCACCATTAGCGTAACCAAATTACTACTTAAGGGATTTTGACATCTACAAACCAAATGTAAAAGGGATCAATATAAACCATAGGAAACTTTGAAGAGACACACTATAAAGACACTCAACAGACCTATACACAATTTTACTACACATGAGATCAAGCATATATTTATTCAGGTACAAACAATTCCTAGGTTGCGTTAGTGAAATTCCATCAAAATTGACTAATCATAGGCCCATTTTGTAAGAACACACTTGAGAATATATCTACCTGACCACATAGGTTGGAACTTTCTTGATCCTTAAATACCATATTCTTGGTCATATAAAATAACAAGGTCTCCTTCCGAGAAGACATGAGGCTTGACACTTTTGGCGTATTGCACCTTGATACGTCTTTAATGATCTTCATGTTGGCATTATGGTGCATGTGTTGTACTTGATGGCAACCCTCTCACAAAAGATCATCTCTCTTACATATAACTAGATGAATCTACAGAAGGGACTTCAGATGTGACTCAATGCATGGGATGCAGGATAGCTCAAATGATAGATCTAAGTGTGAGAAGTTAGCTTTGCCATCAAGTCCAAAGGTGGAGATTGTTGGCATTATGAGATAAGTGTTGTCCTTGATGGAAAACCACACTGATGACAAATCATAGTGCAGAAGGTCAGCAGCAAGGAATTGATGATCAGACTATAAGAAGAAGAGAAAATTCATATACGCAGGTTCATTAAGCCCAAGTCGTGTATACACGCTGGTTCGCTATATACCAAGTCATGTATACGCAGGTTCGCTATATACCAAGTAGGGTATACACACAGGTTCATGAACAAAAAAGAGCGTATGTGTCGGAAAGCTTACTTTTGGTCCGTGGTAGTTAGTCCTCGGTACTTGAGCCTATGTTTTTGGACCAAAGTATCTCGACAGACGTGTTGATCCCTAGTATTGAGTTGATGGTATTGTTTTATTATGGTTTTGGACCGTGGTATTAGGAAAGGCCTAAACCTATATAAGGAGAAGATCATTAGGCCAAAGTAGGAAGCAAGGAAGGAATATCTGATGAAGTGTGAGATCCAAATGCTGGTTATGGGTTGGTGATCTGAACCATGGTTTCACTCATGTGGAGGATGATGAACTATGGAACGGGATATCAAGGCTTGGAATGATTATCTTCATATGGTTTGACAGTGGATAGACTAGATCTATTGACGCATGTTTATTGTTATGACCTGGGTATGTTTTGATGTCTGATATAGCTGCGGAATCATAAGTTAGGATTTGCAGATTTGTATGCAGGTTGTCTTTGGCAAAAGAGCGTATACACGCAGGTTGGGTTTGTCCAAGTAGCGTATACAATGTGAAGTATGATATTTGAAGATGAAGTTGGATTTGGTTATTGCTATGTTGTCTATTTTTTTGACAGGGTTTCAGTGATTCAGTATTGGGTGATTCAGAGATTGATGATGTAGGTTGTTTTATGGATCCAGTATGAAAATGTATGAAACGTGGTCCCGGGAAGATCGTAGAGTTCAGTAGGCTGGCGCCTACATAGTGGTAAACATATCAGCCAGTACAAGAGCCAGGGGGTTGTAGCTCCCTTCCAAGAGCAGCTGGAGAACGAGTAAAGGTTGGAGCATTCTGTAGGCAGGCACCTACGTACTAGTAAATGGATCGGCTAGTACAAGAGCTAAGAGGGTTGTAGCCCTTTGCAGGTTGTAGCCTGCGTGCTGGTAAAGGACTGCACCAGTACTTGTAAAAGAAGGTTCTTATTAAAGGAAGATAGAAACAAATTGCAGCAGGTGGTTTTCACCCACATTGTGTTTCCAGCTTATATCATGGTGTTCATCTGTGTGCCTTATGTGTGATGATCTGCTCTGTTATACTGCACCTGTTTACTGTTAATATGGTTAATAATGTTATGATGCATTTACTGAAGATAAGCTAACTGAATCATAAGATTATTGCATGTATGCTAGTTGCCCTTAACTAAGTCGCGTATATACGCTGATATCCTTAACTGAAGCTGCGTGTATGAATCTGAGTATGAAATTGAAAAAGTTTTATCTGATCTGATAATACTGATTCACCCCCCCCCCTCTCAATATTATTTCCAACAATTGGTATCAGAGCAGGTCCTTTGATAGAAGCTTGATCGCTTGAAGGAGATCCATGGAACAATGGGAAAGAAGCTTAAGAAGAAAGCTCATAAGAAGAAGAAAACATCTCAGAAGGACTATGACAGTGGGAGAATCAATTGGGGATTAGGTATAAGAAGCTCTTCAGATTCAGAATCAGATTCAGAATCATTATCAGGTATGAATGTGTTATCCTTAGATGTTCCAGCTATATTTCCTTGTGAAAGAGATGGAAGTGATAGTGAAAGTACTGAACTTGCTCTTATGGGTGAACAAGAAAGATATCAAATAGAGGCAGAATTTAAAAGGCTGACAGACAAAATTAGAGATCAACAAGATCTACTGAACAAAAGGGAGTGTGACTTCAAAGAAGAAGCTACCAAACTAAAGGCCCAACTTGAAGAAGGAAACAAGGTAAGAAAACTACTCAAGGACAAGGAAGCCCAATGTAAAAAATTGCAGCATGAAGTGACATCATTAAGAAAAGAAGTCAACGAAAGAAGCACAACCATCAAGAAAATCAAAGATAGATCCAGCTACTATGAAAATCTTGAAGCTACAATCCTCTCACTAAAGGGAGATCTTGAAGAATCAAGGAAGCAGAATGAAGATGTACATCAAGCAATTGAAAAACAAGACAATGAAGTCATCAGCTTAAAATCCCAGCTAGAATGTGCCTTCCAAGTTCGTCAAATGTAGCAGGATCTGAATGAAGAACAAGAAAAGGAGATTCTCAAGCTAAGGGAACAAATGGAAGAAGGAAGAAAAGCTGAAGAAGATTTGAAAAAGCAATCTCTTGAAAAGGAAGAACAGCTTCAGGATGAGGTAAATATCTTGAAAGGTAAAATAGAAGAAAAGGATAAGCTTTTACGATTTCAAGATAGCTCTAAAGTCTTGGATGATATTCTTAGTAGTCAAAGATCTCCTTCTATAAAGACTGGTCTTAGTTTCCATGAATCTATTGAAGGTGAATCTAGTTCACAAGGTAAGGCAAGGAACTCTAAAGAGAAATCTAAAGTGATCAATGAAGAAATGAAAGATCCATCTCATCATCAACCAAGGAAAGAGATTCTTCAAAGAAAATATTTTACTTCTCCTATGAATAATGTTGAATGTTATGTATGTCATAATCTTGGACATGTTGCAGCCAGATGTGGAAGAAGAAGAGTTCAAGACCATCATGCAGAAAGATCATCACATTCAAGGTACTTTAATGGATATTGCTTTACTTGCAATAAGTTTGGTCACAAAGCTACTGATTGCTACAGGAGGAATATGAAACATGTAAGATGTTATGCATGTAACAAGCTTGGACATATAGCAAAGGAATGCAGGAACAAAGCACAGACATCACACCAAAAGGAGAAAACAACATCACACTTGAAGATATGGAAGAATAAGGAAGTACAATCAGAAAGATGTGGCACAGCACAATGTACTCAGACACAGCACAGCACAGACATAACAGACTCAGAGGGAGCTGAAAGTATAAAACTTCAGTGCCCTGAATCTCATACGCAAGTTCCATAAAGGGAAGTCACGTATATACGCGAGTTAGACACTGCAAAGTCACGTATATGTCAGTCTGAGGAAAAGCAGTGGGGACAGGCTCAGAAAAAGGACCTGATATGATTCAGTCTATTATCTGCTCTATTGATTAATATTTACAGTCTGCTGAGGATGTCTGGAAATGTTTTGATCCTTGTAAGATGTCTAGAAGCGTTTTGATCCTGACTTGATGATGTCTTGATGCTTATTGTTGATATATGCATGATCAGATCTAACAGATGGCACAAGTTGAGGGGGAGCATATGCCTTTAATAATTCATTGTTGGCATTATGGCTAATAGTCCTTGGTGATGATGCTTATATGGCTAAATGATATATATTGCAATGATATGGTTATGAGTTGTCCATGATGAAATCTCATATGATTCTTGGGGATACTTAGTTGATGTTCAGATCATATTTATGGTTGATTCCTTGATGATGCATATATGGTGCTTACATGGTAATCTTCATAAGGATAAGGAGAAGTACAAAGCTTGAATTCACATCTTCCTCACTTGATGATGTTATCATATGCATACAGTTATGATGCAGGAACTCTTGTGGATAAGGATTGTTGCTGTTGATGATATCAATAAGTTTTGTCAAATGAGCTTGAGCTCAAGATACATAGTGCTGATACATGGATGACTACTCAAAGTTGCTTTGTTGGAGACATGGTGATGAGTTATTATCTATATGATGATAGGTTGATACTTACATATGATTGATGCAGATGTTCCCAAGTAATAATACTTGGATCATGTAGATCTTGACGTTGATGTAATGGCTATGGTGGTTTCACATATAATGTGAATGATTTCATGATGATGTTTAAAAGGAGGAGTTGACATCTATGTTCAGACATATCTTGTTGCAGGAAAGTTACAGGTTTCTGATATGGAAATGGTTGTACGCGAGTTTCATAAGGCCTATCCGCGTATATACGCTTGTTTATGTGGATGCAGACGCGTATATGGAGTTTTGAAGGAAATCAGCAGGGACAGATGTTGGTTGCAGAGAGTCTGATATGGGTCTGACAGAGACCATCAGGCACAGGTTCAGGGGGAGCAGATAATCTTCTAATAATGCATTGTTGGCATTACCTTAGAAGCTCTTGGTTCTAGTACTCAAGCTGTTTTTAGTTCAGGTGGATCAGCTGCAGAAAGAAGATCAGAAGGAGAACATGACTACTGATATATACATTGATTGATAGATCCTGTTGATAGTAGTTATTGATGATTTTCATAGTCTTGATATTTCATCTCTATGTCATATATCTCTTTTGTGGTATCTCTTTCATGGTGTCAAGGTCATGTAACGGCCTATATTGGTTTCCCCACTATGCCTGGGATGAAGATGTAATGTAATTGGTTGTCATATGTAAACTTCTGATGTATCCCCACTTAGTTGGGAGGTTGATCCCCACTTGGTTGGGTGAAGGATGTATGTATGAGTCTTTGGTGCTAGGAAGGTCACTTATGATGTATAGAGTCGTGTTCTTTCTTGTAGAACATCTTTTTGCAGACCTTGCTTATAGTCAGGGGGAGCATGAACAGCTAACTTCAGCAGTAAAGAGACTTGGCATGTACTCAGAGGGAGCATGGATAGATTGGTACACTTTGGCATATACAAAGGGGGAGAACATTTGGAGATTTCAGCAGGTACTTAGGGGGAGTATGGTCAGCAAAATGTTTATCAAGGAAAGAGAATATCTTGGTCCACCCTTTGCCCTTGATGTCAAAGGGGGAGAGTGATTTGGTGTTGTTGCCATCAAGTTCAAAGGGGGAGATTGTTGGCATTATGGTGCATGTGTTATACTTGATGGCAACCCTCTCACAAAAGATCATCTCTCTTACATATAATTAGATGAATCTACAGAAGGGATATCAGATGTGACTCAATGCATGGGATGCAAGACAGCTCAAATGATCGATCTAAGTGTGACAAGTTAGCTTTGCCATCAAGTCCAAAGGGGGAGATTGTTGGCATTATGAGATAAGTGTTGTCCTTGATGGCAAACCACACTGATGACAAATCATAGTGCAGAAGGTCAGCAGCAAGGAATTGATGATCAGACTATAAGAAGAAGAGAAAATTCATATATGCAGGTTCATTAAGCCCAAGTCGCGTATACACGCTGGTTCGCTATATACCAAGTCGCGTATACGCAGGTTCGCTATATACCAAGTAGGGTATACACGCAGGTTCATGAACAGAAAAGAGTGTACGTGTCAGAAAGCTTACTTTTGGTCCGTGGTAGTTAGTCCTCAGTACTTGAGCCTATGTTTTTGGACCAAAGTATCTCGACAGACGTGTTGATCCCTAGTATTGAGTTGATGGTATTGTTTTATTATGGTTTTGGACTGTGGTATTATGAAAGCCCTAAACCTATATAAGGAGAAGATCATTAGGCCAAAGTAGGAAGCAAGGAAGGAATATCTGATGAAGTGTGAGATCCAAATGCTGGTTATGGGTTGGTGATCTGAACCATGGTTTCACTCATGTGGAGGATGATGAACTATGGAACGGGATCTCAAGGCTTGGAATGATTATCTTCATATGGTTTGACAGTGGATAGACTAGATCTATTGACGCATGTTTATTGTTATGATCTGGGTATGTTTTGATGTCCGATATAGCTGCGGAATTATAAGTTAGGATTTGCAGATCTGTACGCAGGTTGTCTTTGGGGAAAAGAGCGTATACACGCAGGTTGGGTTTGTCAAAGTAGCGTATACAATGTGAAGTATGATATTTGAAGATGAAGTCGGATCTGGTTATTGCTATGTTGTCTATGTTGTTGACAGGGTTTCAGTGATTCAGTATTGGGTGATTTAGAGATTGATGATGCATGTTGTTTTATGGATCCAGTATGAAAATGTATGAAACGTGGTCCCGGGAAGATCGTAGAGTTCAGTAGGCTGGCGCCTACGTATTGGTAAACATATCAGCCAGTACAAGAGCCAGGGGGTTGTAGCTCTCTTCCAGGAGCAGCTGGAGAACGAGTAAAGGTTGGAGCATTCTGTAGGCAGGCACCTATGTACTAGTAAATGGATCGGCTAGTACAAGAGCTAAGAGGGTTGTAGCCCTCTGCAGGTTGTAGCCTGCGCGCTGGTAAAGGACTGCACGAGTACTTGTAAAAGAAGTTTCTTATTAAAGGAAGATAGAAACAAATTGCAGCAGGTGGTTTTCACCCACATTGGGTTTCCACCTTATATCATGGTGTTCATGTGTGTGCCTTATGTGTGATCATCTGTTCTGTTATACTGCACCTGTTTACTGTTAATATGGTTAATATTGTTCTGATGCATTTACTGAAGATAAGCTAACTGAATCATAAGATTACTGCATGTACGCTAGTTGCCCTTAACTAAGTCGTGTATATACGCTGATATCCTTAACTGAAGCTGCGTGTATGAATCTGAGTATGAAATTGAAAAAGTTTTATCTGATCTGATAATACTGATTCACCCCCCCCCCCTCTCAGTATTATTTCCAACACTTCATTAACTCTAGCGACATCGTTTTATGTATAATCTCAATGGCTTAGATGTAAAAGTTGTTTCTATTCTACAGAAGTGGCAGGAAGAAGTTATACAATTAGCCATAGTGATGTAATTTCACATTTGATTGGAAAGATTGATTCTAGACCACAATCCGACTAAAAGTGCCTAAATCGAAACAGTCCTTACTGAGGTTCTATACACCCACTAGGTAGCATAAAGAAGAAAAATCCAGTATGATTTATGGACCCATACCATATGTGACACATAGTTTTGAGAACTTTATTTATAGCCTTGACCTGTCCATTAGCCTGAGGATAATAGTGAGTGGAAATTTTGTCGGAAAGTCCGAACTTAACATTTAGTCCCAGTGGCATATGATTTTGTAAATCCTTTCCATGATCTGTAACTATAGCTTGCAGAAAACCAAACGTGTGATAATGTGATTGAAGAATAAATATGCAGTTGTTTCTCCAGTGTTGTTAAATGTAGGCATCACCTGAGCGCATTTAGTAAAATAATCTACTGTGACAATAATATAACCATGCCACCTAGACAAGTGATGGTTACCTGTCATGAAGTTGATACCCCATTTCATAAATAGTCTGATGATGATAACAGGATGCAATGGAACAAGTGAAGCACAGGTCTTACGATCATAAATTTGGCATGCTTGACACTTATGGATAGCGAGAATATAGTCTTGAAAAATGGTAGCCGAAAAGTAACTAGCGCGTAGGAGCTTTTTCAGGATAGCATAACTAGACAAATTACCACTACAGGCCCCTGAGTGGCATTCATTAAGGACTTTCTCAGCCTCCTCATGTGTGAGGCACCTTCTTAAAATTGTATCAATATCGTGTCAACAAAGGGTATCGCCAATAATGATGTAATTTTTTAATTGGTATTGAATACCTCGCTTCTCAGAGTGAGAGGTATCAGAATAGAAATTTTGGGTCTAGAGATATATCAGAATGTCTCCATACCATGTGTCAGATGAAGAAACCAGAAACAATGACTCATTAGGGATAGAATCATCAGATGTCGATTGAGAATCATGCGAAGGAAGGTGACACATAAGCTCAGCAAAAACTAGGGATTTATCTGACTTGGATTTGATGAGTTCTAGTTCAAAATATTGTAGGATCATGATTGATTTATAGTATTTCACCCCCAACAATTAATGTGAAAAAATATATGTCATAGCGTTTCAATATAAAACAACTATAGTTTTTCAGAGCAAGATATAATGGGGAAACCTTTGAACGACTTGAATGACCACCTCAGCCAACTTTTCGACATTGGTATACCTGACTTTGGTATCATTGATATTCTGACTCAGATAATATATGATATGTTTAGTCCCTACATCATCTTCCTAGAACAACTCATTGCTATAGTACAAATGATAACAGCGAGATACAGGAAATAATCATGCTGGTAATTAGGGGGATATAGGAGAGATGGTTGAACTAGTCCTTCTTTCATGGCATCAAATGTTTCTTGAGAAAATTTGTCACAATGAAAGGGAACACCTTTCGTAAGTAGGTGAGTTAACCCTTTGGTCAACTCAACTAATTAGGGATGAACCTTCACAATAAGTTATCTTTCCCTTGAAGTCATTGAAGTTGAAATAGTGAAGAAGGTGTAGGAAAATTGATGATTTCTTGTACTTTCAGAGGATCGATACGAATTCCATGTTTTGAAATAACAAAACCAAGAAGTTGACCAGAACTAACGCATAACACACATTTGTGTGGATTTAGTCTAATATTATAGTGTCTACACCTTAAGAAAATGGCTCTTAAATGCATCAGGTGACCACCTTCCTATTTAGAATGAGAAGGGAGATCATTCAAATAAGGCTGCACGATGTGTTTATTGTCGTGAAAAGCATAATCCATTGCCTGTTGAAACATTGAACCATCATTACCTAAACCAAATGGAATTTTCTGGTAGGAAAATGTACCTCGGGGACAAAGAAATGCAGATTTAGGTTGATTTGCTCGGAAAATGTTGATTTGATTATATTTCGAGAAACCATCCATGAATGAATAGATTTCGTAGCCAATAAAGTCATCATAAATCTGGTCTATGAATGAGTTTGGGTAATTTTCCTTTGGAGAAGCACAATTTATATCTCAATAATCGACGCATACATGAATTTCCCCATGTTTCTTCATGACAGGGACAATATTTGACACCCAATCGATTAAAGGAATGGCGAAGATGAAACTAGCACGAAGGAGTTTTTCAACTTCACTCTTTATCACGACAGGCTTCCTTAGATGGACTAGATGGAGGCACTGCCATACTGGTTTAGCTTCAAGATACATTTTAATATCATCCACCATTATATTTGGATCGATAACTGACATTTACTCATGGTTCCAGGAAAAGACATCGTGAAACTATTGAAATAGGGATTTGTAGGTCTCAACATCGGATGGAGAGAAAAACCCACTAATGTTTAGAATTTCGACAATACCCAGTTTAATCGAAATATCAAGAGGTATCGTATCTTTGATGTTCAAGAGACCTTTTTTACAATCAACTTCATGGATAAAAATGAAATTTGTAAAAGACTCGATAATATTGGCTAGATACACATCACTAAGATTAGCCTCAAGTGAATTTGGTAAGGAGGAAGGATTGTGATGATCGTCCCATTGTGCATCATCTTCATAATGATCTCCATGATGCTCTCATCGGTAAAGAATATACATGAGCATGGATCAGAAGACATCCTATAATCCAATGATCGATCGATATAATTGATCGAATAGAAGGTATGAGTCATGTAAGCCGAATAGATGGCTTCATAATCAAGATCAATGGGTCTAAGTGACATTTGGTCACCAAAAATATGGATGCCAGTTTCATCTTGTATAATCCATGGATTATTCAGGACAGTAGAAGATGATATCATATTGGTGTAAGAAACCGATGATGTGCTATAGGGAAGTGGAGGAGGAGGAAGTGAAAAGGTTTCCATGAGCGATGAATCCTTCGCCAATATAACCCTACCATGGTGATAATAATGTACAGTTTCCCCTACAAGAGGGACACTTCCAGTAGCATGAGAATGAGAGGCAAAGAAGGTGACTTGGTCAACTGCCACAATCCCGCCCTTATGAGTAAAGGAGGTCATACATAAATAATTTGGAATGGCCATAACCATGGAGTAAACGCACATGCGACCCAATATAATATTATAGTCAAGAGGTCCGTCAATAACTTCAACTTCTATGGATACAATTTTTCCCCCTAATTGAACTTGTAAGGGGCTCAAAATACCACAAGGTTTATACATTCTCCCATCAAAAACTTTCAATGTGGTAGGTGACTAACTCAGTTGAGGAGAGCCAATCACTTTCCAACAATACATAGACATGATACAAGTCGAGGCTCCCTCATCCACAATGGAATGATGAGTTTTCTTATCGCAGATGATGACCTAGATGATAAAATCCAATTGAGCCAAAAGGTGAGGGTTATAGTTTTCATGACTAAAAACAACTAATTTGCAATCTGAAGGATCCACACATTCGATAGAAAAAAGAAAATCATTTTCCTAGGTAGGAGAGTTTTGCAACAGCTCGAGGGTCGACATAGTTGATTGAGACTAAGCCAAGTCTTCAACTACGTTATAATTTCGAGAAGCCTTGTATTGAGTGTTGAAAGTAGATTTATGAATAACGCCATTTAGAGGATTAGTAGTTAATTACGTAGGGAGCGTAGGTGGAAAAGGATCAGATGAAGATGATATGGAACTGGTAGGTTGATCAATGGTATGACCTTTCAAAGGATTCACATAACCATAGTGCTTATTTTGAGTAGCCATAATGACATCAGATTTAGGCTTTGTGGAGGAAAGCATTAAAACTGTGTTACAGGAAGAAGTGTCTCGAGCAACCATATTGGTCTTGTGATTGAGAAATAGGTTTGTCAATGTAGCAGGAGAAGTGGAATATTTCATAAATTGGTTCACCTCCACACAGTGAGGACAGTCACGAGTAAATTTCTCCTCACTACAAAAGAAGCATGGGTAGTGAGGCTTTTGTTTCTCATGAGAGGACTGATTTGTTTTCTAATCCCACGATGAAGAGTCTTTCTTATTATCTCCTTTTCGTTTCTTCTTGCTTCCTAGTTTTTGTGTAGATTTCCCTTTATCAAAGGAAATGAAATTTATCTTAGAAGAAGAAGCCATAGGAGCATTCGATGAATATTTTTGGCTAGAAGAAGTGAGAGTAACACTAGATGGTTTACTCACTTTTGGTCAACTTTCAAAACCTATGATGCCATCAATAGATTGAGATTCTTTACCAGTGGTTGGAGGAACACCGTTCGAAGGCCTTGGAGCATTTGGTATCTTCTCATGGAGAATGGGATATTGGGTATAGATGAGGTCCAAATACTAAGCATGATAAATCACTTTCTCTTTAGTCACGACCCAACCTTTAGCTACATCCTCTGTGATAAATGTCAACAAGGATTTAATGAACCATTCCACTAACAATTGATTAGGGAAATATGTCGTAACCATCCAACAATGACACACCACTCATGAATGTGATCAAAGATGTGAGTAGCTTTAGTTTTTTAAAAGTTGGTCAAAAGTGTTGTTCCGGTTTCATACCATATGGTAAATTGTAAATGTGTGAGGAAGGTGGTAGTTAAGGAACTAAAATCGTGAAATGAAGCTCTAGGTAACTCAATGTATCCTATAGCTATGGTACTTATAAGAGCATGTTGCAAAAGATGTAATCATATGGAATCATCATTAAAGGAGTTCAAAGAACACCATAGATGATATGTCATGACATGGGTCGATCGGTATTATTTAGGATTCCCATTAAATTTTGGTATATCAAAAGGAAATTTGGTAGGAATTATTGACCACCAAGGTGAATGAGCGATAGGATTGTTGGTGAGCCGAGTCAAGTCCGGAAATTCGAGATTCACCACAAAAGGTAATTGGCGGTTAAAATTTGGTGGAGGATAACTTGGGTAGGAAAGAATAGCCTGAGCAATAGATACTTGTGTTCCTAGATAAGGAGGGTTCTGACAAAGGGGAACCTTGGCACCATAATAAGGAGGATTCTGGTAACTAACATAGATGTAACCTTGTTGATCAGCTCCAGGACAACCCTGTACAGGCCAAAATGGCCGGGTCTGGATACGTTGGCCTTGAAAAGGCACTTGCGGAATACCTTGATAAGGTTTATACCTTTTCCCCATGATATTCTACATCATCCCGGCATAAGGTGGATTTGGTTAAGGCACTGTCATGCTATACATAGTACGTCCTACTGAAACTTGAGGAGTACCTTGCCCAGGTGGTTGAGACTATAATGTATCTTGTAAACGCTTGGTAGTTGGAACCTGAGGGGTACTAGATATAGATGGAATAGGTTGAGATGCAATAGAAGCCTCTAAAGGTTTAGTTACATGTATTTGAGCTTGTTGAGGAACATATTGTTGTGTAGGAATTTGATATGAAGACAATGTAGGTTTTAACCCTCTATAGAAATTACCTGCAAGCGAATTCTTAACACAAAAAATATACAATGGTGAGAACATGGTACAAATACATAGATATTTTCCCATGGATCCCAAAACTGGGACGACCAGATTTATTTTTTTCATTATACTCCTTACAATGTTACAATACATATATATATACATGTCGAAGAATTCATGAAACCCAATCCATTAACCCTACATTATAACATAATGATATTTCCCTTAACTGGATCTATAAAATACCATGGGCATAAAACCATCTTGGCCAAAAACATGTGTAAAACGCATGCAAAAAACCATAAGTACCTTTGCCCACCTATTATAGTGTCCGAAACAATTTTTTCGAGGCATTGCTCTAGACCTTGTGCAAGGGGTGTTAGCCCCCTCGTAAACCCCCCAACAGGGGGGACTGCTTTCCACCCTTTGATATCCCTACTCCACATGGTGCAGCAAATGGGGGGGGGGGGGGGGTCTTTTGTGCCCCCAGTGACCTCCTTGTGCCTTCCCAATGAAGGGGGGTCATTAGGGGTAGAAAAGCCCTCGCTATTCATTGCATCAGGTGGAGGGAGTGGCTTTCAACCACCTGTGCCTCCCCCGTGTGTGACTAGTCATGGAAAGAATATAACACACACCCAACATTCTCTCACTTGTTGTTTTCTTTTCCCCACAAGGCATCATAGGAGAGTGTATTCATTGGTCCATCTCTACAACACCCATTGTTTCTCTACACAATGAAAACTTCTCAGTGCTCACAGACTTCATCAATGCATCTGCAACATTCTTCAAAACATCCACCTTTACCAACAACACCTTTTTGTCCTCAATGATATCCCTCACAAAGTGATACTAAATGTCAATGTGCTTTGTCTTTAAATGATTAGCAGGATTATTTTGCGAAGAAAACTTCACTTTGGCTATCACATTCTATCCGTATATCTCATTGTACTAACCCCATACTTTAACACAATCTTTGGAACCAAACTTCTTCCTTACTTGCATGAGTGGTTGCCATGTATTATGCCTCTGTAGCTCAAAGTGCCACTACAAATTGTCTCTTTCTCATCCAACTGCCTTCTCCTCAAAATAGGTTAAACACATACCCACATGTAGATCTCCTTGATCAAAATATCCAACCTAGTCTGCATCAACAATGCCATGGATGTCCAAAACTCTGTCTAATGCTAGTCTTCCTTGATACATAAATTGTTGGGCGTGGAATCCCCCTAAAGCATGTTTTGGGGCTTAAAGCCTAGGTTTTGACTAAATTTCATTGTAAAGACTCTATAATAGAGTCATGGGGTTGTCCGCCCTTGTTTTTGTAATGTAATTTTGGTTTGAAAGGCCTGCCCATGGTCTTCTGACCATAGGATTTTATAAATAGAGCGAGGCTCTAAGTGTAGAAAATAGTTAGTTAGTTAATCGAAGGAAGCAAGATGAGTCTAAGGAATTGATTGAGTCGAAGTATAAGTCATCTCATTGGGTTGTAGAGTAGGAGAAGGCTCTACAACTAAGTGTGCATAGGCCTAGTAGTCCGCAACTGAGTGCGGGGACCCTTGCAGCTAAGTGCATAGGGCAGGTCGAGTCTGTAACCATGGGAAGAATTAATAAAGAGAAGTTTTACCATATTTCTATGTATATTTTCCTATTTTATGTATTATCAAGTATGAATTGCAAGTTTACTGTTTATTTACTACGCAAACTCATATGAATGTGCTGAATAAGTAAATATAATACAAGGCATCTGTTTACATGAAGATAACTAACCATTATAAGTAGATAGGTAAAGATATCGAGTGTAACCTAGGGAAATAGTATAGATCGCTCCTCTAGTAGAGCGAAAGAACAACAATCCCCAGTTACGGTTGTGCAAAGGTGAGGATATTAGGGCGTGAAGGCCAGGGAAGTGCATGAAGTAACCTGTGCGAGGAGACCTTCGGTTGGACCAAGTAAAACCCTCAGACATCTCAAGGGTATGGAAACCTAGTTCTAGCGCCCTCCCATACTACTTTGGGTGAGACGTTAGTCTATGCTCCATGGACTGTTGCCGAAAGGGCCAGTAGTACATGGATTTGTTTAACTAATTAACTTCGAACTTAGGTCAGGCGCCAAGAAGCCAACAAATGGTTCCATTGTTAGGACCGGGATCTAAATAGATATATCTGATGTTGTATCACTGGAATCCAGCTAAGAAAGAAATTCAAAATTTGTTGGATAGGAAGTTTCATGGGTTCTTTGTGAAGGAGAACAAGAATCTACAAGTATCGAAAAAAGAGTTCTTAGACTAGAACCTATACACAGAGATCCATGAAATTTTCTTTGCGTCTTCCCCTACTAAGTTGTATGAGTGGATCGCGAAGTGAGCAAATAGCGAAGGAAGGTGCAGGCTCGACAGACCTATTGTGTGGACTCACAAATTGGTGTGCATATTGGAAGCATTGGAGGATAAGATTGCGTGCATTATTGATCACTAGCTTGATCAAATTATAGGAGGATTCATCACTGAGTTCACGGTAGATAATTCAATCAACTATAGAGAGGTAGAATGATGCTTCCACAAAGGTCTCACCAAGATGTGTGATCAATTTTACAAGGTAGAGGATTTCACACATACCACCCCCACCCACACCACTGCCATTGTCACCATCTTCACCCCCACCTTCGTCCATACCACCTCCATCACCACCGCAAACCAATATGACAAGCACGATCAAGTTGTTAATGTTCAAGGGAGTAGGAAATGAAGATCCAGACCAATTTTGGTTCGTGATAAAGGCTGTATGGGAAGCGCAGGGAGTCATGGATGACAATAAAAAGAAATAAACGTTGGTCATTGCTCTACAGGATCACGTGCTGACCTAGTACATTAAGCATTCTAATGACAATCCAAATGCAGGGATCGTAGACATCCAAACTGTGATGAACAAGGAATTTAGCGGACCAAAGTCAGAGGCATAGTCAATCATTGGGTTTAAGGAGATCACAATACTACCAGGTGAGACCGCTTGGGAGTTGGATCAGATAATTATGTGTACAATTTGTGCATCTAACATGACTTTGATAGATGGACAATGCTGCAAATGGTTTGTAGCATCGCTAACGCTGCATTTAAGGAACACGTTGTCACAACATAGGCTAACAACTCAGGTTGAGGCCTTGGAAATCACAATGAGGCTGCATGAGACCCCGATACAGGATCCTAACCTGGGAGATCAGTAGATCCATGCATTGTTAAGAAACTTCTGCCTTGAGATGCAGAGTCTGAAACATGACAGGAAAACTTTCCTAGAGGTGCGCGATGAGGTATGGTGTGTTAAATGTAAGGGTCAAGGTCATTACAAGGACCATTGCCCAGTGTTCGTGAATTATCTCATGGGAGGAGGACCAATGCCATTAATACAAGAGGCACAAGCAAGACTCAGTGCGGCACCTGCATTATACTACACAATTTGTCAAATAGGAGGAAAGCATGCTACAGAAAACTGCCATTTATTGCAGAAGTACACACAGAATTTGTAACAGTTGTTCTGTAATTTTTGTAAATTAGTGGGCCATGATGAGCACACCTGTCGAAGCTATGAACTAATGATCGATAGGACTCCCACCTACAGAGTGCAGGGTGAAACGTGACTCCTTGGCCAAAACGCATGGATGGTGTGAACCAGATTTGAGGGGCGCAGTTGAGGACGAGGTGGAGGAGGACCTGGAAGAGGTTGCAAACAGCTGATATGTTACAATTACGGAGGGCTAGGACATTATGCCCATGGTTGTATGAATCTAACGCATCCATCATGCTTGTATTATCCATTGTTTGATCATGAGACGTAGGATTGTCCCACACTGATAGCAAGGCTTAATGAAAAGGGAGCGCTCCAACCTCCCCCAACTTAGAACCTGCAAATGATGAGGTCTGAGCCATGCGAGGAAGACCCTAATGTTAACATTATGCTCCGAAGTGGAATTAAAATAGGGGATGACAAAGGCAAGTAGCCTGAATATAGTACTTGGGTTCGCAAGGCACCAACGAAACAACTAGATTTGATTTGGAGCGTGTTAAGGAAACCTTCATGGATGCTAGGAAGAGCTTCGTTGATGCCTCCACTTCAGGAAGAAAAGGTAGACTGTAGCCGAACATGGATCCATAAATGCTTATAACATTCTTGGAAACATGCATGAAGTTGTTGCGCGACAGCAAGGTTGTAAAGGGACTACAAGAACTCATAAATAGATGCATTGGGACCACGCCAAGAGAACCCCGCATAGTCCAGAAGATTGGAAAGCATGCGATGAGGATGGGAAGAGAGATGAGATTCACCATGCATATTGGGGAATATGAAATGGACCAAGTGATTCTGGACCTAGGGTCAGATGTGAACGTTCTGCCAAAGTAGACATGGGAGCAAATGGGAAGGCCTATGTTGCAATGGTCTCCTATCCAACTGCGAATGGCGAACCAAAAAAATATCCTAACTATGGGAATATTGTAGGGAATCATTGTAGATATTGAAGGGGCAAGCGCACTGGCAGATTTTGAAGTGATAGAAATTGTTGATGATAGCAATCCCTTCCCTGTGCTATTAGGTATAGATTGGGCCACTTACATGAATGGGGTGATAAATTTGAAGAAGCAAAAGATGATTTTTTAGAAAAAGTCTCTCCGCATAGTCATACCATTGGACCTTGCAGAAGGATCACACTACACAGAACCAGTGCGTGACTATGAAACCGACGACGACCTGGACTGCATCTAAAAGATAACTATGTGAGAGAAAGACTATGTGAATCCCACCGCAGATGAACGAATATCATGGGAGTGCGAAAGATCCTGTACATTGGATTTTGATGAGGAGATAGAGCGATGGTAGAACTAGTTACATGAGGTAACCATGCTGAACTGCAACATGATGACGAGATCATTGTGCTACGTATCGACAGAGGTAAGATATCTTCCTACGTATGATGGGTTGAGTGAGGTACATGACTTCCTAATAGATTCAAAAGGGAGGTGTTGGAACAACAATGTTTCAAGCCTTTAAAATGGGTACTGTGCGCTATGCCTGCAAGGTGGTAGGGTACACACCAAGGAATCTTTGAGGACTGGTGCGAATGCAGGAGGATGATGCACATGCAGTTTGGGAAGCCTCAGATTCAATTAAAAGACAAGTATGACGGATGGAATGATCTGCATGCACACCTATCTAGATCAATACCAGCATATCTTTGAAAACCTATGCAGATGCACACATCCTTCGCATTAGGAGACACAATCAGTAAGCATGTGTGGGTGAGGCAATTATGTGAACAACCTCTCAGGTTGAAACAATAGAGTATGGAGGGAATGAATGTGTAGAAGGAACCTTTTAACGAAGTATGCGAAGCACTGAACAAGGTAGATAATGCGCAGCGGACTGACTGGGACCTATGCATCCCAGCGGTTTTATGGGCTTATAGAACCACGTGCAAGAAACTGATGGCACAAACCCCTCTGAGGCTTGAGTATGGAGCAAACACCGAAATCCCCATAGAGTGTCAAATTCCTAGTCTACGCATAGCAGTGCCAATAGATATGATGGCTCGTGGAGCTTGGAAAGAAGGGGTTGCGTAGTTGAACGAAGTAGAACGCTTGGGACTAGAGCAAGAAATCTGACAAGGTGATCTTAGGCTCCAAGGACTTATGAAAGAAAGGGTGCGATGAAGGGAGAAAATTGCTTTGGTGGAAGTGGAAGTCAAGAAGCTTGAGGACAAAATAAGAAGTATTTTCTCAATAACGAAACTAGGGTGATAAAACTGGGTGTGCATGATCACGTTGACAAATTCGGGGACTACCGCTAAGAGTTGATCAGCCTAATGCCTTGGCTTGGACCGCATATTACTAAACAGCTCACCCATGGTGGCATGATGTAGATGATAAAGTGTGTGACGCAGCCGACAACAATAAAAGGTGGATGTTTTCTAGGAAAAGTAATGAATGACTGGTTGAAGTCCTATACATGTTGAACAACCACTTGACTAGCTGTGGGAAGTACAGTCTTAGAACTCTAGGTAGTTGAAAGGAGGCGTGGGACTATAAAATACTTTGTCCAGGAGCTGCGTGAAGGAGCAAAGTGTCACATGGTCCGCAACCGCGCAAGGGGGCTTGTGCTACCATTTGGGTTGGCTGGAAAGTGACCACCGGAGTCACTATTCATGATGTGATGCTCTACTTGAGACCAAATGGAGTGGGCAGAAAGCATTTAAGGCACGCTTTAAGGGCAAGATTTGGGAAAATCTGTCGCCAAGGGAGCATTAATGAACCATATTTTGGGGGAACGATTGAATTCAAATTCAAAAGATGCTATAAATTACAAAGGGTTGCTCAACGAACAACACTTGGTAATTTCTGAATTGAGTTGTCATATGCCCCACGTATTCTAAGCCGAGACCTATTTTCCCAATGGAGAGAATTGATTGATCACTTGATTAAGAAATTGAGATATTTATGCATGAGCAAGATGGCAGCAACTAAGGAAGTTATAGAAATTGCAGAGATGACCTCCGAAGAGGCTGGACATGCCTTGACTCTAGAAGATGCCCCTGAAGGCATCGAGATTGTGGCAAAAATCCATAAATCACCACACACAGCGAGGCTGAAGAAATATAATCAACCAATGATTCCAGTGTGTGTGTCCTTGCGAAACCCGCTGCACACCAGACTGATGATGGAGGAAAAAGGGAAAGCAGTTAACTTGGAAACCATGAGGAGGAGGAAGACCTGGAGGATATTATAATTGAAGAAGATGAGGACAAGGGCATGGAGGAAGAAACTCAGCCTATGCACCCTCCAAAAAATATGCCGCTGTATATCCCCCCTTGGAAGAGGAAGGAAAAAGTGCCCAAGGACCTCAACGAGAGCAAGAGCTCTCTCTAGACTTCGCTCCTCCCGGACGACATCATTTTCTAGGGCATGCACCTGAGATGGGTGCCAAATTTGAAGTTTGAAGATTTGGATCTCATTGACCATGAGGAATTCCCTCACCTAGAGACCACACAAGTCATGAAACGCAAGCAAAACACTGTGGCGGGGGTTATAAAATTGGAGCCGCAAAAGTGGTTACGTGGAGTGGAAAAGGTAGGGTTGATAAAACTGCTCTCGGTGTCGCATTTCCACCATGCCCCAGAGATGATCTTTGTCATCAGGCAGCCGCTTTGCGTGGTGCATGGTTGGTATTTGTGGTTGGAGGAGCCCATCCCCATCACGGTCCACTTAATCCATCGCACTACCTAGCTTCTGTGGAAAGGAAAGGACCTCGCAGACATCTCAGAGGGGAAGAGTAGCGATTTGGCCATCGCAGAGGCCATGAAGAAGAAGTACAAGATGGGGAAGAATATAAGGGGCTATGCCATATCCAACATCAATAACAAAGCAGTTAAAGTTGTGACCTAGATACTAGTAGGAAAGCTCATGTAGAAGTGCCACGCGAACGAGGTGCCCGTGCCAGTGGTTGCACCTACTGAGCATGCACGGAAGGGGTCCAGTTTAACTAGTCTAAGTTCTTACGCAAAGAGTTCCTGGAAAGTTGTTGCGAGGCCCAAGAACAAGGAAAAATGTTCCACTATGCATGGCTTCTATTGTCCATAGTGCTGGTGGTGGGGAAATTGCTAGATGACAGCTAGTTCCCCACAACTGAAAGGGATCTGCCAGAGGCTACAAAGTATGCCTCGCTATGGGCCACAAAGGATGCGAACAAGATCCACAATAGTAAGATATTCTAGTTGTTCATGGAGATGAACATTAGAATGGGGATTAACCACAAACCGTGGTTATCACCCACTGTCTACAAAAACTTGCAAATTTTTTCAAAATTTAAAGCGGACTAACACAACACATATATCAGAGCATGCAAGGACCAAGCCAAGAAATGGAGCGAGCTACCCTTCATAGCCATAAATGATGTGATTTTTTATGTACTAGAGACATGGCTGCTGGAATGGCATGCCCCAAACATCGTGGGGATGGAGAACTCTATTGCACAGAAGAAGAAAGAGGAGGCCAAGCTGTGCATGGCACAGTTCGTAGAGAAGCGAAGGTAAGAAGCAACACAAGCAAAAGCACAGGAGGCGCAAGACGCTACACAGATAATAGAAGAACAGAAAAAGGTCGCATTAGCAGAAGCACAAGAGGTAGCTGTGAAGGTGCGCGAGGGCCAAAAGTCACCTTCCCATGCGCAGCAGAAAGAAAAGGAAATAGTGGAAGAGGAGGGCGGCATGGAACCACAAACAATGTCAACATTACTAAAATGCCAGAACCCGAGCGAGCAGATGGGGCTGTGCAAGAAGGTGAAAGAATCCAAGATGTCTATCAAACCGATCACCCTTACTGAGGGGGATTTGCATGACATAGGTGAGATGGTGTGCGACGTGACCAATGAGGCCCTCCGAAACTTCTCCGAGGAGAATCAGATTGTGTTAGGGGGCTTTCGAACACAGATTTAGGAGTTGCAGGTGCGCACTCCTCAAGTTGTTACTCTGTCGACCAGCCTCACAGTAGGGACAGCTACAGCCGAGAGAATGCTACATGCTCGAACAACCATCATAATAGTGCTGCCAGAAGGGGCATTGGTTACAAAAAATTAGGCCGAAAAGCCTACGGTTATTGGACTCATTGGGATAGGGATCAACATGGATGTGCTCCCACGGGAGACGCTCTATGTTTTGTAGGATGGGATTACTGCAGAACTGCAGGCTAGAGAGAGCCCCGCGTTGCAGTTGTTGAGCGAGCAGAAGATCAACATGGAGTAGTTGAGCTTGCAACATGATGAGGTTATGTCGTAGAATAGGTAGATGGTACAGGTACTAGAGGAATCCTACCAGATGGTCCCTGAGTTGGCCATACTCGCTGATGCACCAGTAGAGGTGCGCATCCACATATTAGCAGCAGGGGTGCATGAGGCGCAAGAAGAAATGACCATGGTTTAGCTAGAGCTGAACCTTTAGATAATAGATCTGTGGTTGACGGTGCAACCGTCCACCCCTCTGGAAGTAAGAGAACAACGTGCCAACTCTATTACATTGGGGGTGGAAGAGATTAGAAGTGTAGTAAGGGACTGCACCAGGATGTTGGAAGAGTCCTTCGAGGTCCTCACTAATCTGCAGAAGGAAACTAACATCCAGTGCTTAGAGACAGAGTTGGGTGAGATCCAGTAGCAATACGACAATGTCAAAGGGACCACGTAGATGGTGGCCCTCACTCATAGGCTCACTCAAATGCAACAGGGAAAAGTGTTGAAAGAACAACTGGATGCAACACGACATAGAGAAGTAGTTCTGAAGGCACACTTTCAACCTTGGATTTACAAGGCCTTCGTCATTACAGCACCAATTAAAGGCAAGCTCACGCAGATGTAGGGGATGTAGGAAGAAATCTAGGGAAGCAGTTCTGACACCACAGTCTTGAAACAATGTGTATAGGAGATTCAACAGGCACCCACTCAGTGCGTTGCCAACCTTGCAGTTGTTCGAGCAGAGTTGGAGGGCCTCCACGCGAAGATCTCTACACTAATAGAGTGACTCGAGGGTGAGTCATGATATTTGTTTTGGGGGCCTGTTGAGTGTGGAATCCCCCCAAGGCATGCTTTGGGGCTTAAAGCCCAAGTTTTCACTAAAGTCCATTGTAAAGACTTTGCGATTTGTGGGTGTAGAGCACAAAGTCATAATAGATTCACAGGGTTGTCCACCCTTGTTTTTGTTATGTAATGTTA
The DNA here is from genome assembly GCA_031772625.1 of Pinus tabuliformis. Lineage (NCBI taxonomy): Eukaryota > Viridiplantae > Streptophyta > Pinopsida > Pinales > Pinaceae > Pinus > Pinus tabuliformis. Next base: position 1,282,277,651 of record CM062817.1, on the reverse strand, counting down.
GTTTGAAAGATCTTCCCATGGTCTGCAGACCATGGGATTGTATAAATAGAGCGAGGCTTTAAGTGTAGAAAAAAGTTAGTTAGTTAATCGAAGGAAGAAAGATGAGTCTAAGGAATTGATTGAGTCGAAGTGTAAGTCATGTCATTGGGTCGTCGTGTAGGAGAACGCGCTACAACTGAGTGTGCAAAAGTCTAGTAGTCTACAACTGAGTGCACAGACCCCTGTAGCTAAGTGTGCAGGGCAGGTCGAGTCTGTAACTGTGGGAAGAATTAGTAAAGTGAAGTTTTACCATATATATGTGTGTCTTTTCCTCTTTTATGTATTATTGGGTATGAATTGCAAGTTTACTATTTATTTACTACACAAACTCATATGAATGTGCTGAATAAGTAAATATAATATAAGGCATTTTTTTACGCAAAGATAACTAATTGTTATAAGAAGATAGGTAAAGATCTCAGGTGTAACTTAGGGAAATAGTATAGATCGCTGCTCCAGTAGCGTGAAAGCACAAAAGCCCCTGGTTAGGGCTGCGTGAAGGCAAAGATATCAGGGTGTGAAGACCAAGGAAGTTTGCGAAGTGGCCTATGAAAAGAGACCTTCAGTTGGACCAAGTCAACCCCTCAGACATCTCAAGGGTGCAGAAACCTGGTTCCAGCACCCCCCCATACTACTTCGGGTGAGATGTCAACCTACTCTCCGCAGACTATTGCTAAAAGGGCCAGTAGTACAGGGAATTTTTTGGCTAATTAAATCTAAACCTGGGTCAGGCCCTAAGAAGCAAACATGAACCATAATATTTAGTGCTAGAAAAATACCTGAAATCCTTCTTCACTATTGTCCAATGCTCCTTCCCTAGTATTGACATAAACCTTCTCAATACTCCCAATGCATGTGCAATGTCTAGTCTAGTACAAACTATTCCATACATCAGGATATCGACTACACTTGCATATCGAACATGGGACATGTCCGCTTCATCTTCTTGTCTCTTGGGACATTCTTCAGCAAATAACTTTACACCTATAGGAATATGAAGCTTCACTAGTTTACTATATTGCATATTAAACCTCTGCAATATTGCCTCGACATAATTCTTATGGTTTAACCAAATATTTCTTTGCCTGATCTCATTTAATTTTCATGCTAAAAACATAGTTTGCAACACCAAGATCCTTTACATCGAATTTGGAGGACAATTGGGTCTTCAAAGTTTAGATAATTTCTTTGTCATTTCCAATCATCAACATATCATCCACATACAAGACCAAATAAATAACATGGTCACCAATTAATTTAAATACACATAGTGATCTGCTTTGGTTCTAGTTAATCCAAGTCCCCATATATATATATATATATATATATATATATCAAGTTTCTGATACCACATCCTTTGTGAATGTTTTAACCCATACAAAGACTTTTTTTGCTTGCATAGTATTTCTTTCTTCCAACTCACATAAAGCCTTCAGATTTCTTCATCTAGATCTCTTCTTCCAGATCCCTGTGAATAAACGATGTCTTCATCTATCTGTTCTATCTCAAAATAAAAGGCAACAACAAAATATACAAGTAATCTAATAGAAGCCAACTTGGAAATAAAAGAAAAATATCACCGAATTCGATTTCTGACATCTGGGAATAACCTTTTTCTACCAACCGAGCTTTATATGTCTCCACTTTGCTTTTTGCATTCATCTTCTTCTTAAACACCCATTTTTTTCCAGTGGGTTTCCTTCCAGCCATAAACTCCACCAGATCCCAAGCCTCAAATTTTTCCAAATATACCATTTCATCAACCATGGCCTCTTTCTATAGTTTGCCATCTTTTGAATCTACTCCCTCCATGATAGTTATGGGATCATCATCAATAATAGATAAAGAAAAAATTGAGTAGAAGTAAGATGGACTATACCTTTATGACTTCCTTATTTTCAAACTGGTCTTTTCAAAGCCGAAGTTTGTGGCTCTTCCTCTTCTGATTCCATTTCTATTGTAACTTTTGATTCTTCCTCCTTTATCTCGAACACTATCATCTCAGGTTCCTTAGGTAGGACTTCATATTAAATAACATGTTTCACCTCTTTGAACACCACATCTTTGTTGTACAAAACCTTCCTTGTTTCTACATTCCAAAGTTTATAACCTTTTAAACCATCACTGAAGAAGACATCACCACCATCATATTTATTTTACTTGCTAAATGACTCCTTATGGGGATTGGACTGAAAAGATGCACCTCAGCCAATGAATCATGCCTCATAATCTACACGTGTACTTGAAGAAGAATCCAAGTACATATCCCCACCATCATCTGAGGTGGTTTTTTCTTGTGCAGAAGGAGCATCATTAGATCCCTTTCCTTTCTCAAGATATTTAGATATACAATCATTTTTTTAGTGCCCTTCCTTTCCATATTTCCAATATACATTTACAAGTTTTCCTGGAGATTTATAGCTCCCTCTAGATTTAGATCTCTCACTTGAGGACTTATTTTTGTTTGTATTATGGGACCATCTTAATATATATGAGGTATCTCCATTTTGGATCTCCATATGTTTCCATCTCATCTCCTCTGAGAACAAGGATGAGACTATTTCATCAAACTTCAAGGTAGTTGTATTGCTACCTATTGCAACAACTAGAATATCCCATGAAAATGGTATAGAACACAACAAACTAATGCACTTAGCTTCATTTGAAATTTTTATATCAACTGATAATAACTGGGTTACCACAATACTAAAGGTGTTCATATGCTCGATCACTGAGTCACGATCCTTCATCCTCAGTTTATATAGCTTTTTCCGTAGGAACAATTTTTCACCAGAGATTTAGATTGGCAGAAATTCCCTAAGTTGACTCACAAATCCTTTGGCATAGCATCCCCTAAAACATTCAACAATACTGAATCTGATATACATAACTATATTATGCTCTTTGCCTTCCAATCCAACTTCTCCTAGTCTTTTTCTGACATTGCCATTGGTTTAGTAACAAGACCTACTACCATCCAGTCTTCTTTATCCACTAGCAGATCCTCCATCTTGAGCGTCCACAACTCAAAACTATGACCATTAAATTTCTTGATCTCTATCTTGTCAATGCTCGCCATCTTCTTTCACTGCAAGAATCAATCTTGTATTTCTCCCATTGAATAGGGTGTACCACATGCCTGGGAAAAGCCCCTCAGCACGAAAAGCATCCCCATGAAGTCGAAACAACTCTGATACCAAATGTACATTTCAAAACTATACAACAATTACTTGCAAATGAATGCTTATCACACAGAATATACAATGACAAGAATATGAAACAAATACAAGGATATTTTCCCTTAGATCCCAAACTCGAGACTACTAGATTGATTTTTTCGTTATATTCCTTTAAATGTTACAAGACATATATATACTTGCTAATGCATTTATAAACCCAATCCATTAAGTTTGGACTAGAAAATACCATGGGTCGAAAACCATGCTTCCCAAAACCATGTACAAAACCCATGCACAAAACTATAGATAGGTTTGCCCACCTATTATAGGGTCCAAACAATTTTTTTTGAGCCACTACCCCAGACCCTATTCAAGGGGGTTACTTCTCCCCTGTAAACTCCTTAATAAGGGCGCTACAGATGCACCTCATGGTTAACAATCCCAATGAATATTTCCAGTCATGGTTAACAATCCAATGATGGTTAACAATACCAATGAATATTTCCAGTCATGGTTAACAATCTGGTGATGGCTAACAATCGCAATGAATATTTCCATGAGAAATATGCAAGTGAGTCAAAAGCATTAGGTAAACAATTTTTTGTCAAAGTTTGAAGAGAAGGAAGAGGATCAGTCTGATAAAAATAGAGTGCACTCCAATGAATACGACTAGAGGGATGAGGCTCTTCTTATGGGATCTCTTAAATACTCACAAGATAATATAGAAGAGGTTCACTGTCATGTCCAAGATATACGGTTGGAGGTTCTGTTTGATATGAAGGAAGAGAAGAGGAAGGTCCTAAAGTAACAAGTGAATATGGATGAAGTTCCTCAGGGTCAACAATGTTAGGAAATAAATTTTTTGACTCACGAAATTTAGGTTCAATAACCTCAGGAAATAACGTTTGAAGGACTTATGTTTTGATTGTGTCAAATTCACTGGCAAGAGTAGAGGTGATCTTAGCCTCAGTACTCAAAGGGAGATATGATTATGGTTGATCAGATTAAGGGGGAGGATGTGAAGTAGTTCCATAATTTCTCAATTCAATAGTTTGTGTCTTCTTATGCTTCTGACGATGACCAGAAGTAGCGTCTAGTGGAAGAGGAGGATTATTTTTCATTCTACATGAATGACAAAGTGGGGGATTCTTTTCTTCCACACTGTATAGTAAATTTTATAAATTAACACAAAAATCAATAAAAAAGAGGGTAATCTAGGCATATAGGATTACCAAGCAACTGTGAGCTACAATACATCCCTTGGAAGATAAAGGACTTGATGTACGTACATGTAATTTCCATAAATGTTGTGTTCGGTGTATACGATACACAAGGCAGCCAACTCAGTTACCTATGGCAGGGATAGAAACCTATAGGGGACCTCCAAAATATACTTGATGGTTCATGGAACTGTAGTCTATACCATTTGATGAGAGAGTTTCCATATACTTTACATGCGTGGAGCACCATCCAATATACCCAAAGGTATGTGGAGAATGGCCCTATACACTAATGTGTGTGGAATAGAATTTTATCCCTAGGATACAATTTTAGTAAACAATGACATCTCCTACATTTAACAGTGCTAGAACACATCTCTAACCTAGACTTATAAATGTTTCCATTAATGTTACAAATGCTCCTTAGGTTGATTCAATAAATTTTAATGTTTATATTCAATTAAGTTTTAGTTTTTGGGTTGATCGTGAATGTAACCTGAATATCCTAAAATGCAAACTAGCATGAGGAAATGAAATCTTTTTCATTCAATGAAAATCTCTCTATGGAAGGGAATAGACAAAGTATGCAACACAAAATATGCAACAAACAATGTGCAAAGTACATTTCCCTTTTAAATGAAACTGTTCCAATGTTAATGCACACACAAAACCATACATGCCAATGGAAATAGTTTTCTTTTCAAGTCACTTAATTTTCAAAAATGAAGAAAACTAGGGTGCAAAGTTTAATCACTAATTCAGACAAGATTTTCATAACGATGACTAGAACAATAATTCATATAAGAAATCAATGCTAAAAAAATATCAATTTTAAAACAACCTAATGATCAAAACAAAGGAAAATCTAAACAAACCTTTATCAAAGGCACTAAAAAATGAAATAAAACCAAATGGAGGCTTCATGGAGACCACAAGACACTCAAAGACTCAAGGAAGAGAAACTGGATCAAGGTTGATCAAAGAGAAAGTCCAGAAAAAAACAAACTTGTGCATGAACAAGGGCCAACATAGGTACAAAGGAGGCATCAGGGCTATGCAACATAGGTTTAAACAAGGCTCAAGTAGGGTGCAATGGTATATCACAAAACAGGAGGGTGCATTGTTCTAGGGATGCAAAGCTCCAACACCAAGATTGGAATTGAGACTCAATGAAAGGTCTTCCTAGGTTTCTCCTTGAATGAATAAGATAGTAAAGGTATGAGGAAGAGGTAATAAAAGAAAAATGGACAATGAAACCATCAAGGGAATACATAGTTCCCCATTATGGTCACAGATTTGTTATGCAGAATCATGACAATGGACATAAGTATATTCCCTAGGCCTAGTGGATTGACCTAGAACAACATAAAGACAAAGGGACTAATGCTTTCCTTTAAGTAAATAGATAATGAGATGAAACCTACCTGCAATATGGCATATGATTCGCTCCTTCCATGGATTGTATGCTCCAATTCTAGCTCTGATCGATATAATTAGAATTTGCATAGTCAGACAACACAATCCAATGATCTACGAAATCTATGTAGCATTATCTAATCACTTTCTTGAATAGATCGACATGGTATTGAAATACATGAAACCATAACACCATATATAGGGAAACAAATAACTCTTTGCATTAATAGAGATGGAGTGAGTTATAACCAAAAATAGGTGATGATCATGTAGAAGAGATCCTACAAGTTGATTTGTCCTTTCCTTGTCACGAAGTGCACCTCTAATCACCCTAATGCATGGAAATATATCTCTCACATGAACATCATAAGGGTAGAATCATTCTCTAAAATCCAATCCCTTGCTTATGGATGAGAGTAAATATATAGGTGAAGGATGTAGTTCATGAATTCTTATCCGTTTACCAATATGGGCTTGAGATTCACTCTTGATGGGAAGATGAGCTCAAGGGATAAGGGATGAAAAATCCAAGGTAGGATAGAATAGAATTTGATATTTTTTCTCAGGTAAATAGTTACAACAAATCCTGAAAGCTTCTCGAAGGGGAAGCTTCAATATTCCTTTTTGTTTTCCCAAATTTCTAAAATCAATGCACCTCCAACATTGAGAAAACTGCTAGTGAACAACACAGGTGCAAAATAGGGCAACCTGGTAGTCAATGTTGTCCAATAATGGGTCGGGGTGTGTTGGTCCTTAAAAGGATTGAAACAAGGTACTTTTAGGAAAAAAAATCAGGGATTGTGAAGAGTCATTCTTAGCACTTTTGGTAGGGAGGATGAAAAAGTGTTCAAAGGATGTGAATGATTCTGTTGTTAGGCCTATTGACTAGATGTGACAAAATTATCTATAATAGCAAGTATTCTATAATATCACTCACTACTCTTTGTAGTCATATTGTGGCCATGTTATGCATATTTTATGCTTACCCCAACGTCTACGTATTTGTTGATAATTAGTTTCTCCTAATTGATACAACATATTGAGGGATATATATTTCATTAGGCCATCCTATAGTCCAATAACGTAGCTAAGAACATTTTGGCTTTCCACACCTTTCAAATGGTTTTAGAAATCAAAATTCCTCCATTTTACATCTCTGCTTACATTATGTATTGCCTTTGTCTTTTATTTGGATTTCCCAGCCATAGGATGGAAATGGAACCATTTTGATCCTCTTCCAATTCATATTTATCCTAATTTTCTTTGGGAGTCTAATTATTTTGACCATTTTTATGAAACTTTCCACCTAGTTATCATTCCTATCTATGAAATAGTATTTGAAGCTAAGCCTCACAGAATGTCCCTGAAAGCCATGGATAACCTTAAGAATATTTGGAACTTGTTTAGTGAATTATCGTTTACATATGTAGAGTTTAGGGAAGCTATTTGACACCTCAAGTCTTACGCCTCTACATTCCATACAAACTACTATGTAGAGAAGTGGCCTACCAGGCAGTAGTCCATGGAATTACCAAGGCGTTGAAAGATTGCAATAAAAGGTTTTGGCTCCTGTTTCCTCTACCTTTTATAATTTATTCTCTAGATAATTATGGTCATGCACAGAAATAGGTGAAACCTATATAAGTCTTAAAATATGTTAACGTCCCTATTAGGGCATATGATCCTAACAGAGTAGTACGACAAGTTTCTACAACCTCTAGAATAAGAAGGTTTCATCATAAAGAACATAAATTTGATGATTTGTTTGTTGAAGCCCCCAGATAAAGTATAGTCTTAAATATTGTGGATTAAACATTGTTAGTAAAGGAATGGGAACAATTTTTCTCTTTTAGAAATTCAATATTGGATCCTCTACCTATGGATTTATTGCAAATCCCTTTAGAAAAAAGTTCATTTTCAAAGAGTATGACAATTTCTACTGAGAAAGTGGTTCGCATTAAGACACAACAAATAAAAATAATCAAGTTTTCAAATCTTGAAGGAAAAGTTCAAATAGAAGGCTTGAAGTGGGAAAAGGTATGGCAAGAGTTTGACCAAATCATTAAATAGTCGAAACAAGGGGCACAATAAAACTTTATCCTAGAACAAGAGTTTGTTTCTTAGCAACAAAATTCCCAGAGTATTCCCAGTATTTTGAAAAGGGCTCTGCCAAATCTTACTGTTTCTAAGAAGACACCAGTGAAAACTCATTCTAATGTGGAGATTATTCCTTCTAATCACACCTTTGAAATCTTCTTGAACAATGAGGAAATTCCTCCTATGGATATTTTTTATACTCTAATGCATAAATTTTTGGTAAAGAGAGGCATAAAGAAGAGAAAATTAGATGAAACATAGGTAGTAGTTTTAGGGAAATCCCCTCAATCTAATTGTCTTGAAGTCCTTTGGAGGGGATCCTCTACTACCCTTGTTGATGAGTTTGGAAAATTGGTCCAATTTATAGGCGTCCATGCCTCTGCAACTATGGATAAAGAGATTGAGGTGCACGAATTATTAAAAGAGAAGGATGAAAAAATAACCACCATGGAACAAGGATTTCTAAAGGAAAAGGAAGGACTAAAATCATAGTGGAAGATAAAATTAAACCAAAGGGATATCGCAGTGATAGAACTTTGAAATTAGTTTAGTTTGGTCCAAATCTAGCAAACTAAAGAAATGAAGCTCAAGGATGGAAATCTTAGGGATTTGTAGCAGAAGTTGGAGTAGATGGAGGTCGAAACTCCTCATTTAGTAAAATTTGAGCAAGAGGCCTATGAGCTTAATACTTAGCTCCAAAAGAAACAATAAGTCTTCTTTGAAAAGATAAATTTGATTCAAGTTTGATGCAAGCTCGGAGATGTGCTAACTGTTGAGATAGTCAACATGGAGTCCAACTATGATGATACCAAATAAGACTTTAATAGGCTACTAAAATGATAGAACAATATAAAGGGAAAGAAAATTAATTTTCCCAAAGTTAATTAAATACAAAAATCTATTGTTTTCAAAAGTTGGAAAGCTAAAAAAAATGCTAAAAAAATGGTCAACAATGCACGTGATTTTTCTAATTCCATAGTGGACTCCAATATATGTTAATTTCTTAAATCAAATTTAATATCCAACTATCCACATGAATCATTGCTAGCTGTAGGTAAACTACAAAAGTATTGGCATGAGGAAAGGGCCAAGTTTGTTAAAAGAATTGACCAATTAACCAAGGTCAATCTTGAACTTAATTATCAATTCCTAATCAACTCTCATAGTGATTGGCTAGTTGTAAAAGCACTTACCAGTAAATCGATTCAAACACTGCCACCCTTGAAGGATTTTAGCTTTAGGTGTTGGGTGCACATCAAGTCTCTATCTCCTATAGAGTGGTCACCACTTCTAGAAATTCAAATACAATGGCAACAAACTATTGGCTCGAAATTACCGAGTTGAGATTGTTGTAACCAATTTGTAATTAAGAAACCTATAAATATCCCTCTCAATCTCATTGCAAGGGGTTATTATTTTTGGGAGAAAAGGAAAACTTTTCTTTCACTTCTATACATAATCTTTTCTTAATAATATATCTGAACCACTCCAATTCCAGCATGAACAAATTGTCTACAGATTAGGTACTTTTGTCAATTCTATCTACCTTCTATTTTAAAGGGAATTATTTATAATTTTTTAATCATTATTGATGTATATGTTCCTGTTGGCTAGTTGAATTGTTTATGAATTAAACATTCAAGTACCACATTAATTGTCAACCAGGGAAAGTCTTTTTATTCCAAAGGCTACTGCGTACTGTATGTACTCAAAATCTAAAAGCATTGAAAAGCTGTAGTATACGTGATTATTACGCTATGTCATTACAGTACTTGTTAAAGTAAAAGCAATTAATTAAAACTATAAATCTGGAAAACGAAATGATGGATGCTCTGTTGGCAGAGGATCAGGACCCTATCCTCCAGGTGGGGACTTTCAGCACCTGCCCCTGTAATCAGATTTACTAATGCACACTGCACTCTCATTCACCGGTGAGAAACAAACTCAAATGATTAATGAAACAGAGTACTGGAAAAACAGAGAATACCAGAGGTAATGCTATCAAATCCAAGCAGAGTACCAGAAAGAAACTATTGCACACTTACACACTTGACAAGAAAGTAGATGGGCGAATCTTGTGAGGAAGGTGGGCCCAGTCCCTCTCACAAGATTCCCCAGGAAAACGAAGACTGGATTAAATTCTCAAAACAGTTTTATATTCATCTGCCAAAAAGATTAAATACAATAGAGTTCAGACTTGCTGATGTTCTCAGAATCTCTTCTTACAAACTGACCATAGACACTGACTAATCCCTTTTTCATGTAGATGTCTCCTCTTTATAGAGGAGACATCTATTACAATAAAGTATTACAACCCATTCAGTTAACCCATCTTATCAAAAATAAGCAATTCAGAACACTCTTACAATAGTATGACAATACATTCTTTCTTGAGTTCTAGCTGTTACACAGAGGGTAACTGACTTCGACCGTCTTCTCGGGATCTTCATATTCCTTTGCCATTTCCCCATGCCGTTCCTGATTTAGGCTATGCTGATTGTGTTCTTCTTGATTTAGATCTCCGCTTGATTATGCCACGTCAAGGTTCTTTAAATAGTTGCCATCTATTATTCGCGGTTGTTACAAAATAGCTTGCTTTAGGTGATTGCTGTTGCTGACTGTAGCAACTACGGAGTTGCTGCTTCTGGTGTTGCAGCAACTGCGTAGTTGCTGATTCTGGTGTTATAGCAACTGCGTAGTTTCTGTTTTTGGTGTTACAGCAACTATACATTATAATTCCTGCAAGCTTAAGGTAATTACTTGACAATTTAGTCAGTGTTTCCAAGGATAAGTATAAAGATATTCACGAATATGAAATAAACAATTGAACATAGATATGCGGGAGGTTACTTCATACCTTGGGGTCATTATGTCACTGTAAAATAAAAGCTTTCAATTTATGACTGCAAAAGGGTAATAATACGGCAAAAGATAAGGTCAAAAATAGGTCAATTGTGAGTCCCAACATCCCCCCCAACTGAAGAGATTGCATGTCCCCATGCAATGGCTACTCTGAGTCTGAGTCGGAGAACTGGGACGAACAATGCAGATTACTAATACAATAGCTGTAGGGAGTAACATCAAACTTGTCTCTGAAACCACAAACAGTTTGTATATGCTTCCATGCTGCTGCCTCTTCTCTGTTAGAAAGTCCAAACTGGCCCTTATACTGATCACCAGACAACCATAAAAGTGGGAACTTAAATTTATAACCCATCCAATTTTTAGCACAATGCTACACGCATTCAACATACCGAGGTACCCTTGAAAGTGCTACTTGCAGATTTGATGGGTTATACGGGTGATATTCCTGCCTTTCTGCAGGGCAGTTATCCCAAAACAGTTTATTTGCTTTAACGGCCAAAGATGATTTGGTCTTTACATACTGCTGACAGTCTGTTAGGACCTCTGTTTGCAGTCTCATAACATGATCCTTCATATCAGAATTGCTTATCATTTTTAAGTGTTGTGAAATGAAAGTGGCAACGTTCTGTGGTTCAGCTCGAATCCACAGAAGACAATTCTGTTCGTTTTGGTGGCCTGAGACATAGGCATTCTGCCAGGTAGGTTGATTAGCCAGAAAGGAGATGAAGGCCCTCAATTGTATGTCACCCACTACGGGTATCATGTTCATGTTCGTTTCTTCAGACACAGCCTCATTATGGAGGTATAGTTCACATAGCAAGTTTTGATCACTTTTGGGTGCCTCTGCAAAGGTCTGCATAAACTGTTCTGCTGTGACCACTTGATGAGGCCTCCCATCTTTGATAGCCTTCAGCTGAATGAATGCAAGTCTTTCCCTCAGAAATGTAGCATAGTTAAAAGAGGGTTTCCTTGTGGCAAGCATTCTTTGACATAACTCAAACATCTGGGACATTCTGTGTTTCAGTTCCTTGATTTCTTTATACTGGGCCCTACACTGTTCCAGTGCTTCCCAGTTCTTATAAGCATGATCAAACCATGTCCCCTTTTGTTGTTCGAATGCTTTCCCTTGAGACTGTTGATATTCTCTCCACCATCTACCTTTTAATTCCTGAAAACTTTCTGTTTCTATACATGCATCACTAACAGTGGGGAGCTCTGTTTGCATACAGGCATCAATCATGGTCATCTGCTCTGTCGAAGTGGGCTGGGATGATCCAACATCTCTCTCTTCATCTCTGACCAGAGTTTCTTCCTCCTGTTGGACTAATCCATTTTGCTCCAAATTGGTTTTGGTGGACCGGGGTGAATCTGTTTCTTTTTCTTCATCTGCTCCTTGCTTCTTGCTAGGCGAATTCAATTCTTCTTTATTCCCTTCTGAAACTATTTGCTCTTCTTCTATAATAGTCTGGGCAGGCCGTGATGAATCTGTGTCTTTTTCTTCCTCCTCCATAATGCTCTGGGTATGCCGAGGTGAATCTGTACCTTTATCCTCATTTTCTTCTATATCTTTTTCTTGTTCCATAACACTTTCAGTGTTTCTTTCTTCATTTCCTGGTTCTTGCATAGCAGATTGGGTAGGCCGGGGTGAGTCCTTGTTTTCTTCTTTCTTTTCTTCCTGCATAGTGTCGGGAAGCTCCTCTGTTTGTTCCTGTGCAGTCTCTGAGGAACTTACTGGTTCTTGTGTGTCAGTAAGCTCCTGGTCTTGTGCAGTTTCAGATGAACTCACTGGTTCTTGTGTGTCAGTAAGTTCTTGATCTTGTGCAATTTCAGGTGAACTTACTGGTTCTTGTGTGTCAGTAAGTTCTTGATCTTGTGCAGTTTCAGATGAACTTACTGGTTCTTGTGTGTCAGTAAGTTCTTGATCTTGTGCAGTTTCAGATGAACTTACTGGTTCTTGTGTGTCAGTAAGTTCTTGATCTTGGTCCTGCATGTTCTCTGGATGACCTGTTGGTTCTTGTGTAGCAACAGGTTTCACTGACTGCACTTCTTCGGAAGATCCTGTTGGTTCTTGTGTATCAACAGGTCTTTCTGACTGCACTTTTTCTGAAGATCCTGTTGGTTCTTGTGTAGCAACAGGTCGTTCTTCCTGCATTTCTTCTGCAGATCCTGTTGGTTCTTGTGTAGCAACAGGTCTCTCTATTTCAGCAGAGAATTGTGGGATTTCTACTTCAGCATCAGCAGACTCCTTTGTTTCATTTCCAGCATCGGAGGCTTCCTTTATTGGTTCTTTTACTACCTTATATCCTCCCTGAGCATATATCTCACCACAATTTGTACAAATATATTCATTATCTTTGCTTTTCTCTGCTGCAGACGCTACTCTTGCTAAAACATGCAGACTTAATTCTTTCTGATATGCTTCCCTGACCCTTATTATCTCTTCCTGGTAATCCTGAATCTGAGATTTCAGAAACTCAATTTCTTCTTGCAGGGCGGGTATAGTAGGCTGATCCTGTGAGACAGTGGATTCCAGTGGGGGCAGAGGTTCTGCTACGTCAATTTGATCAATATTCCCCACAGGTGGTTCTTGTGTGTCACCTGGGGTAGTGGCTGTTTCTTGTGTTGCAGCCACTTGCTCACTATCATTCTGGGTGTCGGCAGCTGGTTCTTGTGTATCAGCTATCTTAAGATATGATGCCACGAAGCTATGAATGCTCTGCATCTCAGCCTCTGTGGGTGAGGGGGAGGGGTTTCGAGGAGTGGCTGGAGTGCGGATTTTTAAAGAAATGGGTGGTGAGCTGGAGGAATTAGGGGATCCAACTACTGCCGATTTTCGTTTTGGTAGAGAGGCAGGGAATTGAGGTGTTTTTCTCTTCCTGCTGGCCCTTAAGGTCAGAACAGTAGTCGGGGTGGTAGGTGCTTTGGTTGAAACCCTCGTTCTTCTTCTTTTTGCTGGGGTTTTCTTTGCCTGCTGCATTTTTCGTTTAAGCTGCGTAATTGGGATATTATCGTCGGAATCATCAGTAGAAATACTGAGTATGGGAGCGGGAGAATTGGTTCTTTTGGGAGACGTGGTTAATTCCGCTGCTGCTTGTTCATTCTCTGTAACATGCAGGGGTGTTTGCTGGGGTTGTTCGGGAATATGCTCTGTTTGCTGAGGGTTTTCCAAAGGGGTTTGTTCAGGGATGTCGTCCGTTTGTTGAGGAGGCTCTTGGTCTCGCTGAGGTGTGTCCTCAGCTTGACGAGAAGTTTCCTCTTCTTGATGAGGACTTTCCTGCACAGGCTGTGGAATTCTTTCCTCCGGATGGGGATTGATGGGGGTGGAGGGATGTTTAGAGCAAGAGCTCTGTTAATCAGCAATTGGATTAAGCGATGGTGTTTTAGGGAGAGAACTGGATGCTTCGCTTTCATAGCATATCGTGCCATATTTTTAAGACAACCCAGCAAATAATATGGCATGTTCAATAATAGACCATTTCTTAAATGATTTAACAGGATGAAGTCGTGCTGGTAGATTACCTAGTAACGACCTTCGCATGTCAGATATTGCTTGACGAATTCAGCGACTTTTGGCCATGGTTGAGGTAACGACCGCAATGCTACACCTCTGCCCTTCGTTTCTACTTCCTCGCCTGGTCGGAGAAAGTCTTGCTGTGCATTCAGAATCAGGTGCTTTCTGCTGAACCACCGTGTACCAGTGGCTGGGAGTCCGGTGACTTCAGCTATGATTTCTTCCATGACCAGAACTTGAATTCCTTGGACAACAGAGAATCCTTCTATCAAATTGCATGTGAATTTCAGGACTTGCTGCTCATCAAAGTCCGGAAGTTTCCTGAAATACTCTATCCATCCAGCTTGCAAGAAAATTTGGTAAATTTCCGGAAAGAGTTCCAGGACTGCTGTCGTGTCTGGTTCATGAGTAATGAGGGTTCCTCCCATGGCTGTTGTCTCAGTAAATCTTCAAAATTCAGAGCCGAGCTACCGATTTCAACTCAGAGTATACATCACAAATGGTAACATGCCATAGTTTTTACATACAACCGGGAGCATTAAGGGTGGCAGTGGTTGGCGTGGTTTGTCATTATGGGAATTGATTCGGTAATCCCCCCCCTTCCTACGTGTAAATGATATGATTGGGAATGCAATCATTTGATGGACCTATCAACCTTTTTCCGCTTATCTATTATTTAATGCTCATTCATAAACGTGCGTACCTTCGTACTTTACCTTTTTGATCGCTGCGTCAAAAAGTCTTTTCTCGTCCGCTGTCAAATTATAATGATTACCACGGATCTAAAAGCACGGGAATATGGGTGATTTGTAATGATAATGACGGGAAGTGACAGTGAGGTGCTGTAATTATCACGAGAGGTGATATATTTTGTGAGGGAAGGATATTTCGTGATTGGGAAGCAATATCGTGGCACTGGGACTGGTGTTGCAGCAACAGAAAATTACCGTTGGAGCAACAGGGATTAAGGGAAAACATTTGTGAAAACGGGGAATGTGCTGGAATAATGGAACTAGTGTTACAGCAACAGGAATAGTGTTCTGGCAACGGGAAATGGTGTTGCAGCAATGGGGAATGGTGTTGCAGCAACGGGGAATGGTGTTGCAGCAATGGGGAATGGTGTTGCAGCGACGGGAATGGTGTTGCAGCAACGGGAAATAGTGTTGCAGCAACGGGGAATAGTGTTGCAGCAACGGGGAATAGTGTTGCAGCAACGGGGAATAGTGTTGCAGCAACGGGAAATGGTGTTGCAGCAACAGGAATTCGGAGTCCACACAGTAATTCCTTTCGAGGCTTTTGTTCTCAGCTACTTCCCCATGATAACATCTGCAAAATACCGAAATGTAATATCGCAATCCTTGGCAGGATTTATTAGTTTCTAAAAAAAATATCTTATCCTAAAAATTACATAAATAATAGAAATTCAAGTGCTTTGAGGGACAGCAAGTTCCCCTGGAAAAGAATACTGTTTTATTGCCATGCAAGTGGCTTTAAAGTCCTCTTTGGAAACCGACCGCTGATATAACCGAAGTCGGTAGCCATTCACTAACAGTGGTGTTCTGCTTCCATCAATTGTTAATAGTCTAACCGTTCCATTTGGGAAAAAAGTATCCACTTCGTACGACCCTAGCCATCTTGTTCTCAGCTTCCCTTGAAAGTTCTCGAAATGTGAATCATAAAGTAGAGCCCAGTTACCTTTCTGGAACTGCTTTTGCTTAATGGTTCTGTCATGCCATCTACTCCTTTGTTGTTGTATCATAGTTGTTTGATGGACGACATCCAGTCTTTTCTCGTCCAATTCCTGCAACTGCTGCAACCTGGCTGTCTGTGCATCAGTTAAATCAAGGTTAACAGCTAAGGCAATTCTTAAGGTTTTCATTTCAAACTCTACAGGAAAAATAGCATTCTTTCCAAAAACCAATTCATAGGGTGAAAATCCTGTTGTGTTTCTCCAAGTGGTTCTGTAGGCCCAAAGAGCCTCGGGCAAGCGCTGAAACCAGTCCCTTCTATTCTCCTTTATTGTTTTTGTTAAGATAGCTTCTATGACCTTATTTGTGCTTTCCACCTGCCCATTTGCTTGGGGGTGGTAAGGTGTGGTCATCTTATGCTTGATATGATATTTTTGAAGCGTATCTTTGAAACCGTGAGAATTGAAAGGAGGTCCTCCATCAGTGACTAATTCTCTGGGTAGTCCAAATCTAACAAAGATTTCTTCAAATAAGAATGTTAGTACTGCTTCTTCATTAGCTTTAATGAGTGCTTTGGCCTCTACCCATTTAGTCATGTAATCTGTGCATACTAAAATGTAAACTCTTTGATTAGATGGAGGATTAATGGGACCTACGAAATCTAATGCCCATTTCTCAAAGGGTTCGAGAGTTACCTGGGGGTTGAGTGGCATTTCATCCCTATGGTTGGGCTGGCCCATTCTTTGACAGCTGTCACAAGCCTTCACATATTTTCTAGCATCTTTAAAAAGTGATGGCCAGTAATATCCCATTCTAAGTACCTTGTGAGATGTTCTTTTATCTGCAAAATGTCCTCCACAAGGACCATCATGAAAAGCTTTCAATATGTCATAAATCTCATCTTCCCCAACGCATCTCCTGATTTCTTGATCTATTCCTGTGTGGAACAGACACCTGCTTATCCAGCTGTACCTAGCACTTTGCTGGATGATCTTCCTTCTTTCCCTGTGTGATAGGTGTGATGGTAATTTTCCTGCACTAGATAATTGGCAATGTCTGCATACCAAGGTGAGTGAGCAGATACTGCAAATAGATACTCATCAGGAAAAGAATCATCTACTGGAACATTTTCATCAGTTTTTAAACGAGAAAGAAAATCAGCAACTACATTTTCTTTTCCCGGCCTATCTACAATTGTGATATCAAATTCCTGTAATAGTAATAACCACCTGGTGACTCGAGCATTTGTAATTGATTTGTTCATTAAATACTTAATGGCCGAGTGGTTAGTATGCACAAAGGTAGTATAGCCGGTAATATAATGCCGAAATTTATTAATAGCATAAATAACTGCTAAAAATTCTTTCTCAGTTACTGTATAATTTAACTCAGCTGGTGTCATGTTTTTGCTGATGGAATAGATAGCATAGGGAAGATTGTTTTCTTCTTGTCCCAGGACAGCTCCAATTGCCATATCTGAGGCATCAGAGGAAATATGAAAGGGTAATGCCCAATCAGGTCCTCTCAAAATAGGAGCTGTGGACAACTGATGCTTAAGTTTATTGAATGCATTCTCACAGTCATCAGTCCACTTGAATTCAGCATTTTTCATTAATAACACAAACAAAGGAGAAGCTATTTTAGAAAAATCCTTAATGAATCTTCTGTAATATCCGGCATGTCCTAAAAAACTTCTCACCTCAGTTTGTGTCTTGGGGATAGGAAGGTTCTGAATCACCTGAATCTTAGCTGGGTCGACTTGGATTCCTAAAAATGAAATGAAATGACCTAATACAATGCCCTGATTCATCATCATGTGGCACTTTTCAGTGCTTAAAGCGAGGTGTGCTTCTATGCACCGCTTAAGTACTTTTTCAAGGTTTTGCAGAGCATCTTCAAAGGTCACTCCATAAGGAGTAAAGTCGTCCATGAATATTTCTAATGAATCGTTTAACATATCAGAAAAGATTCCTATCACCGCTCTCTGAAATGTCGCTGGAGCGTTACACAACCCAAATGGAAGTACTCTATAGGCAAAGGTTCCCCATGGGCTGGTAAATGTGGTTTTGTCCTGATCCTGGGGTGCAATCCTAATTTGGTTGTATCCACTAAACCCATCCAAGAATGAGAAGAATTTCTTACCTGCTAAATTATCCAATACTTGATCAATAAAAGGTAAAGGGAAATGATCTTTCTGGGTTGCTTTATTTAATGATCTATAGTCTACACATACTCGCCACTTCCCATTCTTCTTTGGTACAATTACGAGTGGAGAAACCCACTCACTGTCAGATATTGGATATATGAATCCTGCATTTAAAAGTTTTTGGAGTTCCTCCTTCACAATTTCTCTGAGGTTAGGGTTCATTCTTCACTGGGGTTGACAGATTGGCCGGGATCCCTCCTTAATGTATATACGGTGAGTACATAATTCAGGGGAGATCCCTTTCATGTCTATGTAGTCCCATGCAAATGCCTCTTTGTTTGCTTGGAGTAACTTTATTAATTTCTGTTTTTCATCATCATTCAAATCAGGATTTATATTCAGCGTTTTACCAGGTTCAATTTCAACTGTTGTGCTTTTGGAAGAGTTGCCTAATGTTGTCTGGCATAAGTTTTCATCTTTCATATTCTGCTGGGATTCAGGTTCTAGGATTGCAGCGAACTGGTTAAATGTTTCTGGATTAACCGAAGAGGGCTCAGAAATAAAACTGCTAATTAGTTCATCTTTGGTGGAGTCTTTAAAAGTCAAATCTTGCCCAATAGTTAATATCGGTTGGGTTTCCTCATCCTCATAGTCTACCCATATGGAATTGTCACTGTTAATCATGGGAGTGGCATGAGGATAGAGGGTCAGCTGTTTAGTCTCTTGTCCATTGGAGATGGTCATTGATCCAGATCTACAGCTGATGAAAGCATCTGTTGTAGCCAACCAAGGTCTCCCTAGAATCAACAGATGACCCCCCAACTTTGTTTTAGTTTGTAAGACCACAAAGTCAACCGGGTAGTTCCAGGATTCTACAGAGATTATAAGGTCTTCAATGACCCCTTCAGGTTTGATCGTAGAACGGTCATCTAATTCTAAGATAGTAGGAGTTTCCCTGATAAAGTTTTTTAGCTGGAGCAATTGAGCTGTTTCGAGTGTCATGATATTTATTGCAGCTCCTAAGTCTACTAAGACTTTAGAGATAAAGGTTTTTCCGACCTGGACTGTTACTGTAGGGTGACCAGGGTCACCATACTTGACATGATAATCTTTTTCAGTCATTAAGGCAGTTAATTCCCCCATCACATGAACTGTGAGGGGGTCTTTAGCCTTCCTTCCAGGTTTCTTTACACAAATGTCTCTAATAGTTCTAGCATATATAGGAACATCCCTTAGTGCTTGAAATAATGGGATTTTGACATACAAGTTCTGTAACTCCCCTAAAAGATTGAAGGTAGGTTGTTCAGGTGTTTTAGTGAGAGTCAGCCTTTCAAGGAATGGTGGATCTACCGTTTGGTCATTATTGTTAGGTGCTGATTCTACTGTTTCAGCACTATGGTTAGCTGGTCTCTCTTTTCTAGCCTCTTCTTTGTCAGAGTCCGTGATATCATCTATAATAGGTTCGACTATTCTCCCTGAGCGAAGGTGAATATCATTACATTGCAGGGGAGAAATAGGCTGATTTTGAATGTCAATAACTTGCAGGGCTTTATTATTATTTGGATTGGGGTTAGGTTGTACAGGCAGCTGCGGTTTCATTGCCTGATTATTCGGAGGATTGTTAGATGGTAAGGAAAGAGATTGTTGTTGAGGAAAGGGTATCTGTTGAGCTGCCCAGTTTGGGTTCCATTGATTAAAGTATGGTTGCTGGGGAGCCCAAGGATTCCACATAGTAGGGTCAGGAAAAGGAATATTTGGTTGCTGCATAAGTGGAAAGTTCATTGTGTTGAAGGGTGGGTATTGCATTTGATTCATGGGTGGGTAAAAAGGAGAATTATTATTCCAACGATTGAATGTTGTATTAGAGCTCGTACCTTGTCTTTGCGGCCATTGCCTCCTCTGTGTCATTAGGTACACTGCTTCAGCTTCTTCTTCAGTTGTCTGCAGTGCTGCTTTGATTCCAGGCAGAGAGGGGCATTGCTGTGTTTCATGATCCTTCTCGCAGATTGTGCATATAGGCATCCTATCCAGTGGGCATTCTCTAAGTGGATGTTTTTCTCTGCATTTTGAACAGAAAATTGCCAGAGCAGTTTCTGCTTCTGCCTGTTTCTTCTTGATCTGCAGAGCATCAATTTGTGAAGCAAAGGAACTTAGCATTTCAGTCTTAAATTCTTCTAATAAGTTACCTATCTCAGCTCTTGTTGCTCCTCCACTGGCTAACTTCTGAACCCTTGAATACACATTATCTCTGCTTTTTGATCTCCCTGCCGCTCCCCTTGAGCACCGCATACAGAGCCTAATAATTTCATCAAAGGGTTCTTTAGAAATGTCCCCTTTTCCAAGCATGTTCAGCATGTCCAGGCAATCATCTCTTACCCCTTTCAGTAGTATAGTCTTCAAAATGTCTTTGCTCATATTAGGATGATCAGACCGCTGCAGATTATACTGTAATCTTTCCACGAAATCTTCCAAATTTTCGTCCTCTTTCTGGACCATTTTAAACACTTCTTCCTTTCTTTCTCTTGTCCGGCAGTAGTCTTGATACTTAGCCAGAAATCCCTCTTTCATCTGGTCCCAGGTGGTGATTGCCTGAGCTCCTAAGCTCATGAACCACCTCAATGCATTCCCTTTTAGTGTTGCTGGAAACAATTTCAGCTTCTGATTAGGACTTATGTAATCATAGCTTCTACACAGTATGTCGAATTCAAAGAGGAATTCGTCCGGGTCTTCGGAGGATAACCCATGAAAATTGGGTAATGCCGAGAGTGGAATATTTTTCATGGGGGTTGTTCCTCTCGGGAGCTCCCCAATAGGGAAATCCGGGGTAGAGAGCGAGTTTTCCCCTCTCCCTTCCGTTCTGTTATCCTCCATCGGTCTTTTCCCTGAATCACTCGCTTTATCTTCTGTGTCTTCTGTTTCTTCAGGTTCCTCTACCGGTTCCTCAGTGTATTCTGGTGCTTCCAGCTTCCTTTTAGGTCCTATTACTTCCTCCGTCTGTTGGTCTGTCTGTGAGGAGTATTGGATCTGGGGTCTTCGGGAACTCGTCCTCTGTGATGCTTCGGCCTTAGAGATGATTTCGTCAATGTAAGTCTTCCTTCCTCCTTTGCTGCCTGTAAAATTAGGTTTCTTGCGTCCTCTCATACACCTGTTATTTTCACAAAGAAACCATTAATGCTTTTAGAATTCTTTAGTTGCCTTCCCCGACAACGGCGCCAAAATGTTGGCTAGTTGAGTTGTTTATTTATTAAACATTCAAGTACCACATTAATTGTCAATCAGGGAATGTCTTTTTATTCCAAAGGCTACTGCGTACTGTATGTACTCAAAATCTAAAAGCATTGAAAAGCTGTAGTATACGTGATTCTTACGCTATGTCATTACAGTACTTGCTAAAGTAAAAGCAATTAATTAAAACTATAAATCTGGAAAATGAAATGATGGATGCTCTGTTGGCAGAGGATCAGGACCCTATCCTCCAGGTGGGGACGTTCAGCACCTACCCCTGTAATCAGATTTACTAATGCACACTGCACTCTCATTCACTAGTGAGAAACAAACTCAAATGATTAATGAAACAGAGTACTGGCAAAACAGAGAATACCAGAGGTAATGCTATCAAATCCAAGCAGAGTACCAGAAAGAAACTATTGCACACTTACACACTTGACAAGAAAGTAGATGGGCGAATCTTGTGAGGAAGGTGGGCCCAGCCCCTCTCACAAGATTCCCCAGGAAAACGAAGACTGGATTAAATGCTCAAAACAGTTTTATATTCATCTGCCAAAAAGATTAAATACAATAGAGTTCAGACTTGCTGATGTTCTTGGAATCTCTTCTTACAAACTGACCATAGACACTGACTAATCCCTTTTTCATGTAGATGTCTCCTCGTTATAGAGGAGACATCTATTACAATAAAGTATTACAGCCCATTCAGTTAACCCATCTTATCAAAAATAAGCAATTCAGAACGCTGTTACAACAGTATGACAATACATTCTTTCTTGAGTTCTAGCTGTTACACAGCGGGTAACTGACTTCGACCGTATTCTCGGGATCTTCATATTCCTTTGCCATTTCCCCATGTTGTTCATGATTTAGGCCATGCTGACTGTGTTCTTCTTGCTTTAGATCTCCGCTTGATTATGCCACGTCAAGGTTCTTTAAATAGTTGCCATCTGTTATTCGCGGCTATTACAAAATAGCTTGCTTTAGGTGATTGCTGTTGCTGACTGTAGCAACTACGGAGTTGCTGCTTCTGGTGTTGCAGCAACTGCGTAGTTGCTGTTTCTGGTGTTACAGCAACTGCATAGTTGTTGTTTTTGGTGTTACAGCAACTATACATTATAATTCCTGCAAGCTTAAGGTAATTACTTGACAATTTAGTCAGCGTTTCCAAGGATAAGTATAAAGATATTCACGAATATGAAATAAACAATTAAACATAGATATGCGGGAGGTTACTTCATACCTTGGGGTCATTATGTCACTGTAAAATAAAAGCTTTCAATTTATGACTGCAAAAGGGTAATAATACGGCAAAAGATAAGGTCAAAAATAGGTCAATTGTGAGTCCCAACAGTTCCCATCAATTCAAACATAATCACTATTAATATGTGGGAATAAATTCATTAAAATAAAATGAACAATGACAGCCTTTATTCATATATGATGAGCTTCAGATTAATTTTATTCACTATTTAATCAAGTTAATTATTTAATCGATATGAATAACATTGATTTATGATAATATTTGTTGTCATGAAATAAATTTATCTATTTAGCACATATAATTTGATATACCAAGATAAAGCAAATATATTAGAATATTTTGAGCTTGTATTAGTCGTTATATTAGTTTATCAATTATCATCACCACCCATACCATCGCCATCCATATTTCATTTTTACAAGTAAATGGACCCAAAATACTAATTCGAACCACTATATGAAATGGAAATGAGTCTAATTTTGGTCTCTGACTAGATGGCTTCCCAAAAGTTGATGAGGTAATTTTTTTTCATCAATGGTTTCATGGAGCACTAAACCAACTCAAATATTATCCAATAGGTCACTGGATTGATGTGATAATATCTCCCTCACTTTAGTACTAAAATTAGTTGGTGGTGTTGATGTTATTTTTGCGTTTCTGTTGACGGTGCTAGACCCACCAACATTCAAGGGGATATCCCTAGTAAGAAGTCCCAACTAGATCTCAGAGCATTTGGATTAGGAGTCCTAGCAGTGGGTGGTAATGTAGTTCCTCGACTGGGGTAGCGTGTAGAGGTAAGTATAATGAATTTGGTTAGAAGTAAGTGTGTGACTTGCAGCGAGTCAAGTGAGATGTATGGGGCTTATAACACACAGAGGGGAAAAGGAAGTGTATCCCTTAGAAGCCTGTATTAGTACGTATCCTGAAAGTAACACATGAGTGGAACGAAATCACAAGATGGAGGTAGAATAGTCCACAAATCAAAGTGACAAGTTAAACCAACAACACACCTTCAACAAGATTCATACAATTGCATACAAAATAGTTCATAAAAAAATGTGTATGTTAAACAACATACATTTCTAAAGTAACCAGAATAGTTGAACTAAAATAACAACATATGCATGAAACCATGTTGGCTCAGTTATATTATTATTAAATGAGAATTCCATGCATACATACACCATTGACAGCCACTAGCCCCAATAGTGGAACATTACAGCCAACATCACCTACTCCTCCAAAGAATTGTACTTGCTCTATGATGTGGAGGAGCCAATGCTTATCAGAATACTCCCAGGCCTTCCCTAAGACTAAGCCTAGAAAAAATATTCATTCCCAAAAATCCTTCTTTATGAGTTGTGAGGTTCTATTTATAACAAAGGGTGGGGTGACCCTTGAAATTCCCCTTTGAGTCTTTGACTAGCTTCATGATTCTTCAACTCCTTTACAAACAACTCTTTACATTACATAGTGCCTGTTCATATTACACTAATGACACTTGGACTTTCACTTATGATATATTTAAAATAATATACATTTTCCACATATACCCATGTGGGACAAAACAAGCTTGAGACGTCTTAATAAGAAAAGCACTATGACTCAGAAGCTTGGGGAAAGACCAAGTCGGCAACATCCTTTTGATGACCTTTCGTGACAAACTGATACCAAACTTGGTACTATGTTATGGTGTGCCCATACTATTTGGTGATGTCTTTTTAGAAATAGACCAGATTGTCTCCATGGATTCTGGGTATATGGTCCTGGATCCTTTGTCCAACTCATATTGAAGTGTGCACAACATTGTCCTATGTGTGGCTGGAAAACTGATGTACTTCTGCATGTTTGTTGTGCTCACTTGCAAGTCATCACTGGTGGCCACTTGCATTAACTACTCCATGTACCTATCAACCTCCAACCGAACATGGCTCTTCTCAATGGCTTGGATGAGGGAACCGATTGAAGGGATGTTGTGTTTCCTCACCATGATATCTAAACCCTTAAAAAACCATGCATAGTAATCCTCAACACTACTGATGAGAGGAGGGAGATTTCCATAATTCCAAATCAACATATGAATTTGTGCTTTGTCTAGATCTGCGTGCAATCTCATTATCTTGCGAAAGTAAAGCAAGGCTCCCTTTGATGTCACTGTCCATTCTTGTACATGTGTAACAAAAACATGTATGTCCTTGAGAGTTCGAGCAATATTCATGCACAACTGCAAAAAAACATGTAGATGGAAAATTTCCTTTTGCATAGTGACAAATCCGTCATAAATATTTTTGCATGGTGGTCTCAAGAGCCAATAATTCATCAAGTATCACTTTACTCATCTCTACCATAACATATCTTGTGAATTGTTCTGCCCTATGCCTGGCCGCTTGCAATTTTATTTCCATCCGACCATTCTCTGCTAACAAGAACTTGACATTTGAGCATGTGGCTTCTGCATAAGCCTTAGTGTTATCAGCCATGGAAGATGGATGATTTCTAACATCTAACACTATCACCCTTTCCTTCATAAATGCAGGTGATGAGTGATGATCCAGGAAATGCTTCCTATGTGCCTGCACAACATTTTGTTGCAACTCATCAAAGGATATGTTTAACACATCCATCAATGAATCATAATCACGGAGGAAAACCTCACCTTGCTCGCTTAGGACTATTTTTGATAATAGAGGTGGTGGAGACACCGGGATGACCTCACATTCTCTTGGCATCAGGTTGGTTTCTTGGTCCTATCGCTCTGGTGTCAACTCCGTGTCCATTTCTTTAACCATTTTCTCAGTCTTCTAAGCAAGTTCACGATCCTACACCAACTCACCCACTTCTTGCTCTGTTGTTTGTTTTGACTCTTAAACCTGTAGTGGCATAACTTTCTCAATGACCTAACCTTTCCCTTCTCCCTGTTCATGTCTCTACTTCTCTTCCCTCTCTCTCCTTCTAAGCCCCTTCTCTTCTTTCAACTTCTTCTCTATATCCTGTAACTTCCTTTCTTCTTCTTCCAATATTTTCTTTTCTCTCTTCCTTCTCTCTGCTCTCTATATGGGTTGTTCTCTCTTTTCCTTCACTACCAAAGTTGCTTTCCCAATGAGAGTATCTTATTTGAACTTGTAGCTTTGCTCAACCTTTGGGTTCACGACAATCTTCCTTTTTCCTTTCTCCTGAGCTAGTTTGTTGCTTATTATTGATGTTGTTGTTGCTTCCTACGATGTTGCTTCCCGCAGACAATATTTCCATTCTATAACCATGTTGACTGGTTCATTGATCCTGGAGGAGTTGTAATAGTACCTCCAAGGATATTCCTCTTCCTAATGAAATATTTTGTGGATCCATGGATAATACACCTTTGCACAATGGTTATGTACACATTGTAGTCCTTGGTGCCAAACTCAAACTCTTCTAATTCCTTGGCCTGGACATCCACATCTTTCAGGCTCTTGATCTCATATAATCTAATCCACAAAGGAAGAGCAGGCCATGGTGCCTTCTTCCTCCTATGAAACCCTGCTGATAACCCTATGGAGATGTGATATGAAACGTCTTGCATGGCCAACTTATCCACTCGAAACATTGGTAGCACATGTAGAGGCTTCTCTCCACCAAACATCCTAATGAAGGTCCCACTGGGTGAGGCATACCAATCTACAATGTTAAGTATTTTCTCCATCGCTTCTTGGGACATGCAACGTGGATCCTCCTCAAAGATAAAATTTTAAAACATGATGATGAAATGGTCAGATATCATCACCATTACTCCTTAGCAGCTACACTCAAAAATACACTTACAATAAATATTTTAAATAATATCTAATGGTGTCCATGTCTAATCCATGCCAAGAAATTGATGTTGGGCACAAATTACATGAACTAGGTACACAAACGTATATAATATTGATTACTCATCCACGGGAACATTCCATCCATTAGTCACATGTACTTTGAGCTAAAGAGCCAATAGATTAAACCAGTTGAATGACCTTCCATTTTTCACCAACTAGTCCAACACAAAAACCCATTTTTTTGTTGAAAGGTCTCCATGCTCTCTTGACAGTACAATCATCATGCAAAGATGATCAAGATTTGGTAGGTCTTTCTGAGTGACTTACTCTTGTAAACATGATTGGGTGTCGATATAAACTACGACGACTCTTTCACCCAACATTTTATGGTGTCAATAGTCTTCAAATTATAGTTGGGGGCATAGAAAAGTTCATCCATGTGGTTCACCGACTGTGGTAAATGATACATCTAATGATAGTTTTCCGTCCTAAAGGTAGTAAGTTGTGTTCTAGTCGCACTTCTCAATGTCATCATATCGATATGGTTATGTAAGACAATCCAGTGAATGATGTTGACACATGGGAAGGCAGGGTACCTTCATGCAACATTATATAAGCCTAAATTGTTGATGTTGACATAGACTTGTCAATCTTCTAGATGTTTCTTGAAGTTCCATGAAAAGATATTATTAATTTCATGCCATGTTATCTTCATGTCCTTCTCTATGAAAATTGTGTGTTTGCATAGACTAGCAAGTTCATTGACTCGTATTCAACTACATCCCCCGTGGTGCTCTTGACAATATCCTTTGATGCAACCTTCTTGGAAGCCATCATACCTGTATTGTTGAAAAGTTGCTTAACAACTACTATACCTGGAGACATAGAGGACACTCATGGCATGAAAATGTTAGCTTGAAACCAAAATAACTTCAATAACAAGCCAAGCAACAAACTGGGCAATTACTGGTGTTAGGTTCCTATAATTTATAAGATCAAATGATTATTGAATGATTTCGTTCAGTATTTCAGATTGTAAATAATATTGCATACTGCAAATGATTTCCAAAAAAATATATATAAAAAAAATCAAAAATGAAAAGAAAAAGAAAAACAGAAAACGAAAAAGAAAAAGAAATGATAAACAAACCCCACAAAAAAAAAAGAATAAATGTGAAAGTGATGCCAGTTGAGGTGCCAATGATAGTTCAATAATTTTGTAATGAATAAATTCATGAAATTGTGTGCATCTTATTTAAAATGACACAATAATAATTTTTGTTTGAAACATATATTTTAATAATGATCTAACAAATTTCAATTTAGGTCAATTAGATTAGAGTGAATAACTTATCCAAACAATATAATATGGATTGAGATGAGATAGTTAGAATAGGTGAATAAATCAATCCAAAAATGTAATCAGGGTTAATGAAATTGTTGGATTAGTTTAGTTGTTTGAATAGATATTTTTAATCCTTTAAAAATGGAAAAATAAAATAGGGTTTCACTTCTAATGCACCCTAACTATTTTAAGTCAGACTATTTTATGAAAAAGTGAAATTTATCACATGAAGATATTTTTGTAATATGTTGATTTGTTCAAAGTCGAACCTTAGTCTAAAGAAATATACTACCGAGATATGATGTAGGACTACCGACGTTAAACACTTCACGAGTTCATCCCCCTGATTACACATAGATTTTCATCTGATGACTCTAAATCCTTTTTGGAGCCCCCCGCTATTATTCTCTTTAATGGCGAGGGGGGGGGGGTCTAAAAATTTGTTTTTCCTTCCACTACATGTCCTTCCCTCTTGATTTCATAACCCCTGCTTTAATACCACAAAGAACTTCCACTCCCCTTCGAAAGCGTTTTTCCTCTGCCTATCACTTCCCGTTGTAACCTACATTCCCCATTATGTCACCCCCCACTTCTACTAAACCTCCACTCCACTACTACAAAATATCCTTCCACCTATCACTTCTCGCCAACGGCCCTATGCCTTCATATACCTATCATGAGATGCAATGTCAATGACCTTTACACCAATTCTTTTGTATCTCCCTCTCATTGCCTTCATCTCATTGCTGAGTAAATGCTGCTCCCAGAGAGCCATTTATCCAACGGTCCCACTCCCTGTGAAAACTATAAAGTTCAGTTTTCTCCCATGATCACAACATTTTCATGCTTTCCAACTATTACTGTGCTCCCACCCTATGCTTTCTTGCCTATCAACAACTATTCACAGTGGAAGCCCCTTTATGTTTTTTTCCTTTGAAATTTATTGTGATCTTCTGCAAATCACATGTGTCACTCTCTCAAAATCTCATTCTATTACCATAATGGGCCCCAAAACTACCACTGTGGTAAACCCCATTCTCACTCTCCCTTTTGATTTATACCACATCCCCCAGCTGATTGAGACTATAAAATTTCCAAGATACATTTGAATTCGACCTCTTCGAATTACTCTGATGGTTTCTTGATAATTACCTTGACCAGTCTATCAAGATTAACCTCTGGCAGTCTAGAATATCCTTGTTTGTTTTCCCCCTATCCTACTTCTTCCCCAAATTTTTCCTCAAATGTCATTCTTATTATCTCTCAAGTAAGAGGGATATCATCCCCTCTAATGGTGAAATCCTTTTCACCATCACCTCTGAAAGTATAAACCAAATTTTGCAGGTCCCCTATAATGACTCACTGACTCCCTTGTCTATTGAGGCTCTCAAAGAAATCTATCAGAAACTCACCGCTCCCTTGAGAGCCCGGATTTTTGAGGTCTTCCTGCTAGAATATTCTGAACTCCCCAAGAAGAAACCCCCTTATCCCTCTTCTATTTTCCCCCAAAGAACCAGACAAATTATCTCTGTCTTTTCCTACCTTCTTGGTTACATTTTAGATGAATGGGTAGATGAGCCTATTTTAGGATTTCTATCCACCCTTTGCTCATAAGAAGGACTACCAGTCACTTTTGACTATGGTCACTTCCTTGTAGATGTAAATCATGAAAACTTTCTTCAGTTTTTATCTGAAGGAATGTTCAAATATTATTCCATTCTTATGTACATGTTCATTTTCTTCCATACATATAGGTTTCCCTTTGTAGTGCAGAAGCGCGATCAACAGGGAGAGCCTTAGTCCATTATTTTCTGGACCTTTATCATCAAAAAACAATCACATGAATTCAGTTTTACAGAGTTTATTGATCCATTTGTGTATCCAGTAATTTGTTTTCTGAGTGGCCAGAAGAGTCCAAGAATCAGTAAGGATATTCAGACAGTATTACATATTAGTGAACCGGTGAAGACAGGAGATTGGTACCTATACCAATCATTTATAGAGATCAGAGTTTATGGCTCAAAGCTCCCACCATAGAAGCTGCACAAGTACCTTCCAATGATGATATTTGCCTTGCAGTACATCACGACAATAATCCACTCAGACAACATCCATTTTGTGGAAGCTAAGAATAAGTCTCAATTTAGAATTGAGACATAGATATGAGCTTTTATCTATAATAGTATAGCAGTAGGAGAGGAAGAAAACCTCCTGCTGAACAAATGAATTTCCCTCTTAGATTTACATGGTCTTATGACCCCTTTGGGGTAATTTCTAAGCTAAGAGTGGAATGGAAGGAAGCTCCATATGTGCATACCCAAAGAACAGAAATAGAGAAGTACATGAATGAATAGAATTGGGTAGAGAACACATTGTAGGAGGCCAAAGAGCAGGTGCTTTCTAGGACTTCCTTAGAGACTCCTATACCTAGAGAAAGACCGAGAATAGACTAAGAGAGGAGGACACTCCTTCAGTCACATAAATCTCAGCCAAATAATTCAACATATATACAAACAATATTAAGATAGGATCTAAGATAGACTTACCACTACTGGAGAAAACAAAGGGTGCTATTATACTCTCTGGACTTCAAACTTTAAAGTTTGACAACAGTACCACCGATTCTCCATCATCCTTGACTACTAAAGAGACTCCAACTATAACGCCTCATACACCAGAGACATTCACAGAATAGAGGCAGCTGGATATTTTCCAGAAATATAAAGAAATTAAACAGAGGAATGAAGCCCTTCATGACAACATTTCTGCTAAATTCAAGAAGTAGTCTTCCTTAATCCAACACAAGCTCATTTTAGCCTATGACACAGAGAAATAAATAATGCATATGACATTCTTACAGGCACAGGTTCCACAACCAAAATGGGTAGCTAACTTCAAGCATACTACCTTTGAGTTTGACGCAATGGATGTTCATCCTTTGGGTCAGATGGACATGCACAGGAAAATAGGAGGAATGGTCTACTCAACCTTCAAAAAATGTTCCCTTACTTCTTTAAAACTATGAACTTCTTTGAAAAATGTTCAATCTCAACTTAAACTGAAGAAAATTTCCTCTCTTGCTAAAGACAAAAAAATTAAACATTTGGAGGAAATGGTGATTAAAGTAGGTTTTGATCCTAGTAATTCAAAGGCCATGGAAGAAATTATTAAGAATAAGAATGTTGACATAGCATCCCTGAAGAATAAATTGAAGCTACATGCGACTCAAGATCCCCAGGAAAAGGAGTTAGGAGAGACAAAGTTACAAAAGCAGGAAATGTTGAAGCTACTGGTGGGACAGAGTGCACATATTAAGGAGATGGAAGCAGAGATGAACAAGTTGATCAAAGAGAAGGATAAAAGTTCTCAACTAGCAGTGGTTTCTCTTGATGCAGTACCAATTGCATCCCTACTTCAAACAAGAATTCCTACAATAGCTACAACAGTGGGAACATCTTCCTCTATAGTACCTCCTTCTTCAACTGTATATGATTCAATTAAGTTGGCTCAATCCCTGGAAAACATGTTTATATAGGGAGAAGAAATAAATAAATTAAGACATGTTACAAAGATGTTATAGGAGCAGAATACAAGATATGAGAAATACCTCCTAACATAAGTACAAAAATCCCAGACATTGTCCCAGAGATTGCAGAAAATGGAAAAGGATATTGCCATGGGTAATACCTTGACCTAGGTCAAAGAAAATATTTGGAAGTGAATCAATGAAGATATTATAGATATTTGAACTTCAATACAAATTATATCTGATCCAATAGAACTGATTGAAAGATCTAATGAAGGCATTGAAGAAGTTAGAAAATAGTTGGGTGATAAACCCTATGAGGCTACTGAGCTCATCATGTTCCTCAACTCTAAGAATAAATAGGAATTACAAGAGATAGAGATTGAAGATATAATAAAAGCTACACTGGAGCTCAAAAAAGTGTTGAGTAAGAGAAAATTGGTAAGGAAACTTAAGGAAAAGTTTTAGATACTAGACATTGGCATGCAAAGATTATTCAACAAGATGAAAGCCCTCTACAAAAAGGGACTTCCTAATTTATTTGTAATAAATGAAAAGCTCAGTACGTGGCCTGAATATAGTGAGAAATTGATGACCAAGGCCAAAGACAGTTCCAAAGTTACAACAGGAAGAATCAACATGAAAGGAAAAGAATTCTTGGCAGCATTAACATATGACCTAGCCATTAATGATCAAATTAAACACATAATCATTTCCAAACCAGCATTTTCCAAATATAATGAAGTGGACGAGGTTTACAGAAAGTTACTGCAGACAACTATCTCGAGTGACCAGCCCTGGGATAAATTATGCAAATTATTGGAGTAAGCAGTGGGGTTGGTTGCACAACTCAACACCAACAACAAAGTAGGATTTGAAGGGTGAGGTTGTCAGCAATCCCACAAATTTAGTGCCAACACTTCAAATAGTTTGAATTTTCCTAAATTTTTGTAATAAGTTAGATAGATTGAGTTTAGGAATTCCTAAATACATCCTAGTTGGTTTTGACAAGATTTTTTGCAAATATCTTATAAATACTTCTCTTTTAGGAGTATCAAGGGTTGATTTCTATGTGGATTTTTGCATTCCAGAATGTTATTGTACTATTTTCATTTGATGGGCTAATCAATGATAAAAAGGAAATTCTTCACAAGATTCATGTGTTAGACTATCTAGTGATGTCCTTCTTTCACTGTTAATGTGTTATTACTTTGTTTCCATGCTTATGTTTTCTGAAATCTAAATTATTTTAAAGAAACTTGATGAACAAAATTTGTTGAAAAATACACTCTACTTTTGGCTATAGGTAATTTCAATGTTTTCTTCTAATATCATGTTAATGAATTCTTAATTTATCTTTAACTTCTATTGAAATTACATATTTTCTTCCATTCCATTTCACTTAAATATAAAGGATTGAATTAGTTTAGCTACTTTTCCCTGTGAAACTCCTTTTAAAATCTGAGACAATCCCCTTTTGAACTGTGGACTCCATAGCCCAATGGAAGATTCATGCACTTAATCAACCGATAAGTTTAAAACCAAGATTTAAACACTCATACCTAGCCTAATATCTAATACAACAAAGTTAAATCTTAGAGAGAGGCCTCTATGAAGCTGGCAGGGCTAGATCCCAACTTCCAAAGTAGGTTTGCAGTTACCTTTGTGGTTTTCTTCTACAAAGTCAGAAAATTAGAGAGTGCTAACATTCTGGAGGCCATACCAGGGAACCTTAAAACAATAATTTATTTCATTTTCATAAGGTTAACTTCCCTATTTAATAAAATTTTATTTCAAGAAGAAGAGTGATTCAAATTTTAGAAATAAAGGATTTGAGGTTTTTCTTCACTTTTAAGATCTAGCTCCAAACAGAATTCATACTGGACCTAACCTTCATCCAAACCCACCTAAAATTTTAGAGGATGTTGGAAAGATACTAAGGAACTGAATTTTAGCTGAAAATCAAGGAAGTAACAAACCCCTTTCTATGGAAAATTCCCTTCCTGAAAAGCTCGATGCCATACAAGATATTCAGTTTGAATTACCATTTGAAGATAGTTTTTTTAGGACCAAATATAAAAATTTTGTTGATCAGACAGTTGATCCAGGTGGATATTGGTGGCCACCCACCAATTCCACTTGGACCCCCACCATTGTTTCTTTTAGTTTTTCAATTTTCTTAATTCTAGACAATTTACTATATTTAGCAGTTTTTCGAGTTCCAAACGATGCTTTTTTGGCAATATTGTACCAACAATTTTATGCCTAAAGTTTCCTTTTTTTTTCGTAGTCCTCAAAGAGATATTTCCAATGGGGTATCATGTGTGTCAAACGGAGATAATATGACCATGTCACGACCCTTGGAAGTTGGAAGTCTAACTAACCCCAACAGGGCCCATGAACTCTTGGTGTTACATCTCCTCGGGTTAGGGTTTTGGTTGTTTAGGGTTTGCTCTTAATGTTCAATAATAAAAAGTCCCTTAAGCCTAATTGTAACTTAGTTCAGCAACATGTAGTTGCCGTATCTCTTCCCACAGATAAGCTACCATTGTCCGAGCTAGGCTTATTTCCATTCTGTTTGTAAGCATATTTCAGTATTTCATATCAATTAAATGAAGTGTTATTTCTACTACATCTTTGTATTTATGGTCATCTCTATAATTTTTTACATTCCTATTTAAATCTAGATCAGTGGTATTAGAGTGGTCTACTCTTTCTCTGTTTTTCTTTGCATGTCCCCAATGAGGTCAGTATATAAGGATTTAAGGCTTGAACTAGTCGAACCTTTGCAAGACTAGCATCGCAAATCCCGATGACCTCCCATGGCAGACGAAAATAAAGATGAGGGGGTAGGAGATCCTATGAAAATATTGCTCAAACAAGCCCTTGAGCGACAAAGGAATGCGATGATGGACAACTTTTCCCAAATCCCTCAACGACTACCCAAGTGCGATGCATCTACTTCCGGTAGATACTCTGGAAGCGCCACACCCTTTAAGGTACAAGTTAACTTTGATATTCCCATATTTAAGGGTCAGATAGATGTAGATGTTGTAGATAAATGGTTAAATCTGCTAGAAGGATATTTTTTCCTTCATGATTTTTCCAGTCGATAAAATATCAGTTTTTCACTTCTCAAAACAGCCCCCCACGTCAAGGACTATTGGGAAGCCTACTGTGAGCAATAAGATGAAAGTATGAACTTATTGATTACAGTCGCACC
This sequence comes from Pinus tabuliformis, assembly GCA_031772625.1. Taxonomy (NCBI): domain Eukaryota; kingdom Viridiplantae; phylum Streptophyta; class Pinopsida; order Pinales; family Pinaceae; genus Pinus; species Pinus tabuliformis. The sequence goes on along the minus strand of CM062817.1, from coordinate 1,282,243,113 downwards.
CACCTGGAAATGATTCCAGGATGCCATCAAGTAGAAGTACTACCCTGTCAGTAGCTATGAGGATAAGTACATAAAGTGGACAATGCCTCGACGCGGAACTGACAAATATGTGCTAGAGTTTACCAATCTTTTTCATACCCTTCGCACAAAGTTGGGTATCAAGGATTCTGAGAAGCATTTGGTCCTCAAGTATCACGATTTCCTACATAGGTACGTTTAAGATGAGATGGAATTCATGGACATATCATCACTTGACACGGAATACCGATATGCCGTCAAGATCGAGAAAAAGTTTAAATAGAAGAAGCGAGACTTTGGATCTGTGAATCTAAAGTAAGGGAAAGGTGCCCCCAAACCATAAAACAAAGGAAAAATCCAAGGTGGGGTGGCCCATGACAACCCACCAGAGCCGCAAGCAAAGAACAACTCTGTGAAGCTAAAGAAGGACATGGCAAAGTAGTGTGAGTTCCATAAAAGCTCCACTCAGGACACAAGTGAGTGTTGGGCCAAGCAGTGACTAGTGGCTGAGCTAAAGGCTTAGGAATCAAAAGCATGTTCTGACTCTAAGTTAAAACCCAAGAAGGGGAATGAAAAAGGGAAGTAGATTATAGATGCAGAGCCTAAGACCATCATTGCCATCACAAAGATCCCGAAGGAGGAACCTGAATATCCAGAGGAGGACGAGTGCCTCTTCCACCCCTAGATGTGGGTAAAGGGTTCCCTTCTACAATTCATTGTCGACAATGGGAGCCAAAATAACCTCATTTCAGTAGAGGTCATGAAGCATCTGGGCTTACCAACCACATCACATCCACAACTCTACACAATCGAGTGGCTTCACCAAGGATGGGATCTCTGTGTGAGCTAGCAGTGTCACGTTCCATACAACATCAAGCCCTTCATGGATGAGGTATTATGTCGTGTTTCTCCCCTTGATGTTAGTGTTGTATTATTAGGCCAACCATACTTATGGAAGCGACATTCTGTGTATGAGTCAATCCCTCGTGTTGTTATTATTACTCTAGGAAATAAGTTGTACAATATACCAGAGGTAGCACTGCCTACCACCATCTCTTTGGTTACTACAAAACAATGTAGTAAGCTCATTTCCAAAACTGGGAAATTTGTTTCCCTGATGATATGCCCTCAGGTAAAGAAGAAGATGGTGGCCACGACCTCCAAATAGGTTCCCTCCGCACGACAACAACATATGAACAAGGTCATGGAGGAGTAAAAGGACATCTTCACCTCCCCTGCAGGGGTGCCTCTACTTCCATTGATCTGACCCGAGGTGCGTCAATGCCCAATGGACCAATCTATCAATGCTTCATTATGGAGAATGATGAAATCAATAGGTAGATTCAAGAGCTGCTGTAGAAAGGTCACATTCGTCCGATTTCATCACCGTGTGGAAGCTCAATCATGTTGGTACAGAAGAAGGATGGGACTTGGAGACTTTTTATTGACTGTTGGGTGCTGAAGAAGATCACTGTCTGGAATAGGTGCCTGATCCCATGAATTAATGACCTTCTGACCAACCGAAGGTGTAAAAATAATTCAGCAAGATTGAATTGAAATTAGAATATCACCATGTACCATTCCAACCCTCTGATGTGTGGAAGACTACCTTCAAAGCCAAGGAGGGCCTTTTCGAATGGTTGGTTATGCCTTTCGAGTTGACAAATGATCCTGCGATCTTCATGAGGCTAATGGATGACATATTGTGGCCATTCACTAACTCATTTGTAGTCATATACTTGGATGCCATCCTCATCTTTAACTAGAGTTGGGAAGAGCACCTCCATCACATCCAGTAGGTTCTCGAAACACTACGACAACACAAGATATGTGTCAGTTTGGAGAAATTCACTTTTCGCATGACCCAAGTTTAGTATTTGGGATACATTATTGATGAATGTGGGGTGCATGTGGACCCAGCCAAGATCCAAGTCATTTGGATTGACTAGCTCCAACCACTCTGACAGAGCTCCACATCTTTCTGTGTCTTGCCAATTTCTACCGCAGGTTCGTGTTGGGACTCTCTCACTTCCCTTGGCCCTTGAGTCAACTCACCAAGGGAGGAGTGAAAGCAAAACTATTTTGGTATGAATCTCAACAGAAGGCATTCATAGAGCTAAAACATCGCCTCTGCTTTGCATGAGTGCTCACATTACCAGACTTGCAACAACCATTTGAGATCGAGATAGATGCCTCTGACTATGCTATTGGGGTAGTCCTCACTCAAAAGGGGCATCCAGTGGCATATCACAGTGAGACACTTTCAGACACAGTACAGAAGTATCCCACATATGAAAAGGAGATTTATTCCATTGTGTAGGCTTGCTGATAATGGAAGCATTACATTTTGGGGAAGGAAACGGTCATCCACACATACCACTGGTCCCTGCAGTTCATACAGATATAAGGGAAGTTGCAGAATGATTGCCATCATAAGTGGTCCACATACCTACAACAGTTCCATTTGAATATCAAGTATAAGAACGGTATCTCTAATAATGTTGCATATTTCCTTAGTCGACCACCGATAATGGCGTTAACCACTGTGCTCAACTATTATTGGAACAAGACTTCTGATTGGCCACTTCTCTACAAACGCGACCCAGAATTCAGCCACACATACCAGACGTTCTTGGAGGGTCAACAAGTTCCAAATTTTGACCTCTAGGATGCTATGTTATGCTACCTAGGATACATTTGTGTTCCTTCAAGTGAGTGTGCTAAGATTATTTGGGAAGCACACTACAATCAGGCCACTGAGCATTTCAAGGTCAAGAAAATGGTGGTAGTATTGCAGAAGTATTTCTATTGGCCGAATCTTTAGCAAGATTTTGGGAAGTACATCAGATCCTGCACTGCCTGTGCCATTGCCAAACCGACCATCAAGAAGCAAGGCCTCTATACTACGCTACCTACTCCTAGTCGACCTTGGGAATCCATCTCCATGGATTACATGTCAGGCCTTCCTTCTATTAAGCATGGAAAAGACTATGTTTTTGTGGTCATCAACAGATTCTCGAATATGGCCATTATGGTTTCTTGTAAGAAAAATATCACAGCGAAAGCCATTTTTAAACTCTTCTTTGAATGAGTGTGGGTAGACTTTGGGATCCCACAATCTATCATCTCAGATCAGGACAGTAGGTTCCTCAGCACATTTTGGTCCAGTCTCTAGTGAATGCTGGACACCAAGCTCACTAAGTCCACAACTTTCCATCCTCAAACTAATGGCTACAAAATGGTCATTAACATGATGATCGTACACATTCTGCACATATACAACTCAAAGCATCTGCACATGGGATGAGAGCCTCCCCTATGTCAATCACAACTATAACCGGGCTCTCCACAGCTCGACTGGCCACAACACTTTTCAAGTGGGCTTCGGATTTGAGCCACTATGTCCCATTGATGTGTCCATGCCATTTGCACCTACTCAGGTAGATTCGGCTCATGTCCAGTCCAAAACCGATAAGGCAAACAACTTCATTGAGCACATCCAACATATCTGCTAGTAGGTCCACAACATTCTGTAGAAATCAAATGCCAAGTACAAGCAGTGACATGATCAACATCAGGTGCCACAAAAGTTTTAGGTGGGTGACAAAGCCTGGTTGCATATGCAAGAGGAATGTCTTACAGGAGCCTATTGGAAACTCAGACCACTCCGATATGGTCCTTACACCATTACCAAGGTTGTGGGAGACAATGCATTTGAGCTCAGCATTCCCCCATTCCTTGGCCTGCACCCAGTGTTCAATGTGGACCAACTTCGACCATACTTCCCACCATTGCTAGACACATCAGACATTGCAGAACAACTCACACCTACAAAGTTAAATCCATATTGCTTGGAACAAGCCACAATTGATCAGATCATGGACATGCAAATCAATCAAACTTGCCAACAGAAGATCCAACTATATCAAGTTGTCAAAGAGGACCAACTCATTCACCAGGGCAAGTGACTCACCATGGACCAAGTTCAGCAGAAGTTTCCCCATCTAATGGAGGAAGTCAATGCAATGGGGACCATTGCTTTCTAAGGGGGAGAAATGATCTAGGTCGATATTGGTGGACACCTGCCAATTCTAGTTGGACCCCCACCATTATTTCTTTTAGTTTCTTAGTTTCCTTAATTGTAGCACAATTTACTATTTTTAGTAGTTTTTCAGGTCCTAAACTTCTGGAGAGGTTTTGAGGACCTAAATGACATTTTTTTGGAAATATTGTAATAGCAATTTTTTGCAAAAACATGTCTATTTAGTCATAGTCCTTGGACAAATCTTTCCAATGGGGTATCATGCATGTCAAACGGAGATAATATGACCAAGTCGTGACCTCGGGAATTTGGTTGTCCAACTAACCCCAACGGGGCCCATAAACTCTTGGTGTTACATGTCCTCGGGTTAGGGTTTTGGTTGTTTATGGTTTGCTATTATTGTTCAATAATTAAAAGTCCTTTGAGCCTCATTGTAACATAGTTCAGAGGCATGTAGCCACCACATCTCTTCTCAGAGATAAGCTACCATCACCCGAGCTATTCTTATTTCCATTTTGTTTGTAATCGTATTTCAACATTTGATATTAATGAAATGAAATGTTATTTCTACTACATCTTTTTATTTATGGTTATATATGTAATTTTTTGCATTCGTGTTTAAATCAGGATCAACAGTAGTTGATGAATATGTTTTTTGGCCCTACAAACTTGTAGAACCATCTCTTGAACCTGATTTGGATTAGCAATCCCTCCAGAACTTTGACAAATTGCAGGATCTTGTATCAACACTTGATCAAGTTGTGCGACAAGCTTATATTCAACACTTTTTTGAACTTTATGCTCTTACTATTGCAACATCATCTCACTCTTCTCAATCGACTCATCCAACATCAATTGGACCCACCCCTTGTATAATTTCTACTACTCATCCAATAGTATCACAAACAATAATCCAACCTATTCCCACAAATCCTATATTTACACCTCCCTTAATGCCACACATTGTTCCACCCAACATGGTTGCTTGTTATGCCCCCTGGTTTTACCTACCTAGTTCCATGATATGCCCCAAGACTATCAAATCAAGATTCCCCAATTCAATGGCACTGGCTCTATCAATGCACAACAACACATAGATAAATTGAACGACATTTTTGATCTTCATGAAGTAGGTGAGAATATTGTAAAAATGAGGCTTTTTTCCTAGAGTTTAGGTGGAGAGGTAAGAAAATGTTTCAAAAACTTAGTAGTAGGTAGTATAGCTGACCTTGCTATCTCTGACCAATATTTCTTAAATAGGTGGGAAACCAAAATATTCATCTTCAGATCTTTAATGAATACAAAAATCTTAAGAGAGTACCTAATGAAACTGTAGAAGAATATTGTGATAGATTTAATAAGGTCTACAATGTAATTCCAGCTTCCATTAAACCTCCCCCTGGCTTGGCCATAATACATTTCCCAGAAGGATTTGATGTTGATATGGCATATCAACTCAGAGAAAAAGGTCCCACTACCTTAGAGGAAATGCAAGCTAATGCACTCAAATTTGAGGCTAATTGATTAGCCAAAAAGAAAAATTGAAAGCTGACAAAAGGGTTACTATCAAAGACAAACCCTCATCTTCTTCTACCACTGATTATAAAATAGACAATATACTTAGAACTCTGGAGAAAATTATGGATAGAATAAGCATAATTGATAGGGATACTCCTAGAGAAAACCAAATTGGTCAAATCAGAAATCCAAACTTTAGAAGAAACCAACCCCAGATCAAACAAAGGGACCGAAAAAGTCCAGATCAATAGGTAAGACCTCCTTTCCAAGAGAACTACATAGACGAGGAGGCAGAGATATTTGATGATATAAATGATACTCAAATAAATTTAATAGGAGTAAATGCCAATGATTCTACTTTTCTTAATCAAGAAAAACAAGACCATCTTCTACTATCCCAGGATGAAATAGAACCTTAAGAGTATAAAAAAGGTTTTGAAAATTAAATTATGGAAGTCCATAAGAACTAAAATCTAAGGAGTAAGAAAACACCTGATACTCCAACTAAAAAGTTAGTTGATACACCTGCTAAGAAGAAAATTGAGATTATTGCTAGAAATAATATGGATGTTCCAATCCAAAAAAGACCTGACACTGAATCCAAATCAATTCAAACAAAATGATCCCTCTACTAGCCAAAAAAGAGACATATCCCAAAAGGATTTGGCTGACAAACAAGAGGTTGTCAGTTTAAACAAAACTCACACATCATTTAATTGAGAACATGAATTGGAAAAGTTCAAAATACCCATTCCCCTAACAGAACTAATGAACAAAACGACATACAGATCACAAGTAATGAAAGCTTTAAGCGTAAGAGAAAATACTGATATAATCAATGTATTAGATGATGAACCAGAAATATTGTTTCACCCGGAAGTTGATGATAAGCTCCAAGATGGAGATGTACCACCCTTTTACATTAGCTTAAACATTCATGATAAAATCTTACACAACAATGTGCTTGACCCAACGGCCTCTCATAATCTCATGCCTAAGATAATCATGGGAAAATTGGAATTAGATATTACTAGAAGATACAAAGATCTGTATTCATTTGATTCTAGTCAAGTAAAGTGCCTTGGGCTTATTAAGGATTTATGTGTCAACTTAGTCCAAATACCAGCCAAAAGTGTCGTAATTGACGTAGTTGTCACTAACATACCTCCTAAATATGGCATGCTAATTTCACATTTGTGGGGAGATAAACTCCAGGGAACCCTACAAATGGATATTTCATACGCTACAATTCTAATATTTGGTCATAATAGGAGACTATATCGGGAAAAAATCATGAAATTCATGGTCACAACTCAAAAGAGACCTCATAATTACCCCTTATATTCTATCCATTTGGACCTTGACTCATTTATTTTATATAATGATGGAAATGTACAGGAACAAATTCCTAATCAAAACACTACGTTATGCCACATAGAGGAATGCCAAACATTAATTAGTGAATAGGATAACTTATATGAAACTTTATGTAATTTGAGTTTTGATGAATTTCTTAGTAAAGAAGGGCTAGGAGCTGGCGTATGGGTTTGAAATTGAAAATTAATCATGCAGAGGGTCATTTCTCTAAATTGAATTTTCAATGTTCTAATAATGTAGCAGAGTACAAAGCCTTAATCTTAGGGTTGCAACTTTTAAAGAAGTTGGGTACTAAACGAATTTCCATTCATGATGATTATAAGTTGGTAATAAAAAAAATTAGAGGAGAATATTCTGATAAAAATCCTACGATGAGATCCTATAGGAATGTTGTGTTGGATTTTCTGGAATATTTCATTGAATATAGTTTATCTTTGGATTCTAAAGATCTAAAAATTCTGCCTGATTGTCTTGGCACTTCGGCTAATACTTGTAAATTACCATTTTTTCCTACTCGCCAATATACTATCGAAGTAAAGAACATACCTATTGTACCTGATAACATTAGATACTGGCATGTTTTTGGAAATGATGCCCAGATTGAAAGAAAATTGTAGTTTAAGGATGAGTTTGAAGATTCTGATATAGATACAAAATTTGATTTAGTAAATATTGTACATAATAGTGTGAATAAATTAGAATTGATAGAAATAGATCAAGATAAATAAGAAACATAAATTTTACAATTGAAAGACAATGTTTTTCCTAGAGGATTAGCTCCATTAGAAGATTTTTTTGAATTTAATGATGTAGCTAAGAAGCCCAAAATTGAACCCACGGAAGCTAGAGTCGAGGAGTATAATATTGGAACTCAACGAGAACCTAATATGATCAAATTATCAAAATCTTTACCCTCTGTAGAAAAGGCAAAGTACATTCAATTGTTCCAAGAATTCGCAGATGTCTTTGACTAGAGTTATGAGGATTTAAAATCCTATGACATCACCATTATACAACATAAGATTCCCTTAAAAGAATATGATAAACATTTTGACCAGAAATTATGAAGAATCAACCCAATGCTTATGCCTCTTATTGAAAAGGAGTTTAAAATAATGTATTATGGAAAGATCATAGTGCCATTAAGATATTCCAAATGGGTGTCTAATTTGGTTCTGACTAGGAAGAGGATTGGAGAAGTCAGACTCTGAATTGATTTCCAAAACCTGAATAAATCCTCTTTAAAGGAAAATTACCCTTTGACTAATATGGACCACATTATGAAGAAGGTGGTTGGATCCAGTAGAATTTCCCTTTTAGATGGCTTTTCTGGCTATATAAGTCTTATTACACCATAAAGATGAAGAGAATACAACATTTACTACACCTTGGGGCACTTTCATGTATGTGAAGATGCATTTTGGTCTAATGAATATTGGTGCCACTTTCCAGAGAGAAATAGATTTTACCTTTGTAGATGAAATGGGTCATTTTATAGTCATCTATGTTGATGACATTACTGCTTTTTGGAAAACAAATGAGGACCACTTACTTCACCCAAGGGGAGTCTTTGAAAAAAGTAGGAAATTTGGTATTTCCCTCAACCCACAAAAAATACTTTTTGGTTTACAAGACGAAAAACTGTTGGTACACATAATTTCAAAGGAAGGAATCAAAATAGATCTGAGCAGAGTTGAAGCTATATTAAAAATTAATCCCAATAGAAATGTAAAGGAAGCTCAATCTTTCATTGGTCAGATCAATTTTCTAAGGAGATTCATTCCTAATCTAGTAGAGCTTTTAAACAATCTAACAAACATGTTAAGGAAAGAAATTAAGGTGAAATGGAAAATTGAAGCTAAAAAATCATTTGATAAGGTTAAATAGGCTTTAACTTAGGCTCCTGTGTTGATTAGTCTACATTTTACAAAAGATTTTCTCATTTTCTCATTTTCTTATGAGCACACAATTGTTGCATTTCTGTTACAGAAGAATATTGAAGGCCATGAACAACATATTTCTTTCTTTAGCAATTTAGAGATGTTGCATTAAAATATGACATCATGGAAAAACAAGATTTTTCCCTTGTAAAAGCAATAAAATATTTTAGAGTGTACATCCTCCATTCACATGTAATTACCATTGTTCCAAATGCAGTGGTAAAAGATATTCTAACCCAAAATGATCCTCATGGGAAGAGGGGTAAGTGGATTGACATTATATTAGAATATGACATTGAAGTCTGACCTACCAAACTCATTAAGGGTTCTGGGTTAGCAAATTTAATGGATGAATCTAATTTACATGATTTGGATATAAATTTTCTAGTGATATTCAATGAACTAGATGAGAAGGGAAATCCACAGGTAGAAGAAGCTTTTTCCACCTCTCCTTGATATCCAAACATTAATTTGTTATACATCATTTAAAAGCTCTCCCTGGTTTGAATAAAATGGAATCTAGATTTATTAAACTCAAAGCTATGAAATTCTATATTCTAGATAAAATTTGTAATGGAAAGATGCTCATGGAATTTTACTAAATTGTGTGTTGAAAAATGAAGCAGATAAAGTGATGGAGGAATTTTATGAACGAGACTATGATGGAAACCTATACTGGAAGACTACTACCGACAAGATCCTAGGAGTAGGTTTTTTTTGGCCAACCTTATTCTCTGATGTCCAAAATAAAGTCACCTCACACCACAAATGCCAAATATTCGAAGGCAAAAGGAAACAATTGCCTTTACCCTTAAGGCCCATATCTTCTGAGACTCCTTTCCAACAATGGGGCCTTAACTTTATAGGATAAATTCACCCTTCCTCTTATAACCAACATAAGTGGATTCTTACAGCCACTGATTACTTTAAAAAATGGATAGAATCCATATCTACTAGATCATCCTCTGATGCAATAATCATTAAATTCCTAGAGAACAATATCCTTTCAAGATTTGTATGCCCTAGGAAAATCATTAAAGATAATGTTGCAATGTTCATGTCAAAGAGGATGGTAGATTATTGCAAAAAAATTCAAATAACTTTAGGACATTCTACAGCCTATTACCCTCAAGGAAATGGACTGGCATAATCTTCCAAACAAAATCTTGGTTAATATTATTAAAAGGTTGTTGCAGGATAACAAGAAATAATGGCATAAAAATATTGCAAATGCATTATGGGTAGATAGAATCACTACCAATAAGTCAATCTACATGTCTCCGTACTAGTTAGTTTATGGAATAGATGGTTTTTTCCAACTTTGTTGGGAATTGTTGTTTTGAAAACGCTGGAAGAATGGGAGGTTGAACCAAATTATCTAGAATAAATCAAACAATTCACCTGGAGAAGTCAAGAGCAGAGGTTCATAACAGAACTTAGTTGATCTAGGAAAGTGTCAAGAAGATAATTGATATAAGAACTAACACTGATGCTTTTCAGACCGACAATCATATTCAGAAATGGGATTCCAGAAGAGAAGAGAAAGGCAGGCATGGTAAGTTCTATAATTTGTGGATGGGACCGTACATTATTCATGCTTATAGGGGTAATAGTGCATTTTTTATGAAGGACATGGATGGAATAGAGCTACCTTGAGGACTTGTCAATGGAAGGATGCTAAAGCATTATGTTTTTCTGGAGTAAAGCAAGTTTAATCACACCCATTGTATATACCATTTACTTTGTATTGCTATGAGTGGGTAGGTTACATATGAAAGTTGAAGCCCGTGGAGAAAGACCTAATATTTTAGTCATTTTTCCACCATAAATACAACAATTACAAAAAACTATTAGATGTAGTAAAATAATGAAAACAAGGATTCAAGGCTACTAGTCTACTATTCTTGACACCTCATGACAAGAGTGTCATCCTAAGATGGAGCTATTGTTGGGGTCCTATAATTTATAGGATCAAATGATGATTGAACAATTTCTTTCAGTATTTTAGATTGTAAATAATATTGGATACTGCAAATGATTTCCAAAAAAAGGTATATAAATAAAAATAAAAAACGAAAAGAGGGTATAAATAGAGAAAATAGAAAAAGAAAAAGAAATGATAAAAGAACCCCACAAAAAAAATGAATAAATGTGAGAGTGATACTAGTTGAAATGCCACAAATAGTCCAATAATTTTGTAATGAATAAATTCATGAAATTGTGTGCAACTTGTTTAGCATGTCACAATACTTTTTTTTGTTTGAAATGTATAATTTACTCACATTCAAACAAATTTCAATTTATCTCAATCAGATTAGAGTGAATAACTTTCCAAATAGTATAATCTTGGCTGGGATTAGATATCTAGAATAGGTGAATAAATTAATCCAATAGTTTAATATGGGTTAATGCAGTTAGATTAGTTTAGTTGTTTGAATAGATATTTTTAGTCCTCTAAAAATGGAAAAATAAAATAGGGTTTGCACTTCTAATGCGGCCTAATTACTTTTAGTCAGACTAGTTTAGGAAAAAGTGGAATTTATCGCATCAAGACCTTTTCCACTAGTTTAAAATGGTGAAATTAGTGACTAGGTGACTAAAAAGGTTAGTCACCACAACTTTTCCTGGTGAAATACTACCAAATATTATCAATATTAAGAGACCCAACTAAAAATGACTAACATAAATGACTATTTCAGTCAGTAATTAAAATATACAACTAGATAATAAGTAATACTACTTAAATGACTAACATAAATGACTAATTTAGTCTAGGAAAAAAACATGACAACCTAACAAAAACTACAATAATATGAATTAGTCATTTATGTTAGTCATTTTAATTGCGTCACTTTAACAATCTAAAATTACAGGTCATAGGTGATTCAAAGGTTTTTTTGGGTGAAAGGTTATACATACTTGTACACTTCTTTATTGGATTAAAGGGTGATTAAAATTATGGAGCTTATTAGAATCTTTAGGGTTGTATCATTTGATCACATTCACAGGGAATCAAATTCAAAGGTTGACAAGTTATCGAAAGGGGGAGTGGGCCAACACCTCCTTTTGCAACAAGAGATGACCACCTTATATATATGTTGCAAAAATATTTCCTACTTATTTAGTTGGTTGCTATTGGCATTATGATATAGGTGTTGTCCTTGATGGCAACTCACTAAGATCAAAGATCACAATACAGGAAGTTAATAGTAAAGAATTATATATTAGTCTACACATAATGAAGAAAGAGAGGTATACGCAGGTTCACCTTGACCAAGCTGTGTATACACATAGTTTAACTAACCACAAGTAGCATATACATACACATGCACTTTCATAGAAGGAAAAGTGCATATACCTTGGAAAACTAAGTTTTTGGTCCAAGGTATTTGGTCCATGGTATTTTGATCCATGGTATTGGTCCAAGGTACCTGGTCTGAGGTATTGACCCTAGGTATTTGATCGAAGGTATTGGTTCTAAGTGGTTTTGGTCCATGGTATTGAGATAGGCCTAAAACTATAAAAGGAGGAGAATATCATTAGGCCAAGTGTGCAACTATTGAATATTTGATGAAGTGTGAGATCTAGTATACAGGTTATTGGCTTATGGTGTCATGCTTGATTTGAACCAAGGATGAACCTTAGCAATTGATGAAGGATAAGATCTAATGATGGTTTCGGATCTTAAGGTTTGAAATGAATTAGAATTATGTGGCTTGATCATGTATAGTCTAGATCTGAAACTGACGCATGTGTTATTCTGTAAATATTATGATTTGGGTATAGTTGAAGTTTGTAATAGTTGCAGAATTTTGAATTAATATTTGCAGATGTATACGTGGGTTGGCTTTGAGAAAAGCGCGTATACATGCAGGTTTGACACATGGAATTTGAGTATACCTTATAAAGTATGTTTCAGTTGTTTTCGTTTGTTGTTGTTGAGTTTTGGGTTCTCGTTTGGATTCTGGTTACTATATGCTAGTGACAATGTCTTGAATAATCAGATTCAAGTTCAATGACAGGTTGATGCAGGTGTACTTGATGATTGTATTGTAGTTATGATATTTTTTATTGGTCCAGTATGAAAATTGAATGAAACGTGGCCTTCAGATTGTGGTGTTGTGTTTCAAGAGTATCCAGTCTGAAAATTCATTTAACATGGTCCGGGGTAGAAGAGTGGAGTTTTATGTAGGCTGACACCTATGTACTAGTAAACATATTGGCTAGTACAAGATGTAGGGGGTTGTAGCTCCCTTCCAGTAGAAGCTATAGAATGAGAGAATGTAGGAACCTTCTGTAGGTACAATCCTGCATACTAGTATGAGTCTGCAATAGTACAGTGTTGTAAGAAGATTTTATTATTATTATTAAAAGAAGATAGAGACAATAGCAGCAAGTGGTTTTCACCCACATTGGGGTTCCACCATGTATCTTGGTGTTCATGCGTGTTGCTTATGTGTGATGCTTTATTCTGCTTTGACTACACTATCTAATAAATCTCTGATATACTGGTTAAATTTCAATGCATGATTGGGTAAATAAAATTTTCTCTGCATATACACTGGTTGTTTAAGTAAAGTCGCGTGTACATGCTAGTTAACTTAGCTAAAGTAGCGTATAGAAATCTATTTGGGAAATAAATTTATTAATCTGATAATACTGATTCTCTCCCCCTCTTAGTATTATTTCCAACAATTGCACATATATTTCACATTTCTTCTTCGTCTTGCAAGGTGGTAGTGCTAAGGAGAGGGTATGAACTTTGAACAAAGAATGTTCACTTAGTGCCACTACTAAATTTCGTTCATGCAACTTGTATGATGATAAATGGATGGCATTTGAAGGTTACAAACATGTAAGTAGTCCACATTAAACTTTGTTGTCTTCATTGTCCTTAGTAACAATGACAAGTTTGAAAATTTCCTTTATTTATCATCACATACACATAACTCTTTTTTGTCCCAAACATAGTCAATATTGTTGGTGTATGATCTCTTAATTATGGAATGGTCCCTTGATGATGATAACGAACTCTTAATCTCCAATCCTCATGAATACGATGAATGAATGATATAATTCCTTACTTGTATAGACAATTTGTGATTTATTTTCTATTTTTATTGTGTCATCTTATATATACTTCACTAGCATCTCATGCTATATAGTTAATTGAGGAAGCTTTATCTTTCATTTTTCAAGTGTAATTTGGTTGCATGAATAAGAATATTTGTGTAATTAAAATCATTCAAAATTTGTTAATAATTCATGGTTTGTTGGACTATTCGCACACTTATCCTTGATCTTTCACTTTGAGAGTGAGTAGTGTCAAATCACTAGTCTTCGTTAAGGAACGTCCTTTCATTACTCAATGACGTAGCTTGTCTCGATATTTAAGGATTGTCCCCTAGATAAGGATATCTTTCTTGCAGTCTAAAGAGTGAGAGAAGGCCACCAAGGTGACATTGGGTGGCTTGCTTAATGGGTGGGGTCAAGACTTTTTTTTCTATGATATTGTTTGAGTGGAGATACAATTTAGAAAGTGCTTACAAGAAAATTAGTTTCCTTTAATTCCATCACCTAAACTACTTCCAATAAAATCATGTGCTTTTAATAAAATCTAATTTTGATAAATAATTAATTCAATAAAATTAAAAAGATGAGATTATTATTATTATTGTTATTTTTTGTATATGAGAGAATAGACAACTATAGCATGTTTGTACTGAAGGATCGATTATGTCCACTACCACAATCACCTCCAAGTGTACCCACATTTACTCACACATTGCACACTGAGCTAATTGAAGTTTAAACCAATAAAATCATAAAAAATGCTTTAACAACCCACTGTATAATCAACTAATATACACCATGGGGAAAATTAAAAATAACTTTTAATATTAAACAATATAGTGAATTTATTTTATTTAAAAATCAATTTTAGCATCTAATTTGAGGAAACTCAGTCAAATAAAATTTAATATGAAAAAATTTAAGCAAAATAAAGTTGGGGTAAATTATAAAAATAAAAATAAGTAAAGTGACACATAGAATTAATAATTATAATTATAATTAATAATTCAATCATATTACTCGTAATTTACCAAGTGTCAGGGGCATTGTGGGTCCCTATAGTACTAGTGATTACCCAATTACTATTGTAGTTGTATCCCTTATTAATATTGTTGTGCCCCTATGGTCCCCATATTGTTATTATTGTGCCCCATAGAATCCCTCTATTGTTATTTTTGTAGCTTTATATTATTATTGTTAGGTCGGTTGGGTTATATTGTGACTCCTTAGACTCCTATATATAGAAAGGAGGTTTTGTCATTTGAGTCATCCAAGAATTGCTCATTTATGTAATTAAATGAGGTTTCCTCCTCGAAGAGGCTAAATTCTAAGGCGTGGATCTCTCTTTTCTATATTTTTGTGAGGTGGTTTCATAACATTTGGTATGAGAGCTTTGGATTCTAGGGTTTCGCTGCTCTAAATAGGTCGTCGTGGCATTTTCACTATAACTTTGTTTTTTGCGACGTTTCAGAAGCTAAAAAAAACCCCATTTGAGAAGAAATAGCGCTGAATCTCGGGTCCGAATTTTAGAGATTTTTGCACTATATGTACAGAGATATGATCTGAGGAATTTGGTCTTTTTGTAGACTCCTGAATTACATTCCAAACAGGTGAGCTGGGGAAAATCGTCATAACTTTCTCTCTGAGAATCGGATTGAAATTTCATAAGAGGGTATAGAAAGGGGACGAACTATAGTTTCTTGTTTATCTTTTTTAGATCCAAAGGTCAAAACAGTGACTTGTGGCACGTCATACAAGTTCGCTCTACTGAACTAGTCTATAATCAAGTCATCTTGGGAGATTGTGCATAACTCTCCCTTGGAGAATCCAACATGGATCAGATTGGTGGCATTGGAAAGAGGACATAAAGGGCTACTATAGATCGCAATTTCAAAACTGGATGATCTGAAATTGCAGAGATACATCAGATTCAATATCAAGATTCTAGAAAGTGAAAAAAGGTGTGTAGTTGTTTTTTAAATTTTTGCATAAGATTGGTTTGAAAAATTAGTTTGAATCGGTAATTGATGCCCCGAGGAAAGGAAATGCAAACACCTAATAAGCAACCTGAAAGCTCTAGCATGACTTATGAAGAAGAGAAATAAATGCAACATGATATATCAAAATTACGAGACCAAGTGCAACAAGTGTCACTTGCACAAAAAGCAACAGAATCTAAGATGGATGGTTTAAGGAAACATGTAGAAGCTAAGATGTATGGTTTAAAGAAAGGTGTAGAAGCTAAGATGGATTTCTTAAAGAAATGCGTAGAAGCTAATATGGATGGGATGGAAGCTAAGATGAATGGCATGGACGCTAAAATTGATGGCATGGATGATAAGATGGGAGAATTGAAGATAAATATGAATAAGTTGCTACAAGAAATGGTCACTAATGGTGAAAGGGTAGTAAAGGAAACTCATGATGAGAACAAAATAAATGTTAATCATGATTCCATAGAGTCTAATGTTGGATCGAAGACACACCATATTCCAAAAATCGGTATGAGGAAGTTTGATAGCAGGGATCCCGCAACATGGATATTACAAATGGAGCAATTTTTCGATCTCAATAATGTGCAAAGCACACAAAGGGTACGTATTGAAAATTTATATTTGGAAGCAAATCAGTTTGTATGGTTGGTATCAATGGCTTTGCTGTCGTAAACAAATTATCACTTGGGAAATTTTTACGGAGGAATTGACAGCACATTATGAGGATACAAAAAGCAACACTTTTTTTAGCCAATTGATAAGTCTCAAACAAAAGGGTTCAATAATGGAGCACATTGAGGAGTTCCAAAAATTGAACATAAGGGTAAAAAATACTCCAGAGGAGCATAGGATTGATGTTTTCATAGGGACTTTAAAGGATAATATCCAACATGATGTTTGCCTTTGGGAACCTAATTCATTAGAGAGGGCATTCACGTTAGCAAGAAAAATGGAAAGAAAAATTATGGCAACCAGGAAGCATACCACTGACAACTATAAAGATGGGAGTGTTTTTGCCCCTAATCTTCCACAACCTATAAGGTTGACACCACAACAATTGGAAGAAAAAAGAGAAAAAGGGCTTTGTTACATTTGTGATAGCAAATACACTAAAGGTCATAAGTGTGCTGAGAAGAAATTATTCTACATAGATTGTGAAGAGGAAGAAAAAAAGGAGCAAGAAAGGTCAAAAGAAGAGGATATACTCCAGGAAAAAAGCCTAGATGAAGAAGAAATGAATCCAACCATATCTTGTAATGCATTGGTAGGAATTACCACTCCTCAAATCATCAAGATAGAAGGACAAATCAAGAAGAAAAGGGTAATAGTGTTGATTCATTCAGGAAGTACCCACAATTTTATTCATTGTAAGGTAGCAAAAGAATTGAATTGCTTCTTATATCCAACACGAGAGTTTCAAGTGATGGTTGCAAATGGAGGAACAATAAATTGCTCTGGAAAGTGCCATAATATAAAGTTGTCCATGGGAGAATATGTATTGACTAGCCCAATGCTTTCCATTCCAATGGGAGGTGTTGATGTTGTACTAAGAGTCCAATGGCTACAGTCCTTGGGTACAATAACTTTTAATTTTCAAGAACATTTCATGAAATTTTCTGTGGAAGGAAAGGAAGTTGAATTAAGGGGTATTACAGGGAAGCCGAGAAAAATAATCAACTCTAACGGTATGAAAAAGCTTCTAAAAAAGGAATAGAGAAGTGTAATTGTGTAATTATGTTCGCTAGATGTTTCCACATTGGAATCATCTATTTCTCCAAATCTCCAAAAGCCTTGGAAAATAATTCTAAGGTATTTGAGACTCCCAAGGGTCTTCCACCTATTCGTGATCATGATCATGCTATTCATCTGATTCTAGGAAGTGTTCCTCCAAACATCAGGGCATACAAATATCCCTATGCCCAAAAGAGTGAAATTGAACGTATGGTTGCAGAAATGATAAAGGATGGTATAATTCAACCGAGTCAAAGTTCTTTCTTTGCTCCAGTAGTATTGGTGCACAAGAAGGATGGATCATGGCGCATGTGTCCAGATTATAGGGATCTCAACAAGCTCACTATTAAAGATAAGTTTCCCACTCCTGTCATTGATGAATTACTGGATGAATTGCATGGATCAATTTACTTCACCAAGTTGGATCTTCGTTCAGGATATCATCAAATCAGAATGAAGACTGAAGTCATTCCAAAAACAGCATTTAGAATCATGAGGGTCATTATGAATTTTTGGTCATGCCTTTTGGCCTTACCAATGCACCTTCAACATTTCAAGGTTTGATGAATTCCATTTTCAAACCATTCCTTAGAAAATTTGTGTTATTATTTTTTGATGATATACTAATCTACAGCAAGTCTTGGAATGATCATGTTGAACATGTTGACAAGGTGCAACAATTATTGGAGGAGAAACAATTATATGCAAAAAGATCCAAATGTTTCTTTGGAGTACAAGAGGTGAAATATTTGGGTCATATTATATCTCATGAAGGAGTTAAGGTAGGCCCTAGCAAAATTAAAGCCATTAAGGAATGGACAATCCCCACATCCATAAAGCATCTGTGAGGATTTCTCTGGTTGACAGGGTATTATCGCAAGTTCGTTAAGAATTATGGGAGAATAGCAGCACCTCTAACAACATTATTGAAGAAAGATGCATTTTCATGGACTCCAAAAGCAACAAAGGCCTTCGAGCACCTTAAAGAGGCAATGTGCCAAGCACCGGTCTTAGCTACACCAGACTTCAGAAAAACTTTTATTGTGGAATGTGATGCTTCAGGAAATGGAATTGTTGTTGTTTTAATGCAAGATGAAAGACCCATTGCTTTCAAAATTCATCCAATGAAGGAAAAGTTTTTACACAAAGCTATTTATGAGAAGGAAATGTTGGCAATACTCCATGCACTTAAGAAATGGCGACCCTACCTAATGGGAAGACACTTCAAGGTAAAAACAGATCATGATAGCCTTAAATACTTTTTAGAACAAAGATTATCCTATGAAGAGTAACAAAAGTGGGTCACAAACATGTTGGGTTATTACTTTGAAATCATCTACAAGAAAGGGAAGCAAAATGTTGTGATAGATGCACTCTCAAGAAAGGATGGGGATGTGGAAGCATTGTTGTGCGCCATTTCTATTATCCAACCAGATTGGATAAACGAAGCAAGGGAGGAATGGAAGAATGATGAAGAAGTGTGGGCACTTATTCGAAAGTTACAACAAGACTCCAGTACGTTTGATACATTTAGCTGGAAAAATTGTTCGTTATGGTACAAAGATCCCTTATACCTCTCTAAGGATTCCCAGCTAAAACAAAGATTCTTATGGAATTGCACACTTCTCCCTTAGGAGGGCACTCAGGATTTTTAAAAACTTATCACAGGGTTAAGAAGGAATTTTTTTAGGAGGGCCTTAAATCAGATATTCAAAGGTTTGTGGCAGAATGTTTGGTTTTCCAACAAAATAAAGTTGAAACAATTAAGACACCGGGTCTATTACAACCTTTATCGATTCCAAGCCAACATTGGGAGGAGGTTTCAACAGATTTTATCATAGGTTTACCCAAGTCTAGGGGAAAGAGTGTCATTATGGTGGTAGTTGACAGACTTACCAAGTATGCACAATTTTGTGCATCATCACATCCATTTAAATCCAATACAATTTCTACTGCATTTATGGAAACAATTCAAAAGCTACATGGAAACCCAAAGATTATTGGAAGTGACAGAGATCCCATTTTCACTGGAAATTTTTGGACAGAATTATTTTCTTGTCTTGGTACTCAGTTAGCTCATAGCTCACCTTATCATCCTCAATCTGATGGGAAAAATGAGATAGTAAACAAATGATTGGAAGGATATCTTCATTGCTTTGTATCTGATAAACATACACAATGGGTCAAATGGTTGCCTCTGGCTGAATGGTGGTATAACATTTCCTTCCATGCCGCAACAGAAATGACCCCACTTATGGCACTTTATGGATATGAGACACCATCCATCACATCATATTTAAGAGAAAATTCTAAGGTTCAAGCAGTGGAACATCACATTGAACATCAACAACATGTCCTCCAACTCTTAAAGGATAACCTTGTGTTGGCACAGAATAGAATGAAACAACAGGTAGATCAACATCACAATGAAAGAAGTTTTGATGCAGGTGATTGGGTATTCCTATGGCTACAACCATATAAGCGAATGTCCCTCAAGTAAGCTAAGAAGGATAATAAATTATCACCAAAGTATTGTGGTCCATACAAGGTGTTGCAAAATATTGGTACTATGGCATACAAATTGGAGCTTCCTGCAGCTTCTCGATTGCACCCAGTTTTCCATGTTTCATGTTTAAAGAAGGTTATAGGTGATAAGCTCCCAGTTCAAAGAATATTGCCAAAACTTGACGAGGAAAAAAAAACTATATTAGAACCAGAAGCAGTCACAGAAACAAGAACTCAACAATTACGAAATCGATCAATTTTGGAGTATCTTATCAAGTGGACGAACTTATCCATTGAAGATTCCACATGGGAGGATGAGAATTTTATACAGAAGCATCCCGAACTACCAAAGCATTGACGACAACACTTTTTTGAAGGAGAGGGGCATGTTGGGTCCCTATAATACTAGTGATTACCCCATTACTATCGTAGTTGTATCCCTTTTTAATATTGTTGTGCCCCTATTGTCCCCATATTGTTATTACTGTGCCCCATAGAATCCCTCTATTCTTATTTTTATGGCTTTATATTATTATTGTTAGGTCAGATGGGTTATATTGTGACTCCTTAGACTCCTATATGTAGAAAGGAGGTTTTGTCATTTGAATCATCCAAGAATTGCTCATTTATTTAATGTAAAGGAGGTTGACCCCTCAAAGAGGCTGAATTCTAAAGCCTGGATCTCTCTTTTCTATCTTTTTGTGAGCTGGATCCATAACAGGCATAAAATATCTTCATAGACAAACCCTTTTTTAAAGTGAAAATAGATTTGATCCCCTCTGCCCTTGGTAAATCCAAAATTAAGATCTAAAATTAAGATAGATCCAAGCTAGTTTTATATCAATTTATGTAATTCAAAGTAAAGAATTATTATTTTAATGAAAATTTACTTTCAAAAATATTTGTTATTTCCTCAATTTTAAAATAAAGCCATCCTAGTTCCATCTTAACTCTAGATCTATCAAGCGACGAGAGGGATCACATCTCTTGAGGTGAAAACCTCTCTTTTGAGTGCAAAACTTGAGGAAAGGTTTGTACCTAAAGAGATTTGATCGCTCTCGGTGCTTGATAGATCCATAGTTAAGATGTATCTAGGTTGGTTTTATTCATGTGCGAACAAAGAAAATCTAAGGAACATATAATTAATTTTATCAATAATACATAAATGCATCTAATATTAATATAATCATTTTAAATATGCTAATATGTCGTAGATTAATCTGTATATTTCAATTTTAAATTTTCTTAGTTTCCTAAGTTTTTTGTGATGATAATAACTTTAATGATAAAAATTATGAAATATAAATTTTGAATGTAAAGGGACAATGTAATACTGTTGAATGATATAAAATGTGAATAATAAGAATATAGTCATTTACAAATAGTCTTCATTGTGGTTAATCTAAAAATATTTTCTTATATTATTCTTATTGTCACCCTTTTTACTTTTGTCATCTTTTCATATTTATTGTCATATTTTCATATCGATTATACGAAAAGGATAGGTTAAACCATAAACCATTTAAATCTTTAGCTCAATATATTGTAGTAATCATCATTCCTTGTCTCTCCTTCTCTCTAATATTAATAGGTTGAATTACTATAACACAAAAATAAATGCACAATGTTAATCCAATCACTTTAAAATTATTGTACCATCATACATCCAATTACATCAAAACAAAAATCAACATTTACACTGAAATTAATGAATCTAATGCAAGAAATTAAATAAGATTAGAAAACAACATTTACACTAAAATCACTGCATCTAATGAAAGCAATAAAATAAGATTAGAAATCAACATTTACACTCAATCAATTCATCTAATGCACATAAGAAAATTGGATTATAAGCCAACATCTACACTAAAATTAATGCACCTAGTGCAAGTAAGAAAATAGGAGTATAAGGCAACATCTACACTGAAATTGATCCATCTAGTGCAAGCAATAAAAAAGGATTAGAAATCCATCTACATTGAAATCGATGCATTTATTGCAAGCAATCAAATAATATTAGAAATCACCATCTACATTCAAATCAATGCATCTGGTGCAAGAAATCAAACATTATTAGAAATCAACATCTACATTGAAATCAATGCGTCTAATGCAAGCAATCAAATAGGAACAGAAATCACCATCTACATTAAAATTAATGCATTTGGATCAAGAAATCAAATAGGATTAGAAATCATCTAGATTTAAATTAATGCATCTAGTGAAAGCAATCAAATATCATTAGAAATCAACATCTACACTAAAATCAATGCATCTAGTGCAAGAAATCAAATTGGATTAAAATCACCGTCTACACTGAAATCAATGTATCTAGTGCAAGAAATATTCTTCCCTCTCCCCGCTTGCCCCATATATACCTATATATTCATCCATCTCTCCTTATTTTCTACTCTATCTCAACCCCCTAAACACACATGCTATTTCACTTCATATCTATCGATCACTTTTTCCCTCCCTCCCTCTCTCCATCTCTCTCTTCTTTCCTCGCTTCACTTTCCATCTATATCTCTATCTCCATTTGCCTATCTATTTCACTACCAAAACATACACTCTATTTATTCAATCTATCTACCCATCCCTCCCTCCTCCTCTCCCTCTCTCTATCTCTCTTCCCTACTTCTTTCCTCTCTCCCTCTCTCTCCATCCTCTTTATCACTCCCTCTCTCTCTCTCTCCACCTTTCTCTCTATATTTATTTCTTGCTACCTCTCTCTCTCCCTCCCCCTCCAACTCCATCTTTATTTCCCTCCCTCACTCCACTCTCTAACAACCTCTATCTCTTCCTTCATCTCTTTCTCTTTGTCTCCCTCTCTTACTCTAGCCTTCAACTCTGTTATTATATCCCTATGTCTCTCCTTCTCTACCCCATTCTCTCCATCTCTCCTTCTTTATCTTTATCTCAACCGAAAACATACACACTCTCTCTCCATCTCTCCATTGTTGCTCTCTCTCTCCCTCCACTTCTCACTCTCTATGAATTTATTCTTCCATCCATCTCTCCCCCTCCAGCTCCATCTCCCTACACATCCCTCTCTCCTCCTCTCTCCCTCCCTCTCTCTAAAATATTCTCTCTTGTACTTTCTCTTTCTCCCTTTCTCTCCTACTTCCCTCTCTCCTCCCCCATCACTCTTTATGTCTCTCTATTTTCCCTCTAATCCTCTCTCTTACCGCATCATTGTCCTTCTCTCTCTCAAGTAGTATCTCTCATTCTTCCTCCCTCTCACTCTATCTATCTCTCTCTACCCTCTCTCTCTCTCTCTCTCTCTCTCTCTCTCTCTCTCTCTCTCTATACCTATGTTACTATATCCCTCCCTCTCTCCTGATTTCTGCTTCTCCCCCCTCTTCTCTATATCTCTCCTTATTTATCTCTTTATCTCACCCCTAAACATACATGCTTGCTCTCCATCTCTCCCTTGTTAGTCCATCTCTCTCTCCACTACTCACTCTCCATGCCTTTCTTCTTTCCTCCCTCTCTCTCCCTCCAACTCCATATCTCTATCCCTCCCTCTCTCCTACTCTCTCTCATCCTTCCTCTCTCGCCCTTTCTCTCCTACATTTATCTCTCTTCCCTCATATCTCTCTCTCTCTCTATTGCCTCAAATCCTCTCACTCTCTCCCTCCCACTCTCCTCTCTCTTTCCCCTCCATATTTGTGTCTCCCTCTCCCTCTTTTACCCTTCTCTACCTCTCTCTCTTTTTATTCCTACTATCCCCTCTCCTTTAGTTTATCTCCACCTCTCCCTTGTCGCTCCCCCTATCTCTCCACCTCTATAACTTTATGTATTTGTTCTTACCTCCCATATATATAGAGCTAATATATATCATGATATATTAATATATATTATAATATAACAAATTGAATATTGGATTGAAACAAAGTTATAATATTTAATACTATCAATATTATGATATATTAATATGAATATTAGATTTAATAATTATAATACTAATAATAATATTTTAATATTAATGTTATGGTTAATAATATTTTTTGCATGGTATTAATAAAATTTGGCCCATGGTATTTTTCCCATAGGCTTCACCTAAAAAAAACCTATTTTTTGAGTGTTAGTAAGTGTAAACAGGTTTATGGAGAAAATATAAAAGGAGCTTTCATTTATTTACCATACCTCTTGTTTATTTATATTTATATTTATTTATCATATTTCTTTTATTTACAATGGTATTTGGCCCATAGGCTTGGTATATAATTAGACATTGATTTGTGATCTTTTTTTGCTAAAGAAAGAGTGGTTCCTTCTATTTCATTAAATCGAGAAAAATATACAAAATTTACATAAACCCTGTACTCCAAGAGGAGACTGGGAACAAAGGGCATGATGCCAAAGAAAAGCATCATTCCACTGCAAACAGTAACAACAATCGAAGCAAACTTTAGGAGGAACCGTTCCCCCCAATGGCATGATCAACGACAAAAAACCAACCCCGAAGTCCATGCGAAAAGTCCGTCAATACATGGGGCCCCACAAAAAAGGTACCAACAGATCTGACGGAATGCATCACCCCACGAAATTGGACGATGCTCCAAAGTATCGCATCACCTTGAACTGCGAAACTTACCTCACGATGAAGGGTGGTTTCCATTCCCTGCGATGGCCACGTGTCGGAAGCCTAAAGGTATCGCTCCCAATAAGACTAAAACCACTTTTAACATAAAAGTGGTGTGATCACAAACAAAACGGCCAACGTGACCAATACCATGGACCCCACCAAACTACACAAAGGATCCTGAGCATTGATTAACCAGGCAAGGTCGGACGACTAAGCAGAGAATCGCACGCCCGAGGTCATCAACCTTTACGGTGCGGGGAAAGTAGATTTGGGACCGGTCCCTCCTCCACGTGGCAAGTTTTTTGTGGCATCGCTGCCAAAGATCCAAAACCAATTTGAATATAAAAGTGGTTTTATCACAAACAAAATCGCCAACCTGACCAATACCATGGGCCCCACCAAACTACATAATAGATCCTGAACAATGATTAACCAGGCCTAATCGGACAGCTGAGCAGAGAATCGCATGCCCAAGGTCATCGACCTTTAGGGCAAGGGGAAAGTGGATTTGGGATTAGGTCCTCCTCCATGTGACAAGCTTTCCGTGGCAGCGCTACAAAAGATACAAAACCACGGTTGACATGAAAGAGGTGCAATGGCTACAAAACTGCGCAGAGGTGGTTTTTGACTTCTGTCCTTGAAAAATTAAGATGACGCAAAAATTTCTATTGCTCCTTACTTCTGTTTGGGAATCTCTGACTCCCGACACTAAGAAGAGACCTAATCATGGTCCACTTTACCTCTTGCCTTGTCTTACCTTTCATTATGCACCTCTTAATCCCACTTGGTGTAGTCCTCTGACCATTGACCATTACTAATTGAGTTCAGTCATTTTACCTCTGTATTCCACTTTATCCTCCTCTGCTTGGTTGTGGCAGAGGATCTTCATATTACTCTACACCATTGTATTCCATCTTCTTGAGATTGCATTGTCCTTACTGTTGACACCTTGATTGGCAAGAATATCCGCCAATTTTTTGGCCTTTCTCCGCACATGAATATATCTGAGAGTACAAAGTTCTTGTAGATGCACTTGGATTCTCCGAAGGAATCTCGTTAACCTCCAATATTTTGTGACCTTTTCCGGCTCTTTTCCATTACTGATTCTCTTAGCTGCATTTATGACTAACACAGAATCTGCTTCTATTATGACATTTTGGCAATTACTGTGTATCAAAAATTCTAAGCTTTGTTACAAAGCCATTAGCTCTGCCATGTTGTTGGTGGCTTTTCCTAAGTGACCATGGAAGAGGGAGATAATCCTACCTGTGTCGTCCCTTAGAACTCCTCCAAAACTAGCATCCCCCAGGTTGCCTTTAGAAGCACCATCAATGTTGTACTTTAAGAAACCTTCAGGGGGGGATGCCAGAAATCCTCCACCTTTTCTCTCATGCTTACTTTACTATCTAGACCTTGAGGAATAAGCCCCTACATGTCTAACAGCTGGAGGATTCTCATTTCTACAACAGAGGGAGGGTTTTTAGGGAGATTCCTAACCGTGGTGCTCACTGTCTCCTTTAGTTGTTTTACGATCAGTTCCACCAGGCTAAGAGAAATAGACTTTACCTCTTTGAATATTCTTTTGTTCCTTTCCTTCCACACATTCTAAATAATGAAAGAGGGCAGAAGATTCCAGGCAGAGTTGAGAATTTCATTTTCTGATAAATTATTTCTCTAGTTGTTTAGAGTGTTGGCAATACTTTCTTTGTCTCTATCCGACTATCTAAAGATTTTTGTAAAAAATTCCCATATCTTATCAGTGAAACTACATCTGTTGAGAAGGTGCTATATAGTCTCCTCTTGGGTCTCAAAGAGTTGACACCTAGAGGGTCCCAACGTGCCGCTTTTTTTAAGGTTGTCCCATGTTAAAATTTTCCTGTGGTGAACTAACCACATAAAAATTTTGATTTTCATCCAACCTTTGTGCTTCCAAAGCTTCTGCCAATTTTTATTAGGATCTTGGGGTTCCAGATCAAGGAGAAAACTCTTAGATTCCTTGATATCAAAGCTGCCCTCTTTTTTGTTACCCCATCTCAGTTGGTCCTACCCTTCCATGACTAAAATGGTTCTCTAGTCCAGCAGTTTCTTGAGGGACTCTACTTTACTGTTGAGGGTCCTGTCCCGTCCATCGTCTATTTTTTTCTAGATTCTCCATTTTCCAACATTCTATGGATTCTCCCAAAAGTCTTTCACCTTTACTAAACATTGGTTGTTAGTCTCATTCTTGAGTCCTAAAATTTCTTCCTTCAAAAGATTAGGTTCTTGTTGCCATTTTCCCTCCCAGAAAAGTTCCAGATCACCCTCTCTGATTTCCCAGAAACTATGATTTTTAACTACTTCTCTATTCTCCCAGGCCTTGTTCCATATGGGGAGCCTTTCACGATTGCAGTCATATGAATGATTTCAGAATCCAGCCAGGCATTGGCATATTTTTCCTTCCAGATGCTTTCCCATTGAGCTTTAGGATCCTTAACCCACCTCCACCAAAGCTTGGCTCCAAGAGCCTTGGTGAGAATCTCAGGATTGTCCAAGGCCAGGCCTCCTTGGTTCCTAGGTTTGCAGATTTTTTCCAGGGGAGACTAGAGCCCATTTTTCCCTGTTTCCTCTTTGCCCCAAAGAAAATCTCGTTGAATATTCCAAAATTGTTGTAAGACTCCTATTGGAGCTAGGAGGGCTGATAACATAAAGATTGGAATATCTTGGAGAACTGCTTTAGTAAGAACCAATCTACCAGCTAAATTTAAAGATCTACTTGTCCATTTCCTAACTTTGTTTTGCATTTTTGTTACTAGAGGATCCCATATACTTTTGTGTCGGGGTTTAGAAATAAGATGAACTCCCAAATACTTAGAAGGAAGGGATTCTCTTTGAAAGCCTAAAATTCTGGAGACATTTCTCTGGATGGAAATGTGAGTGTTAAAGAAAAGGAATTTTGATTTGGAAAGTTTTACTTCCATACGTGTGGCCTTCGCAAAGTCATTCAAAATTTGTTTGTAAGAAAGTGCTTCTTTAATTATGGGAATGCCCTGTAACATGGCATCATCTACAAATTGTTGGTGAGTCAGGACTTTCCCATTCTCCAAAAGTTGGAGTCCTTGAATTTTTCCCATTTCTCTTGCATGCTTGATGGACTGCCCCAGCCCTTCGATCATGAAGATGTAGAGAAAAGGAGAAAGCGGATCTCTTTGTCTAAGACCTCTGGAAGGGAGAAAAAGCTTAGAAGGAGAGCCATTCACTAAAATTGAAAAGTTGGAAGTGGTCACAAGGGCCATAACCCATCTGACCCAAAAATGATCAAAACCAAACACTGTGAGCACTTTTTTGATGTACATCCAATTTACTTTATCATATGCTTTGGCTATGTTCAGTTGCATGATCATTCCCGCTGTCTTGTTGCAAGTTAATGAGTGAATCACATCATGAGCTTGAATTATATTGTCAATAATTTGTCTTCCTCCCATGTACCCTATTTTTTCCCCAGAGATGAGTGTGGGCAGCACTGGTTTAAGTCTGTTAACCACAACCTTGGATATTATCTTGTAGACAACATTACATAAGGTGATGGGCCTGTATCTCTCTAGAGTTTGAGCATTATCATGTTTTGGAATGAGGGCAATAAAAGAAGTATTGAGAGCTTTCAAAATGGTCTTATTCCGCCTAGAGTCTTCAACAATATCGATGATATCCCTTTTAACAATATTCCAATAGGCTTTGAAGAAATCCACATTGAATCCATCTGGATCTGGTGCCTTGCCATTTTGCATTTCCTTGAGGGCGTCACTAATCTCATATTCCGTCACAGGTGTGTTGAGATTACAATTATCCTCTCTGGATACCAGTTAATGAATATGTTTAATTAAGTTCTTAATGAATGGTTCTCTTTCTGATAAGTTTTCTTTGGAAATGTCTTGAAAATTCTTTACTAACATTGCATCTATCTACTCATGGGTTTGAAGAATTCATCCATTATCGTCCTTGATCGAAGAGATTCCGTTGTGAGCTTTGTTTGCAATGGTGGGTCTGTGGAAAAATTTAGTATTTCGTTCTCCTTATTTTAGCCATTGAACCTTGGATTTTTGTTTCCAAAAAAATTCTTCTTGTTTACACAGCATTTCCCATTCTTGGTCATATTTCTCTGCTTGATCATTTTTGTCTTTATCAAAGCCATTCTTGATCAGAGCTTGGTTGAGCTCTAGGATTTTGTTTTCCACTATTTTTTTACTAGTGAAAATATTGCCAAATTCCTTCTGCTTCCATTCCTTTAGCTTCTACTTGATGTGCTTTAATCTCTTATGTAGAATGTACATGGATGAGCCCGGAATCTACAGGTTCTCAGCCCACCAGTTTCAAATGTTGTTGATTAAATCTAGATGTGAAAGCCAAATATTTTCAAATCTAAACAGTTTGTTTCTTGGGGTGCCAATGCCCTTGATCTCCATTTGAATCGGCCAGTGATCTGAGCCTCCATAAGGAAGAATATTAGCTATTATTTCCTTGTCAAGAAGCATGAGCTCTTCAGAGATCATGAATCGGTCCAGCTTAGAAGCTACCTGGGAATCCCCTCCTCTTTTGTTGTTCCAAGTGCAAAGACCATCATTTGTTTCAATATATACCAGTTTCATGTTTTCTGAAAAAACATTCAAAAGATGAGGAATCCATATTTAGTGCTCTTGTGCCCCCTTTTTTCTCTGAGAGAGATCTTATCATGTTTAAATCTCCTCCTGTCACCCACGGTAGCCCTGTAAATCTATTTCGAAGGTCCACTAAGGATTCCATAAACTTTATTTTGTCATCTAACTTTTGAAGACCATAAATATTTGTTACAAGATAGGTGTCCTTGTCTCCTACTGGCTATATAACCACAGATAAATAATTCCTAGATGCCTCCGCATCAATAATACCTATTTTTGGGGATTTTAAAGGATGAGGATACCCCCTGCTGTATTTTCTGCTTTGACTTCTATAAACTCATATCTGCTGAGCCACTTACAATGAAGTTCTCTTATCCGTAGCTACCTGTTTCATTCTATTATTCTTCATTCTCTGTTTTCTTTTGCTTCCTAGGCCTCTGATGTTCCAAGTTGTAAACTTCATAATTACTGATTGGAAAAGGAGTAATTGGATAGGTATTTCATCTTACCTGAGTCTATGATGAGCTTGCCACATTCCATTAATAGCTCATTTTTCTTTTTCCTGCCCCTTTTACCCCGGGTTTTTTTGGAGCCAAAACTGGAGTTTATTTTATTGCTTTCATTCCCTACTTTCTTTATTTTTCCATGGAATTATCTTCTTCCAAGCCTTTTGTCTGAGTTTTCCATAAGAATAACTGCTCTATTCGCTTGCATTCTTCTTGTGGTAGAGATTCTACTCCACCTGTTGTTCCCTTATTCAAGAACCCTTCTAGATCTATGTTTTCTCGATTGGGAATCTCTTGTAACTCATTGTATTCCATTTCCATCTCACTTTGGGTCATTTCCTAATCCATATCGATCTCTGATTCACTCATCGTGATCCTATTATGTATTTCCTTTTCTTATTCCTGATCTTGTTCTTCTTCCTTTTCCTGCTTGTCATCTCCATCCTTCATAACTTGATTTTCGACTGCTGCATCCTTCTCCTCTTCAAGAACATGGAACTAATTTGGCCTCCGTTTTTGGTCTCCACTTTGGTGATGTTTTGGCCCTTTTTTGTTGTTTTTTCCCTTGTGAGCAACTTTCTGAAAGCCATCTTTCTCTTTCATTGTGTTAGGTTTACTTTTGTTCTTAGCCCTACTAATAGGATAGTCTTGAAGAAGATGCCCGTGTTCATGACATTTTCGACATCTAAAAGGAATGTGCTCATAGTCAACCATTTGCACCCATTCCTCATCATATACCTCTAATATGACCTTGTCCATAAGTGCTCCAAATAGGTCCATATCTACACAAATTCTGGCGAAGGAGGTATATTTTCCCCTTCTTGTGGCTTCAAAAGTTTTGACATACCTTCCTAATTTATTTCCTATGGCTGTAAGTGATTCTATTTTCCAATAATCTAGAGGTAGCGAGTAGAGTCTTACCCATACCGGGACTAAGATAAAGGTTTCCCACTCCAGCACGAAGTTCATCATCCACGGCCACATGTAGAGCCCTGCTGCTACATAGAAGTAGGGCCCTCCTTCAAACAATTTGTCTTTGTCCTCTACATTCACGAACACCAATGTAAAAAAACCCTTGGATCCTAGATGAAGACCAATTCCTCCTTTGGGTTTCTAGTGGTATCTGATCCAAGTTTGTAAAGTGTTTTCAGTGGGTCACAGTCCCATGAATTTGCATATGATTGTATAAGTCTACATGTGCTCCCTGTGGTCCTACATCTCATGGTTATTTAATATTACTCTGGGAGTGACTTCAGCTTTGTGCTTGCATGGGCCCTGATGCTTCCTTTCTTTTGTTCCCTATTTTTTGACATTTTCCTCTTTATCCTTTGTGCCATCATTCTCCTTCTCCTTGTTGCTTTCTGTCTCGTTTCCCCCCCTTTTGCCCCCTTCCATCCTGTTTCCTTTGCCTGAAACTAGAGTTTCCTTGCTCTTGTTAGCCACTACCTCACAGTAGGACGGAGTGGAGCTCCCTCCTCTACACCTATCCATGGAGAAAAGCCTACTCAGAAGCCCTTAAACCTGGTTCGCCGTTCTGCCACTCTTCTGTTGATGACCAATTTCCAACCTTGATTTCTGATCTTATTTGATATGTTTTTTTTTATTTACCATACATATATATATACCTCTTTTATAGTTATTCATTTATCACACCTCTTTTATAAATATGGTAATTGGCCCATGATATTAATAATTATGTCTCCCCAAGGATCCACGTAAATAAAACCTGTTTTTTGAGTTATCATAAATATAAAGAGGTTAATGAAGTAAAGATAAAAAGAGGTTTTATCTATTTACCATACCTCTAGTCTATTTAAAAAAATTATTTACCATACTTTGTAGTAAATATATAAAAAAAAGTCTTATTTATTTACCATACTTTTGGTTTATTTATATTTTTTTTTATTTACCATAGCTCTTTTTTTCACTATTCACAAAGATCTTTATATTTTAAATTTATGTTTTGTTTATATTAATAATAATTAGGTTAATTTTTAAATAGGGCTAGCATTAGATTAACAATGTTAAATGTTAAATATTACATTTACATTTATGTTTACATGCTTACGTTTTGACAGGAGATCTACCCCATGGGTGCAATAATTATTTTATTTTTAATCTAAAATTACAAATAACTTTGAAAAATACATATAAATAGCCAAAAAAAAAATTATATTAATTAAAATGAAATAAATTTCAATTAACTGAAAGTTAAAATAATATTATTTGAATGAAAAGTTGCTTTCTATTTTCAAAGAGATTAAATAGATTTGTAATTATTTTATTTAAACTTTGAATTACAAATAATTTAATAATGTAAAGTGCCCGTAAATTTGGGATTTTGGGTGATTTTTCCCTAAACCGTAGGGGTTATGGATTGTCTTGCCTTTATAATTGGCAATGTAAAGGCATTGTTTTACATCTCGCACTGTTTCTACGAAGGTAACACCTATCCAAATATCTCAAAAGATAAAACTGATCCAGCTCGTGTAGCTATATTTTCAGTGTATCTATGTGTTTGGTGCCCCTGAAAACCAATATCTCAACCATCAGAGTTATTTATTCTATTGGCATTGAACTAGCGACAACTAGTTTGGAACTAGAGAAAGAGAGATGCAGTGCACTACTGAAACCTGGTAAAAAACTAATACGATTTTAGATTTGAAGTTCCTTATAATGGAGACATGTTGGGTGCTTCAGATGTTGGTTCCATGTTTGGCAGTTCCAACCATTGCCAACAGATCCACTGCTGATGGATCAATGGATGTCGAGGCTTCTTTGAAAGTAGGTCTTTGACAATGTTGAGGAAACCTTCAGTTCTGATGCTTGATTACTCTCACATTGTTGTTGAGCTAAATCAAATATTCAACTTGCATAATGATTGATCCAATCGCTACGCACCATGGTAAAGGTCAACCATATTTCTTCTTGCCAATCTAGATATTGTGCTAGATCTGGTGAGAAACTCTTAACAAAGTGTGAAAAAGAATTTCGTAATTAAGTTTAGGTTTTCTAGAGTATTTCCATATTAATTTTTTTTATTAGATTATGTTTTTCATCTATATCTCTATATCTGGAAGATGATAGTGGATGGTTCCAAACTTAGATTTGTCAATTTTTAATTATTTAAATCATGTTTATTTGATTTTTTTCGAGCTTATCTACCTTATTTATTTCTCTTGGGAGATCAGATCTTCCATATATGTCTTCAAAACTTCGACCCAAAAAACCATTATCCTTTTTCTCTTACATGTGTTATTTTTTTTTGGTTGATTTCAAACTGCAGATATCGATAGACATGGTTGCAAACACAACTTTAGCAACGATGTCCAAACTCATAGGAAAGCATGGCTTAAAGGTTTATCAGGTTAGTTCTTCAGTGGTAAATCACATAACAATTCAAGAATTTTTAAAAATAATATTTGAACATTTTAAATGTAATCCCTACATTGATCGCAAAGGAAACCTAGTAAAATTGTTGAAGCAATTGACCTGTGTTAATACTATGAAGAATTATGGTCAGGCTCTAGACACAATGGTTAGTTCACCAAACAACGTAGGTGCTAACGATACTCTATGTTTCTTACTCAAAATTTTGATGGATATAAGTGGAATTTGAAAAGTTAAAAATTTACTCATATAAATTTTGCTTTTACTTTGCATATAATTTCTGCATATAATATTGGTTTGAGTATATTCGTTATTTAATCTAAAGAATTACTGATTTACCATAATTATAGAAAAAAATACATAAAATGAATCATTGCAAACTGATTCATATTGTAGATAGTGGGGTTATCAAGATCGTCTACAAAATATATGTTACAACAATTGAAGCATCTGGAAAATATCTACAAGCCATATGCATTCTATGAAGGAAGGTAAATTATGTGCAATGGGGATGAAATACAAATCTATTGGTGTTGTATTGTTTTAAACATTTTTATGGGTAATCAAACAACATACATTACTAATTTTTTTAATATATTTGTGCAGATTCGATACAATTCTAAAAAATTGTTTCAAGAGCTCTTTGAAGATGAATGAGACAACTTCGGATTTGATGTTAAGATTAGAGTGCAAAAATTACATCAGAAATATTCATATTCCCTGGTGAATATATCTTAAATGGGTGAATATGTATCAGTCGATCACAATGGTTGCAATGGCCATGAAGACATCATTTTTCACTTCACTGGGTTCACTATTTTTGGGAGAGTGATGGGGGCTGTTGGAGCAGAAAGTTGTCCAGATATAAATGGAGGTCGCGTCAATGTGAATTTTGAACTAATTTCCACCAGCAATGATCTCATTAAATATGTGTTTACATCATAGGGAGGTAGTTACACATTTATAAATATTACTCCAAGGAAATATAGGTTGGTTTCTTCCCATCATAAATACATAAACTTCATCAATCCTCAAGCAATATACAAATATAAGGTCATATCAAATCCCACTACATTTTTTTCAAAAAGGAAAGGCCATGCTATTTTTCTCTCTTTGCCTATGTTTGGTACATAAAATAAGTTTGGATATTCCTTAAGGATGAGTGTCCAGAGGACAGAGTAGGCCTCCATGAAATCAAATGTGAAGAAGTGGAAAGAGTGAGCTTTGTGAGCCAATTATTAAATAGAGGAAGAAGATACAAGGTCATACCTAATGTCGATCCTAGCTAGGATGGCGCTACACATGAGGTACAATGATTGAGGTTTATAGAGTATATTTTATATAATATTCTCTTTCAAATATGTGATTCTCATGTTCTCTTAACAACTGTCCAAAGAGGCTCTCGAGAGATGGAGTTGGGCTTTGGAAATCTGGTACTATATGACATATTTTATGTCCCAAGTAATGATATGGATGGCTTATTTTTTTCTCTGGGTAATTGTATTTTAGGTGTTCATGTATACCTTTATTCAAATGACGTCCATGAGGTGAAGTTCCCTAAAAGAAGCTCCTTGGCCAAATCAAGTGCTTTGTCATGCAATATCTGATGCATATGGGAAATTTGATTTTAATTTTATTGAATGTGGAAAATAAAGGTTGTTTCCATTATACAAAGGTGAAAATACAATATTTTATGTTTCACTTCCATCTATAGAGGTTCTTATTGAGCACACTCATGTTAATAAATCTCAACCATTTCAGGTCACAAGTTTCTTAGTTGGAGGACTTGTGGTGACTTCTGAAGGAGTGTGTTTTGATGGTGTTAAGATATTATTTGATGGATGATAAAGACCTACAATAGATGTCTAGGGACATTACAATCTTGATCATGCAACATAAACACGCTAAAAAATCAAGGCTGAGAAGGATCACTTTGAGTTTAGCAGTTTGGATAATTTTATGGTTGTGCCAAACATGGCTTCAATCCCAAAGATAGAAGCAACACATTATAATATTTGTGGTTTCCTAAAATTAGTGACAAATGGCTATTATGGCAAGAAACAAGTTGGCCTAACACATGGTCCAGACAATGTTAAGCCTCAACTAAAGAGGATTGATGATATGGGAAACATTTTCTTCGAGGTTCGACCATGTTAATATCAAATATCCCCACTAACCACAACAATAGAACTTGATTCTGGTCTTCAATTTTCACGATCACATATTGATGTGACAGTAACTAGACCAATGTTTGGCATTGAATTTATAAAGGCCCTTGTTGGTATTTGTGGATAGGTGATATGCAAGCAAGGATGTGACTCCTCAGTTCCTATATCACTTGCTTCTCTGGTTGTTGAGCTCTAGCTTAAGAGAAGCTTAACTCTTTAAGTTTAACAAATGAGAGTAATGACTTCATATTTGAGAAAGTCCTGCTTGGTGCATTACATCTTGAGGTAAAACATGGACCTTCATCTAATTTGTTAGATTAGGATGATGACTGGTGTTGGGAGGGAAAGATTATTGATGTCAATGTTGGTGTTTCTGATCATTCAGAGATAGTGTTTATTAGAAAAGGCTATTTGTTGCAGATTATGTCTACTCATCCTGTGGCTTATTACATTGTACAACCAAACAAAGAATCATTGAATTAATTGATTGATAAAGGATGGTAGCAAATATGCTTAGAAGCTTCTCGTGTGCACATGCTTCATTTCTCGAACTCGTGCATTTTATTTGGAATGTCTTCATTAGAATTCGATATATTGAACCATAAGCCTATATATTTGACTGATGAAAAATATCTATTGAGTGGTGAAATAGATGTTGATTCAAGTTCTTATCCCAAAGAAAATGAGTTGTCGTGAAGCATTATTGTAGACATATGGCAAAAGGAGGGTGCATTTATAGATATGATCAATGATGTCAAACTTGTTTCAAGAGCTAATGGACCAAGCAACATTGTTGTATATAAGTGCACTCACTCATCCACTCTTGAAGATGAAATGGTCATTATTCTGAGAGATAAAAGGAATGCTAGTGAGAAAAATAGTTTTGAAAAGGTCTTGTTTTATCCAACGAGTCAGCACATTATTGTTAAAACTGATGGGTGCCAACCTAATATTCCTTCTTTTTTGGGGTGTCTAGGAAAGTACATTAAGGGTCAGTGCTACAAGCAATCCCAAGTGTTGACATTAAAATAGTTGCTCAAAATGAAAAAAACAATGGTCTTCTGAAAAAGGGTGACTTGGTTCTTCAAATTTTGACAGGATCAAATGGTCTATTTTTGGGTGGTCCTTTTTATGATGATACTGAGTACTATGTTGAAGCCTCTAAGGGATGTCGTTCAAAAGCACTTGCATAGGACCCCTTTTGAAGCTTAGCTCTATGCTCATCCAAGTTGATCAGACTCCCCACTCGACTAGCCAAACCATAAAGGATATTTGATCGTCAATATTCTACTTTCTGTGCACTCCCTGCATTTGTGGTTCTCAGTAGAGGGATCACTGAATTTTCATCAAACATCCGCTAGATATGGACAAAATCTCTTATATCGAATTGCTTCAGACTAAAACCATGTAAGTCTGGATTTTACTATTACTCTCAACACTTTACAATGAAACTGGTGTAAATGCAGGTTGTATGTGGATAAAATATAAACCACTGTAAACATGGGTTGTCTTTTATGTGTATGTAGGGGCTTACATGATAAAATATTTGAGAGTGAATGGGATACTATTTCAAGAGCTTTCATGCTCTATCTTGAGACTCAATATGCAACGTGGAAGTAACTTGACCGTATTGGAAATGGACTCACATCTCGATAATGCATACAATTTCTTTGTGGAAATATTGATTGAGATGATGGAAAGCTTTAAATCATTAAAGGAGCTAGTCATATGTGTTGTGCCTTTGCTTAAAGAAATATGTGTCTTCTCAATTTTTTATTCAAAAGGCTTCCTAATATCCAATGTTTGTTAATGGGTGACAAGTTTATCTTCATAAAAACAAGATTTTTTCATTTCTTTTACATGTGAAATGAACAACATGTTTCAATGTTTAAGAATGTTTTCATTTGATACTTAGTTGTCAGGTATAGCATAAAAATAAAATTATACAAAGCATATATTGATGTAGCTTAGGTTGACTATTATGTTCTGGTTCATTATTATGTCCATTTTGTAGATTCGGTATATCTAATAGATATGAAACAAACTAAGTAATGACTTTGTTTCATATATATTCCTGAATGAAAATCTACATTACCTAAACTTAAAAAGTTAACCTGAATTAAAAATGTTAAGATGTGAAAAGACCATAAAATTCTTCCATGGTTTTTTTCCATGATGTCCATAATGATTATTTATGTCTTTTACCTCGTAAATGAGTCTAGAGTTGGCTTATTCTGGTTTTGAAATGCAATGCAGGAACTTTCAAAATATCCCATACCTCGATGTCTAAGATCCCCACTCTCTCATCTCCGTATATACAAGTTTATGTAGACATAACTGAATTTCATGATAGGGATATCAGCGTATTAGGTTACTTTCTTCAGAGCATCCTTGCTCTAGAGATGATAGATCTCTGTTTAATTGATGGCATGAATTATGACGATCCAAGATAGGTAGTGTTTTTGGAGGAAGTGATGTATTTGAATAGAGTTTCAAAGAAAACACGGATATTTGTATGAGAATCTTATTTTTAAATACATGCTCCAAATTCTTTAAACTGTTGATCAGTAAAAAGGCTTTCGGGCTTCATTTTCCTTTTTTTTTTCTTTATGGAAGGGTATGACCAATGTAGGTTGTATGTGGATACGAGGATGAATTATGCTGTGGAAACGAGGATGTGGATACCAGTGGATTGACCTGCTCAGTCTTGGGAAACATCGAGTATGGAAGTAGATGGAAGTCTCATGGAGTGGGTATGTGACATTTTGCCCCATTTTCATTTTGTTTATCATTCGTTGTTTGCCCTGGTTCTAATAGTCAGTTTTAGTTATTTATCTTTTTTTCATTTATATCATTAACATTCCATGCTTCCCAGGCAAGGTAACATCTTCAGTTGCTTTAGATGAGAAACCTGTAGGATTAGGATGTTCCCAATGAGTTTTGAACATTTTTCCAATATGTCTTGTCGATTTCGGATTGTCATTGCGGGTTACCGCTTTAATTGTTATCCGGTTTGAAATTTGATTGACAACGAAATTCCATGCTTTTATAAATTATTTGTATGTTAATTTCTAGAAGTATTTAAGGAATTTTTCTTTAGTAGCCACACTTCAAATAATGGATTTCACACTACTAGGCTTAAGATTTGGGTTATGTATTTGGTTAAAATTTCCCAAGATTTATATCATATCTCAGCCTTTTGAAATTAATGCATTCATTCCATTCAGATGTAACACATCACGACAAGGATGAAGCCTATTAAGCTCACCAACTCTGTTACTATGCTTTGTGAATCATAATTCAAATGGACTCTGAATTTGGTTCTTTTCCTTGACTAAATAGTATTAATAAAAATCCTCTCATTCAAACTCAACCCCAAGTTATTGACATGTGAATAACATTGGCTTGGCAACAAGTTTAACACCCAAGTCCTTGCAATTCAGACAAGACTGTCCATTTAAAAAAAAAATTGATCATATCCTTAAATTATTAGCCCTTGGACTCCTTCATTAAAGAAAAGATCATTCTATGATCTTCATAATTGGTCTATCAAAATGTGGATGGGGTGAAACATGACTTAAGGAGTAGAGAAACAAATTTTCCTTGACATTTCCTACAACTGTTTTGAACTTTTGGGGGCACATCACGTGATACTACCATCACGATGCCAACATTTTTTGGTAAAGTTCCACTACAAGAGGCATCCATTGATTCATGTTCCACAACCCGTGACTGTAAAGATGATTCTACTTGAACATTTTTCCTAGATGATGATAATGATATATAGTCCTTATCATCCTAAAGTATGGATTTTCTTTCTTCACCTGTGCTCCA
This sequence comes from Pinus tabuliformis, assembly GCA_031772625.1. Taxonomy (NCBI): domain Eukaryota; kingdom Viridiplantae; phylum Streptophyta; class Pinopsida; order Pinales; family Pinaceae; genus Pinus; species Pinus tabuliformis. The sequence continues at coordinate 1,282,203,792 of CM062817.1, read as the reverse complement.
CCTTCCCCCTCCCAATTTTATATAAGCATCGATTTCTCTTGCATGCTTCCCTCTTTTTCTGGGAAAATTAGTGTCTTTTCGATCTTCTAGTCCCACTAGGATTGGTATCTATCCTAGAAACAAACAATCAAAGCAATTTGTGATTTCCTCTATGTATGATAGATAAGAGAGAAGCAAAGGGACCAACCTAGATCTTCCACTTGACTCCTTGCTTGATTTCTCTCCCCCCCTTGATAGAGCTTGCACGTCTTCTCCTAATTATCCCACTCAGTGAATACCTGTAGAGACAGAGTGACAAAACACCATCAAAGCATCTTGATCTATTATATCATAAGCAATGCAGAATCAGAAATACATTGGACATACGATGGCATTCACAAATAACAATGTTCACAAATACACGATTGTATGGAGGAAAACTCAAATAACTTTATTAAAATAGAAGGGATAATTACAACCTATTTATCTGATCCAGCATCATCCTCCCAGCATCAAAGTAGTCCTCACCTCTTGAAAATCAATATCACCCAATAATACAATGCTCTTCTCCGATACAAACTATCAGCACTTCCTTACAAATTACCAAATTCGAGCCTCTAGATCTCTCAGATGAGGGTTCCATTTATAGATGTCTGCAAGGGTGTGAGTCATCTCTGGGTTTTTTATTAGTGTCATTGCACTTGTTGTTCTTGGTTCCACTTGGAGATTTCTTGGATCTCTTACTCATCCCTGCGCGAATTCAGAGAGGCGAGTGTCATAGGAGAAGTTTCTAGAAGATTCCATGAGCATCCACTTAGCAAACTATCTCGGAAATTTGTCCATTCTCGCTCATGTCCATTCTCGCTCATCGCAATGGAGCAGTCAATATGGTCCAATCTTGGCCAGTTCTGAGTGGTTTTTCAGGTGGAACTTTTGGGGAATGATGTAATCAGTTGACCATGATCCTTTAGGGTATGAAACAACACTTTTATGGGTTAAAGAGCCCTTTGTTTATTGACATATAAGATTTGGGTTACAGTGCCCAAATATGTCTATAACAGTTGCCCCCTAAAGCATGAAGTCATAAATCTTTTGATGTCAGGTGAAATGCTTTATCATGAGGATTCAAGGTATTCGAACTGGAAGGTGACCTATATAAGATACAATAAAATACATCATCATGATATTATTTTCATGATCTAGCTATGGCTGGCATTCCCATGCTCAAATTTATAAATTCATTTTCATGTACATAGAATAGATAATCGTCTATAGTTGCAAACTGGTGATTCTTTACATGTAGAGTCATCATCCCTAGCTTGGATGATAATCTAACCAATTCTGTGTATATTTGATGTCTTTATATTCATGAATATATTGCTGCCTGGATGGATGAAACTAGATCTGGGGTCTTCAAACTCGTTCAATCTTCGCCCAATGTACAGGTCGATCCATGTTAAAAGATGTCCTGAAGTCGAACATGGATAGACATCTCCTCATTACCAGCCAATAATGTAAGCTGTTAACACGTGTGAGAGGAATCACTGATAATGATAATGACACTCAAGGTACTACAGTACAATTCACGTGGTGTGAATATATGATCCAATGTTGAACACCACACAAAATCTTTTGGTCGAAGGCCATTGATGTAAACCTATCGCCAAAGGAGAGAAACTTGTCATTGAAGCATGCAAGCTTCAAAGCACTGAAAGGTTTGTTTCCAAGTCAACTTCTTGCATGATGAGCTGATGTCAACAAGAAGTGACTCGTCGTAGGAGGGCCTTAATGTATCCCACATCTATGACATGAAATGGAGAAAATGAGTTTCTGAAGGTGAAAATGATCTGATGATACAAGGTTTAGGAATGGCGGTCACAAAAAATGGAGGGTGAAGATATTGCAGTGGATGAGGCATTAATTGGATGGTGAATTCTCTGAATGAATTCTCTTGAACATATTGGCGACACTGAGATGTATTGGTAGTGTTAACCCTAAAATATGGATGGTATGGAGGACCAATGGGATATGACCGGTGAATGGAATAACCCAACCCGACTCAATCATGGTGATGGAGTGAAAGTGTCATGTTCAAGAGCGACCTTCTACCATAAAATTATTCAAGTTTTCTTCGCTTTTTCCCCAGTCATTTCTAACCAGTACCTCTTTATTTTTTTCAAGCTTGAGGAGGATAACATGTGCTTGTTCTATAATTTTCCCTTCGGGAAAACCTGTTGCTATGTTTTAGCGAGTCTAATGACACTGAAACTCATTCTTGTTTGGGTGGACAAGTTTGTCACTATTACTTTAACAAGTTTAACGACAAAGATAACTCAGTCCTTTTCATGTTTAGAGAGTTTGAAAAGGGATGAAAATGAAACTCCAACAGTTCTTTTTCGTAGCCTAATCCCTTATGTCCAAAAAAGATTAAAATAATACAAAAGGGATGACTTTTCTGATCACTTTAGCAAGCCAAAAAAGACCACCGCTTGAACTTTTTCATGAGATAATCCTGCAAGTCCAAAAAAGATTTAAAATCTACATGAGGGATGGCACTTCCGATTACTTTAATGAGCTTGAAAGGCCAATAGCTCGGCAATATTTCTATATTTAATGAGTTTGAAAAGGGTTTAAAGGGGACTCATTTTTTAGGAACGAGTGGTATCTGGGGTAGCTACTGGCTTCGAGTAATCTCGGAAGTTCTCCAAACATGGTGATGTGAAGAGGGTTGCTAATAAGAGCACTGATTGCAACTATTCCTCAAAAGGGTAAATAATCAAGTGGAAGCATATGATTGGACAAAAGAATGGAGGTGATGGCAGGAACACAACCAAGGCTCAAAAGGCTGATGTAATGGCAATCACGGAGGTTATTTACCGAAGGTAGGTTCATTTTTTTAAAGAGCTTGAACTCTTGGGGGAACTTATGCTCTATTTGGGAGCAGGTTCATTTTTTAACGAGCTTGAACCTTGCGGAAACTATGCTCAAATTATGAGCGGGTTCATTTTTTAATGAGCTTGAACCTTGCGGAAACTATGCTCAGCTGGTAGGTTTGTTTTTTTTAACGAGATTGAACCCTGCAGAAACATTTCTCATTTGGCAGGTTTATTTTTTAACGAGCTTGAACCTTATGGACACATTGCTCATTACCTTATTATGTAGACTCTAAATGACCAAACTACAAAGCTAAAAAACACTAAAAATATAAGGAACTACTAAGGTTAGGTAGGATGGCTTCATCAACAGTTTAGACAAAACTCTTCCTTTGCTCCATCTGTGGTGCAGACATTGTCGGACCAATCACCTAACCTAAGAAGTTAAAAAACCAAAAAGCTAAAAAATGAAATTGGTCATTTTCCGCTTGCATAAAAAGGTTTGCATGGCCCCACGCATCGAGAAAAGGAGAGTCTCCAATAACCATATGGGAATCACTGTGGTTAAGTAGGATTGTTTTTGTCAGCAGTTATACAAAAGCACTTCCTTGACTTTGTCCACCAATTAGACAAAGGTGAGTGGTGTTTCAGACCAATCACTTAACTTACAAGGACATTCATATGGTAGGATGGTTTCGTTAGCGGTTAGACAAAGCACTTCCTTGGCTTCGTCCACATAGTGGACAAAAGTGGATGGTGTGGGATGGCACTTCCAATCACATAACCTACAGGGAAACCTATCTTTTCAGCTAGGTTCATTAGCCAAATGGATAAGGGTGGATGCCCCCTAAGCTTCATTACATTCACCATACTACCCGCGGTAATTAGGTTGATGGAATGAAGGTTGAAGAGACACTCTCGATGCAAAAGGACCATTTAGGGATGACGTTTGACTTGGAGCTATGCTTGAGCCTAGAAATGAAAGCTGGTCAATACACTAGACAATTTTACCTTCATGTGGGAAACACATCACTCGAAAGAGCATTGAGATAATAGCTTCCATGTTGTAAACATAGTCGCATCCAAGGAGTATATTGTAATCTAATGGTCCCGGGACTACCATCACGTTCAGGTGAATGATTTTCCTTCTCAAAGTAATGGGTAACTTAGGAAGGATCCCTAACGGTCGACTGGTTCCTTTGTTAAAGCCTGATAAACTATGTGTAACAGGCATAAGTGATGGCGAACCAAGCGCTTTCCATGTAGTTGGGGAAAGGATACTCACTGATGCCCCCTCATCTATGATAGTGCTAGACATGATCATTTTGTAAACTTGTACTATGATCTGGAATGGTACATTAGAAGGAAGGTGGGATCTCGCTAATCGATTCCAATTGAAGGAAGCGACTAGAATGCTTGGATGGAGTACCGAATAATGGTTGAATTAACCCCTTGAGTCATGGGAGCTGGGGAATATTCTTCCTGTTGTGAAGGAATAAGCGGATTTCCCCCAAGTTCATCGGACTCTGAAGTAACAAAAAGAATTCGAACAGTATCATTCTTACTCCCTTTGGGAGTGGTATCATCTAAAGGTGGACTTTCTGAAGGAAAAACTAGGTCGACTGCCATTTCGACCTATTGACTTTGATTTGATATGGACTTAGAAGATTCACTTTCAATGATAGGTGTTTTGACTGATGATTTAGTTAATTCAGTCATATTTTCGACTAGTGGACTAGGGGAGAGTTTCTTGTGTCCAGGTGGAAGTCGCTGCGGTGAAGCAGGATGGTTATGTAAGAGTCTTTTAGATTTCTCCAAAAAGTGAGAATGGTGAAGAGAATGACTACTTTCACATAACATACATGGAACTCTGACCTTTCCTTTCTGTCCATTGACTCCACTATTACTAGTTGATGGTGTGCTATTAAAATGATCACCAGAGGTTGATGATACCTGATGGTGCGGATGTGGAGACCATTATCTCAACATCTGAGGGTTGGATGAACATTCTCGATGAAAGTGGTCTCCTTTTTAAATTATGCATGGATGTCTAGGTTTGGAAAGTTCAGTGTTTGGATTTTCACCAGATGTTGCATGGTTTCCCCCTTGCTTAACTAGCTTCTTCTTCTTCTCCTTCCCTTTCTTCTTCTTCTCAGTCACTCCATTACTAGCATCACTATTTTCAGAAAGAGAAGTGGAAGAAGGGGAGGGAGAAACAAACGAAGTAGAATGTGGAGGTTCAACTTCAGTATCAACTGGTTTCTTATTCAATTACTGAGGAATTACATTATTTTAAACCACAGAGGTTGAAAATAGCCATACTGGCAGCCCAATAGTAAGTCCTGGAAGGGACAAATTGGCCATATGAGGTGCACCAATATTTCCCCAAGATGTAAAGGGACTGGGAATCCTCTCCAAAGGGATTCCTTGATTGGTGGACTCCATTATCTCAACCTAAGACTAATGAAGGAACAAGGAGGTTATTCCAAAATTAATAAATTTTAATGACTCTTTGACACAACTTTTTCTTTTTCAATTTTTAAGAGTCGAGAAAAAGCTAAAGATGACTCTAGTTGCCTTCGATTTTTAATGAGCCTAAAGTTACAAGTGTTCAGATGGACGTTTCCTTTTAAGGAGTAGAAAAGGAATGAAAGTTACTACCGTGGAAATCTAGACAGAGGGATTACCAAACCAATCGTAAAATTGTAAAATACACCTTGGTGATTAATTAAGGAGAAGTTACCAAGGACTTATGTACGACAGTCAATATTCCTCAATGTTGTGTTCAGTGCATTACGATCGATAGGGTGGTAGACACAACTTCCTATGGATAAAGGATATAAGCCTATTGTGGTCTCTGAATATATACTCGATGGTACGGGGAGCACAAGTCCGTGCTAGCACTTGCCGTATCGAAGAGGAGGAATCACCCAACCTTCGATGAAAATGATAGTTACTATATTTTACGATGCCAGAACACGTCCCTCTCCTAGACCTCTAGATGTGTTGCATTAAGTTCCAAAGCATTGTTAAGTTCATTGAAATTTATTTTAGAGTTGATCTTAATTAGAAGTTTGCCTTTCAATGGTTCACTGCGTGATGTAGATGTAAAATTCCAAAATATGCAATCTAAAATGATAAACAATCGTTGTTTATTTTTAGCAATGAAAATCCTAGCTACTAAGGAAAGAAGATTACGATTCTTTCAAACAAAGAGCAAAGAGCACACACTAAATGCACTTTTCCTAAATCATTTTCCACACAAATTCTAAATGCAAATGTAAATGCATGTATTTGTTTTTCATTCCCTTTAATGTGAAAATTTCCAAAAAGGAAAACTAAGTATAGATCTGAAATATTTTCTTCAAAGGGGAATTTCGACAATTTCTTTTCAAGATGAAAGGAAGAATTAAATGAAACTTTTCAATTTCGAATAGAAGATTTTGTTGACACTTCAAATACAAAAAAAACAAATCAAATACATGAAAAAAAGTTCAATCTACTATCTAAAGAAGGAAGACTTAGCGACACTTCTCCTTTTGACACAAAACGACAGCTACGACACTTTTGTTCCAAAATGACAGATTGATTTAAGAAAATTTTCGAAAAGGGATTGTAAATGATGGAAAAATACATAAAAAAATTTGATAATCCTAATCAATGGAGGATGAACTATGTAAAGCAAGGAGGCTTCAGCAATGAGATATTGTTCATAAGCAGCCAAACAATTGAACATAGCTGAAAACAAAGACAAGAACCCAAAATTTCAACAAGAGAAATAAGATTACTCACTCATCGCACCTGTGCTTCACAGAAACAGGGATGAATCTCACCTGCTACACTTAGGAAATGCAATGCATACTAGCTTCCAGTAACAGACAGTGCGATGGGCTAGGGAGCGCAACTGAGATGGGCTTTCGCTCAAATTTGCAGCTGATTTTAGTGAGTTAAGCTGAGCTATTATGGACAGTAAAGAAAAAAGTAAAAGGATATGATATTGGAAGGTTATTGAGCTACCAACTGGGCATATAGAAAGCTTGTAAGTTAGATGTTCAAATCATAAACCAAATTGGAGATTGACTGAAGTAGCATTCATCTACTTTGCAATTACAGAGCAAGAGCAGTTCAAAGGCTATCTGAGTAACTTCAGGCTTCATCTATAGTTTATAAAACAAACAATCAATCAACAAACAAACAAACTATTCGGTCCCCAGTGGAGTCACCATTTTGTTTCCAGGAAAACTAGTGTCTTTTCGATCTACTAGTCCCACTAGGATTGGTAGCTCTCCTAGAAATTGACAATCAAAGCAATTTGCGATTTCCTCTATGTATGATAGATAAGAGAGAAGAAAAGGGACCAACCTAGATCTTCTACTTCACTCCATGCTTGATTTCTCTCCCCCTTGATAGAGCTTGCGCGTCTTCTCCTACTTATCCCGCTCAGTGAATACCTGTAGAGACGAAGTAACAAAACATCATCAAAGCATCTTGATCTATTATATCATAATCAATGCAGAATCATAAATACATTAGACATACAATGGCATTCACAAATAAAAACATTCACAAATACACGATTGTATGGACGAAAACTCAAAGAACTTTATTAAAATAGAAGGGAGAATTGCAACCTAGCTGTTTGATCTAGCATCATCCTCCCAACATCAAAGCCCTCTTCACCTCATGAAAACCAAGATCACCCAACAATACAATTCTCTTTCTGAGATACAAACTATCATCACTTCCTTACAAATTACCAAATTCCAGCCTCTACATCTCCCAAATGAGCGATCCATTTATAGATGTTTGTAAGGGTGTGAGTCATCTCTGGGTTTTTGATTAGTGTCATTCCACTTGTTGTTCTTGGTTCCACTTGGAGATTTCTTGGATCTCTTACTCATCCTTGGGTGAATTCAAAGAGGCAAGTGTCATAGGAGAAGTTTCTAGAAGATTCCATCAGAATCCACTTAGCAAACTGTCTCAGACATTTGTCCATTCTCTCTCATCGCACCCCACAGAAGGCTTCTTCTGTATGTATCGCACCTAGCTAGTGTAGGAGTGAGTATGCATCAAACCCTGACAGTGGAATAGTTAGTATGGTCCAGTGCTAGCCAGTTCTGTGTGGTTTTCAGGTGGAACTTTTGGGGAATGATGTAATCATTTGACCATGATCCTTTAGGGTATGAAACAACACTTTTAGGGGTTAAAAAGCCCTTGGTTTATTGACATATATGATTGGGGTTACAGTGCCTAAATATGTCTATAACACCCTCTGATTGCAAAGTTATACCCATACCTGAAATCCTCGTCTTGATCTGTTATCTTGTGCTTCTCTTCTTCTTCTAGGCTAAGAAATCGGAAAAAAATTACCTCCCCATCACCACAAATAGATAAACCATTTTTCCTACACTATCTTTCAAGCTCCACAAGAGGAATACTAAACAATTCTCGAGTTGTTGCTCCCTCTCCAATCACCATAGCAACATATTGATTTGGATTGGATCCATCTTTTATGTCTATAAGATTGGATTCAAAACTATCATGGTCCTTCAATGGTGGGGCATCTCCACATATTGAATGGAAGGGATGGACACCTGAATTTCCAAACAGAAGAAAGGTAGCTCTCCATCCATTCACATAAGCATATGAAAGGAGAAACCAGTATGACCAAACTTGGAAAACTTTCATCACTCTCTCCTGCAAGGATGCCATAATATAAATGTAACAAAAATCATAAAAATGTCCATAGATTCAGTACACTAATTATGATATTTTTTTTTACGATTAAAAATTACCAGCCACCTTGCTCATTCATGACCAATAAGGGACTTGATCTTAATACATGATCTATTTTCTTCATTACTATCCTTAACATGTTCTATTATTTACAGTGAGATTTCATGAATTGGCACACGTGTTTTTCCACACTTCTCTTTTTATATCCCACACAATTGGAATCCTACTACATTTGGCCTCCTTTACTTCCCTAGGCTACATGTGTTAAAGAGGGTAAAAAACACTAATGAGATGTTCTTTTGCCATAAGTTATTCTTATTTTGGATGAATTATGTGGAAATTTTATTCATGCCAATTATGTGGTAGGAAATAATGTTCCATTATTCAGGAAATAATGTTCCATTATTCAGGATATAATGTTCCATTATTCAGGAAATAATGTTCCATTATTCCTTTTTATCATCTCTTGTTTATGAGTTAGCATGCTTCTATTGTACTAGTTCATTATGACTATGTCATGTAAAGATCAAGTTGAGCGGGTTTTACATTTGATTTCCACTGTAGTCAACAACTGAATACATAAGTTTTATTTTAGGTTCAATGATGGGACAACACACTTTGATTTCTACTAGTGCTCTCTTTTTCATATACTACCACAAGTGCACAATTACAAACTCACTTTTCTTTCTACCTTGATAAGAAAATGATGACAACTTTGTATTTTGTAGTGACAAGGATAACTATGCATTGGAGTTAGATCCTAAGCCCTTCCATTCATCCTTTCCGTACCCAACACGACCATCTCCTATTGTTGAAAATTGTGCAACAAGAAATGCTAAAAATAGAAAATGCTAAAAATAGCACTGCTATAAATAGCCTAGCTATAAACAACAGTTCAACCATTGGTGATCTTAGCAACAATGGGTGAAAAGCGAAAGTGCTAAAAATAACTTTTCTAAAAATAGAATTTTGGGACCCCTTCTTATTTTAGTCAGTCCCTGGACTATACATAGGAAGTAAAATTCGAATTTCATATCAACAACAGTTTGCAAATTAATTAATTAATTCATCTTGAGTTAATTAGTTAAGGAAAATCAAACTTGAAGTCTATGTTAGGACATGCAACAATTTCTCCATTAATTGAGGAATTTAACCTTCAGTTAAAGAGATAAGGATGAGTTGTAATATTGATTTGTAATCAGTCGACTTAGTTTAACTTAATCAAGTCAAGTTAGATTAATTTAATAGTTCGTTAAATTAATGAGAGTTCAGTTAGTTAATGATTACATGCATGTAACTACTGTATTTCAGATAACTGAATATTCACTCATGGATAACTCATGCATGTCAGTTCAATAAGAGACCCAGTTGAGATCAGATGGAGGGAGAGTGTACTATCAGTTGCTAGGATATTCCTCTGTGAATATTTCTTGCATGTAGAAGGAATATTATTCCTTATGGCTTGCGTAGTTGGACCTGACGTTACAGTGAGTGTGATGAGGCCAATTCGCACATGTGATATCACTGGACCCCAATTGAAACTGGGCAAGGAAATAGGAGGCTTGGAGGGCTTGAGGAAGATATATTCTATGTCTATTGAGTTTGTGAGCAGTATTGTTCGATTACAGTGAGAGCAGGATAGCTTGAGAGCCGATTATTTTTGTAACTTGAACAAGATTTCCACTTATATGATAATATAGAGTTGGGGTTTTAGGCTGGTGCTTTCCCAAATGATATATCTTTTGTGTTATGGTTGATTACTTCTCATTCTCAGTTATATTTTTTCATGCTTGATGTTGCTCATGTTCGATTAAGCTTCTTCTAAATTGTTTGTAGAAGTAGATCAAGTGTTTTTCTTTAGTACATTACATTACGAGGTGATCTTAAGTGGGAATTTCTACATGGTATCAGAGCAAAGGTGATCAAGGAAGAACAATATACAAGTAGGAGAAGTATGAAGTTTGGTTTTTGATTATTGAATTGTGTTCTTATCACATCTATTTCACCGATGGCATTCAGTGGTTTAAGACTCGAATATGCCCTTGATGATAGTTTGAATTATATAGCCTGAAAGGATAACATGGAGGTAGTATTGGAAGATAACAGTCTCAAGGACTTCATTGATAAAGAAGTTCAGAAGCCGACTAATGCTACTCAACTAGCGGAATGGAAAAAGTGTGTGGCTAGCGCAAGGAGAATCCTCCTGGAGGGAGTTCAAGATCACATTGTCTCAAGCCTCCATGGGAAGGAGAGTCCGTTTTCGATATGGAAAACATTGAAATATATTTATCAGAATAACAGAGATAAGAGGAAGTTGGCACTGAAGGACAAACCTTGAAAGATCAAGTGCGAAAATGGCGACACAATCTCTACATTCTTGAACAAGCTCAGCACCTACAGGGATGAGCTTGCAAGTGTAGGGGTCGTGACTGCTGATGACAACATGGTGAGTTTAGCACTCCTCGGTCTTCCAAAGAGCTAGCATAGCTACCAGGACTTAGTTAATGGAAGAGACAATCTGCCAGATTGGGAACGACTTTGGTTGGATGTAATGCAGGAAGATATAAGGCGGAGCAACAGGCATGGATCTTCATCAAAACAAGATGATGAAGAAAATATATATTTAGCTAGTGAGTAAAGCTAAGAAAGTGAAAGGGAAGCCGTCCCAATCCAAATCTTCTCATGCATGAAAAAGGTTGACAAGTTGAAGGTGTGATTCTTTCACTGTCATGAAGTGGGCCGTTATGCTATGAATTATCCACAAAAGAAATCCAAGAAGGTTTCCTCAAAGGGATCTGATGGTGATGCACTAGCTTCACAATCTGAGCTAGATTTCTCTCTTATCGCATGCATGGTTTCGTTCATGGTGGGATTTTTTTGGTCCCTGGATAGTGGAGCTTCTTTCCACATGTTGGGTGACAAGAATATTTTCAGTACATTGGAGGAGAAGGATCTCCAGATGTAGATCGAGATGGGCGATGATGGAAAGTACTGTGTCTCAGGTGAAGGTATAGTTGTATTTCGGAGGGAGCATGGTGCTCTTCTCACCCTCTCTCCTGGTTTGAAAAAGAATCTTGTGTCTATTTCTATGCTAGAAGATAAAGGCTATGATGTAGTCTTTAGTAAAGGAAAATTTTTCCTCAAGCATATCAGCACCAGACAGACCAAGCGAATTGGGATTTGAGTAAAGAATCTCTACAAGCTGGAGGTAGATGACTGTGCTACAATGAGTTCCAAAGCAAAGGTGGTGCAAAGCCAAGATGTTGGCGAGCTATGGCATAGAAGACTAGGCCACTTGCATCATGGGGCCTTGAAGAAGACTTCTGTGCTGCAGAAGGAGTTAAACAGGAACTGGCAGCACCCCATAACCCACAATAGAATGGGTTGGCCAAAAGGAAGAATAGATCTATTGTGGGAGTAGCTCGAGCGATGTTGCATGAGGAAGGCCTACCACTTCATCTGTGGGCTAAGACATGCAATACAACAGTGTACCTTTAGAAAAGAAGTCCTCATCGTATCTTGGGGATGAAGACACCTATAGAGGCTTTTTCAGGGAAGTGACCAGATGTGAGTCACTTCCGAATCTTTGGATCACTAGTTCTCTGCCATGTGACCAAAGATTCTCAAAAGAAGCTAGACCCATCAACTAAGTTGGGGATACTTGTGAAGTACACAGATACACCACACAACCATCATGTGTTTCTGCTTGCCAGTCAGAGGACTGTAGTGCACAGGGATCTGAAGTTTGACGAGCAGAGAGCCATGCAAGTGCCACTTGGTAGGGAGCTCAAGTTGCATGGTGATGAAGAACTTTTATTTCCAAAGGAGGAGGAGCCTCCTGATGATGTGGATCAACCACATGCAGAGGATCCAGTAGTGGAGACTGCCACCTCTAGAGAGTTTTCCAGAGATGGGAAGAAATGCTCGTGGGAAGTTGACAAATTGATGCTAGATGTGAGAGAGAATGTGCGGCAGCCATCCTCTTAGTGAAAACAGAGGAGATCTACCGAAAGATACACTGGCTACATGGGCCTGTTTGGGGAGTGTGTAGCAACCGAACCTTCTTATTTTTAAGAAGCAGTGCAACAACTAGTCTGGGTTGATGCAATGGTAGAAGAGTATGATTCTATCATATAGAACAGTGTGTGGGATGTTGTCCATAAACCTGGGGACAAGTCAATGGTTAGTTCTCGATGACTTTACAAGGTAAAGCAGGTAGATGATGGTAGTGTGGAGAAACACAAGGAAAGGTTTGTTTCATAAGGTTTCTCACAGGTTGAGGGGATCGACTACGATGAGACCTTTTCTCCCGTATCAAGGCACTCATCTATCAGGTCGATGCTAGCTCTATCAGCTCAGATGGGTTGGAAGATCCATAAGATGGATGTGAAGGCAATGTTCCTCAATGGGATGATTGAGGAAAAGGTACACATTGAGCAGCCTGAAGGATTTGAGAACTCAAATCGTGAGTCACATGTCTGCCAACTCAAGCGAGCACCGTATGGGCTGAAGCAAGCACCCCTTGCATGGTATACCAGGATCGACAACTATTTCACCAGGTTGGGCTTCACCAAGAGTTAAGCAAATGCGAACCTTTACCACATCATGATAGAAGGTAAGCCATTGATTATTGTACTTTATGTCGATGATCTGATTTTGATAGGTGATGACTAGCTAATACAGTCATGCAAGGAGGACCTTGCAAGAGAGTTTGAGATGAAGGACATGGGCCTCATGGACTACTTTCTAGGCATGGAAGTGTGGTAGAAAGATGGGGAAGTATTTGTGTATCAAGGCAAGTATGCCAATGAGATACTCATGCACTTTCACATGGAGAAGTGAAAGCCCATGCAAACTCATCTAGCTAGGAACTGGAGGAAGGAGGATGCTACTTCTGGTGAGGTAGTAGCTGCTATTGTTTATTGGCAGCTGGTGGGTTCACTTATGTATTTGGTGAACACATGACCCGACTTATGCTTTGCGGTGAACCAACTGATTCAAGCTATGGTTTAGCCTACCAAGATGTTTTGGAAGGCAGCAAAGCATGTGCTGAGATATCTCAGAGGCACTACACAGTATGGATTATGGTACAGACGGACAAAGGGAGTGAAGTTGTAAGGCTTCATGGATGCGGATTGGGTAGGTATTCCATCAGAATGGAAGAGCACTTCTAGAGGAATCTTCAACCTTGGTTCAGCTGTAGTTTCTTGGTACAACAGGAAACAGAGATTAGTTGCACTTAGCTCAGTAGAGGTTGAATACATGGCTGCCAATCAGGCAGCATGCGAGGCCATCTGGATGCGAAAGATTCTAGTGGGATTGTTTGGTCAGATGATGGATCTTATAGTAATATACTGTGATAATCAGAGTTGCGTAAAACTCTCTGAGAATCTAGTGTTTCATGACGGGTCCAAGCATATACATATCCATTGCAATCATCTATGGGACTGTGTGGTCAAGAGGATCATGATGTTGCAGTATGTTTCGACCGAGGAGCAAGATGCAGATATTTTGACTATGGTATTGTCAAAATGCAAGTTCGAGTTCCAAAAAGATAGGATTGGGGTTATTGATAATCCCTTTCTTGTTGAGAGGGAGTGTTGAAATGTTTGCAACAAGAAATGCTAAAAATAGCACTGCTATCAATAGTAGTTCAGCCATTGGTGATCTTAGCAACAATGGGTGGAAATTGAAAGTGCTAAAAATAGATTTTCTAAAAATAGAATTTGGAGATCCCTTCTTATTTTAGTATGTCCCTGGAGTAAACATAGGAAGTAAAATTCGAATTTCATATCAACAACAGTTTGGAAATTAATTAATTAATTCATCTTGAGTTAATTAGTTAAGGAAAATCAAACTTGAAGTATATGTGAGGACATGCAACAATTTCGCCATTAATTGAGGAATTTAACCTTCAGTTAAATAGATAAGGATGAGTTGTAATATCGATTTGTAATTAGTTGACTTATTTTAACTTAATGAAGTCAAGTTAGATTAGTTTAATAGTTTGTTAAATTAATGAGAGTTCAGTTAGTTAATGCTTGCATGCATGTAACTATTGTATTTCAGATAACTGAGTATTCACTCACTGATAACTCATGCATGTCAGTTTAGTCAGAGACCCAGTTGAGATCAGATGGAGGGATAGTGTACTATCAATTTCTAGGATATTCCTTTGTGAATATTCCTTGCATGTAGGAGGAATGTTATTCCTTATGGATTGCGTAGTTGAGCCTGAGGATATAGTGAGTGTGATGAGGCCAATTCACACATGCGATATCAGTTGACCCCAATCAAATCTGTGCAAGGAAATAGGAGTCTTGGAGGGCTTGAGGAAGATATATTCTATGTCTATTGAGTCTGTGAGTAGTATTGTTCGATTACAGTGAGAGCAGGATAGCTTGAGAGCCGATTATTTTTGTAACTTGAACAAGATTTCCACTTGTATGATAATACAGAGTTGGGGTTTTAGGATGGTGCTTTCCCTCGTGATATATCTTCTGTGTTATGGATGATTACTTCTCATTCTCAGTTATATTTGTTCATGCTTGATGTTGCTCATGTTCGATTAAGCTTTCGCTACTTCTTTTGTAGAAACAGATCAAGTGTTTTTCTTTAGTACATTGCATTACTAGGTGATCTATAGTGGGAATTTCTACACCTATCGGTAATGGAGTTCAATTTCTGAACCAACATTGGTCTTCAATACTATTTCATGATAAAGAAAGAACACAACCATTGTTGGATTTCCTTCAAGCACAGAAATACCAAAGCCATGTAATTTTTCTTTCCCTAGTTAATATATTACATCATTGTGCTTGATAGTTAATTCATTATTATTCTATGCCAATAAATCTCTATCAAATAATAAAGAAGCATGACCTGGATGTTTTAGAGATATATAATATGAATTAATTAAAAATTCAGAAGGTTATTTCGATTCTCATCTTTCTGTTTCACTTATTTAGAGAAAACCATATATTCAAATACCAACTCAACTCAAATCAAACTAAAATAGAGAATCCTAGTTATGAAGATGTTTCTCTCTCCATACCTTATAATGAAATCATTTTTTTTTAGTTATACTTGAAGTTCACTTATAATATATTTCTTTTATAACCAAATTGAAATCATGGTAAAAATACAGATATCCCATTAAATATGACCTCAAGATGATTAAAAAAATATCACCTTTAGTGTGAGCACGTTGCAGAGTAATTTCTGAGGTGTGAAGTTTTATAAGAGGCATTGTTTGTTTATTTGTTCTGGTTAGAAAATGGTTTTCTCTTGATTTTATGTTACTTTCAATTTATCATATCTACCATGTTGAGAAATCGGAAAGAATAATGTGTGACATTTATCTTGCAGAAATTGATGTTGAATGAAAGGATAAAGAGTTTAACCAAGATACAATCTGCTTTGGTAAACGCAGAGGGACATCTTAAAAAGTTACCTAGGAATACACCATATACATAGTTTGAACATAAGTAATATATGGATTATTGTTTGTAGATATGTTCTTTTTTCTATCCAAGATATCACAGCAAGAGAAATGTTGATATTGTAGAAATTGTTAGAGGACCTCATTGAGGTCAATTTTTTTTATGTTCTACTTGATTGATACATTCTCATGATAGGAAGGCTTTAAATATGAATTAATATGTTACCAAAACAAATTATATTCAAGGTTTATAAATATAAAAGATAAAAATAAATGTCAATTCCTTCATTTGATTGTTACTTGAGTCAGGTGTGGGCAGATTACATGAAATGTAATTCGAAAAGGTATGGAGAGACAATATAGAGATCATGTCCTAGATATGATTCATTTTCTGTTGGAGATCATTTAGGAACTTCAGCCATCGATTTGGAAATGTTTCTAGTAGGTATTCCTATTGTTTTTAATGTTGTGATTCTTTCACATCATGGTTATTTTTGGCAAGCAAATGTTATAGGAATGTGTGATAAGATATCGATGGATAGGTAAACAAGTTTTTTATAATTGCAATGTCCATTCCATGATATCTCTCTTTATTGTTTGATTGTAGTTTGAACGTTTATTTCAATTTTTCTTTGTATTTTAACTATGAAATTGAAAGTACTTGGTATTATGTCTATTTAAACAACAACCAAAGGTTGAAGATGAAATTAATATTACACAATATTGATTGAAATCATTTTAACTATTTTGTATTGAAAGATTTTCATGATTATTAGAAAATTTTACTTTCATGTTTTTATTTTAGAACATGTTGTTTATATACTTGACCAATTTCATGCAATAGAAAACAAATTGTTGTTGTGAATAAAATGACAAGGATTAGATATCACACCTTAGATTATTTGTTTTAACAAGTTAGTTACAGCTTGAGATTTTTAGCATGTAACTTAGTTGGTATGATTGTTCCTAAGCTTTCCCTAAAGGTTTAATACTAAGTTACTAAGGCATTCTTTTCTATGGTGAATTTAATTTCTTTATACAGGTCATCTTGCCACAAAGTGGCCCCTATCGCTCAACTGATGAAAATTTGTTCAAGTTTCTTCCTCTTATGGGGAAGAATGGCTTTAACGTTGTTGATGTTGAGGTATATGTAATATAAATCCTTTATAGTCTACTTTCATTTATATTCTATTGTTCATAATCTTTCATGTCTTACACTCTACTGCTATAGGATAAAATGCACATTGCATGGAGAATGGAGATACCCTCAAGGGTCTTCCTAGGACCCTTAGCAAAGTGTAATATTATCTGTAGTTGTCACAAATCTACATGCACGTCCATAAACAATAACTAACTATCAAATCAAGATAGATTCATTACCTCAAGTCTCTATGTAGGTTTGCTGGAGAGCACAATGCAGCTACGTGGAAGTCCCCTGAGTTGGCTCTAGATCAAGTCCTGCACATAGAAGAGACAATCATAATCACAACATACAACCTTGATAATTAATACATGAATATATAAAAGACATTTATTTACACATAGCTTAGCTACTCATGCTAAAAGGGATTGGATAAATAAATAAATGAATGATAGTACCAACACCACAGAGTAGATAGTACAATTGTATTTCTATAGTAATGTTGGAAGAGTGATTACAACCATCTGTTGCATCAACCTTCCCTTACCCCTCCAACTCATCTCTCTCTCTCCCTTCTTACTAAATTCTTATGATTAGATTTGAGACTATGTTTGACAATCAAGTAAGCCATCATTTCAAATGATCTGACCCCTATCATCATAGCCCTAGCTTTGCTTATGTAGCATTCGAGTTAGGGTTTCCAAGTTCCTCCATCAGTTTATTTAGGTAAAAGCAATGAAGTTTCCATTTTTTGAGCTCTTTCTCATTTGTCTCCTTCATTAGGATTAGAAATCCCTCAAATAGGTCAAAATCTAGATGTTTCCTTGCTTTTCTGAGTACATTTAGGAGGGAATATAGAGATATTTATGAGTCAATTCACTCCTTTGACCTCTAGATACTCATTAGGATCCACTAATGCTATCCTTGAATCAAGAAGTAGAGTTAGTAGGGTAACTAATGCTCCCTTAGGCTTACAGAGAAGCTTTATAAAGCATGTTGTTAATGTATAGACAGTGTTATTGTGGAAACAGGTCCTGTCATTTTGGCTATTGCTTTAGCCATCATGTTTTTCTCCTTTGATCTAATGAGGAGGTTATTTTGTTGTATAACAGATGCCCCCTAAAGTGTGATATAAGAGGCTGTGATGGTGGCCGAAATACTTTACTTAACTGTAATTTTCCTTCTAGAGAGGATAGGAGCTTTGAGCGGTATGAGAAACCCGATACAACACATATATATAAAACAATTAAAATCATGTCCTGAGTTAGACATTCCCACACTCAGTAGCTATGTTAGAGTGATTATCTCATAAAAGAGATATGATTATGCTAGTCGTCGATAAGCACAATGCTGATCCAGTGCCATAATAAGATCATTCTGATGAGCTGTCTCCAAAAAATAATGTATGCAACTTGGGAGAGGAAACAAGGCTAAGTGATGCAAGCCTCTAACAAGGTTTTGATTTCCTCTTCACCGAACAACATAGATTGATGCATGTGAATATATGCATTAATCTCAAACATACATGAAATCGTCTGGTTACCATTCAATAATGGAGACCGTTAACGAACACGAGGAAGGAGACTAATAATGTTGATGGAATCCAAGATCCACAATACAATCTAGCAAGTATTAAAGATGTTTTTGTCATCGAACACTCATAGAATCACTTAACCAGGAGCTAATAATGAGAACCCTTGATAAACCACAAGGTGACTTGCCACGAATGTCTACAAGTACCAATATACTGAATGTGTTTCTGGGTTGTCTTCCTCGATAGAGTGTTGAAGTTGATAGGAAGATACATGTCGAAAGGTAGGCAATAATGTGTCCTACATCAGTCAACATGAAATGGGAAAAGAATGATTTGATTTTTGAGGAATCTTTGAGCATTGGGTCTAAACGACAGAGGGCATGATGAAAGGATATGCTTGATGGGTTGATAGAGAAAACAAAAGCTAACCCTCCAACAATAGAAGGCATGACAACAGTTTTAACCATGCAGCACTAGACTCATGAACACCAAAGAGTGTTAGGATACAGAGATGTAAGAACATCGGGGCATTTAGGCTAAACTCAAAGGAAGTAGGATTCATGTTGAGAGGCCATCATAAGGAAGGTTTATCTAAGGGAGTTCCATGTTCAAGGGAACGACTACTGCCAATCCATGCTTTCTATTACTTAATATAGTTGTATTTTCTACTTTCCCCGTCTGATTAGTTTAGTGAGTCCAAACGGCTAAACTCATAGATATTTTCATATTTTAAGAGTTTGAAAAGGACCACAAAAAGAGCGACTCTATGCCCTATCTAATTAGTTTAATGAGTCTAGACAATTAAACTCGTCAATATTTTCATGTTTTAAGAGTCTGAAAAGGATCGTAAAAAGAGTGACTCTATACCTCGCGTGTTTAATTTAAGGAGTCTAGACAAGACAACTCGGTGGTCTTTTAATATTTAGAGAGTCTGAAAAGATCGTAAAGAACGACTCCAAGGTGGCCCATTTGTCATAGTTTATAACTTGGTGTGACAAAATTTTAATAGTATACCTAGATTGGTTACTTTTCCATGAGTTAATCTATTGAGTCTAGATAAAGAGAAACCTATGCTCAATAGATGTTGACCTAATTTTGTTACGAGTACGAGGAGATGGACTAAACTAGATTTTCATCATGAATTTTTAATTACTCATGCAATGACAAACTCAATACCTTCATCAAATTTTAATGAGTCAATTGAAGAAAACTCAAGGTATATTTTTTAGTTTATTGAGCAAGGAAAAAGAGGTAAAAAAATACTCATTCCTTCGTAGATTTTTTTTTGACAAATTCAGTTGCTTTTATATATCTGAAAAAAAGAGGGAGACTGAGCTACTGAAATAGATGTTGAGGTGCCAAGTAGAGCTAGGGAAGAGGGAGTTATAGCCTAAACAAAATTCCTCCTTAATCCTACCTTTTGGGCTTCTAAAAACCAAATACCAAAGGTAAACCTTAACAAACTGCAGTAATAAATAACATCATTTACAAAGCATATCAATCTATATTACTGTGACTGATGTGTCAAGAAGTGGAATCTTCAGGTTTTTCATTGGCGTCGACTTGCTTCAAGCTTAACGAACTTGTTGGCGCTGTGTTTTCTTTTTTGCTATTCCTTTTTTGTTGTTCCTTTTTTCTTACATTTTCTACTATTCCTTTTCTATTGTTCCTTTTTTGCTGCATTTTCTGCTGTTCCTTTTCTGTTGTTCCTTCGGAAAAAAGGAACAGCAGAAACCAAATGTGTTATTACGTAGATCTATGCGGATCTTAGTCATAGGCGGAATGAGGACAATATTTGACCAGGCTATCATATCAGATGAGCTAAGATGTTGTTCGGATCCAGGAGGTCTCTTCATTATGGTATATGCTGAAATGATTCCATGCCATTGCACATAAGGCAGCCCAGTGATCTGGCACATGCTTTGTTGGTTTGACTGTCAGCAATTTTATTGAGCAATCGCAAAACATGATAGTGCACACATATTTCATGGTGTGTCCTAAGATTTGGTACCTTCTGATAATCTGCTGAAGGAGGGCATTGGGAAGATCCCTGTTCTGAACCACTGCATTGACGACTATCGCCGAGTCTCCCAATATCGTGACTGTTTCTATACCAAGCTTTCCAAGTTGGATAAGACCTTGGTAAAGGGCTAGGGCTTCTGCTCTGTTATTGGAAGTGTGGCCAAGACTCCACTCGTATGAGAGTATTTTATCCCCATTAGCATTAAAAATAACTCCTCCTGCCCCTGCTACCCTGGGATTCAACCTTGAGGCCCCATCGAAATAGAGATAATTCCTATTGCTGTTTTTAAGCCAACCTGCAAATTCTTCCTCTTTCAGCTCGATCTTTCAGTTAGGGGAAACATTTTTGTTTCTGTTGCTAGTAGCCTTGCCCTTCTAATTCTTAGTGTTTTGGTCTAAAAATTATCCAATGAAAATGCGTTCTTCTATGCTAAGTTCACTGACATTTATACTTCTTATATTCTTAACTGAGATGATCTCAAGGGTAAGACTCCTTGCCTTGGTGCAAAGTCTTCTAACAGTCGAGTTCTTATCCTTAAAAACCTTTCGATTTCGTGCCAGCCAAATATTCCATAGTCTTCTTCATAGATTTAACGGGCCCAAACACGGGGAAAAACCCAGGGATTTTTTTGATTTAAGAGTGAGGAATGGTCCCAAAAAAGCAAGTGCTCTGGTTGCTGCCATAGATTTTTAATGAGCCTGGTGACAAAAACTAGAGATTTTTCAGTTTAACGAGCGAGAAAAGTACCTAAAAGAATTCTCAGATCATCTTTATCAATTTTTAACGAGCCTAAAGAACAAAAAAAACTTGGGGATTTTTTTAGTTTTATGAGTGAGAAAAAAACACCTAAAAATATTGCTCTAATGATCTTTTTCAATTTAGCGAGCTAGAACCCCGGATGCGGGTGTCGAGTCGAGAAGTACAGGCACGCCACATGCAGCGCATGGGCTGCCTCGTGTAATGGAGGCCGTCGTATGGCAATTAAGCCACCCAAGTTGATAATGCATTCAATGAAGAAGAGGCGGGGTAGATGGAGGAGCAGGGCGGCATTAATGTGCACCTGCAACGAGAATTTGGGGGAAAATATCACAGGTTTGATGGCTCGTTCAAGGCATATTGGCCTGAGGAAAGTTGGCGGTCGTGGAAGCATAGCAAGCTCCGGCCAAGCACCGTTTCATTCCCCTGCAGCCTGGAGAATTGTCTTGGTGGCCATTCTGGTTGCTGGGTTGGGAGGAGATGGCAATTTGATGCTTTGCAGCATCAAGTCTGGAAAAGAAAATGTGGGCTCTCAAGCGAAGGTAGCCAAGGGGAAAGCTGGACATCTGAGAGTGAATTGGAAGGAAACTGCTGCTGCTACCAATTCCAGGTTCACCATCGAGTATACAGAGGTAGCTTTAGACTTACAATGGCTAAACTTCGCGAACGACAGCCATGCAGAAGAGGCCCATCTAGAGGGTCCTCCTCAAGATCACCTGCAGCAGATGAGCACCACCACTGCTGCTGCTGATACTGTCACAGGAGAGCTAGAGCAACCCCGCTTCCCATTCGACAATATGTGGAGGTTGGGGGTTCCTGTGAAAGGAAAACGGAGCTCCCGGCTTTCGGTTCCGTGGTTTTCACCTTGCCAAGCACCGAGGATAATGCAGACGTTAACGCCCACATCTCCATCATGTTTACAAAAATTCCAGATGAAGAACATCTCCAGGACCCGCAGGAAAAACAACTGGAAGACTCGGGCAGAGAGATCAGTCTTGGAAAAGAACACTCGTTGTGGAAAAGAACGCTGCTGAGGTGCTTCCAGTGTCTGTTGTTGGAAGCAAGGGGGAATCAAGTCTGCAAGACCGCTTCCCTCCGATGGGGCCACCTCCTCCAAGTGTGGAAGAAGATACATGGCGGAAAATGTGGGAAGGGCGCGCGGAAGGTGACGGCTGGGCTTATGTCGTGGAAGATCCGAGCCTGGCTGAGGCGGCAGATGCATACTTCGCGTCCATCCAGCCATCTTCAGTTCGTCCCCAAGATTGAAGCTGTGGCGGGTAACACCTTGATTTTGTCTTTTGGTCCTCTGGCTTTTGCTTCCTCTGTCTCAGTCTTTTGGCATTCGCTTCTTACTTCTTGGTCCTGGTTAATTCTGAGTCTTTGGTCATGTCTATGGTCTTGCCTCATCATTGGGAAGTCGATTTGGATAGCTGACATCAGTAACACAGTCACGCTTACATTTGTCAGATATAAAGGTCAGACTATCTCTGCTGCTAGCCCCTGCGTGGGCAATCATGTGTCTAGTTTATTGTCTTGAGAGTTTGGTTCGTTGCTGCCCCTGTATGGGTTTTTTGTTTTCATGGATAATTCAGTTTGGTTTTGGAGAAGCTGCCCCTGCGAGGGAGCTATAAGGTTTACAGTCAGGAGTCCCAGGGCTACTCTTCAGGCTCTGGAAGGCATGTCATGCAGTTTGTAATCTTTTTGTACATATAATATTTTACTTAGATAGTTTTTACAGAGAAAAAAAAAAAAATTTAGCGAGCTAGAAAAAGAGCGAAAAAGAGTGGCTCAGACCGTCGTTGTATGTGTTTAATGAGTCCAACGATGAGAAACTCAGGGATTTTTTAGTTTTTAAAGCGAGAAAATATACCATAAAAGGAAGCGCTCATTGAGAATTGCATGCACTGATTTACTGCTTTTCATTCCTGAAAGTACTTTCATAAAAAAGCGAAAAAAAAGTATAACAAAGAAGCTATTCGTATCCGTATGGGTTTATGCATGATAAAAAAATCATGGCAAATGGACTACTTCTTCTTTAATGATTTCAAATAATCATGTCTACAAAAATAAATATAAGGAAGTTCTTTGAGCTTTCACATTCACCGTTTTCACTATTTGAGAACTGTGAGAGCGTTTTGGAGCTAAAGAGGAGCATATTTTCCTCAGACCATTGAAGGAGATCTGAGCAACCATTCGACGTGTCGTTAGTCCCAGGTAGAGGCCAAAAACATTTTCTATGCATTAATTAACCTTTCTTATTAGTTTCTAGGGTGAATTATTGCACATCTGAGGATCCCTAAAGCAATGCTTTCACACTAACGCCCTCTGGCTGGCTTGTAGGGAGCGTTAAATACACTATACGTCCTGCTGGAGGGCATTAATCCTCCCTGTGTACCACTGGGGGGAACGTTAGTGCTCAAGGTCACAGTTTAAAACCCCATGCAATGATTCTTCAAGTTGTATTGCGCCATTTTGACTGATTCTTGGGTTATTTTGCACAAGTTGTAGGCCATAATGACTAGCCTATGGAGAGAACAAGCCCATGATAGCCAAGAATTGCTAATGCGAAATGATCCAACATTCATACTTGCTTTTGACCACTGTGGTTTAGTGATGTATGCAAAGTTGGAGCTGATGAAAGGGCAGGAGGATTTATTGAGATGGATTATCCAGTGCTAGGATGAACATGAGCAGGTGTTTAGGATTGTAGGTCATGAGCTGGCTATTGACTGTGATCACATATACTTTTTAACTGGTTTGTCTTGCCGTGGGGTAGAAGAAAACCTCACTGGGGGTAGGCCTGAGCCACAATCCACCCTACAGCGGGTGCAATCCTACTAGATCCCTGAGATTGGACTTGTCAACAACAGAGTCCCCATAAAGAGGATTAGGTCCAGGTATATGAGGGCCATTTTATGGTTGATTATGTAGTTGGTAGGGTCAAAGAGTTGTCACGTTGCAACAAAGGCCCAACTGTTGCTTTTATTTGACTGTGTCCATTCGTAGATGTTCAACTAGTGTGAGGCAGTGCTTCACCAGTTCAAGGCAGAGTTAACTGCATGCAAGATCGAACAAAACAAAGTTTTGGATATGATACTCTCATAGTCTCATTCATTCTTGAGAGGGTACCTGTTATGCACCCAAGGATGAGCTTAGGTCCCTTTGATCTGAGGGAGCCGAGACAGGGGTGATCGTCATCACTCGATCCTTGCACAGGAGGAGGATTGATCCGAAATTTTCAAGGAAGATTTCTTCCGGTGGCTTCGTGGCGAGATCATGTTGATTGACAACTATGCTTATGAGGGCATGGAATTCACCAACAATCTTGACTTGATGTTGCTGCTCGAGACAAACTAGGGTCCTCAAGGTGAGAATGAATTTTGAGAGTACTTCAAGTATTTTTTTAGCTTTTGAATGTTTATGTGATTTTTTTTATGGTTGAACAAGTACTGACATGAAGTTTTATGCTTAACACAAGTGTGGTGCCGTTATGACCAGCAGGCGAACCCCGCCATATGAGATGAGGAGGCCAACTACCCGCTGGGTGGGGTGATGCCGACAATTTTCACGAGGTTCTAAGGAACCTGGAGGGCTTGAGTAGGGGTGTGCCCTCCCCCCTTCCTATGAGGGAGATTCCCGCTAATATACAACAACACACAGTCAATGTACCTGAGTGGTTTTTGGTTCCTCTTCGGAGGATAGTTAGAGTGGTTTTAACATTTCAGGAGCAGTATTCTCTTTTTAGCAGTTATTTTGGCATAGCCAATGGGTGTTTGTAGCTAGCATTAGTAGCCATTTTGTACTTAAAAAATGCATTTTTTGGAATATTTTTATGTAAAAGACTGGATTTTATCTATCTATATATATATATATATATATATATATATATATATATATATATATATATATATATATATATATATATAGATACAAACATTTTGGTATTTTGATGGCGTAAATGTTCTTTAAATGTTTTTCTAAAATTTTTAATTGTGTAAATTTTTACTTTTCATGCATGCTTCTATAGTGAATGAGAGAGATGCCAATATAATACATAATTTGCTAATGAATCAGCAACTGTATTAAATTCTCTAGGAATGTCTTCATATGTGATAACTTCAAATTGACGTTCCAAGAGTCGTATCCTTAAATAATGATGTAACAAGGTTAGATTACGAATGTGATAACGATTTGTCAATTGCATAAGAACTAGCTGAGAGTCTAACCTGATCACTAGATTGGAGATGTCCCTTGATGATGTTTCAGTGAGAAGTGAGATTATGGACATATACTCAGTAATATTGTTGGTGGCGGTACCGAGAAAGACTCCTCTGGAACAAAATATTTCTGACTCAAGTGTGTAGATGACCCAAGCAGCTGATGTAATGTGCCATTTGTGATGATTGACACCATATTTGTATCCTATGTATGATAATGGTAATGAAGAGATCTGCATTGCGAGAAGGATGTATGAGACAAATACTCCAATAAATACCAAAACAATCCAATCGCACCAAAATTGGAAGCAAAACTTATAAATACATAAAATTACAAAGCGCATACCTAGTGCAATACTAGGCATAATACTTTTTCAGATAGAGCCCATTTTTGGGCTCAGCGAGTGGGACTCCTTCTTAGTCATGTAGTTCATATGCCCCTTTTGAGAGGGCTTTCTTGATGACATAGGGACATAGCCATAAGGGCTAAAGCCTTCCTACCCCAAGAGGTCATGTTTTTTATCATAGAGAAAAACAAGATCTCCCTCTTTGTAAGAACGAGGCTTGACCTTTTTGTCATATTGAGTGTTTACCCAATGCTTGTGGGCCTCGAGCGCCAATTTAGCATCTCGAGGAGTTTCATCCAGCTGATTGATGCATAGTAGGTGCTCTTCTTCGGTAGTAGTGCCAGGTAGGAGTTCAATGACTATTTGTAGGGAGGGGATTTGACACTCGATTGGTAAAACTTCTTCCAGGCCGTAAGCTAGTTGAAAAGGTATAAAGCATGTGGTAGTCTTTACTGAAGTTTGGTATGTCCATAGTGCCATATATAACATTTGATGCTAGTTGGTTTCATGATTTCCTACCAACCTATGGATCATGGTCTTTAAGACACCATTGATGGACTCTGCTTGACCATTCGATTGTGGGTAGTAGGAGGATGATTGATCCTGATGAAAACCTAGCAATGATGTTAAGTCAGACATCATATGATTCAAAAAATGGGACCCATGGCCTGTAATCATCGTGCGGGGTCAACCGAAGTGACAGATGACCTAATTAAATAGGAATAGCATCACGGTTTCCCCATCATCCCAGTAGATGGGAAGGGCTTTGACCCATTTCATGAAATAGACCACAACTACAATGATATAGTTGTGTCCAGCAGAGGAAACAGGATTGCAAGTTACGAAGTCTATCCCCCATTTGGCAAAGGGGCCAATGGAGATAGCTGGGTGGAGTAGGTCCAGAGGAGCGTGTATTTTCTTTGTGAACACTTGACAAGGATGGAATTTCCGGATGGCCTTGACATAATGTCTGAATAAGGTCGGCTAGTAATAACCTACGCGCAAGATTTTATGTGTAGTAGATATGCCAGAAAGATGACCGCCACATGCCCCAGCATGGCAGTCATTTAAAACATGTTCTGCCTCTTCATGAGTGAGGCAATGTTGAAGAACTGTATGAGCACCATGATGATATAATGTATCATTAATCACTAGATAGTGTCATGCTTGGTGGCAGATGTGACCATGGTCACCTGACGATAGTTTGGGGTGGAACTATTGTGCTTGGAGGTAGACAAGAATGTCACCATACCAACGGTCAGTAGTGTCGATAAGAAAGACATCTTCATCTAGAAGAGGATCATGGGCTATCTCATTAGGATCGACAATGGGAGGATTCAACAAAAGTTTAGAAAAGACTAAGGAGTTATTCATCTTGGAAGTAGTGAAAACCAAATCAAATTGTTGGACGATCATGATCCATCTTGAATATTTTCCTCCAATTACTTGACGAGACAAAATGTGCCTCATCAGATTCTCCAAGGCAATGATAGTAGTCTGTCACAAAAATATGTAGTGTCGTAATTGGTTGATAGCAAAGCCCACTACTAATGACAACTTTTCCACATGTGAATATCTGAGTTTGGGCCTAGCCAGGCCTTTTGATAGATAATAGATCACATGTTCACTTCGGTGATCATGAGTTTGAACCAAGACCATTTCGAGAGAGGATGGCAAGGCTACCAAGTATAGAAGAAAGTCACGGCCATAGTTGGGAGAAATAAGTAGTGAGGAAAATATAAGCACCTTTTTCAAGGCATCAAATGATCATTGAGCTTGATCATCCCACATATATGAGACTCCCTTCTTAAGTAGGTGCATACAGCCTTTCGTCAACTCAACATAGTTTATGATGAATCATCGTAAAACATTTTCTTTCCCTTGCAAATGTTGGAGCTGTAGAATGGATTGTGGTTTAGGAAATTGAGTAATTGCCTTTACCTTACCGGGATCAACCCTAATTCTGTACTTGGAGACATGAATCCAAGTAAGTTTCCAGGCTCAAAAAATAAAATGCATTTATGTGGATTCAGACGTATGTTATAAAACCGAAACCTAAGAAATATGGTCCTTAAATGGTTTAGGTGTTGCGTTTGTTGCTTGGAATGGGCTAGAAGGTCATCCAAGTAAGCTTGAATTATATGCCTGATATCATGGAATGCTTAGCCCATGGCTCTTTGAAAATTTTCTCCATCATTCTTTAAACTGAATGGGAGTTTTCGGTAGGAAAAGATGCCCCATGGGCAAACGAAGGTGGTTTTGTGATGATCTTTGGGTTTTATAGCAATTTGGTTGTCACCTAAGAATCCATCCATGAATGAAAATGATTCACAACCAGTGCAGTCATCTATGATTTGATCGATGAACGATGTCGGATAATTATCCTTGGGACATGTGGCATTCAAGTTTTGTTAATTGACATATACGCGAATGGTTCCTTTTTTCTTATTGACAGGAACCAGATTGGAAACCCATTCTGTCAAAGGAACAGGATAGACAAAACCAGCATGTAAAAAACTTTCCACCTCATTTTTGATGGCTTTTGTTTTGCGGGAATGGACCGGTCGAAGCCTTTTAAGAACACGTTTAGCATTTTTGTAAAGCTTTATCTCATGCTCGACAAAAGACGGATATATGCCGGGCATTTCCTTGTAATAATAGGTGAATACATCATAGAATTTCTTAAAAAGGCAGGTGAAGCTTGCAATTTCCTTAGGATTGCAATCTACTCCAATCTAGATGTTTTCCACGATGCCTATCACGATAGAAGTTTCAATGAGAAATATCTTTGAAATATTGCCCATGTTTCCTTTCGTGTCCAAAGTTTGGATAGTCATATAGGGTGAGGAAACGATTTTTGGTATGTCAAGTGTCAAGTTTTGACGAGGCATAATGTCCAAATCAGATATTGAAACATGATGGTGCGAGTCCTCCTAAGGTCGTTCTTCTAAAATCATGATTTCTCTAATAGATTCATCCATAGGTAGTAATTGATTGAGTGGACCAAAAGAGGGAGCAGTTATGGGAGGGGTAGTGGTACCATTGGCCGTAACCAAAGTGACTGGAGATTCGGATGTGGATTGAATGGCTTTGTAGGCCAATTCAGCTGGTGGCAATCACATTTGTTCTCCATAAGTGTCAATGTCTGAAGGCACTGGTAGGATCCATGGATTGGTCTATTCATGAGGAATGGATGAAAGCATAATGACCATTTGTGAAACCTTAGGTGGCTGAAGAAGGAAACAACCCATCAGGGAAGAAGCCTTCAGCATACCAGTACCGATACTGATGTAAGAGTCAGGTACACCACCTACTAGGGCTACAGATTCACATGGTAACGGGGAATAATCAAGGGTGCAAAAAGACAGTTGGTCCACTGTGACTACCTTTCCATCCAATGGAAATAGGATGATGCAAAAGACAGTAGACACGATGGCAATCATGGCATACGTCAAACTATGACGCAACAAGAGATTATAGTTGAGCTTTTTATCTGCAACTTTTATGTCCACTGTTACCATTTTCCTATAGAAGGCGATGGGGTATCTAGCTAGGTAACCTTTTGGGATGAAAGTGTGGCCATTGAAATATTTAAGGGAATTCGATGGTGGGGATAGGGTTGGAGAACCCAAACCGAGCCAAAATGAAGCTGACACGAAGTAGGTAGAACCACCTTCATCGATGACAGTTCTATCTATAACTTTACTTTTTGAAAAGATTTGCACTTGAAATGCAAGCTGGTGGGAAAGGGGAGGCTTACACTTTTCCATGTCAAAAATTGCAAGCATGGAATCCTGTGCGCTAATACCACCAATAGCCGAAAGCAAAGATTTCCTTTGTGCTAGATAGGTTTGTAATAGTTCAAGTGCCAACATAGCCGACAGGGCTTGTGCCAACTCTTCTATAATGCTGTAGTTTTTGGCTGCACGTGCAGATGCATTATGTGTTTTATGTCAAAGTGCCCCTTTAAGGGCGAGAATCACAAGGTCAGTAACTAGCCTTTTGATATGGAAATCATTAGGCGGTGGTGGGTTTTGACTTGGGGAAGGTTCCTCTGCATGAGCGACATGAGCTCCATAGGATTTGGCTCTTATTTGTAGATCTACCATTTCAAAGGTGTAAATGGTAGAGGGTCCTTCACCAGTTGAAGGATGTTGTGAACCATTGTTGCCCCCTTGAAAGGGTTGGGGTTGGTTTGCAATAAGGTTTTGCTACTGCTGAATGGGGAAAGGATTATTAAGGACAGTGGGTGTCCTACTAGTATCCTTTTTAGCAATGAAATCTGTGCATTCCTGAAGACGCAGGTAGCAATAGGTCATGTGGTCTTCAGCACAAATTTCGCAAGGGAATCAGGTGGGTTTATCCTTTCCGTCATCAAGAGGTGCAACAACCTTCTACTTTGGGTTTTTCTGCTTTGCTGAATGATCCTCAGAAGGAGAAGTCCTTTTCTTATTCTTCTTGTTCTTACCACCAGGCTTTTGTGTAGATTGCATAGATTTTTTTGTGGTGGTAGGAAGAGAAGTCGATTTGGTAGAGGGGCCACTGACATCTGGGGAATGTCACTACTGATTTTTTTTATAGCATCCCCAGAGGGTACGTTGATAATCCCATCGACGTCCGCTCTGGAGTGTTGAGTAGAGGGAGCATTGGAGTTGCGAGGGGAATTGGGGATTACATCGTAAAGAGTGCCAAACTGTGAATATATCAGATCTAAGTGTTGGGCACAATGTATGGATTGGTCTTTTGTGACTACACCACCTAAGGTGACTTCTTTAGTGATTTGGGGGAGTGGAGACTTGCAGAGCTAGTCCGCTAAGAGATAGTCTGGGAGGAGAGATTTGACTAACCTCTACCTATGCCTCCATTCATATATATGATCAGAGATGTGGGTGGTGATATCCTGACGTAATGAACTAAGGAGTTCAGTCCCAATCTCATAGCGAATGGGTAGTTGGAAGTGCTTTGATAATTCCATCGCTAGAGCATCAAAGGTATTGACTAACACGCATGATAACTTGATGTACCACTTGGCTGCATTGCTAGTAAGGGTGTGGGGAAAAAGACATAAGCGAATACTATCATCCACCACCATGGAGTTAGAAACACACTAAAGATGATAGGTGGTGATATGGGTACCTGGATCCTCCCCTTGTTTCCCTTCGTACTTATGGATGTATGTTGGTATTTTATGCGGGATTGGCAGCCAGAGTAAGTTATGATAGATGTCGTCATTTGTAATTTTGTACAATTCAAGGATATCCAACGTTGTCAAGAAAGGAAGATTATGTGATGCCGCAGAATTGGACCAAGGCGATGACATATGACTTGAGGATCCTTGCAGTCCTCCGATCGTTTGATTCCCCATATTATACATAGGTTGCATGGTATAGTAGCTGCCTTGGGGTATGGCATTGTAATGTGGATTTCCATGGTGATTGTGATGTTGGGGTATAGAATTGCCCGTAGGATAAGTAGTACCCCCTTCACTCCTTTGAGGTTGTGAGTAGGGTGCAGCCATGGATTGGTTGACACATCCTTAAGGATTCTTGCTTGCCACAAAACTAACCATATGTCCTTGACTAGCATAAGGGGTGCTCATGTCAATCAGTTACTGACCATGCATGCTTGAAAATGGAGGGTGAACTGTTACGTTCCCAGCCAGGATATGCATATTGGGAGTGCCCCCAGATATTTGAATATGGGGGTTAGAACTATACAATGGATGCCAACCATATTGTTGATTGAAGGGACTCTCACTAACTATGCTATATTGAGTGTAATAAGGAGCATTGTATGTATAACTTGTCGAAGGTATAGAGTTTGACACTAAAGGGGTGGAACCCGACATAGGCTGGGTTCCACTCATCGAGGGTGTCATGTGAGGGTTTCTACCTGGGACAAATGGGGTAACAGGGTTCGCCATCAATGGTGTGGTTGTGATTGTCGACTGGGGAAGTGGTAGGGGACCAAAAGTGTCAAAAAAGTTCCATGACCCATTAGTTTTCGATGGGATGGGTGGAAGTTTTGCAACTGAAGACAAAGGAGGTAGAGGTGCAACGTGAACAAAGAGTGGATCCAATGGATTCGTGATCGGAGGGTTATAGGGAGGATTGTCTAAACCAATTATGTGCGAGATCTTAGAGATTGATTTCCTGAAGATGGGGAATCTAGTTCAATGGAGCTCAGTGGATCTTCCTCAATGAGTGGATGAAGTCCTAACAATCATCTAGAATGATGAAGAGGGTCGGATGTAGCCACGGTGACCGATAATTTTTATCAATAAATTTTATTGTGATGTTTATTAAAGTCTCAATGATTGTTGGAAATAATATTGAGAGGGGGGTGAATCAGAATTATCAAGTCAAATATTCCTTTTTCAAAATCAAATGATATACGCTACTTCAGTTAATTAAACCCACGTATACAATGCAAAATTTTAATTTACTTTATATTTCTGATGTTGATTGTTAATATGTGTTTGAGAATCAAATAACTAGTAGCCAGAAACAGTAAAGTAGAGCAGAAAGAAAATCGCACACAAGAACACAAGATATAAGGTGGAAACCCAATGTGGGACGAATTGCAGCCACATTCATCTCTATCTTCTCTTTAATTAGAAACTTCTTTTTATAATTGTACTGGTGCAGTCCTTTACCAGTACGCAGGCTGCAACTTGCAGAGAGCTACAACCCTCTATCAGTTTCCAGCTTCTCCTAGAAGGGAGCTACAACCCCCTCTTGTTTTCCAGCTTCTCCTGGAAGGGAGCTACAACCCCCTTAGCTCTTGCACTAGCCAAGATACTAGTATGTAGGTGCTGGCCTATAGAAGGGTAAAACCTTCTCTTCTTTTCAGGGACCATGTTTCATCAATTTTCAGAATCGATCCACAAATAGCATCAATCAAACATCAAGTATTTCTGCATCAACCAATCACCTTTTCACCAATCAAAACTGAATCAAAATAAACACTTCTCTGACGACTGTACCAATATCATAGTAACAGTAACCACACACCAAATCTGATCCCAGAACACTGCAGTAATAAACAGAGGCAACTAGATCACAACTCAAAAGATATACGCTGCTTTAATAACCTGAAACTTGCATACATACGCTTCTATTGTTGGAAAAACCTGTGTATACGCACCTTCGCTTCACTGAACTAGCGTGTATACGTGCCTTCACTTCACTGAACCTACGTACGGATCTATAACGGATAATTCGCTCTTTCAAATATTCAAACACTAATTAGCCCAGATTACCAGACTTATAGATCAAGCAAGCGCCACATATAGCATATCAGAATCATTCAAAGATACTATCATTCAAGCTTAAAGATTATGACCCATCAATAGAACTTATCCTTCTCTTTGCGCTAAGGTTCCTCCTTCATTCAGATCCAGATTTTCACCATAACCCAAATACCAGTATTCCAGATCTAGCACTTTATCAGATATTCAATTATAATTCAGATCATCTTTTGCCACATGATCTCCTTCCTCTTTTATAGTTTTAAGCCTTCCACAATACCACGGTCAAAAACCATAATAAACCAATACCACAGACCCAATACTTGGGATCAACACTTCTGACGAGGTACCATGGTCCAAAACCATAGGTTCAAATACCAAGGACTAACTACCACAGACCAAAGGTAAGTTCTCCAACATATACGCACTTTTCCTTGCATGAAACTGCGTGTATACGCATACACACCTTTGGAATGTCTAACCCACGTGTATACGCGTCTTCATCTAGATGAACCTGCGTATATGTCTTTTCCTTCATTTTGAAAGCCTGAACTGAGATTTGTTACCAAAGAGAGTTGCCATCAAGGATAACACCTATGCCATAGCTCCAAACCTGTGTCATAATGCCAACAATCTCCCCCTTTGGACTTGATGGCAACCCAAAATCCTCAAAGTCATTCTCCCCCTTTGTCATCAAGGGCAAAGGGTTGTGCTACCCCTGAGTACATGCTGAAATTTCTGCCCTGCTATGCTGACCATGCTCCCCCTGACTGTAGGCAAGATCTGTAAAAGATGTTCTTCAAGAAGAACCATGACTTATACATCATAAAAGATCTTCCTATCACCAAAATACTCAGTAAATACATCCATCACCCAACCAAGTGGGTATACATCAGAAATTTAAATATGACAACCAAGTTCATTACATGTTCATCCCAGGCATAGTGGGGAAACCAAAATAGGCCATTACATGACCTTGACACCATAAAAGAGATACCACAAAAGAGATACATGACATAGAGACGAAATTTCTACAACAAGACTTATGAAAGTCATCAATCACTGATAGTAGCAGCATCTGTCAATCACCACCAAGATTTCCTTCTGTTCTCCCTCTACCTCTGTTCCACTCGATACCAACAACAGCTGTGAACTAGAACCAAAAGCTTGTAAGATAATGCCAACAATGCATTATTAGAAGATTATCTGCTCCCCCTGAACTTGTGCCAGATGGTCTCTGACAGACCCATATCAAAATATCTTCAACCAGAGCCTATCCCTACTGATATCCATAAACCTCCATATACGCGACTGTCTCTACACAAACTGGCGTATGTACGTGGATCCTCCTCAGGAAACTCGCGTACACCCATTTTTCTCTGAAACAAACAAGTTTTAACAGCAAGATGATGCATCAACTACTCCCAGCTTTGTCTGAGGTATTCAAATGTCTCCCTAGGCAATGGTTTGGTGAGAATATTAGCAACTTGTTCCTTAGAAGGAACATACTCCAATTTGAGCTTT
The DNA here is from genome assembly GCA_031772625.1 of Pinus tabuliformis. NCBI lineage: Eukaryota > Viridiplantae > Streptophyta > Pinopsida > Pinales > Pinaceae > Pinus > Pinus tabuliformis. Next base: position 1,282,168,972 of record CM062817.1, on the reverse strand, counting down.
TGTTCCAACACTTGTTCCCTGGAGAAAGCGATACTTGATCGGTATGTGCTTGGTCTTTGAATGCATGACTGGGTTCTTTGAAATGTCGATGCACTTGTATTATCACATAAGATGGAGATAGGTGGTGTACAAGTGATTTGAAAGTCCTACAAGGTTTGCATCATCCAAAGAAGTTGAGTGCAACAAGATGCAGCAGCTACATATTCCACTTCAGCTGTAGATAAAGCAATCGAACTCTATTTCTTGTTGAACCAAGATACTAATCTAGAACCCATAAAGAATGCACCACCACTTGTGCTCTTCCTGTCATCAATGCTTCCAGCCCAATCTGCATCTGTATAAGCATGAAGAGTGAGATCTGTATCTCTAGGATACCATAAGCCATAGCTTTGAGTTCCTTGAAGATACTTGAAAATTTTCTTCACTGCCTGAAGATGAGTTTCCTTTGGATTTGCCTGAAATCTTCCAACTATTCCCACTGTATGCATGATGTCTGGTCAGGTACCTGTCAAATAAAGTAGACTTTCAATCATAGATCTATAGGTTGGTTGATGTACTGTTGCTAATTCATCATTTTCACTGAGACTGCATCCTGTAACCATAGGGGTACATACTCGTTTTGAATCTTCCATTCCATACTTCTTCAGAATATGCTTGAGGTTCTTGGTTTGAGACAAGAAGATACCGCCTTCATTTTGTTGGATTTGCAATCCAAGAAAGTATGTTAGTTCTCCAAGCAGGGACATTTCAAATTCTTTCTGCATCACCAAGGCAAAGCTTTGACTCATAGCTTCTTCATTACTGCCAAAGATAATATCATCTACATACACAACAAGTATTAGCAATTTGTCATTTTCATTTTTTATATAGAGATTGCTATCTGCTGATCCTTTTGAAAAACCTTGTTGATGAAGATATTTATCCAAACGGTAGTACCAAGCTCTTGGAGCCTGTTTAATACCATAGAGAGCCTTTTTTAGTCTGCATACAAGATTTGGATCATTCCCAAGAATGAAACCATCTGGTTGCTCAATGTACACTTCTTCTTCTAAGTCTCCATTCAGAAAGGATGATTTCACGTCCATTTGAAATACTTTGAACTTCTAAAAGCTTGGGAGAGCAAGGAACATTTAGATGGCCTTAAGTCTAGCAACAGGAGCAAAAGTTTCCTCAAAGTCTATTCCTTCTTGTTGAGCATACCCTTTACACACAAGTTTGGCCTTGTTTCTGATTACTTCTCCATTTTCATTCAACTTATTTTTAAAGATCCATTTTGTCCCTATGGAATTCTTATCTTTTGGTCTAGGAACCAACTCCCAAGTGTTGCTCTATTCGATCTGCTCAAGTTCTTCATCCATTGCCTTGACCTAGCATTCATTTTTGCATGCCTCTTTTACATTTTGTGGCTCAGTAGAGGAGAGCAAAGCCAAATAGCTTGAGGCTTCTGCAATTGTTCTTCTTGTTTGTATACCTGCCTCTTTCTATCCCAAAATTTGAGATTCTGGATGATTCTATAGAACATACCTGGATGGAGTCTTCTCTTCTATCCTTATCTATTCCTCTGGTTCCTCTTGAGGTTCTTCTTCATCATCGGTCTGATTTGGAGAGTAGTCTTCATCCTCTTCGATATTTTAATAATTTACTTGCCTAGGAATGTATCCTTTTTCATCAACCACTACATCAATGTTGTCAACAATTATTCCAAGTCTTTTATTGTAACACTTATATGCTTTGCTGTGGGGAGAATAACCAAGGAGAATGCCTTCCTCTGCTCTAGGTTCAAGTTTGCCAAGTTGTTCATCATTACTCTTAATATAGCATTTGCTTCCAAAAATTTTGAAATTCTTTATCGAAGGAGTCTCACCATACCAAAGCTCATGAGGAGTTTGAGTGTTGTTCCCTCGGACATTTGTTTCGTTGAGAATAACAACTGCAACAAATTCAGCTTCACCTGAGAAGGTTGCAGGAGTTCCAGACTCATCAAGCATAGCACGAGCCATTTGTTGGACTGTTCTGTTCATCCTTTCCACCACTCCATTTTGCTGAGGAGTCCTAGCTGTAGCGAATTCCCTTATTATTCCATGTTCTTCACAGAAATCGAAAAATTCATTTGAGGTAAACTCCCCACCTCTATCGGACCTGAGGCACTTAATTTTGTGATCTGATTCATTTTCAGCCAAGGCTTTGAAGGATTTGAATTTTTCGAATGCTTCGTCTTCGTGCTTCATAAGTCCTAACCAAACCATCATAGAGAAGTCATCAATGAATAATATAAAGTATTATTCTCCTCGAGGTGACCTTGTCCTAAATGGACCACATACATCTGTATGGACTAGCTCAAGAGTTCTGCTAGCTGATCCTTCCTTCTCAGGGAAGTTAGTTCTGGTTTGATTACCAAACTGACATGATTTGCATATTGTGTTGTCTGGAATTTTGATATCTAGAAGACCACGAACTGCCTGGTATTTGCATGCTTTCCTTATTTGTGAAAAGCTTAGATGCCCCAACCTCCGATGCCATAACCGGTGTTCATCATCCTTGCTCAAATAGCATTGTTGTTGTCCTTCTTCAAATATATATAGATTTTTTGGAGTTCTTCTACCTTTGATCACTGTTTTTCCTGTATCAAGATCACGAACACTAAATCCATTTGATCGAAATATTACCTCAGTTCCTTGGTCGCACATCTAACTGACACTCAGTAGATTATGCTTCAAGCCATCAACATACAAAACATTTCCAACTTTGACCTTTTCTTTCAACCGAGTAGTGCCTCTTCCGTTTATGACTGCAGGGGTATCATTTCCAAAAGAAACTTTCTTTCCCTTTTCTAAAACACTATATGATTCAAGTTTTTCTTTAGCACTTGTCATATGCTTCAAATATCCACTGTCGATGTACCATAGATTTTCCTGTCCTTCTGCATAAAAGGCTATCCCACATCTTTCTGGTTGCGGTTCCTTCATTCTCCATGTTCTGGCACTTGAGGTTTGTTCCTTATGAGTTGTCTTCCAAAACCTGCTCCTGAATTCAGAATCTTCATGACCGAAGTTATTACAAATAGAACATTCAATTTCATTTTCAAGGGCGGAAAAGTTGCTATAGGTCCTTTTTGTGATTCCAGTCATACTTCTTTGTTTTTGAGCTTCTTTAGTCATGATTGTCTTATAGGCAACACATTGAGCTGCTTTGTGACCAAATTTATGGCAAGAGAAACATTGGCCATTGAAGAAACTTCCGCGATTATCATATCTACCAGCCAAATGGTTGTAGTTTCGATTTCCATCCATTTTTGAAGCAAATTGAGAAGTTTTTACTTGTGGCTGGTTGTAGCTTTTGTTCACCCTTAAGATGCATTGCCCCTAATTTACCTGGTCGTATTTGTTTATTCTTGATTTAATTCATCCCTGTTTTACTTGGTGATCTCCATTGGGCTTTTTCTCATTCCTCCTTGCTGCATCAAGATAACTCTTTGAGGTGGATGCATGAGATGCTTCTCCATTATACCCCAGACCTGTCTTGATTAGTGGAGAACGTTTTACACTGATAATCTCATCCAGAGTTTCATATCCTTTAAAAAATTTAAGATTAAGAGCCTTTGTTTTCTCAATTTCTTTTCTAAGGCCAACAATTTCACATTCTAACTTCTCAAGAAATTTTTATTTTTCATCAAGTTGGAATTGCAGAGTATCAATGATCATATTCTCTTCTTCTAAACATGTTTTGAGTCTAGAAATATCTTCATAAAAACCATATACATCTATAGCATCCATGTAATCATAATCTTCCAAAGCCATTAAAAGTTTATAATCATTACCTCGTTCATCTTCATCACTATTTGATAGGCCATCACTGTCTTCATGAGTGTAGTAACTTTTCTTAGTTGCATTTTGTTTCTTGTTCCATCTAACAGGTTCCTTCCCTTTGTCAACCTTATCCTTATGAGGACATTTGGTGGCATAGTTCCCAACTCTTCCACAAGAAAAGCATTTGAAAGGTAACTTACCTCGGAACCTTTCGGCCCCCCGTTGAAGGTTTTTGACAAAATTTGATTCTTCTTCCTCTTCTGATGCATGTCCTAACTCATAGTAGTCTCCTTTGCTTGAAGCCTTGGAAGCTACTTCTCTCCTGTCTGATGGTCCTCCTTTCCTCATTCCATAAGTAGTTAGGATCCTGTGTAGCTGTGACATGGTAAGGTTTCGAAGATTCTCCTTTTCTTCTATTGCAGAAACTTTAGATTCAAACGTAGGGGACAAAGATCTTAGAACTTTTTCAACCACAATAGCCACTTTTATTTCTTCACCCAAGTTTTTCATACAATTAACAATCTCATCTACACGAAGGAAATAGTTATCCACACTTTCATCATTGTGCATTTTGAGATTTTCATACTGAATCCTGAGTGTTTGAAGTTTTTCTTGTTTTACCTGTTCATCTCCTTCATAGCTCAGAAAAATCTTGTCACATATCTCTTTTGCGGATTTAAACTGCATTACCTTGACAAATTTTGATTGAGATAGGCATCCTAATAGAGTATTGACCGCCTTTGCATTTGTTTCATATTTCTTCTTCTCATTCGGATCTGTAGGAGTTGCTGATGGAGAAGTATACCCTGTATCTATGATATCCCAGACTTCTGTACCAAGAGATTGAAGATAGGCAGTAACTCTTACCTTCCAGTATACGAAGTTTGTCCCATCAAAAATCGGTGGCCTGATTGATGCTTCCCTCTCGTAGTTGCTCATGATGAAAGATCTTCCTTCAAGTGATCAAGAATCTTCTGAAGGACCTGCTCTGATACCAATTGTTGGAAATAATACTGAGAGGGGGGGTGAATCAGTATTATGAAGTCAAATATTCCTTTTTCAAAATGAAATGATATACGCTACTTCAGTTCATTAAACCCACGTATATACGCAACTATGCAGAAGGAAACCCGTGTATACAATGCAAACTTTTAATTTACTTTATCTTTCTGATGTTGATTGGTAATCTTTGTTTGAGAATCAAATAACCAGTAACCAGAAATAGTAAAGCAGAGGAGAAAGACAATCGCACACAAGAAGACAAGATATAAGGTGGAAACCCAATGTGGGTAAAAACCACCTACTACAATTCGTCTCTATGTTCTCTCTAATTAGAAACTTCTTTTTACAATTGTACTAGTGTAGTCCTTTACCAATACGCAGGCTAAAACCTGCATAGAGCTACAACCCTCTCTCATTTTCCAGCTTCTCCTGGAAGGGAGCTACAACCCACTCTCATTTTCCAGCTTCTCCTGGAAGGGAGATACAACCCCCTTAGCTCTTGCACTAGCCAAGATAGTAGTACGTAGGTGCTGGCCTGCAGAAGGCTACAACCTTCTCTTTCTTTCAGGGACCACGTTTCATCAATTTTCAGACTGGATCGACAAATAACATCAATCAAACATCAAGCATTTCTGCATCAACCAATCACCTTTTCACCAATCAAACTGAATCAAAATAAACACTTCTCTGACGACTGTACCGAGATCACAATAACAGTAACCACACACCAAATCTGAACCCAAAACACTGCAATAATAAATAGAAGCAGTTAGATCACAACTCAAAAGATATATGATGCTTTAATAACCTGAAACTTGCGTACATATGCTTCTATTGTTGGAAAAACCTGCGTATACACACCTTCGCTTCACTGAACCAGCGTGTATACGCGCCTTCACTTCACTAAACCTGAGTACAGATCTATAAAGGACAATTCGCTCTTTCAGATATTCAAACACTAATTAACCTAGATTATCAGACTTATAGATCAAGCAAGCACCATATATAGCAGATCAAAATCATACAAAGATACTATCATTCAAGCTTAAATATTATGACCCATCAATAGAACTTATCCTTCTCTTTGCGCTAAGGTTCCTCCTTCATTCATATCCAGATCTGCACCATAACCCAAATACAGGTATTCTAGATCTAGCACTTTATTAGATATTCAATTATAATTCAGATCATCTTTTACCACATGATCTCCTTCCTCTTTTATAGTTTTAAGCCTTCCACAATACTACAGTCCAAAACCATAATAAACCAATACCATGAACCCAATACTTGGGATTAACACTTCTGACGAGGTACCATGGTGCAAAACCATAGGTTCAAATACCAAGGACTAACTACCACGGACCAAAGGTAAGTTCTCCAACATATACGCGCTTTTCCTTGCATGAAAGTGCGTGTATACGCATACACGCCTTTGAAACGTCTAACCCACGTGTATACACGTCTTCGTCTAGATGAACCTGCGTATATGTCTTTTCCTTCATTCTGAAAGCCTGAACTGAGATTTGTTACCAAAGAGAGTTGCCATCAAGGACAACACCTATGCAATAGCTCCAAACCTGTGCCATAATGCCAATAATGATAACATCTAGCAGCTAAAAAATAAAAAAATGCACTAAGTGAATCAATTGGCAAACAGAGGGAAATGACCTTGTCTGATAAGAACTGATCATTAGAGATGAAAGCCAGTATCACAATGAATAATAGAGAGGGATGGCCAAATGTACAGTTACAATTACTCTAGAGCTTCACCTGAACCTCAGATTAAGGGGCCAAGTACTCTCGTGAAGACAAGCACCCTCCCAAAAAATGAAGACATAGTAGGTCCATCTTTGTTAGGTACCAAGTTAGCCCACCCTAGTCACCTTGTGTAAGTCTCTAAAAGTATGGCCACTAAGGATACCTCAGATCATAGACACTACCTGCGGGGACATAGTCACAGATAGTACACTATGTGGGCCGGGTACCTAAGTCCCCAACTCAGCTCCGAAATCCCCAAAGGGATCCCAAATACACAGAATGCCCAAAGGAGTTGTAAGCGAAGGCAGGCTACCTTCACTTCCAGTATGATGTTGTGTCATATTTAGCCCTGATTTTACTGGAGTGGTCCCAGTAGTATGAGCCTAGAAGGAATTTTATCTCTTTTAATGACACTAGTTTTGTTTTCTGATCTTGGGTAGTTTACTCACACTACCTATCCCAAGATCCTAGCCTGAACTAATATTTGTTTGCTCTAGAAAGAGTTACTAATTAATTTTAGGTAGATTTTATGTGTACTTTTTTAGTGTCTTCGGTAGGGGTGTTGACGTATGATATTTGGTGGGACTTTGAATCAAAATCATGCAAAAGACAATGCTTGAAGATATTCAATTTGATGAAATAAGTTGTATTCTACAAGGGAGAGTCTTTCATACATCCATATTTGTTCCATTCATCCTAGTCATTATCACACTAGCCTAACCGAAAGAAATTTTTCAATGCTTTCTAACAACTATTTGAAACCAAATAAAGTAGATTTTAACTAGCTAAGCAAAAGAATGAATAATTTTTTTTTTGTCCTCTATAAAAAATTTTAAGAAATAGAAAAAAAAAAGTTATTTCCTAAAAAACATTCTTTCAGGACATAGATCTTGCTAACAAAATACAGCTGCAAATCCTTTATCAGTCCATGAGTAGGTTTCCCATCCCTTTTGAGGTTACAAACATAGCCTCATGTCAAAATTTGGATAACTAACACTCTGCGCCAGAGGCCATAGAGAGTTACTGGAGGTACTAACACACTGTTTGTATAGACACAAAGCTTTATAAAGCTTTGTTTACTCTGGTAACCTGTGTTAGTGTGGGAAAATACTTCAAAATAGGGCTTTGTGGATCAAATCCAAGGATGAATATATGAAGGCAGAATGCTGCAAGGTCTTGATGGGCCAAAAAAGGAATGCAGAAGTATAGGAAGGTCTAGAAGGAGGGGGGAACTATGAACTTTATAGGTGGACTGGGAACTAATGTATAGTCCCTAGTAGAGTCGCCAATTCTACTATAGGATAAAATGCATGGTGTATGGAGAATGGAGATACCCTCAAGGGTCTTCCCAGGACCCTCGGCAGACTGTAAGAATATCTGCAGCTATCACAAAGCTACGTGCATTTCCATAAACAATAACTAACTATCAAAGCAAGACATATTCATTACCTCAAGCCTTCATGTAGGTTTGTTGGAGAGCACAATGCAGCTAGGTGGAAGTCCCCTAAGCCGACTCCAGATCAAGTCCTGCACATAGAAGAGACAAGGATAATCACATTGTACAACCTTGATAATTAATAAATGAATATATAAAAGAAATCTAGTTACACATATCTAAGCTATTCATGCTAAAAGGTATTGGACAAACAGATAAATGAATGATAGTACCAACACAATGGTGTAGACAGTACAACTGCAGTTTTATATTAATGTTGGAAGAGTGATTACAACCATCTATTGCATCAACGTTCCCTTACCCCTCCAACTCCTCCCTCTCTCCCCCTTCTTAGCAACTTCTTATGCTTAGATTTGAGACTATGCTTGATAATCAAGTAAGCCATCCTTTCAAATGATCTGACCCCTATCACCATAGCCCTAGCTTTGTTTATGTATCATTCAAGTTAGGTTTTCCAAGTTTCTCCATGAGTTCCTTTAGGTAAAAGAAATGATGTTGCCATGATTTTGAGCACTTTCCCATTTGTCTCCTTCATTAGGATTAGAAATCCCTTAAATAGGTTGAACTCTAGATGTTACATTACTTTTCTGAGTAGACTTAGGAGGGAATATAGAGATATTTATGAGTCAATTCACTCCTTTTACCTTTAGATCCTCATTAGGATTGACTAACACTGTACTTGAACCAACAAGTAGAGTTAGTAGGTTCACTAACGCTCCCTTAGGCTTATAGAGAAGATTTATAAAGCATGTTATTAGTGTATAGACATTGTTAGTGTGGAGACAAGGCCTATGATTTTGGTTATTGCTTCAGCCATCATGTCATTCTCATCTGACCTGATGAGGAGGTCATTTTGCTGTATAACATTTGCATTTTAGGTTCTTTTGTTTTCAGAAAAACAACACAGTATTTATGTTAAGCAGCAGAAGTTGAAGAAACATAACACTAACACTGGAGCGACAAATGAAAAAAGAGAGAGAAGAGAACTGGTCTAGTGGTACCCTTAAAGCCAATATCCCGCATAAGACACACACATAGAGACTAGTGTTCAAGTATTCATAGTTGGTGAATTCACCTACACTGACTTGACATCACAATGATAATTTTTTATAGTGATTAAACAACATTTCATGTGTAAATTGTAGTCCAACAAATGTTAAGGTGGAAATTCATATTTTAATAGTTGACATTTCATATAATATAATTTATGTGGTTGAAATTATTTATAGTTTCACTTGATATTGTTTAGTATTTTAACTAACATATGCAATTTTGAATTTTCATATTAGATGAATCAATTCACATTGTATGATTTTTTAATTTAGTCGCAAAATCATACTAATTAATCTATGTTAATTAATAATGAACACATAAAATCAATCTAAAACTACTAAATTAGTAGTTTATATTGTTTAATGATGAACACAAATAAAATGAACATAAGACTAAATTAGTCGTTTATAATGAATATGAAACTACCAAAAAAATATAAATTACTACTACAGATGATTAATTTTTCATTACAAATAACAACTAAATTTTGCATATATATGACTATTAGTAGCTAATCTGTAATATCTTATAACACGAAAAAAATTTAGTCATACTTCTTTGGTCATTAATTGGTTTCAAACGAGAACTAAAATTTGCATATATATGACTATTAGTAGCTAATTTACAGTATCTTATAACATGATCAACATTTTAGTCATATTTCTCTAGTCATTAATTGGTTTTATCATATGATCATATAGTAATATATTTTGTTGTATATTTAGTCATTAATTGTCGCAGTTAATGACTAAATCAATAACTAGATCAATGACCAAATTTATGAACAAATATACTGCTAGATGATAAAGTCAAGACAATCAATTAATGACTAAGCTAAAAACGACTAAAAGTTGGTTGCGTTATAAGATAGTGTAAATTAGCTACTACTAGTCACTAACTAAAAACTAGTCATTTATATGCAAATTTTAGTCATTGTTTTCATAACTAATTAGCCATTTTGTACTAGTGCTTGTAATATGTTTATTTTTCCAAAGTCAGACCTCAGCCTAAATAAATATACTCCTGAGATATGGTGTGCGACTGCGAGTGTTAAAAACTACACAAGCTCATCCCCCTGATCGCACTTAGCTTTTTATTTGACGACTCTAAAGCCTTTTTGGACCCCCCTTCTATGATTCTCTTTAACAACGATGGGGGAGTCTAAAGAGTGGTTTTCCCCACCGCTATGTGTCATACACTCCTAATTTTAGACTACCCCTCTAATACCACAAACAGCTTCGAGCCCCAACCGAAAGCGGTTTTCTTCCACCTATCACTTCCTATGCAACCCAGTTTCCCGGTTATGTCACCCCCCACTTTCACCAAACCTCCAATCCACTACTTCCACATATCCCTAGGCCTATAACTTCATGCCAATGGCCCCACACCTTCATTTTTCTATCATGAGCCACCATGTCAACGACCATTACAACAATTCTGTTGCAACTTCCTCCTGTTGCCTCCCTCCCATTGCTGAGTAAATGTTGCTCACAGACAATCATTTATCAAATGGTCTCACTTGGTGTGTAAAACTATATAGCCCAATTTTCTCCTGTGATCATAGCCTTTTCTTGATTTCCAACTATTATACTGCTCCCGCCCTCCACTTTCTTACCTATCAACAACTCTTCACGATGGAAACCCCTATTAATTTTTTTCCCGTGAAATATACTTTGAACTTTTGCAAATACCATCTATGACTCTCTCCAAATATTGTTATGTTACGATGACGACCCCCAAAACTACCACTATGGTAAACCCCATGCTCGCTCCCCCTATGGATTTATACCACATCCCCCTAGCTAACCGATAATATAAAATTTTCGAGACACAGTGTGAATTTGACCTTTTTGAATTACGCTACTGGGTTTGTGATACTTATCCTGATCAGTCTGACGAGATTAACCTCTGCCAGTTTAGACTACCCCTATTCATTTTCCCCTAGTCCTACTACTTCCTTGAATTCTTCCTCAAGTGTCATGCCTCTTATCTCTCAAGTAAGAGGGATATCATCACCCCTAATGGTGAAATCCTTTTCACCATCACTTTTGAAAGTATAAAACAAATGTTGTAGGTCCCCTATACAGACTCCCTCACTCCCTTTTGTATTGAGGATCTCAAAGAAATCTATCACAAAGTCACCTTTCCCCAGAGTGCTAGGATTTTTAAAGTCTTCCTGCGATAAGATTCTTAACTCTCTAAGAAGAATCCCCCTTATTCATATTCTATTTTCCCACAAAGAGATAGATAGATTATCTCTATCTTGTCCTACGTTCATCGTTACTTTTTAGATGAATGGGTATATGAGCCTATTTTAGACTTTCTATCCACCGTTTCGACATAAGGACTATCAGTCACCTTTGACTATTGTCACTTCCTTGTAGACATAATTCATGAACAATTCCTTTAGTTTTTAAGTGAAGGAATGTTCAAATATTCTTGCATTCTTATGTACATGTTCATTTTCTTCCAGACAAATAGGTTTCCCGTTGTAGTGCATATGCTCAATCAGTAGGGAGAGCCTCAATCCATTATTTTCTGGAGCTCTATCATCATAAAATAAGCACAGGTATTTAATTTTACAGAGTTTATTGATCAATTTTTGTGTCTAGCAGTTTGTTTTCTGAGTGGCTAATAGATTCCAAGAATCAGTGAAGATATTTAGAAATTATTTCATCTCAATGAATAGGTGAAGATAGGAGATTGGTACCTATATGAATCATTTACAAAGATGAGAGTTTATGGCTTAGAGTTGCCACCATATCATCTGCCTGAGTACCTTCCAAAGAGGATATTTTCCTTGGAGTACATCAGGAAAATAATCCAGTTAGACAACATCCATTTTGTGGCACCTAAGAAGAAGTCTCAATTTAGAATTAAGACACATATATGACCTTTTATCTATAACGATAGACTAGTAGGAAAGAAATTAGACCTCCCATTGAAACACATTAATTTCCCTCTTACCTTTACATGGTCATATTACCCCTTTGGGGTAATTTTTAAGCTAAGAGTGGAACAAAATGAAACTCCCTATGTGCATACCCAAAGACCAAAAATATAGAAGTACATGAACCAGTAGAATTGGGTAGAGAACACATTCCAGGAGGTTGAAGATGAGGTGCTTTCCAGGACTGCTTTAAAGATTTCTATACCCAGAGAAAATACTGAGAAGAGACTGAGAGAGGAGGACTCTCCTTCAGTCAGAGAAACCTTAGCGAAAGAATTCAAGATATATACAAATAAGGTTAAGATAAGCTCTAAGATATACTTCACACTATTGAAGGAAACACAGGGTACCATTGTACTCTCTAGACTTCAAAATTTGAAGTTTGATAGCAGTACCACCGATTATCCATCATCCTTGCCTACTAAGGAGACTCCAACTACAACACCTCATACAACAAAGACATTCACAGAAAAAAGGTAGCTGGATATTTTCCATAAATATAAAGAAATTAAACAGAGGAATGGAGCCCTTCATGAGAACATTTCTACTCAATTCAGGAAACAATCTTCCTCAATCCAACACAGACTCATTTCATCTAATGACACAGAGAAAGGAAGAATGCATATGGCATTCTTACAGGCATAGGTTCCACAACAAAAATTAGCAGTTGACTTCAAGTAGAATACCTTTGAGTTTTTGGCAAATCATGTTCATCCTTTGGATGAGATGGACGTGCACAAGAAAACAGGAGAAATGGTCGACTAAAAATTCACACAGACTGCCCTCACTTCTTGAAAACTACAACTTTCTTTGAAAAATGTTCAATCTCACCTTAAACTGGAGAATGTTTCCTCTCTTCGTAAAGACAACATAATTAAATATTTGGAGGAAATGGTGATCAAAGCATGTTTTGATCTTGGTAATTCAAAGGCCATGGAAGAAATTATTAAGAATAATAATGTTGACATAGAAACCTTGAAGAAGAAATTGAAGCTACCTATGATTGAATATCCATAGGAAAAGGAGTTAGGAGAGACAGAGTTACAGAAAGAAGAAATGATGAAACTACTGGTGGAATGGATTGCAAATATTAACAAGAAGGAAGTAGATACGCACAAGTTGATCAAAGAGAAGGAGCAAAGTTCTCAACTAGTAGTGGTTCCTCTTCCTGTAGTACCAATTACATCCTTACTTCAAATGTGAATTCCTACAGCAGCTATAATAGTAGGAACATCTTCCTCTATAGTACCTCCTTCTTGAACTATAGATGATTCAATTAAGTTTGCCCAATCCATAAAAGAAATGTCTATACAGGCAGAAGAAATAAATAAATTAAGACAAGATATCGAGACCTTACGGGAGCAGAATACAACATATGATAATTCCATTCTAACATAAGTACAAAAATCCAAGATATTGTCCTAGAGATTACAATAGATGGAAAAATGTATTGCCATGGGTAATACCTTGGTCCAGGTCAAAGAAAATGTTTGGAAACGAATCAATGAAGATATGATAGATATTTGGAACTCAACACAAATTATATTTGAGCAACAAGGACTGATTGAAATATCTAATGAAGCCATTGAAGAAGTCAGAAAACGGTTGGGTGATGAACCCAATGAAGCTACTGAACTCATCAAGTTACTCAACTCTATGAATAAATAGGAATTAGAAGAGCTGGAGATTGAAGATAGAACATAAAATATATTGGAGGTCAAGAAAGTACTAACGAAGAGAAATTTGGAAAGGAAGCTTAAGGAAATGTGTCAGATACTGGACAATGGCATGCAAAGATTCTTCAATAAGTTAGAAGCCCTATACAAAAAGGGGCTTCCTAATTTATTGGTAATAAATGAAAAGCTTAGTACGTGGCCTTATTAGAGTGATAAACTGATGACCTAGGCCAAAGACAATTCTAAAGTTACAGTAGGAAGAATTGGCATGATAGGAAAAGCATTATTGGAAGCATTGGAATATGACCTAGAAATTCAATATGAAATTAAACACATATTCATTTCCAAAACAACATTTTCCAAATATACTGAAGCGGACAAGGATTATAGAAATTTATTGAAGAAAACTATCCCAAGTGAGAAACACTAGGATAAATTATGTGAATTACTGTAGTAAGTAGAAGTTTTGGTTGTACAACTCAACATTAGTAGCACAACAGGATTCAAAGGGCTAGACAGTCAGCAATCCCACAAATTTAGTGACAAAACTTCAAACAATTTGAATTTTCCTAAATATTTGTAATAAGTTAGATTCAATTTAGGAATTCCTAAATAAATCCTAGTCGGTTTTGACAAGATTTTTTGTAAACATCTTATAAATACTTCTCTTTTAGAAGTATCAAGGGTTGATTTTTGCATGGATTTTTGCATTCGATAACCCTATTGTACTATTTTCATTTGATGGGTTGATCAATAATAAAAATAACATTCTTCACAGGATTCATGTGTTAGACTATCTAGTGATTTCCTTCTTTCACTGTTAATGTGTTATTACTTTGTTTCCATCTGTATGTTTTCTGAAATCTGAATTATTTTATAGAAAGTTAATGAGCATAATTTGCTGAAAAATACACTTTGCTTCTGGCTATAGGTAATTTCAACGTTTTCTTCTGATATCATGTTAAGGAATTCTTAATTTGTCTTTAAATTCTATTGAACGTATATCTTTTCTTCCATTCCATTTCACTTAAATATAAAGGATCCAATTAGTTTAGATACCTTTCCCTATGAAACTCCTTTTAAATTCCGAGACAGACCCCTTTTGAACTGTAGACTCCATAGCCCAATGGAAGGTTCAGGCACTTAATCAACCAATCAATTTAAAACCAAACTTCAAATAATCATAACTAGCATAATATTTAATACAACAAAGTTAAATATTACACAGAGATCCCTCTCCGAAGCTAGCAGGGCTAGACCCCACCTTCTAAATTAGGTTTGTGTTTACCTTTATGGTTTTATTCTATAACCTCAGAAAATTACAGTGTCCTAACAATTGGGAAGGATTGTGCAGTTCTAGATTTTAGAGGTGAATGACTGTCAACTAGATCTACAAATTGCGTATTCCCAACTGTGTGTGGGGAGGTGATGCTCACTAGAACTATGTAATGCATAGTTTAGTCTGGCTTGTGCTAGCGGGGAGTACACATTATGGAATTCGAGTGGCCAATGCTTTGGGACTACCTCCTAGAACTACGAATTTGGCATTTAGAGCTATTCTTTGCATCCTTTATTCAACTCCTGGACCCAAGAAAGAAACTTGAGATCCAGAAATGTGCAGTGCATGCTAGGAAGAGCTTGATCAGGGCCAAGGAAGCCTCGATCTACTCAAGGGAAAAATCAAAATGAGCAGATCTAAAAGTGTAAGTAAAGGTTGGTGCATATATGAGTGGAAATTGATGCATGCAATCAAAACAAGTGCATGAATCAATCAAAGAGAGGAAAAATGAAGCTTATTGAGAGAGTTTCTGCATTGATGACTGTTAGTGAAAAAAACTTTTTATGCATGTGACACTTGGGAAACACAATGATAAAATTAAAAAATAATTCTACAAGATAAAACAAATGAAATTTCCAGTGATCATTCAATAAAACAAGTATAACAACACTCTCATAATGCAAGGAAACAAAACCGACAAAAAAAGCAGAAAAAGAATAGAGAATCAAGACTTACATGGAAACATTGTCACGATTGTGCCAAAATTTCCTAGATCTCCTCGGGAATGCTAGAGCTCTAATATTGAATTTGAAAGTGAGCAGTGGTGGTGTCTGTTAAATAGATTTGATCGATTTATATTTTATGATGGAAAGGCTAAAATTCTAGGAAAGTATGACACATGGCGGTAGTTTCCAAAAATAACCCAAGTGTAACTCTAACTGCTAAAAATATATCCTTATTTTTTAGGGATTTTTTTTTCATTTTTTATTTTTCTTTTCCCAGAAAGACTGGTATGCATGCATGGATAAATTTCTCAGTTCTGGGGAGAACTTGACAACTCACTGGTACGTGCATCAGAGAACTGTTGAGGGGATTCTTTTTCACAATTCCTTGGATGAGTAGCTCCTAGGTTTCCTCTCATGGTTTGAATAGTTTCCTAGCTGAAGGTGGGCTGCCAGCTGGGTATGCACAATTCTGGAGCCAAATATGCCCGTGTACTTGAACTACACATTTCCCGAGAGCAATGAAAGTTGCCCTATAGGCTTGTGCAAGTCACTAAGGCAAGGCTATAACTAGATTGCAAGCAAGTCAAGAGGTCATCTTGTCATTAGAAAAAAAATCTAGTAAGAAAACCCCACCTATAAAGAAAAACATAAAAATAATTGAAAGCACAAATACCTGGGTTAGTGCAATATAAGTTGTTATGATTTTAGTAGGGAGGCTCCAAAATGAAGCACGAACAAAATTGTGGAGGGTGGCTGTAGCCACTACAACATTGGTGACACATTGATATAACTGCAAATCTTTATATGTACTTTTTCTTGTGTAAAGCGAGTCTAACTCTTTCAAAGTATTGTTTGATTCTTTGATTTTCATTGTTCATTCACTAGCTTGAGGTAAATATATATTCCCTATCATTCTCTTAATCGGTGAGCATACATACCAAGCCAATTCAACCGATTTGTTTTTATTGGGGATGAGGGGTATATTGATGCACAAGTAATCTATATTTTCAGAGTTTTAATTTCATCTCTGGGGTTTATTTGTTGTCCGCGGGCCTGGAAAGTACCCCTGCAGAGTCACTTTATGAACACAAGAATCACTTCGCTACCAGTGAGCTTGGATAGTACCCTAGAAGAGTTACTTCCTTCACCTCTCTGTGCGGGAAGACTTTCTCTTCTTTCACCTTTAATTTATTTTTTTATTTTTCATTTTAAAATAATTGTGAATAGGCACTTATTTATTGTAGGAATTTACAAGGTAAGTTCCTGAAACAAAACACCAAAGGACACCACTCACAAATAGATCATAGATCAATACACCAGTATTGTTGACGTGGTTAAAACCCTGAAAGAGGGAAACAATCCACAACCTAAGCCAACGCGACCACTTCAAGAAATTTATTAATAAATGAATGAAAATTTACATAAGCTTCTCTCATGAATAATTACCCTACAAATGACCCTCCATGCTCTTTAAATAGAGATCATGGACCAATCAAGTGTTAATCCATGGATCAAGGGTCAGTAATACCAAGGAGAGAATGAACCCTTGGATCACTACATAGCATGACCATCGGATTTGTAAGTTACAAAAGTACACAATAAAGAAACACACTTTACCTAACTCTAAGCTAGACCAAGTTATACTTAACTATTTCCTATGTGTTGGAATATCCTAACATCCCCCTTAAGAACAACTTGAGATAGGATTGAAGGATGTACAAATATGGCACAATAGGAGAAGGAAGGAGGCACTAGAGCCTATCTCCCCTTAGTGACAACTTCCTGGTCTCCAATCATAAATCAAAGTTTAGTAAACTTCACCTCTATGAGAGCGTTTGTAAAGATGTCTGCAACTTGATCATTTAAAAAACAATATTGCACTTCAAGAACATGGTCATGAATGAAATTTCTAATGAAGTGCATATGCAGTTCGATGTGTTTGTTGCGCTGATGTTGGACTAGATCTTTGCATAGTTGAATGGAACTTTGATTATCACACCAAAGTGTAGTCGGATGCTTCTGCTAAAAGCCAAACTCTGAAAGGATCTGACAAAGCCACAAGGCTTCCTTACTATCTTCTACAGTACCATGATACTCTGCTTCTATTGAGGAAAGAGAAATGGCACTTTGTTTCTTGCAAGACCATGTAATAGGTCCTAAACCAAGAGTGAACACATAACCTGTAGTAGACCTTCGATCATCAGGATCACCAGCCCAATCAGAATCAGTGAAACCAACCAATAGAGGAGATGATTCTACACTGTAATGAATCCAAAATTCAATTGTACCATGAACATAACAAAGTATTATTTTAGTTGCTTTCCAATGACTTTCATGTGGGTTTTTCATCAATCAAGCAATAAGGCCAACATCAAAGGAAAGTTCAGGATGAGTATGGATCAGATACAAGAGTTTTCCTACAAGATGGTGGTATAAGGTACCATCAACTTCAGGGGAAGTACAAGTGACTGAAAGTTTGGCTCCAGACTGAAAGGAAGAAGGAGCTCACTTACCGTATTCCATGTGAAAATGGCGTAGAAGATCACAGGCATACTTGGACTGGGAAAGGGAAATACCTTCCTTGGATTGCAATACTTGAAGACCAAGAAAATAATGCAAGTGTCCTAAGTCTGTCATTTCAAACTTATTTTTAAGGTTGGACTTCACATGGTTTTTAAGGTTGGGATCACTACCAGTAAGGATAATATCATCAACATAAAGAACAAGAATGATAACAGACTTGCCCACTTTTTTGGTGTAGACAGTATTGTCAGAATGACACCTAGAAAAGCTAGTTTCTTAAAGAAAGCTATCCATTTTGGCATACCAAGCCCAAGGAGCTCGCTTGAGACCATAAAAGGATTTCTTAAGCTGACATACAAGGCTAGAGTTTGTTTGTATAAAGCCAGTAGATTCTCCCATATAGATTTCTTCATGCAAGTCCCCATGTTAGAAGGTAGATTTAACATCCATTTCATGGACTTCCCATTTGAAAGAGGCAGCAAGGGAAAGAACAAGGCAGATAGAGTTCATTTTTGCAATAGGGGAGAAGTTTTTAATATAGGCAATGCCTTCAACTTGTGAAAAACCCTTAGCAACAAGATGTGATTTATGTTTATAAACTTTTCCATATGGGCCATACTTCGTTTTGTAAACCCATTTGCATCTAAAAAGTTTTGGTCCCTTTGGTAGAGGAACAAGATCCCATGTATCATTTGCCAACAATGAACGATATTCTTCATTCATAGCTGCATCCCAATCTGGATGGCTTGAATCTTTTGTAAAGGTATCAGGATCATAATTCATTGAAGCTTGAGCCAGTAAAGAAGAGGCTCTATCGAACTGAGAACGGGTATGTCGATGATCTGTAGGATCACCAACAAGAGCACCTGCTGCATCTCGAGTAGAAAAGACCCTTTTTGGAAGCTGAGGAGCTGAAGAAGGATCTTGAGAAGGTGGGGGAGGATTGTGATCCTCGCTTTCATCATCTGAGGAAGAAATATTTTCAAAAGTAGAAAAGATAGGGAGAGGTGACACATTCGCCGAACTAGGCTCGTAGGCCAATATATTTTTAGCAAACTTTACATCTCTTCTAATGATAACATTTTTGGACTTAAGTGGAATAATTATATATCCTTTGACATCTTCAGAATATCCAACCAAAATACATTTTTAACTCTTAGGTTCTAAAGCTTTATGTTTCTCATCTGGAATATGGGCCCATGCATCACTTCCAAAAACACGAAAGTGACTTACATCTGGTTTAATTGAGTTCCATGCTTCTTCTGTAGTGATATTCTTTAAAACCTTAGTAGGAGTGTGATTTATTATGTAAGTTTCACAGTTAATTGTTTCTGCCCAAAAATTAAGACTAAGTCCTTTAGATTGAAGCATACAATTAGCCATTTCCTTTAAGGTGCGATTCTTCCTTTCAGCTACACCATTTTGTTTTGGAGTATATGGAAAAATATTTTTCATTTGAATTCCATTCTCAGTGCAAAAGTTGATGAGTTTGTTGTTAACACATTCTCTGCCATTATCAGATCTTAGCTTAAGAATTCGATGTCTAGATTGTTTTTCAACAAAGGCCTTAAAGGCCAGGAACATGTTAAATACTTCACTCTTGAGTTTTAAGAAGTATACCCAAGTGTGTTTCGAGAAATCATCAATGAATGTTAAGAAATACTTGTAGCCGGAGAATGAAACAATTGGAAGTGGACGACATAAATCACTGTGCACAAGTTGTAAAGGGGTTGAGGCGTGCTAAGAGGCTTATTTCTCAAAACTATCCCAATGATGTTTTCTGAGTACACATCCAGAACAAACACCATCTATGCAAGATAACATTGGAAGACCTGTCACCATATTTTCTTTACATAGATTCTGAAGGGAGCGATTGGAAGAACTGTCACCAAAGTTTGCTCACTTCATCTTTATGAGGAACAAATACCAAAGGAACATTTGATGATCCAAATTTGTTAAACTTATACAACCTTGTAGAATCATCAACAATGGCAGTAGTTAAAATCTCTCTAGGATCTCTTAGGTCCTTAATAACAACACCGTGAGGTGAAAATTCAACAATTTTACCTTCACCTGAATGAGTTATCTGATATACAGATAGAAGGTTGTAGGATAAGGTTGGAACACATAATACATCATTAAATTGACCATTGTCTATATGAATAGTTCCAGTCCCTACAACACTAAGAGATCTATCATCACCAACATATATATTTTTGGTGTTGCAATCACTTAAAGAAGAAAATATGGCTTTGTTTTTGGCCATGTGATAAGAAGCTCTAGAATCAATGAGCCACTCATGAGAATTAGAAGAAGAATATACATTTAGTGCATATCTAGACCGAGATGTTTGACAACCACATGTACAAAGTGCTATTCTTGAATATGAAGTTGAAGTTGAATAGTGCTACAAATGGATGTTGTGATTCTTCATTGTTGCTTCCAAGGCTTCCATATTCTTAAAGCATTTGGATTCTAAGTGGCCATCTTGATTACAAAAGTGACAATGTTTATCAGTCTTCTTCCCTTTGTTTTTATTTCCATTATCATTTTGTTGAAATGATTTTTTATTTTGAGGCTGAAATTCGTTAGGACCCTTGTTTGGTTTCGGACCATTCTTTTTAGGATATGACTTCTTAGAATTCTTTGAATTTTGCTGCTGCTGGGTGGCTAAGGATTTCTTAAAAGAGTTCCAAAGATTAAGAAGATGAAGGTGTAAGAGTTTTTCTTGTTCTCTTATTAAAGAATCACAAAAGAAATCAAAGGAAGGTGACCTGTAGTCTTTTCCTTGAGAAATGAAGGCTTATGTTGTAGAATTGAACGTGGAAACAAACATAGAGTAGGCTGGTCCCAACTTAGTACGAATGGAATAGATAAGGTTACCATCTTCTTTCTTATCCTTAACACCTTCCAAGAGAATTATAAGGGTCTTGAACATGGACAAAAAATATTGAATGGAAGAAAAATTATTGGGGTCTAATGTAAGAAACACATTTTTGAGTTTATGGGCTCTGAGTTCCTTTTTAATTCCAAAAACTTTAGTGATTTGTTTCATTACTTCATTAGGGGTATCAAGTTTTGTGATATGGAATCTAAGGTCTGGAGAAATAGACATCCCTATCAACCGAAATTCTTGATCTTGCCTATTTTGCCATTTGGCTCCCTTATCTTCATCTTTTGGTTTGGTTTCTTGGCCTGAGGCTATTCTATAGAGACCTTTACGTCTAAGTAAATCCACAATGTAGGACAACCATTGGAAGTAGTTGGTGCTGTCAAGAATAAATTGGCATGGACTTTCCATTTTAACAGAAACTAAAGCTGTAGATTCTGAAAATAAGTGTTCGAATGGAATGATCTTGAAAAAATAGGTTGATTAAAAAAAATTGCTCTGAAAATGGCTTCCGGATGAAGAAGTTATGGCTTTTTGAAGAAAAGTTGTTGAAGATGCCTATGAAGTGTGGGAATGTGCAGAAATGAATCATAATGTTATATTTAAAAAAAATCCAGCCCCATTCCAAACTTAATCTAATTAGCCCAACAAAAGGAAAGACTTGAACTCAAGACCTCTACTCTCATAAGGTAGCTTTGTACCAAGTGAGATAGATTAAAAGGTTCGTAATTTTGGAAAGGAGGAAGGGGTGTTTGTTTTTTTTTTTTTTTGTAGTCACTGAAGCTTTGGGGTGTGTGCTTACTTGAGGAAACAATTCTTTTTGCTACAAATAAAGAAACACAAAACTCAACACAGACAAACAAACAAAAAAAAAACCTTACGGCTTGAAGTTAGCTTTAGCCAGAAACTAAATATTTTGCTCAATGTTTCTAATTTTTCAAGATCACACTAAGGTGCGACAGAAAAGAGCATACACATGAGAAAAATCCTTCTTTTTGTTTCTGATTTTCTTTGATCATATAGAGTCGTGAGGCAAAGAGCATACGCAGAAATGAAAGGTATAGATCTGGTGATAAAAAAACAAAGAGCTAAATAAACCAAAATAAACAGAGAGAAAATAACTAGAAACTACAAATAAACATTGTATACCTCCAGATCTTAAAAATGACATCGCTACGGCTACCAGAAACCTTTTCGCATCAAATGAAATGGGTTCCTCACTGGAAAAGATGCTCCTAACACAATAGAACAGTCCTCTCAGCCCGAAAGCACTCAATAATAGTAGATCTAGGAAATGACAGTTGGATGCAGTTCTATCGGCTTCAGATTTGGATCACCAACAGATCCAGCCCTCAAATAACTCTGATACGATGTAGGAATTTACAGGATAAGTTCCTTAGACAAAACAACAAAAGACACCATTCACAAACAGATCACAGATCAATACACCAGCATTGTTGACGTGGTTAAAGCCCTCAAAGAGGGAAATAGTCCACGGCCTCAGCCAACACGACCACTTCAGGAAATTTATTAATAAAAGAATGAAAATTTACATAAGCTTCTCTCATGAACGGTTACACAAAAATGACCCTCCATTCTCTTTAAATAGAGATCATGGACCAATCGGGTGTTAAGCCACGGATCAAGTGTCGATAATACCGAGGAGAAAATGAACCGTCGGATCACTACATATCGTGACCATTGGATTTGTAAGTTACAAAAGTACATAGTAAAGAAACACGTTTTACCTAACTCTACACTAGACAAAGTTATACTTAACTATTTCCTATGTGTCAGAATATCCTAACATTAATTTCATGAAGTGAAAGAGGGATCCCAACTTATTGAGAGCATAAGAGGTTGTCCCTTTAGAGAAGGATCTTTATATGTACCTCTGACATATTTGTTAATCTTTTCCCCCTCAACTTACTCTACTTGATTGAGTAGATAAGGGTTAACCGAATATAAAAAACCAAATAGAGAAGGTGGTACTAGTTAAAAGTGCAAGCATTGTAACTTCACCAAGACTCACTTTGAAAGGAACATATTTTCCATGACAGTATCATCGACTAAAATAAACAAAATATCTTCATAAGAAGAGATATTAAAAGGATAACCAAATGCTAATAGTTGTACAAGTCCTCTTGTATTCCACCCTACTTTTTCAAGAAGCCAAACATGGTTTCATGGGAAAGCTAATCCTAAGGGTACATAAAAAAAGGAACAAGTAAAGGAAAGTAGTAAAACAAAGGCAAAAACAAGTAAGAAAAAGTAAAACAAGAAAGAAAAAGAGAACATGAAAGAAAACACTACTCCTACTCCTAAGCTAAACAGTGCGTGGGCCTACTCACGTGAAGTGATATTTCCAATGCAGCCACTGGCACATTGGTTGGACCATGTAAGTGATGGAGTGGTTAACAAGAAAGATATTCAGACAAACCAGCAAAAACGAAATATAAAGCAATGAAAACCAACACATTTGAAGTCTAAATGAATCCATATAAAATAAAAGAGTAAAATCAAATGAAAGGAACTTTTCGGATGTGTCATGGTGTTGTATCATACTACGTGTAGATGACAAGCATGTACACACTTTCAATCTTGAAAAATGAGCAAACATGCAGAAACAAGAATATTTTCATTTTACAACATGGATCGTTATGTACGACTCCTCAAATGCATGAGCAATAGGATCGTGTGATTCTGGTTGAGGATGTGAAAACTATAGTTCAGATTAACTTTCAATATGAACAAGAGAGTGATGAGGAGCTTGGGGTGATTCAATAGATTTATGATCAGTGGAATTGACTTCAAGGCTACATGAACCTCACATAACCATCAACTCAGGCTAAAGTGCCTTGACAACTTGAGGGGTTTCGACTTCATAAGCCGGTAGATCATCAAAGACAAGTGTATTAGAAAGATCAAAAGAAATTGAATCATAATCATGATAAAATGTATGAGCAAAAACATCATGAAAACAATGATAAGAAAATTTGAGATGTATATCAACATCCTCATGACTTGATGAATTAGATAGAGGGGTTGATGAGAAACATGAATTCCCACCTCTGAGTTTCTCGAAATGAAAGATGTGAGGTCAAGTGGATTCAGAAATAAATAAGTTTCCTCTTTGTGATCAAATGATGAACTAACATCCTGTGTGTTCAGTGAATGATCAGAAGTACAAACATCCAGGGATGAATTTCACAAGAAAAATTAGAAGTTCCAGAATCATAGAAGATGTCAAGATAGCACAAATGAGGTGTGGAAAAAAGGAGGTCATCCATCACTGTGACTTCTTCTTCATATTCCCACACATACTCATAAAAAATGATAGCATGGGCTGGCTGCTTGACACCAACTTTAGTGACAACTTGATCCTCGTGAACAACAATTGCAGAATCCAAAATGAATGAACACATCATGTCAAAATTTGGAGGATCAAGGGAACCGAAGGATGGAGGTTAAGAAAAAGAAATCACTTGAAAACCAACAAGCTTGCAGTTTAAATCTATGCAGAAATCCAGAGAAGGTGGGGTGGGAGAAGCTAAGAGTTCAATAGGTTGGTTTGAAACTTCTCCCACCTTATCCTACAAAGCTAGAGTTGTTTGATGAGAAGAGGATGGAGTGTCATTTCTGAGAGAAACCTTGTTTGACTTAGATTTGGAAGCTCTAATAGTGAGGTATGCTGGGAGGGGTTTGAAAGATTCTAACTGATGTGGGTTGTTAGATATGTGAAGAAGATATTGAAATATTTTAGAAAATAAATACCAATCAACTTCATCTTGTCAAAATTTTGCAATAGGTTCATCAGGTGATTTAAGTAATTCAAAGATTTTTTGATTGACTGTTTTACAATCAAAATGAAAGAAATCACAACCTAACTCTATGATCACATGATTGAAAAGGTTAAAAAAGGTTGTAGGTAATGTGAGGCACCATTTCTTAACATGCCTTTCGAACGTGTGAGCAAAGAACCCATAGGCCATGTCGTCCGAGCAGACTTTGGTCCTATCACAGAAACCTAAAATGGAAAATCCATGTCTTAACAAGGGTATTTAACCTTCACCATTATATTTAATTTGTGACAAGTCATCACTGACATCCTATGACACTTCAAAATCATGAGTATGAGAAAAACATGTCGGATTTGAGATTGTGGTGTAAGTCATCAATGATTTTCAAAGAATCAAAATAGACTTTGAGGGATTAGCCTGTCATCTATCCCTCCTTCTAGTGCCAAACATTTTGATGGTGCTAGACTTGACAACATTCAAATGGATCTCCATGGTAAGAAGTCCCAACTCGAGCTTAAATGTTTTGGAGTATGAGTCCTAGTAGTGGGTGGTAATGTAGTGCTTTGACTATGGTAGTGCGTAAAGGTAAATATAATGACTTGGGTTGGAACTAAGTGTGTGACCTCGTAGTGAGTCAAGTGAGAGGTATGGGGGTTTGTTGTGGCCACCAACAACCCCCCTCCTTATTTAATATTAGCAATAACACTATGTAAGTGGGGACCCTTAGTCAAAAAATTCAAAAAAACAATTAGTGCTCATATATGTCACTCCTTAAGAAATATCACATCGCACAAAGAATGATAGGGCATTTTCTTATGAGTCAAAATGATAAAATGTGAGTTTGTGATGCGAACTCCATTACATCGCATGCATTAAGAAACACTCACGTTCGAAAACCTTAAAAATCACCGATATGCAATATCGCATATCGCATCTTGTAAAATTTCATGGAGGACACATAACGATTAAACGATTAACCGATCTGCGATCTTGCGATACTGCGATCTGTGATCCTTGCGATACTGCGGTCTGCGATCCTTGTGATATCACGATCAAGGAACCTTGCGATAGAACAACATGATGAAATTGCAGTAATGCGGTACATCGAAATGCGATACTGCAATGCAAATCGTAGAAACATTCCATCACAGATTTTCCTCGCTCAATATTCAAGAAAAAGTTTTCCCATAAACCAAGAACTGGATACATGCTTTAATGATAATTAATGAATTACATGCCAATTGTTAATAAAATATGATTTTGTGTTTTCAAAGAACCAGTTCACGTCAAGTGGCGTGTTTTTGCATATCCGTAGCATTTAAAGCTTTCCTGTCATTATTTATTATCATTACTCTCTCCTCACTTGTAAACTGCAGGAATGAAAAAAAAAGTTACACAAAACAATGTGCAGGAAGCTATGAGGAAAAAGGGTAGAGATCCAATGTTCAAAGACAGAGAAAAGATGCCCTCATAAATAGATACCGCATGCAACAGAGTCGCAGATTCACAGAATGTTGCTGAGCCATCCATTATAGATCTTTCATATACAGCCATGGTTGAATGAGTACTGAACGATGCTGATATCAACAAGCAGTTTAATGCTCAGGGTCAAGCGCTCACGAGGTCATTATTTTTACAAATTTTGAAGCTTTATACCTGATAAAGATGAAGAGGCGCAAAAGGCGAAAAATGCATCAGAGAAGCCCGGATCAAAGAACGGAGGCAGTTTCCGATGCGCGATTAGCATAATCGCACATCACTGAGAAAATTGCTCGAGAAGGAAAGCCTCTAACTGCTCTGTCACCTGTAAGCCCGAAAAATGAAAGAAAGCAATGGTAAAAAACAAATTGGAAATAGAAAGCTAAAGAAAAGGCAGAAGCAATCCAAAGGGTTAACCAAGTTGAAATGAGATTATTACTGGGCATACGTGGTAAAGCCACATAGTCAGAGGATGACTCTCGAGTATATCATCGATTTTGCTGAGAAGATGGTGCCAGCTCTTACCAATTCTATTTGCTTATCTCAACCAAAAGCGGAAGACAGTCAGCCGACTCTACCCAGGCAAATACTAAATTTTTGCAACGTTAAGGAGCAAATGTAGAAATAGTTAGATACTAGATTTAATTTTTAGAAAAAGTTTTGTCTTATTTTTGCTTAGAAAAGGGCAGTCATTTAAACCGTATCCTGAATCTGTGTAATTAAGTTATTTAGTTAGTAGTATTTAAACCTTTCTCATGCATTTAGAGAGGGGTCCATAAATTTATCAAAAACTTGCCCTCAGAACATGCACTTTTGCACCCTTAGAGGAGGTTTTGGTGAATGAATGGAACAAGACTTGTTGATGTTTTCATTTGATATCTTCTACTGATGTTGCACTTTTGTACTCTTAGCGGATGTTAGAGCGAAGAGAGATAAATCATTGTCGCTTGAAGCTCATGAGTAGGACTGGTCATAAATGGTACTTTTATCTCTTGACCATTTATGCTTATGTGTTAAAGTGATATATAGTTTTTAGTTGTTTATGTATTATTGCATGAATGCCTGAGTTATCATTTGGCACTTTTGTACGGTGATAGCTATTTATTTATGCTTAATGTATGAATAGCTCATTACGTGATATGTTTTTCACAACTGTTTCATCTAACTTCTTATGTGAAGTGGTTCATCCTTATTGATTTCTTTTCTCATAATAGCTGAATGATCTTTATTACTAGTTGTTATTTGAAATCATTTTAGATCGCATAATAGAAGAATTACATCTTGGGTTAGTATAGACATAGATGTTGCTGCTTAATAGATTACAATAGCATAGCATTAGATTGAATTTAGAATTAGAATATCTTAATTAGGAACTGTTAGATAAGGAACATCAAATTCTACACACACACACACTCATAGATTGGGAAACTGGTCCCATATCCCCAGTCAGACCCGCTATACCAAACAGATAAGGAGTTGCCAACCAAGGTCCGGACCGAGCGGGTATCCCCCTTGTTGTGGACCCGATTTTTGGGGCTTCAACATATTTGGTGCTAGAAGGAGGGCCTCAACTATGAATGTCAAGTAAATCTAAATCTGAATACCATTCTGAGAGTAAATCACCCTCACCATCTCCCCCGACTTCTCCATTACACTTAAATCCAGAGTTAGGAGTCGCTTGAGTGTCAACCGTTGCTACAAACCCTGACATTTCAGAACAATCTACTATTAAACCTCCTGAAGTTGAATCTCTGATTCACAAACTTCGGCAATTTTCTATTTCTCCTCAAAGGACTGATAAATCTCAAGGCAACGTGACTTTGCAATATAACGCTACTCATCCCCTGACTTGGCTAAAGAGTGAAAAGTTTGGTGTTTAGCCAACCGAATTACCTCTTCGCACCAGGAAAAGAGCAAGGAAATCACCTAAAGTGTCTGACAGTGAGACTCTTTCGTCAGCATCATCCATCTCAAATTCTTCACCGTGAAGTCAACCATCCACTCCGCCACTTCAGATCATCATCCATCCGTCCACTGGAACCCCCACAACTCTTCCTCAATCATCTACAGTCATAGTATCCTCATCTTCCCAACCACAGGGATCATCTTCTGCACTTTCCTCTGTTAGTAGTACAGCAATGGCCCAGTCTCCATGGAATAACCCTGTGGCAGTCTTAATGCCTGCACCCTTGAGTCAAATACCGGCCCATCCTAAGAAATGGCTGCCTAAATTTAATCCTGAGGCAGGCATGCTAGCCGAAGAGCACATAAACAACTTTATGCTATCCATTAATCTCAATGGGGTTACTAATGAAGATGTTGTTGTTGGACTCTTTCCTTATACTCTGTAAGGAACAATTGGATCATGGTATTTTTCATTACCCTCTAGATCTATCACTAGTTGGGATATCTTCCAAGAAAAATTCCTGACCAAGTTTGGTAATGATAGGTCTTCGGAAACGTTAATCAAGGACCTATCCAACCTTAGGGCCGAATCTAGAGAGCCTATCAAAGATTTCAATTTACGTTTCAATAAAATCCTAAACAAAATTCCTACTGCTTCCCAGCCCAACGAAGAAGTACGAAGTGAATGGTATATCACCGCTCTACCATCAAAAATAGCAATATTCATGGACAGGGCTAATAAAACAACCTTAGCCGAAAACATGAAAGAAGGAATACCAGTAGAGAAACGTATAATAGCCCTGGAAAAGAAATATGTGATAGAGGAATGTAAATCCAAGAAAGTCACCTTCAAGGAAGACTCCAAGAAGGAACAAGCAAAAGATCCATTCGATTTGGAAGGATTGAAAAAAGTTCTAAAGACCATGTCCAATGAAATCGTTGACATCAAAAAGCAAGTAGCAGAAACTTCTTCAAAAAATCCCTACAGAGATTTTAAAAGAGGCCCTTCAATGGATTCAAAGCCACCCAATGCTATTTCAAATGCTGAATCCGAAGAAGAGGAAGAGGAAATTGCCACTGAAGGGCAAACTGATGAAGAAGAAGTTGTGGAATTACAAGGAATGTGGGATTTCATCGTCCAACAAGAAGAAGATCAAGAAGTATTCCCAGTTAGCACACAAAGTAAAAATCAGCTTGATCCTCCCCAAACTATCCCTAAGCCAAGGTGTGCAAGCTCTACAATAAAGGATAAAGTCGCAACAAGGAAAGTGACATCTAAAGTGACTCAAACCAGCCCAGTCCAAACAGATGAATCAAATCCATCTAAAACACTGATCGTGTCAGATGAAATGGAGTACAATATTATAGAAGATATGAAAAAGACTAGGGCCAACATCACCCTTTACGAACTGAGCAAGTTAAAGCATCAACAGAAGATAATGATGAAAGAATTACATGTTGTGCCAGTTGCACCTTTGCCTGCTGCTGTACTTTCTCAAGCTTTTCATAGCATGGGAAGACCTCCAACTAATGCGATCAATAAGATTGATCCAAATGACATCACTCTAGTTGGAGGAAGATCGAGATTTCATACTTCCCCGTTTCTCCTTACTTATGAAATTTGCAATAAAAATGTCCATAATTGTTTGGTAGATTCTCGTGCTTGATCTAATATTTTACCAAAGTCCATATGTGCCAAGTTAAACATTCAACCACAAAAATCCGTTGTGCGCATAGTTCAGCTAGATCGATCTCAAGTCGAAGTGATTGGCGAACTAAATCAAGTAACCATAAGGCTGTCATCCAACCCAAAGGTATGTCAAGTTATTGACATTTTAGTTGCTGATATTCTAGAATTTTATGGCTTAATTCTTAGCAGGGATTGGTCAGAAAAACTTCATGGATACTTCACAACCGACTGGTCGCACATGTGGCTGCCCTACAATGGTAAACCAAATCAAATAAAATTTGAATGAGAACTACACCAGAAATACATAGTAATGTAGCTAGAGGGGGCAAATGAACCAGTAGCGTATAACAGTAGCATTATTGGCAATTACTCGGTAGATTCTTTCCTCAGAAATTTCAATGCTGATGCGTCACCCTATTTAGAACACTCTGTTTTTTCCCAAGTCGAAAATTTTTCTCGAACTGATAGTTCGAAATGTATCAATTTTTTAGATAGTCCTGTAAATAAATCTTTGTTTTGGAAATTAATTTTTTATGGTTCTAAATCTAACGATGGAGCAGGAGCAGGATGCGATCTAATTAGTCCAGAAGGAGATAAAATCATGCTAACATGCAGACTCGAATTTGATTGCACCAACAATACAGGAGAATATGAGGCTTTGGTCCAAGGGTTGTACAAAGCAATCAGGCTAGACGTCAAGTACCTTCAAGTTTTCAGAGACTCTGAGAATGTGGTTAGATAGATATGTAACACTATACATTGCTTATCGGGTCATTTAAAACATTATCAATCCTTAGTTCAAGATCTGACTGTGCATTTCATAGCATTTAATATCTCTTCAATTCCCAGACTCCAAAACGCAAGTGCAGATCTTTTGGCTAACGTAGCTTCTAATCTTATTCCTTCAGAAGATTTTAGTCCAGATAGATTCTCAATAGAATTAATCTTTACGCCATCCATTCCTGATAACATCAAAAATTGGAGAGTATTCAATGATGATCCTGATATTGTAAATTTCCTCACCTCTGAAGGATCCTACTCGAATCAAATAGTTGAAGAAGACCAACATGATTGACAATTGCAATAAGATAGCACTAACAATGCTATACCTAAGTCGGTAGTCAAGTTATAAGACTTGTACGATTTGAAGGATCAGTTTAAAAGGTCTACCAATTCAAAACTCCAAAGTTCAACCTTGAACTACGAATTAGTAAACCTAGGAACTGATGCCAAACCACAAAAAATTAATCTAGGTCTCGACCTAACCCCTGAAGAAAAATTAGCATATATTTGTCTTTTGAGACAATATAAAAATGTTTTTGCTTAGAATTATGATGAGCTGAAAACATACGACAATTCCATCATCCAACATACTATTCCCATGATCGATAATGAAAAACCTGTCGAATAAAAGCTGAGAAAGATCCATCCCAATTTAGAAAATCAAATAAAAACTGAGCTCAACAAGCTATTCAAAGCCAGAATAATCTTTCCTGTCAAACATTCCAAATGGGTCTCCAATATGGTACCTGTTAGAAAGAAAAATGGAGATATTAGGATTTACATTGACTTTCGAAACCTTAACAAGGCTTGTCAAAAATATAATTTTCATTTACCACCTATGGAACAGATATTGCAGGCAGTGGCAGGCTCAGAATTAATGTCTTTCTTGGATGGATTTTCAGGATACAATCAAGTGTTGGTACATCCTGGTGATCAATTCAAAACCACATTCATAACTAAATGGGGCACATACGCATATCGAAAGATGCCATTTGGTTTGATTAATGCTGGTGCCACATTTCAGAGAGCCATGGACACGCATTCAAAGGTTTAGTCAATAAATCTGTAGTAATTTATTTGGATGATATAACAATGTATTCCAACAATCGAAGTGACCATCTTAAATACTTGAAACAAATCTTCCAACGGTGTTTAAGGTATGGAATTTCACTTAACCCAAAGAAATATTTTTCACATTAAGTGAAGTGAAACTTCTAGGATTCATAGTGTCAAATCCGGTATTCACATCGATTCCAACAGAATCAAAGAGATTTCTGAAATATCCTTACCTCATGACAAAAAATCCATGCAATATTTCCTTGGCCAGATCAACTTTGTAAAGAGATTCGTTCCAGATTTTTCACGAATCATCTCTCCTTTGCAAGCCATGATTAAAAAGAACTCGAATTTTAAATGGGGCCAAGATTAACATGAAGCATTCTGCCTGATCAAACAAGCTATTATTAATGCTCCATCGTTAGCAACTCCCAATATTTTAGAGCCTTTTATTTTATATACATTTGCCTCAGATAGGTCATATGGTGTGATACTCACTCAAGCAAATCAAGAAAATGCGGAAGCCCCAATTGCATCTTTCAGTTCAAATTTACAGGGTGCTGAATTAAATTATTTAGACGTGGAGAAACAGGCTTATGCTGTTTTCAAAGCGGTCAAATACTTCAGACCTTTCTTACTCAAAACCCATACTAAAATTATAGTACCATTTCCAGTGGTAAGTAATCTTCTAGTACAGAAGGATGTGGGTGAAAAAAGGGCCAATTGGGTTACTGCCTTACAAGAATATGACATTGAGCTTAAACCAGCAAACGTTGTAAGAGGCCAAGGCTTTTGCAAAATACTGGCTGGAGCATCACAAATTTCTGAAATTCCATTTGCAGAGGTACAAATGTGCGAGGTAAGCCTAAACGATGTAGAGTCATTATACGCTGATATCATTTATTATCTTAAGAACGGTATGCTCCTTCACACCTCGATCGTACTAAGAAAAGAGCTCTAAGGTTGAAAGCCAAACAATATCAGCTCATAAATGATATTCTTCTTAGAATAAATTATGATCCTGTTCTTCTTATATGTCTTGAGAAATCTGAAGCTGAAAAAGTTTTGCAGGAACTCCACAGTGGGCCAGCAGGCGGACACTATGCTGGAGATGCTACTGCACATAAAATCTTGCACGCAGGATATTACTGGCCCATGTTATTTAAATACTCGCACAGTTACGTGAGGAAATGTCAAATTTTCCAAACTACTACTGGAAGACAAAAGAAGCCATCCTTGCTACTACAGCTGGTTAACATTGAGCAACCTTTCAGTCAGTGGGGATTGGACATAATACATGAGATCATTCCTCTCTCTTCTAAGTAGCATAGATCCATCCTCATAGCAACAGATTATTTTACTAAGTGTGTAGAAGCAGTTCCAATCAAGATGGCTAATGCTAAAAATATCATTGAGTTCATAGATCAATTTATAATCACCAGGTTTGTATTTCCTTCCGCTTTAATGATTGATAATGCATCATACTTTTCTGGAAATGAAATGACTGAATTTGCAGTTAAAAGAGGATTCAAACTTAAATATTCGGCCAATTATTACCCACAAAGCAATGGGTTAGCTGAGTCCACAAATAAAAACCTAATAAGGATTATCAAAAGAACAGTTAACCAAAATCATAAAAATTGGCACAAGGCTTTGATATATGCTTTATGGGCAGACCGAATAACGCAAAAAGCTTCTATCGGCACTTGTCCCTTTAATTTAGTTTATGGAAAAGAAGTGGTTCTTCCGACTCATTTGGCAATTCCCTCTTTGTCTCTAGTTCAATACATTGATGAAGTACCCACTTCCTCCTTACAACTAAGACAAATGGAAATAATCAAATTAGAAGAACAACAAGAACGGGCTAAGAAAACGCATGCTTGTCATCAAACACTAGTAAAATCCTCTTTTGATTCAAACATAATGACCAAAAAAGATTTTCAGATAGGAGACTTAGTTTTAAAATGGGACAAGGCTCATGAAGCGAAAGGCAAACATACAAAGTTTTAATGAATGTGGCTTGGTCCTTTTCAAATAGTAGAAGTTATAGGTCCATCAATGTTTGTGTTATAGTATTTAGCAGGTAAAAGAGACTCTTTGCCTATTAATGGACAAATTCTCAAGAAATATTTTCCATAGAAGATTATTCTTTTGTTTTTGTAGGGTAGTTATTTTTCTTTTCATAATAAAACCAGTTGTGAGTAGTTACATTAGGCATTTACGAAAAAGACACCAATACTCTTTCAGATTTTGAACTTTTTGCTTGTATAAATAGCAAATCTTTTGGAAAAATAATCTTTATTATTGATAGATACAGTTAAAGACTCTAGCGTAGATATGATACTAGTTTCAACTTCAAAAAGTTTGATGAAACAACCTTTAGTGAAGAAATTGTTTTATCTCAGTACAATGAAAGGTATCAATAACAAAATAAAGATTCTCTGTAGAACAGCTGTTTCCAAAAACTCTATTATTGTCATCCAGATCTATCTTAAGGAAACAATTACTTCCTCCCTGCTAAGGAAATGAAAACTTTCAGAGGAAAAACCCAAGGATACACTTTATCTTGAAGAATAAGAGGTCTCATCACGAGCAGGCTTATCATAATCACATATAGTATAACTTGCTGACTTTGCCAATACTGTACACCACAACAGGGCAATGACTCAAGATTGTTACAATCAAAAGACAAGGGGTCTCATCATGAGCCAGCTTGTTCAGCAACGTTATAAATCAAGTGAATGACTGTGTCATAATTTGGCTACCAAACCAAGACATTGTTCTTTAAGAGTAAAAAAGAAAATCAAAGCAATAAGTGTGGGTATGGATTTTTCTTTGAAAGTTGTAGGCACCCTTAAGTATGATACAAGATCATTGTTGGGTAATAGGTAACCCTGTCGAGGCTATAAATGCTTGCTAGCAATAGAGGCTCTACCTACGACAAATGAGCATATTTAAAAATGGTTTACAGAGAAGACTTGGTTTTATATTTACAAGACCAAATAATGATTGATGTAAATACAAAGACTAGCCTGAGGAAGCAAATAATCAAAGGTGAAAATAGTCAAAACAAAATATCATTGACAGGTTAGAGCATAATGTACTTTATCATTCCATAATAAATTATATTTTTCTGAAAATTTTTCTGTTTTGGAAGTTTAGAAAATTCAATAGAAAAACAGAGATAACTGGTTCTTCCAAGTGAATCGCCAATTGTTGTGGCCACCAACAACCCCCCTCCTTACTTAGCATTAGCAATAACACTATGTAAGTGGGGACCCTAATCAAAAAATTCAAAAAATCAATTAGCGCTCATATATGTCACTCCTTAAGAAATATCGCATCGCATGCACTAAGAAACAATCACGTTGGAAAACATTAAAAATCACCGATATGAGATATCGCATATCACATCTCGCAAAATTGCATGGAGGACACATAATGATTAAATGATTAAGCGATCTGCGAACTTCGATCCTTGCGATACTGTGATCTACGATCCTTGCGATATCCGATCAAGCAACCTTGCGATAGAACAACACGACGAAATTGCGGTAATGCGATACAGTGGAATGCGATACTGCGATGTAGATCGCATAAACAGTCCATCGCAGATTTTCCTGGCTCAATATTCAAGAAAAAGTTTTCCATCAACCAATAACTGGATATGCGCTTTAATGATAATTAATGAATTACACGCCAGTTGTTAATAAAATATGATTTTGTGTTTTAGAAGAGCTAGTTCACGTCAGGTGGCGTGTTTTTGCATATCCGTAGCATTTAAAACTTTCCTGTCATTATTTATTATCATTACTCTCTCCTCACATGTAAACTGCGGGAACGAAAAACAAAAGTTACACAAAGCAATGTGCAGGAAGCTATGAGGAAAAAGGGTAGAGCTCCAATGTTCAAAGACAGAGAAAAGATGCCCTCATAAACAGATACCGCATGCAACAGAGCCGCAGATTCACAGAATGTTGCTGAGTCATCCGTTATAGATCTTTCATAGACAACCATGGTTGAATGAGTACTGAACGATGCTGATATCAATAGGAAGTTTAATGCTCAGGGTGAAGAGATCACGAGGTCATTATTTTTACAAATTTTGAAGCTTTATACCCAATAAAGATGAAGAGGCACAAAAGGAAAAAAACGCATCAGAGAAGCACAGATCAAAGAACGGAGGCAGTTTCTGATGCGTGATTAGTGTAATCGTGCATCACTGAGAAAATTGCTCGAGAAGGAAAGCCTCTAACTGCTCAGTCACCTGAAAGCCCGAAAAATGCAAGAAAGAAATGGTAAAAAACGAACTGGAAATAGAAAGCTAAAGAAAAGGAAGAAGCAATCCAAAGGGTTAACCAAGTTGAACTGAGATTATTACTGGGCATATGGGGTAAAGCCACATAGTCAGAGGATGAATCTCAAGTATATCATCAATTTTGCTGAGAAGATGGTGCCAACTCTTACCAATTCTGTTTACTTAGCTCAACCAAAACTAGAAGACAGTCAGTCGACTCTACCCAGGCAAACATTGAATGCTTGCAACGTTAAGGAGCAAATGCAGAAATAGTTAGATATTAGATTTAATTTTTAGAAATAGTTTTGTTTTATTTTTTCTTAGAAAAAGGGAAGTCATTTAAACCATATCTTGAATCTGTGTAATTAAGTTATTTAGTTAGTAGTATTTAAACCCTTCTCATGCATTTAGAGAGGGGTCCAGAAATTTATCAAAAACTTGCCCTTAGAACATGCACTTTTGCATCCTTAGAGGAGGTTTTGGTGAATGAATGGAACAGGATTTATTGATGTTTGCATTTGATATCTGCTACTGATGTTGCACTTTTCTACTCTTAGTGGATGTTAGAGCAAAGAGAGATAAATCATTATTGCTTGAAGCTCATGAGTAGGACTAGTCATAAATGGTACTTTTATCTCTTGACCATTTCTGCTTATGTGTTAAAGTGATATATAGTTTTTAGTTGTTTATGTATTATTGCATGAATGCCTGAGTTATCATTTGGCACTTTTGTACGGTGATAGCTATTTATTTATGCTTAATGTATGAATAACACATTATGCGATATGTTTTTCACAACTATTTCATCTAACTTTTTATGCGAAGTGGTTCATCCTTATTGATTTGTTTTCTCATAATAGTTGAATGATATTTATTACCAGTTCTTATTTGAAATCTTTTTAGATCCCATAATAGAAGAATTACATCCCAGGTTAGTATAGACTTAGATGTTGCTACTTATTAGATTACAATAGCATAGCATTAGATTAAATTTAGAATTAGAATATCTTAATTAGGAACTGTTAGATAAGGAACATCAAATTCTACACACACACACTCATAGATTGGGAAACTAGTCCCATATCCCCAGTTGGACCCGCTATACCAAACGGATAAGGAGCTGCCAACCAAGGTCCAGACCGGGCGGGTATCCCCGTTGTTGTAGACCTGATTTCTGGGGCTTCAACAGGGTTCTAACATAGAGGGGAAAAGGAAGTGTATCGCTTAGAAGCCTATAATATTATTCAGCCTAAAAGGAACACACAAGCAGAATGACATCATAAGCTGCAAGTGGAATAGTCCACAAACCAAAGTGACAGGTTAATCCAACAACATGCCTTCAAAAAGATTCATACAATTTCATACAAAATAGTTCATAATAAAATGCATAAGTTAAACATCATATATTGCTAAAGTAACCAGAATAGTCGAATTACAATAAGAACATATGCATGGATTTTTTTTTGTTCAATTATATTATTATTAAGTGAAATTTCCATCCATAAGTTGGAAGTGTACTCCTCCAAATAAGTGTACTCTCTCTATGCTATGGAGAAGCTAATAATCGTCACAATACTCCCATGCCTTATCTAATCCTAAGCCTAGTGAAAAGCCTGGCTCCCAAAAGCATCTTCTATGAGTTATGAGTTTCTATTAATAAAAAAGGGCGGGGTGACCCTTGACATTCCCCTTTGACTCTTTGACTACCCTCATGACTCTTTAAATCCTTTAAAAATAAATCTTTACATTGCACAATGATTGTTCATATTCCACTAATGGCACTTGGTCTTTCATTTACAATATATTTACAAATACTATACATTTTCCACATATACCCATGAGCGAATAAATAGGCTTGAGTTAACCCAACAAAGAAAAGACTATGACTCAGAAGCTTGGGGAAAGACCAATTCGGATACATCCTCTTGATGATCTTCAGTGATGAAATGATACCAAGCTTGGTACTGCACTATGGTGTCCCCATACTATTTGATGATGTCTTTTTGGAAACAAACTCTTGTCTCCATGGCTTCTAGGTATATGGTTTTGGTGTCTTTGTCGAACTCATATTGAAGCATGCACAACATTGTCCTGAGTGTGGTTAGACAACTAGTGTACTTTTGCATGTTTTCTTGGCTCGCCTATAAGTCATCACTTGTGACCTCTTGGATTAACTACTCCATGTACCTGTCAACCTCCAGCTATACTTGGCTCTTCTCAATGGCTTGGGTGAGGGAAAATATTGAAGGAATCCTGTGTGTCCTGACCATGACATCGAGACTCTTGAACAACCGTTCATAGGAAGCCTCAATGCTACTAATGAGCAGATGGAGTTTCTCATAGTTCTAGATCAACATCCATATTTCTTCTTTGTCTAGCTCTTTCTGTGGCTTCATTATCTTATGCGAGTAAAGTGGTGCTCCCTTGTATCACATTTTCCATTCCTCTACATGTACAATAGCAACATGTATGTCCTTGAGAGTTTGGGAAATCTTCATGCACCACTGCAGAAAACCATGTAGATGGACAACTACCTTGTGCACAGTGAAAAATCGGTCATAAAGTTTCCACATAGTGGTCTCAAGGGTTGATACAACATAAAGTATCACTTTCCTCATCTCTGCCATAGCAGATCCTATAGATTATTCAACCCTCTACCTGGACAATTGCAAGACCTTTTCCATCCAAGGATTCTCTGGTAACAAGAACTTTACATTTCAGCTTGTGGATTTTGCATAAGCATTAGTGGCATCGACCATTGCACCTAGATGCTTTCTAACATCTAACACTATCACCCTTTCCGTCATAAATGTAGGTGATGTGTGATCATTCAGGAAATTCTTTCTCCATGCCTGTACAATATTTTACTGTAACTCATCCGCGGATATATTTCACACATCCATCACTGGATCATCATCAAGATGGACATTCTCTCCTTTCTCACTTGGGATTGGTTCTAATAGTGGAGGTCGTGGAGACTGTGGGATGGCATCGGATGCTCTTGACATGAGGTCAATGTCTCGGTCAAGTGGTTCCTATGCCAAATTGGTGTCCATTTCTTCAACCATTTTCTCAATCTCTTGAGAAATTTCTCGATCCTGCAATTGCTCAACCTCTTCTTCTTTTGTTGGTTGTTCTAACTCTTCAACCTAGATTGGCACAATTTTCTCTATGATCATGCATTTCCCTTCTCCTTTTCCTCATTTTTTCTTATCTTCCCTCTCTCTTTCTTAGCTCTTGCTCTTCTTTCATCTTCTTCTTTGCTTCCCACAACTTCCTTCTACATCATCTAACGTTTTCTTTTCTCTCTTCCTTCACTCTCGTCTCTTTATGCATTCCTTCCTCTTCGTCTCGACTGCCAAAGCTACATTCTAAAGGAGAGGATATTATTTAAACTTTTAGCTTTTCCTAGCCTCTCAGTTCTTAGCAATATTCCTTTTTCCTTTGTCCTATGTGGGTTTGCTGCTTATTGTTGTTTTGTTATTTCTTCTTGCCGTGTTGCTACGTGCAGAGTGGCTTTCATTTCCATAGCCATGCTGACCAGTTCATTGAGCTCGGAGGAGTTGTAACAGTACCTCTAAGGATCTTCCTTTTCCCAATTAAATGTCCCATGGATCCATCGATAATAGACCTTCGCAAAATGGTTCTTGCATATATAGTGGGGATCATATGGATTGTAGTCCTTGGTGCCAAAATCAAACTTTTCTAAGTCCTTGGCCTCAATATCCGCATCCTTCAAGCTCCTAATCTCATAAAAACTAACCTGTAAAGGAAGAGCAAACCATGGTGCATTGTTCCTCCTATGCAGCCCTCCTGATAACCTTATGGAGATGTGATATTCGACCTCTTGCATGACCAAATTATTTGTGGGAAACCTTGGTAGTACATGAAACGTCTTCTCTCTGCCAAACATCTTGATGAAGGTGCCACCAACTGAGTCATACCAATCTACAATGCTAAGTATTGCCTCCATCTCTTCATGGGAAATGCAAGGTGGATCCTCCTCAAAGATCAAATTGCAAGCTAGGATGATGAAATGGTTAGACAGCCTTGCCATGACTCCTCAATACTCACTCAAAAAGAAACTTGAAATAAATATTCACATCAGTCTCTCATGGTGTCCATGTCCAACCAATGTCAAGAAACAGATGTTGGGTACAAATTGCATCAATTAGGTACGCGGACATATAGAACCTTGATTTCCCATCCTTGGGTAGATTCTAGGAATTAGTCATATGCACTTTTAGATGAATAGCCAATAGGTCCGACCAATTGAAAAATCTTCCATCATTCGCCAACTGGTACAACACAACACCCAATCCTGCGGAAAGGTATCTATGCTATCTTGACTGTACAATCGACATGCAAATATGATCAAGATTTTGTAGGCCTTTCTGAGTGACTTAGTCTTGTAAACATGATTGGGTGTTGATATGCACTTTGATGGCTCTATCACCCAATGCTTTATGATGTCTCTTGTGTTCACATTGTTGTTTGGGGCATAAAAAAGTGCGTCCATGTAGTTCATCGACTATGGTATGTGATACATCTGATGATAGTATTTTGTCTTGAAGGTAGAAAGTTGTGTTCCACTAGAACTGCTCAATGTTATCATCCTAGGATCTGTATGTAAGAAAATCTAGTGAGTGATGTATGCAAATTGGAAGGCGGGGTACCTACATACAACCTTATATAAGCCTGACTTGTGGATGTTGACACAGACATGCCGATCTTCTAGATCTTCCTTGAAGTTCCCTACAAAGATATCCTTGATTTTCCTACCATGTTATCTTCATGTCCTTATCTTTGAAAAAATGTGTCTTCATAGACTGGAAATTTCATTGACACCTATTTAATTACATCCCCATTGCTGCTCTCAACAATATCCTTTGATGCAACTTTATTGGAAGGCATCTGACCTATACTGTTGAAGAGTTACTCAACAATTGTTGTACATGGAGACATAGAGGACACACATGGTATGCATATGTTAGCTTTAAACAAAAATCCCTTTAACAATAGACCAAGCAACAAAATGGGAAACTGTTGGGAAGGATTGTCTAGTTTTGGGTTTCAGAGGTGAGTGACTGTCAATTGGATCTATGTATTGTAGAATCCTAGTTGCCAGTGGGGGGGTGTTGTTGACTCAAACAACGAAATGCACAATTAAGTCTAGCTTGTTCTCGCTCTGTTTGTGGATTTCTCAATCCCAGTGGCCAAGGCTTTGGGACTGGCTCCTGGAACTAGGCAGTGCACATTTAAAGCCAATCCTTGGCATCCTCTATGAAATTCCTAGGCCTAAGGTAGAGACTTGAGATCCAGAAATGTGCAATGCATGCTAGGAAGAACTAGATCTAGGCTGAGGAAGCCTAGACCTACCCAAGAGAAACATGAAATTGAGCAGATCTGAAAGTGTAAGATAAGTTTGGTGCAGATCTGAGTGGATAATTATGCATGCAATCAAAATAAGTGTAGGAATCATTCAAATGAAAGAAGAATGAAGTTTATGGATAAAGTCACCACAACGATGACCATTAGTGCAAAAAATGGGTTATGCATGCAACACTTGGGAAAGGAAATGGAAAACTTAACACAAAACTTCTACAAGCTAAAACACATCAAAACTCCATTGGTCATTCAATCATACGGGTAAAACAACACTCTCACTAGCCAAAGAAACAAAAGAGATAGAAAAAGTAACAAAATACTGGAAAAGAAAGGCTTACATGGTAAATATATAACAATTGTGTCGAAGGGTCCTGTATCTCCTCTGGAATTCCGAAGATCCAACATCGAATCTACAAATGAGCTCTCGAGGCATCCATTAAATATATTCGATTTATTTAGGTTTTATGAGGAGAAGGCCAAAATATAGGAAAAAGTGACACATGACGGCAATTTCCAAAAATAACTCAAGTGTAACTTCAACCACTCAAAATAGTTCCCTATTTTTTATGGATTCTTTTTCACTTTTTTCTTTTTTCCTTTTCAGGAAAGTTTTCCATGCATGTGTAGAGAAATTAAGAAGTTCTCGGAAGAACTAGGAAACTGACTGGTAAATGCATTAGGCATGGTTGAGGGAATGCTTCTGCACAATTCCTGGGCTGAGTGGCTCCTAGTTTGAATCTCATGCCCTACGTACTTTCCCAGCTAAAGGCAGGTTTCCAACTGGGTCTCACAATTCTGGAGTAGAAGCTCACTATGGGTTTGAACTATGCATTTCTTGAGAGCAAGACTAGTTTCCCTCTAGGATTTTCTAGGTCACTAAGGTAAGGCTAGAAGCAGATTACAACCAAGTCGATAGGTCAACTTTTGGTTATACAGGAAAGATAGTAAGAAAACACAAGTTATAAAGAAAAAGATAAAACTCAATGAAAGAATAAGTACCTAGGTTAGTGCGAGATAAGCTAATGTGATTTTAGTAGGGAGGCTCGAAAATGAAGCATAGGAAAAATTTTGGAGGGTGGTTGTAGTCGCTACAACATTGGCGA
Source organism: Pinus tabuliformis (assembly GCA_031772625.1). Classification (NCBI taxonomy): domain Eukaryota; kingdom Viridiplantae; phylum Streptophyta; class Pinopsida; order Pinales; family Pinaceae; genus Pinus; species Pinus tabuliformis. The sequence continues at coordinate 1,282,126,353 of CM062817.1, read as the reverse complement.
CACACTGGTAGAACTTCATCTCTCTTTATGGAGTTTGTTTCATGTAAAGTGAGTCTAACTCTTGTGGAAGTATTGTTTTATTATTTAATTCTTAGGGTTCCTTCAGTAGCTTAAGTTAAATATATAGTCCCTACCATTCCCTTAATCGGTCAACACATACCAAGGCAAGTCAACTGAGTTGTCTTGATTGGGGATGAGTGGTATATTGATGCGCAAGTAATATAGATTGGCAGAGTTTTAATTTCATCTCTGATTTTTCTCTGCTGATAGCAGGCCTAGAAAGTACCCCAGTGGAGTCACTTCAGGAGAACAATAATTTCTTTGCTACTAGTGAGCTTGGACAATATCTCAGGTGGAGTTACTTTCTTCATCTCTCTATTTAAGAAGCCTTTCTCTTCTTTTGCCTTTATTTTTTTATTTTTCATTTTCAAAGAACTTTTCATAGGAACTTATTTATTTCATGAGGTAGAAGAGGGATCCCAACTTATTGAGAGGAGAATAGGTTGTCCCTTCTATTAGTTCTCGTCAATTCATTTCAGTGAACGATGATCAAATGTGCTTTTACATAACTATTTTTTAGGGTTTTATGGTAAAATTTTTAGTTTCAAAAAGTTTTTCAATAAAAATTTGATCGCCGGTTAGGAAGGTCAATATCTACTATTCCTTTCAGTCTCATGGTCAAAGGAGACTATTTTTTTCAAGCCAAATCATCATTAGTATAGTCCCACATTCATTTTTGTTCCTAATCTACCTAATAAGTCATCATTAGGTCATCATTATGTCACCACTAGGTTACTAGGTGTAATTCTAGAAAATTGGTGTTTTTACCATTTAATTTCATATTATTAGGGATAGTAGAGATTATTTTGGTAAATAAGGTTTAAAATTTTATGTTCTTTATTTCATTCTCTCAAATGAAATATCATCATAATACTATAAAAATAAAGTGTCAAGTCCAAGTGTAAACTGTTGTGGTCGGTCCACTATTATTGTACAAAGAGAAAATCGATTTTTTCTACTCATGGAAGGTCATCATTCACTCTCATTCATTCCTAAGTTTCCCATTTCACTTATCAATACTCCATATCCTTCCACCAAGGTGATTCTGTGATGCGAAGAGGGTTTGTTGCATCTAAAAATTCATTTCTGAAACTGTGCTACGAAAATGACTGTGTTTCTGTTACACATATATCAGGTAGTTGCTCCATCATCTCTCTAAGAGTTTGAGCCCTATGTAGTGGTTTCTTCCATCATGGTGGCATTGTTCTACTGCTAAAATAGGTTGGTGATCTATCTTGAGGTTCAAACTTCTTTCATTTCCCTCATCTATGCTCATTTGTTCATATCTATCTCCTAGGGTTTTGTAATGCAGCTAGCAAGGTTTTCATCCTTATCTTGTTAAATTTGCTGCTAAAACTCATATCTAAGTGATCCCACACCATAATATATCCTAAATACACCCTCCCAAACACCCCCCATCAAGCTCACTCCCAAAATTCATCAATTCTACCTACACCCTAGAAAAACTGCAGCTTTTTAGCTACAAGACTATGTTTCCTTTGTTTGGAAACATTCAATCCACCCAAATCCTGTAATTCCACTTTCCCTAGCTTCCTAAACTCCCTCACTAACCCCCTAATTTTTCTTAGAATTTTCTCAAAGCCCATCTGCCTCATTTTCCCCAAACTCCTTCACAACTATTGGAAATGCCCTATTTTCCCACATTCAAAACCCTAGTTGTTATCCTAAGAGCTAAGTGCTGATATGTAGTCTGAAACCTCAGAGAAAAGGAAGCATAGAGGAGTAAATGTCATCATACATGAACCTACATCAACCAATGAGGTCTTATCATCTCCCTTCATTAGGAAATCATTTGAGGATGCAAGCCACCTTACATTCTGTCAGAGGGTTGAAGAATCAAAGTATCATGACCAATTGACTAGTGCCTTTGCCACTAAAATTAAAAAGGACAAGGTGACCATAGTAGGATTTCAAATCACTATTTCAAGGAAAATTATCTCCACAACTACAAGGATTCCAAACACTAGAGAAATCTGGTTCAAAAGAGGAGACCTTGAGCTCCTAAACTACAATATGTACCTAAATGCACAATACAAGATAACTCCAACATATATTTTTCCATTCAGACATTTGTTGGATAGGTACACGCCTCTCATGAAAATAATAATAAATTATTTCACATGTGGAGGTAGGTATTCAAGGATATATAAGTATCACATGAAACTTCTTATGCATTTCACTGGTGTACAACAAACCAATTTGTCATATTACTTGTACAAAAGTTTGGTCAAAATGGTAGAAAAGGTACAAAAGCAAGGGGATAATCACCATACTAGTTTGTTTCATCATTGCATAGTGAAAGTTCTAGTTTGCCATCAATTAGCATAGGAAAATCTGCATTGGGACCATTTTGCAAGTTCAGCCTTCCCTCTATCTTCTTCAACTAGGTCTAGTGATGAAACACCACCTCCAAATTTTCCAGTGCGACAAAAGATTGATTCTTCAAGCAGGCAAACCAAGATGAAAGATAGGACAGAAGCGTCTCACAAATATTCTATAGGTGATAGGCTTGTGTTTTCTCAAGGGATTGTTGAAGGGGCCAAGCCTAAAATAGGTAAAGAGACAATTTTATCGCAACATGAGGAGTCCTCTCATCCGAGTACACATGTAAACTATGGAGAAAGGATATGAGGGCAGAGTTAAAAATTAGATACATTTGAGTAGAGGAGGCATAAGGGAGAGCATATCAAAAAATATGAGGCCATTTTAGCTCATAAACATCATTTCTCTATCATTTTTCAAGAAGTCATTCCAAGGAACAAATCATTTGCCACACATAGGGACAAGTTCTCTTCAAGGGGTGGTTCTGAGCAAATGGAGATAAATTTCATAATAGTGAAAGAGGATTTTGTCAATAATATACCAAGGGAAAAAAATCTCCTTCATTTCTTACACAGGTATCATATATTGAGAGATATAAAACTTTATTGGAGACCTATGTCAGAAAATAAAAAAAATTCAAGTTAATTTCATGTTTTAGTCATGATTTTGTGGCACAGATTTCGAGAAAATGAAAATGAATTTCTAGAAACACAGAGAGATTTTTCTTAGAAATATCCTTATCTACAACAGCCTCTCTCAAATTTCCAAAAATACTTATTTTTAAAAATCTAACGCTTCATTGTTGAGCCCTAGTTTTGCAGAAAGACCCAGAATTTTTACCCAGCTATAAGCATAGTGGCTTGGCACTACGCTTTCTTAGAGCTTAAAAATAGAAAAAAAGTATATCCCTGGATATATTTTTCCCTAAGGATCTCAAAAATCCTCTTTTCGAAATAGGTCAGCAAATTAGTGAGGAGAAAAGTTCAAAAAAGGGGTGAAAAGGGCACTTTATGCCACTGTTCTAGAACAGGCACTGCGCTTGTAGACTTACCTCGGAATAATTGATTTTGGAAGATCTTCACATGCTCCATTTTAAAAAATTCAAGTTGATTTGAAATATAGATAGAAAATGTGAGTTTACCATTCTCTTACTTTCCAAATTTTATTTTTAGAAGGCCTCCAAAATCTGCCTTCAAGGTGGCGCTACGCTTATAGCTGAATGCACTACACTTATAGCCAAATGCGCTACGCTTATACCTGTAGCTATTTTTTTCACTTCAATTTCACCATATTCTGGTTTTATGATGTAATTTGGATACTTTAAGCACTTGATGATGTAATTATTTAGTTAATAGGCATGGTAAGTTGTTTTTGTTTTTAATTAAGTCTCATAAAGGTAGCAATACTCAAATTGAAGTCTAAAAGAGGAGTTTGTGTTTGACCTTCTTACTCTCTCTGGTTTGCTGGGAGATTCTTGGTAATGGTTCCACCACCTAGGGATTTGATCCCTAAAGCTAAGGAAATGGTTCTTTTGAGTCTATATGTATGGTTTCTCATTCAGTGAGAAGGGTTGGACTTTTGTGGAGAGACTTCTACATTCTATTTTCTTACAGCTAATCAAGGAGAAGTTGTAGTTATTTTTTAGGAATACCTGTTCAATGAGTCTATGTTGTTATTTTCCTTTCATATTAGTTTCTAATTGATGAAATCATCTTTCTTTACATGCTTTTCCTTCTTCTTATGGTTTTCCTTACAATAATATAGACATAAATATTAGATTTAAGCTCTGTTTATGTGGAAAATCATGCTTTTGTTTCTCTTCTTCTAAGATTAATGAATTTATGCTTTATACATGCTCATTATGTTTGCTTTAACTCTCAGACCTATACTACATTGAGTAAATCTAAATTTCACCATAACATAATGTTATCTAGCTCCTCTTTACGCCTATTACTACACATTCGATACCTTGACCTAATTTCCAACTGTCATCCCTAATCCAACAAACTAAAAACCCTAAATTATCAAATACTAAAACCAGACTTGTATATCTAGCTTAAATCCATTTCTTTTCTTGTTTTTCATTGACAAATCCTTAGAGATATCCCTCTTTGGTTTAGTAGGTCTAGCTACTAAACTAAAATTGTTCGAGGTTACCTCTTTCGATCTCCTCCTCATCATAGGACATTGTAGGTGATAAAACCTTTAGAGAAGGATTTTTATATGTATCTTTGACATACTAGTTAAGGTTTCCCTCCTCACCTTACTCTAGTCAACTAAGTAGACCAAGGTTAGTCAAATATATAAAACTGATTAGAGTAGGTAGTACTAGTTAAAAGTGCAAGTGTTGTGACTTCACCAAGACTCACATTGAAAGGAACATATTTTCCACCAGGGTATCATCCATTCAAATATATGCAAGATATTCATAAGGAGAGGGAATAAACTGTTGGGTCCCTATAATACTAGTGATTACCCCATTACTATTGTAGTTATACCCCTTATTTATATTGTTGTGCCCCTATTACCCCCATATTGTTATTTCTGTGCCCCATAGAATCCCTCTATTGTTATTTTTGTGGCTTTATATTATTATTGTTAGGTCGGCTGGATTATATTGTGACTCCTTAGACTCCTATATAGAAAGGAGGTTTTTTCATTTGTATCATCGAAGAATTGTTCATTTATGTAATGTAAAGGAGGTTGACCCCTCAAAGAGGCTGAATTCTAAGGTGTGGATCTCTCTTTTCTATCTTTTTGTGAGCTGTTTTCATAACATTTGGTATCAGAGCTTTGGATTGTAGGGTTTCGCTGCTCCAAACAGGTCATCGTGGCATTTTCGCTATAACTTTTTTTCTGTGACATTTCAAAAGTCGCAAAAAAATACCATTTTAGAAGGAATCACGCTGAATCTTGGGTCTGAATTTCAGAGCTTTTCGCGTGATATTTGCGGAGATATGATCTGAGGAAGTTGGTCTTTTTGCAGACTCCTGAATTACATTCAAAACAGGTGACCTCGGGAAAATCGTCATAACTTTCTCTCTGGGGATCAGATTGAAATTTAGTAAGAAGGTACAGAAAGAGGACGGACTGTAATTTTTTGTATGTATGTTTCAAATTCAAAGGTTGAAACAGTGACTCGTGGCACGTCATACAAGTTAGATCTATTGAACCAGTCTAAAAGCAAGTCACTCTGGGATATTTCACATAACTCTTCCTTGGAGAATCCAATTTGGCTCAGACTTGTGGCATTGAAAAGAGGAAACAGAAGGCTACAAAAGGTAGCAACTTCAGAATTGGATGATCCGCAATTACAGAGATACATCAGATTCAATATCAGGCTTCTATAAAGTGAAAAAAGGTGTATAGTTTTTTTTTTAATTTTTGTGTAAGCTTGGTTTAACGGAATTCAAAGGGCATAGTAAAGCATTATCGGTAACTGATGCCCCCAGGAAAGAAAATGCAAACACCTAGTAAGGAAGCTGAAAGCTCTAGCATCACTCATGAAGAAGAGGAAGAAATGCTACATGATATATCAAAATTACAAGAACAAGTGCAACAAATGTCACGCTCACAAAAGCTAACAGAAGCTAAGATAAGTGGCGTGGAATCTAAGATAAATGGCGTGGAATCTAAGATAAAGGGCATGGAATCTAAGATGGAGGATTCGATGGCAGATTTGAAGATAGATTTGAAGACAGACATGGAAGAATTGAAGAAGTTGCTACAAGAAAGGGTCACTAATGGTGAAAAGGTAGTAAAGAAAACTCATGATGAGAACAAAAGAAATGTTAATCATGATTCCATAGACGCTAATGTTGGATCTAAGAATCACCATATTCCAAAAATCGATATGAGGAAGTTTGATGGCAAGGATCCCGCCACATGGATATTACAGATGGAGCAATTCTTCGATCTCAATAATGTGCAAAACGCACAAAAGGTACGTATGGCAACTGTATATTTGGAACCAAATCAGTTTGTATGGTATCAATGGCTTTTCTCTCGTAAAAAGTTTATCACTTGGGCAATTTTTATGGAAGAATTGATAGCACATTATGAAGATACAAAAAACAACACTTTTTTTAGCCAATTGATAAGTCTCAAACAAAAGGGTTCAGTAATGGAGCACATTGAGGAGTTCCAAAAATTGAACATAAGGGTAAAAGATATTCCAGAGGAGCATAGGATTGATGTGTTCATAGGGTCTTTAAAGGATAATATCCGACATGATGTTCGCCTTTGGGAAACTGATTCATTAGAGAAGGCATTCAGGTTAGCAAGAAAAATGGAAAGCAAAATTATGGCAACCAGGAAGCATACCACTCACAACTATAAAGACGGAAGTGTTGTTGCCCCTAGTCTTCGACAACCTATAAGGTTGACACCACAACAATTGGAAGAAAAAAGAGCAAAAGGGCTTTGTTACAGTTGTGATAGCAAATACACTAAAGGTCATAAGTGTTCTGAGAAGAAATTATTCTACATAGATTGTGAAGAGGAAGAAGAAAAGGAGAAAGAAAGGTCAAAAGAAGAAGATATACTCCAGGAACAAAGCCTAGATGAAGAACAAATAAATCCGACGATATCTTATAATGCATTGGTAGGAATTACCACTCCTCAAACCATCAAGATAGAAGGACAAATCAAGAAGAAAAAGGTAATAGTGTTGATTGATTTAGGAAGCACCCACAATTTTATTCATTGTAGGGTAGCAAAAGAATTGAATTGCTTCCTATATCCAGCACCAGAGTGTCAAGTGATGATTGCAAATGGAGGAACAATAAATTGCTCTAGAAAGTGCCATAATATCAAGCTATCCATGGGAGAATATGTATTGACTAGCCCAATGCTTTCCATTCCAATGGGAGGTGCTGATGTTGTACTAGGAGTCCAATGGCTACAATCCTTGGGTATAATAGCTTTTAATTTTCAAGAACTTTTCATCAAATTTTCTACGGAAGGAAAGGAAGTTGAATTAAGGGGTATTGCAGGGAAACCAGGAAAGATAATTAGTTCTAATGGCATGACTAAGCTTCTTAAAAAGGAGCAAAGAGGTGTAATTGCACAATTATGTTCGCTAGATGTTTCCACATTGGAATCATCTATTTCTCCAGATCTCCAAAATGTCCTGGACAATCATTCCAAGGTATTTGAGACTCCCAAAGGTCTCCCACCTATGCGTGATCATGATCATGCTATTCATCTGATTCCAGGAAGTGTTCCTCCAAACATCAGGCTGTAGAGATATCCCTATGCCCAAAAAAGTGAAATTGAACGTATGGTTGCAGAAATGCTAGAGGCTGGTATAATTCAACCAAGTCAAAGTTCTTTCTCAGCTCCAGTACTATTGGTGCACAAGAAGGATGGATCATGGCGCATGTGTCTGGATTATAGGGAGCTCAAAAAGCTCACTATTAAAGATAAGTTCCCCATTCCTGTTATTGATGAATTATTGGATGAATTGCATGGATCAATTTACTTCACCAAGTTGGATCTTCGTTCGGGATATCATCAAATCAGAATGAAGATTGAAGACATTCTGAAAACGGCATTTAGAACTCATGAGCGTCATTATGAAATTTTGGTCATGCCTTTTGGCCTTACCAATGCACCTTCAACATTTCAAGGTTTGATGAATTCAATTTTCAAACCATTCCTTAGAAAATTTGTGTTAGTATTTTTTGATGATATACTAATCTACAGCAAGTCTTGGAAGGATCATGTTGAACATGTTGACAGGGTGCTACAACTATTGGAGGAGAAACAATTATACGCAAAAAGATCCAAATGTTTCTTTGGAGTCTAGGAGGTGGAATATTTGGGTCATATTGTATCTCATGAAGGAGTTAAGGTAGACCCTAGCAAAATTAAATCCATTAAGGAATGGAAAATCCCCACTTCCATAAATCATCTTCGAGGATTTCTTGGGTTGACAAGGTATTATCGCAAGTTTGTTAAGAATTATGGGAGAATAGGAGCACCTCTAACAACATTATTGAAGAAAGATTCATTTTCATGGACTCCGGAAGCAACAAAGGCCTTTGAACATCTTAAAGAGGCAATGTGCCAAGCACCGGTCTTAGCTACGCCGGACTTCACCAAAACCTTTATTGTGGAATGTGATGCTTCAGGAAATGGAATTGGTGTTGTTCTAATGCAAGATGAAAGACCCATTGCTTTTGAAAGTCTTCCAATCAAGGGAAAGTTTTTAAGCAAAGCTATTTATGAGAAGGAAATGTTGGCAATACTCCATGCACTTAAGAAATGGCGACCCTACCTAATGGGAAGACACTTCAAGGTAAAAACGAATCATGATAGCCTTAAATACTTTTTAGAACAAAGATTATCCTCTGAGGAGCAACAAAAGTGGGTCACAAAGATGTTGGGTTATGACTTTGAAATCATCTACAAAAAAGGGAAGCAAAATGTGGTGGAAGATGCACTCTCAAGGAAGGATGAGGATGTGGAAGCATTGTTGTGTGCCATTTCTATTATCCAACCAGATTGGATAAATGAAGCAAGGGAGGAATGGAAGAATGACGAAGAAGTGTGGTAACTTATTCGAAAGCTACAACAAGATTCCAGTACTTCTGATACATTTAGTTGGCAAAATGATTCGTTATGGTACAAAGATCGCTTATACCTTTGTAAGAATTCCCAGCTAAAACAAAAGATTCTTATGGAATTGCACACTTCTCCCTTAGGAGGGCACTCAGGATTTTTAAAAACTTACCACAGGGATAAGAAGGATTTTTTTTGGGATGGCCTTAAATCAGATATTCAAAAGTTTGTGGTGGAATGTTTGGTTTTCCAGCAAAATAAAGTTGAAACAATTAAGACATCGGGTCTATTACAACCTTTATCCATTCCAAGCCAATGTTGGGAGGAGGTTTCAATCGATTTTATCACAGGCTTACCCAAGTCTGAGGGAAAGAGTGTCATCATGGTGGTAGTTGACAAACTTACCAAGTATGCACACTTTTGTGCATTATCACATCCATTTAAAGCCAGTACAGTTTCTACTGCATTTATGGAAACAGTTCAAAAGCTACATGGAAACCCAAAGATTATTGTAAGTGACAGAGATCCCATTTTCACTGGAAATTTTTGGACAGAATTATTTCCTTGTCTTGGTACTCAGTTAGCTCATAGCTCATCTTATCATCCTCAATCTGATGGGCAAACTGAGATAGTAAACAAATGTTTGGAAGGATATCTTCGTTGCTTTGTATCTGATAAACAGACACAATGGGTCAAATGGTTGCCTCTGGCTGAATGGTGGTATAACACTTCCTTCCATACAGCAACAAAAATGACCCCATTTATGGCACTTTATGGGTATCAACCACCATCCATCACATCATATTTAAGAGAAAATTCTAAGGTTCAGGCAGTGGAACATCACATCGAACATCAACAACAAGACCTCCAACTCTTAAAGGATAACCTCGTGTTGGCACAAAATAGAATGAAACAACAGGCATATCAACATCGCAGTGAAAGAAGTTTTGATGTAGGTGATTGGGTATTCCTACGGCTACAACCATATAAGTAAATGTCCCTAAAGCAAGCTAAGAAGGATAATAAATTATCACCAAAGTATTATGGTCCGTACAAGGTGTTGCAAAAGATTGGTACTATGGCATACAAATTGGAGCTTCCTGCAGCTTCTCGATTGCACCCAGTTTTCCATGTTTCATGTTTAAAGAAGGTTATAGGTGACAAGCTCCCAATTCAAACAATATTTCCAGAACTTGACGAGGAAGGAAAAATTATATTGGAACCGGAAGAAGTCACAGAAACAAGAACTCGACAGCTACGAAATTGATCAATTTCAGAGTATTTTATCAAGTGGAAGAACTTATCCGCTGAAGATTCCACATGGGAGGATGAGAATTTTATGCAGAAGTATCCAGAACTACTCAAGCGTTGAGGACAACACTTTTTTGAAGGAGAGGGGCATGTTGGGTCCCTATAATACTAGTGATTACCCCATTACTATTGTAGTTATACCCCTTATTTATATTGTTGTGCCCCTATTACCCCCATATTGTTATTTCTGTGGCCCATAGAATCCCTCTATTGTTATTTTTGTGGCTTTATATTATTATTGTTAGGTCAGCTAGATTATATTGTGACTCCTTAGACTCCTATATATAGAAAGGAGGTTTTGTCATTTGTATCATCGAAGAATTGTTCATTTATGTAATGTAAAGGAGGTTGCCCCCTCGAGGAGGCTGAATTCTAAGGTGTGGATCTCTCTTCTCTATCTTTTTGTGAGCTGGTTTCATAACATAAATAGATAAAAAAATGTTGATATTTATACAAGTGCTCTTATATCTCACCTTGCTTGTCTCAAGAAGCCAAATAGGGTTTCATGGGAAAGATAATCCTACAGGTGAATAAACAAACAAACAAACAAAGGAAAGCAATAAAATAAAATAAAAAACAAGTAAGCGAAAGAAAAACAAGAAAGAAAAAGAAAATAAGAAATCAAGCAATACTCCTACTCCTAAGCTAAACAATGCATGGGTGTACTCACGCAAAGTGGTATTTTGAATGCAGTTACTTGTGCATTGGTTGGTCCATGTAAGTGATGGAGTGGTTAACAAGAAAGATATTCAGGCAAACCAACAAACAAGAAAGATAAAGAAATAAAAACCAACACATTCAAAGTCTGAATGTATCCACATAAAAGAATAGAGTAAAAGCACATGAAAGGCACTCCCTGGACGTATCATGGTGTTGTATCGCACTACATGCAGATGAAAAGCATGTACACACTTTCTAACTTGACAAACTAGAAAACATGCAGAGAGAATAAATTTTCCATTTTGCAACATGGCTTTCTACGTATGACTCCAATGCTTGAGTGATAGGATCGTGTGATTGTAGTGGAGGATGAAAAAACTCTAGATCAGTTTGATTTTCAATGTGAACAAGAGAGTGATGAGGAGCCTAGGGAGATTTAGAGATTTCTAATCAGAAGTGGAACTGACCTCAAGGCTATGAGAACCTGACATAACCATCAGCTCAAGTGAAGTGCCTCGACAGCTTGACGGGTTTCCACTTCATCAAAAAGTAGATCATCAAAGACCGTTGGCTTAGAATGATAAAAAGAAAGTGAATATGAATCATGATCAAATGAATGAGAAAAGGGATCATTACAACCATGATCAAAAAATTTGAGATGTATATCAACATGCTCATTATCTGACGAGTCATATAGATGGATTGATGAAAAACAAAAATTCACATCCTATGAGTTTCCAAACATGAAAGATAAGAGGCCAAGTTGATTGAAAAAGAAAAATTTGTCCTCTCCATGATCAAATGATGGACTAAAATCTTGTGCGTTATGTTAATGATTAAAATTAGAGACATCCGAGGATGAATTTTCACAAAAAAAAAGTGGCAGAATCATAGAAGATGTCAGGATAGAGTGGATGAGATGCAAAAGAAAGGAGGCCATCCTTCACTCTGAGATTATCTAGTGAATGGTTTCTGCACATGGGAAGGTGGGTTAATTGCACATAACCTTATATAAGCTTGACTTCTGGATGTTGACATAGACCTACCAATATTATAGATCTTCCTTGAAGTTCCCTACAAAGATATCCGTGATTTCTTGCCATGTCATCTTCATGTCATTCTCTATGAAAAACTGTGTCTAGATAAACTGGCAAGTTCATTGACACATTTTCAACTACAACCCCAATGTTGCTCTGGATAGTATCCTTTGATGTAGCTTTATTAGAAGCCATGTTACCTTTGCTACTAAAGAGCTACTCGATAACTATTGTACCTGGAGATAGAGAGGACACCAATGACATGCAAATGTTAACTTGAAACCAAAAGAACTTAGAGAATACACCAAGCAACAAACTGGGCAACTAGTGGGAAGGATTTCACAGCTTTGGGTTTCATAGGTGAGTGACAGTCATCTAGATCTATGCATTGTGTAGTCTAGCTGCCAGTTTGGAGGTGATGGTGACTAGAACTATGCAATGAGCATTTTAGTTTGGCTTGTGCTGGCTAGGAATACACGTTGCACAATTCCAGTGGCCAAGGCTTCAAGACTGGCTCCTAGAACTAGGTAGTGCACAGTTTGAGCCAATCCTTGGCAGCCTCTGCACAATTCCTGGAGCTAAGGTAGAGCCTTCAGATTTAAAGATGTGTAGTGCATGCTGGGAGGAGCTAAATCCGGGCTAAGGAAGAGCAAATCTGAGAGTGTAATTGAACGTTGGTGTATATTTGAGTGGATGATGATGCATGTAATCAAAAAAATTGCATGCAGCAGTCAAACAATGGAACAATGAAGCTTATGGAGAGAGTCTTTGCAATGACCGCCATTAGTGCAAAAAGTGAGTTACTCATGCGACACTTGTGAAAGGAAATGAAAACTTAAAATATAACTTATACAAGCTAAAACAAATAAAAAAAGCAGCAGTCGTTTAATAAAATGTCTAAAACAACATGCTCACAAACCAAGGAAACAAAACCGATAGAAAAAGGAGAAAAAGACTAGAAAATCAAGACTTAACCCAAAAGGTTGCAATGATTGTGTTGAAGTTTCCTTGATCTTCTCAGGAATGCTAGAGATATAAGATAGAATGTGAAAATTAGCTATGTCGACATCCATTAAATATAATTGGCCGATTTAGAGCTTATGACGTGAAGGCCAAAAATATAGGAAAAAATGACACATATCGGTAGTTTCCAAATATAAATCAAGTGTAACTCTGACCACTAAAAATAGATCCCTATTTTTTAGGTATTATTTTTCTCTTTATGCTTTTTTTTCAGGAAAGGTTGTCATGCATGCATAGAGAAATTGTGTAGTTTTGGGAAGAACTGGGAAACTCACTAGCACATGCATCAGGCATCAGATGAGGGAATTCTTCTACATAATTCATGGGTTGAGTGGCTCCTAGGATGCCTCTCATGCTCTATGCATTTTCCCAGCTGAAGGCAGGCTGCCAGCTAGGTCTGCATAATTCTCGAGCTGAACCTCACTGTGGGCTTGAACTGCGCATTACCTAAGAGAAAGGTTGCTTTCACTCTAGGATTGTGCAAGTCACTAAGATAAGGCTAGAACCATATTTCCAACAAGTAAAGAGGTTAGCTCATGGTTAGATAATAAATCTAATAAGAAAACACAAGCTATCAAGAGAAAGATAAAACTCAATGAAATAACATGTACCTAGGTTAGTGTGAGATAAGCTGCTGTAATTTTAGTAGGGAGGATAAAAACTGAAGTGTCAAAAAAGTTTTGGAGGTGGCTGTAGCTACTAAAATAGTTCCCTAGCTTCTAATTGTTGTCTTTGTGAAGCCTTCTTAAATGTAAAGCTAGTAAATAATAGTGATGCATCCCTTATTGAAATCGTTCACAATAACATGGAAAAATTACTAAATGACAATGTTGTATCCCTACTTTAAGAAGGAGAAGCTAATGGGTCGTTTTATGGAATGAAACCTAATGCTAAAATTAGTCATCCTCTCTTTTTTAGGATAATGTTTCCTAGTAGCTTAGTAGTTGTGGGAAAAAAATTCCATCATTTATTACATCAATAGATGGAAGTCACACAATGGTGTTAACACAGTTCTAGGCTAAGTCATGAGTAGGTTTCGAAATTTTTATTTTTAGGATTAAATTTGTAAATTAAAAAAAAAAAAATTGCTACTGCAATTTCCGGTAGCGCCCGATTTTCTCTTTCAAACAGTCTCCCTTGTTTTTCAGACAGTCTTTCTGTTATTGTTTTAGTCCCGTTTTCTTTAAAAAAATTCTGATGCTACTGAAATTTCTGGTAGTGTTTCTCATTTTTAAAAATAAAACTAAAAATGAAATTGTTTTCGATTGTCCACATGTCATAACAACTGAATATCTAATCCAAATCATGAGATTTCATGATTGGATATGTCACAAACTGCAAGTCAATTCAAGTGGTAGTCACTAATCATTTTGGTTGATCATGTTTGCTAGGTGCCGACCATAGCCATAGCCAACCATTTTCTATCCCACCCATCTTAAATAACTCGCGTTTCGCAAAATCTTAAGCATGTCTGCAGCATTGGTCTCAGCCAATTGTTTAAATTCCTACGTTATTTTTTTCTGTTCTACATAATGCGCTACTGTAATTTTTGGCCAATCCGAATTAATGCAGGAAAACTGCCAGATTTGACAAAATTCTCGTACAACCACCTGTAGCAAATCAGCTGGACTCTCGAAAGAAACTCAACTTCATCATGAGGTTGTTGAAGGTTGTATTAAATGAATCCATATGGTCATTCAATAGTCAAAACCATAAAGAGAGAAATCAGCATCAAAAGGGGTGGCCAATCAGTTTTTCCTGCAAAAAAGTGTCGTTTTTCCTCTTCTTCTCATATACGCCTGTACTTTCTATTGCAATTCGATGGAAGATGATATTAGTATCTAAAAGACACCTATGTAAGAAGGGAATAGTGGAACCACCAATTTATGAGATTTGGTGTTGGTGCCTCTCTCCCTATATATACCTTTTGCAAATATCATTTCATGGTTGGATTTTGGTTCACCTGAAGACTTAGCTTAATAAAATAGCTTTTTCTACACTTCATGCTGGAGAATTTTGTGATTCAAGTCATATCTAACGTGTGGTTTGTCTATCTCATGTTTACAACTTTCTGAATTATAAATTTGCAGTAGCTAGTATAGTATGAGTGAGAATCATTAAGAGGATCTGATGATGACTTATCTACTGTCCAATTCTCTATAAATTATAACATGTGTTCAAGTAGAACTTTCTAGTGAAGATTTAACAAAGTATTTTCGAGATACTTTATACTTTTTTTTACTTCCTAATTGTTGTTTTCCTTGTCAAGCATGTTTTAATATTTTAAATGATAAATTATAGCAGCTAGTATAGTATAAGTGAGAATCATTAAGAGGATCTATTGATGACTTATCTACTATCTAGTTTTCTGTAAATCATAATATTAGTTTAATTAGAAATTGTTAGTGAAGGTTTCAAAAAGGATTTGTGGAATACTATATACTTTTTCCTAATTTGTAAATGTTATTCTCCTTGTCAAAAAACAGAGTTTGCTACAAGGCTTTATGTAGTTGAAGTGATTCTCTTAAGTTACTTTGTTTTCTTAGCATAAGTATCAACTACTTGTTCTCCATCCTCTGCTCCCCTATACTACTCTCTTAACCATAAAATTTATGCTTTCCACAACTTGCCAAATGCATGAAAGTTAAAGAGGAACTCAATAATTTGAAAACCCCTTCAGAAAGCCATCCCACCACTCAAAAAACCCTTTTAAATTTTGAAATGAAATCATGATGTGTAAGGCTTACTAATTTTGTAGTCCAGGAGTAACTCCTTGTGCTAACATATTTGGTGTCATTGTTAGGGAGGTGAATTGAAGTTTATCCCTCGGTAAATGAAAAAGTTATAAGTTTGGTTCTGAAGTGTACAACTCCAACTGTATTTTTAGGCTGTTTTACACCTGGCGACTCCATTGTACAACTTTTGGCTCCAAGTAAGGCTAGAACTAGGGAAAACCCACATTCGCTTTTGAAAAACTAAGTCCCTAATCCTGAGAAGCTAATTAAGACAAAGAGTAAAAGAAATCATGTTTCTTCTGTTTCTCGTTTTCAAAAACTACTCCTAGAAAAGTATAACAAATTCTGTCTCCTGATTTTACAAAAATTTATGTACCTCTCTCGTTTTCCAGTCAACAAACAACCTCTACATTAAGTGTTGGTGCTTCCTCATCTAATGTTCAAAATCCTCAAATTGTTATCCAGAAATCCCAGTAACTCCAATTGTTATTCCACAAATCCTAGTAACTCCAACCATGGTAGGTCCTAATCCACCCCCTAACCGAATGGATGCAATTGTCGCTGCTAGTTATGCTCCTTTAGTTTTACCTCATCTTATGAATGCATTACCTGCAAGAGATTATCTCGAGTATATGCCTAAATTTAATGGTGAAGGGGAGGTGACAACTGAAGAACATCTTGTTGATTTTTATGTTGATGCTGATATTTTGAACATTGAACTTTTTGTTTAGAGTCTTGAGGGTGATGTAAGGAAATGGTTCAAATCTTTGACAGCTGGTAGCATCACTGGAATTGAAGTCCTAGATGATACATTTTTACGAAAATAGGGCGACAAGAAAGATTTTGTGTATTATATCATAGAATTTGGTGCAATCAAAAGAAATGAATGAGAATCGGTTTCTAATTTTGCTAAAAGATTCCATAAAATGTATAGCAAGATACCTACTGAAATCAAGCTTACTAAGGTCTATGCTAAAATCACTTATGCTAGTGATTTTGGTCGTAACTTTTTTTTACTTTTGAGAGAAAGAAGATCTGCTATGCTATAACAAATGTAGGACAATGCACTAGAGGTAGAATAAAATTTATTAGGAGCTAATATACAGAGAGGAGGGATTGACAGAGAAAAAAGAAAGCAAAAAGCTGAAGTTTCTACTTCATGAACTTCTAACATAGATCCTAAGCTAGATGAGCTTACCAAGATGGTCAAATCATTGACTATTGATATGTCGAAGTTTAAGATGGAATTGAGACCAAATACTACCAAAAATGTTTCATTTGATTTGCCAAATAGACAACAGTTTAGAAGACCTAATGCTCCTCAAATTCTGCAGAGAGAAAGAAGAGATGCTAATGATCAAAAGGTGTAGCCTCCTTTGCAGAATGTTATATTTGACGATGAAGAAGAAGCTAAATGGTTGGAAGGAGGTGCTGATATAATTTCTCTTAGAGGTAAAGAAGGGATGATTTATCTTACACAAGCACAATATGAAGACTTCATGTCATATACTCAGAATAATGAAGTGAGTCCTAATCATTGCATGATTGAAGCTAATCATCAAAGCAGATACAATCTTAGATCAAAGAAAAATGATGATACTTCTAAGCATGTTGCACAACCAAAGAATAATAAATATTTAGTTAAAGTTTAAATGGAAAAATCTCATAGACCGGAAATTTCGATAGCATTCAATATTCCAGCTGAGAAACAAGTGACCGAACCTGACAAACCGGAAATTACGGTAACGTTTGATTTTCCTTCACTTAAGGTAAAAATTTCTCACAAACGACACTCTTCTTTCAATTTTGAAAATGAGAATCACAAGATCAAGATTCCTATTCCCTTTGTTGAACTCATAAAAAATCAAGATTTCAAAAATACTCTTATGAAAGCTTTGCAGCCTTCACCTACTAAAGTAGTATTAGATTTTATTAACCTTCAAGATGATAAGCCCACTATGATTTTAGGTTCATTGGTAGAAGAAAAATATGAATTTTCCCCTCCCTTCTATCTAGCTTTGAATATTCATGAAAAGACCTTGCATAATTGTCTTATGGACTCTAGAGCTTCACATATTTTAATGCCCAAGGTAGTTATGGATGAACTAGGTCTTGAGATAACTAGAGAGTAACAAGATCTCTATTCTTTTGATTCCTAGAAATTCCAATGCCTTGGTGTCCTCAAAGACATTGCAGTAAGTCTTTATCAGTTACCTATGAGAGGGATGGTAATGGATATTGTTGTCACTGATATCCCTCCTAGATTTTCTATGTAACTTTCTAGGTCATGGATTAAAAGGTTGGGAGGAACCCTGCAAATGGATTTAACTTATGAAATTGTTCCTGTTTTTGGAGGAGAACAAAGAATACTTTATAGAGAAGCTTAGCTGGCATATATCATTAGTGACAACAAAGACCCTACCAATCATCTGATATATGCTAGAACAACTGGAGTTGGTTAAAGCATTCTACATATGGTTGACTCCGCCTTGCCTACATAAAAAATTAATATTTTAAAGCCTATTGAAAATCAAATAAGTCATGAAGGATCGAAGGTATGGCAAATGCTTTTTGATGGCTCATGTTCCAAAGAAGGTGTTGGTGCTAGGATTGTTCTTATTTCTTCTTTGAAGGAAAGTTTCACTTTTTCTTTCAAACTTGAATTTGAGACAACTAATAATGTGGCTGAATATGAAGCTCTGTTAATTGGCTTAAAAAAGGAAAAATATATGAATATATAAGAATTTTTTGTTTTGGAGATGTTGAACTTATTATTCAACAAATCAGAAATGTTTATCAAACTAAACATCCTAGACTTAGAGATTACAGGAATGTAGTATGGGACATTGTATAAGACTCCTTCCTGGACTTTAACATTTATTTTGTTCCAAGAGAAAGAAATATTTTAGCAGATTCACTCTATATTTCAGCCATCCCACTAAAAATTCCAATGCCTCTAAAGTTTAAATACGAAGTGGAAGTTAGGTTCAGACCTAGCATTTTTGATAATTCTAAGCATTGGAAAGTTTTTGAAGATGACCAGGATATTAGAAAATTCATTGAAGTTGCTGAAGAGTTTGTTGTTCTAAATATTGATAAAGAAGAAGACCTAACACAAGTTGATGTTGATCATCAAGATTCCAGAAATCTGAAAAAAACAAATTGTTGATCAACCTATCATGCAGCTGCCTACGAATCATATTCCTAAGGGGTTAATTCCACCTGAGAAACCTTTTGATCAGAATGGTGTTGTAGTCAAGCCATAGTTAGCTGAAGCAGATGTTGAATTAGAATATTACAATCTAGGTACAGCACAAGAACCAAGGTATGTGAATTTGTCAAAATATTTACTAGATGAAAGAAAGATGGAATATCACAAGTTATTTTGTGAATTTGTTGATGTTTTTTCCTGTAAATATGAATATCTTAAGACATATGATACATCTATCATTGAGCATAGAATACCATTGAAATATGGTGCTAAACCTTTCTGGTAGAAGTTAAGACAAATCAATCCACTATTGCTATATGTGATGGAAAAGGAAGTCAAGAAACTGTTGGATGCTAAAATCATTATTCCATTCAGGTACTGAGATTGGGTTGCCAATCTAGTGCGATTAAGAAAGAAAAGTGGTGAAATCATATTGTGTGTGAATTTCAGAAATCTTAACAAAAGCTCCAAGAAAGATAACTATCCATTGCCGAAGATGGAGCATATTCTTCAAAAGGTGATTGGGTTAGACAAAATTTCCATGTTAGATGGTTTTTCTGGGTACAATCAAATATCTATTTGGCCAGAAGATCAAGAAAAGACAACATTCACTACTCCTTGGGGTACATTCATGTATGCAAAGATTCCACTTGGGCTCATGAATACTAGAGCTACTTTCCAATGTGCTATGGAATTTGCATTCATTGGAGAAAAGGATAAGTTCTTGATCATCTATTTGGATGACATTACTATTTTTTCAGCTTCAGATCAAGTACACCTTTAGCACTTGAAAGAAGTATTTGTTAAATGTAGAAAATATGGTATATCCTTGAATTCGAAGAAGTCCCATTTTTCTCTCAAAGAAGGTAAGATGTTGGGTCACATAGTTTCTAAAATGGAGTGAGGATTGATCCAAAAGGAGTGATTGCAATTCAATATTTAAAACTTCCAAGATCCAAGAAAGGGATTCAATATTTCCTTGGTAAGATCAATTTTCTTAGAAGATTCATCCCAAATTTTGTTGAAGTGTTGAAGCATATTAATTGTATGCTAAGGAAGGAAAAAGAAGTCTATTGGACAACTGAATCTAGAAATTCGTTAGAGTTGATCAAAAAGGCTATCATTGAAGCGCCTCAAATGGTAATTCATTAATATTCAAAACCTTTCTTAATCTTCTCATTTGCTTCTCAAGACACCATTGCTATTGTTTTGTTACAAAAATATTTAGAAAATAAAGAAGCTCCCATAGCATTTTTTAGTAGAGCTCTTAGAGATGGAGAATTACAGTATCAAATGTTGGAAAAGCATGCTTATGCATTAGTTAAAGCTCTGAAATCTTTTAGAGTTTATATTCTGCATGCTCAAGTGATAGCTTATGTCCCTTGATCTGTTGTTAAAGAGATACTGGTTCAGCCTGATATTGATGGAAAGAGAAGTAAATGGGTGACTAAAGTTCTTGAATCTAACTTAGAGATAAGCCCTACTAAACTAATCAAAGGTCAAGGATTAGCCAAACTAATTGCTGCAGAAAATTGTAAAGTGTTCGGTTTGAATTTCATCGATGATAATCTAGAGGGACAAATTTCAGAACTTGTTGATGATATGACAGTAGATTCAAAGCTTGCTGAGTGTAGTTGGTACAAAGATGTTTTTTATTTTCTAAAATATTTTAAACCCCCTCCAAAGTATGATAAAAGCAGAGTGAGATCTTTGAAGTTGAAAACCATTAAGCATTTTATCGAAGATAATTGTTTGTATTAGAAATATCCTACAAGAGTTTAGTTGAAATGCATTGATCCACAGGAATCTAAAAAGGTCATATTTGAAATTCATAGTAGTGTTTGTGGAGGTCATCATTATTGGAGAACTACTGTATACAAAATATTGAGAGCTGGCTATTTTTTTCCTAACTTATTTTTTGATGTGTATGCTGAGGTCAAAACATGTGAAAAGCGTCAAAGGTTCACTGGTAAAAAGCATCTGAAGTCATTAACTGTGAAGCCCATAATTGTTCCTGCACCTTTCCAGCAATGGGGATTAGATTTCATTAGTGGAATTCATCGACCCTCAAGTGGGCAACATTATTGGATTCTTGTTGCTATTGATTACTTCACTAAATGGATTGAAAAAATACCTACTAGGAATGCTACTCATAAAGTTATTATTAACTTTTTGGAAGGAATCATAACCAGATTTGGATGTCCATCAAGACTAGTAGTAGATAATGCAGCTTCTTTTAAATCCACACCATTGGTAAATTTATGTGAAGAATATGGTATCCAACTTACTCATTCTATAGCTTACTATCCACAAGGGAATGGTTTAGTTGAATCACCTAGTAAAAGTTTGGTAAGAATCATCGCCAAGTTGCTGGAGAAAACAAGAAAGCTTGGGACTCAAAACTCAAGTTTGCTTTATGGGTTGATAGGGTGACAATAAAAAAATTCTAGTAATACATCACCTTTTCAGATGGTTTATGGGATTGATGTTATTTTTCCAGTCCAATTAACTATTCCTGTAGTCAAACTATTGCAAGATCATGAAGCAAAACCAAATGAAATGACCATAAGAATATATCAGATCATAGAAGTGCAACAAAAGAGGGAACAACAATATGATTGGTAAGAAAATATCAACAAGTTGTGAAGGAAGTGTTTAATAAGGCACAAAAAAGAATATTTTCAGATTGGAGATTTGGTGTTGAAGTGGGATGCACAACACCAAGATCCAGGTAAGCATTCAAAATTTTATGCTTTATTGCTTGATCCCTTCAAAATCTCAAATGTCTTGCAGAACAATACTTTTGAGTTGTAGAATCTTGATGGGAAATAATTATATGGAGGCCCATTTAATGGGAGTTTTCTTAAAAAAATATTTTACTAAGGCTATTGGTAGCTTGAGTTCACTGTAAATACTGGTGTGATTTCATAATAAGACTCCATAGCCCAATGACAAGACATTTAAACTGCAAAACGTTCTTAGAGCCTTGCAGGCAGAGCTCTATCCACTATGGAGCCAATGTTAGCACAGTTCTAGGCTAAGTCATGAGTAGGTTTTGAAATTATTATTTTTAAGATTAAATCTGTAAATTACAAAAAAATTTAGAATGCTATTGCAATTTCCAGTAGTGCCTGATTTTCTCATTCAGATAGTCTCCCCTATTTTTCAGATAGTCCTTCTGTTATTTTTTTATTTCCTATTTTCTTTAAAAAAATTCTGATGCTACCAGAATTTCTGGTAGCATTTCCCATTCTTAAAAGTAAAGCTGAAAATGCAACCATTTTGGATTGTCCACGTGTCATAACAACGGAATATCTAATCCAAATCATGACATTTCATGATTGGATAGGTCGCAAACTCCAAGTCAAGTCAAGTGGTAGTCATTAATCATTTTGGTTGATCATGTTTGCTAGGTGTAAGCCACAGTCATAGCCAACCGTTTTCTACCCCACTCATCTTAAATAAATCGTGTTTCCCAAAATCTTAAGCATGTCTACATCATCAGTCTCAGCCAGTTGTTTAAATTATGATGGTCATTCTTTCTGTTCTGTGTAATGCGCTACCTAAATTTCCACCCATTCCGAATGAATGCCGGAAAATTGCCAAATTTACAAAAATTTTCATACACCACCTATATCGGATCAGCTGGACTCTCCAAAGCAACTTGGCATCATCATGAGGTTGTTAAACATTTTATTTAATGAATCCATATGGTCATTCAATAGTCAAGACCATAAAGAGAAAAATCAACAGCAAAAGGGGTAGCCAGTCAGTTTTTCCAGTAGAAAAGTGTCATTTTTCATCTTCTTCTCATCTACACCAGTACTTTCTATTGCAATTTGATGGAAGATGATCTTAATATCTAAAAGACACCTATGTAACAAGGGAATTTTTGGAACCACCAATTTAGGAGAGTTGGATTTGGTGCCTCTCTCCCTATATATACCTTTTGTAAATATCCTTTCATGGTTGGATTTTGCTTCACCTGAAGACTCGACTTAATAAAATAGCTTTTTCTACACTTCATGTTGGAGAATTTTGTGATTCAAGTCATATCTAATGTGTGGTTTGTCTATCTCATGTTTTCAACTTTCTGAATGATAAATTTGTAGTAGCTAGTATAGTATGAGTGAGAATCATTAAGAGGATCTGATGATGACGTATCTACTGTCCAGTTCTCTGTAAATTATAACATGTGTTCAAGTAGAACTTTCTAGTGAAGATTTCACAAACGATTTGTGAGATACTTTTACCTTTTTTTACTTCCTAATTGTTGTTTTCCTTGTCAAGCCTATTTTAATCTTTTAAATGGTAAATTATAACAACTAGTATAGTATGAGTGAGAATCATTAAGAGGATCTAATGATGACTTATCTACTATTTAGTTTGTTGTAAATCATAATATTAGTTTAAGTAGAAATTGTTAGTGAAGGTTTCACAAAGAATTTGTGAAACACTTTATAATTTTTGCTACTTTCTAACTGTCATTCTCCTTGTCAAAAAACAGAGTTTGCTACAAGGCCTTATGTAGTTGAAGTGACTGTCTTAAGATACTCAGTTTTCTTAGGATAAGTATCAGCTACCTGTTCTCCTTCCTCTGCTCCCCTATGCTACTCACTTAACCATATGATTAATGCTTGTAACAACTTTCCAAATGCATGAAAGTTAACAAAGAACACAATAATTTCAAAACCCCTTCAGAAATCCATCCCACCACTCAAAAAGCCCTTTTAAATTTTGAAATGAAATCATGATGTGTAAGGCTTACTCATTTTGCAGTCTAGGAGTAACTCCTTGCGCTAACACATGGGACCATAGCATTAGAAGGGGGGATCCATGATATGATATAATAGGGAAATAAAAAGTTGAGTTAGACTATAATGAATAGAGTTTCTTGGGATAAAACCATTTCATTGCAATGAGTCATCTTATTTCAAATTTGATAACATATATTTTGAATATGAATAACCAAGACTTCAAATAATATGTTTAATTTTTATAAAAATATATCTATTTTGAATTTTAGACAAATAACTCAAATTAAAATTATTACTAGTAGTTTAGAGATTAAACATTTTGTGAATGCACAATCTAGTTGAGATAGAAACTAAATATGCACAAATTTAACATCTTTCTTGAGTTTTAGTACTAACCCTTTATTAGAGAAAATTTTGGATGGATTAGAAGAATAAAACTCATTTGTTATTAATTATCATTATATTCATAAAAAGCTAGTGATTCCATACAATAACTCCCAATTAGAGCAAATATATATAACCTTGACTTAATTAGTTTACAAAAACTTTCGTAATCTGTAATTTTAGTCTCTATAAAATGGCTCTAAGATGAAACAAATTGTTAATTCAGATGAAATTAAGTTTTGACATATTAAATAGTTTCAATTTTTTTCAATTTATCTCGCCACAAAATACATAATCAAAGTTAAGCCTTTCTTGATATGTAAATTCAGTCTATGTAAAATAGTTCTAGGACCAGAAACTCTATTACTATAGAAGAGGTTCAAGTGTTGTAAAAATATAACATAGGTCACAACCTACTTTAAAAAATCTCAAACTTCAAATTACTTCAGTTTATTTTTCCACAAAATCATGATTAAAATTAGCTTACAATAGTATGGAATGACCCTTCAAGATATTACTAGCATTTGTAATATATAATTTTGACATTAAAATGTCTAAGAATTCAGATTGTCTGCAAATTTTAGATATCAATGAGAAGAAGCAAGAATTGAATCTTGAATAAGACTTTAGACTATCACAGTTGTTGATAAAACCAAAAATCCTAAGGTATGTGGAGTGTGTTTAATATTTGTACACATTTTCAAATATCATTTCCTTATAGCATTTAGAAATATTTTGTTAACAATTTATTAAAATTTGATTTTGGCGTGTTATGTTATATGTTGGTTATTCCCTCTTTATTTATTTCTTGGAAAATTCCATATATGTCACTAACAAATGAGTTTATTAGAAAACAAATTAAAGGTAATCCCCCATGCCTATCATGGGAAATACGACTACCATATTTTCTTTCAAAAGACTTAAAGACAATTTACAACTTTCCTAAAAGTTATGGATAATGGAAATTTAATTATACATTTGTTTTATTGCACAATTGCTAACTTTTCAAACTATTTAGGCATCTCTCTTTAATTTCTGACTAGGATATATTTTCATAGTGTTAATTTTATTGTCCAGGGAAGTACATTCTATAGTCCAAGTGTAGGGATGTCTAATACTGTGTAAATAAGGGAGAATTAATAATAATAAAAAATCTCGGCAAATGATAATTCTATTAACTGTAAAACAAAGTAAATGTACAAGGGGACGAGGCCTTAGGAATCATCCTCCGAGGGCACTCAGAACAACATAAACTTTCCCATGTGAGGGAAGAACTAGACACATAAGCAAGAGAACATATAATGCCACCAGGAGTTAAGCGAGGAAACATAAAGAGGAGGAGAAAACCGTTTGTCTAGAGCATAAGACCAGAGCACGAGACCGTTACATTGCTCAAAATTCTACAGACCATTACAATGCTCAAAAATCCAGAAGAGTTTTACATTACTAAGAAACACAGAGACAATTTAGTCTGCCTGTCTGAAGATTTCCAACTCGAGCTGCATCCAAAACCGCCTGAGCTTGATCATGTTAGTCATCCAGAAAACAAAAAAGGGAAAGGCCAGATGACCTCAAAATGCATCATCCTCATGCTGAGTTTCCTCCACCACTGGACATACATTATCCTTCCATGCATCCTCATGTCCAGCATCTTCCTCGCCTGGGTGCCTCATCAAGGGGCATGTGTCACTATCCATCTCTTCCTGAATCCTCGCGTCAGCAGTTTCAGGAGGCCGAGAGGAACTAGGAGCCTCACTCCTTTCAAGTCTCTCCCCCTGATCTTTCGCTAGACTTTCCCCTGCATTATCATGTCTATTTCTTTGACTGTTGACTCCTTTCAAAGCTTCTTGAGAAGGCTCAGACATCAGGCACACCCAAATTGGGGGCGGAGCTTCTTCTTCAGAGAAGAGAATGGTGATATTGGCAATGATTATAGGTCTATGCAAATTGCTTTGAAAATTGAAATGAGTTGTTTGGAACCCATGATACTGAATTGGATTGTGAGCAGGATCCACAGAGCTGGAAGCCGGCTGTTTTCCACGCCCTCCCTGACTTCCCCTGGAACGACCCCTCTTGCTGTGGCGCACCATGAGGAGGAGAGTCCACAGAAGCCAAGATCGAAGGGTGATGAAACAATCCAGAAAACCGAAAGTAGAACCTAGAGAGAGGTTACACAACACAATAACCAGCTTAAGACACGGACGATAGGACTATAACTACAGTGAGAGCGACACAGGAAAAGTAGCAGGGGAAGTAGAAAGCTTGCCAAAGTTTCCAGAGACTAGATCGCTATCTAATTGCCACCCTTTCCCAAGCCAGAGATGAACAAGAAACTGAATACATAGAGAAAACTCACCGATGTGTGCAAGGAACAACTAGCCACCGAAACCCAATTCCGGCTTTAACCAAAGACATGAAGGCAGGGTGCTGGCAGTGGTAAGAAATCCCTGAACGCCATGGATAAAATAACCAAATCCATACCTTGAACTGGACAAGTAGTAAATGCAGAGAGCGTGTGAAATATTTTGCTCTGCAAGTAATCCCTCAAGAACTGAGTGAACCGCTTGTATGTCACATCCATCAACCAAATGATCTTCTGGAGAGTCGTGCGGGTTTGCGCCTGGCGGTGCCTAACACCTCCATCTATCCTATGAAACATCATGACTCATTCATTTCACCTGCATCTGGGTGGGAAAATTAATAATTAGTATAGATCCATTTTAACATTTAAAATCATTGATTTATCATATGTCAGGAGTGACGAAAAAACTCAAAGTTGTAAAATTGAATTATTTGCACATTCAAGTATTACTGAATAAAATTGAAATTTTTAGAGATTTTTTAAGGGTTAATATGAATCTAATATAATGAAATTAACTTGATTAAATTTAACATGGATTCATGTCTCTGGTCTCTATGTCTTTGATGGTTTCTTTCCCATTGTGTAAATAAAAATGTTGGTTCTTTCAAGGACGGAAAATTATGGCTTCACTTGGAGCCTAAACACAAAAATATCATTATTTTCACTTGAGTGACGCAAAACTACAAAGAAACAAGTGATGGAAAAGTCTAGAGCTATCACAAGTGATAATTGGGATTGATACTGAACACATATCCTTTTTAACCTTATATTTATTAAGTAGGAAGTACAATTTTCAATAAATTTGGAGTTGTAAAGCATACAACTTCTACATAATCAATTTGAATAAGGAATAAGGACTTATTAGACTAACTTCAACACCCCAAGAGAGTTTTTTTTGGGGAAAAAATAATTGTAATTGTATTATTTCTTTGACAAATTTACAAAATTTGATTCTTCACATGTGTTTTCTTTGGAGGAAACAATTATAATTTCATTACTTATTTGAAAATTTTACAAAATAACATTTTTCACATTCATTCCTTCTCATTTTTTTTCTTTATGGTCTCACATAGAACATTCCAAGGTCAAAAAAAAAATCACTATAAAATCAACACAATAAATCATATGGGGGAAGTTCAAGTACCAATCCTTTTGTTATGATGTATTATGTAAACTATTCGATTCAAGTTTCAAATCCCCCGTGGTTCAAGCCAACAAAAAATTTCAACCCGAAAAAAAATTGATGCAAAGTTCATTTTTTTGACTAGTATGTGGGTTTAATAAATAAGGCATAGCAATCAATCTTTTCTTTCTGCATGGAAGGTCAAAATAGAGAAGATGATATCTCATTTAGAGGAGAACATGATGAAGAAAATGGTAGCTTCATGTGGGTTCAATCAATAAGGCATATGCATCAATTTTTTGTTTTGGCATGGCAGATCAAAATAGAGAATATGAGATTTCATTTAGAGGAGAAGTTGATGAAGAAAATGGTAAGAGCCCATAAGTGTGTGGATAAATGGTGAGCAAAAATCAAAGAACAACATGTAGAACATAAGAATGTGGATGAAATGAAACACCCCTTTCAATCTCTTAACATTTCGTTTCTTCTCTTATCGATCACGGTCTCACAAAAAATATTCCCTTCAAAGGGTTATTCCTTCAGTGCATTGAAAAACCAACTGTTATGTTCATAGTTCCAACAAATCCATGAAAGATCCACTTTTCTAGCCATTGGCCAACAACTATAGGGGATGCTAATATCTTTATTAGTGCATATCTTTCACCTATATAAATGATCTAATCTAAGATCCTCTCCACATTTCATGACTTTGGGAACATAAAAATGTAAACAAGTGTGTATGTATGCATGAAACGAAATTATTATGGGTGATACCATTAACCGTCAACCTTTTATGTGTGTATTTTTCACACAAATAGGTGATCTAATTTAATATGATTTACACACTTCATGAGCTTGGGAATATAAAAAATGTAAACAAGTGTGTGTGCATGCATGAATCAAAATGATTATGATCCATAAAATTACCCATCTGTTGTATTTTGTGAATGTCATTCCATGGGTCTTGTCATGATTTGATATCCTCATATACTATTGTTAATGTTTTTTGTAATAACTATAGGATCTTTGGATCTATGATGAACACACAAACATTGGATGAGAATTCATTGGATATCTAATGCACTTTTTGTCAATGAATCCGAGTATTCGATGAACATCTATTGGATTATCTAAGGAGTTTTTCAATGATTCGATGAAATGTTTGTTAGATATCGAACACACGTTAAGTTTCCATTTTTAGGATATTCGATGATTAATATCCAATGAACGAGTGTCATATTTCCAATTAAAAGATGTTGATTAGACTATTTGAAAAAATTTCACCAACGAAACTAGGAGCTGCATTTTTGTTGGAATGCCTACATAATCTCAACAAAAGAATGAAATACAAACAATAGATTCTAGTGCATATGTACTAAAGGATAATCCTGTAGAAAAATGATAGTTGCATGAAGCAACCAAGTTGAATGGTATCAAATCCATGAATTGTAAATCTAAGATGTAGACAATGATGGAATGACACA
Organism: Pinus tabuliformis; assembly: GCA_031772625.1. NCBI lineage: Eukaryota > Viridiplantae > Streptophyta > Pinopsida > Pinales > Pinaceae > Pinus > Pinus tabuliformis. The sequence continues at coordinate 1,282,097,299 of CM062817.1, read as the reverse complement.
ATTTTTGGCAGATAGAAAGTGGTGATGCAGTGAAGCCATTAGAAACTACAAGAACTACAACTACATTAATTCAATATTTGGAGAAGTGAGAGACTGAGGCAAAAGTGCTATTGCAAATTTCCAACAAAGATAAAATTTTACCACATACTAGAGACTGCATGAAGTCATACGAGACCGGGATAATGGTCAAGGATATGTGAAAATCAGATAATACAAATCAAATCCCATCCTTGAAACGTAAGATTTTTTCTATTAAAATGGAAGAAAATGAAAGTATCAATGATTTTATTTCAAGAATTATATACTTTAAAGATAAACATGGAGATATAGGTGAAGTAGCATCTAACACTGGCCTAGTCACTATAACATTAAATGGAATGCTAGAAGAGTATGAAATGATCATCATACGTCTTGTAGCAAGGGAGAAAGCTCCTACTTTTGATGAGTTGGAAGGCACACTCACATAAGAGGAAGAAAGGTAAAATAAACCTAAGCCTAAAAGTTGTGATTTGTAAGAGGAAGAAAGGTAAAATAAACCTAAGCCTAAAAGTTGTGATTTGGCATTTATAGTGAAAAGGAAACCAAAGGTGGAAAGTCACCATAGGGAAATCCATCATTTAGTAAGCATGCATTTACACAATCACAATCATGTATGACATTTCTAGAGGTAGATATTAAATATCAATACTATGGTAAGGTTGGACACTACTCTATAGATTGCATAAATAATAGATAGCACGAGGATGAACATATATAGGTTGCAAAGTGGTAATTTTGTCAATAAAGCAGAAATTGTGAATGACAACATAAAAAAAGTTAGACTATTTGTAATAGATCTTGCATTATTTATAGAAATACAAGATCCAAATTCTTTGTTTGTTCATTCCAGAGCCTTCATGAAAGTATTTGTCTGGTATTAAAAAGAATCTAATCATTGCCTCTACTATAATAGTTTAGGGGTTGAAGGTTGAATTTGTAAATTCAAATTGTGTAGTGAAATACATGCAATATCACTTCAAGGCCATTGCAATAGGAGTTAGAGTTTGAGGTTTGTACAACTTCAATGTGAAAACCAAAATTCATCAAGCATTGGAATCCATGGGAATGACAACGAAAGATGTTTGGCATATAAGCTATCACCACATTAAGTATCGTGATCTATTACTACTTTAAAAATGAGGCATGGTATAAGGGCATCCTATATTTAAGCTTGAATATTATACTTGTGAAGGGTGTGAATTATGTAATATGTGTAGGAAGGAGTTCCCTACTCATATAGATAAAAGGAAAGGGGATGTCTATGACTTGTGCATATAGATGTATATGGTTGTATGCAAACTAGATCATTAGGTGGATGATATTAATTTATAATATTTATTGGTGATTCTACAAAATATACATGGGTATAATTCATGAGAAAGAGGAATGGCGTATTTGAATATTTTAAGGATTTCAAAAAGATGGTTGAAAAAAAAATGGGATAATACATCAATACCCTCTAAGTAAATCAGGGGGGAGTATATTTCAAATGAATTCATCAAACATTGCAAATCCCATAGAATATTAAAACAATACATAGTACCGTATACTCCATAGTAGGATGGAGTAGGTAAAAGGAAGAACAAAACCCTACTAGAAGGTGTACTGATCATGTTAAAAAGTAAGAATCATACCAATTTGTTTTGGTCGAAAGTTGTAAATGTTGTTGTTTACTAGAAAAATAGAAGTCCAACTAAAATATTAGATTATAAGAATACTTTAGAAACATTTTATGGATAAAAACCAACAATAATAATTTGAGAATCTTCAGTATCAAATAATTCTTTCATGTTCTAAAATAAGGACAAAAGGAAACTTGATGCAAAATCTATAAAGCGTATTTTCATAGGTGGGTGTTATGATCATAAATCTTACAAGTTGTTTTATTATTCTACACATAAAATATCTTCAAGTAGAGATGTATTATTTCATGAGCTTATAGATGAAGGCTATAAGAATGAGAAGTATGATACATGACATATGCCTTGATGATATCTAAGATAAATATGATGATAACAAAGAACAAAAAGAGGAGTAAGAATCTAACAACATGGACACCTCTACTAGCCACAACACACCAAGAGGAAGAGACAATTCACCACAAAGCAGGAGAAGATATGAATGAAATGAAGTATAAGGAAGGTTGTCTCATCAAACTCAACCACTAGTAAGGTTCAAATATTATGCCTTAATGGGTAAGGTTATGAATGTCATAGAACCTTTAAATTTCAAAGAAGTTCATGAACATAAAGAGTGGAGAGATGTGATGAAGGAATAATATGACTCTATAATGAAGAATGATAATTGGGACCTAACAAAATATCCTAAAAATAAGGTACCCATAGGATCCAATTTTTTTTTCAAGCCTAAATTTAATGTTGATGGAAGTATAGATAAATAGAAGGCTAGTTTAGTTACAAAAGAATACTCACAAAAAGAGTGAATTAATTATGAAGAAACTTTTTCAATTGTAGCTAAGTTAAATAAAATTATATTGATTTATTCTTTAGCTATAAAACATAAATAGAAAGTACATCAGTTATATGTTAAGTCTTCCTTCTTAAATGGGGAACAAAATGAAGAAGTGTATATTGTTGATCTAGAAGGGTTTGTTAAAAATGGTCAAGAACACCTTGTTTGCAAGTTAAAGAAAACATTATATGGATTGAAAAACGCAGCAATATTATGTTATGTGAATATTGATTCTTTATTTTTTCATAATGGTTTTACAAAAAATGAAAGTGGAACTAATATGTATATTAAGTCATATCAAAGGGGGAATGTTTTTATGATTTCCCTGTATGTTAATTATCTTATTATAAATAAAAGTAATACTAAGTTAATTGATGAAGTTAAAGGAAAACTATCACAACAGTTTCAAATGAAAGGCCTTGGTGAATAACATTATTGCTTAGGTCTTGACATATGGAGAAAAGGTGGACTTAAATTGATTACATAGAGTAAGTATACCAGGAAGTTACAAAAAAGATTCAAAATGGAAGTTATTTAACCAAATCACAAAATAGAAGAAAAGAGAGATCGAGGACTTGAAAATAAGCCTCTTTGAGGTGAAAACTTCCTTTTACATCGAACAAATGAAAAATTCTTAGATAATACAGATTTAAAGACATCCATGATATATACAGGAGTCTAAAGGGTTATACTATAATTAGGGCCTACATAATAATAATAATAATGTAAGGGCACAACAATAACAATATGGGGGCTACATGGGGCACAAAAATAACAATATGAGGGACACATTGTTACTATAGGGACCTAACAACCTAATATCCTTCAAAAAGGTGTTTTCCTTAATTCTTTAGTAGTTTTGGATGCTTTTCTATAAAATACTCATCCTCCCATGTGGATATTAGGTCCCTAGAATACTAGTGTAGCTCCATATTGTTATTGTTGTGACCATGTTAGGTACCTATAGTATAAATTTATTGTTCAGCCTTACATTATTATTTTTATGTAGGCCTTAATTACATTTTGACCCTTTAGACTCCTATATATACCAAGGAGGTCTTTTCATTTGAATAATACAATAATTGTTCATTTATGTGATGTTAAAGGACATTTCCCTCTTGAAGAGGTTATTTTCAACCGATTGTTGTATATTTTATTCTTTTTTCTATCTGGTTACATAACATTTGGTATTAGAGCTTTCAATTCTAGGGCTTCACTACTTCAAATAGATCATCATGGAATTTTCACTATAATTTTTGTTCTATGAGACTTAAAAAGTTTAAATTTTAACCACATGAAGTAGAAATAATGATGAAATTTGTGTTAAATTTCATATCTTGGTTTAGTATATTTTCTGAGATATGGTCAAAAGAAGTTAGCGTTTATGCATGCTCCATAATTCAGTCTCAAATATGTGACCTAGGGAAAGTTATGATAACTTTTTCTTCAAGCATCAGATTTAAATTTCGTAAAAAGTTACTAAAATTGCATAGACTTTATTTTCTTGGGGAGGAGTTTTAGGTTTGAAGGTTAGAATATGAAAGATCGTAGTATGTACAAATTCTCTTTAGTGAACCATTCCATAATTAGGCCATTGTGGGATATTTGGTATAACGTTACCATGAAGAATCCAATTTTTTCTAATTTGTGGGGTTGGAAGGAGGACATGGAATTATACCTTGAATGAAGTTTCAAACATTGGTTGATCAAAATTATAGACATACAAAAGTTTCAATATCAAGCTCCAAAAAGAGAGAAAATATGTGTAATTCTTTAAATTTCGCATAACTATTGTTTCAAAAATCATCCTAAAGTTATTCAAAGGGCATAGTAAAAGATAAATATCATTATTTAGTTCCAATATGCCTCGCAACAAAAAAATGGATAATCCAAATAAGAAACCAGAAATCTCTACTATGACATATGAAGAAGAGGAAGAAAGGAAACATGATATCTTAAAATTATGAGACTAAGTGCGACAATTTCCTCTCTCGCAAAGAGTAACTAAAAATGAAATGGAAACTAAGATGGATGGTTTTAATAATTGTTATCAAATATTCGATGAAAGGTTTGAAAGAAAACATGGAAAGTTTGAAGGATGGATTAAAAATAGAAATGGAAATGGACATGGAAGGTTTGACAAAGTTACTACAAGAAATTCTCCCTAGTGGTGACAAGGTACTCCATGAAAACCATGATGAGAACAAAAGGAATGTGAATTATAAATTTAGAGACTCTAACTTTGGGCTAAAGAATAACCATACTGTAAATATCAATATGAGTAATTTTGATGAAAAGGATCCAGTAACATGGATACTACATATGAAGTAGCTCTTTGACCTACATGATCCGCAACACACGCAAAAGGTACACATCACATATTTGTATTTAGAACCCAATAAATTTGTATGATATCGATGGAATTTTTCTCGTAAATAACTCATCACTTGGAAAACATTTATAGGTGAATTGATAGCACATTACGAGGATACAAAGAGAAATACCTTCTTTAGCGAAATGATAAATATGAAACAAAAGGGTTCAGGTGGGTAGCACATTGAGGAGTTATAAAGATTGAATATAAAGGTAATTGATATTCTAGACGAAAATTTGATTTATGTCTTCATACGAAATTTGAAGGATAGATTAAAAATGAGGTTCCTATTTGGAAACCTAAATCCTTGGATAATGCATTCAAGTTAGAAAGAAAAGTTGAAAGAAAATTCATGGCAACAAGGGAGTCTATCACTCATTACTACAAAGATGGAAATGTTGCATCTCCTAGCTTCCTAGAACCTACAAGGTTGACACTAGAACAATTGGAGGAAAAAAAATTATAAAAATGGCTATGTTACGACTATGGTAGAAAATACACTGAAGGTAATAAGTGTTCTAAGAAGAAATTATTATACATAGATTGTGAAGAGGAGGAAGAAAAAGAACAAGGAATATAAAAGAAGATCATATACACCAAGAACCAAGTCCAGGGGCTGAAAAAAAGAAATGAATCCAACCATATATTGTAATTCATTGGCCAGAATTACCACTCCTCAAACTCTCAATATATAAGGATATACCAAGAAGAGAAAGGCATTACTACACAAAATCCAATTTAAGATATTTTTTAAGATATAAATAAATATTTTTCTTAAAATTATTATTTTAATTTTTATTTCTTCACTATGTCAAATAAAACTATTTCAGTTGTCTCATTTAAGAAAAGAATAAATAAATAAGTGGGATGTATCAATTAAGACTATAACAAAATAAAGAAGCAAGATGTTGAATCCTTGGACTTCATAGAAAATTTTGGGGTAGAAAGAGGTGAGGTACAATAATGGATGGGGATACTTGAAACCAGCCCTAGTAGTCACACAATGAGGTTTTTTTATAGTTATTTAGATGCATACCAAATGGAAACTACCATATTTAAATGCATAGATGAGTGGTGAGGTGCAATAATGGATGGTGGTAGATGAAACCAACCCTACCAATTACATAACAAGGTTTGGTTTCTAGTTATTTGGATGTAGAAGCAATGGAAATGACCATATGTAGATGTGTAGATGAGTGGTGAGGTGCAATAATGGATGGGGATACCCAAAACAAGCGTTACACAACAAGCGTTTTTTTCTAGTTATTTGGATGCAGAGTGAATGGTGGCGATCATATTTAGCTGCATACATGAGTACTATAACTTGTAAGGGTAATGAAAGAAAATATAATCTATTGGAAGGTAGTTTGAAGGGTTCCTACCTTGTAATCATTAGACTAGTTTTCCATTTTAAATGATTCTTGATTGTCCCCTTCATTCTAGTGAGCATTTTGGTTGCTAAATATCAAATGATTGTGTTGCACCAGGCCATAGCCTACAACAACATGGGTAGTAGTAAAGCTAGTCAATAACAGAGATAGGGGAAGAGGTGGCGAGCGTAGAGAATACTCACATGAAAGGGAAAAGTTGGACCATAGGGAATTCCTCACCCATTTTAAGGAGAGCATGCTTGTGAATCCTTTTCACTCCTAAAATTACATTAATACTTGGTACTAGAACTAACTAACCTTGAATGAATATAGCTATAAATTTGTATTCTGTGCATCAGACCATCTCCAAGTCTCTGACATGTTTTTGTTGCTTATGTTATTAAGTTTAATGATTTTGTAACCCACAATTTTTGTATGTCACCAATAGGAAGAATGTATAGGTTTCTTTTTTATATATCCTTGAGAATGTAATGATATTTGGCAACTTTAAGGTATTTGAACTTTAATTCTTTTTTCTTTTTTCATATATATCTTTGTTACAAAATTTCACTTTTACCACACGAAGGTGGAGTAACATAAATTTATTTCTCATAACTATCCAAATCTCAGTATTACAAAAAAAAAAGTCATCAATACTGTTTAGTGCATTTGTTCCATTTTACTTTCGATTTCAAGCTTTAGATTCGGTACCCTATTTTTTCCCAACATGAACTTTTGTTGATCTAAATGAGAGAATTTTTTTGGATATGTTTGATTTCATGCCCAAAATACTCCTAAACTCTTCTAACACACTATCCTCCCTTTCCACTCTTATCTCCTATTCGACCACAGGCATAAATCCATGTTTTCCCATGTATCAACTCTTCATGATATTCCACGACAGTCTTAGATTCAGGCTACCTCGCCACCCTCTTCATGATTCTTATTCTTTTGAAGTGAGCTTAGAGAGGTCATATTTGGTGATGAATAACAACAGAGCAACAATTGACTATTGTAGGACACTACTTAATGGATTGTATATGACTGTATGATCTATATGATATTATTTACATGACTATATGGAACAACCATATCAGACTGCATGCTTTTGGAATCAACCCTTTTCTTGCTCCCTGCTCTCTCTCCCTTTATATTTCTTAACATGTTCAACTTCTTAAGTTCATTTTTCGAAGCCTCTATATTCCTTTTTTTTAGGCTTTTAGTAGATAATTTTTTCTTTAAATTTTATCCTAGTCTAATTCATTCATGAGATACTATTTTTCACCCAAATTCTAAATATAAGGCTCACTTTTTTATTAAAGTGAATTACAAAAATAGAATAACTTTTTCAAAAATCCTTTTTGAAAATCCTCAACTACTTTTCACATTTTTACTTTTACCATGTATGAAAGTTCCTATCTGAGCTCTTATTCTAAAAAATATGTGACTTTTTATTAAAAAACTATGAGAATGTTTCAAAACTTGATTCTACACCAAACAATCATCAAAAGTTAGACATTGGAAAATCCAAGGTAGTAGAGTAGGCAAATAATTTGAATATAAGGTAGAATATAAGTCTGAAAATTAGGTAAAAAAATGTATACTCATTTGGGATGGCCAAGAGATTAGACACTGAGAAAGGTAATAGAGAAATTTAGGCCTACATTTTTAGCTAAACAATATTAATGGTGATAAATGAAAAAAACAGGCTAAGGGATATGAGAGTGTTGCCAAAAGAATAAGTTATTGGTCAATGTGTTAGTGATTGACGCTAACAAGTCATTGAGAAGCTCAAAATTGCATGATGAGAGGCTTTTGAGTGTTGAGTTGATGGAAGATGGAAAATAAGCTAAGAGGAATGATGAGTCATTGAGAAGGTAAAAAATCACGGTGGAAATCTTTTGAGTGATGAGCTGACGGAAGATGAAAAATAAGAAAATTATTGAAAGATATTGTGGTGGTCGAGGTTGTTAAGAAATATTATCGAAGTTGGCTAGTAAATCAATCATTGAGAGAAATGGATAAGTTTATTGGGGCAATACATTATTGAATGAAATTTTTCTAGTCCTCATAATCCAAAACATAATCAGTGTCTGGTAATTTGTTTTTGCTAATTCTTTCATGTTTTCCCTCCAAAGGTCACAAAACTTAGTCACAGGTCTTAATTTGCATGAAAATATAGTAGAAAACTATCAACTTTCCAAGTTTTATAAATCATAAGCAAAATTGAACATATTGAATTGATTTTCCTTACTTTTTAATATTGGAAATTACATCTACATGGGAAATGTGCAAAAATTTGTAAATGAGCTCATGCGAGTTGATTAGATCAATGCAAGACTAGAATAAAATATATTGAGTGCTAATAATCTAAAACTATAGTGTCGCATACAGATATTATGCTAATTATCCCATGTATTTCCTCCATAGGTGACAAAGCATGGTCACAGATGTCAATTTGCAGCAAAATATTGTAGAAAACTATCAACTTTCCAACTTCTGAAAGTCATAAAAGATAGCTCCTCAATAGGGATTTGAGCTGAATTCTAGCTGTTGGTAAGGGTCTTGCAGAACAAAATATGTTTGTATCATATTTTTTTCAAGAAATAATATTCATCCTCATAAAACATTTTTAGAATAGTGTATGGGCTTGGTGTTTATTTTAAAATTCCCATATAGAGAACTCAATGAATTTCGTTAACTATGAAGAAATTACAAGCATGAAAATCTGAATGACATCAATTGTATTTCCTTGTACAGAATTTGTCTAGTGACATGCCATTAGACTAGAATATGAAAAACAATACTTTTCATGGAAATGAAGTTTGTGTAATCTAGTGACAACAGTGTGAACTAGCTTGTTTCCTTACTTTTAGCCTTCACCATGCTAGGAACCTTGTTATGGTTACATATATCTGGTTACTAAATTATCCTTATATAATTTTTCTTGACCCAAAAATGTTTTCCAATCCTCTAACTGAGTTCCGTACAATGGGTGACATATGGTGTCTATAATATATGAGGGTGTCTCTCCATCAACAACAATTGACGAATGACATAGTTGGTTGTGTTATCAGTGACCAATGATAATTTGAAAGACATGTTTTACCCCCACCTATATGTTTATTGAATCAATTGAAACACAAATAAGTTCAACGTTCTTCACTTGGATAAAAGCTTTTACATATTTTCTAACCATGGCACTTTTGGGGTAAGAGACTAGAAAACCAAGCAGGGTCAGATTTGGTTCTTGTCTATCCACCCCTCAAACTGACATCGCATTTAATATTTCTCCATGAATTGCGAATTACCATTAGGGGAGTTTTAAGGTCTAAAATGGGCCTCCTAAAGAAATTATAAAATAATAGTGGAAATAATAAAACAAGATTAGATTACATCATCAAAATTTAGAGGGAAAAAATCAAAAACTATTTTTTCAACTCATATTTTCAACTTATCTTCCTATGGGTTTACTCAAATTTTGAGTGAAAACACTTTTTAGATGCATAATTTGATTCCTCATCTAATGAGTACCCATGTTGCATACTTTCAATCGACTCTGCTACACAAAAAAATGAGAAATACTTGAAAAATGTGGTTGCAATCACGTTTTTTAATGTGTTTCTTATTTTTTGTGTAGCAGGCTCCATCAAAAGTATGAAACATGGGTACTCCTTGGAAGAGGAATTAAATTTTTCATCCAACAAGTACTCACTCTCAAAATTCGAGTAAAACCTTAGGGAGATATGCTGAAAATACGAGTTGAAAAAGTAGTTCTAATATTTTATTATTTTTTATTCCTTTTACTTCTTTACTCCAAAAATGGTAAATCATCCCCCATGATTGACATAATCATATTGAATCCTATTGGTTCTTATAAATTTTATTTTGGTTGTACATTTTCTTAGGAGGCCCATTTTAGACCTCAAAATTCCCCTAATGTTGGGAGACCTATTTCATGATTTGAACAACTTCAACCGACATATCAATGTTTAACATGTTCCTTAGAGGTTAGGTGTTTGAAGCCCATGCTAGAAATGAAAATAGAATTTACTATTGCCACATCAAAAAAATACTAAATAATAAAAATGATTCTCAGTGGCCTTATTAGTTTGTTCATGAACATACGCTTTCAACTTCTTGCAGTGAGAAGGTAGTTTGGGAGTGTTAAATTTTCAATGTGTGATAAGTAGACCTGCACTCCTAAATCAACCCTTAGAACTAAGTTGATAATATTTAAAAAAACAAGTAAAGGAATGCTATATCCACATCAAATTGAAAATTATGACATAAAATCACAAATCCTTAGTACTTAATAACACTATTTTTTAATTCCAAAAAATAAAATTGCATATTAACTCACTTTACAAAATCTTTAAGACTTATCATTTGTTGTTTAGTTTGTAGCTACTTCTAAAAAGCCTTGAATTGAAAGAGTTTCACCTTGACTTCCATATTCTAGGCCTGTGACAAGGAATATTTTCTTCACCCTGTTGATCCTTGTCTTAGAAAATTGCTTGAATTTTTTTTAATGTGGATCTTCAGGATGCAACAATCCCCTCATATGTTAATTTTTAGTCTTAAAAGATGATCCAAATTATTATGTTTTGATTGTTGATTTTCTTTTCTAGGGTACTTTGAAATATGATCAAACCTCATACATTTGGGCTTATGATGGGATACTCGAGTCCTGTTATAAACACTAGACCTATCTCATTCCTTTATTCATTAGGAGAAATATATTTTTTGCTCACGGCTCATAAATGACCCTGATGATGTAATAAATGACAATATGATTATGTGGCTAGTGTATTGTGCTCATACACATATGCTAAACATCTAAATCTTCAATTTTCTGTTCAATCTGGTAGCTTTGATATTGGTTGAGAAACCTGTAGTTATCTTCCATCATTAATGTGTTGAGAACCCTGAATACCATTTATCAAGTTGTTTTTATTGGATTTTCAGAAATTTCATCAATCTACTATCATTTTATACATGCACCCATGCCACTCCTATTCATAGTTTATATTCATCTATCCAAGCATGAAAAGGTAGTGTTTCAGGAAATAATGACATAGTGAATGGCCTTAAGGCTATGCTAATGACATCTATTAGCCATAAAAAGCACAATGTTCACATCCTCCGCTAGTGTTGTTCTACTTTGAAATGATTTCCTCCAAAAATGCAAAATGAATTGTGCATTTTGAGGTGCTAACAAGTATGAAAATATGTTGTTTAATATAAAATAATTGAAGTCTAAAAATCGACCGATAGCTTGGTAATGCTACTTTAACTTTGAAAAGAAAAACCCATAAATTTTTCTCTAGTTTCACTTCTTGTTGAAAAAACAATTCTAAAAATGAGTACTAATTTTTTCCCTCGCTACCGCTGTTGTGAAATCCTCTGATCTAGAAATTAGAAATTAGGTGTGCCTTTTAATATTTTCCCTATATTCCAAGTACCCTAGCACTGAAAATGTAATTTTTAATTTTTTAGACTCATACTTTTAAAACAATGTGCCCTAACTAGTGTATAGTGGTGCAAATGATTTCCCTAGCACCCTTAATGCTCAAACAAGCTCGGTAAATAATATTTAGTCTTTCCTTGAGAGAGGGAAGTTGATGATGTGGTGCCCTATATTTTTATCCAATATTTTTTATGTGCCATTATGCAAATGCGTAGAACCATGGTTGGAAACCTGTTTCAAAATAACCCAAAAACAAAGTGAAAATATGGGTTGAAAATGGCCTTTTTGGCCTTTCTTGATGAAAGGGTTGCTGCCTAAGTCACCAGATTCGGCGAATTTCAACAATTAAATTTGAAATTCGGTGAATTTTAAGCAAAAATGAATATATTCGTTCCAGTTCGCTGAATTTTATGGTGAAATCGAATTTCAAGGCGAATTCATTTTTTTCTGAACAAATTCATTTGAAGTTCGATGAAATTCATTTTAGTTCATTTTTTTCGCACGTTTTAGCCCATGGGTTTTATTGTTCACTGGGTTTCATTTTTCGTTCAACATTGTTACATTGTTTTCTTGTTCGAACGTCGAAGGGTTTCATTTCATTGTGGTTCAGACTCCAAACTCTGTTGTAAATAGTGCAGTCTATAGCTGCAGCCTACCGGAGGGTTTCATAACTTTCATTTCACAAAATGTCTTCACTCTTCAGTGACTAGTCTACAGACTACAGCTACCGAAGCGTCTCTTGACCGAGGTCCGACTCTCCGAGTGGCGAGGACTCTTGCTGCACAGCTGTCAGGCTCTCTCACTCTCACTGCTTAGGGACCAGGGTTCAGCATTCAGGTAAGACTCACAAGTTTTCAACGTTGTAAGCCTGTAACTGGTTGTTAGTGGCTGCCACTGCTAGTGGTGGAGTGACTCATTGCTCAGTTTGAAGTTTTATGTGCAGAGTTCTAACTTTTTAGCAATGTGCTGCAAGAGTTTTTATTTAAAATTTACTGGCTGCATTTATTTTGAATTTTCATGGTTGATGAATTACCCAGTGACTGAGTGTAAAGGATGGAAGTGATAATGATGAAATTAACCGAAAATATCTATTAAAAAATTTAAAAACAACAGTTATTCGACCCTACTTCCACACTGCTAGATAAAAGATATCACTGATAAATCGCTGTAGCTATATCCTTGGCTGTTAAACGCCTGATTGTAACTGTAACTTGTAAGGTGCACCTTGGCTGTTAAACACTTTAGTAGTGAACACTTGGCTGTCAAACCTATTAAACTTTTGGCTGTTAAAAGTTGTATCAATATGTAGACTGTGGACTGTTCCAATCAAAACATTTTTATAATTTTGTATCGAGGATAAACTGTGATGAAATTGCTTCTAGCAAGGATTCCTCACCTAGACTAGAGGTGGAAGGTGTATTAGCACCACCAACAGCAGTGATCATCTTGTTTTAGCTTGTCAGCTCATGCTTGCACCAAATTTAGTAACTAATAAATACCACGTAGCAGACACATTGCAATTTGCAACCTCAATCAAATAGTTGCCTATGAGACCAGCTACATTCATGTGAGCCAAATTTTATTTTTGAAGTTTGGAAGAGATCTGGGAATTCCTTTTGGCATAGGATCTTATCTCACATATAGGCTGATACATGATGAAAATGTGAAAATGCTTACCCGGGAGACATTGTAGAAGATTCTGCAGCCAAACAGAATAAATACAAATCTGCCAATTCAATGCCTGTAGATCAGGATATAAAGAAATAATTTCAACACTTCAAAAATCTAAATAAGCGTTGGTTTTCTCAGCATCACACAGATCAAGATTTTATGCAAAGGTAAGCACTACCAAGTTCAAGTTCAACAACAAATGTATACTGTCTCAGTTCTAAAATGAAAAAATATACCAAAAAAATCAAGCTTTCTTTTCTGAAGATTGACCATTTTCAACAAGAATTTCTCCATGGTGGACTGCTTGTCCATCAATTCCACAATAAGAAGCCTCGCACATGGCCTTGGGAATGGGTCGATTGCCAAAGTCCTCAGGAAAGCAATCAAATTCTGGTCCAAAATTAAACTGCACTGTACAGTTAGGTTGATTTGGAAGGGTGTAAATAGAAGCTGCAGGGTAATATCTGCACTGGTGCCTCTATAATTCTATTGTTTGGTGGGAGAAGTATCCTTAGTCCAGTTTGTCATTATCTGACAGATTTTCTTGAATAAGAGATTTACAGAAATCAAGGATAGAGTCAGCATTTGTCTTAATTGTCATGGAATTAAGACACCTGTTTTTACCTGCCCTTAATTAAAATTTAAAACAGATATAAATCCTAGCAGTAAACCATGAAGTGAGCCAATAATGGGAGCAATTAATTGTCATGGAACTGGAAGTTGAACTGTTCGTTTTGTTTCTTTTCTTGCCTTCAGCAGCATTTATATTTACATAAATCTTGTAACTTATTTCCAATTTCTTGGAACTGGAAGTCACGTAAAACAAAACTGTGATGCCTGGCCTGTGTAAGAAAATAAAAAGCTACAGCCTAGTAGCCTACAACAGTACACTGTTTTGAATCACTTTTGTATGGCCTGTGTAAGAAAACTGTTTTGAATCACTTTTCCTTTTTCTAAATTCTAACTAATGAAAATGTGATTTCAAAAAAAATGCAGACATTTCAGACTTCAAGTCTTCACCAGTTTTCAACAATCATAGGTTCAAAACCTTCAAGTTTCAATAGCGCCCCCAAAATCAACTGCTGTAGCTTGGAATTTTGTCCAAAATGATGGTTTTAATATTTCATGTCAGTTGTGCAGATATAATTTCACTGGCACTTTAACTAGAGCAGTGGATCACCTTCTCGGTATTAGCAATGGAAGTGGAGGTGGTGTTGAAGCCTGCACTAAGATCACCGATGAACAAAAATTCGTTGTGCAGAAAGACCATGCCAATTCACAGATGCAAAAGCAGAAAAGGGTAAATAAGAGGCAACAAATTGAGAGGGAGATTGCCATGTCTTCCTCCAACACCATTAATTCAGTTTCAAACATTGGTGGATCAAGTTCTACAGAAGCAAAAACAAGTGGAATGAAAACATTAAATCAATTCTAGAAACCTGTTGAGAAACAGGAAGTTGATGATGTTGTTGCTGAGTATTTTTATGTTTGTGCAATTCCCTTTAATGTGGAGAGGAGTCCATATTTTAAAAATTTAATTAAAAAGGCCATTGATTTTGGTAAGGGCTATGTTCCTCCTGGATCTGAAGCTTTAAGGACAACTTTGCTAAAGAGAGCGAACAGTTGGCTGATATTAAAGAGTCTTGGAAGCTTACAGGATGGACAATTTTGAGTGATGGTTGGTCAGATTTGTGTCATCTCCCATTGATCAATGTGCTTGATTATTGTCCTCAAGGGGTACTTTTCTTGAAGGCAATAAATGCAATGGATCGAGTGAAGACATCAAAATTTATTTTTGGAATTTTGGATGAAGCAATTCAAGAGGTTGGGGTGGAAAATGTTGTCTGTGTTGTTACAGATAATGAATCAAATTGTGTTCGTGCAGGGAAGCTAATTATGGAAAAATATAATGAGATTTATTGGACCCCTTGTGCAGCTCACTGCTTGGATTTAATGTTGCATGACTTAGCCAAATTTCCTTGGGTCAATGAAACAATCCGAAGAGCCAAAACAATTTCAAACTTCATCATCAACCATCGTCTCACTTTGAGAATATACATGAAGAATGCATTAAAAGAGTTGTTGAGGCCTTGTGATACAAGGTTTGCCACTTTTTATATTACTCTGAAAAGAGTTGTTGAGGAAAAAGCGAGCCTAAGAGCTATTTTTTACAACACTGAGTGGGAGAGATCTACCCTCTCAAAAGAAACTAAGGGGAAATTTTTTGAACAAATGGTGCTCAATAATGGCTTTTGGGAAAATGAAAACAAGGTTTTAAAAATTTGTGGCCCAATTGTTAATTTGCTCTTCATGGTTGATGGTGACAATCCTTGTATGGGATTTGTTTATGAAAGCCTTGATCGCTGCAAAGAGGCCATTGCAACTGCTTTTAATAATGTGGAAGATGATTACAAGGAGATATGGGATTTAATTGGTCGTAGATGGAAGATGATGCATAGTCCATTACATGCAGTAGCATGCTATTTGGACCCTAGATTGTTTGGGTTACCAAGACATAAGGATGAAGAAATCATGAATGGACTTATCCAGTCTATTGAGAAGCTAAATCTAGATCTAGATATTGCAGGTTTGATCAGAAGTCAGTTGAGGGCATACATGTTAGAAGAAGGGTTATTTGGAACATAATCAACAAAGTATGATAGTAGCAAAAGTGATCCAACACTATGGTGGGAATTTTATGGTTCAAGGGCACCAGCATTGCAAAATTTTGCAATTCGTATCTTATGCTAGGGAACAAGTGCATCAACATGTGAAGGGAATTGGAGTTCCTTTGACCACATTCATTCCAAAGAAAGAAACAGATTGTCATCTCGAAGATTAGAAGATCTTGTTTATGTTCGTAGTAACTTGCAGTTGGGATTGAAGAATGTGGCTAAGGAGTCATCCAATTATCCTCTTCCAAATGCAAAAATGGATGATGTTGATTTGTAGATTGATAGTGACATTAACACTGACACGGAATTCACTGATGAATTTGGTGTTGAAGCATCTAGCAGATTCACAGCTCATACTCCTCTTAATGACATAGAGTTTTTTGATATAACAAGTGGGCAATAGGAACATCGAGAATAAAACTTGTATTCCTGTTTTAGATTTCTAGTTTAGTTTTTGCATGAACAATTTTCTAGAACTGCCAAGCTACTTTTAAGTTTAAACTTTTTAGTTTATATATAATTATATTTTGATATATTGAGGAATGAATTGCTCCCATTATTGGCTCACTTCATGGTTTACTGCTCACTGTCATAAACGAAAAGAGGTCTGAAAACATATTAGAGGCTTATGTTTATTTCCATTGTTTGCTTGCTTCAATCTAACCTGAAAAGGAGTGGTGATTTTAGGTTTGTTTTCAACACTTGGTATGAAATTTGACTGCTATCATAAATGATAAAGGTTCTTGGCATCGTTTTGAAGGTTATTTACTATTATTTACTATTATCTCAATCCTTTTGAAAATGCTCAACTTTTTAACAAAATGAAACAGTCTTTTACATGTGAAATAGAGTTACCTTTATGCAGTTCTGTTTGGTTTTTTCTGCTTCTGATTTTGCTGCTATGCAACTATTTCACTACTTTATTTCTCATGTCAGCACAAAAGCCTTTTCTTGGGAAATGGATAGTGAGGAAAGCATACATCTGTCAGAAAGTTTTGTATCTTATAATGCAGAGTTTTTCATTGAATTGCCAAAAGAATATCTATTTGTATGTGTTGGTGGATGTATCATGTGTCATATTTAAACCAATATAAGTGAATTTTTTTGGCCTTTTCTGTCTTGTACTTGTTCGCATTTGAGGTGGATAATTTCCTTTGCAAGAGTTTACTTTTGGGTCACATGTTGATAGTCAATTATGTACTACGGGCTTATAGTTCAATACCATGCGGCCATGCCTACTTAAGTAGTAGCATGCTCATGATACTTACCCTTGTATTTCATATGCAGCTAAAATCTAATATGGTATGTGAGAATGATTTTGTCTTAACAATGGTGTTACAGTGTAATATTCTGGAGTTGGCTTCTTAGCTTTCTGAAGTTGTAAAAATCTATATTGAGGGCACCTTTTAATTTTTAGGTATATTACCTTCTAGTGCAAGAAAGTTAAATGTTTAGTTACTAACTGAAGTTGTACAAGGCACAACAATTTATTGACAAACTCATTGAAAGTGGGTTGATGATCATGTGGCAAACTACAAACACCTAATGTCAATGCCAAACACAATTGTGATAGAACTGTATCAACCCTTCAGGTTGCAGGTGACATGTCTAAGCGGAAAATGCTCATATCGTATAATTTGGCCACAACTGCAAATTTAGGAGCATAAGCCCATGCAACAGATCCAGAAATTTTGAAATGTGAAATAGGATGTTTGCTTCCATACCATTTCTCATATGGAGTCTAGCCTATATTCTCTTGCTAAGCCAAAAATTTATTTGAATTTCAGTTTAAATTGATTATATCTATATCTATATATATATATCTACATATTTTTTCGAATTTCTATATGTCAAATTTTATGCTGAATTTTATCGAAAAAATTTTAGTTGCCAAAATTTATTCAAATTTCATGGTCACCAAACTCAAACTCGAACACGAACCTAGTGACTTAGGTTACTGCTAGACCTAACCAAGTCTATCTTGATTCACTAATTCCATTGTATCTTTTCAAAACGGGTTGGATCAAGTCTGGCTGGGTGACTGGGTCTGGTATGACTTGACATTTTTTTTAGGACGATTTAGTTCAAACCTTCGATTCTGGGTTTACATGGCTGGACACTATTACCATGCTTCTAAGGTTATGGGATGATTTTTTATGACGCCGTAAGGTTATCCCTTTGATAATACCTCCCCTCATGCTAGCATTGTGGGATGCCAATCCTATGTTAGACGATTAATATATCATTTTTTATCAGATTACATTTCTTATGTGGCGTGGTTCTCTGATACTACCATAAACACTGATATTAGTGAGTTCCTCCATCATGCAACATAGGCATCTATGAATTTGATATGGTTGAGAACAACCTCCATGACTTTGAGATGGTTGACAATAGTTTGCTGCAATGCTTCCATCATCGAGCATTGATCTGTGTAATTCTATTTGTAACATTGTACATTGTAGATATCATTCAGTTGATTGGTTTTATAAGCAATATGTGTTTATTTTAATGGAATCAAGGGTCCAACCTTATCCTTAGAGGTCCTCGAATGGTGCCTTGGACCGAAAAAGTTTGCACTGTCCATTACCACTCGCTAACTTTTCGTGTACAAGGGAAACATTTTGTGAAATGATACAACATTTTGAATATTTTTTATCATGAGGATGAAACATTTTCCTTGTTACTATACAATTTTGAACTATTTCCATGGTAATTTTGGTGCTTTGTGGTTTTTGGGAAATTTTTACATTGTGAATTGAGGTATCTAGGGTTTGTCAACATGTTGTTGGGCTCATATGAGGGGGTTATGTGGTATTGTGCATGTATATGGGTTTTTTGATTTATTCAATGATGTTGGAGAGGTTATTGATTCCCTTTTCATGGAGATCAAGACTTATTTTGTCTTATAGGGTCATCGAGATTGTTATCGGTGAAATTATAAATACGTATGATGATTAAAGATTTTTAGGCTATACCTTTTTGATTTTCTAGGTTCACTAGTATTAGCATAAGTACAATTATAATCCTATGAAGCATAATAATTGAATATTCACAAGTCACCAGTGCAATTTTCCAAACCATACTGAAAACATTGATGCCTACCAAGCATGAAGGTACTACATCCAGGATATCTGTTTCGTTGATTCAAAATCAAAATGAAAATACAATTTATCATATTCAATATATTCTTTGACATTTTCTCAATCCTTATTGTCACATTATTTCTCCTATCTCCTCAATGAATCCTTAGTCCTTCTGCATATCTACACATGTTAGAATTCATTTCCAAACTGTTTGATGGTCGATATGTTTTTTTTTATTGGTTACTTTTTTTAAAATTTTCATACTTTGTTTTTTCTTACCACTTGTAGTTTCACTGTACAACATTTTGTTTTCACATGTTACCACGAGGATTCTATTAAATTTTTATGTATCTGTATGCATTGGAAATAATTACCAAAACCTTTGATGGGAAACCTTTTTTGTGTTATTTTTTAATTTTTGTTTTTCAATTTTTAGTTCTTGTAACAAAAGAGGACTACATTAATACCAACATTGAATTTTAGACCTCAACCACAATGTGTAATAATAGAAATAGACATAACTTCAAGTAGAAATTGCAAAGCTTTACAAACTGTATTAGTTGGCTACTTGGACTACAAGAAGTAGTTAAAATATTTTTTGGGTCATTTTCAGCCGTAGCTACTTTTTCATTATTAGTGTGGGTTTTTGACACTATCACATTCATAGGAAAAAGAAAAACCACTGAATAGAAAAAACTATGACTCACTATAATTTATTGATACGATTTTTGTATATATTGCATCAAAGTTGACACAAAAAGATGAATTATATCTTATATTTTATCTGTAGAATGGAATTTGGTATTATGGCAAAGGGATACAGTTGTAAGGTTAACATTATTCAAGTCATTGGTATGGAAATTGAGAGGCCATTTGATGCTATTGTGTCAATATCATCCGCTCTAATAAATTCCTAGTTACAATAAGCCAACACCTTAATAGATATAATTAAATCTACAAATGGATTGATGTTGCAGGAATTGTAACCCTTAGTTGGAAACTACCAGGTCACATTCATAACCATTATTAATTTATTTTTATATAGACGTTAACAAGACATATTGTTATGAAATGAGTAAAATTCAGACTGGAATTTTCTTGTCCCATTCTTCTTGTATTTTTTTATCTTTTTCATACTATGAAAGGGATAAACTACTTTGGTGCCCTTCAAAATTCCTCAATGATTAAAAATAAAGACCTTCTAAAGAACTATTTAGTTAAGCATTAGAAACAAGTTTCCTTGTAACATGCTACCAATGATTTAACATTAAGATGGATGTTACTTGAACTAGACTGTATGAAAACAATAAGATGAGTGGATTTTTACAATGGGAAGAAAAACTATTACACACCTAATTTCTATGGATTATGCTGAGGATTATCAACCATCATCAGGAGTCCAAAAAATTGGAATATAAATCCAATAGTCATAAACATGTATATGTATGCCTATCATTTTAATGATAAATTAATTCATGCCTACCTTTGACACTAGTGTTTAGTCCAGTGATGGTATCAGAGAAGGGAATTCATTGAACTCCATAATTCCCACTGCTAAAAAACACCCTCTATTTTTATGACCTATTCCATTATATGTGCCTATTTTCTATTATATCTCCAGCAGAGTCTATCTTGTAATGTGATCCAAGATATTTTACTTACAGATGCATCGAAATTACATATAACAGAGTTAATTAACCATGGAATTTTAAAAAAATGCATAATAATGTGAAAATATTCAGAAGAACATGAAAAAATGACACAATGATTTGATTACAAAGTTCTTCTAGTTTGTACTATGTCTCCTAGCCCTGCTCAATAGTGGGGAGGCATTCCTTTTATTAGCAACATAAAAGTGATAAAAGTACAACAACAAGAAATTGAAACCCTTTATGTCCAATCTGGCAGATGAGTAGAGAATGGAGATCCCAGCTTTGAAAACAGATAGAGCGACTAAACGCCTAGCAAAAAGTAGTGCAAAAATGCATATCCAAACTCCCAATTTGGATAATTGGGCCTTCTGCAGCCTTCTCAAAACCTCCATGTTGCTCAAGGAGAGGTTTTGGCCTACTGCCAGTGGTCAGGGTCTGTTGTATACAATAGAATCTAAGTTTCGGTCAGTCATCCCTGCCTTTCTTTGACACAATAGTTATATATATAAGATCATGGTGGCATCCTTCAAAATTTGGGTAATTCCAACACAATACCCAAGGTTAGCAGGTGGAAGGATTCACGAGAATAATCCTTCTGCAATAGAAAAGGAAATGTCAAATAAAACAACTCATTGTAACAGTGCATGGGTATCGACAGCAGGTTTATTGATGGTTCCAGTTTATTGGCAGACAATCCAAGCCCGGACACAGGCATCTTGCGATATCTATGGATCCGACATGAGTATTCACTGTATGCCATAATGTCTCATGTCCGGCTCTCCCATCATACTATTGCAGTTGATGCCCACTGTGATATCGCAATTAGAACTTTTCCCTAAACCACATCACAAGAACCAGCCTTTTCGTGTGATTGCAATATGCGATGTATATTGTATCACAACTAGGTCCTGTTGGGGCTGATTCTTAATGCCTCTAGCTTGTCATATGCGATATCACAATCGCAACTAGGAACACCAGGGACCAATTCTTCCTTAAGCGCTCCTCCTTTTTTCTAATATGCAATATGTGGGGTTTAGTGGCATCCTTCCACGTCGCACTCCCTTATTCGCTGAAACTATGGCATGTCATCTCCTTCCTATTACCTGGACAAGTCAGCATCAAACTTTGACTTGCTCTAACTTTGTCATCTAGACTCAGATTTGAGTGTCATTCACACCATTGCAATCAGGATGATGAGCAATTTGATTTGATGCTAAGCTTATCCAAATTATTTTGCTTTGATTTTTGGGTCCTTTTTCATGCCACTAGTACTATTATGAAGTTCCACCTAGATCATAATGCACACCCATTTCCATTGTTAGTCATTTTATTGCTACCTGTTCACTTTAGTACCCATTTTGTTAGGAAGCCCTTGCAATAGAAACCCTTGTATTCTCCATCTCTTCTGCAACATTTTAAGTAGCATCTGCTCCATATCTTCTACATCCTTTTCAGTGGCATATCTAACATACATGGCATATCCCATTGCATGCATGTAAGTGGACTCTTGAATATATAGTTATGGTTATTCTTTTATTCTCCATTTCTACATCATTTGAACACTCATTTAGGAAATAGGGTTTGTGAGTTGCCTCACTTGGATGAAATTCCTCTGATTTCTAGAGCTTGCAAGGAGAATGAAATGTGTAAAAGGACGGTATTCAATTTCCTTCATTCTACGAGATAGGAATGTTGATAGTACTTCTCACTTTGAGGGATTCTTACATAAAAACACTCATGCAACAAAAGGTCCATTTGTATGTGACCAATACTAGGGAAAAATAAATTATATGGAACAAAACATATATTATTGTGCAGTAGGAACTATAGGTGATATGGACAAAGTGAAAAATATGATTAACTCCCAATCAAAATTACACCATTATGCAACTGGCTAAAAAGTGAGTGTCCTCGCTACACTTACACTTCTAGAATATCATAATTATGGTTACCAATGCCATGTGATTGCAGTCATTGTACTTGCTTGTGTAAATTGTATGGCATCACATTTGCATATAACTTATCCTAATGAATTAACTAACACTATATTTTTATCCTATATGTTTTGGTTCTCTTCTTGCTATGTTTATATTTGAGTTAAGTTACCAAGAAGTTTTCCTTCTTCATTTTCAGCCTTCTTGCACTGTGATAGTATAACAAGAAGCATCTGTTGACTTTTAGTGTGTCAAAGAACATCCTATGGAAAACAATAGAAAGCTATTATGGCTCATATCCCAGGTAGTTTCCATTGTGTCACAAATGCAAGTTAAATATTATAGATACTAGATTTGGAGATTTCTAGTTGTACATTAAAGGGGTTATTTATAGAGTCACATTATTTGCTTAGAAATGGGTTTTGAGAATGAGGAATCTAGAATATAAAATCACTTCTAGAAGAATATTTTTATCATGTCATTTTTTAAGTGCCTAGTCTACTCCTTTGATAAGGCTCCGAGTTGTTGGAATTAACTAAAATAAAAAATATTTTCGGTCTGAAAGCATCAAAATCACATTCAAAATCAAGAATAATGGTAATTTGCCAATATTTTTTTTTGTAAGTTGGTCCTCCTTTAGATATTGAGGCCTTAAATTATGACCATAGAACATTCTAATCACAACTCTTTTAGTAAGCATGCACATTGTTGGAATGTACCTTGGATCATGTTCTACATGTTTTGGCATCGTGATGACCAAATTTGAGTGCTTCAACACGGTAGTGAGTGTACACTTTTTCTTTGGAATGTTGATGTATGAATTACGAGGAAGTAAGAACAGAATGTTATTTTATCTTAAATAACCTATTCTTAGTGCTTTATATGTTCTTTTAATTTTTGGTTTGCATGTTGTTTCCATTTTAAGGTAAGAGACAAGAAAATCAAGCAGGATCAAATTTTTCCACTCCTGTAATTGACACTTAATTAATTTTTTCTCTGTGAATTGTGAATTCTTTTGAAAACAACGTTCATGATTTGAGTGACTTAAACTAGCATATCAGTCTTTAACATGTGCCTTAGAGGTAGTAGGTTTCAATCCCAAGCTAGAACTCGCAATAACATTTATTACTTCCACATTAAAAAATATCAAATAATAAAAAGGAATCTCAACTTCCTTCCTAGTTTGTTCATGAACATATGTCTTCCAACTGGTTACATTGAGAAGGTAGGTTGGGAGTGTTACAATTTAAATGCATTATAAGTAGACCTACACTCCTAAATATACCATTAAAACTAAGCTAATAACCTTCAAAACAAAAAATTAAAGGAATGATAGATCCACATCAAATGGAAAATTATGACATCAAACACAAATCTGTAGCACTCAATCACACTATGTTTTAACTCCAAAATAGAAAATCGCATATTAACTCACTTGCCAAAATATTTAAGACTTGTCATTTTTTGTTTAGTTTGTAGTTTCTTGTGACAAGCCTTGAATTGAAAGAGTTTCACCATCAATTCTACGTTCTATGCCTTTCAAAAGGGATATTTTCTTCATATTGTTCATCCATGTCTTAGAAAATTGCTTGAAGATTGTTTGATGTGGATATTTAGGATGCAACACTACCTACATATCTTAAGTTTAAGTGTTAAAGGATTATCCATATTATTATGTTTTGATTGTTTATCTACATCTGTTTATTTTCTTTTTCTAGGTGACTTTTAAATATGATCAAACCTTTTAGGCACAGAAGATGATGATGGGATACTCTAAGCCGATGATAAACACTAAAACTATCTCATTTCCTTTATTCATTAGGAGAACTATCTTTGATGCTCACACTCATAAATGACCCCGATGATGTAATAAATGGAATTATCATTATGTAGCTAGTGTATTATGTGCTCACATGCTTATGATAAACATCTCATTGTTGAATTGTTTATTCAATCTGGTAGGTTTTTTGTTAGTTGAGCAACCTATAGGTGCCTTCCATCATTGAGGTGTTGATAACCCCAAAGACCTTTTATCAACCTATTTTTGTTCGATATTTATAAATTTCATCAAATCTACTATCATTCTATAACTGCATCTATGCCACTCCTATTCATCATTTATGTTGATGTGGCCAGGAATGACAAGGTAGTTCTCAAAAAAATAATGACAAGGTGAATGATCTTAAGGCTATTTTGATGACATCTATCCACCATCAAAATCACAATGTTGACATCCTCCCTTGGGATTGTTCTACTATGAAATGAGTGCCTCCAAGAACACAAAATGAACTATGCATTTCCAGGTGCTAACAGGTATGAAAACATGTCATTTAAGTTAAAATAGTTCAATTCTAAAAATTGACAAATAGCCTTGTAATTCTATGGTAACTTTGAAAAGAACAACTTAGAAAATTATATCTAGGTGCACTTGTTGTTGAAAATACATTTATGAAAATGAGTACTAAAAGTTTTCCCTTGCTACCCCTGCTGTGAAATCCTCAGATCTAGAAATTATGTGTAGTTTTTAACATTTTTTGTATATGAAAAATGCCCTAGAACTGAGGAGTTAATTTTTATTTTTTTAGACAAATATTTTGACAAAAATGTGCCCTAACATGTCTATAGTGGTGAAAATGATTTCCATAGCACCGTTATTTCTCAAACCAGATCTGCAAATAAGATTTCATCTTGCCTTGAGAGATGGAGGTTGATGATGTTGTGCCATATATTTTAATCCATTATGCTTTAGGTATCATTTTGAAAATGTAGAGAACGATGGTGGGAAATCTACTCCAAAATCACCCAAAAAATATGTGAAAATGTGTGTTAAAAATGGCATTTTTGGCCTTTCCTAGCAAAAGGGTTAGTGTCAAACCTGATCAAGTTTGACTATATTCATTGATTGCAATGTATCTTGTCAAATTGCGCTTGGTCGATTCCGACTGGGTGACTGGGTTTGGTATGAATTGACTTTTTGTTGAGGATGGTTTAGTTCAACCCTTCTATTTTGGGTTGACATAGCTAAACCCTATTACCATGCTTCTAAGGTTATGGGATAATTTTTTATTACATAGTAAGGAATTTCCTTTGACTATAACTCCCCTCCTATTTCCATTATGGGAAGCCAGTCCTTCGCTAGATGATTAAATTATTGTATGCTATTAGATTGAATTTCTTATGTGGCATGGCTCTTGGAGACCGCCGAGATAACTGATACTAATGAGTACCTCCATCACGCATAATAGGACTCCATGAGTTTCATACGGCTGTTAATAGCCTTGAGGACTTTGAGAAGGTTCAGAACAATTTGTTACATCTTTTCCATCACCGAGCATTGATCTAAATAATTATATCCATAATAATTTAAATTTTAGATATATTTCAATATATTGGTTTTATAAGATATGTGTGCTGATTTTAATAGCGTCAAGGGTAGGGATTTCTCCTTGGAGGTCCTCGCATGATTCCCTAGACCAACAAATTTTTCCCCATCATTTATTTCTACCTAACTTGTTTTGTCTGATGAAAACATTTCATGAAATACTTCACTATTTCAAACATTTTTATCATGTAGAGGTAATTTTTTCCTTGTTACTATGTAGTTTTGAACTATTTCCATGGTAATTTTGGTGCGCTATGGTGTTTGGGTGATTTTTGCATTATGAAATGACCTATATAGGGTTTCTCAGTGTGTTTTTAGGTTTTTATGAGGGGGTTATAGGTATTGTGGCATGTATCTGGGTGTTTTTATTTATTCAACAATGTTCAAAAGGCTAATGATTCCCTCATCATGACAATCAAGGCTTCTTTGGTCTTGTAGGGTCATGAAGATTGTTATTTGTGAAATCATAGGAAAGTACAATGATTAAAAAATTTTAAGCTATATCTTTCATTTTTCTAGGGTCACCAATACTACTGTGAGTAAAATTATAAGCCTACGAAGCATCATAATAAAAAAATCATAAGTGACTAGTGCAATCTTCCAAACCTTACTAAAAATGTTGACACCTATAAAGCTTGGAGATACTACATCTAGGGTATTTGTTTACCTAATTATAAATCAAAATGAAAATCAAATTTATTATATTCAACCCATTCTTTGGTTTTTTCTTAGTCCTTACTCTCACGTTCTTTCTCCTATCTCCTCAATGAATCCTTAATCCTTCTACGTATCTGTAAACCTTGAAATTAATTTTAAAACTCTTTGATGGTCGGTCTATTTTTCTTGTTCTTGTTTATCATTTTTCAAATTTTTAGACATTCTTTTTTTTACCACTACTTGTTACACTTTGTTGTTGGAATTGAGTTCACTACTAAGAGGGGTGGGAGGGGGGCAGGGGGGTGGGGTGAATCAATACTGTGAGGGTTTATTAACTTTTTAAATATTTTATCAAAAGTAACAATGTTTTAACACGTTTTTATATCTATTCATATGTTAGCACTTCCTACCATCCAAAAATTGATGGTCGTATCAAACAAGTAAATTAAGTATTGGAAGATGTGATAAGGATGTACATAATGCAACAACCAACAAAGTGGGAGGAATACCTTCACTTAATTGAATTCACATACAACAACAATAATAATGAATTCCTATAGATGATATCATTCAAATTAGTGTATGGAAAGAGGTGCAGAATAATGGCTAATTTGAGAAATCCCTAGGATAAGTTAATATTGAAACTAGATATGTTAGTGGAGATGGAGCAGATAGTGAGAAAAATGTGGCAAAAACTTGAAAGCTACTTCGCATAGACAAAAATCCTACGCTGAAGGAAGAGAACGTATAGGGAATTTGATGTCGAGTATCATGTATATGTGAGAGTTAAACCCAAAAAAGCTTACCTTGAGATGGGGTTCAGTGCAGAATTAGCCCTTCACTATTGTGGATCCTTCTAGATTTTGGAGCAGGTAGGGCCCGTAGCATATCAACTTGCACTACCTAGTTACATACGAATCCATAATGTGTTTCATGTTTCTTTATTAAACAAATATATATATGAACCCAAAGATATCATTAATTGGAAATATGTATAGTTAAAGTGTAAGATGATTTTTATTTTTTGTATGCTTTGGATTAAAACACAAATAGATTAATGACTTGTCTCTGACTGATTGGATAGGTCGAACCAGATGGAGATTTCCTAGTAGAACCTCTTTGTATTCTAGAAAAGAGATAAATAGTGTTGCGGAGATGAGCTGTCACCTAAGTTAAAGTGAAATGGAGGCACTTTAGCACATAAGAGGCTACTTGGGAGGATAAAAGCTTTATGAAACAAACATATCCTCACTTGTTTCAGGAGTAAAAATGAACATCGAGGTTGGTGTTAAACATATGGGAGGGATGTAACACCCCAGGTTACATGTAAATAGTTTTAATTATTGTCATTTAATTTATTATCAACCTAATGACTCATGGGCTGAGTTAAGAGCCTAACGAAACTTTAATGTTAAAAAAATATTATTATTATTATTTATTTTTAGTTTGTTTTGAAGGTAAGAAACTCATGAGAAATACCCTAAAAGAATTTCCAATTTCCAAATAGGTAGAGACAATTATCTTCTCTTATCTCCTAGAGATTAAAACATCTCAAGGGAATGAGGGGTGCTTCTTTTTTTGGGAGAGAAAGTGGAGAATGCACCCTAAGAGAGAAGAACGAAAATCAGAACAAAACAATGTATAGGTGAGGCAGGATGTTGCTCAGGGAGCTTTTCTTTGAGCTAGTCCTAAACTAGTGGAAATA
Organism: Pinus tabuliformis; assembly: GCA_031772625.1. NCBI lineage: Eukaryota > Viridiplantae > Streptophyta > Pinopsida > Pinales > Pinaceae > Pinus > Pinus tabuliformis. Next base: position 1,282,068,812 of record CM062817.1, on the reverse strand, counting down.
TCTAAGTTGGATGAAAGTCCATAAGTTCTACTCTCGACATAGGCTTAATGCCTAAGAACTTGCCGTGATTGGTCATAGTCGAACTAAATGTCTATAAATTGAGAAGCTTTAGGGGGAGAATTGGACGTAATATTCGTTCTCATTGGTAGGGAGGAGTTATCTTCCTCGACGAGTTTCTAGACTAGATTGCAGAATAACAAATAAGTACTTCAACTTTCTTTCCTTTTTCTTAAAAGGCTCCAAATTCTATAAAGTACAATCACTGTAAAACTATAGGAATTGTATGACAACCTCTTTATAGACATATGTTATATGTTTGAGAATGTATATGTAGATTAGATACATGTCAATGAAGATATATCCTATTATATGTCTTGGCGTATATATCCATTTTATTGTAGTCCTAGAATGAAACGCTTCATAATGAGTATACATGAGATTTGAATTGTATATAATACCCAAGCTACCTGACTATTTTTTCACTACGAGGTACTTAGAGGGATAATCTCCTAGGTAATGTCTAAGAGAAAACATAATGAAACCTCAGGGTATGAGTGTGTAAGGTATGTTTCCAAGAAAATCCAAACATTGAAATTAAAAGGGATAAATCGGAATTGATTAACCCTAAGAGTAGCAAATTAAGATTTGTTGAAGGGTAGTCCAAAACCTAGGTTTGTCTAGAATAAGTACCACGTGGGTAGGGACATAACCCAAAATAGAATCAAGTTCCATTTTTCTATTGGGCACAAAAACTCGGTGAGAAAATAGAGCCACAAAAAAATTAATCTTGAGACTATTCTTTTCACAAGAAAATTTAACTATAACAAATAGAACTTAATAGATTAACTTACAGTGGATGCTTAGATATAAATATAGATATAAGACTACTGTGGTTGTTATGTAACCCTTGTACTAAAGGAAAATATGAAGTGAAACGTAGAATTAGTCTCTGCTATATGCAATTAAGAGGCAACGAGAAATAATGATAATATGTCACCAACAAGGCATGCGAAATTACAATAACTAGAGAATTACTGTGAAATTAATTATTTAAACCAAAAATAAAATTACTAGTATGACATATAAAATAAACATAATAACCAAAACGATATACGCTTCAAGTGTCATGATTGGCTATAATCAATTTAGAAATGCTAGGAGCGACATAACATTGTAAATAAGAGTATTACATCATTCAAATAATCATGCAAAGAGCTTTGAGAACAAGAAAACCACCATTAAATATGTCCTTTAAAATCTATTAATCAATTACACTAACCCATATCACATAATTATATATATCGGGTTGAAAGACCCCAAAATTATCAACCCGTGTAATTGGACACCGAAAGATAAAAACGTGAAAGTATTGAAGATGAGTATTCCTAAAACACACATGACGACCTTAGTCGTGGAGACTTTAGTATAAGTCATAAGAAATGTCAACAAAAATAACCAGTGCCATTGATTTTGAAGCTTGGAAAGACTTTTCTAGAGAAGGAGCAAGACACTAGTTAGAAAATGAATGGGACAAATCCTGAGTGAAGAGCAACGATCTGGCACCAAAACATCAACCTGCAAGAGGGTAAGTGTGGGGTTAGGGATAATTTTAGTTGCAGAAGTGAAGATTAAAGAATAGGAATTGTAAAGAGGAATACTTGTCATTCAAGCGGAGGCCGCTACTTTCCATCACTACAAACCCAATAGAAAAAGAAAAGAAAACACTCAATCAAGATCTCAGCATGAGGGAAGATTGTGGGCGTAGAGATTGAGTTTATATTACATATGTATTCACCACTGTGTGTGTTCCTCCTAGCACCTCTAACCTGAGTTGAAATCTAGTGGCAACTACAAAGAATCAAGGGAATTAGACCAATCAAAATCACAGATGAAGAAACTAGAGGTACACTGAAATTTCACAGTAAGAAAATGGGACGTCGTTAGCATCTGTAAAACAAAGCCAACACGAAAACCAAACCCTATCTCTAAGATAAGTTACAGAGCTTGAATTCTCTCTGTGGAAGTGAGAAGTCATGGACTGAGGTAGCGAAGAGGGCAATTAGTTACCTTAACTGACCTAATGCAACTCCAACCTTCAGATTTGGCCCTAACCAAATCAAGGGAGAAGGCAGAGACATGTCTCCCACCTTGTAGTCTAGGTTTAATTGCAGTTCTATGATGGTTGATCGAGAGAGTTTTGAGGGGGAGTTCCAATAACCACGGGTTTCCAGAGAACATCCATGGAACCATAACCTTCCACTTCGAGATATTTGATCTTAGAAAGGTCACGCGTAATAGTGTGAAGTTTTATGATAAGGTCTACATTATAACCTATTGTGGGTGCATGAATCAATATAATCATTTATATGGATTAATAATTCCAATGTTAGAGAAAGCACTGAGTGAGTGGTACTATATATATATATATATATATATTTGTATTTCCTTGATATAGAGATGGTGGATGTTACAAAATATATGTAAATTAAAGAAATAATTTAGTTTTGAAATTTTATTGTCTTTTTTTTTATTTAATATATATTTATAGATAATTATATTAAAAATGTAATGTTTTAATAAAATAAAAGAAATAAAATTAACATATATATGTATATTGACACTATATATAGTAAATAATTATAACAAATTCTCAAAATTGATTCTAACACCAACTAAAACACTCAACTCAAACTCGAGAGGTTGGCATAAGGATGCTCAGTCTTGGCTATAGTATTGGGAGTAAAAGATGAGATCATCTTGAAGAATAAGGTTAATATTAAAAATGTTATCACTTCTGAATTTAATGATAAGTTGTGGAATGATAGGAAGTTAGAGGGGAAAACAAAGAAAATGTATTATAATAGGGTGATAGTCAGAATTATCTTTCTGTATTGACGAGTGTTAAGAAGAAAATGAACATTGTTAATATAAGAACCATTTTCATAAGCTTAAAAGTGAAACTAAGTGTTGATGAATTCCCAAAACCCATTGAACAAAAGAGCCAGTCACCTTTGCAATACTAAGAGGATTGAAGATGAAAAATATTTTCTCTTAGATTGCTCAACTATTACTTACATCCATCCTAATTTTCAAAATCTTTGCCACACTACCAATCTTATTGACTTATTAAGTCAACCAAACTATGGTGATTTAAGAATTGTTATCTCCCTTGTTTTCTATGATTGAGATAAAAAATTAAAAAATCTAAATAGTAATCTTTTAATTTTTTGAAGTACTATAAACCATATTTAATAAACATTAATGGTCAACATTGTCAACCCACCGAAAATATATAGATATTTTCTAATTTAATATCTTTAATTTAATGCCCCACATTACATGTATAGTTGGAGAGGGGCTCAGGTTACACTGAAATTAGAGGTCAACACAATTAAATACGATAAAAATTCAATCATATCTTATTAAAAATATAACTATCTTCTTAAAAATATAAAAAACTATTATCTCGTGGAAAATTTATTAAGATGAACAAAAGGTACTAAGAAGAACAAAAATATATTAGCAGAATATTAAATATTATTTGGACAAAAGTATATGAAAGGAAAAATTAATATTTCATCTCACCGAAAGTATCAAACGAGGTTCGTTTTTGGAATTTTGAAAACGGGTCAACAACTTATTTGAAGTTGATGTGAGCCATACGTGCTTTTTTTTTCGAATTTTCGAAGAGGGCAACAGATTATATGAAATTATCCTTTATGGAATACGTTTCAGTATTTTTATGAGAATAAATTAAGTTTTTTGTTTTGATAGTTGTCTCCAAAATTGATTCACCGTCGGGTAGCGAGACATTTGATGAGAATTATAGATTTGTTGAGTTGGAACTTTATGGAAAAAAAACTAATTACGAATGAATGCTATACTTTGAATTGAACCACCCATAAACTTAGGGTAGCTCCAACATTGAGCAATATAAATAGTTGTAGACCTTCTCCCTTTCCAAAATATAGTTTAATGATGAGGAAGGTTTATATATATATATATATATATATATAAATATAAAAGTTGTTAAATTTCATTCATATAAATGTTTTGAGAATATATATAAAAAATAACTACAATAATTTTTCAAAATTGGTTCTAATTCCTACAAAAAGTTTTAACTTGGAGTGAAGCGATGATGACATAATGATGAGCTTTATCATTGGGTCACTATATGGACTTTAATACACCTCTAAGCTTACTAAAATTAACTCTTCTCATAATTCCTTACATGTTTTAATTGTATTTCGCTTAATGAGATGAGTAAAAGTAAGATGTTATGTCTAGTGGTCTAATGTGCATTGATTGTAGGTTTTTGGGAGCAAATCATGACAATTTTGGCTAATTAAGGTGCAGGAACTCAAATGAGACAATGAGAGATTATAGGAAATTGCTCTTCCTCATTAAATCTTCACTCATTTGAATATCCCTCAATCCAATCACATTAGCTCATAGTTGCAACCCGGTGAGTCATGGAGACCATTGGAAGTCAAGCCAATGATAGTTAAGAACCAGTTCATCTTGATTTTGGGAGCAAAGACTCCCTATATTTAAGGAAGTTGTTAGAGACTTCAATTGTATAAATAAGGAGGCCTAGAGCTCAATTAGGATTTGGATTTTTTTATGTAACAGCACTAAGCATTTTCGAGTTGAAGGATTATAGAAAAACACTGTTATGTAATTTGTTTTATATGATAATGAGAATGAGCATTTCCTTGATTCAACATTGAGTTGACTCAAAGGGCTGAAGCTCTTGGGTTAGGGCCCAACCCTAGCAACAAAGGTTCCTCTTATTGTACTTGTATACTTAGGTTATTTCATAGATTAATTGTTGAATTAATTTTGACATTGTTTCATTGCAAGTAGTGTTGAATTTGATTAGTTTTCTTCCATTTGTGCATAGTCTTAGCAGTAGCTTTAGAGAAATAAAGGAATACCAAAAAGGCTGATAGCATGTGGATCTTGCCTCACTCCTCCCTTCAGGGACCATGGTTTAAGGAAAAACTCCTATTCAACACCAAAAAGACAGAATTCTAATTTCCTATGGAATATAGGGTTTCCTGCTAATTAGGCGAGCATTTTTCAGTTTACAAGAGTAGGATTTAGTTGTTATTTCTGATATTTCCAGCTTTACATTCAATCTCATGGTGTTTCACAATACTCTGCAAGTATTTCCATGCATGAACTGGGCAACTAAATAATGGAATTTTGTTTTCTTATATTGAGTATAAATCTTTCTTTTTTGAAATGATTCATGGGTCAATGCCAGTGATGTGTGTGTTGCAGGAGTTTCAATAGTGAAAGAAGATCTCATGTCAGTAGCCCCAACCTAACCTCATCTAGGCATTATCACCAAAAGCCACTAAGTCCATAAACCGATTTATCATTCCATAAGAACAACTTTCCATGTTTGTTGAGCAAATCCAACCATCTTACAAACTTTGGTTTGAGTTCTGAAGAAGTCCTAGCCACTCCCTTGCCTTATTTCTTCCATCATTCACCTTCCCTAAGCCCTATACCACCTTCCAAAGCACTCCTTATGCTTCCAGCCAGATCCTGTAGGAATAGAGGGGATCCTGTAGGAGCATTAGGACATCCTAGAGGTGCATTAGGACATCTTGTAGGATGACCTGTGGTGGCCTGTTTTAAGGCTGATTTGTGGAAAATGCATCCAGAAAGTTAGGAGAAGATCCTTGTTTACTTCCCAAGTGATCTGATCCTTCACAACCATCTATCTCCACACCTAACCCACCTGCCATACCACCAAGAATATTTAGCATTTATATTTTCATGAAAAGGACAAAGAGGAAAAAGGTTACTGTGTTCATTCATATGCACAATAGTAAAGTGTTTGATTATCTCAAATTTCATGCCTAGGATAGTTAGGATTATACATATGTTAGCTTAAAATTCTTCTGAAACAAGATCTCTTAAAAAATAGTTAGATGAGTGGTGTGTTTAAAAATTTCAGTCTTTCATTAATGCAATAGACAATATTTCAATTCTCTCAATTAGGGTAAAATTCCCCTTTCCCCATTGGCAATCAACCTTCTTCTAAATGAATAGAAGGTTGGTATGAGAAACCCTAGTGGCCTATCACCAACTCAGCACTGAAAAAGGGTGGATACATTGCATCTACTTGCGTATACACCACTGTCACCTCCAAGTTTGTATGGACCCCAGGTTGATAAATTAAAGTTGGTAGCCCCAGGAGTTGCAACATTCTTGCTGCAATATTGGTGCTCATCACTTTTTGGTGTTGTTTCCAAGGAGGTGTCTCAGTAGATGTGATTTCTGATTTATTTATTCAAATTCTTATCTCTTCCATTCTGCTAGTAGTTGCATTTTGTTGTTTTTTGTAAAAGTAGTTGTAAGTTTGTTTTCGTTCATTTCCATTCTGCAAGTGAGATTTCATTCAACAGTTAGCTTCCATTCAACTTGTCATTTCAATTTTGCAATTAGTCTCAAAGCTTGAAAAACAAAGCAAAACTAAAAAACTTATTTCATGCCTTGTAGGAATAGGGATAACTTAGGAAAATTTCTACCAAATATCCCCACCACTTCAAAGACCCAACCTTCCCTCTTCTTCGATGGCTGTGAATTGGAGGACCCCTTAGGTGAGCAACCAGAGATCGTTGAAGAAACTATAGGAGGAGAAGAAGAAGGAGAACCCATTCCAACTGACCTAATGGCTGAAAATATAAATGACAAAGGAGATACAGAAAGAATTGAGGGTTATTTTACCATCAAAGAAACAATGGGGATACCAGGATGAAAAACATAAGCCCCTCTACTCTTCCTCGCTTCCATGGCCTTACCTCAGAAGATCGAGATAATTTGTTGTTTGACTTCGTTTTCATATGCGGAAGTTATGATTACACTACTAATGATCAAAAGTTCAAATTATTCCCATCCACTCTCAACAATACAACTTTGCACTGCTTCATGGGTTTACCTAGGGATAGCATCACCAACTGGGCTTAGATGTAGCAAGCCTTCAACAACAACTATCGGGACTTTTGTAGGTCCAAAGACACTAAAGAGGAAATTTTTAGAATGAACTTGAGGCATGATGAATCCTTTGAAGGTTATGAGGAAAGATTCCAGCTTAACTACAAAATGGCCAGATGCACACTTGATTCTGAGTCACTGAAGCTAGTCCTACTCAGGGGGGTCAGGGAAGATCTTTTGGATACCCTAAACCTACTAGCAGGAGGGGACATCTACCATATACCCTATGAGGATTTCAAGAGCGTCTTTAAGAATCGTTCTAGGGCAACTAGGAAAAAGGGTAGGGGTAGTCAACCAGTGGCCAGATCATCCTCTTCCAACACATTTACAAAATGTGAAATTGGAAATATGCTAGAAGATTTCAAGAGTGAAATGCTGTAGAACTTTGCCCTACAAATGGACACTATGCACATCAAGAGAAAGCAGGAGGAAGAAGAGAGAGCATTATCCATCTTCTACCCCAGATGCACAAGGAGGCACCCTAGGAATGAATGTCCACTAAACCTTATAGAAATATGTTTGGTACATGAAGAAAACCACTCCACAGATATGTGCCATTTTCTACCTGGACTAAAAGTAATGTATCAAGGAACTGAGGGGGTGATTGAACAAATCTGTTACATAAATCAAAATAGGCCTCATGGGCCTCGACCATACTAGCAAGGCATGTAAAGGTCATCCTATGCATATTACAATCCTAACTAAAACTCATCCATTCCCTCTTAGGGGCCCCCTAATCATCCCTCTTGGTCTACACGTTCTCCTTGGTCTTTTGCACCTCAGTACTAATCCTAGCCGACGAACCAACCATTTCAGCAATATACATCTCCACAAGCTCAATGGAATGCACCACCCTAGGGGTGGAGGCCCCCAACAACAATGCTCCAGCTTTATTGCCTTCACCTCCTACTCAACAACAACTTTTCCACCCTGCTCCACCTAAACAACCTCAGATGCCTACCTAACCAAATCTGAACCTGAACAACAAAGATGCACAATAGGTATACAATGGAGAGACATCTTACCCTGCTTATGTTGTGGAAATTCAAGAAATCAACCTAAGGTCTGGGAGAACTCTCAAACAACCAATCTCCATATCCACCTAAGGAGAGTGAGGAGGAAAGAGGGGAAAGTATGCACAGAGTGAATCCATCACCTTTACCTAAAATATTAACTCATCCAATCTAGCCTATCCCAGAAGAGAATGAACTTCTGGGTAAATTGAAAAATCTATGTGTAAAAATTCCACTTCTCCAAGCCACTAAGGATGTACCTATTTACAACAAAATTATTAAGGAGAAGTGTTCCAAACATCCATGGAGGTGAAAAAGACACAACCCTACCATTAATATTATTGGACAACTCTCTGACTTAATGTTGGGGCAGGTAATTTGCCCAAAGTATTTAGACCCTAGAAGCTCTGTAGTAGATGTGCACATCAATCACACCATTGTCCCACACACCTTGGTTGATCTTGGAGCGGCCATTAATGTGATGACTAAGGACACCATGCTCAAGTTGAATCTCTAGCGTTTATTAAGAAAGACCACGGTAGTCTTGCAGCTTGCAGATCAATCCACAGTAACCCCTTAGGGGATTGTTGAGGATGTGATGGTTTCCATTGGCTTCTGAGAGTAACTTGTAGACTTCCTAATTATCTAGCCTAAGGCAAGCTTAATGGTATCCTCTCACACTTGGGAGGCCTTGATTAGCCACTTTTGATGCCTACATCAACTGCAGGCTTGGAAACATGACTGTCAAAAATAGACGTCTATCCAAGAAATTGGTCTTGTACTCTTCTGCTCAGCCATCTTTAGAACATGATTTACCTTTATGGCTAGAAAAGGAGGAAGAAGATGATGTCTACTCAGCTCAACTCTATACCCTGGAAATTGTCATCGGAGGATGACAGTCTGATGAGGATGATTTTATTGAACACATCCTCCAAAATACAACTCGCAACACATTTTCCTTAGAGGAAGTAGTAAACGAAACTTTTGCTACCATCAGATTGATCTATTCTTAGCAGATTCAAACCCTACTCATGTCAAGACAATAGAATTCAGCCCTAAAATAACTTTTAAAATCAACCCCTCTCTTTTTGTACACCAAGAATAAGATTTATGTAACATGCTAAGGGAACATTTGGATGCCTTTGCTTAGAGTTACAAATAAATGAAGGGAGTGCACCCCTTATAGTGTGCTCACAAAATTTATATCAAAGAAGGTTGCAAACTAGTCTGACAACCCCAAAGGAGAATGAATGCAACTCTTAGGGATATAGTGAAAGAAGAACTCCAAAAGTTGCTGGATGTAGGATTCATTTACCCTATCTCGGATAATGAGTGGGTGTCTCCTTTGGTGTTGGTTCCAAAGAAAAATGGGAAGTGTAGGAATTTTGTTGATTACAGAGAGTTAAACAAAGCAACAATGAAGGACCATTTTCCTCTACCTTTCATTGACCAAGTGTTAGATTGCCTGGCAGGGAAAATGCTTTTTCTTTCCTAGATGGGTTCAGTGGGTACAATCAAATCTAGATTAGCTTAGAGGACTAGGATAAAATGACCTTCACCTATCCTTGGGGTAATTTTGCTTATAGGGTCCTTTATTTTCGTTTATGCAATGCCCCTGCCACTTTCCAAACGGTAGTCCTAAGTATCTTTGCTGAGCTAGTCCATGATATAGTGAAAATTTATATCGATGAATTTACACCCTATGGGTGTGATTTCTAGGTGGCTCTCTCTAACTTGGGTAGTGTGCTACAATGCATTGAAATGAAATTATCCCTTAGTTATGAAAAATGTGAGTTCTTGAGGACTGTAGGGACTATTCTAGGTCACTCAATATCTCAGAAAGGACTACAGGTCAACCCAAATAAGATAGTCATCATTCAAAAGGTCCCAGCTACATAAAAAAAAGGGTTGTTATAAGATTTATAAGTTTAGTCGGATACTATAAGAGATTTATAGAAGACTTAGGCAAGTTAAAGTTTCCTGTATTTGGGTTATTGGCCAAAGACTCCAAATTTTTATGGTTAGAAATCTCTCAAGAAGCCTTAGACACCCTAAAGGACATGTTGACTACTACACCTATTCTCCAAGGCCCAAATTGAGATCTTCTTTTCCATATACATGTCAATGCGTCTCACAAAGCCATAGGAGTAGCTCTAGGCCAAATAGATGACAAGCTACCTTATGCCATTTATTTCATGAGTAAGAATCTATCAAAACCTGAGGTGAAATACACAGTTACTAGAAAAGAGCTCCTAGCTGTTGTGCATTCATTGAATACGTTTAGGGATTACATTACTAGTTACCAAACATTTGTACATATTGAACATGCATCAATTAAATACTTGATGAGTAAACCTAATGTAAATGCGCAAACTATTAGATGGTTACTTTTATTGCAACGGTTTGATTTAACTATCATTGATAAGCCTAGAAAGGAGAATGTTGTTGCATATTATTTTATCTAGGTTGACTTTGCTTGTAGGGGAGGAATGAATGGTTGATGATCAGTTACCAGATGAACACTTATTCTCCATTTCAGTTCTCTCTCCAAGGTTTGCGGACATAGAAAATTACTTAGTGTCTGCACAGTTTCCACCAAATGTTTCCTGCAAGGAAAAGAGCAAGATCATAAGGAAGAGTGCCCCATTCACTTGGATTGAGGGAAACCTCTTCAACCTAGGCCCAGATCAAATTCTGAGAAGATGTGTCAGGGAATATGAAGTCTTTGACATCCTTCTAACCTGTCATGATGGGCCTTGTGGAGGTCACTTTGCAGCGAAAAGAATAACATTGAAGGTACTACAAGTAGGTTATTACTAGCCAACTCTTCAGCAAGATATGAGGAGATATACTAGTCAGTTTGATCGGTGCCAAAGGGTGGGGAAACCTATTCCAAGGGACGAAATCCCTCTACAACCTTAAGTGACTTTTGATCCACTTGACAAGTGGGGCATGGATTTCATTGGACCCATTGACCCTTCATCTATGCAAAAGTAGTACATCATTATGTGCATTGACTATTTAACCAATCGAGCTGAAGCCAATGCCATCAAAGTAGCAACAAAAGAAAAAGTGGTTGAATTATTAAGCAAAAATGTATTTTATAAGTTTGGATACCCTAAAGAATTGATCACTGATCAAGGTAGTCAATTTACATCTCACATGATTGAGAATTTGTTAAGCCAACAGAACATCAAGCATAGAACATCCACTCCTTGCCACCCACAGTCTAATGGGTAATTGGAGGCAACCAAGAGAGTGTTCGAAGGAATTCTGACCAAAGTGATTAGCAGAAGAAAAAAGGATTGTGTAGATAGATTAGTTGAGGCCACTTGGGCCTTCAATTCCCCCTGGAAGGCCACCACTGGGTTCACTCCTTTTGAGCTGGCATATGGGAAGAAAGTCCTAATGTTTATTGAATTTGAATACAACACCTTAAGAATGGCATCACAACTAGATCTAGATCTCACCAGGGCACAACAAGAAATATTTCTCCAGCTGAATGGGTTCGATGAATTTATGATGCAGGCCCTCCTACATACAGAGGTGAAGCAAGTTCAAAGGAAGAGTTGGCATGACAAGAATATAAAGGAAATAAAAGTTTCAAGAAGGTGATTGGGCTTTATTCTATGATTCTAGGTACAAGGATTTTAAGGGTAAGTTAAGGATTAGATGGTTAGTGCCTTATGTCATGGAAAAATGTCATGATAACTGTGTTGTACAGATAAGAACCATTGATGCAGAGGTTGTCGCTTTACTTGTCAATGGGTATAGATTGAAGGTCTACAAGAAGCCCTTGTCAAAGCAAGAATTCATCAATAGCATCAGCAAGACAGTGATCGTGGTTGAGAAAGTCTCAACTTCCACCCCACCAAGTCCCTCAAAAAAAAGAAAAAAAAGAAAGAAGAGAAAAAATAAACAGACTTAGGTGAAAACCTCCATGAGGAACCTGAGTCCCACTGTTGGGTTTAAAACCTCTTGAGGCGGCCGAATGGTGTTGAAAAAAGAGAAGAAATTAAAAAGATCTATGGGTGGAAACCTCTTATGAGGCACACAAGGCAGGAAACTAGGATGAATACCTCCTCTGAGGCAGACTAGTTGTTTTTCAAAAAAAAAGGAGAAAATTAAAAATAGTAAAAAATAGAAAAGGTAAAAAAATGTTTGGAAATTTTGTTTTGCAGGTCAACAAGAGAAGGATAAGCACAACTTGAGAGGAACAAGAGGACTTACAAGATTCATATTTCAATCCCTCCATATCATATTTTTCATTATTTCATCCATTCTTCCATTTATGAACCCCTCGAGCTCAATTTACAGAGGTGTTGTGTTTACTACGGGATTCCCTATAATCCTACAGGATTCCCTGTAAACCTATAGGATTTTTCTGTAGGAATTACAATGCCCTTGAAAATCGCAGGAAAAATGGTCCTATAGCAGGGGGACGATAAGCCTGTGTCTGAAAAAAAAGAATTCACTCCACCATATCATTTCCATGCTTGTCATTACCATGTCACCCCTGCATCCGTCCAATAAGACAATTTTTAAAAAAATGCAGTTTACAAAAGAAAAAAAACAACAAATAGAAGAGGGAGAAAAGAAGGAATGGGGGACAATACCTAAATACGACAACTCTTACATACCATTCCCTACAACCATTCTCTACTCATTTGAACAACCCTCATGCTCCAAAAGTGAGGAAAAGTATGGAAGTTTAGGGGGGAGGCAGCTAGAAGACATCCTGTAGGAAATCCTGTAGCAGCCTATCCCACAAAGGAAACCTCACAAGTTTGTAATTATCTATAGCACAAGGATTCCAAGGTTGAGGAAGCTCCTCCAGAGCTTAGCAGTAGCAGCAAGATCACCAACATCACTCTCCAGCACCTGCACATCAAAAGAAACAAGCATCAAAAGGGGTCAATACATAGAAGAATATGCAACAAAAACATAGCACAGAGACATCACTCTCCAGCATGCATCATCATCAAAGCATCTTACCCACAGGTATGCCATCTTATTCATGCTCTCTCGTTAGTACGATATGATCAAAATTGTAGGATTATGTGAGAGTTGGTTTTATAAGTAAAGGTGGCCAGTTAACTTGGCCACCTTCGGCTAGTTGATGACAAGAAAAAAATTAGGCCACTCCACACGTGGCAATAGTCAAAATAGAATAAAAAGGGGACAAGGCCAAAAATGGTTAAGTTATGGAAGAAAGAAGTGGGATATGATTACGAGGTAAGGTGGACTGATGGACTGATAGTGGGACCAACAGTCCAAAAGGAGGTGCTCGTACCTATACAACTGACACAATCCCACATGATCGTCCACATATGGAAATAAAACATTGATTCCCATATAAAGAGAGCATTATAAATCTCAAGAATTCATCGAAAAGAGGTTGCTCTCGGCCTTCTTGAAGCAACACCTACAGGAAACAGTTAGCATATACAGCGCATGATATCTACAGGATACACAGAAGTCAACGTATAGGATTATCAGTGGTCACTAAGGGAGGAAAAAGCAAAGGTTGTCCTCAACAGAACGTAACAAGTGAGGTAGGAGCTATACCTTCCATGTTTTCCAGTTAAAAGAAGAAAATCCTCAATTTGATTAAGGAAAATTATAGTATAAGAGAATTGTATTGGAAAGTTAACATTCAAACCTCTCTCACCTACCAGAATTCTTGAATTGTATCCATACAAGCTTCCACAATTACCAGGGAAAGATGACATGATGTTTTAACAAGAGATAACCCACAAACACAATAAGGATCGACTAGCATCCTCCTGTAGTAGAAATTTTCACAAGGCACCAATGGATTGGATTCTTTGAGAGGATGAGAGGATTTGATGATGAGGTGGCCAAAGACTTTGCTCTATCACTCATACTCCTCACTAGGACCCATTCCACTGCTGTGGTGAAAGGCCTATCAGAAGTAATTACCCCTAAAGTTATAAGTAGAATCACTACACTCCCTTTAGGGTTACCATGGAGAAAAGAGGATAAGGGTAACATGATCCTTGCAAAGAAGAAATTATTGTTGGAAGGGGAGGCACCAATGGAGGAAAAAATGTGGTTAGAAGGGAAAGCATTCCATACCCTTGGAATGAAGTTACTTACAAACTCATTACATACATATCATGTGAAGGGGTATACAGTGTGGTGTATGGATACAACTTTAGACTGCTCCAAGAACTAAGATTTGGATAAGACACACCTCCTCAAAACATATTAAGTATACCTACTTTCTTCTTCAATCAATGATAGACATGAGCATCAAAGTGCACGATGGAAAACAATAACAACTAGCCCATCATGGGTTGATGAAACTCATCCTAGAAGATGCTCTACAAAACCTAAGACTCTGTATTACGTGGAAAACCTTCAGAGACATGTAGGAAGGAGGAGAAATTCAAGATCTTGAATATGAAAAAATCCCCACTGCTACTAAGAGGGAAGAAGAAATAGAAGAAGAAATTGAAGAGGAAACCAAGGAGGAAAAAGATGAATAAAAAGAGGAGGACAATGAGGAAGAGACATAAGAAGGAACAAAAGAAGAGACAAATGAGCAGAATGAGGAAATGGAGGAAGAAGAAGAAGAGGAAGATGAAAATGAGAAGGAGAACGGAAAAGAGGAAACATAACAGAAGGAAGAACAGAGGTATACAGTTCAAGGAAAATAAGGGGAAGAATCACCAAGGGTATCTCCATAACCCACTGAGAAAGAGGAAGAAACTGCTCTCACTACCCTAAGTACACCTATCAAGTCAGAAGGGAAGAGGCAAAGACAAAACCCACTGTACTTTAGGACAAGAAAGAGCACTAGAATTAGAGAAGGGAGACCTCAAAATCCCACAAAAACTTCAATTGTCATTGAGGATTCACTAAAGCAGCATGAAAAGGGATCTCCTCTAGAGAAAATTCAAGGAGAAAGATCATAAGAACAAGCCTCTCCCAATATCCCATCACTTATGCTAGGACACATGTCACAACATCAGCTTTACTGAAGTCACAGGTAGACCTATAGGAACGAGAGGCCATCCTACAGGAAACCATGACAAACCTAAAGGATGTATAGAAAAGGGACCAAGAAGGTATCACTCCACAAGAAACAAAGGAAGAATACTAAGAACGGGGGGAACCTAGTCCACAACCCAAACTCAACTCCTACTATAGATTCATTGAAGGAGGTAGGGTAATCCCACAAAATTTTTTCATTCCCTTATTCTTTGAGCTTGAAAGAGAGAGGGAAAGGACACAAATATTGATGCAAATTTCCAAATCAAAAGGAGTAGAGGATGTAGGCCACATGGAGGAAAAATTGAAGGAGATAGGAAGAGAACTAAGCAACATAATGGACCAAGAGGCAATGATGAAATCTTTGTTAGAAGCAGAGAATGCATGGCTAGTGGGACAACTACAAGAAAGGGAAAGCCAGTTGGAGACTATGGCCAGTTTATCCTTGAACGCAATCTAGTGCAGGATGCCAGCAAAGTATTATGCCTTGTATCTCAAGGAACAATGGCTACAATTCCAAATCAAGGCTTTCGCATAGAGAGGCACTATGCCCTTCCAAGACTATAGAAAATTCACTGATCTCTGTGATCAAATCACCTTGGAAGATAGAGGAAAAAATTTTGAGTTTTACCTACACAACTTGTCCTTGAAAAATTTGAATGTGTGGGACCCAAATTCGAAATTAGGAGAGTTGCAATTGATGGCCTTATCATCATGGATGAATCATGAGGAGGCAAGAGCTACAGAGATGAGAAAGGTAATGGAAAGAGAAGATACATAACCCATTATGATCAGAGATGAACAATCTAACCCAATGGTTGTCATTAGCACCCACAACCTGATTGCAAATGATAGTAAGCTTGCACCTAGGTAACTTACCGCACAAGAAGAAGTAGTCAGACACTTTGAAGACATGTTCAGATTGTTAGGAGATGATAGCATGAAATATTTCCAAAATAGATGGAACACCTTGCCTTATATCCTAAAAATCGGAGAATACCATTCTCCTCACAGAATGAGAGGGGCACTAAATAGGACACCCATGTATAAGCAGGCTCTACAAAGACTCAAAGTCAATTGGATTGGCTTAAGACTTAGTCCACCACTTCTTTTAGGAATGTTGGAAGGAAGGAAAGATGAATAATAAAGAAATTAGTGGGAAGAGATAGAGAGGAAGTCATGATTTTATTTACAGGAAGAAGAAACTACAACAGAAGCAGGGGATGTCAAGGAGGCCACCAGAGCAATGAAGCACATGGACATAGATTAAGTTGCTCAGAGGATGAGAAACACTTTAAGTAGGCCGGTGATGATGAGCCTCATCATTGGGTAACTATATGGACCTTAATACACCTCCAAGATTACTAAAATCAACTTTTCTCATAATTCCTTGTTTTAATTGTATTTCACTTAATGAAATGAGTAAAAGTAATATGTTATGTCTAGTGGTCTAATGTGCATTGGTTATAGGTTTTTGAGAGACATTCATGGCAATTTTGGCTAATTAAGATGTAGGAACTCGAATGAGACAAAAAGGAGAGATTATAGGAGATTGATCTTCCTCATTAAATCCTCACTCATTGAAATATCCCTCAATCAAATCACACTAGCTCAGAGTTGCAAGCAGTCGAGTCATGGGGGCCATTGGTAGCCAAGCTAGTGATAGCTAAAAACTAGTTCATATTTATTTTAGGAACCAAGCCTCCCTAGATTTGAGGAAGTTGTTGGAGAATTCAGTTGTATAAATAAGGAGGCCTGGAGCCTCATTAGGATTCTGATTTTTTTATGTAATAGCACTAAGCATTTTCGAGTTGAAGGATTGTAGAAAACCATTGTTATGTAATTTTTTTATATGATAATGAGAATGAGAATTTCCTTGATCCAGCACTAAGTTGACTCTGAGGGGTGAAGCTCTTGGCTTATTGCGCAACCCTATCAGAAGAGGTTCCTCTTATTTTACTTGTATGCTTAGGTTATTTCATATTTTAATTGTTGAATTGATTTTGTCATTGTTTCATTGCAAGTAGTGGTGAATTTGATTAGTTTGCTTCCACTTGTGCATAGCTTTAGCAATAGCTTTAAAGAGATAAAGGAATATCAAAAAGGATGTTAGCAAGTGGATCTTGCCTCACTGCTCCCTTGAGGGACCATGGGTTGAGGAAAAACTCCTATTCAGCCCCAAAAAGACAGAATTTTGATTTCTTATGGAATTTAGGGTTTTATTCTAATTAGGCCAACATCTTTTCAGTTTCGAAGAGTAGGTTTCAGTTGCTATTTATGATATCTCGATCTTTGCATTAGATCTCATCGTGTTTCACAATATTCTACAAGTATTTCCATGCATGAACTAGGCAACTAAATAATGGAATTATGTTTTCTTATATTGAGTAGAAATCTTTCTTGTTTGACATAATTCATGGGTAAATGCCAGTGATGTGTGTATTGCAGGAGTTTCAATAGTGCAAGAAGATCTCATGTCAGCAACCCCAGCCTAACCTCATCCAACAATTATCACCAAAATCCACTAAGTCCATAAACTGATTTATCATTGCATAAGAAAAACTTTCCATGCTTTTTGAGAAAATCCAACCATCTTACAAACTTTGGTTTGAGTTCTGAGGAAGTCCTAGCCACTCCCTTGCCCTATTTCTTCCATTATTCACCTTCCCTAAGCCCTATAGCACCTTCCAAACCACTCCTTATTCTTTTGGCCAGATCCTGTACGAATACAGGGGAACCTGTAGGATCATTAGGACATCTTATAGGTGCATTAGGACATCTTGTAGGATGACCTATAGTGGCTTGTTTTGAGGTTGATTTGTGGAAAATGCATCCAAAAAGTTAGGAGAATACCCCTACTTGCCTCCTAAGCCATCTGACCCTTCACAACCATCTCTCTCCACACCTAACCCACCTTCCATACCACCAAGAAGATTTAGCATTCATATTTTCATAAAAAGGACAAAAAGGAAAAAGGTTATTGTGTTCATTCATATGCATAGCAGTAAAGTGTTTGATTATCTCAGATTGCATGCCTAGGATAGTTAGGATTACACATATGTTATCTTAAAATTCTTCTGAAGCAATATATATTAACAATAGTTAGATGAGTGGTGTATTTAAAGCATCTATTTTAGTATTTCATTAATGCAGTAGACAATATTTCAATTCTCTCAGTTAGGGTAGAATTCCCCTTTCTCCATTGGTAATCAAACTTCTTCTAAATCAATAGAAGGTTAGTTTGAGAAACCCTAGTAGTGGATCACCAGCTCAATAGTGACAAATAATGGACCCATTCCATCTACTTGTGTATACAACATTGTTGCCTCTGAGTTTGTACAAACCCTAGGTTGATAAAGTAAAGCTAGTAGTGCCAGTAGTTGTAGCATTCTTGGTGTAATACTCGTGCTCATCACATAAGAATGTTAAGTCATAGATAAACCATTAGGAGTAAAGGAGGAGATCATCTTGAAGAATAAGGTTAATATTAAAAATGCTATCACTGAATTTAAGGATAAGTTGTGGAATGATAGTTAGAGGGAGAAATGAACCAAATACATTCTAAGGAGGTGCTAATTAGAATTATCTTTTTGTCTTCACCATTACTAAGAATAAAATTAACATTGTGAATATAAGAACCAATTCTCATGAGGTTAAAAGTGAAGCTTAGTGTTGTTGAATTCCAAAACAACATTGGACAAAAGACACTGCCACCTTTGGGATAGTGTAGGATCTCAAACCTAAAAAAATTAATGGATCTAGCACACTTTAGGGTTGTAATTAAGTAAGATTTCAACAAGAATGAGAACACAAAATGGATATGGAAACACTCTTAAAAAATGCAACAATAAATTCTTAATTGGATTTTGCCTTGATTAAATTGAGGAAATTTGAATTTCCACATCAATCGAAAACTTAAATGATGTTGACTTGTGTGACCTACCTTGTGTCACCAAATTTACTTAGGAAATTCAAGTTGGAGGAGATAGAGTTCAGTTCAACATGTGATTACTAATTTGTAGCAATCAAGGTCACTTATCTGAAGTTGCTTTTAGTTAAATTAGTTCCAACTTTTGGAGGAACTAGTGGAAGGTCAGTTAAGCAGTGAGACTTCAGTAAAACTCAATGATCATCCAATTAATTGATCAATTAGCCCAAAATATCTAGTGCATATAGAGAATTCAAGTTACCCAGTTGAGGTGGAGATTCCAAGGCAGTGTAACATCATCTATAGACTAGTCTTGAGTGTACACATGTCGCATGCATTGAGAGGATCAACCTAAAGGAACTGCGTAGTAAACTTGAGGAATTTTCTAAATAATAGGGGCCTAATTTCTCAAGGAACAATGCAACGAAATAAGAGCTCAAGAAGGGGAAATTTTGACTAAGTCTGGGTTAGAGGATCTTCGTGAGAAGAGAGATAAGTTATGCACTTGTAGGGTGTACTCCGTTGAGCAAAGCAATTGTAATACATCTCTATTCTTCTGATTTAACGCAAGTAAGACTGTTGTTTTTTAGCAGTTTTCTTTCCCTTGGAAAAATACTTGTTTCATCTGTGTTATTTCTTGTTGCATGTCTAAAATTTTTGTTGTAGATTGTGAATTAATGTCCGTACAGCAGTAGAGTAAGTTTGTGTCTTGTGATTTTGATGAAAACTTCATTAGTAGTTACAAATCTACATCATAATTTCTACATGGTATCAGAGAAAGATTCACATTAGAGTAGGAATTCAATGTTGCTTCTCAAGACGTTTGATTTTGGAGCTCATTGCAGCAAGATTTTTTTAGAGTTAAGAAGATGACATTCAATGGACTAAGGCTAGAGTATATCTTGGAATGCACCTCTAATTTTATTGCATGAATGAATCGCATGGAGGCAGTATTGGATGACTATTATGAACCTATATTACTAGCGCAACCCCTTTATTATTTTTTTTTCTCGGTAAAAACTAATTCTATTAGGTAGAAAATATAGTACAATCAGGAGAAGCAAGAGACCGACAGACCGGAAATGATGTATCCATCAACCTCGGTCCCGGAGAAGAGATTCAAGCATATGTTAACAGCAGATAGCTTGAATTACAGATATACTAATTGACCTTTACCCCATAGGGGTGGAAGCTACAACACATTGTTTTTTCCCTTTCTTTTTGTTGACTTTTGTCCAGCCATCATGGGGAGGATGAGCTAAGACAACTTGAAGACTGGAAATCTCTGTCATCGGGAATTCCTTTTCTGATTCAGAGGAGGTCTCATGGCTGCGTTTCTGGGCGATAGCTATGTCCCGGGCGTGCCCCATGGTATCCATGGGAGGATCCATCGGCTGAGGCACCTGATCTGGTTCTGAGTCTCTTTCCCCATCCTGCGAACCTGGGGAGCTGGGGCTTCTAGTTGGCTGTGGAGGGCAGGGAGCCCAACGCTTGGGTTTGGTTTTTGTGGAGAGTCCCTTTTTCGTTCTTGCTGTCAGCGATGGGCAGGAGTTCTGCAGGTGTCCTGTAAGGTGACAGTGGCGGCACCGAAAGGCAGTATTTTCATAGTCTAGAAGCTGAGTCCAAACAGAGTCCTTGATCTTGAGGTTGATTTGCTCTGGCAATCCTTTGCTTAAGTCTAGCTCCACACAAATTCTGGCATATGTGTAGAGACCTTGCCGTTCCCTTCCGTAATCCCCCATTAAGAAGCAACCCAAAGTGTTGCCTATTTTCCTGTATACCTCTGTGCGCCACAGGTGAATTGGGAGATTTGGAAGTCTGATCCAGACAGAGGCTTTAGTGATAACCGCTGAAGCTGGATCAAAATCAGGGAACCATGGAGTTAAGAAGAGGCCTGCCGAACCCATGAACCAAGGGCCTTCTTCTAAGGCAACTTGGTAGTTCTCGAGATTGTCGAACAACACTATAAAATAACCCTTAGCACAAAAATAAATCTTGCAGCGGTGAGTCCAGTTGTCCTTGATCCAGTCATAAAGATCCTTTGAGCGTGGCCAAAGCCCATTGAATCTGCAAATGATGGCCCTTTCAGCAAATTGCTGGGTATCATCTGCTAGGTCCGGGTAAGAGATCTCAACAGAGGGGACCTCTTCCAATTTGTCAACCAGAAAAGGCTTGGGTGGAGCCTGAACTAGCGGATCTGTCTTTTCAGGGTTATTAGCATGGACTGCATCTTTATAAGAAAATGCCTTAGCTGAGGAGGACTCTCCAGCAGCTCCTCCCCTCAAGCGAAGGGTTAAAATAATGAATGCATCCTTCTTAATACCAAAAAAAGAAATAGGATAGGGATCCTCAAGTTGTTTACCTTCGTGTAGAAGCCTTTGAGCTGCAGGGGGGATACCCAGTTTGATGCTCAGAGTATGCTTGAGATTCTGTACCAGATCCGTCTGTCTAACCCATTGTAGCATAGTTTTGCCAGAAATGAGCTTGATTTGTATCTGGAATGCGGCAGAGAAGTCCATATGGCTCTTTCCTCTGCAGATCTGTGTAGAGAGGCAGCATGCATGATGATTCGTTTCCAGAGACATTGAGTTCTGGCGATCAGTCTTATTCCGAAGAACCGATTCCAAGACTTGATGATCAGCCAGAAGCCTTCGAGACGCTTCAGCTTCCACCTTGGCATCTCGTATAACCTTAAGTTTCTTCCGCGGCGAACCCTTCCGAGTAGATAATAGTCGGAGAAATGCAGGTTCACGGTAATGCTGGGCCGAAATCGAGTAGGGCTTTGTCGCCCAGGAGGGAGATTTGTAAGGACCTTTGCTCAGAAGAGCTCCGGAGCAGCCGCCGCTATGCACTTGCTCAGTTCGAAACCCTTGAGCCCTTCGCGCTGCAACCAGAGGAAGGGAGGCGGCATTTAAGAAAAAGGGGATTCTCGTTCCGGCCTGCAGATCACTACTTGAAGGGTAATCCAGCTTCTTGAGGCTGAGGATTGCTTCGCCGTCCTCATCACGGTCGAGCCGAGACCATGCGGCGGCCAGAGGAACGGAGGCGGCTATCGAGCAGCTAGGGTTCATCGCTCCTGATCAATTGTAAAATTAAAAAATTACACTATCGCAACCCCTTTATTATTATTGTTAATGTATCCCACTATTTTTATTGTTATGTCCTTACGTTATTATTTTTATTTAGGATCTAATTATATTGTGACCCCTTAGACTCCTATATATGGCAAGGAATTCTAGTCATTTGAATCATTCAAGAATTGTTCATTTATGTGATGTAAAGGAGGTTTCCCTCTCAAAGAGGATAATTTTGAAGTCATTGATCTATATTTTTTGTGATTGGATACATAAAATTTGGTATCAAAGCTTTGGATTCTAGGGTTTCATTGCTTCAAGGAGGTCATCTTGGTATTTTCGCTATAACCTTTTTTCTAGAAAGCTTCAGAAGCTAAAATTACAAAAAGATGGAGCCAAAATCTTGATGAACTTCGTGTAGGAATTTCATATATTGGTTTGCTATATTTTCTAAGATATCTACCAAAGAAGTTAGGGGCTTTGCATGCTCCATCATTTAATATTAAACAAGTGACCGAGGAAAATAATCATAACTTTCTCTTTAGGAATCAGATTTGAATTTCATAAAAAGTCACAGAAATTGCACAGACTTTAGTTTCTCATATATCAATTTCATGATTGAAAGATGAATCAATGACACATGGATTTCCATATAAGTTCGCTCTACTGAACTAATCCATAATCAGACCATTGTGGGAGATTTGAAATAAATTTATCTTAAAGAATCAAATTTTGGTCTGAATTATGGCATTGGAAAGAAGACTAAGAGGGCTACCGCATAACAAAATTTCATACCTTGAAGTGTCGAAATTACTAAGATACAATAGTTTCAATACGGAGCTCCTAAAATGCAAGAAAATGTGTGTATATTTTTTAAAATTTACTTAAATTTTGTTTGAAAAATCAGTTTGAAGTGATTGAAAGGGCATAGTTAAGCATAAATATCTTTGTTTGATTCTAAAATTCCTCGAAGAAAAAAATGGACCCACATAGTAAGAAACCAGAAAAATCTACTATGGTCCATGAAGAAGAGGAAGAAATGCAACATGATATATCAAAACTACGAGACCAATTGCAACAAATTTCAATCTAACCAAGAGTAACCAAAAATGAAATGGAAGCTAAGATTTATGGCTTGAAGAATGGTTTAAAAGTAGAAATGGAAGATTTGAAGGATGACATAAATGCTAAGATGGAAGGCTTGAAGGATTGTTTAAAAGAGGAAATGAAAATAGACTTGTAATATTTGAAGAAAGGTTTGGCAAACTTGCTACAAGAAATTCTTCCTAGTGGTGACAAGGTACTCCATGAAAATCATGAAGAGGATAAACGAAATACGAATTTTGATTTTTGAGACTCCAATAATGAGTTGAAGACTAGTCACATTCCAAATATTGATATGACAAAGTTTGATGACAAGGATTTGGTAACATGAATACTATAGATCAAGAAATTATTTGATCTATATAATGTGTCGAATAGACAAAACTTGCGCATTGCATATTTATATTTATAACAAAATCAATTTTTGTGGTATCAATGACTTTGTTCTCATAAATCAATTGTCACTTTGACAATTTTTGTGGAAGAATTGGTAGAAAATTATGAGGATACAAGGATAAATACCTTATTTAGCCAATTGATAAATCTCAAATAAAAGGGTTCAATGGAGGAGCACATTGAGGACTTCCAAATATTCAATAACAAGGTAAATAATATTCCAGAGGAGCTTAGGATTGATGTATTCATAGGAACCTTAAAGGATGACATCCAATATGAGATTCACCTTTTGGAACCTTATTTATTGGAGAAGGTGTTCAAGGTGGCAATAAAGTTGAAAGAAAAATTACGACAACAAGGAATTCTTCCACTCACAACTATAAAGAACGAAGTATTGTTGCTTCTAGCCTTCCACAAACTACAAGGTTGACACCACAAAAATTGGAGGAAAATAGAGAAAAATGGATTTGTTATAGTTATGATAGAAAATACACCAAAGGCCATAAGTGCACCTAGAATAGGTTATTTTACATAGATTGTGAAGAGGAGGAAGAAAAGGCACAAGAAAAGTCAGAAGAGGAGGATATACACTAGGAACCAACAATAGGGAAAGAAGAAATGAATCATACCATACCTTGTAATGAATTGGCGAGAATTACCACTCCTCAAACTCTCAATTTAGATGGATTGTCAAGAAGAAAAAGGTAATATTGACTATTGATTCGATTAGTACACAATTTCTTTCATTGTAAGATAACCAAGGAATTAAATTTATTTCTATATCTAGCACGAGAGTGTCAAGTGCTGGTTGCAAATAGAGGAACTATAAATTTCTCTACAAAGTGTCATTACATCAAGCTAACCATGGGGAAATATGTATTGAATATTTCAATTATTTTGCATTCCAATGGGTGGTTCATATGTTGTGATAGGAGTCTAATGGTTAGAATATTTGGGGATGATAGCTTTTAATTTTCAAGAACCTTTCATGAAATATTTTTGGGAAGGAAAGAAAATTGAAATAAGGGGTAATGCAGGGAAACTAGAGAAGATAATTAGCTCTAATGGAATGTAAAAGATTTTGAATAAGGAGAAATGAGGCATAATTGCACAATTATGCTCACTAGAGGTTCAAACATCATAATCATCTATTTTTACAGACCTCCAAAAAGTATTGGAACACCATTCCAAGGTGTTTGCGATTCCCAAAGGAATCCCACCTATTCGTCATTATTATCTTGCTATTAAATTAATTCTAGGAAGCGTTCCTTCAAATATCAGGCCTTACAAATATCCCTATGCCCAAAAGAGTGAAATTGAACGTATGGTTGCAGAAATGTTAGAGGTCGGCACAATCAAACCTAGTCAATGTTCCTTCTCTGCTCCACTACTATTGGTTCACAAGAAGGATGGATAATGGCATATGTGTCCAAATTATAGTGAACTCGATAGGCTCAATATTAAAGATAAATTTCCCATTCCTATCATTGATGAATTAGATGGAGAAATTTACTTCACCAATATGGATCTTCATTCAAGACATCATCAAATTAGAATGAAGACTAAAGACATTCTGAAACAAATATTCAGAACTCATGAAGGTGGTAATGAATTTTTGGTCATTCTTTTTAGCCTTATTAATTCACCTTCCACATTTCAAGGTTCGATGAATTCAATTTTCAAACCCTTCCTTAGGAGATTTTTGTTTGTAATTTTTAATGATATACTAATACACAACAAGTATTGGAAGGATCATGTTCAACATGTTCACAAGGTGCTCAAACTATTGGAGGAAAAACAATTAAATGTAAAAACCTCCAAATGCTTCTTTGGAGTATAGGAGGTGGAATATGTCAGTCATATTGTATCTCATGAGGGTGTTAAGGTAGACCCTAACAAAATTAAATCCATTAAGGAATGGAAGATCTCCACAACCCTAAAGCATCTTTGAGGATTCTTGGGTTGATAGGATATTAACGCAAGTTTGTTAATATTTAAGGGAGAATATAAATGCCTCTAATAACAATATTGAAGAAGGATGCATTTTCTTGTACTCTAGAAGAAACTAAGGCCTTGGAACATCTTAAATAGGAAATGTGGTAAGCACTGGTCTTAGCTACACTAGATTCCACAAAAGCATTTACTGTGGAATGTGATTCCTTAGGAAATGGAATTGGTGTTGTTTTAATTTAAGAAGGAAGACTCATTACTTTTGAAATCCACACAATCAAGGGAATGTATTTACGCAAGCCTATTTATGAGAAATAAATGTTGGCAATACTACATCCACTAAAGAAATAGTGACCTTAACTAATGGGATGAAACTTCAAGGTAAAAATAGATTATGATAGTATTAAATAGTTTTTGGAACAAATATTATCTTCAAAAGAGCAACAAAAATCGGTCACCAAGATGTTGGGTTATGACTTTGAAATAATCTACAAAAAAGGAAAGTAAAATGTTGGTGCAGATGAACTCTCAAGAAAGGATGAGGATGTGGAAGAAGTTCTCCATGCCATTCCTATTATCCAACCTGATTGGATAACTGAAGTAAGGGTCGGATGGAATAATGATGAAGAGGTGTGGAAACTCATTCAAAAGTTGTAGCAAGATCGCAACACATCTGATACATTTATCTCAAAAAATGATTCATTGTGGTACAAAGATCACTTATGTCTATGTAAGAATTCCCAACTCAAAAAAAAGATTGTTTTGGAATTGCAAACCTCCCACTTAGGGGGACACTCAGGTTTTATAAAAACATACCATAGCGTTAAGAAGGATTTTTGTTCGGATGGCTTTAAATCTGATATTTAGAAGCTTGTGGCAGAATGTTTGGTTTTCTAACAAAATAGATTTGAGAGAATTAAGACCGTGGGTCTATTACAACCTTTAGCTATTCCAAGTAACCATTGGGGGAGGTATCAATGGATTTTATCATAGGTTTACCCAAGTCTGAAGAAAAGAGTGCCATCATGGTGGTAGTTGATAGCATTACCAAGTATGCGCACTTTTGTGCCTTATCTCATCCATTTAAAGGCAATACAATTTCTACTGCATTTATTGAAAAAAACCAAAGGCTACATGGAAACCCAAAGATCCCATTTTCACTAGAAATTTTTGGACATAATTATTTTCTTGTATGGGTAATCAGTTATCTCGTAGCTCATCTTATCATCTTCAATATGATGGGAAAACTAAGATAGTCAACACATCTTTGGAATAATATCTATGTTGCTTTGTATATGATAAACAAACACAATGTTTCAAGTGGTTACCTATGGCTGAACGGTGGTATAACACTTCCTTCCATACTATAACAAAAATGAGCCTATTTATGGCACTTTATGTATATCATCCACCTTACATTACATCATATTTAAGGGAAAATTATAAGGTTCAATCAATGGAAGATCACATTGAGCATTAACAACAAGTTCTCCAACTCTTAAAAGATAACCTCACTCTAGTGTAAAATCGAGTGAAACAACACGCTGATCAACATGCTAGTGAAAGAAGTTTTGGTGTTGGAAATTGAGTATTTTTACGAATAGAAACATACAAACAAATGCCCCTCAAGCAAGCTAAGAAGAATAATAAATTATCACCCAAGTAATATGGTCCTTATAAGGTGTTGCAAAACATTGGTACTATGGCGTACAAATTGAAGTTTCCTAGATCTTCCTGAGAACACCTTGTTTTACATGATTCATGCTTAAAGAAGGTTATCAGTGACAAGCTCTCCATTTAAACAATATTACCATAACTTGAGGAAGAGGGAAAAATCATATTGGAGCGTGAAACATTCACATAAATAAGAGCACGACAACTACATAATCGATCAAATTCATAGTATGTCATTAAGTGGAAGAACTTCCTGCTGAGGATTCCACATCGGATGATGAGAATTGTATACAGAAGTATTGAGAACTACTCAAGTATTGAGGACACCACGTTTTGGAAGGAGAGGGTGATGTTAGGTCCCTACAATACTAGTGTATCCCCTTTATTGTTATTGTTAGTGTAGCCCCCTATTGTTATTGTTGTGCCCATGTAGCCCCCATATTGTTATTGTTATGCCACATAGAGGCCTACTATTGTTATTGTTGTGTTCATACATTATTATTATTATGTAAGCTCTAATTATATTGTGACAACTTCTAATCACATATATAGAAAGGGGGTCTAGTAATTTAAATCATTCAATAATTGTCCATTTATGTGATGTAAAGGAGGTTTCCCCCTTGAAGAGCCTAATTTTGAAGTCGTTGATCTATATTTTTTGTGATTTCATTACATAAAAATGATAATGGATTGCTATAATAAATCAAGTAAAATGTTGCAAAACCAAAAGAATCTGATGACCAAAATCTTTCTTAGTCAAAGAAACATGTAGCCAAGGAGAGGATAGTAATCTTGGAGGGAATATAAGATCACATTGTCTAAAAGGATAAAATTTGAAGTATCAAGATGCAGAAGAATGACATAGTTTCGCAGTATAAGAGAAATTTTACATTGTGTCATGATGGAATTGGCAGGGGTTAGTGTTACAGCCCTTAGAGAAGACCTGGTAAGCCTATCCCTTCTAGGCCTTCCCAAGAGATCGCATAACTATCAAGATTTAGTGAATGGGAGGGAGACGTTACTGAATTGGGAGCTCTTATGGTATGATTTCGTATAGGTGGAAATAAGGTGGAATACCGAATATGGGACTTCATCCGAGGCAAGGATGAATAATTTTTTTCCTTGGCTAGAAATGAAAAGAAGGGAAAAGGGAAGAAATCTCAATCCAAGCAAAAATCCAATAATGGGGGCAAGAAGAAATATTTGTCCAAAATTAAATGTTTCCAATTTCATGAATTCGGAAACTATGCCATGAATTTTCCACACAGGAGGGCATGCAAGAAAAACTCAAGAATTTGTGGAGAATCCACAAATTGAGTAGAGAATGGAGAATGCCACTTAAGCAAAGCCATCTAGGGAAGGTAGAAAAAGAATGAGGGAAACTGAGAGACTTGTGCAAGATACGAGTGATAATGATCTAGATTGGATCATTATATTTTTTGTCTTCCATATTGATGCATTTGGAGTTAAAAAAGTGGAGGAATCAGCTCACGAGACCATTTTTGCCGGCAGGGCCCAGTTTGGCAAAACGAGGTTTGAAACCTTCAAGGAGAATTTTGAGGAATAAAACGATGTTTTTTGGTGGTGAAAATTTTCCACTTCAGTGCACACAATTTGATGTTATTCTACACACAAATATGTTTCCAATGGTGGAAGAAGCATGCCAATCAGAGTCTATATGCATACATTATGCCACTCAGAAGTTGACATTCCCGTATTTACACCTATAATTCAGGAGGATGTCATGACATCCCCCACTATTCATGAAAAAGGGGCTAGACACGTGATTATGATGTAAAACACTGTAGAAGATTCTATATTGTAACTCTAGTTAAGATTTTATGTAGTTAGAATTAACCACTAGTAGGCTATCAAGTTGTGTTATAACCGAGCCACTAGGAGAAAGAGACATTCCATTATTTCAAGAGCATTTTGTTCCATGGTCGAGAAAATATATCTAGGAGAGATAAGAGGTAGGGAACACATAGATGATATGTGCACTGTAGCATCCCACGAGCCACAAACATTACTTATTTATACCTGCAACCATATTTCTAGACATAGAAAGAGAGTGAATCAGCCTAACCTTCCATCTAGGTTTTTTCTTGAAAGGGTTTCATAGAGAGAATATCTTGTGTCTTGTGTGCGTGTGCTTATTTTTTAGTTCCCTACTTTTTTGCAAAATTTTCATTCGCATGCATGCACTAGTTATAGTAAAACCTATAAATCTTAAAGTTAAATAAAACTGTAACAATGTATAATCTTAGATTTTCAATAGAATATTATTAGATTTGTTTTGATGAACTGTCCAGTGGAATATCCATGTAATTTTATGGATGAGAGAATGTGGATGCTCCTGTAAATTAGCATAGGAATAGAAGCTTAGCATATCAGTACACTGGATAAATGGCTCTAATCACTGATCTTGTATAGACAGAGCCATCCTCTTTTGAGGAAGCATTAGATAAAATTGTATGGGTTGATGCAACAATGAAGGAATATGAATCCATTTTAAAGAACATTGTTTGGGGAGTGTTCCCAAGACCAACAATAAATCAGTTGTGGGTTTGCATTGGATCCTCAAGGTAAAGAAAGTAGGATATGGAATCATAGAGAAGTATAAGGCGAAATTTGTTTCCAAGTGGTACTCTCAAGTTGAAGAGATTGACTATGAGGAGACCTTTTCTCCTATAGAAAGGTACTCATAGATTAGATCAATTATTGTTGTGGTTGCACAGATAGGGTGGAAAATCCACTAGATGGATGTATAAACAACATTCCTCAATGGATTTATTAACCAAGAGGTGTACATTGAGAAGCCATAAGGCTTTGATACTTTTGATCAAGAGTCTCATGTGTGAAAACTCGAGAGATTGTTGTATGGCCTCAAAAAATGACCTCATGCTTGGTACACTAGGATCGATAGCTATCTAACCGGTTTGGGCTTCACCAAAAGTGAGGTGAATACAAACCTCTATCACATTTCAATAGAAGGTAAATTTTTTATTATTGACTTATATGTTCATGACTTGATTTTAACTGGTGATGTGTAACTGATCATATATTGCAAGGAGGGCCTTCCAAGGGAGTTTGAAATGAAAGAAATGGGTTTCATGCACTACTTCCTTGCCTCAGAAGTATGGCATGATGATGCGGAACTACTTTTATCTCAAGGCAAGTATGCAAATAAAATACTATAGAGGTTCAACATGGAGAGTTGCAAACCCATGGAGACACCTCTAGCGACTGACTAGAGGAAGGAGGATGCCATATCAGGTGAAGAAGTGGATGCTACCATTTATCGACAACTAGTGTGTTCACTGATGTATCATGTGAACACACAAGTAGATATGTGTTATGCAGTCAACCAGCTGAGACAAGCTATGGTTAGGCTAACCAAATTATTTTGGAGGGTAGCTAATCATGTTCTATGGTTCCTCAAAGGCACTACCTAGTTTGGACTATGGTATATATAGATAAAGGGAGTGAATTTGTGTGGCTTCACAGATGTATATTGGGTAGGAAGTCCATGAGATCGAAAGAGTACATCAGGTGGAATTTCTAGTGTTAGGTCTGCAGTGCTTTCCTAGTATAGCAAGAAGCAAAGATCTATGTTGCTCAGCTCGGCAACAAGAAAATACATGGCTTCTGGTAAAGCAACATATGGGGCGATCTTGATGAGAAAG
The DNA here is from genome assembly GCA_031772625.1 of Pinus tabuliformis. Taxonomy (NCBI): domain Eukaryota; kingdom Viridiplantae; phylum Streptophyta; class Pinopsida; order Pinales; family Pinaceae; genus Pinus; species Pinus tabuliformis. The sequence goes on along the minus strand of CM062817.1, from coordinate 1,282,037,956 downwards.
ATACTTGTTGTATTTTTTGGTGAGATGATTGAAAAAATTATGATCTACTGTGATAATCAAACTTACATAAATATCTCTGAGAATCTTGTTTTTCATGATCAATCCAAGCATATAGATAACCGATATCCCCATTTTCGGGACCATGTGCAAAAGCAGATAATGTTGTTGTAGTATATTCCAAAAGAGGAACAAGATGCTGATATTTTAACAAGGATTTGTGAAGAGGGAATTTAGATTTCCATAGGTGCAGGATATGGGTGGTTGATAATCCCTTTCTTGGTGAGAGGGAGTGGTGAAAAATGTAGCAAGAATTTTTCAATTTGATTTTTCCTTGATTAAACTGAAAAAAAATTGAATTTCCACATCAACGGACAGCTTGGATTATGTTAAATTGTGTGAGATGGCTTGTGTCACCCAATTTACTCAGTAAATTCAGGTTAAAGGAGATAGAGTTCAAGTCAACATGTGTGATTTCTAATTTGTAGCAGTCAAAGATAGTTACCTCAGGTTGTTTTCTAACAAACTAGTTCTAACTTTTGGAGGAACTAGTGGAAGGTCAGTTAAGCAGTGGGACTTCATTGAAAATCAATGATCATCCAGTTAGATGGTCAATCAACCCAAAAGTCTAGTGCATGCTGAGAATTCAAGTTACATAGTTGAGGTGGAGATTCCACGGTAGTGTACCATTAGTTGTAGACTAGTCTTGAGTGTACAAGGGTTTCTTGTAGTTAGAGGATCAACCTAAACGATTTTCATAGTCAATTTGAGGAATTTCATAAATAATAGAGGCCTAATTTATCAATGAAAAACAAAAATAAATAGGAACTCGAGTAGAGGGAAAATTTGACTAAGTCTGGGTCAGAGCCTTTTAGTGAGTAAAGAGATAGGTTATCCACTTGCAATGTGTGCTCAGTTAAGAAAAGCAATTGTAATACATTTATATTATTCTGATTTAATGCAAGAATTAACTGGAGTTCTTAGAATTTTTCTTTCCCTGAGAAAAATGTTTATTGCATGTGTGTTATTTCATATTGCATGTATAAATATTGTGTTCTAGATTTTGAATTAATGTTCGCAGACTAGTTGAGTAGGTTATTTTCTTGTGATTTTGATTAAAAATGCATGAGGAGTTGTAAGTATACATCGTAATTTCTACAAATGCAACTAGTTTATTTATTTAATTACTACAAATAATACATGAGAAATTGATTAACATAGAAAACCCTTGCTAATGGTATGCAAGGATGCTCATCAAATGAGGAATCAAGAAACTGAAGCACAATCATGGACCCTAGATGGATCCATTAGATAAATTACACCGTTGTGATTTTTGTCCCTGGGATAAAATTAGAGTTGTCCTCGCAAATTTTTGAACTAAGAAAAGATAGATAGAGAACTCAGGATTATCAAAATTCTTATCTTCTCTCCCCTTTTATATGATTAATGGACTCCCTATAAACCTTATTTTATTATTTTTTTCACGAAAAATGAAAGTAGATACCATGGGAAGATACCATGGGCAAATACCACGGGAAATACCATGCATGGGGAGATTCGATCCATTTTGAACATATCGAGAAAAGGGAATATTACAAATCCTCCTGCCCCAATATTTCTTTCCCTTAAGCAATCCACATCTATCCATCAAAAAGACATCCACATACTAATATGAAGATCCTACACAAACTATTGTGCTACACTCTGCTTCCCTATTAAATCGACATCAATGGATCCTTTCATACTTGGATCCAAAAACATCCTTCAACCAATCGCACCATCAACAGATCCACCTGGATTGCAATTCCACCTATGTCATGGAACCTATGGGTTATGATACCACTTCAAATCTCCATCATTGTCTGTGCCTAAGGGAAAATGATGTGATATTCCCTTGGTTTAGTATCGTTTTCAGAATCATCCCATTAATAAAGTACCAACTTAGAATCTCTCTCTAGTCCATCCCACGGGAAGGATGAATACCTGCACATGGAAAAAATATACTATGTTGATGCAGCTTGATTCCCAACTCATGTTGCTCCACCCGATCACTCAACATGATCCATTTGAAAACCTCTATCCTACTCCCAATGTATAAAGGTGGGTTGGTAGTGATCCAAGCATTTTCTATGTATTCGTGTAGAGGGTTTCTCTAGAGTTCCCAACTATATTCCTTTTTTTCCTTGTGAGCAATTTGAGTAGTTGCTCAAAACCAGACTGCTTGAATGCTGACTTAGCATAGACTCTTAAGACCTCCTCGCTTTTTTTTTCTCCCATAAGAATGCTCCTCAGACTGTTGGAATCCTCTGCTTCAACATCATAAGATTTGTATTGAAATGATTAATATTTTCCTCGAAATCCTCTCTCGGAACTTCTGGTGCCCCACTGAATTACTTTGCACTTGTCTGCACCATATGCCCAACTATCATAGCTTCAGCTTAATTCTTTGATTGACTCTTAGGAAATGTATCATTCTACTTACTATGTTTATATTTCTTCTCCTCATGATCATGCTGGTCATGTTTGTTCACTACTATTGGCCTCTCACTTGAGTGTCCTTGAATGTCTTCGACATGTCCTTCTCTACTTGTGGAGTCAATCTATTGTTCATCCTTCCTAGGTTCCAAACATGGATGCACTACTGAACTTCCATCTACACATGATTTCTAATATTCCTCATGAAGGTCACCTTGGAGATCTATGGATTTGGATGTACAATATTCTGCCATATCATTAGGAAGAATTTCCTCCATCATTTCCCAAAGTACTTCTAATTGTTTTTCAAGCTGGTTAATTATCATTTCCCTATCCTGCAAGTCTCTCTAAATAAAATTGAGTTGTTTCTCATCATTTGTACTAGACTGTTGAGATCCTAAAAACCAATGAATCCAACTATAGGTGAATCCCCATGATCTGAAGGAGTCTCCAACTCTTTTTTCCATTTTTTCCTCCTTCCTATCACATGGGCATGAATGGATCAGTTCCCAAAGTCCCTTGCTGATAAAGAATAGTCCCCTCCTTTTTAATTCATTCTTGCTACAAGATTTGTTCTTGCTTCCTCCATCAATCCCATTCAACTCATTTTTAGTCAGCACCCTTTTAAGAAATTTTATGTTTTCCATGACAAAATTTTCAACTAGATCATAGGAATATCATGACACAACTAGTTCCTTTCTATAAATGACCAAGATTTTTGATCTTAGTATCTTTCATATGTTAGAATCTCCTTCTAAGAATAAGGAAAAAATATTTTGCCTGCTTGTTTTTACACGGTTGAGATGAGTTGATGTAATGTTGGTGTAAAATTTCCAGAGTAGATGAAATATTATGTCTTCACATTCCAAATCCAGCATAAAGATGTCAAATTTGAACTCTTCTAGATAGGACGCATCATTTTGAGCAACCGTTGAATGGTTTCCACTATCAACTGCAATATGACCATCATGAGATCATTATTGTAAGGTGGTATAGGCGATGTTAAAGTTATGATTGTGCCGAGACAAGAGGCATCTGTGAGCCTGAATCCTTCACAAGGATGCTCCGAGAGTATGGTTTGTACAAACACAAGCATGGTTGGCTTGAGAGCCCAATTGATTTTCTTCCATTATGGCTACCCCACCCTCAACAAACACGTGTTTAATTCCTTCAACTTACGAAGGTCTATGACTAAATTTTTTCATTGAAATCCAAATCTAAGGGTGAAGAGACACTTGATTTTTACATCTTCCTTTCAGATATCCTTTGATTAATGTAGGATAACATGGACCTTTCAAAAGAAAGGTATGTTGTTATGTTGTTGCTTTTGATCTATAATTTGTTACAAATTTTGATACACAAAAATGTTGTAGCCTAGAAAATCAATTGATGTATTACTATGCATATTTTTGTGGATTTTCCAAAAGTAAAATGATGACATTATGGTTTGGCATAAATGGATTTCAATACTTAGACCCCCTCCTATGTCCTTGGAATTATTCAATATAATCCTTTAATAAATTTATCTATACTTGGCTTGAAGTTTCTTGCAAAAAATGTGGAAATATTGTCTTCAAAACAAATAATAAAACTCTTGAAGAAATATTGAACACAACAAATTCCTTCCAATTATAAACCCTTGCACTATACTTTTGCAATATCAGGGCATCAAGTTTTGAATACTAAGAAGTGGGTAGCCTTATAAGTCACAATCAGGATCCTAGTATATATTTGAATACTGAATGCACTAGGTTGAAGTCAAATGCATCAACATTTAAACCTGCATTGATATGGACTCTGTCATTGTTCCAAAATCACGAATCAAAGCTCTATTTTGAGGTTACACAATGCTCTTCATGAGAGTTGATTACTCACAGAATCTTCAAAACTCAAACAAAGTTCAAAATTCCTTTCATAATTAACATGATACACCATACTAGGAAAACTCATTTCATGGAATAATTCACATATATAACACTTAGCTTTCCCTTCAAGCTATTGAACATTGAGGCACATATTTCATCTCATTGAATGTTGTTATGTGACTATTTCGCATTTTCAATATCTTTCCATCATTAACATGAAATCATTTGATCCATATGTGAATTTGAATAAGGACTCCCACGTAATGTGATCACAATTATCTTCATTTTGTTATTGTTTCCGAACACATAGGAAAAATATGTTGTGCTCATCCAATGCTCAACAACTATATGCACCTTTTTTTTAAGACAAGAGGAGAACAAAGAAAACTAGATATATGCACACGTAGATTATTGTAATTCTCTTGGTTTGATAGTATGAACTCGGCTATCATCTTGCGATCCTGACTTAACAAATTAAATTTCTTCTTGCTCTTGTAATTGGAATGCGTCGACTATCTGAATATTCAACGACATTTAGACCGACTTAGTTTGTGTCTAGAATTCACTTGGGACCTATGCTGGATGTGAGTTAAGTAATATTTATTTATTTACTTTAAATAAGGGGATTATATATGTATATATATGTATGTATATATATATATATATATATATATATATATATATATATATATATATATATCCCTATAAGTTGAGGGCTAGGGGACTTTGTTAAATAATGATTCTATACTCTTCCTCCCCACTCCTTTATAACCTGACGTGATTGTGATATATAACTATGCCAAAATATTGCCATTTGGCCCTCAATACTAATCTATGGATGGGTATCTCTCTATGATGTGTGGGGTTTATGATCTTTGATCCCTTAGCACTCCCTCGACCTGGTGAATGATACTCAAACAACTATGCATTGACTCCACGACACTTGCAAATATAAGCTCTCTCGAGGTGTCTAACAAAGGATGGCATCTTTATATAGTGCACAAAAGTAAATTAAAGCTTCTTAAGTAGATGGTGCAATAATCTAGTACATATAAAATTTATGCAATAATAGAAATTCTTTATTTGTATGGTGGATAATTTAAAATGCTTTTGAAGCAGATATATAATATTCTCTCATGGCATAAAAAAACTTAATTTTAATTTATGGTGACACACAGGCAATGGACAAAGGTATATTTAATAACAATAATTAACTAATATATGAACCATCGACCATGCTAGCTTATGTGCTTTGCTTTTTCGCATGTTGGGCTCAAGCTCTGTCTAGTGATGTGGTAGATCTATTGAAGAAACACCCTCAAAACGATAGAAATGAACCCTCAACCCTTGTCGCATGTCTTCCACTACCATCTGGATCTCCTATGATCCTTTTTCCCTCTGCAACATAGTGGCATGGCTCTGGTGATATTCGTTGACGATATCTTCACCTTGTAACAAACAAATAATGCTCCCCATAGTAGTTTCATGGCTCCTTTGTATGGATCCTTTGCGCTGCCAATAATTTGACCCAATTTATCATTGAAAATGGCCACATAGACTTTCAATGTGATTTCCACCTTCAGTGTGTCAACTCCTCCTGATCTGATGGATTTCCTTCAATACTACAACCCCCATGCACTGTATATCAGCTGTGGTTTTGTTGAGCGATTCACCACTTTGCATCATGTAATGGCTTCATGGCTCTTCAAAGAGTTTAATTTTCACTGGTGATGTAACAATTCCTTTACTTTTCTTTTGATCGAAAATGTCTTGCCTCCCCCACAGATCTCCAATGAGGATCGAGAATACCCTAAACTTCGTTCACCTATGGCCGCAGTCAACTCTTCTGCATTGTCATGATCCCTCTGCACTGTGAATTAATGCTCCCAAAAATTCAATGTATATAGCCCTTATGATTATCATGACATTGATCCATGCACTTGTTATATTATTAGTCCTAGAAGCCCTGGTTGGAAAAATTCTCTGGAATCCTTGTAACAACTTCGGTTGAGTTACTAGTCCTGGAAACCTTGTTTGAAAAAATGCTCTAGAAGCCCTTGGTCAGTTGGGATACTAGTCCTAGAAGCCTTGGTTGGAAAAACACTCTAGAAGCCCTGAATAAGCTGTGGGTTGAGTTACTAGTCCTTGAAACCTTAGTTGGAAAAACACTCTAGAAGCCCTAAAAGGCTTGGATGGAGACAAATCTGATGATGGTTTTATAACGAATGACCGTGAGGTAGAATCACTGTTTGATGGGTTAAGGTAGATGGCCTCTAAAAACCCTATATGAGTTTTGATTGATGTGTTCTATGAGATCCCACATTCATGGTAGGAATATGGCACGAGGGTGAATGGATGAATAGATATTTGGCTCAACCATTCTACGATTCGGTGGAATGTGGAAGTCCCATCTCGGGTTTGGATTTTGCATCATTAATGAAACGTTATTTCTCCTTCTATTTCTATGAGCATTTTGATGGATTGTATGAGGTCTATATGGTTGTAATTTCATGAGTATTTATGTTTCTATTATGCTGGTTATGTATCTGTTTTATAGTGACATCCATGTGTGCTCTCATCATATTTTTTCTTGTAATTGAATGATCAATGTATCTATGACCTAATGGTTGGAATGTCAGTTGATGTGTTGATGCATCAATGGTTCTTGGCAATTCTCAGCTAAGTATGAGACCCCTATGCTTAGAATTGTTAACTACACCTTTAGATTACACATTTGCAATATGTTTGATGAAATGTCTGTCATGGCTAGTAGGGGTCCATTCAAGGTCTTAAATAAGTATTTTATTTCATACTGTCATTTCCATGTTATTTTACTAATTTGAAGAGATGGTTCAATTCTGGGAAGGGACCCGGGCTCTCGGCCTGAAAAAGTGGCTACAATCCTGGAGTCACTGGCATAGCACTGGAAACTTTGGTCTTTGGTCACTGACAGGAAATCCTATCAGAGTGACTTTGGGTTTCTGGTCACTCCCTTGCCCATAGAATCAGAGTGATTCTTGAATAAGATATCCATAACATTACACTAGTACAAAATGGCTAATTAGTTACTAAAAAATCTACTAATATTTGCATATAAACGACCATTTTTTAGTCGGTGACCAGTAGTAGCTAATTTACAATATCTTATAACACGGCCAACTTTTAGTCATTTTTAGCTTAGTTGTTAATTTATTGTCTCAATTTCATCATTTAGTAGTATATTTATTTATAAATTTGGTCATTAATTTAGTCATTGATTTAGTCATTAATTGCCACAATTAATGACCAAACATACAACAAAATATATTACTATATCATCACCCAAGAAAACCAATTATTGACCAAAGAAATATGACCAAAATGTTGGTTGTGTTATAAGACGCTGTAAATTAGCTACCAATAGTCATGTATATGAAAACTCTAGTCATCATTTGAAACCAATTAATGAGCAAAGAAATATGACTAAATTTTGGTTGTGTTATAAGATACTATAAATTAAGTACTAATAGTCTTATATATGCAAAATTTTGTTGTCATTTGCAATCACAAATTTATCATTTGTAGTAGTCATTTATCTTTTTTTGGTAATCTTATATTTATTATATAAACAAATAATTTAGTGGTTTATATTCATTTCATTTACCTTCATTAATAATCGTTATAAGCAACTAATTTCGTCATATTCATTTTATTTGTGTTCATCATTAGTCAATATAACTACTAATTCAGTAGTTTTAGATTGATTTTTTGTTAATTAATAATAAACATAAATTAATTAGTATGATTTTGTGACTAAAAAATAACAATAAAAAAATCATACAATGTGCATGTTTATCAAATATAAAAACACAAATTTACATATGTCAAATACAATACGAAACAATATCAAGTGAAACTATAAATAATTTCAATCACATAAATTATATTATATGAAATGTCAAGTATTACAATATGATTTTCCAACTTAATATTGTTGGACTAAAATTTAAACATGAAATGTTGTTTCATTTCTTCAAAGCATTATCATTGTGTTTCGAAGGCATTGTGGGTGAATAAACCAACTCTGAAGAATTGACCATCAGTATCTATGTGTGTGTCATATCCATGATATTGGCTCTAATGGTATCGCTAGACTGATTCTCCTCTCTCTCTCTATTTTTTCATTTGTCGCTCCAGTGCTATTGTTCTCCTCTTTCTTCAATTCTTGCTTCTTACCATCAGTATTGAGTTCCTTTTCTGAAAACAAAAGAAGATACAGTGCAAAGTGTAAGCCATGAAATATGATGAACACTAGAATATGAACTAAAATATACTATAACTTATTTATACAACCTATACCTCAACATAAGCAATGTCATAGCTATTTTCCCCATAAGGGAAAGAAACCTGAACAAGTTTTCTTCAGTTCGGCAATAGTCGCAACTATGTGACTAGATGACCTGTATAAACAAAGCAAATAAATTGTTGCCATAGAAAAGAGCACCTTAGTAACTTAGTATTCAACCTTCAAGGAAAGCTTAGGTACAATCATGCTAATCAAGTTACATGCTAAAAAGCTAAAGTTGTAGATAACTTGTGTAAAAAAATAATCTGAGATATGATGTCTAATCCTTGTCATTTTATTCACAACAACATTTCATTCTCTAACGCATGAACTTGGTCAAGTATATAAACTTGTGCTAAAATAACAACATGAAAGTAAACTTTTATAATAGTCATGAAAATATCTTAACACAAAACAACTAAAAGGATTTCAATCAATATCGTGTAATATTAGTTTCATATTCAATCTTTGGTTGTTGTTTAAGTGGACATGATACCACATATTTTAAATTTTATAGTTAAAAGAAAAAAAAAAAAATGTTCGAAATACAATCAAACAAGAAAGAGAAGATATCATGTAATGGATATTTCAATTATAAAAAAAGGTACATGTCCATTGATGTCTTGTCTAACATTCCTAAATGATTCGAGTTAGATCCATAAAGAACTGTCAAAGAACCATTATTGTATCAGGTCGGGACAAATCTCTAAAGAATTCCAAAACAGCGATAAAAAAAAAACACCCTGAACCAGTGGCAATGGAAACCAGCGTGGAAGGACGAGGACCTTCGTCAAAGTGCACTGACTGAGGCCCATGGAGACTGCGCGAGAGGTCAAAGTAGCCCCTGGGAGCCTCGGCTCGGGAAAAGGAGGTGATTTTTGATGTGTGATTAGCGTCACTGGGTGAAACAGGCTAGAATGGGGGAAGCCCAAGCACTTGGACGCATGGGGAACTGGAGAACCACGGGAAAAAGGTAAAAAGTGTTAAAAGGACAAAGGCAGTACCTGCGCTCTGGAAACCGGTGGTATTTATCGGGACACCCTCAAATGGTAAGTGGTTTGGGATGAAGGCAAAGTGATTCCACTCAACGATCGGCGCGTGGCAAGTCGAGGTGAGAGAAAACTGTTGTTGATCATGCGCTATCGGTCGAGCAAGTCAACCACGTGAAACATGCATATGGCGTTAGATCTGGGGGACCCAGATCAGATGGTTGAGATTGCGCCTAATGGAGGAAGCAGAACCGACGAAGGAATAAGCCTTGATCTGTAAGCAATTGAGGTCCATTTGATCGCCACAGTGGAGGAAAGATTCATCCACGATGTGACTGAAGAAACAAACCGACAAAGTAGGCTGCCGCTGTTTAGAGGAGCACATGTGGCCACTCCCTGAGCTTTGATGATGACGCCGAACAGGGAAATCCAAGTGCAGCTGCGGAGGGTGAATCGATAGAGGCGGAAGAGGAATCGAATAGTCTTGGAACGAATGGCTAAAATCCATGAACAGAGACAAAATGCACAGTGGATAGACCGTTAGTCTGAGAGACAAAGAAAGACGACAGAGAGACCATAATCTCAAGAGGAGGATGGGAAGACAGAGAAAGAAGACAGTGAAGAAAAAGCAGAAAGAGGACATAGGGCCGAGCTGACCAGAGGCAGCGTCAAGCACCAAAGGCTTGAGAGATCCAATCCATTCTAGAGAGGATTTTTTCGGGCTGAGCAGCACATTGATCTCTTGCCACAGTAGACTAGAGGATCACAAAGCTGGTAGGAAGAAGACGTTTTTGTACTGAAGTGGCTTGGGGAATCCAAGAAAGACCCTGCCAAGCAAATCTATTACATGTGACTCACATTGAGATCCTACATTGTAATTCTCTACTTAAGATACAATAAAACAAGGCCAACACTGAATGCTAGACTGGAGATGTAGCACTCGAGAATAGGGGTGAACTCTTTATTAAATTCTTGTGTCTTTGTATTTTTCTTATTGTATTTCTCTGTTTTCTTTCAATTTAAATGTCTATGTATTGGAAATCTGATCGATCCATTGCTCAAATAACATAGAACACACACCAGCACATGAGTCTATAATACCTTTATTCAATAAATCTTTAACAGATGTCGCACATAGGGTGATTATTAGATCAAGTGGTATCAGAGCTCTAGGCTGTAATGTTAGACAAGCTTGTGTTGGTTTAGTTGTGAATGCTCACTAGATCAAAGCTCAAATTTGCAGAAGGAGAGTTGGTGGAAACTAATCCTGAGATTGGGAGAGTCTATCCTTGGAAGACAATGTCAGAGGAAGGTTCTGTGGGGCAAGACCCTCAATTCATAGAAAGTTTCCTAGCTATGAAGTCTATGGCAGAAGAAATGTATAGGGACTTTAGAAAGCATAGGGTTGAAGACTCCTCAGGTTCTAAGCAAGATAAAGAAGAAGATGAGTCTCACTCCTATGGCCGCTCCAAAGGAAAGGGCAAAGAAGAAATCTTTCTCACACCTCCTAATAGCCCCGTGCATAATAAGAAATCATATTTGATTAAGTTAGATGTTAAATTTGATTTGTCTATATATGATTGAGAGCTAAATGTTGAAAAGTTGGAAAATTGGATTAGACAAATTGATGTGTATTGCAGGGTATAGAACATAGACTCAGACAAAACTAAGATTCAGCTTGAAAGCCTATGCCTAGGAGGCACTGGCTTGGATTAGTGGCAAGGCAGAACCCAAGTTGATATGAAAATACATCGTAAGACCATCTGTATCTGGAGTGAATTTGTTTCTGCAATCAAAAAGCAGTTCTATCCATTGGCCTACATGCAACAAGCCATGATGAGTTGGGAAACTCTTCAATAGTTGAAAAGGAAAAGTGTGCAAGGGTATACTCAAGAATTCAGAAAGAGAGCATTGATGTTGGATATCTCATTAGACTCACCAGAGACTCTTTTGAAGTACATTGGTGGTCTACACAGCTACATGAGGCATACCATCCTGATGTTTAATCCGCCTAGTATAGATGAGGTATTTGTACAAGCTACTCATCTATAAGCTAGAGGAAAGAATGGAAATCCAGAAGTTTGGGGACCATCCCAACCCACTGTAAGCAAGAGCAAGGAGAAAAGAAACCAAAAGTGGAAAGCAAGGAAGGCTAACACTACACAAAACAGTAAAGCTTCATGCACTCATTGTAAAAAGGATGGCCATGATGATGAGCATTGTTGGATTCTACATCCAGAGCTGAGACCTAAGAAGTCTGAGGGAAAGAAGAAGAAGACTATTGTAGCTATTCAAAAATATTTGTGGTCAGTCTGAGGAGATGAAACAACTATAGCAATCACAGGTATAAGAGGTAAAAATTCTGAAGCATCTACTAGTAATTCTACTCAATCTATTATTGATGAAGAAAATGAGAGAAAAATACATGAGCCTTTCAAGAACCTAAAGGTCTGCCACCCAAAAAGGGAATAGTACATGATATTATTTTGTAACAAGATGTTCCATTGCCTAACATTGGAATGTACAGGTTGTCTGCTTTAGAGAATGCTGAAATCAAGAAGTAGGTGCAGGAGTTGCTCAAGAAAGGTTCATCAGGCCTAGCACATCACCATGTGGGTCATCAATCGTTTTGGTGAGAAAGAAATATGGCTCGTGGAGAATGTGCATTGATTACCGAGCACTGAATAAGATAACAATCAAAAATCATTATCCCATTCCTCACAGAGATGATCTTTTAGATCAATTGAACGAATTTGCTTATTTCACCAAGTTGGATTTGCATAGTGGATACCATCAGGTCAAAGTTGCAGAGCAAGATGCATGGAAGACTGCTTTCAAAACAAAGTAGGGATTGTGTGAATGACTCGTTATGAATTTTGGCTTAACTAATGCTCCTGCTACTTTCATGAAATTAATGAATGATATATTCGGACCGTTTATTGATGATTTTGTTATTGTGTATCTGGATGACATTCTGATTTTTAGTAAAACGTGGGAAGAATATTTAAAGCATGTTAAGAAGACATTAATTGTTTTGAAAATAGAAAAACTTTATGTTAAACTCTCAATGTGAATTTGGCAAAACATCTCTAAACTACTTTGTTCATATAGTAAGGGGACATGAATTGAAAATAGATCCCTCTAAAGTGGCAGTCATTGTGAACTGGCCTAAACCCAGGTCTGCTACAGAAGTGAGAAGCTTCTTAGGAGTAGCACAATATTGGGGGAAGTTCATTTCTAACTTTTCCTCAATTACAACTCCCTTACATGCTTTAATAGGATTGAATAAGGTGTTTTAGTGGGGAGGCAAACATCAGAAAGCCTTCAACACCTTGAAAGAAGAGATTAGTACAACACCTTTACTAGCACTGCCATATCTACAAAGACCATTTGAGATCCAAACTGTTGCCAGTGACTATGCCATGGGAGTAGTGTTGACACAGCACAATAAACCCATATGTTATCATTCTGAGACTTTTAATCCTGCAGTGGTTAACTATCCCACATATGATAAATAATTGTATGCATTAGTTCAGAGTGTCAAAAAGTGGAAAAATTATTTAATGGGCAAAGAGACAGTAATACATACTGATCATCAACAAATTCAATATTTGCACTCCCAAACTAAGTTGCAACAATCAAGACATTACAGACGGATGTGTTTTCTACAACAGTTTCATTTAGTCATCAGATATAAAAAGGGCATACATAACGAGGTTACAGATATGTTATCTAGACCCATTATAAATGCATCTACCATACTTAAGCATAATTCTATGCTACATGAAAGCTACATTGAACAATATGCTCAAGATATGGACTTTAAATATGTATATGCAACTTTGAGTCAAGGCAAAAGAGTAGAAGAATTGGACTATCACATGAAGGACCGACTCTTATACCATTGTGGGAAACTCTATATTCCACAAACTGAGAGGATAAAGATAATTAGGGAAGCACACACTTCTCTGGTATCAGGTCACTTTGGGGTAAGTAAAACAGTTGCACAACTGCAAAGGTTCTGCTATTGGCCGAAAAAGAATGAGACAGTTTCTAGATATGTAAGAGGGTGTGCTATATGTGCTAAAAGCAATCCCAGCAACAGAAAACTAGGCTTGTACACTCCATTGCCAGTTCCTTCTCACCCTTGTGAAAGTGTTTCCATGGATTTTTTTGGAGGACTGCCTAAATCTAGGAAAGGTCATGATTATCTATATGTTGTTGCGGATAGGTTCAAAAAAATGTGTATTTTGATACCTTGTAATAAACATATTACAACTGAACAGACTGTAAAATTATTCTTTGAACATATATGGGTTCATTTTGGATTACCCGCTTCCATTGTATTTGATCGACACACCCGATTTGTGGGGAATTTTTGGTCAAGTGTATGGGAACTAATGGACACCAAACTAAAGAAAAGCACAACTTTTCATCCACAAACAAATGGCCAAACAGAAGTAGTAAACAACAAAATGATCCAGTTACTAAGAGGTGATTGCAGCAAACATCCTAAGCTTTGGGATGAACACCCGTGTTATGTGCAACATGCTTACAATAGATCAAAACACTCTTCTACATAGAGATCTTGTTTGAAACCTATTTTGGTTTCACACCAAGGTCTCCTTTGGATTTTTTCTTTGGTAAAGATACCATGGTTGATGGACATAGTGATGTGGACAGGGCAACGAGGTTCATTGAATAGATCTAGGAGATCCACCACGCAGTACAGGAACAACTAGAAAAGAGCCAAGCCAAATACAAGGCTAGGCATCATAAGCATCGGATGGAGCATAGTTTTCAAGCTGGAGACCAATTCTGGCTATATATCAGCAAGGATAGGATGCAAGGTGAAGGTAAAAAGCTAAAGCCTATCAGGTATGTACCCCTTAGGATACTTGAGAATATTGGTGAAAATGCTTTTCGCCTTGATCTGCTAGCTTACATGCACATCTACTCAGTCGTAAATGAAGATTTCTTGAGATTGTTTGAACCTTCAATGATTGAGGACCCCCAAGAGAAAATTCAGTTGTCTTCTATTGATGACCTACTACCTGAATATCTTAATGAATTGTAGGAAGACACAGTGTTGGATAGGAAGGTGAGGACAACACGTAAGGGAGATGTTGAGTACCTCAAGGTTTGGCTCAAGGGTTCAAACCAAGCAGTGAAAAGTGGATTGAGATTGGACAAGTGAGAAAACAATACCCTCACTTAGTCAATGCTTGAAAACGAAATTTTGGGGGTCCAAAAGCTTTTTCAGTATGAAGGTCGTGATCCGAATTGGATCCATAAAGAACTGTCAATGAACCATGACTGTATCAGGTCGAGAAAAATCTTTAAAGAACTCCAAAACAATGATAAAAAAACACCCTGAACCAGTGGCAATGGCAACCAGCATGGAACGACGAGGACCTCGGTCAAAGCGCATTGATCGAGGCCCATGGAGACTATGCGGGAGGTCAAAGTAGCCCCTAGGAGCCCTGGATTGGGAAAAGGAGGTGATTTTTGATGCGCGATTAGTGCCTAGCACTAATCGTTGGGCGAAATAAGCTGAAATGTGGGAAGCCTAAGCACTTGGATGCATGGGGAACTAGAGAACCGCAGGCGAAAGGAAAAAGTAATAAAAGGACAAAGGTGGGACCTGCGCTTTGGAAACCGACGTTATTGATCAGGGCGACCTCAAATGGTAAGTGGTTTTGGATGAAGGCGGAGTGATTCCACTCAAGGATCAACATGTGGCAAGCGGAGGTGAGAGAAAACTGCCGTTGATCGCGCATTATTGGTTAAGCAAGTCAACTGCGTGAAACGTGTATATGGCGTTGGATCTGGGAGACCCAGATTGGACGGTTGAGATTGCGCTTGATGGAGGAAGCGGAACCTATGAAGGAATAAGCCATGATTTGTAAGGAATTGAGGTCCGTTTGACCACCATAGTGGAGGAAAGATTCATTCACGACATAATTGAAGAAATGAACTGACGAAGCAGGTTGGGACTGTTTAGAGGAGGACATGTGGCCACTCCCTAAGCACTGATGATGACACCGAACAAGGAACTCCAAGCGCAGATGTAGAAGGTGAATCGACAGAGGCGGAAGAGGAACCGAACAGTCTTGGAACAAATGGCTAAAAGCCATGAACAAAGACAAAAATGCATGGTGGACAGTCAGTCAGTCTGAGAGATGAAGAAAGAATACAGGGAGACCATAATCCCGAGAGGAAGACGGGAACACAGAGAAAGAAAACAGTGAAGCAAAATCAGAAAGAGGACAGGGGGTCGAGCTAACTAGAGGCAGCATCGAGCACTAGAGGCTTAAGAGATCTAAGCCATCCTAGAGAGGATCTGTTCGGGCTAAGCACCACATTGGGCTCTTTCCACAGTAGACCAGAGGGTGACAGAGTTGGTAGGAAGAGGAAGTCTATGTACTCAAGTGGCTTGGGGAATCCAAGAACCACCCTGCCAAGTAAATCTATTTCAGGTGACTCACATTGAGCTCCTACATTGTAATTCTCTGCTTAAGACACAATAAAACAAGGCCACCATTGGAAGCTGGATTGGTGATGTAGCCCTTGAGAATAGGGGTGAACTCCATATTAAATTCTTGTGTCTTTGTATTTTTCTCACTGTATTTCTCTACTGTCTTTCCATTTAAATGTCTGTGTATTGGCAATCTGATCGATCTATGGCTCAAATAATATAGAACACACAACGGCACATGAGTTTGTAATACCTTTATTCAATAAATCTTTAACTGATGTCACGCATAGGGTGATTATCAGATCACTAAAACATTTTCATTCCCAAAATAATTAATGAGGTGAAAGAATCACAACATTAAAAACCATATTAATCCCTACTAGAAAAATTTCCAAATTCAATGGCTCAGGTGCGCGAAGGATCTCCAACAACAAATGAATCATATCCAAGTCATGCTCTGCATTGTCTCTCCATCCATTTTCCAATCACATTTCTTGTAACCTGCACACACCAAAGTCAAGTAACAATCAAACAAAGGCATTGAAATTTGTTTTTATCTTTTACATCTATAAACTTTGAATGTAAAAATCTTTTAACACAAAACAACTATAATAATAATAATATCTTCAAGTTTTCGATGTTGTTTAAATGGATATGATACCAAGTATGTTCAATTTTATAGTTAAAATACAAAACAAAATCAAAGTAAAAGTTGAAAATACAATCGAATAATAAAGAGATGATATCATGGAATGGGCGTTGTAATTATAAAGTTTTTTTTTACCTACACACAAGTTTCTAGCATTCCTAAAATTGCTTGCCCAAAATAACCACGAGGTGAAATAATCACAAAATTAAAAAAACATAGGAATCCTTCATAGAAACATTTCTGAAGTCAATGGATTAGGTTCTTGTAGGATCTCCAACAAAAAATGAATCATATCCAATAGATTCTTTGCATTGTCTCCCCATCCTTTTTCCAACCCCATTTCTTGTAATCTTCCCACACCAGAGTCCGGTAACAATCAAATGAAAGATTTTATATTTTTGTAGAAAAAAATAGAGATTTGTCAAGCATGCTAATTGGATCCTACAACTATTCATAAATATTTGCAAAAAATATTGTTAAAAGATCTTATATTCTTGTAAAAAAAATTGGAGGTTTGTCAAGTAGGCTAATTGCATGGTACAAAAATTGTTTCTGCAAATGTATCCATAAATACAATGGATCTCATTCATAAATTTTTGCAGAAGATTTGTCAGGAAGGAAACATGTATGGCTTTGGACTCCTAGTTGTGTGAGTGTTTGACATATTTTTTGCAGACTCAATTTTGTTCTTTATTTTAGCTTTGAAGGCCCTAAAATACTTTTTATTTTGGCTCTAAAATTAGTGACCCAAAATACTGATAAGACTTTTATTTCGATTCTATTATCTAAGGAAACACCGAAAAGTAAAACACTATATTAGAGGTGGGAGGATGCATATGTGTCCATAAAATAACTCATTGCAATACAAAAGTTCATGAAAAACATATCAAGATGGTGAAACTATGGCCAATCAAATGGTTCTTGATGATATATTTTATTTTTGTTGGCTGATACAGTTTTCATTAATACTCATTTCCGATTTTTTTCTTATAATATTCACTGCCAATGTATTCTTTTGTGGCATTATATATTGGATCATATAATATTTCAATTCCTTGGTCAGAAAAGAGAGTTTGACCATATTTATCCTCTGCATATTATGGATTGTTCAACTAGTTTGTGCTCCTACCATATCCCTATAATTTAATTCTATTGTAATAATGACCTCTCTCACTCCCTAAATCATTGTCATTAAACATGCCCCATTTAGGATCTGGAGCAATGGTTGCACCATACTCAGAATTGTCATTGGTCCTAATTGAAATTGGAGAGTCATACTAGATTTCTTGCTTTTGGTGGCTCTTGCTTGGACACTGTCTTGCGATAAGTTCGACATGATGGTCATATGAGGTTGGAAGCTACTTGGTATAATTTTCCTAAAATCTTGAAAACAACAGAGAATATTTTTTATCATTTTTTCTTGAATCTTATGCATACAATAGCCGTTCTCAAAATTTCAACACAAGCATGTTCCATCAACATGAATTATCAAATTTTGTAGGAAAAATTGCAAGGCAAATTGCATTCATTTTAGGCTAAAGAAGAATATGACACTAAGGTATATGCAAGAAACAATTATCCATACAAGGTTGTTGAGTCAATATTTACCATGTGTTTCAGATCCATAGCGAAGGTTGGCTTTGAGAGTGTCCTCCCAAAGCTAGTCTCTTGAGATGACATTCAATTCACAGTCCCTTAGGGTTGCAAGGTGGCATTGAAAGACTTAGTTTATTGCTTTACTATAATTTGAGAGAGAGATCTTCTTTCATCTATACCTTTCTCTACCATCTTGTTTCCAAGTGAAATGGGCATTGTCACTTTATGAATGTCATTACCATGTAACCTGCTAGTCTACAAACTAGAACTATCACCAGTAACTTTGTCATACCAAACTCTCTCTTTCTCTCCTTGGTAACCAAGACTGTCTTCTTGGAATACATACATTAGGAACTTCAATTGTACATCACGTAAAGTTGACGGCTCAACATATACGCCTATTACGATAGAAGTTCCTTGTGAAATTACTGAATTTCTAGATGACATGATGCTAGTTTTTCTCACAAAAAAAGGTTCTCGAGGAGGAAGTGAATTCTTCTGACTTAGTTTTGGCATGAAAGATAGAAATAGTGGTTTTGATGAATACATATATGTATTTAGTGAGGACTTTGATGCAAAAAATACTGACTTTGAAGATGGTTTAGAAGACCTTGAAGAATTTGCAGAGCTTGGTGTTGTCACTAAAAGTTTCTATGTTGTTGGCTTTGATACAAACATAATTGACCTTAACGAGGGGATTCAACACCTTGAAGGAGATTTGGATTTGGTTGTTCTCACTGAAGGTTTTTGAGTGGTTGCATTTCTTAAACCATCATTGCCATAAGATGTTGTTGGTGCATAAATTATTGACTTTAATGAGGGGATGGAAGACCTTGAAGAGGCTACAACTTTTGGTGACATCACTGATGGTTTCTCTATTATTGTGCTTGTTAAAAATTTTATCCCAGAGGAGGGTGTTCTCCAACGTGAATTTCAAACCCCCCTCACAGTTTTCAATGTAGGTTTTGTCCGAATGTTAGGGAGTTGCAAATTATAGAAAGTCAATCTCATGTACCAAAAACTTCACAGACATCCCAAAATTAGAAACAACCTATTATATGTCAATTAAATCTAAATAGAACTAGCAAGCAATATGGTAAAATCTAAAATTACCAATCCCTTCAACTAGTAAAGAGAAACAGGAATAAATCACCCAAAGGACCACAAATAATATTGAATAGAGAAAAATAATAGTATCTCAGCAAATATAACTGCAAGGCATAAATTAATATAATATATTCCAATTGCAGCACTGAAAGAAAATTAAAAATAAAATAAAAGAAGAGACAACATTGTATTACACAAATAAACATTGTTAATAGAAATATGCAAGATGGATTGGAAGAATCATGTGTTTATCAGTGAAATTTCATCAGACCATTGAATTGTTTCATGTTGACAATATTTAAATAATTTAAAGGAAACGCTTGACCTATATTGTATAGTTTCTAGGATAGAAATCAATATGTACAAATCTTCACTTGGTATTAATTGGATAGAGTAGAAATAACTTAGAGTGACCTTGTATGTCTTCTCATTTTAGAGCTCAACATTTCAAGAAAGCTTTAAGTATCCAAATTTCAAGAATCACTAGAAGTGGTTGATAAAGAATATAAGGAAAAAAAACTAATGAGCAGAGGAATCAATGGGTTTCTTGGGAGGTATATTGACATTGGCTAAGGTAGAGTTGGAAGCAAGTCCAATCTATTCACATATTATGGCCTACATCCCTAAGGGGTTTTGAAATAATTAGAAAGAAATGATTTAAAGTTTTTTTTGGATGGGTAACAGGAAGAAAGAGCTCATTTCACTTGTCAAATACTAGTCCTTGTCTAAACCAAAGAAACTAGAGCAGGGAAAATATTATGGATGGAAAATTATCTTGAAGTTTAAAAACATTGGCGAATTCCACTAGTCCCTAATATGAGAACTATTAAATTTTTATTGATGTATTTGTAAAATTATTCAAATTTATAATGATTTTATATATACTCTCTATATAATTATCGCTATTTTTAAGGTAAAATATTTTATATTGTAAAATTTGGGTGAATCATTTATATAAAAATTTGAAATTGGCAAATCTATTTTTTTGAAATTTCATGGAAAATTGTCCCACTTACGAATATTAGCCATTAAAATTTTCCATGAACTAGAGGTTGGGATTTCAAAGACATTCAGTTCATTGGTAATGTTCTAGCTTCTGAAATTCCATGGACTATTATTTCCAAATAGGGACTATGGAGGCAGGTGATATACCAAAATCTCTTAGCCATGGCTCCTCCCAAGCCATGAGGGAAGCCCAAGAAAGGTCTGCACAATAATACTCATTATAGGTTCTTTCTTTCTAATAGCGTTGTGTACAACTCTCTTCAATCTTGTGTTTTGGAATTATTTTTTTTGGTGCCAATTCATGTCATAGGTGTTTGTGTATTTTTCGGTTGGTTTATGGAATTCCCATGTGACAAAGTGCATGCCCATTTGTTGTTGCAAGAACAGTGATTGGGATAGTGAAGTTGTCACTGGAAGCTGGTAAGGAAACTCTAATTCCCCCTATTGGTCCAGCATTGGGATCAAAAAGAGTTAACATCATGAGCTTATGCATGGAATACAATGCCAAAACTACAGGTAAATTTGGATATGCCATTCCTTCTGAACTTACAGTATATGAAGTGAGTTAACCCATATATCAAGTTTTGTTTCCTAATAAATTTAATTTTATCATTAGAAACATTGAACCTTGGTGAGAGAAATAATATTCTTTGACCTGTCCACTTGATCACAACTTGCTTGGATTAAAAAATGGGAGGCCTTAAGGAGAGCACAAAATTATCTTTTGGGCTTACAATCTGGTCACCTTAACTAACTACCTATTAACACACATGACCAATCCATGTTGATGGGATTCCCGCATGTGTTTCCATAAGTTCTATCCCACCTATAAGTGTCCTAATTGGTATATTCATGTGCCAGGTAAAACTTTTAGCTTCTCATAATTAACACGAAGCCCCGTCCTTAGAAGGACCTTTGCGAATATTATTAATTTTTTTTTTCCAAACCGCAAATGCCATAATATTATATTACTAAAGGGGTAGCATTGATCATTCCTTCAAAGAAAACATACTATTACTAAGTAATCGATTATTCTAAGCCATAATTAATCAAAATAGCCTTCCCTTTATCCTTTTTATTGAAATATGACAAATGCAGGAGATCCAGGTCCTACATCTAGATTTTTACAATGTTTTCTTAAGGAAATCATGAAAATGAGCATAGAATAGTTATGGAGTAGAAAACCAAAAGTGTTTCAATTTTAATTTCTTCTTTTGGGGAAATAGTCAAATTTCATAGAATATCACTTTTCCACAAAATGTGGAAACTGGAAAGTGACCATCCTATTCAATTGCTGGACAATTTAGACAGGTTTGTGGCAGCACCAAGGGCTCTAAAGATTTACTGAATGCTAATAGAGTTGTAACATAAAAATACCTGTAAGAAGGCATTTTATCCTAGTGTAGAACTTCACAAAGAAAATGGGTCCCTCCAAAAATAATGGCCACCATATTCTAGATTCCGACAATTGCCATAATATGGTTTATTAATATTATTCTATGTAACTTTCTTTCAGCTAGGAGCACCATGTACAAAATGAACCAATCATGATGCCTCATTTTAAACTGAACTCTTGCATCCAAAATATCTTGCATTCTTTAGTGTCATTTATGTTTTTCATCATTGAGTTTCCTCATTGAAGTCATCCCAATAATTCCAAAACATAGAATCTCCAATCCTACTGCAGATTGAAACAAGACGAAAGTTTTGAAAACTCAGTAGTCCTCTCGCTACTATATGTTATCACAAGATGTGACTCTGACTAAAGAAATTAAAGAGCCTTTAGGCCACCTAATGGTGGGAAGAAAACAATCCTTCAAAATCTTCTATTATACAACAAAAAATAAACCACAAACAAAATTTAAAGAGAAAAGAACCATCACTAATCTGAAAAAGAAGCGGTTGGTTCAATTCCATAGAGAACACTTTGAAAACCATTCTTAACTCCAAAGTTATCATACTGCATAAAAATTTCTCCAAATATATATAAGCTCAGAGAAAATTAGTAGCAAAAAAATATAGAATGTCATATATGATAATCATAAACTAAAGAAAATAGTTACTCGCACCAAAATTAGCTATAAATTTTTTTGTCCAGAATTGCTGATATAATGTGTGTTGTGGTAGTTTCTCACCCGTATTGCATAAAAGTAACTAGAAATATGAGACATGTATGAATTTTTGACAATTTTCTTTAAAAAAGATAAAAAGTTGTGCATGCATTTCTCTCAGTGAAGAAAGGCCTTCAAACAGACACAAACAGGTAATGGATAATTTCTAAAGTGAAAAAAAGACAATGAGAAAATCCATTCACAACAAAAGATGAATATATAAACTAATAACATCCTATTCTATATAATGACAATAACGGGGTTATAGAGTAAAAGAATGAAAAGATTAAGTATAGATTTTTTTTTGTGGTTAGGAATTATCCTCTGGAAACCTCTTTGCTCTTCTACAATTGCTAGACAACACTGCTTAGATGAGATCTTTTCTATGGAAGATCTCAAAACTCCTAGTGATCATGATTTCAAGGAGGAGGTAGCATATTTGCAACTCCTTTTTGTGGAATCTATGAAGCGAGGAAGAAAGGTGCACTCAAATCATGAGAATTTTGTGAGGAAGTTAGAAGAGTTGTTACAAATAATGATAAAAAACCACTCTCCAAAGAAAATCCCTTTTGGTTGTAGAGAAAATCTTAATAGGAAAGTTGATGCCGCAATGGCCAAGTTACAAGGACCCTAATATCTAGATAATCGAGTATTGGATCCCTTCTATGAAGGGCTTGGTCATTGTTTTTCTTTACAAAAGAGGATGTGGATTTCTTATTTTAGCTTAAGAAGAGCCCATGGCATGATCTTCAAAAGTAGTCCCTACTTCCTAAGCTCTCAAGGGCTACATTTGAATCATTAGATGTTGGAATTTAGCATAGAAGAAGATCTCCCTATGGCTAAGTTGGACAAAACACATAAACATCTAAAAGTCTCTGAAATGGGAATGGCTCAAAACATGAACCCCCAAAGTGGGTATGTATGAGCATAATATATATATATATATATATATATATATATATATATATATATATATAATAAACACATAAATGTGTAGTTTTTATTAAATAATACATTGTCTTGCAAGAAAGTAAGAATGATACACATGAATGACATTTTAGGAGACTCGCGTCTATGTTGACTCTGATAGATGATTGCATGATGAAAAATCCCATAGCTTTGCAACCGTTATAGCTGCCCCAAATTAGTAGATCTCACTGGAAGTAAGAGGATGGATAAACCTAAAGTTACTGGAGATCATTTGAAGGAGTCACAATGCATAAATAAGTCCTTTTCATCTCGAGGGGATTTATTGCAACATTGGCACATACGAATGCACGAGCCATATCAAAATATAAAATTGATTCAATTTCTTTAGGTTTCATTGGGGTGTAAGGAAAAGGCTTTGATGTTTGGGCACATAAGTCCTGAACCAAATTCATATGAGGAATTAATAGACACCCTTAAAATTGTTGAATGGGTGTCCCTTTCTGAGCCATGTACAACTCACTTGAATAAAATGAGTGGAGAACTTCGTGAGCTTAAAAAATAGGTGCACAATTTGAAGAAGGAAATGGCAAGAATAGGAAATTGTCAGTATAAGAAGCTTACCATAGATAAAAATTCAAGAAAAGTTCCCTAGAGTTCTGTTAATGTTACCAACTAGGCAACTTAAAAAAAACGAATGTATTAGTGAAGCTTAAGGTGTAGAAAATGTTTTTCATCCTTCTTGGATTCGACTTCTTTCAAAACATTCATATTCAATATGCATGTTATCTCCATGAAAGAAAATATTTAGTTGCATGCATGGCTAGGGATGATGCGATACTTCATGAAACAATTTCCCCTATGGTTTCCTCCAACCTTGGGTCTCTACAATTTTTCACTCCACATCATTTTACATGTTTTCGAAAAGACTTGGAGTCCATTATTTATGGAAATATTACAATAGATGGAGTTTATGTAACACATAAAATGAAATGAGGTAATGGGAGATTTCACAATGGGAAATCTATACCAGGAAACTTGTTTGATGTCCTTAATAAACTTGGGGATGATCATGTTTCCAATAATTACCTTTGTAAGAATGAATTTTATGAGCACAACCACCTTATAACTAATGTGCAAGTTGATGGAGTCATAGTAGCCACCCCTACTAGAAGCATAACCTATTTACATCAGCTGGAAGCTCCATAGTGAACCCCAATGTCCCATGCATGATTTTTACCCCAATATGTTGCCACTCAGTGTCATTTTGTCCAATGATACTTCCAGATTTAACTCAACTCGAATCAAAGATTTCTTGTGCTACTCAAAGTAATTCATGTGTATTGTTTGAAGCTAAGAGATGTCAACAAATCCCAAGAGGTGATTATGTCCTTGTTTCAATGAGCAAGCAACCTCTTCCAACTATAGATGAATGCGATCAAACTAGTGAATGTTTTCAGGAAAGTCAGATTTGTGTTGCAGATGATGATGATGATGATGGAATCAAATTTGTGTTGCATATGTTGATGATGAGGAGTCTTCTTAGAGCTAAGTATAGATTGAAACAACCTGTTTGTATTGAGAAAATGTCAGTATAGTGATGTGGGAAATGGTGAGGTTTTCAAATATACATGTTGTGAGGAGGACAAAGAAAATATTTATAATCTTATATCGGATAATCTGCAATAGGTAAATAGGGACTATGAATTTGGAACAAGTCCAAGAAAATTGTAAGTTTCCACTGGAAGGCATAGGTGGTCTCTTTTGATATAGGCAAGTACAAAGAGGAAGGTTTTGTTGATGAAGAAAACGCATGACAAGTTTTAGTGCAAGATACAAATTTAAAAGGTAACAGGGCTACTAACCATATAAAGAATACTGAGACTATGATTGACAACAATATATCTAAAGAAAGATCCTGTATTATAGTAAATAATTTTTTAGGCATAGGCTTAAGTCGGCAAAAATTTGTTGACTACTTCAAGAGGCTCCATATCAATCAATGAAGATTAAGCACCAGAAAAAGAGAATTTGGTCACAATCAAATTTCTTCTTATCTAGGTTTCTTCCAACCATGATGTTGCTTGGTATTTAAGGAAAAAGTTTCAAAATAACTCAAAGTTTGTTGTTGGAGAGGTAGATGGTATGACTATTGGCGAAATTGATGCTTGTGTGAAAGATAGTAACACCACCAATGAAAATATTGGAAGCACCAAGCCTCGATTGGAAAAACGATATATATAGGATGTTTAATTTGATGATGAGTTTATTCTTGATTTTAAAAGGAAGGATGAAAATGAGCATCCAATTAACATTATTTCTGTACTAGGAAAGATAAAAAGTGTTCCTACATGAAACCCTAGGGTAAAAATTTCCCTATCTCATTACACATCAACTATATAGTACAAAATTTCTAGATTTGGAAAAATCATATGATACAACCAACAATGTTTCCAAGGCATTTCATACTCATTTCAATGTTTTAACTACTAGAGTATTGACATGGCCAAAATGGGTGTTTCCTGTAACTTATCGCTACAACTATCCTAATTTGGGTGTGTCTTAATTATCTATCACTCATATTCTAGGATAACCTAACTCTTCAATATTGGAAAAAAATGCTCATAGCATTCTTGATAGACCAACTCTAAATGTGCTCAATATGTATGTGTTTGCACTGCATCAAGAAGAATCTATAAAAATGCCTCACTAAGGCTATCCAACTAAACATGGATAGTCGGTGTCATCTACGAAATCTAGACTATGAGAAAATATTATTCAAATGCAATTATTCCATGAATATGGTTATTTCCTAAGCATTTAAAAAGGGGGAAACCTTCCCCTCAAAGCTAGCCAAACCCAATGCAACCCACTCAAGAAGAGTGAAGCATGGAAACAAGGAAAAAGAAAACGAGAAGGCAACCCCACTTCAAACAACTAAAAGAAAATCCTCGACTTCAATTGTAAATCAATTCAAGGTTCTAGATAAATGTAATGAAGATTAGGTAGACGGAATTCAAAAGGAGACTTAAACTAAGGAATTCATGGAAGAAGTGGAGGATCTAACACTAGATCCATCTTAAACCGAAAACTATCAAGCACCAAGAGGGATTAAAAATTTTAATACATGATTTTTTTATTATCAATTATCATTTAATTCCATGTCATGTATTGAAAAGTTTGATCCCTCTCGGTTCTTGATAGATCCAAGTTTAAGACAGAACTATGTTAGTTTAATTGTTTTAAATGTTATCACATACATTATGTACAAGTGTAATTATTTATAATTATTTGTTTTCATTTAATGTAATATTATGTGACATGATATTTCGATACTAAATTATAGAGCACCTCACTACTCTCGATTCATTTCCTTCAACCTAGATTTTGGTGATCCAGGTGGATATTGCTGGCCACCTGCCAAGTCCACCTAGACCCCCACCATTGTCTTTCTCAGCATTTTCAGTTTCCTTAATTGTAGCACAACTTACTATTTTTAGCATTTTTTCGGGTCCTGAACTTCCGAAACCGTTTTGAGGCCCTAAACGACGTCTTTTGGGGAATCCGGAGGCAACATGGGTCCATGGAATGGACCGATGTTGCCTGTTCCAACAATGATAGTGCTCAGATAGATCTTTCTAATGAGCTATTGTACGCGTCAAACGGAGATCATATGCCAAAGTTACGACCCCGGGAAGTTGATGTACCAATTTACCCCAAACGGGGCCCACAGTTTGGCGTTTCATCTCCTAGGATTAGGTTTTGGAATGTTAAGGGTTTTTCCATTGTTTCTCAACAATAAATAGGCCTTCGAGCCTCATTGTAACACAGTTCAGAGGCATGTAGCCGTCACATCTCTTCTCAGAGATAAGCTACCATCGCCCTAGCTGGTTTATTTCCATTTCTGGTTGTAAGCATATTTCAGTATTTTCCATTAATGAAATGAAGTATTATTTCCGCTGCATCTTTGTGTATATGGTTATCTCTATAATTTTTTGCATTCCTGTTTAAATCCGGATCAGTGGTATCATAGAGGTCTGTTTTTTCTCTGTTTTTCTTTGCATGTCCCCAACAAGGTCGGGATATAAGGAGTTAGGGCTTGAACTGGTTGAACCTTTGCAAGACCAGCCTCGCAAATCCCGACGGCCTCCCATGGCGGATGAGAAGAAAGACGAGGGTGCAGGAGATCCCATCAAAATCTTGCTCGAAGAAGCGCTCGAGCGACAACGGAACGCGATGATGGACAGCTTTGCCCAGATCCTTCAGCGGCTACCCAGAAGCGGCGCATCGGCTTCCAGCAGCTCCTCTGGAAATGCCACACCCTTTAAGGTACAAGTTAATTTTGAAATCCCCATATTCGAGGGTCAGATAGACGCTGATGCCGTAGATAAATGGTTAAATCTGCTAGAGGGTTATTTTTCTGTTCATGAATTTTCGAGTAGGGAAAAGATTGTTTTTGCTCTTCTCAAAGCAGCCCCCCACGTCAAGGATTGGTGGGAAACCTACTGCGAGTAGAAGGATGAAAGTACTGGATCACTATTTTCAGCCGCACACACCTGGGATTCATTCCGGGATGCCATCAAGGAGCAGTACTACCCTGTCGGAAACTATGAGGATGAATACATAAAGTGGACCACGCTGCGGCAGGGAAGGGACCAAGACATGCTGGAGTTCACCAATCTTTTCCATACCCTTCGCACAAAGTTGGGTATCAAGGATTCGGAGGAACATTTGATACTCAAATACCGTGGCTGCCTGCACAAGTACATCGAGGAAGAAATACAATTCCTAAACATCCCCTCACTCGGCGCAGCATACGGATATGCCATCAAGGTCGAGCAGAAGTTTAAACAAAAGAAGTGAGACTTTGGATCTGCGAATCCAAAGCAGGGGAAAGGTGCCCCTAAACCACAGAACAAAGGATAGAGCCCAGGCGGGACAGCCCAAGACAACCAGCCGAAGCTGCAAGCAAAGAACAACGCCGCGAAGCCGAGAAAGGACACTGGAAAATGGTGCGAGTTCCATAAGAGCTCCACTCACAACACAAGTGAGTGTCGGGCCAAGCAGTCACTGGTGGCTGAGCTAAAGGTTTCAGAATCAGATGCATGTTCTGACTTTGAGTCAGAACCCGATAAGGGGTATGAAAAAGGGAAGCAGATCATTGATGCGGATCCCAGCGCCATTGTTTCTACCGCAAAGATCCAGAAAAATGAACCCGAAGATCCAGAGGAGGAGGAGCGTCTCTTCCACTCCCATATGTGGGTAAAGGTCTCCTCGATAGAGTTCATTGTTGATAGCGGGAGTCAAAAGAACCTCATTTCGGCAGAGGTCGTGAAGCGGTTGGGCTTACGGACCACAGCACATCCACAACCATACACCATTGGGTGGCTTCACCAAGGGTGAGATCTTCGCGTGAGCCAGCAGTGTCGCCTTCCATACAACATCAAGCCCTTCACGGATGAGGTATTGTGTGACATTGCTCCCCTTGTGATGTATTACTAGGACAACCATACTTGTGGAAGCGACATGTTGTGTATGAATCAAGGCCCTGTGTTGTTATTATTACATTGGGAAATAAGTTGTTCAGGATACCAGAGGTAGCACCACCTGCCGCCATCTCTTTGATTACTGCAAAACAATGCAGTAAGATCATTTCCGAAACCAGGAAATTTGTTTTCCTGATGATACGCCCTCAAGGGAAGAAGAAGACAGTGGCCACGGCCTCCAAATGGGGTCCCTCTGCACGACAGCTACAGATGGACAAGATTGTGGAGGAGTACGAAGACATCTTCACCTCCCCAGCAGGGGTTCCTCTGCACTGTCAAGTCAAGCACTCCATCGATCTAACCCCAGGTGCGCCGCTACCCAATGGACCAATTTATCGGCGCTCCGTTCTGGAGAACAATGAAATCAAGAGGCAGATTCAGGAGCTCCTGCAGAAAGGTCATATCCGTCCGAGTTCATCACCCTATGGGAGCCTGATCGTGTTGGTACCGAAGAAGGATGGGACTTGGAGACTCTGTATTGACTATCGGGCGTTGAACAAGATCACTGTCCATAATAGGTACCCGATCCCGCGGATTGATGACCTCCTCGACCAACTAAAGGGGGCGAAATATTTCAGCAAGATCGATCTGAAGTCAGGATATCACCAGGTACCAATCGAACCCTCAGATGTGTGGAAGACTGCCTTCAAATCCAAGGAGGACCTCTTCGAATGGTTGGTCATGCCTTTCGGATTGACGAATGCTCCTGCAACCTTTATGAGGCTAATGGATGACATCTTGCGGCCATTCACCAACTCCTTTGTAGTAGTATACTTGGATGACATTATGATCTTCAGCCAGAGTTGGGAAGAGCACCTCCACCACATCCGACAGGTTCTCCAAACACTGCGGCAACACAAGCTATGTGCCAATTTGGAGAAATGCACTTTTGGCATGACCGAGGTTCAGTATCTGGGATACATCATTGATGAACAGGGGGTGCATGTCGATCCAGCCAAGGTCCAAGTCATTCGAGATTGGCCCTCTCCAACCACTCTAACAGAGCTCCGCAGCTTTCTAGGTCTTGGCAACTTCTACCGCAGGTTTGTGCTGGGGTTTTCTCATATTTCTTGGCCCTTGAGTCAAGTCACCAAGGGAGGGGTGAAAGCAAAATTCTTTTGGTCTGAATCTCAACAGAAGGCATTCAGGGAATTGAAGGATCGCCTCTGCACGGCACCAGTGCTCACGTTACCAGATTTACAACAACCATTTGAGGTCGAGACAGATGCCTCTGACTATGCTATTGGGGCAGTCCTTACTCAACATGGACATCCAGTGGCATATCACAGTGAAACGCTTTCAGACACAGTCCGGAAGTACCCCACTTATGATAAAGAGATGTATTCCTTTGTACAGGCCTGCCAACAATGGAAGCATTACATTTTGGGGAAGGAAACGGTCATCCACACAGACCACCGACCCTTGCAGTTCATACAGACCCAAGGGAAATTGCAGAATGATCGCCATCAGAAGTGGTCTACATACCTGCAACAGTTTCACTTGAATATCAATTATAAAAAGGGCAGCACCAATAATGTTGCAGATTGCCTCAGTCGACCACCGATCATGGCGCTGACCACCGTGCTCAACTCTTGTGGGCACGAGACTTCTGATTGGCCACTTCTCTACAAAAGCGACCAAGAATTCGGCCACACATACCAGACACTGTTGGAGGGTCGGCATGTTGTAGATTTTCACCTCCAGGATGCCCTATTATGCCACCTCGGTCACCTTTGTGTTCCATCAAGTGAGCGTGCCAAGATGATTTGGGAAGCACACTACAGTCGGGCTGCTTGGCATTTCGGGGTCGAGAAAACAGTGGCAGTACTGCAAAATTATTTCTATTGGCCGAATCCTCGACAGGATGTTGGGAAGTACATCTGATCATGTACTGCCTGTGCCATTGCCAAACAGACCATTAAGAAGCAAGGCCTCTATACCCCGTTGCCTACCCCTAGTCGACCTTGGGAATCCATCTCCATGGATTATCTGTCAGGCCTTCCTTCCACTAAGCATGGAAATGACTGTGTTTTTGTGGTCGTCGAGAGGTTCTCGAAGATGGCCATTATGGTGGCCTGCAAGAAGAATATCACAGCAGAATCCACTGCTAAACTCTTCTTTGAACGAGTGTGGGTGCACTTTGGGATCCCACAGTCTATCATCTTAGATCGGGACAGTCGTTTTCTCAGCACATTTTTGTCCAGCCTCTGGTCGATGCTGGACACCAAACTCACGAAGTCCACATCCTTCCATCCTCAAACTGATGGCCAGACAGAGGTTGTCAATAGGATGATTGTGCACATTCTGCGCATGTATAACTCAAAACATCCACGCACATGGGACGAGAGCCTCCCCTATGTTCAGCACAACTACAACCGAGCTCTTCACAGCTCCACTGGCCATAGCCCTTTTCAGGTGGGTTTGGGATTCCAGCCACTATGCCCCATTGATGTGGCCATGCCACTTGCAGCTACTCACATGAATTCAGCTCATGTCCAGTCCGAAACAGATAAGGCCACCAGCTTCATTGAGCGCATCCAACATATTCGCCAGTAGGTCCATGACATTCTCGAGAAATCAAATGCCAAGTACAAGCAGCGACATGATCAACATCGGGTGCCACACAAGTTTCAGGTGGGTGACAAAGTCTGGTTGCATTTGCAAAAGGAACGCCTTACTGGAGCCTATCGGAAATTGAGACCACTCCGATATGGTCCTTACACCATTACTAAGGCTATGGGAGACAATGCATTTGAGCTCATCATTCCCCCATTCCTTGACCTGCACCCAGTGTTCAATGTGGACCGCCTTCGGCCATACTTTCCACCATTGCTAGACACATCCGACATTGCAGAACAGCTTAAACCCACAGAATTAAATCCAGACTGCATGGAACAAGCTGCAACTGATCGAATCATGGACACACAGATCAAGAACACTCGCCAACAGAATATCCAACTGTATCGAGTTGTCAAAGCAGGCCAACTCCTTCAGCAGGGCAAGTGGCTCACCAGGGAACAAGTTCAGCAGAAGTTTCCTCATCTCATGGAGGAGCTCAACGCAATGGGGACCATTGCTTCCTAAGGGGGGAGGAATGATCCAGGTGGATATTGGTGGCCACCTACCAAGTCCACCTGGACCCCCACCATTGTCTTTCTCAGCATTTTTAGTTTCCTTAATTGTAGCACAACTTACTATTTTTAGCAATTTTTCGGGTCCTGAACTTCCGAAGCCGTTTTGAGGCCCTAAATGACGTTTTTTGGGGAATCCTGGGGCAACATGGGTCCATGGAATGGACCGATGTTGCCCGTTCCAACAATGATAGTGCTCGGATAGATATTTCTAATGAGCTATTGTACGCGTCAAACGGAGATCATATGCCAAAGTTACGACCCCGGGAAGTTGATGTACCAATTTACCCCAAACGAGGCCCACAGTTTGGCGTTTCATCTCCTAGGGTTAGGTTTTGGAATGTTAAGGGTTTTTCCATTGTTTCTCAACAATAAATAGGCCTTCAAGCCTCATTGTAACACAGTTCAGAGGCATGTAGCCATCACATCTCTTCTCAGAGATAAGCTACCATCGCCCTAGCTGGTTTATTTCCATTTCTGGTTGTAAGCATATTTCAATATTTTCCATTAATGAAATGAAGTATTATTTCCGCTGCATCTTTGTGTATATGGTTATCTCTATAATTTGTTGCGTTCCTGTTTAAATCCAGATCATTTGGATACATGGTTACCTCCAAATATTACAAACTCACCCAAAGACTACACTCTCATATTTTTTAGCCATTCCTTCTCTCTAGCGATATGCTTAGTTACACTCATATCAATATAACAAGCATTATTAAAAGGATTCTTGGCCACACATGAGGTAACCAATGCACCTATCTTAAAACCCGATTTATTCTCTTGATCCTTCTTTTTACCATACTGTCCAAATCTCTTATTATCATTGCCTTAGGATTCTTCTACTTTTCTATTGTAACAAGTTGACACTAAGTGTGACAGTTTTCTGCAATAATAACACATAACATTGGTCCCAGTTTTGGCTTTTTTGTGGTTTATATCCACTTTTTTTAGTTTCCTATAGGCTACATCCATTGTTCACCTTGAATTTTACTTTTGCACTGTAAGCGTTCTCACTTGCATTCTTCTTCAATCCCATACTTCGTTGTTGTTCTTCTAACAACATGCCTCCTTAATAATGGAGAGCCCAAAAGTCTTATTTATCACATTCAAATTGGTCAAAAAGGGTTGAAGATTGGCTAACATAATGATAGTTAGTGAAACAATCTTTCGCTTCAACGTTGTCCCCATACGCAATTAATGAATCTCTTACATTTTGGGTTCATGTCATCTACTCAATGACACTTTCACCATTAATATCTTCAACACATACAACTGATTATGTAAGGAAATTAATTGGAATTTGGAAATGATTTTAGGTCTTGTAAACATTATACAACATCCTCTAGATCATATTTCTTGTATTTGTACTTCTATTTTGCAAAATGGTATGACATGCTATAGATCATAGACAATCCCAAAATATACAATTCTTCTTCATTTCTTGCTCCATGCTCTCTAGTTAAACTTTATCGGTTGGAGGCTACTACTAGCCTTCAATAAACTTCAACAATTTCTATTTTATGATTGCATTCCAGATCTTGTACTCTCAAATACCATAATTATTGCTATCCATATTAGTTTTAGAAGGGAAATGCTAAACAAGTGTGCTACGACTGGAATCTGCAGCTGCGTCTCACTCTAAATTTGATGGGTTTTAGCAACTCTTCTTCAAACTCCCAGAACCACTGTCATTAGAACTCTTCAAAAAACTTCCAAAACCATAGCTTGAGCTTTGAATTCAATATCCTAAAGTCATAATCACTGGCTCTAATAAAGTGGGAAATTGTGACTTTTGATGTTTGGGTTTTCATGAGTCTCTGAGTACACTAATACACACAAATTGCAAAACTTCAGGGTCAGAAATATGCATAGTCACGTCTAACTCTAGCTCTTATGCCATTGCAGATATGGTCTGGAAACCAATCACTTGAATAGGATTTCACTTTATAGTTCCACCAAATTGTTTATTCTTTTAACCGCACTATATAGTTTCATCACAAGTAACTAAATAATGAAACTATGCAACATGCAATCTCAATTTAAACATGAACCTAGACATATAGTAATTCATGAGACACAAGGTTTGCATTAAAAGTAGCTTTAACTAACTAATGAAACTACAAAAAAATACAATTAAAACAATGATGTCATGAGATTGGTCTATGTTTATCGATCGAAAGCCCCAAAACAAATTTTAGAACTCACAGACCAACTCAAAACTTTACACAGAGGAAAGGCTTCTAAATTATATATGTTTCATAGGCCCTTAAACAAGAGGATTTTTATAAGCCCCTTTACAAATCAGAAAATCCCTCTAAATTATGCTTCTATTGTTTCATAGCAAATCAATGGCAAACATAAACATATTGCACATACATATCTATAAATAATAACTCAGGTTGATCACTTAGTTTTTACTCATTCTTCTTACATCTCAATCTGCACTCCTGGACCCACATGCTAGTTAGATGTCAGAATTTTATTCATTGGGTGTGATATAGTAGATCCCTATAACTAAATTTCTCAACTTTTTGTAGGCACCATGTTTCTAGTGATCAAAGTTGATTTGAGTATAACGAAAGTTGATTGAGTCAAAATCTGTAGTGTTGGAAGCAAGTCCAATCTATTGGCATATTCTATCCTACATCCCTAAGGGGTATTAAAATAATTAGATTTATTTTTTTAAGTTTCTGTGGACAGGTAAGAGGAAGAAAGAGGGCATTCCACTTGTCAAATTCTAGTCCTTGTCTAAATCAAAAGAAACTAGAGGGTTTGATTTCAAATACATTCACTTCTTTGGCAATTTTCTAGCTACCAAAAGTCCATGGAATATTATTTCCAAATAGGGACTCCGAAGATAGGTGATATACCAAAGCTCTTAGCCATGGCTCCTCCCAAGCTAGGATGGAAGCCCAAGAAAGGTCCACACAATAATGCTCATTATAGGGTATTTATTTCTAGCAGTGATGTGTACAAGTCTCTTCAATTATGTGTTTTGAAATTGTTTTTTTGGATGTCAGTTCATGTCATAGGTGTTTGTGTTTTTTTTGGTTGCTTTATGAAATGCCCATCTAGCCAAGTGCATGCCCATTTGTTGTTCTAACAACAATGATTGGGATAGTGAAGCTGTAACTGGAAGTTGGTAAGGCTACTCTAGCTCCCCATTTTGGTCTAACAATGCAATCAAATGGACATAACATCATGGCCTTCTGCAAAGAATGAAATGCCAAAACTACATATAAAGCTGTATATTTCATTCCTATTGAAATTACAGTATATGATGTGAGTTACCCCATATATCTAGTTTTGTTTTCTAATAAAACATTTGTTGTCATCTTTAGAAACATTGAACCTTAGTGAGAGAGCTAATATTCTTTGACTTACCCACTTGATCACAATTTGTTTGGATTGAAAAATGATAGGCCTTAAGGAGAGCATAAAATTAGCTTTTGGGTATGTAATATGGTCACGTGAACTAACTAACTATTAACACACATGAACAATCCATCTTGATAGGATGCCACCATGTGTTTCCATAATTTCGATTTCACCTCTTAGTGTGCTCATTGGTATCTTCATCTGCTAGGTAAAACTTCTGGCTTCCCATCATTATCACCAAGCCCCCTCTGTAGAAGGACCTTTGTAAAAATTGTTAAATGATTTTTTTTGCAAAACAGAAATGCCCTAATCCTATATTACTAAAGGGGAAACATTGATAATTCCTTCAAAGAATACATACTATTACTGAGTCATCAAATCCTCTAAGCTATCATTGATCATAATATCCTTCCCTTTATCCTCTCCATTGAAATGTGACAAATGTAGGAGATTCAGGTCCTACATCTAGATTTTTACAATTTTTCTTAAAGAAATCGTGAAAAATAACATTGAATAGTTATGGAGTAGAAAACCAAAAATTTTTCAATTTTAATTTCTTCTTTTGGGGCAATCTCTAGATTCGACAACATATCACTCTTTCCACAATAGGTGGAAACTGGAAAGCGACCATCCTAGTCAGCTGCTGGACAATTTAGACAGATTTGTGGTAGCACGAAGGACTCCTAATATTTATTGCATGCTAGTAGAGTTGTAATATAAACATACCTCTAAACATTCCTTGTATCATAGTATAGTCCTTCACATAGCCAATGGGTCCCTCCAAAAATCATGACCACTATCTTCTAGATTCTGAAAATTGCTATAATCTAGTTTATTAATGCTATTTTATGTAACTTTCTTTCAACTGGGAGCACCATGTACAGATTTAACCAGGCACGATGCCTCATTTTAAAGGAAAATCTTGCATCCAAAATAGCTTTCATTCATTAGTGTCATTTATGTTTGTTATCATTGATGCCATCCCAGCAATTCCTAAACATAGAATATCCAAACCTATTGTAGATTAAAACAAGACAAAAGTTTTGAAAACTCAGTAGTCGTCTTACTACTATATGCTATCACAAGACTTGACTTTGAGTGAAGAAATTAAAGAGTCTTTAGGCCACCTAACGGTGGGAAGAAAACAAGCCTTCAAAATATTCTATTCTGCAACAAAAACTAAACCATAAAGAAAATTTAAATAAAAAAGGACCATCATCAAACTGAAAAAGAAGCGGTCGGTTCAAGTCCACCGAGAATGATTTTAAAACTGTTCTTAACTCGAATGTTATCACACTACATAAACATTTCCCCAAAGATATACAAGCTTAGAGAAACTTAGTACAAGAAAATATAGAATGTCATATATGATAATCATAATCAAAAGAAAATAGTTACTCGCACCAAAATTAGCCATAAATTATTTTTTCCACAATTGTTTATATAATGTGTGTTGTGGTAGTTTCTCACCTGTATTGCATAGAAGTAACTAGGAATATGAGAAATGTTATGCAAACATATGAATTTATAACAATTTTCTTTAAAAAATATAAAAAGTTGTGCACGCATTTCTCTCAGTGAAGAAAGGCCTTCAAACAAACACAAAGAGGCAATGGATAATTTCTAAAGCAAGAAAATGGACAATGAACAAATGCATTCACAAAAAAATATGAAGATATAAACTAATAACAACATATTTTGTAGAATTAAAATAAGGGGGTTATAAAGGAATATAATGCAAAGATTAAGTATATCTCTTTTTTGCAGTTAGGAATTCTTCTCTGGAAACCACTTTGCTCTTCTACTGATAACTAGACAACCCTAATTAGATGAGCTCTTTTCGATGGTAGATCTCAAACTCCTAGTGATCAAGATTTCAAGGAGGGGGTAGCATATTTACAACTTCTTTATATGGAATCTACAAATAAGGGAAGGCAAGTGAACTCAAATCATGGGCATTTCATGAGGAAGTTAGAAGAGTTGATTGAAATAATGATCAAAACCCCCACTCTCCAAAGAAAATCTTAGTTGGAAAGTTGATGGAGCAATGGCCAAGTTACAAGGACCTTGATCTCTAGATAATCGAGTATTGGACCCCTTTTATGAAGGGCTTGGTCATTGATTTTGTTTACAAAAGAGGATACGGATTTCTTATTTCCACTTAAGAAGAGCCCATGGCCTGATATTCAGAAGTAGTCCCTAATTCCTAAGCTCTTAAGGGCTACATTTGAATCATTGGATGTTGAAATTAATCATAGAAGAATCTCTCCCTATGGATATGTTGGAAAAACACATAAACATCTAAAAGTTTTTGAAATGGAAATGCATGAAAACATGAACCCCCAAAATTGATATGTATGGGAACAATACATAAAAAACACAAACACATATATGTGTAGCTTTTATTAAATTACACATTGTCTTACAAGAAAGTAAGAATGATACACATGAATGACATTTTCATAGGCCCATGTCTATGTTAACTCTCATAGATGATTACATGATGAAAAATCCCATAGCTTTGCAACCTTTATAGCTACCCGAAATTGGTAGATCTTGCTGAAAGTAAGAGGATGGATAAACCTGAAGTTACTGGAGATCGTTTAAATGAGGTGCAATACATAAATAAGTCGCTTTCATATTGAGGGGATTTTATTGTAGCATTGGCACATATGAATCCAAGGGCCATATCGAAATAGAAAATTGATTCAAGTACTTCAGGTTTCATTATGGGGAAGGCAAAGGCTTTCATGTTTCGGCACATAAGTCCCAAACCAAATTCATTTGAGGAGTCAATAAACATCCATAAAATTGTTGAATCGGTGTACCTTTTCGAACCCGCTACTGCTTGCTTGAATAACAAGAGTGGAGAATAGTGTGAACTTAAAAAATAGGTGGACAATTTGAAGAAGTCATTGGCAACGAAAGGAAGTTGTTTGTATAAGAAGATTACAACATAAAAAAATGCAAGAAAAGTTCCCGAGAGTTTTGTCAATATTACCAGCTAGGGAACTTCAAAAAAGTGAATATTTTAGTGAATCTTGAGGTGTAGAACATGTTTGTCATCCTTCCTGGATTCAACTTCATTCAAATTATTCATATTTCATAAGCATATTATATCCATGAAAGAGAAGATTTAGTTGCATGCCTAGATGGGGATGATATGATACTTGATGAAACAATTTCCCCTATGGTTTCCTCCCATCTTGGCTCTCTAGGATTTTTCAATGCACTTCATTTTATAAGTTTTTGAAAACATTTGGAGACAATTATTCATGGAAATATTACAATAGATGGATTTTACGTAACACTCAAAATGTGACTAGGTAATGGGATATTCCGAAATGGGAAATCTATACCAGGAAACATGTTTTATGTCCTTAATAAACTTGGGATGATCGTGTTTCTAGTCATCACCTTTGTAATAATGAATGTTGTGAGCGCAACCACCTTATAACAAAAGTGCAAGCTGGTGGAGTCAAGTAGCCACCCCTACTAGAAGAAGAACCTATTCTACATCAGTTGGAAGTGCCATAGTGCTTCCTTATGTTCCATGCATGCTTTTTACCCCAATATGTTGCCACATAGTTTCATTTCATCCTATGGTACCTCCATATTCAACTCAGCTTCAATAAAATATTTCTAGTGCTGCTCTAAGTAATTCATGGGTATTGTTTGAAGGTAAGAGATGACAACAACTCTCAAGAGGTTATTTTGTCCTTTTTTATGTGAGTAAGAAACCTCTTCCAACTATAAATGAATGCAATCAAACTAGTGAATGTTTTTAAGAAATTCATATTTGTGTTGCATATGATGATGATGATGATGATGATGGGATCAGATATGTGTTGCATATGTTGATGATGAGTAGTCTTCTTAGAGCTGAGTCTAGAGTGAAGAAGCCTATAGAATTGAGAAAAATCCAGTATCATGATGTAGGATATGGTCAAGTTTTCAAAAATACATGTTGTTAGGAGGACCAAGAAAATATTTACAGACTTGTATCAGATAAATCTACAACACGTAAATAGGGACTAGGAATTTGAAACAAGTCCAAGAAAATTATAATTGTCCACTGGAAAGGAAAGAATGCCTCTTTGGATATAGGAAGGGACAAAGAGTAAGGGCTTGTTGATGAATAAAATACACAACAAGCTTTAGTGCAAGAGACAAATTTGAAACGTAACAGGGCTACTAACCATATAAAGAATACTGAGACTATGATTGACAACGATATATCTAAAGAAAGATCCTGTGTTATAGTAACTAATGTTTTCAGACATAGGCTTAAGGGGAAAAAATGTGTAGAGAACTAATTCAATAGATTCAAGATCAATCAATGAAGATTCTGCACGAGAAAAAGAGCATTTGGTCACAAGATTCTTAGGATTCTTCTTCCTCTCTATTGTAACAAGTTCGCACTAAGTGTGATAGTTTTATGCAATAATAACACATAACATTGGTCCCAATTTAGGATTTTTTTGTGGTTGATATCCATTTTGTTGAGTTTCCTACAAGTTGCATCCATTGTGCACCTTGAATTTTACTTTTGCATTGCAAACATTCTTGTTGGCATTCTTCTTCAATACCATACGTTGTTGTTGTTCGACTAACAACATGCCTCCTTGATAATGGAGAGTCCAAAAGCCTTATTTGTCACATTCAAAATGGTAAAAAATATTTGAAGATTGGATAAGACATTGATAGTTAGTGAAAAAATCTTTCTCTTCATCCTTTTCCCCATATGCAATTAACCAATCTCTTACATTTTGGGTTCATGTCGTCTACTCAATGACACTTACACCATCAATATATTGAACACATACAACTTATTATGAAAGAAAATTAATTGGATTTTGGAAATGATTTGAGGTCTTGTAAACATTCTACAACATCATCCGTATCATATGTCTTGTATTTCTACTTCTATTCTGCAAAATGCTATGATATGCTATAGATCATAGACAATCCCAAAATATACAATGTGTCTTCATTTCTTGCTCCATGATCTCTAGTTAAACTTTATCAGTTGGAGACTGCTACTAGCCTTCAAT
Organism: Pinus tabuliformis; assembly: GCA_031772625.1. Taxonomy (NCBI): domain Eukaryota; kingdom Viridiplantae; phylum Streptophyta; class Pinopsida; order Pinales; family Pinaceae; genus Pinus; species Pinus tabuliformis. The sequence goes on along the minus strand of CM062817.1, from coordinate 1,281,997,321 downwards.
AAACTTCAATAATTTCTATTTTATGATTGCATTCTATATTTTGCACTCCCAAACACCATAATTATTTCTATCCATCTTAGTTTTAGAATGGGAATTCTAAACAAGGGTGCTACCATTGGAATATGAAGCCCCATCTCACTCCCAATTTTATGGGTTTTAGAAACTCTTCTAAAAATTCCCAGAACCACAGTCATTAGAACTCTAAAAAACCTTCCAAAACCATAATTTGAGCTCTTACTTCATTCTCCTAAAGCCATAATCACTGGCTCTAATAAAGTGATACATTGTAACTTTTGATGTTTGGGTTTTTGTGACTCTCCAAGTACACTAATACACACCAATTGCAAAACTTCAGGGTAGCAGGTTGAGAAAAATGCATAATCACTTGCAACTCTAGCTCTTATACCCTTGCATATATGGTCCACAAACCAGTCACTTGAATAGGATTTCACTCAACAGTTCTACCAAAATTTCTTATTCTGTCAACTGCACTACATAGTTTCATCACAAGTAACTAAAAAATGAAATTATGCAACAAGAAATCTCGGTTTTAGCATTAACCTAGACGTATAGTACTTCATGACATATAAGGTTTGCATTAAAAGTATCTTGAATTAACTAATGAAACTACAAAAAAATACGATTACAACAATGATGCAACTGGATTGGGCTATATTTATGGCTCGAAGGCCCCAAAACAAATTTTAGAACTCACTGGCCAACTCAAAATTGCACATAGAGGAAAGGCCTCCAAATTATATATGTTTCATAGCCCCCTAAGCAAGAGTATTATTATATAGCCCTTTAAAAATCATACAATCCCTCTAAACTATTCTTCTATTGCTTCAGAGTAACTCAGTGTCAAACATAAACATCTTGCAAATACATATCTATAAATCATAACTCAAGTTGATCTCTTGTTTTTGACTAATTCTTCTTCCATCTCAATATGCACTCTTGGATCCACATGCTAGTTAGATGTCACAATATTCTTCATTGGGTGTGCTACAGTAGATCCCTATAACTAACTTGCTCAACTTTTAGTAGGCACCACTTTTCTAGTGATCAAATTTGACTTGACTATAACTAAAGTTGATTGAATCAACCTTTGCATTGTCACTTGTGCCAAATCAACAAACTGATCTTTGAAACTTTATGGACTAAATCGTAAGTACTTGACATTTGATTTGTTCCACACATTTAGTCCTTCACACTTTTCATTTAACACCCACATTTTACAAACTACTCTGTTGAATGTATCTTCTTAAAAAAACATCAATTGTATCTGAAGTTATACTTTTTTCCCTGGTATAATCAATGACAACACTAAGAAAATGGTTTAGTTCCTAACCATGGTGGCAAGTTATGATTTATTAAAAATTTAAAAACACTAGCCATGTTGACCATTCAGTGCTCTAATCTGAGAAAATTTTCACCCCATATAGAGCTAAACCCAGCCTTATATCGTGAGGAACTTGGGAAAAACGGGGTGATCTATTGTCAAATTCCTTCCATATCATAGAATTAGCCACAAATCATTGTTTTCCATTGGTTCTCTTTATCAATTGGCATGAACGATAACAAAATGTCTATAAAGTGAAGGGAAATAGTCAACATGAGCCGACGACACATGCCTACTAGGAATGATGCATTGAAGATCAATATTGCAATGATCTATTCCCATCACAATGCAATTCAAGAAGATTTCCTAGTCCTCTTGAACCAGCGAGAAACACTGATTGACCATATCCATGTAGGACACATGCAACCCAGAACACTAAAGGGCATTTTGTAATAGTAAGGTGTATAGTTCCATATTTCTTTTATAATGGATTTTTTCATTCTATTTTTTTGTGTACTGTACTAAATTTACATTTGACTGAATGAATATGCACAAAAAGAATTAGATTCAAAGTAAGGAATTGGAATAAGAAAACATGTGCCACAAATGCTCAATGAAAGACCAGAGTACTTGGAGGCATTGACTACCAGGACTAGGGTTTGAAGTCTGATTCCCGAGACAGTTCTAGGCTAATCATGTAGGAGAAAGATAACAACAACTAGGAGCCCTGAAAAGCACAGTAATAGTCAAAATTGAGTCGGCCCATGTAGACGGTCCTACACCTAAAAAACTAACCATACTTCTCGGCTGCAACCATATATTTTAGTAGGATTGTAGACAAGTTAACAAAGACTTCCATAACCTCTAATTCTTTTCTATAATGACCTACATGTATTTCTTGCGCATTGGAATCATGCTTGTACATACTAAAGAAAAGGAAAAACTAATGTAAGCTTGTAAGTAAATACACGAGGAACAACATGCCCTTTGCAGAGATTTCATTTTCCTGGTCTATTGCCCTACTATTTCAATAGATGACACTTGATTAGGCTAAAAAAACAACATCAGGAAAATTTCTATTCAGCAGCATGGAAACTGGTCATGATAGGTCTGTAAACGTTTCAAACTTTTTATTCTAGTTTTGCTTCTTTTAGATCCATGCATGGAGTAGTGAAAAGTAATTGTCCATGTTATTAGGCAGAGAGATATTTTTCCAAAAATGGGCTTGGTTGTAAATATAAATCAAGCTCTGATGTTTACAAAAGGTTATGCTAGTAAGGGGAATAAAGGTAAAGTTAGAAAAAGGGGAAGAATAGTTTTGAAAGTCATGATCAAGGCAATGTTTTCTTTACCAATTTGGTTTTTCACATTGGCTGAGAAAAAAGTTGTCAAAACCCCTGATTTGGTATTTTGATGGGAACTCATATTCACAAGTAAAAAGATCACGATTTTATAATCCTATTGTAATTTATCTTGTTAAAAAAAATATTATAACAATAAAAACACAAATTTTGAAGACCAATATTGTGAAGATATGCAATCAGAAGCCATCACATAAAACCAGTTCAATTTGTTAATGCTAGAAAATAAAAAAAAAAATAATAATAATAATTGAAAAGGATGTAAAACATCACATGATTAATCAATCAATCCCTTGAATACCTACCTTGAGCCACTCTCTCTTGTGCCTCACAGACGTCACTCATGAAGCCACGTGTCCTCTTTTCATCGTAGGAAAGAGTCTGACGCCTATTTTCCTGACCCTCGATCACAAATCCCCTGCATGAGGGAAGAAGATATAAGTTCTTCTTGTTGAAGCTACTCCTACCTTGTAGGACTGATGTGTGAGCCACTAAGTTGGATGTGCAGGAAGAAGGCCTGGATTTTATTAGTGAGAGTTTTGAGAAAGAAAGTGCAATCGATGTATAATCTGATTCATATTTAATTTTATGAAGTCTTTTTACATGGAATATGCTTTATATGTTGAATTGTGTTATAGCATTACTTGACACCATATTGTTACAAAAGAAACCATGCCCTATCTTACCTCAGTTAATAGGATGAGAAAAAAGTTGAAGGTTCACCACTCCAGTTAGCTTGAAATGGAGTGGCGCATCACTCTATTTCAATGTGTAAAGAGAGATGAACTTGTCATAATTGTAGCATATTTTCTCACACTTGTATGAAGGTGTAGATGTCGGCCTAACTATATTATCCCTTCCCCATTTCAGACTTTTCCCCTCGTAATAACTCTTTTAAAAACAAAATGTGAGTTCACATACACCCTTTTGATCTTGCATTACACATATGCTCATGACTCTTAATAAAGGAAAGTGTGTATACATACTAGTCTCCTTGAAGCAAGTTCTAGTATATGCCTTTATTTTGCACAAAAAAAATTAAATGTGTGCATTACTATTCATTTTGGGGTAGGGTTTATAGGTTTTACCTAAATAGGGAAGTGCACCTAAATAGGTATATAAATATCTAATATCTATGTTAGGCTTATCTATTTACTAAGTGTGAATATGAATATTTAGTCCTATAATTAAATGAACTCACACTTTTAACATGAAGAAATGTTATGTTTATCTATTTATCAAATGTAAATATGAGTATTTAACCCCATATCTAAACAAAATTACACTTTTAACATAAATCAATTAAGTTTAAAATTAAAATTTATGGACAAATAAATATAAATATCAATATTTGACTATCTAAATATTACCTTTACTAAAATTATTATGAAGGCATTAGCACACAAAAAAATTAAAATTTACCCAAATAAATATAAATGTCAATATTTGATTTGACTATCCATGCAGGTCATTGGTGCAAATGATAAATTCAATATTAAAACAATTAATTTCCTATGGATAACTCCATGATTAAATTAATATGTTAATTTTGAACACAATTTATAATAACTAGGGATGAGATTTTTTTTAATCATATCTATATATATATATATATATATATATATATATATATATATATATATATATATATATATATATATATATATATATATATATATAATTATGGAGATGGGTTGTTTTCTTACAAGTCTATTATTTTAGATAGACTTCAAGAAGGTGGCAACATAAACAACTATCTTTCTTGTCCCTCCTTCCAAAGAGAGTACAAAACTATTATATATTGTAAACTTATACTCTATGTTGTATAAAATTGTTATAATTTTGACATTATAGATGGATTCACGGACCCCTTTAATGGGGTTTTTTGAATCCATCTACCTAAATTTTAACATTGCAAACAAATTTAGAGACCCTTCTAAAGGGGTCTCTAAATTTTAAGGTTGTAGATAGACTTAAAGACCCATTTTATCTCCAAATTTAACACTGCAGATGGATTCGAAGAAGGGGGTCTCTCAATCCATCTATAATGTTAAAATTTAGAGAAAAAAGGGTATTATGAATTTTAACATTGTAGATTGATTTAGAGACCCATTTTTCTCTAAATTGTAACACTGCAGATGGATTCAAAGATCCCTGAGTGAAATGTAACACTTCAATATCAAAATTGCAACTTTCCATTTCAGAAGTGACAATTAAAAATTACTAACATAAATGAGTAATCCATATACTTGTTGTACTTGTTATTTGATCATATTTTTATTCGTGGACTATAGTAGTCATTTATGTTGATCATTATTAATTTTATCACTTATTATCTAGTCATTAATTTTAGTCATGGACTAAATTAGTCATTTATGTTAATCGCTTTTAGATTGGTCACTTATTATCTAGTTGTATATTTTATGCCTAGACTAAAATAGTCATTTAAGTTAGTAATTTTTATTTTGGTCACTTATAATTGCTCAAATTTAGTAGTAATTCACTTGAAATAATTGCGGTGACTAACAGTTTTAGTCACCTAGTCACTAATTTCATCATTTTCTACTAGTGCCACTAGGACCCAGGGATAGGTTGTCTATGTGGCTGACATGTCTCATGAGGGTCCTCTAGACGATAATTAATGTACTTATGGTGTGTTTTCATTGGTTACACTTCCTTAACATGACTTAGGAGGTCGAATCATAATGTAGTGGACTCTCGTCCCATGTTTACCCTGACTGGCCAATTGTTTGGGTAAATATGGGAGGAGGGTGTTACCGAGTAGTATCAAAATATAGTTCACCCCTCAGACTGGATGGGTTATGTGTTGGTCATGGATGCATGTCAGTTGCATGTGTGTCCCTCACCCATGCATTCCATCTTCTTGTTGTCTTTGCATGATGTTGTTCATGGTTGCAGTAATGTCATCAAGTGAAGTTTGACGTGTTATTGTGTAATGCATCACTGTGAGTGTATGACTGGTTACATGTTGATTTATGTCACTTACACTTATCGTTGTAGTATGCTTGGTTACATTCTTGCATGTCGGGTTACATTCTTGTATGCTTGGTTGCACGTATCATTCTTGGAGGTTTGATTTTAACTATTTTTCATTCATGCTTGGTGATATGTGTTTATGCATATGTGTGGATGGTTATGCATCACTTATGCATGCTCATGTTTGCATGTTGTCAATTTTTTGGTGACCTAATGATGGTGGTTTTCATGCATGAGGTTTTGGTGTGTGTTATGTTGAGGTCATGCATTGATGACTGTACCCTAGCTAGAACGATAGTTGCATGGTTGTATGCTTATGTTTTATGTTTCTGTATGCTTATGTTTTATTTTTCTATCATGTTGATTTGTTGATCTTTCCAAAAATGTATCCTCCACGAGCTATACTAAGGTACATTGGTTTATTGTGATTTGGTTTAGATGACATGATACATACTGCATGAAGAAACATCAAATGGCTAGCAATATGGTTGACTACAAAGACTCTCCATATGAATTAGAAGAGCAGTATGGTGTTGGGATCTCTTTGGACTTGGCTATGAATCTAAGAAGTTTAAAGGAAGGAATAAGGAGTTGTAAGGCAGATAATGACATAATCATATAGGCACAGGAAAAGTTAGCAAAGGTAAATGCAGTCATACATCAGAGCTTGCCATATTTATAGCAACAAGGACTGCTTTGGATCAACCATGAGCAGGACGATAGAGCTAATGGGGCATATGGTAGTAGATTGCATGGTGGTCGCATATCCGATAAATATGACACAATCAGAGATGGTAGATTATTGGAGACTCTGGACAGGATAATGGATAGACACAAGTATGATTCTAGTTCCGATTTAGAGAAGCACTATGATCCTCATCGATATCATCCTTATAGGAGGAGTGCTAAGGGGTATTTTCCATATGAGTTTAAGAAAGAAAGCCAACTACTTTTGATGGAGTGATAAAGAAATAACAAGATGCAGAGGCATGGTTGCTAGGCATGAAGAAGTTCTTCAGGTTGCATGACTAGTCAGAGAACATGAAAGCTAGAGTGGCTACATTTAGTCTCAAAGGAAAACCAGACATTTCATGGGAAGGCATGAAGAATTTCACATGTATAAATGGGGAATACTTGACTTGGAGTGATTTTGAGTTGCTATTCAAGAAGAAGTAGTTTTCAGAAAGATACTTTGATGGTAGGGCAAAAGAATTCTATAAGGTAAAGATGGGATCCATGTCAGATGATGAGTACACTAACATATTTTTGGAGTTGCTGAGGTATGTGCCTTACCTCAAGAATGAGAAGGCTAAGATTTAGAGATTCATTAGTTGATTACCATTTGTACTCAAAAATAGGATTGAGTTCGATGAGCCTAGATCATTGAAAGAGGCAATCTTAAAACTAAAGAATTCCTTTGAACAATTGATGCAAATAATTAAGACTAAGCCAAAAAGGAAAGGTAATGGGAAGAAGAAAGGAAAATGGGACAAGATGTGAGTATGACCATAAGACACAGATAATAAGGAGAATGTTTCACCACCTAGGAAGTTTAATACATCAAATAGAGGACAGGGATTCCGGTGAGGAGAACATAATAAGGAGATAGGTTGGACTTGTGGAAAATATCACCGTAGGAGAGACTGTCAATAGAATTAGGGTGGTAGACCTCAGATATACAATGTGTTGGAGGCACATACTCTTGAGATTGTTGGTCAGAGTATTCCACGTTTTTATACGGCATTGGATAACAAATAGGAAGAGAATCAAGAATTTATCATTGAGATGAATGGTAAGATTTGTGATCAAGTTATTTCTATTTTGATTGACCCTGGATCTAATTATAACTATGTTAGTCCTAAATTGGTGGCAAAGTGTGGTTTGAGTAACGAATTACATACAGAGTCTTCGTTAGTGCATTTGGATACATGTATGAAGAAATGATTTCATCATTGTGTAAGATCTTATGCATTTGACTTGAATTATATGCCTACCGAAACACATTTGAATGTATTACCATTGGATTCATACAATATGTTGTTGGGCATGGACTGGTTTTATCTTCATAGAACCAAGCTAGACTACTATTACAAATCCATTGAGTGTGCTGATGAAAATTGAGGACCAAGAGTCTTAGAGGGTAAGAAGAAATCTACATCAGTTAGGATGGTGACAACTATGCAAGAAAAGTGTGGTCACAGGAAAGGGTGCAAGTTATGTGCAATGCACATTTGTAGTGATAATGGTAAGGAAGTTGATGATCCAGATCTTTTGACCAAGTACCCACTTTTATAGCAGTTCAAGGATGTATTTCCTGAGGACATTGCAAAGTTTCCACCTCACAAAGAGGTCGAATTTTCTATTGAGTTAGTGCTAGGGGTAGCTCCAACATCAAAAGCACCTTATAAGGTGAGCACACCAGAGTTGGTTGAGTTAAAGTTGCGTTGAAGGAAATGTTCATGGGACACATTAAGAAAAGTGTGTCACCATGGAGCACATCGGTATTGTTCATAAGGAAGAAATATGGAACACTTAGATTATGCATTGACTATAGGTAGTTGAACATAGTGACCATCAAGAAAATGTACCCTTTCTTGAGGATTGATGACTTGTTCGATCACCTAAAAGGAGAAACAATGTTCTCGAATATTGATCTAAGATCGAGATACTATGAGGTATACATCAAAGAGCAAGAAATTTATAAGACTGTGTTCAAGACTAGGTATGGGCATTATGAGTTTGCTACTATTCCATTTGGCTTAACCAATGCTCTAGCTACATTCATGTGCTTGATGAATAGTGTGTTGTGTCCATATTTTGATAAGTTTGTTATTGTGTTCATTGATGATATAGTGGTATATTATAAAAATGAGGAAGATCATGTCAAGCATTTAGCATTACTGTTGAGGTTGTTGAGAGAGAATCAGTTGTATGCTAATCTCAGCAAGTGTAGCTTCTTTCAGACTGAGGTACACTACTTGGGGCATGTTGTCTTGAAGGAGGGAAATGCAGTAGATCTAGAAAAGATAAGAGCGATCATGGAGTGGGTAGCTCCTAAGAGTGTTCATGAGGTGAGATATTCCATGGGATTGGAGGGCTGCTATATGAGGTTCATCACGAAATTCTCATACATCATCACATCATTGCCAAGGAAAGGTAAGAAGTTTGAATTGACTGAGGAATGTGAGGCTAGCTTTGATCAAATCAAGAAGTTGTTGGTACATGCACCAGTCCTACAAATTGTCGATCCAGACAAAGGGTTTGTGGTATGCAAAGATGCTCACAATAGAGGAGTTGGTGGAGTACAAATGCAGGATGGGTAGGTGGTATGTTATGAGTCCCAAAAACTAAATGAGCATGAGTAGAACTACCTGACACATGATTTGGAGTTATAAATGCATTGAATACGTGGAGACACTATCTTCTTGGCAGTGTATTTGTACTTATGAGTGACCACATTGGGTTGACGTATTTGTTGGACCAATTGAATCTAAACGTCAAGCATGCTAGATGGTTGGCCGCGATCAACCAATTTGATTTTGAGATCAGGTACATAAAACGTAAAGAAAATAGGGTGGCATATGCTCTTAGGAGATAGGTACATGTAAATCACTTGGCATCTATGAGCTCCTATGTGATCGACTTACATGATATGATCTTCCGAGTAGGTCAGTAGGATGTCATATATATGGATACTATGCAAAGGTTGCAACAGAGCACATGTACATGTACATGTGATGGTACAGGTATAGGTACAGGTATAGGTACATGTGATGGTATAGGTATAGGTATAGGCGATGTTACAGGTGCATGTGCACAAGATATGGATTATTGTCTTACGTTCAATGGATTAGTCAGCTTTCGAGAGAGGATGTATGTGCCGAATAAGAGTGAGCTCAAGAAGTCAATGTTGAGGGAGTTTCATGTGAAACCTTATTAAGGTCACCTAGGTTATCAGAAGACATTAATTGTAGTGAAGAGATTTTACTATTGGCCGAATATGAAGAGAGATGTAGTAGAGTTCATGGCTAGATGTTTCAACTCTTAGCAAGTGAAAACAAAGTGTAAACATCCATTGGACTACTACAGTTGATTGTGATTCCAGAGTGGAAATGGGAGGTCATTTACATGGACTTCATTATAGTTTTGTCGAAGATAGTGAGATAACATCATTCCATCATGGTCATTGTGGATAGGTTGACAAATGTTTCACACTTGATTCCGATTAAGTCTACATTCTCAACTAGCAATGTAGCACAAGTATTCATGAGAGATGTGGTCAGATTGGATGGTGATCTAAATAAGAGTGTGTTAGAGTGGAATGAAAAGTTCACTTCCACATTTTGGAAGGATTTTTTTGGAATTTTGAGCACAAAGTTTTCCTTCAGTAAATCTTATCATCCGCAGATCGATGGGCAGACAAAGAGGGTCAACAGGATATTATAGGACATGTTGGGAATGTAGGTGATGCATTAACAATGGAAGTGGGAAGAGTACCTTCCACTGGTTGAGTTCATGTACAACAACCATTATCAGAAGTCATTAATGATGAGTCCTTTTGAGGCATTGTATGGGTGGAGTTGTAACACACCCATCAGTTGGAGTGATTTGGTTAACAAGGTGTTAATTGGACCAGATATGTTGGTAGACGTGGAACAGGAAATGCAGGTAACCAAGAAAAATATAAAGGTAGGTGGACACATGATAGGCAGAAGAGTTATGCAGAGAGGAACAAGTTGTTCAAGGACTTTTAGGTTAGGGCATAGGTGTACTTGTGCACCAAACTAAAAAAGAGCTCCTTGCTGATTGGATCATGTGCCAAGATGGCACCAAGGTTTTATGGACCCTTCAACATTATTCAGAGGATTTAGCTAGTAGCCTATGGACTTGCACTACCTTGGACAGTGAAAGTTCATGATGTTTTCCATATATCTTTGCTTACAAAGTATGTTAAGGATGTTGATCATGTGATTGACTGGTATATATTGCAGGTGGAACCAGATGGAGAATTATAGTTGGATCCTTTGTATATATTGCATAAAAAGGTGCTCATGCTTTGGAACCAAGCAATTGAGCAAGTTTAGGTGTAATGGAGGCACTCTGGGCCCAATGAAGGTACATGAGAGATGGCGGATCAGATGCAGCCTATTTATCCTTCCTTGTTTGCCAATTGAGGAAAAGAAATTTTGGCTTGGTGTTTTGGTGTGATTTTGGTATATGCTTTGGTATATGTTTTGACGATGTTGGTTTATATACATATGTGTATGGATCTAAATACCGCCATGAGTTGTGTTATAAAGCTCCACTATGTGGTATGTTGTTATGATGTCATGTTATTATGTTGTTATGTTGGTTGCTTCTCAGTTCGTTAATCATTTTAAATACTTCAATGAGCAAAGTTATAAAGCTCCATTGACAACATATTTTTCTTACAACAATTTTGTGGTTATAGGTGTTGTTGAATACTGAGGATGATCTTACCCCAAGGGGTAGGGTTCTGTAATAGACCTGGTAAAAATTCCAAGTAATAAAAGTCAATAAAGGCAAAATAATAACCACGGATGATTGGACACTTATTCGAAGCTTAATGTTCGGAAAAATCGTAGTGACAGGGATCGCTTGTGATTGTTTATGGCTAAGGAAATTGGAAAACACAATGGATAAGGCTTTGGAAAGGCAAAATGGGATTTTGGAACATTTATTTATGAAAATATTGGAAATTAGGAGAAGAGGGAACTGAAAGGTCACATGTTGCATGTGAGGAGGAAATTGAAGGAAATAATTGAAAATGAAGAAAATAGAGGGCTCATTCATAAAAAGGCTTCAACAGATTAGTTCATAACCTCTTGTTAGTTTAGTTTTGGAGCTCTCTCATTATTCTCTCTATCTCTCATACTCTTGGAGACTTTGATTTTTCATGGATCACTCTTGGAGGGTGTGGCATACTTGGATTTTTGGATCAAGAAGGAAATGGAAGATTAGGGAAGCGCAAGGAAACATCAGGATCAACAACTACATCATATTTTCTTACAGGTATCAAGTTACATGTATGTTTCCTTCACTAGTTTTGGAATGCATGGCATATGCATATGCATTTTTGTTGTGATATGTCATTAGCATGGAGATGTCTAGGATTGACATTAGATAACATGACCTTCCCATTTCCTGGATATCCATGGTGATTGTGGGTTTACTTTCATTGTCTTGTTTTGATTCGTTCTCATGTTTCTGTAGCTTAGGTTGAGTTATTAGTCATGGAAGCCTTGATTAGACAAACACTTTGGAACCCCTGTAACAACTTTGGTTGAATTACTGGTCCTAGGACCTTGGTTGGAAAAATGCTTTGGAATCCTTGAATGAGTTGTGGGTTGAGTTACTAGTCCTAGAAGCCTTGGTTGGAAAAATGTTGTGGAAACTATATAAGCTTGGACGAATACCAATATGATGATGGTTCTGTGATGTCTGAGCGTGATGTGGAATCCTTTTTTTATGGGTTGAGGTGGATGGCATCTTGTGGCCCTGCATGATTTTGGATGGATGTGTTCTGTTATGAAACCAGTTCAAAAAAAAGATAGAAAAGATAGATGAATGCCTTAGAAATAAGCCTCTTCGAGGGGGCAAGCTCCTTTAAATTACACAAATGAACAATCCTTGGATGATACAAATGACAAGACATCCTTTCTATATATAGGAGTCTAAGGGGTCATAATATAATCAAAGACGACATAGCAATAATAATGCAAGGGCACAATAATAGCAATATGGGGACTGCATGGGCACAACAATATAATAAGGGGGTTGTATTAATAACAATAAGGGGTTACACTAGTAGTATAGGGACCTAACATTCCCCTCTCCTTAAAAAAGTGTTCTCATCGACACTTGAGTAGTTCTTAATGCTTCTGTATAAAATTCTTATCCTGCCATGTGGAATCTTCAGCGGGTAAGTTCTTCCACTTGATGAGATACTCTAAAATTGATCTATTTTGTAGTTGTTGAGTTCTTGTTTCTGTGACTGCTCCAAGCTCCAATATGATTTTTCCTTGCTCGTCAAGTTTTGGAATTATCGTTTGAACTTGGATATTCTGCAACTTTTGAATTAGAGGCCACACTTCCTCACCCTTATTCCATTTATCCCTTGCTTCGTTTATTAAATCTGGTTGGATAATAGAAATAACACAAAACAATGCTTCCACATCCTCATCCTTTCTTGAGAGTGCATCTGGAACAACATTTTTCTTCCCTTTTTTTTATATGATTTCAAAGTCATAAACCAACATATTTGTGACCCAATATTTTTGTTCTTCTAAAGATAATATTTGTTCTAAAAAATATTTAAGACTATCATGATAAATTTTTACCTTGAAGTGTCTTCCCATTAGGTAAGTTTTCCATTTATTAAGTGCTTGCTTGATATGTAGCCGTAACAATATCCAATTGCCTACATCAGAACTTGTTTCACTACGATGTTGATTTGCCTATTGTTTCATTTGATTCTGCACCAAAGTGGCATTATCCTTTAAAAGTTGGAGAGCTTGTTCTTGATGCTCGATGTGGTCCTTCACTGCTTGAATCTTTTCTTCTTGATATGTCCTTCTATCTTGAGAGTTTGAGGAGTGGTAATTTCTTCCAATGCATTACAAGATACGGTCGAATTCATTTCTTGATGCTCGATGTGATCTTTCATTTCTTGAACATTTGTCTTCTTGATATGTTCTTATATCTTGATAGTTTTAGGAGTGATAATTCTGGCCAGTGCATTACAAGATATGGTTAGATTCATTTCTTCTTTCTCGATGTGATCTTTCACTTCTTGAACCTTTTTCTTCTTGATATGTCCTTCTATCTTGAAAGTTTGAGGAGTGGTAATTCTTGCTAATGATTTACAAGATATGGTTGGATTCATTTCTTCTTTCTCAATGTTATCTTTCACTTCTTGAACCTTTTTCTTCTTGATATGTCCTTCTACCTTTAGGGTTTCAGAAGTGGTGATTCTTGCCAATCCTTTACAAGATATGGTCAGATTCATTTCTTCTTTCTTTGGGGTTGGTTCCTGGTGTATATCCTCTTCTTTTGATGTTTCTTGATCCTTTTCTTCCTCCTCTTCACAATCAATGTAAAATAATTTCTTCTCAGCACCCTTATGACCTTTAATGTATTTGTTATCGCAATTTTAACAAAGTCCTTTTGCTCCTTTTTCTTCCAATTGTTTTGGTGTCAACCTTGTCGGTTGTGGAAGGCTAGGAGAGAAAACACTTACATCTTTATAGTTGTGAGGGGTAGAATTACTTGTTGCCATAATTTTTCTTTCCACTTCTCTTGCCAGCCTGAACACCTTCTCCAATGAATCAGGTTCCCAAAGACAAAACTCATGTTGAATGTTATCCTTTAAAGTCCCTATGGAGACATCAATCCTCTGCTTCTCTGGAATATCATTTTCCCTTATATTCAATTTTTGAAATTCCTCAATGTGCTCTTCCATTGAACACTTTCGTTTGAGATTTATCAATTGGCTAAATAAGGTGTTTCTCTTGGTATCCTCATAATGTTCTATCATTTCCTCCTTGAAAATTGACCACGTGACAAGTGGTTTATGAGAACAGAGCCCTTTATACCATAAAAATTGATTCGGTTCTAAATAATTAGATGAAATACATACCTTCTGTAATAGTGGTACACCATGTAGATCAAAATATTTCTCTATTTATAGTATCCAATTTACCAGATCCTTGTTATCAAACTTCATCATCTTCCTTTTTCTTGATTTTAGGAGCTCGATCCTGAAACGACTATAACTCTGTACTTTTGGATCTTTCAGTTCGGAAATTTTGGCTTATAATATCCCTATGAGTCCTCTTTCTAACTCCATAAGTCTTCTCACAATTGGATTCCTGAAGAAAGACTTATTCCCAATATCCTGCGATGACCTAATTATAGACTAGTTCAGTATAGTGAACTTGTATGACGTGCCACGTGTCAATTTTTCAATTTTAGATTTTGCAAATTATACCCAAACAAAACACAGTCTTTCCTATTTCTTTCACTTCTTACAAAATTTCAATTTGATGCTCAAAGAGAAAGTGATGATGATTTTACCAAGGTCACCTATATAGGATGTAATTCGGGAGTCCGCAAAAACCCTAAATTCCTTAGACCACATATCTGAAAATATAGCGAGCCAAGATCTGAAATTTTGACCCAAGGTTCAGACCGATTTCTTCTCAAATTGGTTTTTTGGTTTAGCTTCTGAAACTTCATATCGCAAACGTTATAGTGAACATTCGACGATGACTTGTTTTAGATGAAATTATGGAGATTTCAAAAACCCTAACTTCCTCAGATCATATCTCTGAAAATATAGTGAGACAAGATCTAAAATTCAACCCTGATGTTTATAATGATTTCATCTCAAATGGTTTTTTTTTCCGCTTCTAAAATGTCGTAGAAGACAAATTATAGCGAAATTTCCACGATGGCTTGTTAAGAGAAACGAAACCCTAGAATCCAAAGCTTTGGTACCAAATGTTATGAAACCAGCTCACAAAAGTTACAAAAGATAGATGAACACCATAGAAATACGCCTCTTCAAGGGGGAAACCTCCTTTACATTACACAAATGAACAATTCTTGGATGATAAAGATGACAAGGCCTCCTTTCTATATATAGGTGTCTACGGGGTCATAGTATAATAAAAGCCGACATAACAATAATATTATAAGGGCACAATAATAGCAATAATGGGCTTCTATGGGGCACAATAATAACAATATGGGGACTACATGGGAAAAGCAATATAATAAGGGGGTTGTATTAATAACAATAAGGGGTTACACTTGTAGTATAGGGACCTAACCTATTCTATGAGATCACACATTCATCCTCAGAATATGTAGTGAAGGTGAATGGTTGAAGAACAATTTGGTTCAGCCATTCTACGGTCAGGTGGAACGTTGAAGTCCCATCTCGGGTTTGGATTTTGAATCATTAATGAATGGTCATTTCTCATTATATTTCTATGATCATTTTGATGGATTGTATGTGGTCTATATGGATGTACTTTCATCAGTATTTTTGCTGCTATTATGTTGGTTATCTATGTGTTTTGTGACAACTTCCATGTGTGACTCTCATCGTGTTTTTACTTTGAATTGAATGATCAATGTATCTATGACCTAATGTATGGAATGGAATTTGATGTGTTCAGGCATCAATGGTTGTTAGCGATTCTCAACTAAGTATGAGCCCTCTATATTGAGAATTATTAATTACACCTGTAAATGACACATTTCTAATATGTTTGACAAAATGCCTATTATGGCTATTAGGGGTCCAGTGAACGTCTTAAATAAGTATTTCCTTTAATATTTTCATTTCCATGTTATTTTATTCATTCGAAGAAATGGTTGAATTCTTGGTAGGGGCCTAGGCTCTGGGCCTTAAAAAGTGGCCCAAATCTTGGAGACGCTAGCATAGCACTGGAAAAATTGGTCTTTAGTAGCTAACAACCAAACCTGTGAGAGTGATTTTTGGTTTCTGATCCCTCCCTTGGCCATAGCATGAGAACGACTGTGGCCTAAGAGATCTAGAACATCAGTGGGACCCATGGACAAGTTGTCTACATGGTTGATATGTCTCCTGAGGGTCCTATAGCTGATAATTAATGTCTGTATGGTGTGTTTTCATTGGTTCCACTTCCTTAACATGACTGAGGAGGTTGCATCATATCATAGTGGCCTCACATCACATGTTTACTCTAGTTAATAGGTTGCTTGGGTAGATGTTGGAAGAGGGTGTTACATAAATCCTTCATAGTCTACTTTTCTTTCTATTCTAGTGTTCGTCGTCTTTCATGTCTTATACTCTGCATTGTATCTTCTTTTGTTTTTAGAAACGGAACTCAGTATTGATTGTAAGAAGCAAGAATTGAAGAAAGAGGAGAACAATAACACTAGAGTGACAAACAAAGAGAGAGAGAGAGAAGAGAACTTGTACACTCACAGAGCCAAAATTCCACATAAAAAGCACACATAGAGATTGACGGTCAAGTCTCTAGAGTCGATGAATTCACCTACAATTCTTTGGCAACACAATGATAATGTCTTGAAATGATAAAACAATATTTCATGTGTAAATTGTAGTCCAACCAATATTAAGTTGGAAACACAGATTGTAATACTTGACGTTTTATATAATATAATTTGTGGTTGAAATTATTTATAGTTGCACTTGATATTATTCAGTATTGTAATTAGCATATGTAACTTTGTGTTTTCATATTAGATTGGCATGCACATTATATGATATTTTATTTTTTAATTTAGTCGCAAAATCATATTAATTTATTTATGTTGATTAATAATGAACACATAAAATCAATCTAAAACTACTAAATTGGTAGTTTATATTTATTAATGATGAACATAAATAAAATGAATAAGTGAATAAATTAGTTTCTTATAATAATTATTAATGGAAGTAAATGAAATGAATATAAATTACTAAATTAGTCATTTATATAATGAATATGAAACTACCAAAAAAAGATAAATGACTACTGAAAAAGGTAAATTTGTGATTGCAAATGATGACTAAATTTTTCATATATACTTATATTAGTAGCTAATTTATAATATCTTATAACACGACCAAAATTTAGTCATATTTCCTTGGTCATTAATTCATTTCAAATGATTACTAAAGTTTGCATATATATGACTATCAGTAGCTAATTTTTAGTATCTTATAACACAACCGACATTTTGGACATATTTGTTTCGTCATTAATTGGTTATCTTGGGTGATCATATAGTAATATATTTTGTTTTATATTTGGTCATTGATTGTGGGAATTAATGACTAAATCATTGACTAAATTAATGACAAAATTTACGACTAAATATACTACTAGACAATAAAATTGAGACAACGATTTAATGATTAAGCCAAAAATGACTACAAGTTTGTTGCATTATAAGATACCGTAAATTAGCTACTATTGGTCATCGACCAAAAAAAGGTCATTTATATGAAAAATTTTGTCAATTTTTTAGTAACTGATTAGCCATTTTGTACAAGTGAAAGTTTTACATAGAGGAGCTACCACCTCATAGCTAGAATAATCGATTAATATTAAGACAGACTTATAGCAACATCAATTAGAATGTATCTTCTCTCATGGCTCTAAAACTAACCATTTGTTGGAAGCCACCACAACCAATGAGCGTCACCCAACATCATTGGACTCTGGATAAATTTGCAACCTGTTTTGATTTTTCTACTAGAAGGCACACACCTTATCTACACATTGTCTATTATCGATCTCAATAGCCTCAAAACCTCCATGTTTCATGCATTTTGAATCTGGACTATCAAACTTGCTCAATAGGAGCAACCTAACAACCTATCTCTGATATGAATATGGAAATGATAAAATGATGTACACACCTAACTCAATACAACTACATACGTAAGGTTATCTATGAAAATGTGCTCACTAACTCCATCCATACACTCACAACATCAATCAATCAACTCACCAAATCAATCCACACCAACTCCCAAAAATAACTACAATAATATATGTTAAAATATCATCAATAATCTCCAATCAATACCTTGGAAAAAATACCATGGTTATCCCAATACCATGGACATCTGTACCAAAGTAAACTCTATGGAAATACCACGGGTCCATACCATGGTTATGCCAATTCCATGGACCCTTGTACATGGTAATATGAAAGCCAATACCATAGGCAAATACCATGGTTAAGCCAATACCACAGAACCTTGTACCATGGTAATATGCAAACCAATACCATTGGAAGCTACCATGGTTAAGTCGATACTAAAGATACATGTACCAGGGTAATAGGATTAGCCAAACCAAGAAACATAAGAGTACATCTGTAAACCCATCCATCAAAGAGTATATGAAAACCATCTGCACACTCAAGCCAATTGCAACACTCAGGTTAACATCAACGACAACCATCAAACACTACAACATGTTACCTATAACATTAATGCCTCTGCAACACAATACCTACAACATGAATTCCTCTGCAACATGTCATTAATGTTAACATTTCTAACATTTTTTTTCATGTCTTATCACAAGGATTCCATCAATGTTTTCCATATTTGTAAACCTTGGACCTAATTATTAGACCCTTTGATAAGTGTTTTTTTTTCATATAATAGAAGAGGACTAAATTATTAACAACCTTTCATTTTAGAGCTCAAGCACAACATGTGAAAAAAAGCATAACTTCAAGTAGAAACTGTAAACCTTTACAAAATATGTTAGTTGGCTACATAGACTACGAGAAGTAGTTAACAAAATTTTTGGATCATTTTCAGTTGCATTTGTATATTCATCATCAATGTGGGTTTTTAACATTGTCACACTCATAGGAAAATGAAAAATCACACAATAGGAAAAACTGAGGTTGAATGTAAGATATTCATACCAATTTTGTATATATTGCATCAAACTTAACACAAAAAAAAAGGAATTAGATATAATATTTTATCTATAGAATGGTATTTGGTATTATGGTGAATGGATAAGGTTGTAAGGTTAAAAAGATTCAATTAACTGGTATGGAAATTGAGTGGCCATTTTATGCTATTATGTCAATGTCATTCCATCCAATAAATTCCTAGTTACAAAAAGTTACCGCCTTAATAGATAGAATTAAATCTTAAAATGGAATGATGTTGCAGGAAATGTAACCCTTCTTTGGAAACTACTAGGTCACATTCATAACCATTATAAATTGATTTTTCTATAGAGATTAATAAGAAATATTTTTATGCATGAGTAAATTGAGATAACCATTTTCTTGTCCCATTTTTCTTGGCTTTTGTAGCCTTTTCATACTATGACATGGAGTAATCACTTTGGTGTTCTTCAAGGATCATCGATGATTCAACATAAAATTATTCTAGAGAAATATTTAGCTAAACAACATAAACAAGTTTCCTTCCAACATGCACCCAATTTAACATTAATATGGATGTTACTTAAACCAGACAATATTAAGACAATGAGATGAGTGGATTTTATGTGGGAAGAGATTCTATTCAACACCTAATCCCTTTGGATTGTGGTGGGGAATATCAACCATCATGAGGAGTCCAAAATTTTAGAATATAAATCCAACAATCATAAACATGTGTATATATATTCCTATCATTTTAATGATAAAGTAATCCATGCTTATCTTTTAGTGGGCTGGTTGCAGGTGTTAATGATAATCATTCAAAATGAGAAACTATTCCTTCAAGTTTGGGTGAAACTTATTCTCATTTTTCCTTTCGAGTATGAGTCATCAACCTCCAAATTTAGTTATTCTTCTTAATTAGCAGACCTATTTAGTTTACCTGTGTTATAGACATTTTTGTGCCTTACAGCATTGAGCATGAAATGTCCATAATCTAAGGGATCCAAAGTCCCTAAACATGTTGTTCCTACCCCTAGAGGAACAAGGCTAACAAACCACAGCAATTCATAGAAGTTATCCACCAGAAACTGCTCAAAAACAAGTCAATTCAGGATCAATTCAGTGGCTCCACTAGCTGTCTGCACTGAAATGCAAAGTCAACACTGGCTACCTACACTGCAATGCAGGTAGAAGCACTACCAGGGTGCGCTGAGCGGGAATTGACAAATGGAAAGTTCATTCCAAGAGGTGTCAAGACCCAGGAAGCTTCCAGAATCTTCCTCAATGACACTTGCCTCAGTGAATTCGACTAGTGATGAGTAAGAGGTTCTCAATCTCCAAGTGGAAGCAAGAACCTCCAAGTGGAAGCAAGAACTGACAGAGGGAGAGGACACTAGTCAGATCTCAAGCTGACTCATCCTCTCTCCAAACATCTATATATGGATCTCTCTTCCATGAGATCTAGAGGCTGGAATTCTGTTATTGCAAAGAATTGCTATTGGTTTGAGACTGGAATCATTGGGTGCTTAATGCTTTGAAGGGGGTGAAGATAGGAATTCCATTTGCTGGGAAGGAGATGCTGGATTGGAGCCCTCTGGGTTGTATCTCTTCCTGAACCTTGTTATTCATCAATAAATCTATCTTGGTTTCTCCTATATACTGGTGTATCTTTGATGTATGATTGCATTAGTATGTTTAGTTTATTTCTAATCCTGAACTAGTTATGAATATGAATCTATGTCTTTGTGTAGTGTTCTCTTCTTGTGATCTTGCAGAGATCTGTTGAGGCTGGGCGAGCGAGAAGGAAAGTAGCTGAGAACTCTCGAAGAGAAGAGAAACCGGATCAAGGGACAAATGGAAGACACCGGTTAGTCCATCCATCTCTCTTCATTCTTAATTCATAAAGGAAGAATACTAGAATAGCTGTCTTTGTTTGTTGCTAAGGCACTGTCACACATTAGGTGGATAGGATCGTCCTGCATAGGCATTTTTCCCCACAAAAAATTGGCGAATTTACTGGGGATATCTGTTTAGTCATTTTATTTGTGTATCTATCATTGTTTGTTTCATAGACTCAACAGCAACAATCGAACTGCATCTGCTATTCTCAGATGCAAAGTAGACAACTGCTGCTTTGATCCAATCACTGGATTTGTCTATGATCTGAACAATGGACTCACAAATGATTTGATGATCCTTTGTGATAGATCTTAGCCCTCCCTCAAAGCATCCCTTTGATTGTACCTTGCTTGTTTCTTTGATTTGGCCTGAAACTGTAGATTAAATAACAAACTGTGACCCAGAACCCAGTGAGAAACTCTCGTTTCTCCTTCAGCGTAGACCCTGTGAAGAGGTTATGCATTTCAACGCAGGTCCCGTGAAGGCACCTGTGCTGAATGTCAAAACCCCTGTGTTGAGGGTGCACTGATCCAGTTAGGCCTTGTGTAGCTGGGGTTCTCTGCTCTGTTTTGCCTTGTTTTGATCTCTGATTTTTGCAGCCTGTAACCAGCATAGGTACCTGTCTGATAACTCCTTTTCTCTGCTTAAATTCCGCCTCCTTTTGTACAAAAAGACTGCGAGTGTTTTTATGTGTTTGTGGCATCATTTACAGTCTTCCTTTGCAAGAGTGAAATAGTCATCCTGTAGCCCTTGATTCAGATCTGTTTATTGTGATCTTAGGAGAGAGTTCATTGGCTGTTTATAGTTGATTATACATTTACTTTTGTTTTTGGTTTGAGTTTGTCTCTTTTAAGTGTCGAAACAAGTATTCATTTCGGAAATCGTTAAGTGTTGTAATCTCTTCTACCCTCTCTGATTTCGAAAAAGTAAACTTGTTTGTATTTGTCATTTAAAAGCAAATTCAAAGTTGTACAAAAAGCTTTCTTTGTAGGCATCAATACTAAGAAAGCAGAAAACAAACACCTGCATTGTGCATTTGCATCTTGATAGTTTGCATGCTTGATTTAGGGAAAGTGCATTAGAGTGTGCTGATTGCTCTTTGAGAAAAGATGGTGTCTTTCTTTTCCCTTTGTAGCTAGGATTTTCATAAGTTGAAAAGATATAAATCTTGCTTATCAGCTTTAGACTGCATTTAGGAATTGTATCGTACATATCGTGGTGAACCTCAAAAGGCAAACTTCTAAAAAGATCAACCTAAAATAAATTGAATGAACTTAACAACGCTTTGCAACATAACGCACAACATAGAGGTCTAGGTTAGAGACGTGTTCCGAAGTCATAAAGCCTGGTGACTGTCGATCTCGTTGATGGTGGGTGATTCCTCCTGAGGGACGATAGCGCCAGTACGGATTGTGCTCCCACATACCGTCGCGTATATATTGGGAGACCCCTATAGGCATAAAACCTTTATCCTTAGGAAGCCGTGTCGGCCGCCCTACTGATCGCAATGCACTGAACACAGCATTCAGGAAGATCGACCACCCGTACCTTAAAAAGTATTCTGCGGTTTTGCGAAAAGTTTGGCACACCCTCTACCTAGAACTCCAGAGTAGTTCCTTTTGGCCTTTTTCAGACTCTATAACGGAAAAAGTCCATCCGAGCATTTGTCACTTCGGGCTCGTTAAAACATCGAAGGAGACTAGAGTCATCCTTAGCTTTTTCTCGACTCTTTAAAATTGAAAAAGCAAGTTGTGTCTAAAGCGTCGTTAAAATTTATTTTAAACGGAACAATCACCCCTATTCCTGCGTTGATCTTTAGGTTGAGAAAATGGAGCACACCAACCAAGGAATTCCCCTTGGTGGAAATCCTAGTCCCTTCTCCTCTTGGGGAGATGTTGGTGCGCCCCATATGGCCACATTGTCGCTTCCAGGACTGACAATTGGCCTGCCGGTCTGGCTCTTCTCAACCAATGTCGTTCACAACACCACTATTCCTGAACAGTCGAATCAACAGTCAGACCAGACCAGAGTTACCCACCGGCCTTCTACTTCATCTAATTCTCCCTCTCCTCCTTCCTCTTCACTTGACGGAACTGGTAAAACAAAAAACCAAGTTCCTAAGGAGAAGAAGGAAAAGAAGAAGAAAGAGAAGAAGAAGAAGGAGCCAAAATCGACTGGGGGCAAACAAGTGGCGTCTGACAAAAATCCACACACAGCACTGACTAGGCCTAAATCGCCATGTGTCATATGCAACGGAGACCACTTCCATAGAGATTGTCCCTGCATCCCTCGAATACTAAGGGACTGGTCTCCCCGTTTGCACAATTCGGTGGCGTCAACCTCTGATAGCCATGTTGACACCTCACCGTCAACTAGTGAAAGTGAAGTCACAGGACAGAGAGGGAAAGCTAGATTTCCCTGCAAACTGTGTGAAGGCGACCACGCCATCCACCGTTGTCCCTTCTTAGACGAGGCTAAAATAGTTTTGGAAGATCGCCTGGTTTTACCAGTGCAACTTCCTCTTGGATGTCAAAAACTCCTGCCAAGTCCTTCACCAGTTGAGAACCCGGCTGGCCCGCTTAGGTGGTCAGCCGAAGCACCTATCATTGAGGATGAACCGTCTGAATCCATACCTGACGAAAGTCAAAAGGTTGAGGCGACAGTTGACCCTAATTTTCCTTGAGAGGCTCTATCTTCGAATGATACCGTCATAGAGGAGAATAAAGACGACACCGTCCAAATTCTCTTCATCAACACAGACTCCGACGAACAAGAGGGCAATTTGCCCATTCCTTTATCACAGGAAGGAACTTCGTCAGAGTCATACCCGGCCGTCTATTCGGTCCCACCACCAAGCAACCTAGTTGTCTCGTTCGACTGGAACCAACTAGGCAGACCCCGTTTGCCGGCAAGCATACCATTCAGGATTATCATTCAAATATACAGAATGGTAATGGCTGGCACTATCATTGATGAAGGGGCATCTGTGAGTATCCTTTCCTCTATTTCTTGGAAAGCGCTTGGTTCGCCAACGCTTTTGCCTGAAATGAGAAATCTGACAGGCTTTGATAAAGGAACCAGTCGACCTTTAGGGATCCTCCCCAATGTGCCCATAACATTGAAAGGGAAGACCATCCAAATGAACGTGATGGTCGTTCAAGGACCCTTGGATTATAACCTACTCCTTGGACGAGACTATATATATTGCATGGGAGCGATCATCTCCTCACTCTTTAGAGTAATGTGTTTTCCGCACAAAGGAAGAGTGGTAAAGCTCGTGGACCAGCTTTCATTTCGCGGATCACGCATCGCAAATAGTCATATACCATCCCTAAATGGTCTCTTCACGCAAGAAATGTCTCAACCCATGGTCCGTCCTCCTGATGAGCGCGAGTAATCCGGGAGGATATGACTGGAACCCAGGGGGCATGCATCCTGGTCTGCTTCAGCAGGAAAACTTTGGGTATAAGGTAGGTTTCCGCGGGAGAATATGACTAGTCCCTACCCCGTCCGTGGTTGGAAGAGGGGTTGTTCTGGAATAAGATTCTTTTGTCAAAGTTATGTGAGAGGGAAGGCGTCGTCACTCACCTTTGTTTATCTCGGTAGACATCACCGAAGAAGTGTTTCATTTGAAAGATTAATAGAACAATCTTTGGGTGACCTGAAAGAGGTAGGCCTCTCTCGGTAAAACAATTGTTTTGCCAGACTAGAGTAGGGGTAACCTTGAAACTCTGTTTTATACCTGGGGGCATGCAAACCTTTCGGAGTGCAAGCAAGGGGCGGCTATTTATTTTTTTAAATTTTTAGGTCCTCCCTTTAAACCTGTAGGTCTAACCCTTTAAACTAGTAGGATTAGTCGTTTCCGAACTTGCATAACGAAAGGATGCGGGGCATAGCTTTGTGAGATGAAGCTCCATAAAAAATAGAATCTTAATGAGACATTCTTATCATATGACTGGATTAATCGAGCAGTTTTAGCACACAGTTCATGCTCGTTAAAAAATAAACGCAAAATCCGAGCAGTTTTAGCACATAGTTCATGCTCGTTAAAAAATAAACATAAGATCGAGCAAGTGTTTTTCCGCGTTTAAGCTCGTTAAAAAATGAACTATTCTGGTAAATAACCACTGTGAATGTAACATTATCAGCCATTAAAGCCTTGGTCGTGTTTGCACCGTCACCTCCACTTTTCCATTGGCCGATCGTTCACCTGCATATGTTTGTTTACCCATTTTGAGGAACAGCTGCGAAGAGTGATTTCACTAGCCAGCCTTGTGACACTGCCGTGATTGGAAAATTCCAACCTGTACCTGGAATCAGCTGCTAACCTGTTTCATCACTCGTTCCTCAAAAGACGAGTCTTCTTTAAGCTCTTTTCATCTGACTCGTGAAATATGAAAAGATTGCCGAGTCCTTGGCCTTCCAGCTCATTAAAGGGACAGGAAGTGCTATCCCCCCTCTAGATTTTAATCTTTTTGGACCTAAGGGATTATTGCACAAAACGATCGAGCGCTTGTTTTATTCGGCTCGTTAAAACTATCGAAAACTCATCCCTTCTGTATTGTTTTATACTTTTTTGGACCTAAGGGATTAGATGACGAAAAAGGACTTTTGGAGTTAACTTTATGTACCTTTTCAGACTCTCTAAAAATGAAAAGGACCGAGTTATCTTTGTCATTAGACTCGTTAAAATCATTAAATAGTGACAAACTTGTCTTTAGACGAGAACGAGTTTCACTATCGCTAGGCTCGTTAAAACATAGCGATGGGCTTGCCCGAAGGGCAAGTTATAGAACAAGCATATGTTATCCTCCTCAAGCTTGACAAAAATAAAGAGGTACTGGTCAGCAATGACTGGGGAAAAATTGGGAGAAACTCAAGAAATCTTTGATGGTAGCAAGTCGCTCTTGAACATGACACTTTTCCTCCGTACCACAGTCGGGTTGGGTTGTTTCATTCACCAGTCACATCACCATGGTCTCGCCATACCATCCATATTTGGGGTAATGCTACCGATCCATCGCATAAGTGTCGCCATATGTTCAAGAGAAGTCATTCAGAAAAGTCAACTGTGTCCCATCCACTGCCGTACATTATCCTTCATCTTTTCATGACCACCACCCTGAATCATATGTCACAGATCGTTTTCACCTCCATCAAAATCATTAGCTCCGTTCCGTGTCATTGATGTGGGATTCATTAAGGCCCTCCTTTGATGGATCGCTTCTTGTCGACATCAGCTCATTATCCAAGAAGTTGATCTAGGAAAAACCCCTTCAGTACTTTGAAGCTTGCATGCCTCAATGGCAAGTTTCTCACTTCCGGCGACAGGTATACCTCAATGACCTTCGACCGAAAGATTTTGCGTGGTGTTCGACGCCAAGTCCTTTATTCACACCACGTGAATTGTACTGCAGTACCTTGAAGGTCATTATCATTATCGGTGATTCCTCTCGCGCTTGTTAACGGTTTACCTCATTGACCGGTAATCAAGCGATGTCTTTCCATGTTCGACTTCAAACATTTCTCACATGGATCGACTTGTACTTAGAGTGAAGATCGAACGAGTTTGAAGACCCCAGATCTAGTTTCATCCATCCGGGCTGCGATATATATTCAGGAAAGATAAAGACATTAACATGTACATCATTGCAGCAGATAATCATCCTACCTAAAGGATGATAATTTCATCAAAATTATCAGTCTACCATCAGACGATTGTCTGTTCTATGTACAGAAAAATGAATTTATAAAGCTGAGCATGGGAATGCCCGCCTCAGCTAGATCATGAAAGCAGTATGAAAAATAATGTATTGTATTGTATTGTATTACACGTCTCCTCCCAGCAATGAATGAACTTCAGATCCTCCTGATAAAGCATTTCACCCGATAAACGGCCTCATACTTTAGGGGGGAACTGTTATAGACATTTTTGTGCCTTACAGCATTGAGCATGAAATTTCCATAATCTAAGGGATCCAAAGTCCCTAAACATGTTGTTCCTACCCCTAGAGGAACAAGGCTAACAAACCACAGCAATTCACAGAAGTTCTCCACCAGAAACTGCTCAAAAACAAGTCAATTCAGGATCAATTCAGTGGCTCCACTAGTTGTCTGCACTGAAATGCAAAGTCAACACTGGCTACCTGCACTGCAACGCAGGTAGAAGCACTACTAGGGTGCGCTGAGTGGGAATTGACAAATGGCAAGTTCATTCCAAGAGGTGTCAAGACCCAGGAAGCTTCCAGAATCTTCCTCAATGACACTTGCCTCAGTGAATTCGACTAGTGATGAGTAAGAGGTTCTCAATCTCCAAGTGGAAGCAAGAACCTCCAAGTGGAAGCAAAAACTGACAGAGGGAGAGGACACTAGTCAGATCTCAAGCTGACTCATCCTCTCTCCAAACATCTATATATGTATCTCTCTTCCATGAGATCTAGAGGCTGGAATTTTGTTATTGCAAAGAATTTTTGTCGGTTTGAGACTGGAATCATTGGGTGCTTAATGCTTTGAAGGGGGTGAAGATAGGAATTCCATTTGCTGGGAAGGAGATGCTAGATTGGAGCCCTCTGGGTTGTATCTCTTCCTGAACCTTGTTATTCATCAATAAAGCTATCTTGGTTTCTCCTATATACTGGTGTATCTTTGATGTATGATTGCATTAGTATGTTTAGTTTATTTCTAATCCTGAACTAGTTATGAATATGAATCTATGTCTTTGTGTAGTGTTCTCTTCTTGTGATCTTGCAGAGATCTGTTGAAGCTGGGTGAGCAAGAAGGCAAGTAGCTGAGAACTCTCAAAGAGAAGAGAAACCGGATCGAGGGACAAACGGAAGACACCGGTTAGTCCATCCATCTCTCTTTATTCTTAATTCATAAAGGAAGAATACTAGAATAGTTGTCTCTGTTTGTTGCTAAGGCACTGTCACACCTTAGGTGGATAGGATCGTCCTGCATAGGCATTTTTCCCCACAACAACCTGGTATATGGAATAACTTCAAATTTTCCCACAAAACCCAAAAGAAATTAAAACCCAATTCATAACCTTATTGCATCTGATTATGGAATTATCATGTGTGTAATTTTCCATGCGATAACCGTCAATCTTCTCAGATCAGACGGCTACGATGATTCTTAATCTTAGCTCTCTGCTACTTCTTTTCCACCAGATTTAGCATTCTCGCTAAGTTTATTTTTCATCTGTCAGATTCAGGATACCAATAACTAACTTTGCAATTTCAAAATACATCCAGGTTATTTCAATACATAGTGAGTGAAGATTTAGATGCGACAACACAAAATTATACAAAATCTAATTCTAAAGGGCTCAAACTAGAAATCAACAAAACTCAGAAATATTTCGAAGGAAATTAAAACCTCTGGGATTTGACCATTCACACACAAATACATAGAGATACAAAGAGATATCAGAATTCTTTCTATTTTGTTCCTCTTTAACAAAAATTAGCCAAAATGAGCTAAAATCTCTCTCTCATACATCAAAACTTACACACATACCTATCCATACAACAATCATATCCTAAATCAATGGATCAAATCTTCCTAATCCTCGATAATATCTAATCTACATGATATTCTCCTTAAGAATCTCAACTAAGACTAAATACTTGAATTAATTACAAGATAAGTCAAATCCTTGAATTCTAGCTTAAATCCTATTTAGAAAGCTTTGTAAAGTGACAACTAAATGATCCCACTCCTTTGATTGTAAACCTTTTTTTTTGTATTTTCGGAATAAAATTCCAAGTATTCTATCTTTAAGCTTCATGCTCTTACATCAGACTCCTGAGGAAAAAATTCTTCATGGGCTCCCGCCCATGAGCTCTTCTACAGAACTTCCCAACTTTTGTAGCATGGCATCTTTCATCCAAGTAGCATCAACAATTGGTTGATCCTTCCACTTGATGAAATACAGAAAATACTCTTGCCCTCTTGTCTTTTTAAACAATCTCTTGTCTAAAATATTTTATGGCTGCAATTCCTTTGCTGTAGGTAATTGTTTTACGCAATCAACCTCTTGCTCTTCTTTATATTTTTTTGTATCATCTGCATTTCTGTTTTTATACTTGTACAAATCAACAACATTGAGAATTGGAGATATTCCAATATCAGGGGTTAATTCAATTTCATTTGCATTTGCAGAAAATTTCCTCAAGACTCTGCATGGTCCCATTTTCTTAAATTTTAACTTGTTATACCCCCTTTTTGGAAATATTTCCTTCCTCAGGTGTGCTAAAACCAAACCTCCAACATAAAAATTAACTTCTCTCTTCTTTGAATTTTCTCTACTCTTGTACTTTATGTTGCTATCCTGTAACTATTGTTTACTTGTTCATGTATTGTTGGAATCTCTGAAGCAAAATCTTCTCCTTTAGCACTTCTCATTTCAACTTTACCCAAGTCTCTAAATTTAGACACTCCTCGTAGGTGCATTCCATAAACTATATGGAATGGACTCTACCCTGTACTCCTGTTAGGAGAATCATTATAAGCATATTCAGCTTGTGCCAAAATTTGATCCCACTATTTTGGATGTTCACCTGCAAGACTCCTCAGAATATTAACCAAGCTTATGTTTACAACTTCAGTCTATCCATCAGTCTGAGGATGATAAGTTGAACTAAAACTCAGTTTAGTATGAAGTTTCTTCCACAACGTCCTCTAGAAATGATCAACAAATCTGGTGTCTCTGCCCGAAACAATGCTCTTAGGTAACTCATGCAACCTTAAAATCTCATTAAAAAATAGATTAGCAACGTGAGTAGCATCACTGGTTTTATAGCATGGAGTAAAATGTGCCATTTTAGAAATTCTGTCAACCACAACATAAATTGAATCATCTCCAGTTTGAGTTTTGGGTAAACAAAAAACAAAATCAATACTTACCATATCCCAAGGTCTATCTGGAATAGCTAATGGAACATAAAAACCTATGTTTTGGCTCCTCGCTTTCACACACTGACAAACTTTACAATTTTTACATACTTCTCCACTTTAGATCTCATCTTCAGCCAGAAATAAAACCGATTCAACTATTCATAAGTCTTGTGTGCACCAAAATGTCCTCCAAGTTCACCATTATGTTTCTCCTTGATTAAATTTTCCCTCAGAGAAATTTGGTATGCACAGTTGATTTCTTTTAAGCAACAATCCTTCTTGCAAGAAGAAAACCTAGCCACTTACTTCTATCTAAAAAAACAAGAATTTTACAAGCTTCAAATGCCTCTTTATAATCTAAATATTTTTCATATAATTCTTTAGGAAAATCAAAACCCAACACTTGAATTTGACTTTCTTGACCTAAAATGCTTTTTCTACTTAAGGCATCTACTACCTTGTTTGATTGGCCATTTATATGCTTCAATACAAAATTAAAACCTTGAAGATATTCTACCCATTTTGCATGTTTTTTACTAAGCTTTGGTTGTTGCATAATGTACTGCAATGCATGATTGTTTGAATAAAGTATAAAGTCCTTATAAATCCAGTAATGTCTCCACTTTTTCAATGACTGTACAACTGCATAAAATTGCTTATCATAAGAAGAATATTTCTTCTTTGATTCATTTAGTTTTTCACTAAAATAAGCTACAGGTCTGTCCTCCTGACATAAAACAACACCAATAGCTTCTCCACTAGCATCACATTTCACTTGAAAAGGTTTATTAAAATCAGGCAGAATTAAAATAGGCTTTTCAGTGATCTTTCTTTTCAACAGCGAGAAGTTCTTTTTTGCATCAACAGTCCATTTAAATGGTTGTTTGTCCTTCTTTATAGTGCCAATAATAGAAGCATTGATCTTACTAAAATTCCTTATGAATTTTCTATAAAAACTAAAAAGACCATGAAAATTTCTTACCTCAAAAACACTTTTCGGTGAAGGTCACTCTATGATCACCTTTATCTTCTCTGGATCCATCTTTAATCTATTAGTAGAAACAACAAAGCCCAAATATACCAACTCTTCCTTCATGAATGAAAATTTCTTTAACTTTAGCAGCAACTTTTCTTGTTGCAGCTTTTGTAAGACATAACTCAGATGTCTCATATCCTCCTCTTAAGATCCGCTGTAAACTAATATATCATCTAGATATACTATTACAAATTTACTAATAAATTCTTTCAGCACTTCATTCATAAGCCTCATAAATGTATTAGGAGCATTTGATAACCCAAAAGGCATTACCATCCATTCATACAATCCTTCATTTGTTTTAAAAGCAGTCTTCCATTCATCTCCTTCTCTAATCCTTATTTGATGATAACCACTTTTCAAATCCAGCTTTGTAAAATATCTTTCTCCACTTAAACAATCCATCAAATCTTCAATTCTAGGTAAAGGAAATATGTACCTGATTGTTATTTTGTTTATTTCTCTTGAATCAGTGCACATTGTCCAGCCTCCATCTTTCCTCGGACGCAACACTATTGGAACTGCACAAGGACTCAAATTCTCTCTAATCAGTCCTTTATCTAGCAATTCATGAATCTGTTTTCTAATTTCTTCATTTTCTATGGGAGTTATCGTGTAAGCTGCTTTGTTTGGAACATTTGCCCCTAGAATCAAATCAATATGATGGATTATTTTTCTAATGGGTGGTAATTCATTAGGAAAATCATTTATAATGATATCACAATAATTTTCCAGCATCTCTTGAATTTCAATTGGCAAATCAGAAATTTTAGTGAAAGTAGTTATTACCTTGGGTTTGCAAATCAATGCAAAATTTGCCTCATTCTCTTCAATCTGCTGCAAGTATACTTTTCCACTCAGTAATAGAGTCTTTGGATCAGATTTTCTTGATGCATCCTCTTCTTCCATAGGCAGCAATGTATGATTAATACCATCTTTACCAAATTTGTATGTGTTCTTTTTCCCATCATGCATAGCTCCCTGTCATACTGCCAAGGTCTACCAGCAATATGTGACACACATCCATAGGCATCACGTCGCACATATTTTTCTCTTTGTAGCTACCCAACTGCAACTCCACTTCACATTGTTCATTCACTAAGATCTGATGTCCTATTTGAAGCCATGACACCTTGTAAGGTGTTGGATGTTTCTTTGTCTTCAATTTCAACTTCTCCACCACTTCTGTAGAGACCAAATTATTGGTGCTGCCACTATCAATTACCATTTGACAGCATTTTCCTTAAACCTTTCACACAGTCTTGACCAAAGACTTTCTTTGCGCTAGCTCAACAACTTCCTTTGCTAGCTTTAACAAAACTTTGTTGACTACCAAAGATTCCCCTTTCTCTATTACATTTTCTTCTTCTGGCACCTTTGCTACTTCCTCTTCAATCTGAGCAACAATTACATTTCTCGATTTGTCCCTGCATTTTTTGGGCACTCATAGCTTCTATGTCCCAACCTGTTACATCTGTAACATTGATTTCTTTTCCTCTACCTCTGCCTCCTCTTCCTTTGGAAAAACTCCTTCTGCCACTTGCATCACCTTCTGTGGGTGTATGTTGACTCAAGCTACTGCTAGCTCCATATCTAGGTGTTGTAGATCTTCCTCTACCACCTTGACTTCCTCTTCCTCAGAAATTACCTCTACTTCTGGCAGATTTCTTCTTCATATGTTTTTCTTCAGCCTTCAATGCCATCTGATAAGCCTCTTCTACTTTTTTAGGAGACAACACTTATCTCATCTTGAATCTCCATTCTGAGACCATTTATATATCTTACAACCTTCTCGGTTGTATCTTGAATTTCTCCAGCTCTTATGCTCACTTTGTAAAATTCCTCTCTGTATTCTTTCACTGTAAAAGACCTTTGTCTAAGATTCTGCATCTGTCTAAATAATGAAAGTTGATAATCACTTGGAAAACACTTACCTCTTAACTTTGACACCATCTTGTTCCAATTTTTAATTGGCTGCTTACCAAGTCTCCTTCTTTCTGCCTGCACTCCATCCCACCAAAGTTTTGCATGTCCTTTCAATTTTCTGACAACAAATTTCACTCTCGTTCTTCTATTTCTTCATAATCAAATAATTTATCCATGCCATTAATCCAATCTATCAACGCCTTAGGGTTTAAACCTCCTATATAAAATTAAACCTCAAGTCTGGGTTTAGATGTGGATCCCAGCACTAATTTAAAGAATATCATTTCAGGAGTAACTTCTGTAGGTTCCTCTTCTTCTACAGCTTCAACTTCAGGCTCACTGACATCTCTAGCCCTGAATCGCTTTCATTTCCCATTTCCACTACTTTTAATCTAGCTTGTATATGTTGCATAGTTTCCAACACCTCATCGTTTGCAACTAGTCTTCCGCTTCTTTGACCACCACCACGTCCTCTTCCAAATCTAAAAACCATGTTAGATTTCCTTTTCTAATCTTTGAGATCCTTCTCAGTGTCAATAGGATGCTCTGATACCTCCAATGGTGGGTTGGTTGCAGGTGTTAAGGATAATCGTTCAAAACGAGAAAATATCCCTTTAAGTTTGGGTGGAACTTCTTCTCAGTTTTCATTTGGAGTATCAGTAATCAACCTCCAAATTTAGTTATTTTGCTTAATTAGTAGAACTATTTAATTTACCCGGTATATGGAAAAACTTCATATTTTCCCACACAACCCAAAAGAAATTAAAACCCAATTCATAAACTTATCACATCTAAGTATGGAATTATCATGTGTGCAAGTTTCTATGCGATAACCATCAATCTTCTCTGATCATATGGCTATGATGATTCTTAATCTCGGCTCTCTGCTCTGGCTTTTTCCACTAGATTTAGCACTCCTGCTAAGTTTATTTCTCCTCTGTCAGACTGAGGATATCACTAACTAACTTTGTGATTTTGAAATACATCCAAGTTATTTCAATACAAAGTGAGTGAATATTTAGATGTGACAGCACAAGATTATACAAAATCTAATTCTAAAGGGCTCAAACTGGAAATCAACAAAACTCAGAAATATTTCAAAGGAAATTAAAACCTCTTGGATTTGACCATTCACACAAAAATACACAATGATACAAAGAGATATTGGAATTATTTATCTTTTATTCCTCTTTAACCAAAATTAGTCAAAATCAGTCAAAATCCCTCTCTCATACATCAAAACTTACACATATATCTGTCCATACAACAATTAAGTCCTAAATAAATGGATCGAATCTGCCTAATCCTAGATAATATCTAATCTACATGATATTCTCCGTACGAATCTCAACTAAGACTAAATACTTGAATTAATTACAACGTAATTTAAATCCCCGAATTCTAGCTTAAGTCCTATCTAGAAAGCTCTGTAAAGTGACAGCTAAAGGATCCCACTCCTTTGCTTGTAAACTTTTTTTGTATTTTTGGAATAAAATTTGAAGTCTTTTGTCTTCAAGCTTCATGCTCCTGCATCATCTTTCATGCTAGTTTGCAATCTAACAGTGGTATCAAGTAGGGAATTCATTCAAATCCATAATTCCCACTTCTAAAAATTGCCCTATATTTTTCTCATCTCTTCCATTATTTGTGAATGATCTCTATTGTATCTTCAACAGATTCTATCTAGTAATGCAAACACATTTTTGTTGTTAGTCATTTAATTGTTCTGAGTTCACTCTTGTATCTGCTGTGTTGAGAATCACTTGTAATAGAAACCCTAGTATTCTCCATCTCTTCTACAACCTTTTGAATGACATCTACTCCATCTCATCCACGGCATTTTGAGTGGAATATCCAGTCTGCATGGCATATCCCATCTACATGCATATAAATGGTGTTTTGAGTTAAATGGGAGGTTTATTCATTGAATATCTATTTTTACACCATTTGAACACTCAGTTGGGATTTTGGGTTTGCAATCTTCTTCACGTTGATGAAATTCCTTTGATTTTTAGAGATTTCAAGGAGAATGAAATGTGAAGGATAAAGGTATTCAATTTCCTTCATTGTACAAGATATGGATGACGATAGTACTCCTCACTTTCAAGGATTGTTGTCGAGCAAGAATTACAACTGATATGGAAGCAATGAAAATTATGATCAACTCCAAACTAGAATTACACTATTATGCAACTAGTTAAAAAGTGAGGGTTGTCACTACACTTACATTATCAAATCTCAGATTTATAATTACCAATGCAATCCAAGTGCAGTCATGGTACTTGCTGGTGTGAATTTTATGGAATCACATTTACATACGACTTATCTCCATGAATTAAATGAGTCTACCTTTTGCTATTATATATTTTGGTTTTTTGATGTTATGGTTATGTTTGAGTTAAGTTATAGAGAAGTTTATCTTTTGCATTTTAAACTTTCTTACATTGTGATAGTATAACAAGAAGTGTATGTTGACTTTCAGTGTGTCAAAGAAAAGCCCATGGAAGAAAATGGAAACCTGACATGGCTCATTTTCCCATGTAGTTTCTATTGCATAGAAAAGTCAATTTAAGTATTATATGGATTATATTTAGAGCTTTCCGTTTATACATTAATCTAGATATTTATAGAGTCAAATTATTTTCTTAGAAATGGGTTTTGATAATGATAGTATATAAAATATACAATCACTTCCAGAAGAATATTTATGTTACGCAATTTGTACATTAGATACATTAAGTTCCTAATTTAATCCTTTGAGAAGGCTCTGTTCTATTGAAATTGAATAAAATAAAATTTATTTGATGTCGGAAAACATCAATATCACATTCAAAATCAAGAATAATGGTAACTTTCCAATAATGTTTTCCTTGTAAGTTGGTCCTATTTTAGATACAGATGGCCTTAAAATGTGATTATGGAACCTTCTAATTAGAACTCTCTTACTAAGCATGCACATTATTAGAATGTACCTTGGATCATCTTCTATAGGCCTAGGCACACTGAGCAACAAATCTAGGTGCTTCGATAGGGTAGTGAGGGTACACTTTTTCTTTGGAAGTTCGGCAGAAGAATTATGAGGAAGTAAGAATGGAATCATATTTACCTTCAGTAATATATTCTTAGTGGTTTCCATGTTATTTTTTTTATTTTTTATAGTTTGATCCCCAAGTGAAGCCTTCCTTAGTCTCAATCATAGGAGTAATTTTCCCATTTTTTAATCCTATAATATCTACTTCTATGAATGTACTGTAGAGGAATATGAACTTTGCATTTACAGGTAAGTTTAGAAATTTTTGATCATCTATGGAGAAATAAATAAAAACATATTCTTATAGTTTCATTATAATTCTTTGTGAGTTACTTTCATAATATATAACCACCTAGTCATTTAGTTTTTTGTGGTAAAATAAATAAAGATATTTTCTTGTAGCTTCATTATAATTCTTTGTGACACTACGACATAATATAGTTATTTAATATAAAATCATCAGTTTTCTTTAAATGATCATTTTGTCTTGAAATATTATTTTTATTTTTTATTTTTTTTTTAATTATACTTTCATTTAGAATTTTTTAATGGATTAATACTTTAAAATGTTTTCTTTCTGGAACATGTGAACTCATTGATTCATTTAGATTTTTCTCAAACCTGTTAACACATCGATTGATCTTCCAGTTAGTTCCTACCCATAACTTGTTAGGGTTCTGCTCTGTGACAGTCTTGTTGAGAAATGGCAACAAGAAATTCCAGTTTAATTTTTCCTTGAATTAAAATGTGAATTAAATTTGGATACTATTCTCATAGCAACTAAAAGTTACTTAATTAAGTTTATTAAACTTACTTAACTTAGGAAATTTGAGTTGGAAGTATTTCAATCCTCATATGTATGTTCTCCCTACTTTGTAGGAGTCCAGTATGAGTTAATTGTGAGTTGTAAAATAGAAGACTCAGTTTCACGACTCAGTTTAGTTAAATCAGTTCTCAAACTGATTGAGAGAAGTAATAGTGAGTTAATAGTCATTGGTGTCACTAATGAACTCCACCAATGCTGCTCTAGTGAGCTCAATATTTACTCATCAGAAACTCATGCATGTTGGTTCTGAGAAAGACACAATTGAGACTAGAGTGTAGGGAGAATGTGTTATTTGTTTTAGATTTTTCTGAGTTTCACTGAGAGTCCATGCAATCAGGAACTGATCCTTGAGGGATTGCATAGTTTTTAGAGGATTTATTTCCCTTTGAATACAAGTTATCCTCCATTGGAATTTTTCATTGGAATAGAGACTTGGACAACTTGTGAAGAGGCTAAGATTTTGCCTTGAGGTTGATTATGAGTTGGACATTGAATTTGATGAGTGTTGGGATTGTTCTAGAGAGAACAAGAATTGTAATTTCATCTTGATTTTTCGGATTAATACAAAACAGATAGTGGGGTTTTGAGTTGTGGCTTTCCCTAGATATTTATTTTTTCATGTGCCTTTGATTCTCTTCCTCTACTTATTATTGTTTTCTCAATGTTTATGGGCTTCTACGATAAAGAGTAGAAGTAGATTCTTGTCTCTTGCTTTAGCAAATTGCATTAGCTTGTGAATCAACAAGATTTTCTACATGGTATCAATGCTAAGAACAACATACTAGAGGATATTTCAAATTTTTTGTTTTCTCGGTTACAGGTGAAAGTCGAATTTGCAATACATACTCTAGGATCGGTAGATGGCATTCCATGGGTTGAGGCTTGAGTATGCCTTGGAAGGTAGCTCAAATTTCATAGTATAGAGGGATAGGATGGAGGTCATGCTAGAGGAAAATGGCTTAAAGGAATTTGTTGAACAAGAAATTCCTAAGCCAATAGCTACAGCCGAGTGGAAGAAGTGTGTGGCAAAGGCAAGATGGGTAATCCTTGAGGGGGTTCCATATCATATTGTATAGACTCTCCATGGAAATGAAACCCCACATGTTATGTGGAAAACATTGACGGACTTGTATCAGAATAACAATGATCAGAGGAAGTTGGCACTGATGGATAACCTTCATAAAATCAAGATGGATAAAGGAAAGATGATTCCAAATTTCTTGAACAAGTTCACTCAATGTCGGGATGAACTTGGAAGTGTTGGAATCACGGCTACTGAGGATGATATGGTGAGCCTTTCTCTTCTTCGACTCCCAAAGGGTTGGCATAGTTATCCGGAATTTCTCAATGGTTGGGAGAAGCTGCCAAATTGGGAACGACTATGGTAAGATTTGATGCATGATGAGATCAGTAGGAACACCTGGGATTGCTCTTCATCAAATATTGATTATGAAGAGAACTGTGCCTTAGGGATTAAGGTGATGAAGGGGAAAGGTAAAATTTCCCATTGCAAATTATATTCTTATCATGGAGGTAAGAACAAGGTCACCATGAAAGTTAAATGCTTTCATTGTCACAATATGGGACACTTTGTTAGAAATTGTCCATTGAAGAAGTCCAAGGAGAATTCCTCAAAAGGAGCGGTGGGTGAGGCTTTGGCCTCTGAATTCCAATTGGAATTTTCCCTCATTGTATGCATGGTGTCTTCAATGATGGGAAGTGTTTGATACTTAGAAAATGGAGCTTCATTCCACATGACTAGCAACCAAGAGTTATTCAGTGAACTAAAGGAGAAAGATTTCAAGATGCATATCGAGATGGGTGATGACGGTAAGTATATTGTTACTAGTTTGGGAACTATTAATTTTTAGAGGGAACATGCAACTCCATTCACGTTGAAGAATGTTATGCATGTACCCGGATTTACAAAGAACTTGATATCCATTGCCATGCTTGAGGATAGAGGCTATGATGCGATCTTTCCAAAAGGAAAGGCTTTTCTTCAACACATAGCCATGGGTCAAGTAAAGAAGAGAGGGGTTTGAGTTCAAAATCTTTATAAGATAGAGGTAGAGGATTGTGCTTCTTTAAGTTCAAAAGCAGAAAATATGTTGAGCCAAGACATCGGTGAGTTGTGGCACAAGCGATTGGGTCACTTGTGTCATGGGGCTTTAAATCTATTGCAAAAAATCTCTACCGGTCTTCCCAAAGTTACGCTTGAGCAAGTTGATACATGCAAGGGTTGTACTTTGGGAAAATACACCAAGTATTCCTTTCGAGACAGAGACAGTCGAGAAGATTCTATTCTATAGAGAGTTCATTCAGATGTTTGTGGAACATTCTGGACAACATCCACGACCAAACACAGGTATTATGTTATATTTGTTGATGACTATTCTCGTAAATTTTGGGAATTGTTTATGAAAAA
This sequence comes from Pinus tabuliformis, assembly GCA_031772625.1. Classification (NCBI taxonomy): domain Eukaryota; kingdom Viridiplantae; phylum Streptophyta; class Pinopsida; order Pinales; family Pinaceae; genus Pinus; species Pinus tabuliformis. Next base: position 1,281,958,128 of record CM062817.1, on the reverse strand, counting down.
AAAGGATCAAAACTTCACAAAGTTTTGTGAGTTCAAAGCATTGGTAGAGAAAGAATCTAAAAAGAAGGTTAAATCTCTATGGAGTGATAACTGTGGTGAATATGTCTCCAATGAGTTTAAGAACTTCTGTGTAGTAGAAGGGATTAAATGAGAGTTGATGACACCCCATAACTGTCAACAATATGGGGTTACCGAGAGGAATAATAGGAGAATAGTAGGGGAATCAAGGGAAATGTTGCATGATCAGGGCCTGCCACTAAACTTGTGGGTTGAGGTATGGAACACAAAGGTTTATGTTCACAACCTTAGACCACATCGTATACTTGAGATGAAGACACCAGAGGAGGATTATTTCGATAAGAGGCTAGATGTTGGTCACTTCAGGATTTTTGGGTCATCGGTTTATTACTGTGTGACCAAAGATGCACGAAAGAAGCCTGAACCAACAACAATGTTGGGGAAATTTTTGGGGTACACTGATACAACCCACAACTATCAGGTGTACATGTTGACCAGTTAGATGACATTGGTTCACAGGGATATCAGGTTTGATGAGGAGAAGGCCATGAGCGTATCCCTTGAGAGAGAGCTTGAGCTATATATGGATGAGGATATTTTATCTCCTATGGTTGAGGGACCTTACATTCATGTGCAGAAGCCACATGTAGAGGTTTAGAAAGTGGAGACATCGATTCAAGAAGAGTCTTTGAGAGAGGGAAGAAACCGCACTAGAGAGGGTGACAGATTCTTGGATGATGCACGGGAGAATGTGGGGGCACCCTTTTCTCAGCGCAGACATAGTACATCACCAAAGATGTACAATGGTACATGGAACCTATGGGTAAATGTGTTGTGGTAGATCCATCTTCCTTTCAGCAAGCATTGTAGCAACCATTTGGGTTGATGTGATGGTGGTGGAGTATGACTCCATTGTTCGAAACCGTGTCTGGGATGTGGTCCTGAGACCGAAGGACAAATCAATTGTGAGCTTCGGTTTCCTTTACAAGGTAAAGTAAGTTGTAGATGGTAGTTTGGAGAAGAATAAGGCTAGATTTGTGGCCCATGGATTTTCATAGGTAGAGGGGATTGAATATGATTAGACCTTTACTCCTATTGCATGGTAGTCATCAATCATATCTATTTTCGCACTATCAACATAGATGGGTTGGAAGATCCATTAGATGGATGTGAAGACTACCTTCTTCAATGGAATGATTGAGGAAGAGGTGTACATATAGCAGCCCAAAGGTTTTGAAACCTTCTATCGTGAGTCGCATGTGTGCCAACTGAGGAGAGCGTTGTATGCACTAAAGCAAGCACCCCGTGCTTGGTACACTAGGATAGATAGCTACTTCACTGGGTTCAGCTTCATGAAGAATGAAGCATATGAAAACCTATATCACATAGTGGTGGAAGTTAAGTTGTTGATCATTATAATTTATGTAGATGATCTTATACTGACACGTGATGGGAAGCTCATCAAATCTTGTAAGGAGGACCTTGCAAGAGAGTTTGAGATGAAGTATATGGGGCTGATGCATTACTTTATTAGCATGAAGTTATGGCAGAGAGATGGGGATTTGTTCGTATCTTAGGGCAAGTATTCCAATGAGATACTCAGGAGATTCTGCATGGAGAGCTAAAAACCCATGGAGACTCCTCTAGCTGGTAACTAGAGGAAGGAGAATGCTACTTCAGGGGAAGTAGTGGAAGCTACTATTAACAGGTAGCTTATGGGTTCGCTCATGTAATTGATGAACACATGATCAGATATGTGCTATGTACTTAAACAACTTAGTCAAGTGATGGTTAGGCCTACCAAGCTATATTAGAAGGTGGAAAGAATGGATAGAGATATCTCAGAGGCACTACTCAGTTTGGCTTATGGTATAGATGGACAAAGGGAGTGAAGATTCAAGGCTTCACCGATGCAGATTGGGTAGGGAGTCCATTCGACAGGAAGAGCACATCAAGAGGGATCTTTAGTATTTGATGAGTGACAGTTTCTTGGTACAACAGGAAACAAAGATTGGTTGCACTCAGTTCGGCAAAGGTAAAGTACATGGCTACAAGTCAGGAAACATATGAGGATATCTAGATGAGGAAGATCCCGGTTGGCTTGTTTGTCACTAGATGGATTCGACAATGATTTATTGTGATAATCAGAGTTGTATCAAACTCTATGAAAATCTAGTCTTTCATGATTGGTCCAAGAATATTGATATCCAGTATCATCATCTCAAAGATTGTGTATTGAGGTAGATCATGTTGTTAGATTGCATTCCCATACAAGAGCAAGATGCTGACATCTTGAAAAATACGTTGTTAAGATGTCTATTCAAGCTTCACAGAGACAGGATCGATAGTTGATAATCCATTTCTTGTTGAGAGGGAGTGTTGAGTAATGGAAACAAGAAATCCCAGTTAAATTTGTCCTTGAATTAAATTGTGAATTAAACTCGAATTCTATTCTCATAGCAACTTAAAGTTAGTTAATTAAGTTTATTAAACTTACTTAACTTACTAAATTTGAGTTGGTTATCTTTCTGTCATCATGTGTATGTTCTCCCTACTTTGTAGGAGTCCAATATGAGTTAATTATGAGTTCTAAAATAGAAGATCCAGTTTCATGAGTTAATGCAGTTAAATTAGTTCTCAAACTAATTGAGAGAACTAATAGTGAGTTAACAGTCAATGGTCTCACTAATGAACTCCATTAATGCTACTCTAGTTAACTGAGTATTTACTCATCAGAAACTAATGCTTGTCGATTCTGAGAAACACCTAGTTGAGACTAAAGCGTAGGGATAGTGTGCTAGTTGTTTTAGATTTTTCTGATTTGTACTAACATTGCATGCAATTAGGAACTGATCCTTAAGGGATTGCACAATTTTTAGAGGCTTTGTTTCCCTTTAAATACAAGCTATCCTCCATAGGAATTACACATTGGAATAGAGACTTGGAGATCTTGTGAAGAGGCTAATATTTGGCCTTGAGCTTAATTATGAGTTGGATATTGAATTTGATGAGTGATGGGATTATTCTAGAGAGAACAAGAATTGTAATTTCATCTTGATTTTATAGATTAATAGAAAATAGATAGTGGGGTTTTGATCTATGGCTCTCATTGGATATTTATTGTGTTATGTGCCTTTGATTCTCTTCCTCTATTGATTATTGTTTGATCAATGTTTATGGGCTTCTGCTGTAAAGATTAGAAGTAGATTATTGTCTCTTTATTTAGCAAATCGAATTAGCTTGTGAATCTGCGGGATTTTCTACAAGTGTTTTATTTCTCCTCAGTGTTAGGCGTCCATGCCTTGTCTCTGACAAATCTTTGTACCCTTTATTACAGGCAAATGTTTATGTTTTCCTTTGAAGTTGCTGAATTTATTTGTCGAGTTAACTTATTTGTGTTAGCAGATCTTATATTGAGAACACCTTGGGGTTAATACATGGATTTTCATCTTAATTATTTGGTGGTTCTTAAGAATTTAGTGTTAGTTAAGCAACCACTCTTTCCTCTTAATAACGGTTATCACTTGTTCTGGTTTTTATTTTTAAATTCCAGGGCATGGAGAAATTTACTAATTAAAAATTCACTTGGGTATATTTATAGATTACTTTTAAAAATTAATGAGAAATTATATAAATTGAATGACTGGTTTAGGATTTACCATTTCCAAAAACTAGGTATCCTTCGATATCTTTTTATGAGAGTCCTTATAGAGAAACTATTTCACTGAAGGTTTCAAGATGGACTATATGTTGAAATATTTTTATCGGAGTCCTTATAGAGAGACTAACTAACTCAATATTTAAACATCTTAAAACCAAATCAAAATCAAAGTCTAATGATTGGAGCTTTCTCGAAGAATGCTTTGAATGTAGACGTATAATTTACAATGATTAAACACTTTCATTGCATTTTACACCTTAGGTGTTTTTCCAATGATTTTATTTCTTAAGCTTCTCAATATTCCAAAAAAGATTAGCTAAATTTTCCTTGTGAACTTATAGCTTTCATTTTTAGGATTGCATACATAGTTATCTGTAGTCAATGGCACAACTAATTTTCTCCAAACCAATTTAGGGTATTTCTTCTTAAAATACTGACAAATTAGCTTATAACCTATGCATCTCATAGGCCTTTTGGCATCCTGGGTCTTATTTAATTCATCATTGAACATCATATATGTTGACATGCTTCTAGAGAAAATGTTGATTCTTTTTTTCTAATGTCATATAATTTGGTATGATCTGAATCTAACATCTATGATAGAGGGTTAGAATATTATTTGTGACAAGTGGACCCTAGTGTAGGTTGCAAGGGTTTGATAGGCCATACTTGTTATTTTTTGTATGGAATAGCTCATTAGGGATTTCTAATTTCACATATTGAAATGAAAATTCATTTATCATCAATATTCAAATAATATATGCAGATAAAATTATGGAAGAATGTTGATATTACATTTTCCTTTCATAATGTCATATATGTTGTTATAATGTGAATCTAACTTCAGCAGTATAGGGAAAATTTTCCTAGTATTGTCACGAGTGAGAACCCCAGAGTAGATTCCAAGGGTTAACGTATAAGGTCATAACTACAATTTTAAGTTTGGTGTAGGTCTATTGGGATATATTAATTTTTACATACTAAAATGAAAATTAGTCAAAATCTTTGACCCTTGAGACAATGGACTACAAATATTATTGAAAATTATTAGGGAGACTATGCTTTTTCTTCTCTTGAAATTTGTAAATATGTTTCATTTTTGGCACTAATGAAATTGACTTTTTGCTTTCCAGGAGAGAGTTTCAAGTCGAAGGTAAACGAGGTTTTCGATTTGTGCAGTTTAGATATGATCATGGATTGCAAGTTAGGGAAAATGTTTTGGAACTTGGTTCTATCAAGTGTTATTCATTATTTGGTTTAGATCTTGGAATCTTGATTATTCTGAATTTTAAAGGTTATATAGTTTTACTTTGAAGAGGAAAATATATGCAAGATTAAATTTAAATTTTGTGTCATAGGAAACCTCATATTACGTGAAGGATACATAGAGGAACACACTTCTATTAGAACAAGTATATTATTTGAAGTAGGTTTGAATTTTTTATATCTATAGTGGGTTTGTTGGATTTGGTTTCAATATGTTCAACCATGTTTGCTTGGATATATTCAAAAAGGAAAAAATATTAGAACCATTTTTAGTTAGCGTCAACCTATTTTCGAAGCCCGTTACTAAACAATAGTAGCAAACTAGATCTTTTCAATCATAGGTTTCTAAAAAATAGTTACAAAACTAAAAAAATAATGGAGTTCCAAAGAATATATCTCCAAAACCTACTCCAACATCAATGACTCTGTATCAAGCCACTAGAATAGCGGGTGGGAAATCAAGTTGGAAACGACTAGACTGGGCTATTCTAGCACCCTCCTCCCACATCTACCCATGCAATTGGCAAATTGAGGTAAACATTGGATGAAGAGTTGCTATCATATAATTCAACTTCATATGTAGTAGTTAGGGAAGTGGAACTGATGAAACACAGTCAACCTGACCTTCTACACATGCAACAGAACCCCTAGGAGCTATCCAACCCAACCAACTGACTAGCCCTTTAAAATGACTTTCTTGTACACTAAAGCCTTAGTCACTCCCTTGACATGGGGATGCATGTGACTGTGACCCTCCATCCACTCCCACAATAAGCCATGCATGCGACTGACGACTTTTCCAGGTAGTTCTGTGTTAGTGACTCTAGATTTTGTGCCACTCTTTTAGGTCTAGGACGCAGGCCACTCCCCAAAACTGCATGAAACTTCCAGAAATGAAAAATAACATCGAAAAAATGATATAGATGAAAATACTTGAGCAGCGACTTGATTTCACCCTACTAGCCATGACAGGGATTTCGTCAAACATGTCACAAATATGCATTCTACTGGTTTAAACAATAGATATACACATATGGGTTTTACACTTATCTAAGAGTCACTAAGAAGAATTTCTCCCTCATCTCAATAATTTCATTACCATCTATTAGCCATATATTAATTGTAAATTTAGTGATAAACCAAAACATGATGAGGGCCATACATTTTCACTGTCATAAAACTCATCCATAACTAATAGAAATATCAAGGATATATGTTGGGATGAGGTCCCCTGGGTCCAATTTTGACTAAATTTTGTAAAAGTATCCACATTTTAAGTTGTGGAGTGTGAAACATGCAGATTACTAGGAGTCAACTGGTCTTAGCATGGTCAAAACCCCTTTGTTTTTGTATTTTTTTTAGATCTACCCATGGTTTGTGGACCATGGTATTGAAATAGGAAAAAATATATAAAGGGGTGTCTCGGAAAGTCTAAGGAAATCAATCAATGAGTCAGATTTGATATGTTTTGAGTCTGTAAGTGTAACATATTTCTTTATTTGGGCCAAGGGAGGGGGGGTGTGGGGGGGGCCTCTTACTCCTATGATCATGGATACCTTGGTAAGTCTACAACTGAGTGCATGGGCCCCTGCAACTGTGTGCATATGGTATAGACATATATGTATTGAAGATCTGGAATAATAAAGGAGTATTTGAAGCAAATATATGTCTGAGCTATATACTTATGTGTTTTTTGTATTTACGCTAAATTGAATTCCATTTATCTATAAGGTTGTCTTAATTATTCCGCGGAGATCTGGATCTACCGTTGTATGTTATTTTCTGCATAACTAGACTCTTAGGTGAAGTTCATAACTGTATTTCATTTAGAGTTGCTTTATTTGAGGATCCATCGTATGGTCCTCTAACTAAAAACTAAATCTATTTAATTTAAACAAAATAAGAACTGAAATAACTTATTTATAAATCAACATTTATTTGATGACAATGTACAATTAAAATTTATTTACAACATATCAAACAAGTAAAAATTTCATTACAACCATTTACATAAGTAATTAATAAACAAAAGAATACCTATTCCAATAGCTTCATTAGGATAATGTTATTTCTGTTGGGATGCTCCTCTTGACTACCCGATTGAATTTACCTCCCAGCCAACTAGGAATGATTTCCTAGCCTAGGGAACCTCCACAAGTTCCCTAGAACTCTGAGCCCAAGTCTAACCAAATTTAGTGTGTCCAAGTTAAACAAACACTCTCAAGATCCAAGTTTGTATTCTCTCCTTTAACTCTCCATTCTCTCCCTTCTCTTTCTCCACATTCCTCCCTTGAAAAGAAATCCTCCAAACCAAAACCAAGAAAAAGGATCTCTCCCCTCTCCTCTCATCATCCTTCCGCTTTTATGTATCTTCCTCACATCCACCTCAACCACTCATCATTAATGTCATGACTACCTCCTCATACTTTCATTTAGTACCCTTGACTTTTCTTACCATATCTTATTCAAAGTAGATGTGATAAGACACCTTGGGATATGGATATTTAATTTGGAAATTAATTCGAGAAGACCATATCTTCTCGAAGCTAGATTTGAAAATACATCTCCGGATATGGATATTTAATTTGGAATAAATTGAAGAAGACTATATCTTCTCAAAACTAGATTTGAAAACACACCTTGGGATATGGATATCTAATATGGAATAAATTGGAGGAGACAATATCCTATCCAAAATTAAATTTGAGAAGACAAGTTGGGAATTGAATAAAAACAATAATAAAATTTATATTAGTAAAATAAAATTACAATTTCACAAATGTAGGTATATACCAATATTTTTTGATAATTATAAGTCAATATTTTCAGGTCAATTAAACACTAATAAAAATTAGCATGTTAAGATTAAGTAGGGCATTACAAACACCCCTCCTTCAGAAACTTCATCCCGAAGTTACAATGGAAAAGATACAAGGAGTTTGAAATATGTTTGACAATAAGGCATAGAAAAATAGAGAGAGTTATAGTAGTAAAAATTAAGTAAGTGAGACAATGATAGCACCTCCCATCAAGAGTCTCCAACTAATATATATCCTTCTATCCTTCCTAACCTACTTCTACTCCCACCCTATCCATCCTCTACAACTATATATTATGGCATCGGCTATACCAATCTAACCACTGATAAAACCAATATGGCAAAGCCATTGACTATATCGACCTAAATTCCCTAGCCGAAAACTCGCAATCGTCATCATGCATCTAGGGGAGCGGGACCATCACTGCCCTCCCATGATTCCAGGTTTGGAGGTTACACTATGGGAAATACCTCCACCCCTCCTCACAACTAGGGTCAACAGCCTAATATGGACCACACTACATCGCTTGTTGGATATTTGTCATCGAATAATCCAATGAGGTAGTGTTTTCACCTTTCCTCATTAGATGTCTAAACCTTCCCCAATGGAATAGTAGATATTTGTTATCGTATATTTCATTCCCATCTGTAGGATAGTTCTCATGCATGGATATATATAACAACAAAATATATATAAATAAGTGATCTTAAACATCATGTTATTAAGTCTAGTACCCACGTGTCAATTTGTAGTTCATACTGGAAATAAATCTTACTTTAGATAAATCATAATTTCACTAAGTCATTCATTAGATACATCATATCAGCTTAAGCCATACATGAAGCAAAAATAACTCTCACAAGTCATGCACTAGATAAATCATAACCAAATAAGTCATACATTAGGTCATACATCAAACATTTCAATCATCAATACCTAATCCATCTAATGACTTATATAAGTAGTTTCACCTGTCCAACTAAATGAATCAATATTACATAGTGTTCATAAATGAATAACATGAAACTGCAAATAGAGCCTTATTATAGGTAGCTATCTAATTCAAAATGGGCATCACAGATGCTCAAAACGTGAGGGGTAGTCATGACGTATAGTCTCTACATCCTCCCAGTTAGCAGATCCTGGGCTATACTTGTCCCATTGAACCTTAACCTGGTCCGCTATGCAACGTCTAAGCTATGGAACCCTATGGTCCAATATGTGTAATGGTTAGACCATTATGGTTCCCATGTCGAATACCTACAATTCCCTCCAATCCAGTGTTTTAGATTCATCAGAAACATAATGTCATAAAATAGATACATGAAAAACATCATGATTTTTATGCAAATCGGGTGGCAGTACAAGACAATAAGCAATTGGTCCAATCTTCTCCTTGATTCTAAAAGGTTCTATAAACCGAGGTGACAACTTTGTCCCTTTTCCAAACCAAATGGTGCTTTAGTTGGGTCGGATATGAATAAAAACTTGGTCTCCTACTTTATAACTTCGATCAGTCCTATGGAAATAAGCATAACTCTTTTGTCTATCTTGTGCTTCCTTTAACCTTTCTCAAATCTGTCTTACCTATTCCTCCATTTCATGAACTGATTTTGGCCCAACTATTACTCGATCCTCCAACTTTTTCCAACTCAATGGCATCCTACATGGGCTCACATATAGATCTTGATAAGCAGGCATCCTGATTGAATTGTGGTAAATTTTATTATAGGAAAACCCTACCAATGGTAAGTACATTTCCCATTGGGTTTGATTATACATGACATACATTCTAAGTGTATCTTCCATAACCTAGTTTACTCTTTTAGTTTTCCTATATATATCTGGATGACATGCAGTGCTCAGGTTCAACTGTGTCCGTAGTTCTAGCTGCAAACTTGTTCAAAACCTAGATGTAAATCGAGAGTCTCTATGAGAAATGATCTTTGTGGGTAACCCATGTAGTCGAGTAACTTCACTTATAAAAAATCGTGCCACATCAGTAACATCATATACGTCCCTCACTATGATGAAATGGTCACTTTTGGTCAATTTATCAACTACAACCAATATAGCATTTGCCTCTATGAAGTGAGTGGAAAACCGACAACAAAATCCATAAAAATACCTCGCATTTAGACATAAAGATGTCATGTGGTTGTAGGAGTCCTGTTGTATGGCAATGATCAACCTTCACTTGTTGACATTCGATACATTTGGTGACAAATTGGACTATGTCATGCTTCATACCTACCCAAAAGAAGAGTTTCTTCATGTCCGCATACATCCTCTTCACTCTAGGATGTGCACAATAGAGTGTTCTATGTGACTCTTTGAGGATGGTTATTCTTATACCCCCTTCCTAAGGTATGTACATTCTCCCTTGAAATCTCAATAGTCCATCTGTTTCAAGGACATATCCCTCAAACTTTGGTTCTATCTGCTTCCCACTATGGAGTGTTGATATAACCTTTAGATACTAGCTATCTTCAAAGAGTTTCTCCAACGCACATTCCCTTAAATTGACCCTCAAGGCTACTATGGAGAAGGTTTGTGGCCTCCTTCTTAGTGCATCGACCACCACATTCTCCTTTTCCTTAATGTATGAGATCGCAAAATCATACTCACTCATGAATTCGCTCCACCACCTTTGTCTAGCATTCAAATCCCTTTGGGTGAAGAGGTGCTTTATGCTTTGATGATCTGTTCTTAACTCAAATCTTCTCCCAATGAGGTAGTGTCTCCACAGTTTCAAAGCTAACATCACTACTGCTAACTCTAAGACATGGGTAGCATACAACTCTTCATGTTTGTTCAATTTTATAGATTCGTAAGCTATTACTCCACCTTCTTGAATCAATACCACTCTCAATCCTTGCTTCGAAGCATCGGTGCATATAGTGAAGTCTTTTTCCATGTCTGGTACTCGAAGGATCAGTGCACTAGTTAATAACCTCTTTAGTTCAGTGAATGCAATGTCACATTCATATGTCCATTCATACCTGACCCCTTTTCACTGTATTGTGGTGATGGGTTTTTCAATCCTTGAAAACCCTTCCACAAACCTTCGATAATAACCTAATAGCCCCTTAAAACTATGCACTTCATGAACATTTTTCATTACTGGCCAATCCATTATGGCGTTAACCTTTTCCAGGTCAACTAAAATCCCTTCTCCTGAAGTGGGGTGCCCATGATAATGAACTTTCTTCTAAAAGAAGGAACATTTTAACCATTTTCCATACAATTGATTTTCCCTTAAGCAATCAATACAACCCTTAGGTGTTTTTGATGCTCTTTTTCATTCTTGGAATACACAAGAATGTCATCTAGCAAGACTTGCACAAATTGGTCCAAATACTTCCTAAAAACACCATTCATGAGGTTCATGAATAATGTTGGTGCATTGGTCAAACCAAATGGAACAACTATGAACTCGTAGTGCCCAAAACGGAGTTTGAAATGCAGTTTTTGAGATGTCACCTTCCTTAATCCTCAATTGGTCTTATTCAAATCATAGATCAATCTTTGAGAAAATTGTTGCTCCCTTCATTTGATCAAATAGGTCATCTATTCTAGGTTTCAGGTACCTATTCTTTATTATGGCTCCATTCAAGTCCCTATAATCTATGCATAGCCTTAAGTAACCATCCTTCTTGTCAAAAAAAATCACTGGTGCACCCCAAGGTGAAATAATAGGTTTGATAAATCCCAAGTCTAAAAGCTATTTAACTGTATCTGCAACTCACAAAGTTTTGGAGTTGTAATCCTATAGGGTGTCTTGGATATTAGTTCTGCACCAAGTTTTAGGTTGATTGTGAAATCAATCTCCCTTAAATGAGGTAATCCAGGCGATTCCTTAGTTAAATCATCCTTGAGCTCTAAAAAAATTAGGTGTTGATCTAGGGAGGGTCCTTTCTCGTCACTTACAGCCTCGACCACACATAGTTTGCAACCTTTTCAGAGACAACATTTTACCTTCATCATGGATATGCATCGCAAGGACACTCCTCTCTTGATTCCACAAATCTCAATTGACCTACCTTCATCATCTAAACAAATCACCTTCTTATTGAAACAATCTACCAATTCTCGATGAGCTTCTAGCCTGTCCACTCGAATTTTTACATTGTATGTCCCCAATGCTATGACATATGCTTTCAACTTAGTTATACACACCTCGAGGTTTACCTGAAATTAGTCAACACTAGGTCCTACTACTTGTTTTATCCCAGAAGCCACCTCAACTTGCTTAAAGTCATCGCACTCATAGGCTGCCAACACACATTTTTCTAATGCAACTAGTGAAATGAAACTATCCGTAGCACCTTAATCAAACAAAATTTTAACTTTTACTTTGTTTATCAAACCTAAGGTTTCTACCACGCTACATTGGTGTTTAGCTTGTTGGTTATCAACTTCTGCATAGATTTGATGGTGGCTACTTGCTCCCCCCATTGGTTCTTTTCCTTCTCTATGGTTGTTACCAGTGTGTATCTTAAGACAGTCACACTAGTAGTGAGGTCCCCCACATCCCCAACAAGTGATGCACGGTATACTTTGTACAGAATGTTGTCCAGTTATTTGGAAAGAGTTCCTTCCCTTAGTACCCCTGCCCCTACTTATTGCTCCTTGTGTATGACATTGATTTGCATGGATCCTTGAAGCTATAGGTGAAGCTGCACTAGTAACCATTGAAATCCCCACTGTTGGCACTCTGGGTACAACCATGTTTCCATATGGCAGTGGCCTCAAACTTCCCCTACTTGGGAAGGTACAAGGGGCCTTCCCCATAAACCTTGGTTATTGTGGAAAAATGGTTTTGTTTCCACCATTTAAGTCTAAGTGCTCTTCAACATAATGAGCATGTTCCACAACTTCTGCAACTGAGGATGGTTTCCACATCTGCACGAGTGCCCTAATCTTAGGGTTCAATCCATAAATGAAACAATCTCCTTGCCACTGATCAGTATCCATGTAGGAGACATACTTGACCAATTCCATGAATCTAATCTCATATTCTTCTACCATATGATTTCCTTGTAACAAATCATGGAAGGCTCCTACCTGTTGTTCTTCATAATATGTTGGTAGGTACTTTTTCTTGAATCTCTCCTCAAATAACTCCCAAGTAACTTTTTCTGGAGTGAGGTGTTTTTGACGCTCTAAGTTACCCCACCAATTTAGAGCACTATCTCTATGTTGGAATATTTTTATTTTAGCTTTTGAATTGGAAGTATAATTCCTTAGTGCGAAGCACCTTCTCATTCCTTCTAACCAGGCTTCTGCGCGTTTGTTGGCACAACCTCCAGCAAACTCTGGGAGCTTAATCTTTTGGAGCTCCCTAGTAATGTCCTCAATTGGAGGTTCTCTATCAGAGTCTCTTGATCCCTCGATTGCCCAACCCTCAGGGAGGGTGCTCCACTTCCACCTCAGTTGTTTGGCACCCTCTTAAAGTCTCACTAATTTCTCATAGGGAATGCAAGATGAGAGCCAACTCTTGTGATGGTAATGGGTTATTTGTAGGAGGTCCTTGCGATGACCCTCCTTGACCTTGATTTCTTCGCACTCTCACCATTTTGAATTGTTTAAATATTTGTATGATACACGAGACTTATTAATTCAACTTATGACTTGTCCACTCTTAGGTGACTCACACACATGTATATAATGATAGCCATAAGTTTTTCTTTTACTATGCTTGTAAACAAGCATTATTAATATTGAGTAGATTCCCAAGGATCTACCAAATCCTCTCCCATTGATATCTAAGCAAGTGCTATGACTCACTACTAGTCACCCTCAAATATCTTTAGATATCCCTAAACAATCATCCTAAATCCATCTTATATATTTTGAGCATTCACATAAACATTAAATTACCATTTTTAATCACATTATTATAACTAGGTGTCCTCTTGAAATTCCATCAACAATGCTAGATTAGTTTTCAAAGTAGATGCCTAACTGTCTCAATCAACTCAATTTTGACATTATTGTTAGATATATACTATGGGAACACGAATTAAACACCATTGACTCTGGGAGGTTATTTTGAATCCAACCCCAAACCAAACAAGTAACGAGTTGTTGGCCTTCATTACATATGATGTATATTCATGCGTGAACCATAACCCCATTGCAAGGGTCATTGACCCTTTATGAATAGATATGTAATTATATTGAAATTAATAAATATTCAAATTAACCTTCAAAATTGGTGTTTCAATGTATAATATGTATAAGTTTAAATGTATAATATATATAAAAGGGATTAAAGTCGTTTCAAGATTATAAATATATATATATAACCACAAATCTATATTAAAATAACTTTAAAAATAAACCACAATGTATCACGATATAGTTTGTAAGTGGAGTTATTTTAAGGCTTAATTTCTCTTACAAAGGTTTTGGGACGGGGTGCAGCCCGTTAGATGAGCGCCTCTGCTTTAATTTCTCGGCATAGGATTCAGATGATGATTCTTTAAATTCTTGTCAAGAATTTAGTGGATTGGATGAATTATGTGTGGGAGTAGGTTGGATTTGTACATTCATCTAGCGGGAAGGAATTTACTGGAATACTTTAATCCAAATGGAATTGTAACTAAATGTAATCACGCCTTGAGATATAAGTGCCACATTTAATTGACGATGCCTACCGCATGGTCATATTTGCAGATCATGGACCCGTCTTTTTGAGAGGGTGATTAAATCTCACCCGTAGGAGAAGATAACGACATATCAAATTCATTTTTGTTTGATAATTTTGTACCTATGAGATTCATATATTGCACAATCCAAATACAACAATAATTTTTTTTTTTCAGGTTGTTTTATTCGTTTCAGGCTGTAATTTCAATAAATTTGTTACTGAATTTTGTCAATTTTTTCAGGTTGTTTTATTCGTTTCAGGCTGTAATTTCAATAAATTTGTTACTGAATTTTGTCAAAGTTTGGCCAGAAATTTCCATATGAAAACACACAAGCTCGGCCCTTTAGGTTTATCATAATGGGCTTGCAGTCGGTCAGGTTTGTGCTCCTTGAATGGTTGGACGCATATTTTCTCTTAATCTATTGGACAACCTGATGAAATCCGGTCTTGGTGTTATGTGACCAACACTAATTAGCAACAACCTCACCATCTCCCACCGCGTGAAAAGATCCGTAAATACTGTATTCATTCGTTATCCCTTTGCTTTGTATAATTATATTTGTCTCTAATAATCAATCATCTATCACATCTGGGTCAATTAAGCTGGAGTAAATATAGGCCCCAAGGACACTCACCATCAATGCTCGGATCAACAAGCATATTATTTTATTCATATAAACATCTAGAAATTAATTTTTTGATGTGAAAACCTTATTGACAATCATGTTGAATGACACACAGGGCTGCTATCTCGGCTCGGCCCGTGATCGTGTCTTATGGGCTTGCAATCATAGTGCCATCTCATAGCTTTCACCCAGCCGGACGGTGAGGATCTTCCAAGGAAATCTGATGGCGTGAGTAGATTATGTTTTCACTTGGTTGGGTGACTTATTTTGTTTTCATTTCCTCGTTTTTATTTTTTTTGGCTGCAATTGTTGGAGAGGGTTTTGGCTTTCTCTACTATGGCTCTTCCCTCTTTAGAAATTGCAGATGAAGGCTTTTACTTACATCCTTTCCCACACAACAGCCCTCGTGGGTCTGAGACGGAGCTTCTTCCTCTGTTTCCCTTGGAGTCCCCTCAATAATCAAGCTCATAAACACTTGGGAGTTCTTCAGCTTTCGTTTGGGTTGTTGCTTAGTTTTTGCTGCGGTATATGCTTAAATGCTTACTAGCATTGTCCAAGACATCAGGCCTATTTGTGTGAGGATTTTCAAAAGCATGGATGACTCGTGGGGACATTCTTGAATGAACTTTTAAATGCTTCAAGATCATCGGTTCTATAGTAATTCTGTATTTCTCGAATTACTTTGTCTCCCATTCGATGTGAAAGGCTCTATTTAAAAGTAGAATCTCCTTGACCAAACTTGTAATTTGGTTGCATTAAATTAGTATTTCAGACTATCAGAGAGAACTCGTTCTCCTTCTTTGGCGCTCCCTTATTTTGTATCCGTGGTAGAAGCATTGTATGGAGCTTGCCATATTAGAAGAGATAACAGAGTCAAGGAAAGAGCTTTCATGTTCACCAGATTGTGTAGACAAGCATTCCCAATACATTCCTCACTAGCCTCATGATCATGACATCCTCTTGCTACTGCTTTCTTCGTTCGACGTTCTGCGTCGGTGGGAAAAAGGGTTTCTGGAACTGGGCAAAGAATATACTAGCGAGCTACGGGTTAGGGTTTGAACTGGATTGTCATTGTTTGCAACCAATTTCTTCTAACATTGCGTAACCGCTAGTAATGAATCCTCCTTAGAAATATGGTCAATCTACACCGCCGGCCCTAAAGAAGCTGTTCCGAGCAGATCGTAAACATGCGGCATTTTGGTGGAGAGGTCACCAAATATTACACCAGTGCGCGGTATCATCATCTATACAAAGTTAGGTTTCCGCAAACACCACTGATTTGGTTGGTGTTTGTATCTTATTACTTTAATTGCTATCAATATTACCATGATAATGAGGACACTATGGTGCCTAAGAATCAGAGGACGAACCATACGTTTTATGAATATGGAATTATATTAGATGATTAGGATATTGTTTGGGAAGTTTTATTTTATCCCTATTTGTTTATTGCATCGAGGCTTTGAATATTGAATATTGAATATTTCTTCGTTTTTCTTCATGGCTAGCTCCCCTCCCTGAGATTATCCTACCTTTACCCTGTACTATAGATCCATACTCACCCCAGATTTATTAATCAAGGAGGCAGACTAGCAAACAAGCTTTCATGTATTGATTGTGGGTCCATATTCAATCGAGAAAGTATTCAAGCCCACACACAATGTGTCTTTGAAGCAGAGAAATATGGTCCAAAAGGTGAAGTAATGGGTATCAAGAATTTGGGAGCAAAAGAAAAACCTAATGCAAGTGAGAATGTTGATGTTGATTTGAGTATTGGGTTGTCAACTCGCCCTCCCTAGGCTTGCAGTCTTTGCAATGTGAAGACCACAAGCAGGGAAACTTTGTCACTACATTAAGAGGGAAAGAAACAAAGATCAAAAGCCAGAGAATTTTAGGCTAGCAGTATATTGAATCAAAATGTTGAGCCATCTTCAAATGGAAACATTTCTCTTGGTAATCAGGGCAGTATCCTTCGCTTGAAGGAACAACCAAATGTTGTTCATCGACAGAGTGAGGAGAAGCATACAGTGGTTAAACATGAGGAAGACGAGCTTCAGGGTTCTACCAATGGCAAGTAAGATAGTGCACCTGATTCAAGAAAGGGCCCAAATATTGACGAAGAAAAATGTTCCAAGAAGAGGAAGAGGAAAGGAGATAAATCCAAGTCATTTGATTCTATGAATGTAGAAAATAAGCAAGATCAAATAGGGCAACAAGAGATTCACTCATGTGGCAGTGATCAAACTACGCATTTATCAGCTGCTAAAGAAGGAAAGGGTTATAAGTTTAAAAAAATGGATAAATGTGACCCTCTGGGTAAAAGTACCAATGAGTTTGATCAGGTGAGGAAAATAGGTGAAAATGGGAATGGCTTGGTAATGGAAGGTTTATTACTAATGAATGATGCCAAGCAAAATAAAGAGAAACCAAAAAGGAAAACCAAGTACACTAATGAGCTTTCTAACAATGAATATTGTGAGCTTCAGACAAGAGATCAAAGTGATGCAGTTAAGGATACACATGGCAGTGATAAAAGAAGTTCTAAATTGCGAGTAAAATGGAAAAAAAAATTCATTGAATGAGTCTTAAAATAAAGTCTTGAAGGAAATTTAATATTGAAGAAACCGCAAAAGACAGTGATTCCTCTTGCCATGAAGGCCTTTGAGAGAGTTGGTGTTGCTACATATGAAAGCAATCTAAAGGATGAGATCATGTTCAAGGTTTTGTGTGGAAGAAAGACAAGCTTGAGGTCTATTTTGGAAGGCAAGGAAATTGAAACAAGGGGCTGACAACTACACAATGGAGATACTTTATCCAAGAGATGAAAGAAATCCTGGTTATAAGGAAGCTAAATAAATTCTATTCTACATGTATTTGTTGACTATTTTAGTATGCAAAGTCTTCGCCCTAATGATCACATGGGTGTAAAAGAAGGAAATTTGGCATGAAAGGAAACATGCAAATGGTGTCTTTTGTAGGTTCATTTTTTCATTGTACTTTAGGATCTTTTTTGTATTTTTTTTTTCAACATATCACAGTTAATATGTATTATAGTTATAATGATACCTGTAAAACACAACTTTAACATGATTTTCCTCTAATTTTATTGGTTTCCAAGGAAATAAAGAGCAATAATGTTTTCAATCAAAAGAAATTAAATTATATAAACAAGGTTATAAAAAAAGTTTGTTTTTTTTCCACATAATTTTTATAATAAAAATGCTTACAAGTAATTATTGTAGGTTCTAACCCCGTACATAAATTACTTGCATACGAATTCTAAAACACAAAAAATAAACAATGCTAGATCATAACACATAAAACACGTATATATAGAGATTTTCCCCTGGATCCCAAAACCAGTACTACCAGCTTGATTTTTCATTATGTTCCTTTCAATGTTATAATACATATTTATACATGCTGAGGCATCCAATACCATGGACCGAAAACCATCGCATCCAAAAAACATGTGCGAAAATCATGCACAAAACCATAGGTGGGTCCGCCCATCCTAACATAGGGTCCAAAACCAAAATTTTTTGGGGTGCTGCCCTAGACCCCATAATGTGGGGTTACGAGTGGCCATCAAACCCCCTGTTAACTACATGGAAGGAATATAACACAGCCCAACATTCTCCCACTCGTTGTTTTCTTTCCACAGGGGGCCACAAGACAGTTTAGTCATTTTTCCAGCCCTGAAATGCCCATTATCTCTCTACACCAAGAGAACTTCTCAAAGCTCATAGATTTTGTCAATGCATCTGCAGTATTCTTCAAAGTGTCCACCTTTACCAGCAACACCTTTTTGTCTTCTATCATATCCCTCACAAAGTGATACTGAACATCAATGTGCTTTGTCTTTGAATGATATGCAGGGTTCTTTGCCAAGAAAATTTCACTTTGGCTGTCACAGTCTATCCTTATAACTTCCTATACTAACCCCATACTTGAACACCATCTCTGCAACCAAACTACTTCCTTGCTTACATGAGTGGCTGGCATGTACTCTGCCTCTGTAGTTGACAGTGCCACTACAGATTGTTTCTTACTCGTCCAACTGACTGCACCTCCAAATAGGTTAAACACATACCCACTTGTAGATCTTCTCTAATCCAGATCTCCAGCCCAGTCTGCGTCAACAAAGCCATGAATATCCAACACTTTATGCAATCCTGGTCTTCCTTAGTAGCATAAACCATAATCACTAGTGTCACACAAATACCTGAAAACCCGCTTCACTGTTGTCTAGTGCTCCCTCCCTAGTTTTGACATAAACCTGCTCAATACTCCCACTGCATGTGCTATGTCTGGTCTAGTACAGACCATTGCATACATCAGGCTACCAACTGCACTTGCATATGGAACACGAGACATGTCCTCTTCCTCTTCTTGTGTCACGGGACACTGTTTAGCAGATAACCTCACACCTACAGGAATAGGAATCTTCACTGGTTTACTATCTTGCATATTAAACCTCTGTAATATTGTGTCGACATACTTCCTCTGGTTTAACCAGAGCTTCCACTTTGCCCAATCTCCTTTAATTTCCATGCCCAAAATATAGTTTGCAGAACCAAGATCTTTCATGTCGAATTTGGAGGACAACTGGGTCTTCAAATCCTGGATAACTTCTTTTTCATTTCCAACCAACAACATAGCATCCACATATAAAACTAGATAAATAACACGGTCACCAATTAATTTAAAATACACACAGTGATCTGCATTACTTTTGGTGAAGCCAAGTCCCCGTATAAATGTATCAAATTTCTGATACCACATCCTTGGTGGTTGTTTTAACCCATATAGATACTTCTTTAACTTACATACCAGTTCTTTCATACCCTTCACCACAAAGCCTTCAGGTTGCTTCATGTAGATCTCCTCTTCCAGATCCGCGTGAAGAAACGTTGTCTTCACATCCATCTGTTCTACCTCAAAATCAAAAGTAGCAGCAACAGATAAAAGTAGTCTAATAGAAGTTACCTTGGCAAAAGGGGAAAAAATATCACCAAAATCAATTCCCGACACGTGGGAATAACCTTTTGCTACCAACCAAGCTTTGTATTTCTCCACTTTTCTTTCTGCATTTGACTTCTTTTTGAACACCTGTTTGCTGCCAATGGGTTTCCTTCTAGCCAGCAACTCCACTAGATCCCAAGCCTAATTTTTGTGCAAAGATGCCATTTCATCAACCATGGCCTCTTTCCAGAGTTTTCCATCCTCTAAATGCATTGCTTCCTTCACAGTTCTGGGATCATCATTAGTAACAGACAAAGCAAAATTTGAACAAAAAGCAGATGGAATATACCTTTCTAGCTACCTTCTTTCTTGAACTGATCTTCTCACAGTCGGAGTTTGTGGCTCTTCATCTTCTAATTCCTCCTCTGCTATAGAGTGTGATTCTTCCTCCTTTAGCTCAAACTATATCTTGTCAGGTTCCTTTGGTTGGACTTCATGTTTAATAACATCTTTCACCTCTCTGAACACCACATCTCGGTTGTACATAACCTTCCTTGTTACTGGGTTCCAAAGCTTATAACCCTTTAAACCAACCTTATACCCAATAAAGATGCACTTTTCAGATTTACTATCCAACTTTGTTCTTTTCTCCTTTGGAACATGTACATATGCATCACATCTAAATACCCTTAGATGTGAAAGAGAGGGTTTCTTACCAGTCCATACCTCTTGTGGAGTCTTAACCTCCAACATTGATGAAGGTGACCTATTGACCAGGTAACATGTAGTATCCATCGCCTCTGCCCAGAATTCATGTCCTAACCCGGCACCACTGAGCATGCTTATTGCCCTTTCCATCAATGTCTTGTTCATTCTTTCTGCAACTCCATTTTGCTGAGGTGTATATGGAGTAGTCTTCTGTCATGCTATACCACACTTCTTGCAAAATTCTTCAAATTCCTTACTGCAAAATTCTCCACCATTATCTGTCCTCAGCACCTTTATCTTCCTCTCTGTCTGGTTTTCCACTAGAGCCTTAAATTCTTTAAACCTATCAAAGACTTCAGATTTCTTCTTAAAGAAATATATCCATGTATTCCTTGAGAAGTCATCTATAAATGATGCATAGTACACAGACTTACCCAATGATGGAACCTTCACAGGTCCAAACACATCATTGTGGACAAGGTCTAATATATGTTTCACCCTCTTACCACCAGAGGGGAAACTCACCCGATTCTGCTTCCCGTATACACAATTTTCACAGAAATCAAAATCTAGAGAGCTATTACTCATACCTTCTACCATATACCTTTACCATGAAGTATTCGAAGGCCCTTCTCTCCAATATGTCCAAGCCTTTGATGCCACAGCATGGTATTTTCTCCAGAGACCACTAGATTTTTTGCTCCACTTTTAGGAACCATGGAACTGTTGCACCCATCAACAACAGTGCTACCTTGCAGCTTGTACAGAGTTCCAATCTGAAATCCCCACATTAATACCAGTGCTCCCCGAACCATCTTGCAAGTATCCTTCTCGAACACTGTTTTTACACCTGCATCATCCAGCTTACTAACAGAAATCAAATTTTTGGCTAATGCAAGAATATGTAGAACACCTGGAAGTGTTCTAACCCTTCCACCTTGCAGCTTCAACTTTAATTTTCCATGACCAATGGTTCTAGCCTTCCTGTCATCCTCCAAGAAGACATCACCACCATCATATTTCTCATACTCACAGAACCACTCTCTATGGGGAGTGAAGTGAAAGGATGCACCTGAGCCAATCAACCATGCCTCATGATCTACATGTGTACTTGAAGAAGCCAAGTACACATCCCCACCTTCATTTGAGGTGGTTTTCGCCTGTGCAAAAGGAGCCTCATCAGATCCCTTTCCTTTTGTCAGGGGCTTTAGATTTATAGTCCCTTCTGAAGTGGCCTTCCTTTCCACATTTCCAACACACCACCTTTACAAGTTTTCCTGGAGATTTAGATATCCCTTTAGATTTAGATCTCCCACTCGATGACTTATTTTTGTTTCTGTTCTGGGTCCGCCTTGGTACAGACAAGGCATCACCATTTTGGCTCTCCATATTTTTCTGTCTCATCTCCTTCACCAGCAAGGATGAGACTATTTCATCAAAGTACAAGGCAGTTGCATTACTACCTATTGCAATAACCACACTATCCCACGAATCTAGTAGAGAACACAACAAAATGATGCACTTATCTTCATCTGAAATTTTAATATCAACATATGCTAACTGCCTTACCACAGTATTAAATGCATTCAGATGCTCTGTCACCAAGTCTCCATCTTTCATCCTTAGGTTATACAGCTTTTTCCACAAGAATAGTTTATTCACTAGAGACTTAGATTGGTACAGAGTCCCTAACTTGTTCCACAAAGCCTTCGCCGTAGCTTCCCCTGATACATTCAATAATATTGAATCTGAGACACACAATCGTATTGTGCTCTTTGCCTTCTGATCCAACTTCTCCCATTCTTCATCGGACACCCCCGTTGGTTTAGTATACGGATCTACCATGATCCACTGGTCTTTATCCACCAACAGATCCTCCATCTTGGGTTTCCACAACTCAAAACTCTCACCATTAAATTTCTCGATCTCTATCTTTCCACTACTCACCATCTTCTTTCACCACAAGAATCGATCTCGCAGATCTCCCACTGAACAGGGTCTACCATAGGCCCGAGCAAAACCCCTCAGCAACAAAGGCATCCCCTTGAAGCCAAATCTGCTCTAACACCAAATGTAGGTTTTAACCTGGTACAGAAATTACTTGCATACGAATTCTAAAACATAGAAAATAAGCAATGCGAGATCATAACACATAAAACACATATACACAGAGATTTTCCCTAGATCCCAAAACCGGGACAACCAGCTTGATATTTCATTATGTTCCTTTCAATGTTATAACACATATTTATACATGCTGAAGCATCCAATACCATGGACCGAAAACCATCGTGTTCAATACCATGGACTGAAAACCATCGCGTCCAAAAAGATGTGCGAAAATCATGCACAAAACCACAGGCGGGTCTGCCCAATCTAGCATCGGGTCCAAAACCAAAATTTTTCGGGATGCTGCCCTGGACCGCATAAAGTGGGGTTACAGGTGCCCCTCAAACCCCCTGTTAACTACGTGGAAAGAATATAACGCAAGCCAACAATTATGAGGGTTATAAACTCTTTTAGCAAAGATTTGGGTCTAGTGGATTTTTGGGTCCAGATTTTGAAACTTGGCTCTGATACCATTTATGAGGATCCATCCTAGGGTCCTCTAACTAAAACCTACATTTTTTGAATTTAAACACAATAAGAAGGGAAATAATTTATTTATAAATCAACATTTATTTGATGACAATATATAATTAAAATTTATTTACAAGATATTAAACAAGTAAAAGTTTCATTGCAACCATTTACATAAGTAGTCAATAAACGAAAGAATACCTATTCCAATAGCTTGGTTAAGATGCTCGTGACTCTGTTGGGATGCTCCTCTCGACTACTTGACTGAATTTACCTCCCAATCGACTAGGAATGATTTCATAGCGCAAGGAACCTCCATAGGTTCCCTAGCCCTCTGAGCCCAAGTCCAACCATATGTAGTGTGTCCAAGTTAAATAAACACTCTCCAGATCCATGTTTGTATTCTCTCCTTTATCTCTCCATTTTCTCCCTTCTCTTTCTCCACATTCCTCCCCCAAAACAAAATACTCCAAACCAAAACCAAGACCAAGGATCCCTCCCCTCTCATCTCATCATCCTTCCCCTTTTATATCTCTTCCTCCCATCTACCTCAACCACCTATCATTAATGTCATGACTACCCCCTCATCATTTAATTTAATATCCTTGAATTCTATTACCATATCTTATTCAAAGTAGATTTGAGAAGACACCTTGGGATATGGATATTTAAGTTGGAATAAATTGGAGAAGACCATATCTTCTCAAAGCTAGATTTGAAAAGACACCTTGGGATATGGATATTTAATTTGGAATAAATTGGAGGAGACCATATCCTATCCAAAATTAAATTTGAGAAGACAAGTTAGGAATTGAATAATAACAATAATAAAATTTATATTAGTAAAATAAAATTACAGTGTCACAAACGTAGGTATATACCAATATTTTTTGATAATTATAAGTCAATATTTTCAGGTCAATTAAACACTAATAAAAAATTAGAATGATAATATTAAGTAGGGAATTAAACTTTAAGTTTGGGGATTTCAAGGATAAGGGTTCACGAAGGTCAAATCAGGCCTGAAACTAAAGAAACATGTTACCCCCACACCACATAGCTTTCTGGATGCAAAAACCTAGTTCTAGCATCCCCAATATTGCCTCGGGTGAGATTGTAGCCTGTGCTAAGTGGGTTCTTGCCGAAAGGGCCGACAGTGTAGGGTTTTTTTGGCTAGCATAGCTAACTCTGAACCTGGGTCAAGGCCCCCTCAAGCAACCAATATAATAATAGTATAAGCCACATATAAACAAGTATACTTACTCATTAAATATCAGAGAGAACGAGAGCTCATACTAATGAATGCACAGGTTGACTAGGTATGGGACTTCCAAGAAGCACATGACTATAGACTAGGCTAAACCAAATATTTCTTTCATCTAGTCACCCTCATTCCATATTCCAAGCATGAATGTGGGATCTAATAAAATAAATCATTCAAAAACATCGATGGCTTCTAGATGCAAAACCACCTCAACCCTCAACCAATGATTACACCCCACTATCAGACATCACTAACCATCACTCAATTGGTATCTACCCAAGCTATCCAGGACTCTAGAGTGTTTTTTCCAGCAAGGGCTTCTATGACTAGTAACTCAACCAACAATTGTCATTTTTCTTCCAAAGTGTTTGTCCAAGCATGGCTTCCAAGACTAGTAACTCAACCCACCAAGGGCTTCTAGAGTTTTTACCCAACCAAGGCTTCTAGGACTAGTAACTCAGCCCAAGTTTTTAACGGCTTCCATAGCATTTTTCAATCAAAGGATTCTAAGAAATAATAACTCAACCCACTGTTAATTGCATAAGAAAATCAATGAGAAAACAAAAATAAAATGCACAACACCATGATTATCCAGGAAATGGAAAGGCTACTCAAAACCATCATCAATTGAGGCAATCCTCCATGCCAATGACATATCATAACCAAGAAACCACATGGACATTCGATGCATGCCAAAAATAGCAAGGAAATCATACATGTAATTCAGTACCTGCAAGAAAAACCCATTGTAGTCCAAATTCCAATTATTCTACATTGCTCCAAGAGTTCTCCAAGAAACTGTAAATGTCCAAGAGTATGAGAGAGAGAGAATGGAATGAGAGCTACAAAACTTTGAACTGAAAAAAGCTACCAACTGATCCTCAGAATCCTTTTTATCAATGAGGCCTCCATTCTTTTCATTTTCCTCCTCATATGCAAACTGTGACCTTTCACCTTCCTTTTCTCCTTATTTCCATTAGTTTCATAAATAAATACCAATTAATGTCACTTTCTCTTTCCAAATCCTTCGCCAAAGGATGTTTCTCCCACCATTCATCTTGGAATACATGTCCCATGAGTAAGGTCTTATTTTACCTTTATTAATTTTTACATGGATTTTTTACCAGGGTTGTCACATAACCCTCCCCCTTGGGGAAACAACATCCTTAGTTTCAGTGACACCTACAAACCAAAAAACCATTAAAAGCAAAACATACTTCCCATGGAACCTTATAACACAACTTGTTGCAGTATTTACAATGAAATCCTACTTAAACATGATAATCATACCATTTACTGGAGCTTTATAACATAAATCATTGCGGCATTTACAATAAAATCCAGATATACTCTTATACATATTTGCTTCAACTAGAAAATAATTATATTGTCTATGGCTCTTTATAAATCCAACTTGATACATTATTTACAATAATATACACATAAACACATATCCATATTTACTCAACAAGAAAATAAAATAATACGATGCCTCCATCTTCAACAAGGGAATCCATAGGCTCAGAACTCCACCCTCAAAGTAATACTAGGATTCACCTCCTTCCTAGGAAGTCCAGAATCCACTGCCAAATTCAAATTTTCATCCAATATCTAGTACTACAATCCTACACCACTTTTCCTCTAAGTGAATAGTTACTGGCTCATTGTTCTAGGGTGCACTCCCAATGTGCATATAATTCCATGTGGAAATGCTAACGACAAAGAAAAATACAACCTCAAACTTCCCTTCTCTGGTACAAAATTCCTCGGGTAATCTGATCACCCCCTTCCATGTAGTCACACACTTCCAAGTTCCATTGGCACCCCCATCCTAGGCATTCCATCCTTTCACAAGGTTTCCTCCCATCAGAAGGTCCAAAAACCAAGGCATATACCTGCCTCAAAACCATTATACCATTCATAGCATGCTCAGGTAAATCAATGGAGACTATTGGGTACCAGTGTCCCACAATGGACCTACTCCTGAAGTGCTTTACCATCATACTGCTACATGTTCTAATTCCTTTCAATGATGCTTCTAATTATTGCAATAAATTTCAACCACCCAACCAGGCATGTTCATGCATTCCCGTACCAAGCACATAATTTCCACTAGATTGAAACAAATTGAGATAAATATAATTAATACCTCATTGGTGGTCTCCTAATAAGCTACACTTTCACTTATGTTTACTTCGTGTCATAAAAGGTCAAACTAACCCTTTGATCAAATCATCATGAATAAACATATGACATCTGGTTAGCTTAAAACGTAACCATCATAAATTAAAATAATGAATCACATGAAAGCATCATAAAAAATAATCATAAATCATGTGTAATAATCACAATTTAGAATAATAGATCACATGCATAATGAAAATAAAATAAAATACTAATACTTACCCTTTAATCGGCCATTCGCTTCTACCTTCATCCTTTGTCCTTTTCGCACACACACCAGATCAATTTCCACACCCGATTCCCTTTTCTTCTCTTCAACCATGTACACATAGACACAGTGTACACCACACGCATACATCCACACACAGCATTTAAGATCATACAATACATGCACCTCCACCTGACATATAACATACACTGACACCCAGATTACAATACAACACGTACACTTGCATCCATCGTATGACACAACACAATACATACACCTACACCAGATGTACAACATAGTAAATATACATGCACATAGCATTAAAAATGGATACACATGTCATGATACAACAATTACACAATACACATAAGACAGTATGACATGTGCACAACACCACATGTACAACAAGCACACCATACCACATGTGCACAACACAACATGTATGCCATGCACACAATACCACATGTACATGGAACCACTTGCACAATATGTGCAAACATCAATGTACATGGAACCACTTACACAATGTGTACGCAACACCACATGTACACTGCACCACATCTACAATGTGTACACAATACTATATGTACATAGTACCACATGCACGACATGTACACGACACCACATGTACATAGCGCCACGTGCACAACATGTACGTAGTACCACCTTCACACAACATCATATGCAGAACATGTACATAACATCAGATGTACAATCATGCACACAACACCATATGTACATAGCAACACATGTACAACATGCACACAACACCATATGTACATAGCACCACATGTACAACATGGACACAACACCATATGTACATAACACTTCATATACAATAAGTACATAGCACCATATGTACATAACACTGCATATAAAGCAAGTAAATAGCACCATATGTACATAGCATTGCATATCCAACATGCACACAACATCATATGAACACAACACCACATATCCATCATGCACACAATAAAATATATACACAACACCGCATATCCATCCAACGTGTAGATAGCACCATGTATACCCAACATTGTATATATAATATTCACACAACACCATATATATAGCAGATGCACAACACTATAGGCTCAATCCCTTAATGTACAATATGCACAACATATACACAAAAGTAGCACTTTACATCCAAAACCACACTATCATTACCAAGCAACCTTTCTTAGAATGTCTTTCTACTATTGTATCTCTTGGCATTACCTGTCCATAATGTAAACATATGCATACTATGAACACATATTGTTAGCTCATATCAACATGATACTGACCTCATTAATTTGTTGAGGCTACTCTTCCCATTTCCATGTTGTTGAATGAAATTCCAAAAACTGTTTATTACGTCTAAAACATCGTAATGTCCTCCATGTTGCAAATTCATAATTCCAACTAAGAAATATCTACCATTAACACTGGGCATCTACAATATTTCTTCAATTCATCTTTCACCACTATAATAACCAATGACTAGTTATACATTGTAGAAACTTCCTAACATCTCTACAACAAATCCCTCATATGTGTTCCTCCATTGTGATTTACTTATATGATTTTCATCTCAAACAACATACGAATTGGAGACCAATCATATGGTTTGGCCAAAAATTGGGACCACACAAAATAATCAAGAACTTATTGTGCTCTAGGGCCTAACATAAACATAACTATAAACATTGAACCATAGGGAATTTTATGAACATACTTCCATCTATCAAGACACCTATATACCCAAATAATGCTCCCAATAATTCTTTAGGAAAATTTTATAGATATAGAATGCATCCAAATTGGTCTTGTACTCTATGGCTAGTGATCTAAGGACTTATGACACCACATTAATTAAACAACCTTTCATCAATGAACAATTTGAGGAGATACAACCTCTTGTTTTATTTTACTTTTAGCTATAACATGCCATATCAAGTAAACCTAATTCCCTTAGAATCAAAAAGTGTTTCATTGCAATACTACAATAATCATCAAAAGATAATGGTACATGCAACTAAATTTTTTTCCCTACATGTTTCTCTAGGGTCATGAACATACTTGGTGTCTTCATATACATCTTCCAATTATGAATTCATATGTTTCCTCTTATTTTTTAGAATCATGAAATTTAACAAAATGATTTCACGCCCATGTTGAGTTAACTAAGCTCAATACACTTTTTAAATTTCAACTTCAAGACATTTTTATTGCCACCATAAAAGTTCTACATCAACATGTACAAATGAAATTTGATTTAAGGATCTAATCATGTTATCTAGAAATCATAAGGCTTTCCTACAATACCTTTTTTCCTATCAAGCTAGACATGACCAATTATTAGGCACAATGGAAAATAGATTCAGTTTTTTCTTGAAGTCAACCACCCAAGGAATATGACTTCTAGGAATCATTAGAGAAGTTGATATCTACCACATGAACCTAGCCACAAAAACTTATAATTTCTTTCAATAACATATATACAGGGAGTACACGTTCTGTTGTATTCCATTCCTTCCCTAAATCCAAAATATAGCTAGCAATAGAAGATAAAGAAACAAATGAAGAGAGCGTACCCTAGGGTGGCACTGTCAAAGTAGTGGCTAAGTGGAGTAGTCGATTATGAAATATATTCTTCGTGGAAGCCCCATCAATGATCATAGCAGCACTCACAATTAGGTTAAGAGCTGGAGTCATCGAGATAATAAGGGTAGGTGAGACAATTGTAGAAAGGATGGGAGAATAAAAATGAATGGAAGCAATATTTACAGGTGGGGGAGTGATTTCCAGATAATCAGAATGAAGAAATCCTTCAAAACTGATAGGCAGGATTGAGAGAGAAATAAGAGAGGAGGGGAGAGATCCCATGGTTTGCAAGAGTAGACAAGTATGTCAATGAAAGTGAAAAACTACTACAAAGTTAGGTCTTCATAATGAAAATTGGTAACCCATGAGGAGCAGCACATGGGGTAGATAATTCCAAGGAAAAAACCCTGGCTAGTAGCCGATGAGTAAGTGGATCATCGAAAGCCAACAAGATGAGGAGGGGAAAATATGGAAACAAGAAACCCTTCGAGAAATGAAAATATTAGTTGATGGAAGAGTCCAAAAAAATGGTGACACTAATATGAGGACCTAGATCTCTAGTTGTACTCATGTCTTTTCTTTGAATAGAAACCCACCAATGAAAAGCCTCCATGAGAAAATATCCAGAAAGAGGCAAGACCCCATCAGCAAGTCGAGCCACAAAACCTTGTTCCATGCTTCCTTCAAGCCCCAATTTTCCAAATAGCATAAAAAAATGTTATCTTATGGCACTGGGTCCTCCCAATAATAAACCACTTGTGTTTCTTTCATGATAGCCACCCAAACCCAAGGAAAACAAAATTAAGAATTTGGAAATGATTTGAACCCGTAAGGAAAATATTACTAACATCAGACTATAAAAAAGAGGGAAAATGCTACAAGTTGTAGCCAAAGGGGAGTAACTCGAACCACGATTTTGTAGACCACTTCGAAGGATGTGCAACCTCTGATGTGGGAGTTGTGCTGGTCCACATAGAGAGAAAGGTGCCCTAGTTGCATAGGTTGAAAGGCTGCAACTTCCTCTATCGAGTCATGGCTCTCACAACTTCTTATATTTGAAAAAGTATAAAACTATTCCATGACTTCCAATATGGTTGTCATGGCTTCCATTGAGGGACCTTAAAGAGGAAAGGAAAGAAATAGAAGTACATGAAAAGAAAAATAATCACTTGAAGGAAGAATTAAAGAGAAACAAATGTTTCATATTTATTTTGTAACAAAATAAGACCAAAGGAAACAATGTTAAGCCATTGTTACAGAGCAATAAAATAATCTGACTGCAACTAAAAAAACTATCAAATAATACAAAGAAATAATTCTTTCCCCTGAGAAAAAACTTAAGTAGAATGAATTATCCTTTGAATTGTTTGTCAAAGATAAGGAAGATGAATTACCACTTATCTCTTGTATGTATACATACAGAAGCTGAACATAGTTGTGAAGAGCTTGAAAATGTACACATAAACAATTTGAAAGAAAAGTAAAATAAAGGTTTCTGAGTCTGTTAAAAGAGGCATGGATGCATCATTGGAGTTGGAACATAGGGTGATGAAGAAAATGCAAGAGAATGTCTCAAGGTGTTGAAGGAAATCCCAAAAAGAGTATGCTAAAAATTGAAATTCCACTGATGTAACATGGAATATGTGACATGGCCTTTAAAGTTTCTCAATGTACAAAAAGCCCAATAAACTTGATGTAGTAGCAAATGCCATAACAACTGGACAAACAATATTCTTCCACATCATCGATTACAAGGTGTTGAGTATTATGAGTATCAATTGAAGGATGCTTTCGATTTGTAGTTTTACAAATATAGTAGGTAGCTATAGGGACTTGCTGGAATATTAATACAAGACCTTACAAAAGTGTTGGCTTGTTGGTGCCTGACCTAGGTTCAGAGTTAGTTAGCCAAGAAAATCTCGGTACCACTGGCCCTTTCGGAAATAGTCCGCGGAGGACGGACTGAGGTCTAACCCAAATTGGTATGGGAGGGTGCTAGAACTAGGCTTTCATACCCTGGAGATGTCTAATGAGTTGGACTGGTCCGTGATTTCTCCTTACATGTAGGTTGATTTGCGCACCTTCATGTTCCTCGTGACCTGATATACTGCCTTCGCACAACCCTATCCAGGGGTTGTGCCACAGTTTGCACTATTCCCCAAGATGTTTCTTATATTCCAATGTTAGTTAATTATCTTTGTCTACTTGAGTGCTTTGAGTTATACTTAACAACATAAAACATTCATGCATGTGCATGCAATAAATAAACAATATATTTGCAAGTTATACCAATCATGCATTAACCCAAGAACAGATACACAAAATTATAACCAAACTTCTCTTTATTGATTCTTTGCACAGTTACAGACTTGACTCACCCTGTGCACTCAACTGTAGGGGTCCCTGCACTTAGTTGCAGACTACTAGGCCTTTGTGCACTCAGCTGCAAAGCCTTTTGCTACCCTACGACCCAAAGACACACTTCACACCGTGACTCAATCACTCAGACTTCTCATGCCCATCCTTTATTTTCCTATCCTCTTACACTTAGAGCCTCGCGCTATTTATACAATCCCATGGTCCACGGACCATGGGTAGGTCTATCCAGCCAAAATTTCATTATAAAACTAGGGTGGACAACCTTATGACTCTATCATAGTTTCGCGCCCCGCGCTCGCAATTTGTGGAGCTTTACAACAAGATTCGGTCAAAACTTGGGCTTTGAGCCCCAAAACATGCCTTAGGGGGATTCCATTCCTAACAGGCCCCCAACACAAACATCATGAGTCACCCTCGAGTCACCCTATTGGCACGGAAATCTTTGCGCAGAGTCCCTCCAATTGTTCTCGAACTACACGGAGGTTAGTAGTGCACTGAGTTGCTGCTTGCTGGATTTGCTGCATACATTGTTCTAAGACTTCTGTGTCTGAACTACTTCTCTACATCTATGCTAGTATCCCCTGCATTTTTTCATAGTCCTGTGCCTTTTTCCGGATCCTTGGAGAGCGAAGACTGTCCTTCTATGGGTTAGTCAGATAGCGGGCCACCAGTGTAGGTATTTAAGCGACTGCCATTCACTTTTCTTGGGAGAGGCTCTCAATTTAGTTTGACTAATTGTACCATGCCTCCATTTGTGACCTCCTTAACAACGTATGGTCCTAGCCAGTACATTCTGAACTTTCCTGGGAATTCTTCAAAGTTACTGTCATACAACAACACTAAATCATTTACTTTGAAGGTGTGTAACTTAATATGGCGATCATGCCAGGCCTTCCCACGCTGCTTTTGCACCTATTGATGTAAGCCAGCTAGAAACCATTCCTCCTCGAGTTCCTCCAATTGTGCAAGTCTTTCTTCCAGGGCTTCACGGTCCATCATACCTATGAGCACTGCTATGCACAGACTAGGGACAATATACTCCATTGGCATGACAACTTCCATGCCATAAACTAGCCGAAAAGGTTTCTGTCCCATCAGTTTCTTGCCTATTCTCCTATAAGCCCATAGTAATGTAGGTACGCACAGGTCCTAATCGCTTCACTGCACATTGCATACTTTGGTTAGCGCAGTCTCCAGTAATTTGTTGAATGCTTCTACTGTCCTATTAGCTTGTGGGTGGCATGGTGTGCTTTTTTGATGATACACCTTGAACCCCTATGTTAGCGCGCTGATGGTTTTGTTCAAGAAATGTGTATCACAATCACTCATTAAGATTTTTGAATAGCCAAATCGAGTCAACACGTGTTCAAGCAAAAACTTTGTTGCCATGGCAGCCGTGTAGTCTTTGACCAATTGCGCTTCTGCCCAATGAGTCAGGTTCTCTGTCATGGTGATAATGTATCGTACGCCCATCTTTCCCTGAGGTTTGATAGGTCCTACAAAATCAATTGCCCATTTTTCAAAGGGCTATAGTGTCATTTGTGGATTCAAAGGCATCTCATCCCTCCGCGATGGTTTTCTGGTCCTTTGACATATACTGCAGGCCTTACAATGTGCTTTTGAATCTTGATGAACGGTTGGCCACCACAACCTTATGTGGAGAATCTTTTGTGCAGTCTCTTGTCCTACATAGTGTCCTCCTGTAGTGACCCCATGTGCTTCTGCGAGAATCTGACTTCGTTCAAATACTAGTACGTACCTTCGTAGTATCTCATCATTTCCCATTTTGTATAGGTGCCTCACAATGACAGAAAATCCATCGTGTGCACCACCGATTCGTTCTTCTGTTGGACAGAGTATTCCTTCGGCGCAGTCCCTGTTGTCAGAATGTGGATTATATCTTCAAAGTGTCCATCCGCGACACGCACATCAAAGAGTTGCATGTCAGGTAATCCTTCCTCCAGAGTAGTAGGTTCCTCACCTACCTTAATGCATGACAAGTGATTCGGTCCTGCATTCAGGAATCTAGGCTTTACCATGACCTTAAAATCATATTCTTGGAACAATAAGAGCCACCTACATATGCACCCCCCCAACATGGGCTTATTGACCAAGTATTTTAGTGAGGAATGGTTTGTATACATTTTAAAATGTCCTCCTAGCAAATAGTGTCGATATTTTTGGAGCGTGTATACCATAGCCAACCCCTCGCACTCGGTTGTGGAATAGTTTTTTTCCACTTTGGACAACCCGCAACTTGTGAATATGATACGGTGATCCACGCTGTCTCCACCTTCTCGTGTTAGCATGGCTCCCAACGCTATGCATGACGCATCAACATGGACATGAAACTCCACATCCCATTTTGGGAAGACCAAGATTTGGGCGGAGGCCAATTTCTCTTTTAGTACATCTAGGCTCTTCATGAAGTCATCATTCTAGTAGAATGTGACATCCTTTTTCAACAGTTTCTCCATTGGCACGGTGATCTAGGCATAACTTTTGATGAAATTCCTGTAGTACCCTGTATGTCCCAAGGTAGTGCGCAATTGTTTGACACTTCGCAGTACTTCCAAATTCAGAATTACTGCAATCTTTGCGGGGTCTACCATTAGTCCTTGTTTGCAGACCACATGTCCCAACAGGTTCCCAAAGGGAATGAGGAACATACACTTCTTAAGGTTCAGCCTAATTTGGTGTCTTTGGCAAGTATCCAGAATCAAGCATAGGCTTTATACGTGGTGCTTAACCAATCCAAATATAGTCCAATCATCCAGATATACCTCTAGGAATTTGTGGATATACTCTTTGAATGTTGCAACAACTATGCACGAAAAGATGGCCAATGTGTTTTTTAACCTGAACGGCATAATAGTGTATTGAAAAAAACCCCACTCAATCATGAAGGTGGTCTTTCTCCTATCTTCCAGCACAATTTTGATTTGGTGGTACCCTGAGAACCCATCAATAAATGGGTAGGCTTATTGCCCACCGATATTTTCCAATACTTCATCTGTGAATGGGGCCGGGAATGGGTTGTGCACACAGGTGTCATTAAGTTTCCTAAGGTCCACGCATATTCTTATCTCACCCTTCTACTTCTTCTCCTGTACTAACATAGGGCTTACCCAATTAGATTCTTCCATTAGCTCAATGATTCCAACTACAAGCATTTTGTCTAGTTCTACGCGGACCTTTTCTTGTACTTCAAATTCAAGTGGTAAGGCCTCTTCTTAACCCGCTTCGCGTTGAGTTTTAGGGTGATCTTCATCATCCCTAAATCGCCAACGATCCCCTTTAAGTCCATGATCTTGGTTGGGAATAAGTCTTAGTACTGTCGCTGAGTGTTGCATACATCGGTTCCACCAACGTACCAATTTTACCTGCTTTGTTTTTATCCGCACGATAATGTCACGGTCCTCAATCAATGGCCCTTGAACCTTGCCATATCCTTCAAATTCTGGAATTTTAACTTTGTGTGGATATTCATCATCTTCCTGAATGTTTACATTGTAACAATCCAGTGTGCAGCTCAGCTGGGCCACCCATTCTGGCTAAAGCACTTCCATTGGCTCCTGGGCTATTTTAAAGATAGCTGCTTTTACTGCTTGTAGTACATCATCAACAGTATCCCACCAATGATCCTCAAATGTGAAGGTTAACAAGAATCCTTCGTACAAGATATCCCATTCGTTCGTGCCATGGCAGAGCTCCGTTTCTATATAACAATTCATGGGTATAATATCGAGGGTATGATAGAACATGTGCACCCACTCAAGTTGGGGCTCTTCCCCATAGACCTCTATCCATTTCCCGAGGTGTCCTCGTGGATCATCCCATCTGTCATAATTGTCTTTTAACCTCATCTAAGGATTCCCAAATCCTAGGTGCATCATCCTTCTGCATTCACGCCTGTCCTCAAAGCTCTACTGGTGCGTACCCCACCACCTTGCGGGCGTAGTGTACAATACCCATTTCAGAGCGTCGAAATGTTGTTGTTCCAACACTTCGTTTTCAAATTTTTTCAGGAACTCCTCTACCTCACTTAACCCATCATACGTAGGTAGGTCCTTTATCTCCATCGCTATGCAGCGCAGTGACCTTATCATCATGTTACAGTTGAGCATGGTTACCTCGTGTATTCAATTCTACCATCGTTCTATCTCTTCATTAGAATATGATGTGTAGGAGATTTCGTGCTCCCACGATATGCCATCATCCATTGTGGCATTTACCCAGTCTTTCTCCCATGTGGTTATCTTGTAGATGTAGTCCACATCATCGTCACTATCATTGTCATGCATTGGTTCTGTGTAGTGTGATCCTTCTACAGGGTCTAAAGGTACCACTCCACCCAGTGACTTTTTCTCAAAAATCATCTTGCGTTTCTTTTGATTTATCACTCCACTCATATCAGTGGCTTAACCTATTCCCAATAACCCAGGGTAGGGACTGATTTCATCAACAATCTCTATCACTTCGAAATCTGCTAGCGCGCTCCCTCCTTCAACATTTACAGTGATTCCTTGCAGTCTCACCATAGGCAAGATCTCTTGTTGGTTTGCCATTCGCAGTTAGATAGGAGAGCATTGCAGCATAGGCCTGCCCATGCGCTCCAATGTATGCTTTCACAGGACATTCGCATCCTATCGTAGATCTAGAATCACTTCATCCATCTCATATTCCCTGATCTACGCAGTCAATCTCATCTCCCTCCTTGTTTGCATCTTGTGCTTCCCGAGCTTCTAGACTACGCGGGGTTCTCCTAACGTGGTCCCAGCACATCTAGCTATGAGTTCTTGTAGCCCCTTCACAGCCTTGCTATCACAAAATAGCTTCATGCATGTCTCTAAGAATGTAGTGAGCATTGATGGGTCCATTTCTGGTTCCAGTCTGTCTTTACTTCCTGAAGTGGAGGCATTTGCGAAGCTCCTCTTAACTTCCATGAATGTCTCTTTAGTGCGTTCCAAATCAAATTCAGGTTCTTCGTCAGAGCCTTGCGAACGTAGGTACTTTCATCACTCAGCTTGCCCTTGTTATCCCCCATCGTAATACTGCTTCGAAGCATGATATTTACATTATGTTCTTCCTCACACGGCTCAGACCTCATCATTTGTAGGTTCTGGGTTGGGGGAGGTTGGAGTGCTCCTTTATCGCGCAACCTTGCTATCAATGTTGGATATTCCTTTGTCTCATGATTGAATAATGTACAATAAAAGCACGATGGTCGTATTGGATTCATACAGTCATGGGCATAATGTCCTGGCCCTCTGCAATTATAACATATCAGTTGGCCACGACCTCTTCCTGGTCTCATTCTAGCTCGGCCTTGTCTATGCCCCTGAAATCCGATGTGTGCCATTCCTGTGTTTTGATCAAGGGCCCATGTTTTGGCCTGAACTCTATACGTAGGAGTCTGATACATCATCAATTCATAACTTCTACGGGTTCGCTCGTCATGTCCCACTGATCTGCAGAAATTATAGAATAAGTGCTGGGAATTCTACGTATACTTTTGTAATATATGGCAATTATTTGTAGCATGCTTCCCACTTATCTAAAAAGTCACACATCATAATGTAGGCACTACAAATGGTCCTACTTATGCCTCTAGTCTCAATGGAATTAGTCCTCCTCTTGTAAGGTAATTGGAGAACACCGGGCATTGGTCCTTGTCGTGCCCTTGGCCCTTGCATTTTACGCACCATACCTCGTCACACACTTTTGGCTAAGCTGTCCTGTCTTGTTCCATACTCTTCATCTCAAGGCACAAGTTTTTCAGCTGTGTGTGAATCTGCTAGACTCCCAGGTTTTGATCTTGTATCGGAGTATCATGCAATCTCATCATGACCTCCAAAGCTTTAGCTTGAGTAGTCAGCCTTTGTTGCAACAACGCGTTTTGTAAATGTGGTGTTAATGATGCTACAAACCATTCACGATGTTGCCCATCTATTAGTGTCATGTTCACTTCACAAATTATGCACTTCAACCTTTGATCTAGTTCCCACATGGTTTTGCATGGTAGCGTTTTGATTTCCTTGAATCCAATGATTGACGATGCCTCTATTTTTGGTCTACTAAATTCCTTGTTTAGCACAGCTTGGATATTCACTATCCCCACATTCGGATTGTCATTGGCATGCTTAACGTACCAGGTCAGTGCGTGATCCTACAAAGTACTGACCAATGTTGCCTTGTTTATATTGTCGTCCGTGACACCTTGTGCTTCCCATACCGCTTTTACCACAAACTAAAATTGGTTTGGATCTTCATTCCCTACTCCCATGAACACTGGTAGCTTTATCGTGTTGGCCATGTTGCTTGGCGGTGGTGGCAGAGGTGGTATAGGTGAAGTTGGGGGTGAAGATGATGAAACTGGTGGTTGTGTGGGTGGGGGGTGGTATGCACAGAATTCTCTGCTTTATCAGATTGGTCGCACTTCTTGGTGAAACCTTCAAGAGTTCTTCGTCACCTTTGTGCATAGGTGAAATCAAGGGTCTAGTTTCTAGTTCTGTGCTACCTTTGTTTCTATAGATCCTCCCACTCCGCATAGCCCCACACATCAATCTACTTGCATAACCCACCTTTCACACAATAGCATTTTAATTTATATGTTCAAAGATTTAACATACTTACCTCTTGGTCCCTTGAGGAACCATTGTTCTACCTTGCTATATCTGACTAAAGTACCTACCATGAATTCAGTGATGAATCCTCTGATGATTTGATCTAGCCAATGATCGAAAACATGCGTGATCCTATCTTCTAATGCTTCCAGCTTGTGCACCAACTCTGGAGTCCACTCAATAGGTTTGTCGAGTTTATGCCTTCCTTGGCTATCTGCTAGCTTTGCGATCCACTCGTACAACTCAGTGGTGGAGGATGCAAAGAAAATTTCATGGACTGCCGTATACAAGTAGCAATCTAACCACTCTTCCTTTGATAACCATGGATTCTTGTTTTTCTGCACCGCGAAATCATGAATCTTTCTGTCCAAGCACTCCTCAATTCCTTTCTTTGTCGAATTCCAGTGGTATGACATCATACATCTTTATGCAAATCCCGATCCCAGAAATGGAACCATTTGTTCGCTTGTTGGGGCCTAACCCAGGTTCAGAGTTAGTTAGCCAAACAAATCTTGGTACTACTGGCCCTTTTGGCAAAAGTCCGTAGAGTGCGGACTGAGGTCTCACCCAAAGTAGTATGGGAAGGTGCTAGAACTAGGTTTCCGCACCCTAGAGATGTTTGATGAGTTGGACTGTTCCGCGGTTTCTCCTTGTGCGCAGGTTACTTTATGCATCCCTATCCAGGCGTTGTGTCACAGTTTTCATTATTCCCTAAGACCTTGCTTATATTCAATGTTAGTTAATTATCTTTATCTAGTTGAGTACTTTGAGTTATACTTAACAACATAAAACATTCATACAGGTCAGCGTAGTAAATAAATAGTATATTTGCAAGTTATAACAACCATACATTAACCCAAGAATAGATACATATAATTATAACCAAACTTCTCTTTATTGATTCTTTCCACGGTTATAGAGTCGACTCACCCTACACACTCAGCTGCGGACTACTAGGCCTCTGCGCACTCAACTGTAGAGCCTTCTCCTACCCTACGACCCAAAGACACATTTCACACTACAACTCAATGAC
Source organism: Pinus tabuliformis (assembly GCA_031772625.1). Lineage (NCBI taxonomy): Eukaryota > Viridiplantae > Streptophyta > Pinopsida > Pinales > Pinaceae > Pinus > Pinus tabuliformis. The sequence continues at coordinate 1,281,918,547 of CM062817.1, read as the reverse complement.
TCAGACTTCTCATTCCCATCCTTTATTTTCCTATCCTCTTACACTTAGAGCCTCGCTCTATTTATACAATCCCATGGTCCGCGGACCATGGGTAGGTCTATCTAGCTAACACTACATTACAAAACTAGGGCGGCCAATCATGTGACTCTATCATACTTTCACACCCCGTGCCCGCAATTCGCGGAGCTTTACAACAAGATTCGGTCAAAACTTGGGCTTTGAGCCCCAAAATATGCCTTGGGGTGATTCCATGGCCAACAAAAAGTAACCCACTTCTCCTTCATTATGGCATGTTGAGGTTTGCTTTAGATTTGTTTTGACATAAAACTAGGGTTTCTCTAGCATAAATTTGTGTCTGAATCTTCTATAAGAGATTTTTAAACAAAATTTCCCTGCAATGATATATGTCTTTGCATGATATATGGGTTTTTAAAAATTAGTGAAGATGATTAAAAATAGAAAATGTAGTATAAATCGACACATATTCTCATTGATAAGTTGATGCAATTTTACTCTAAACTAGGTATCATTTATTCCATCTATGGATCCCACCCAATAACTATGATGATGACAAAAATAGATTGCAAGAAATTTACTTGGCAAACACCAATGCTCAACATTTGTGTGCACTCTGTTGGAGTTTTGGGTGCATTCAACACTCAAATTTTAACACTTGGTTTCTTCTTTATTGGCATGAGATTCATATGGGTGCTAAGTGTGCTTCTCCTTTGTTCCAGTTTCATCATTTGTAGGGTATCATGTGATTAACACAATATATTGTCATGTTGGCATTAGTCATTTGAACTTGTTTTTTCTTCCTCTTGTTGGAACTCACCATACAAACTTTATTGCATGTCGTGGTGTTTCATATAAATCAATGTTGCATCCTATATACCTCAACTTCTAAAATTTAGCACTTGACTTGATAGTTGGTTTCTATTGTGGACACTAGTATTTTTTCTCTGTGAAAGATGAAAAAGGCAGATGGATTAAAGGGAAGTTAGGAAAAGAGCTCTTCGTTGTTCGCTTAGCTCCAATATGTCCCAATAAAACTCTCTCAGGTGTATCATTCACCAAATATTGTTGACTCAGCAAGGGTCTAGATGTGCTTAAATTCTGTCCATTGATCTCCTTTGATGCATATGATGCTGACACGTTATGAATTGTTGATGTCTCTTTGATCATTTGGGTGTTTGCACTTGAGGGTTAATAAGATGTATTTCAAACTAGATTTCAAGATTTATTCCTTTTGTTTATAATGTCAAGACCTTGTTTAATAGATAGCAAAATTTAAAATCTGCTAATCTCAACAATTGTCATGTTAATGCTTTTGATCTACACACATCTCCTTACTTATCGACATCTTGTATATAAATTGTCTAGGAAGTGCCAAGGTGTGTTAATGAGTGATAGGGGGTGCTAATATATTCTAGAAAGCACCAAGGTATGCCAATGCATGTCAATACATTAAAGACATTAAGGCATGCTAAGACATGATAGGTGTTAAGGCATGCCAATATGTGGCAGGTGCAATGGTGTGCCAATGGATGCAAGGGAGTGTTAGGAAAACAAAAGGAGGCACAAAGTTTTTAAAATGTAATTAAATGAACACATAAGAGTGTTAATAAGTTAGTACTTTACCTTTTTCATTAGGGGCACGGCTAGGGAATCCTATAGAGTGGTGGAAACGAACACATGTGAAGGTTAATAAGTTAAGTCTCTGCCTTTTTCAAGAGGGGTGTGGATAGGGAATGCTATAGAGTTGTAGGATGTGTCGAGGAGCACCAAGGTGTGCTAGAGAGTGGTAATGCATACCATGGAGTGTTAGGGAGTGGAAAGAAAACATAATGGAGAATCAAGTCAAAATGCATGGAAATTAATGAATAAGAGTGTGTGTCAGGGAGCATCATCAATGAGTATCATGCATGAAAAGGAGGGAGTGACAAGGAATTATATGCAATAAAAAGGAAAGATAGGAAGTGCTATGGAATGTCAAGGCATTCCAACATATTCCACATAGTGTCAATGCATGCCAAGATGTGCCAGGTGCTAAGGGATGCTAATAAGTGCCAAGTGTCAGGGTGTTCCAATGCATGTTATGGAGTGTTAGGAAAACAAAAGAGAGAACCAACTTAAAATCAAAGTAAATGAACACATAAGAGGGTTAATACATTAGGTATTTATTATTTTTGTGAGGGGTGTGCTAGGCACATCAACACTAGGTACCAATACATTCCAAGTGGCATTTCCTGTCAAGTGTCAATGTGTGTTAATGCATGCCAAGGAGTATCAAGGAATTCTTGTTGGGAGTACTATAGTGTTCCAACACATGCTACGGAGTGCTAGGGCATGCCAATATGTGCATGGACACACTAGGAATCCTAATATGTTCTAGGGCATATTGTTAGGTTCCAAGACATGTTAGTGTGAGTCATTGCATTCTAAGTGCAAAGGCATGCTAGGGAGTGTAGAAGAGTTTTAGATCTCACTTGTTATTAGAATTAACCAATATTGGTTCATTCCAAGAGGGGCATTCTAGGCACACTAACACTAGCTTCCAATGCATGCCAAGTACCAGTTGTTAGTGCATTTTAAGTGGTAAATATTCCTCTATTACTTGTCTCCAACATTCCAATAATTTATCTTAAATACCTTTAATCTTAAACCACGTAAAACCATGCCAAAACATTCCAAAGCATACCAAGTCATCTCAATGCATGCTACACATGTTAAGACTTGTAAACTTCCAACATGTGTCCATTGCGAATTTGTGTCAAGGAGAGCTACATATGCTATGGAGAGGAAAGGCATGTCGAAGAGTGATAAGGTTGCCAGAGAGTACCAATGCATGACAAGGAGTGTTAGGAAGTACTAGTGAAACGCAAGGGATCGGTAGGCCAAAATGCATGGAAATGAATGAATGTGAGGGCATGCTAGGGATTGTTGGTGAGTGTTAGGCATCCCAAGGAGGGAGTTAAAAGGTATGATAGGTAGTGGTAAGGCATGTTAAGGAATACGAGGGCATGTAAAGAACTGCAAGAGTGAGCTAAGGAGTTCAAAGGTATGCTAACATGTGCTAAATAGTGCCAAGGCATGCCAAGACATGCTAGCTACTAAGGAATGCTAGGATGTGTAGGGTATGAGGGTGTGCCAACATGAGTCGAGGACTGCCAAGGCAACAAAAGGGGGAACCAAGATAAAATATAAGGAAATGAAAACATAAGAGGCTTAATAAGTTAGGAATTTACCTTTTTTAAAAGGGGCAAGCTAGGCACATTAATAATAGGCTCCAATACACGACAAGTTCCAATGTGTTCCAAGTGCTAATGTATTTCAATCCATTCCAAGGTGTTACATGACATGCTAGGGACTATAAGGAATGCCACACATGCTAGGAACTATAATGCATTACAGCACATACTAGGGAATATTTATGCTACAAGGCCATGCCAACGTGTACCTGGGCGTCCTAGTCATGGAAAGATGTTCTAGGTACAAAGATATTCTAAGACATGCAAAGTGCCAAGGAAAGTTAGTGTGTGTCAAAGCATGTCAAGGTGTACCAAGAGTGTTTATGAGTGATATGTCTCTCTCATTAATAGAATTGACATAACTTGGTTATGTATTAAATAATATGGTTTCTACACACACTAGTGGAACTTCATCTAAAGGGAGTTTGCTAAATTATAAACCTAATATAGGTGAATCATGTTTTGACTCATAGGAAAACTATATTCTCATTAGTTCAGGGATATGATACAAAGTAATTACTTAACAAATTGATTGACTCTAAGCACAATGGCCATGGACACATAATGGGAAAAGACTCCATAACAATGGTATTACATAATTATTTTTTGACAAAAAAATAGCAACAATCACATAGCATCATCAAAAACTAACTGGAATGATCAATGATGACAAACAGTTTTTGACCATCACCAAAAGTAACAAAAAAGAGAATTGGTGAGGGACAATAAAATATCATTACTAGAAGTGTCAACAAAGAGAGAATCAGTGATGGGCCTTTAACAATCCTCACCAAAAGTGTCATTGAAAATAGATTTGGTGACAAACCTTAAAGGACCATCACTATATGCACTTACAACAATGTTTTTTTAAGGACCATCACCATATGAAACATTCGTAATCGATGTTAAATGTCTCTCACATGCATGACCCTCACCAGTGAGCTTTTTTGTTGTAGTGATAATTGTACAATGTTAATATTTTAGGTTCATAAAATTAGCCATTTTTAATGTTGATCGTGTGAAAAGAATTCTAAAAATGTAACAGAATTAATTAATCATGTAGGTCAATTATCTCAATATTTACGAGAAAAGTGCATTCGACATGCTGAAATTTCCTTCCAAGTTGTTTAGTAACATCATTCCCCTAGCTTAGTAGACTTTGACTTGCCACCATGTCCAAAGAGAGGGGTGGTGGAAGCATATTTATGACTTTCGAATAAGGTATCAATGATATGAGAATTATCCCCTAGCTCATCATTATGGAAAGTATCTAACAAAATTTCCTCCATGGTATTTCTATCCCATATGTAATCATTCATACCAAACTATAATTGGTTGCCTCCATTTCCAACTTGTGATGAAGAACTACCATTGTTGTAGTCATTCCTAATTGGGGAATTTAAACATAGTTGGAATTGAATAGGTGTTTGATTCAACCATTCTTTGTATGATTCCTATCTGAGTATTGCTATTAATGCAACCTTCTCTCGATTTGGTGATAGTGGGGTGCACCCGAAGATGGTCGGTGGATTTCTCATCATCACTAGAACCCTAATTTAAAAAAATATTGAAGATTAGTACATCAATGATATTAGTAAGCACATTAATGCAATTGGTTTATTATACTAAACAATTATTACAATTGTTGATACATGATTGTGGTTAGACGATGCCATGTTTCAATTATCAAGGTGAAGTAGTTGTCCATTTTCGTCTAAAAATTGCTTGCAACATGCTCCTCCTAATAAGAGGTTCCAACATTTTTGAAATGGAGGAATATTTTTTGCATCTGAACTCGATCTTCAATCAGGATCTTGCAAATTTGGATTCAAATTGACATGGATAAAAAAAATCAATTAGATGATTAAAATATAAATAAAATATGAACTTACTGTAGATGGAAAGGGAGAACTATGTAAAGGACTTTGAGCTATATGAAATGAGCTAGAATTTGAAGAATTAACCATTTGATATTATGAGATTTTATCCCCTGCATTTGAATAAAATCATAAACAAAATTTTCAATACATACCTAAAATTAATTTCAAGAATGATATAACCACAATCTAAATTTCAATATGGTTTTCAAACCATTTTTCAAGAATAATGAAATTTTAAGCGGAAAATGTGTACTATGATCTATTGTAACTTATGTGGATGTATCCTAAAGGATAATTTGGGATGAATATGCCATTTTATGTGGAAATTAAATTTTAAATAGATTTTAATCCCTATTGGTGCTCTCATCAGAACTAACTACAGCGATGTATTTAAATAATAACCGCACGAGGGTGTTAAAATAATTACCACACCGACTTCTAGGATTTTACAAATAAAAAAGTATTCTACCATATCAATGATCTTGTAAAAAACAACATAAGTGCGTTTAACTAAAAACAACACCGATCACCGTCTATTTGTGGGATTTCAAAAATAAAAAGAAATTCTGCTATGTCAGTTTCCTTATAACAATTACCGCATTGTTTAGGGATTTTGAAAAATAAAAATAAAAATTCTATCATGTATGTATGTTTAAAAAATTTGGCACGCCGATAATTTAACATAGTCAGTGTGCTATACATGTAAACACATAGGTTATCTTTACTTTCAAATGTACCAATGTTCAAATTGGGTGAAAACAAAAGTGCCAATTCATTTTTCAAATTGAAAAATGAGTGGAAATTATTATTTTTTTAATCTACTTTCATAAATTCTTTTAAATAGTAATAAGTTATTCAAAATTTCAAGGGATATATTTGCAAGAGAGACATGTCAAGAGCACTATGAAAAAGAACTATTCAAAACATAAGAAGTTGAATGGTATGGTCATGCACTAAAGGTCTTTCATAGTAAAAATTTTAAATTTTATTGTTGATTTGACTAATCAATTTTTTTACAATTTTTGTTGGGTTTTTTTTAAAAGAAAGATCATTAGAAAAATAGACATATTGGGAGCACTGTGGAGCAACAAAATATTTTGGAACCGCAAAAGGATCAGAATTTGAAAAGTATGGTGATTCACTCTGGTAGAGGGAATTACTCCCCTAGGGCTTTTTGGGTGAAACCCTAGCAGATTGAAAGTTGTCTATTCTAAGAAACATGCATTCATATAGCCATTATGCTATTATAAGCAAATTCTATGATAAGGGTACGTACCTTCGGTCCTACGTTTGAGAAGGCCTTTAGGGTCCAAACCCTTCTTGGAGTTCCCTTCTTCTCTTTTGTCCTGCAAAATAAACAATTCAAAGAACACAGTAGTATATGGACAAAAACTTATAAAGAAACCATCTTCATGTTATAAAGAAAGGTAGTTAGTTATGAAATACAAACAACCATTTACACATGAATTCAAAACATGAATATCATTAACATAAAGAAGATTCATTTCGGGAACGAAGACATGTTTTTCTTTTATTATAGACAAATAAAGTACATAAAAAAGGAATATGTTCACCTGAGTCACCTTCAGCAGGCTCCAAGCAAAGCTTCCTTCCGGATCCATTCCAGCCTCAAGCCTCTAACAAAACTCCTTCCATGACTCTCTCCATGATGTCATAAATGGTGGATGAACATCAACACACAAGGAAACAAAGGTTTCCTGTACAAAATGGGGGAAGTGCAGAAGGCACAAGGGACTTCAGACCTGGTCAAAGGAAAAATCTTAGCATAATAACCTTTCTCTCTATTCTCTCCTCCCTTAGGCATTCCCTTTGAGGTCTTTTTATACCATCTCCAAAGTAGTTTTTTAGTTAGGAGTTGGTTGGGAACAGTTGGGCCACGGGCACTAACAGGTGATCAACAGGTAAAACCCGCGATCTCCGCCCGAAAAGAAGGAATTTTATATTTTTTTAAGTGTTTTAATACATACACGTGGGTTGGATATACACAAACCCGTGTATACACGTGTTTAACTCAGGGCAATGTCGCGTATAAGGGATAAAACACTATTTTTTAAATTTTAGGACTAGGTTTGGAAGGAGGGGTTGCCCTAGGCCATGAGTACAGCATCACAAACCATAAGATTGAGATTTGGAGCTATAACAGATGCCCCCTAATATATGAGGTCAGAAGGGGTACATGATGGCCGAAATATATTATGCGAGTACATGGAAAGGAAGTCTGTCAAAAACCGAGGAGGACTTCACCAGAATTCAGCCTGCCAAGCCACCAAAGGAGATCAGAAAGAAACACTGTCTGAGGCCAGCATACCCATGCTCAGAAAAAGTAAAGCATGTCCACATATCAAGTACAAGCGGAACCACTAAGTATACAAGTATAAATGATTGAAAGATACATAATGGATCATATGATCATAATGAACAAGTACATGTCTGAATATCACATATAAGACTGTCAATGATGCTGAAAGATGCAACGGATCACTGATATCAAACACTGATCCCAAAAGGTACCAACTAAACATGATGGAATAGGATGGTACTACACTGCAAACTTAGGTTCCAGCATATAGAATGTCGCCATGACTGACTGCAACATATAAAGTGGAGTGGTATCAACTAGCAGCCATAGGAGCAACTGTCAAGTGAAACAATGAATGCTGATACAACCTGAGGTCTTCACCGACCGCCGTGGTACATTTCTACACCATGGGTATAAATGATCTGAAGTCGACCATGTGAGAAATCGTTTGATTACCGGTCATTGATGTATACCGTTAACAAATGTGAGACTACTCACCGATAATGATAATGAGCGTCAAGGTACCCAGTACAATCTAACAAGTGTGAATAGATGAGCTGGAGTTGAACACCTATAAGAATCTATCGATCAAGAGAAAATGATGGTTTCCCACTATCGATAGTGAAGGATCTGCCACTAATGACTGCAAACCCCAAGGTACTGCCAAATGGACTCTAGATCTTTTCCCCAGAACAATGAGTGGGAGTCGATAGGGAAAGATTCGCTAGAAGGAAGGCATTAAGTCATCCTCCATCAATCTAGCGCGAGTGTAACCCGTAGGCCAATAATGTGGAAGGAATCAGACGAAAAAAGATGTAGTAACCCAACCGAAGTACGTTTCCGGCGTACACAAGATGTGGCTAGCGCACGGCAGAAACCCTCTGAACCAACCAATAATGAAAGCTGACACAGAGGCGAGGTATCCACCAATAGGGTCAAATGGAAACCAAGGTACTGCACGAATCCCAATGTGTGATAATGTAAGCTGATGTCGAACACAAGGGAAACCACTTAGTCAAAGACCCATGATACTGATCGATGTTGAGCACAAGGTGACCTATCAATAATGAAAATAGGGCTAGGGTGCAGCTCTAGGCCTGTCCTCAGAGCAAGGTGTTGTCGTCGATAAGGACAAGACCCGCCAACAAGAAGTCAATGGGGACCTTCTCAAATCGGCACGAGTAAAGGACCAATATAACTGATGTGATGATAGACATGACACTGACAACCAGGGATGGCCGACTGAAAAATGAGTCAAGAGACACCGCAGAGAGGCCGACTCAGGCTAACTTCCCTTGAACAAAAGCACGACCGAATGTGACTGTGTGGCAGCATATGATGACTCTGTATAAGTTCGTCATGCAGGAGGCACGAACGAACCCTCCATATGATTGGAAGAGATAACCAATCGGGGAGAACTGACTCAATAACAAGGTTATGGCGTACCTAAGTCAAACTAAATCCCACCCATGCAGAGGAGACTTTGTTTTGAGTGCTTTGTTTAAGGGCGACACGACTGACTCTAGCTGCCAACAATAAATGGAAATAATGTCCCGTTCCCGCTCTTTTTGGAATATTTAATTTTTTTGTCTTTTTTTGTTAAGCCGAAAAAAGAATAAAAGAATGTTATGGTATAGTGGAAAGAACGAGTGTCGGTGAAACAGATGATCTAGTTCCTGGGAAAGGAACGTTCCTATGCTCAATGCAGGGAGGTGAAAACTAGTCAGTGACACTCAAAGGTATGTTCCTTCCATGGGTTAAGGTGTGTCAAACTGCAGAAGTCAAGGGTATGCAAGGTTGATTTTGCAGACGTCATGGTCAAAAGTTGGCTTAAACACGAGTCTAAGTGAAGCCGGCTCTAGGCCAAAAGGTGAAAGTGGTCAACATGCAATGCAATAGTACAACTCAACACAAAGGAGCCTCTAGGGTAAAAGGCCAGAACAAAGCGGAGAAGCTAAGAGGAATGAGTCTTCAACACATAAGTCATGGCGGAAGTACAGAGGACTCCCTAACCTAAGGACAAAAAATCTGCATGAGTGCCAAGTGACAACAAGGTACTAACTAGGGCACCCATGATAAGGTAGGCTCCACCACACAAGTCATGATACTTCTAAGCAATGAGAAGGTTCTGCATCATAACTTGGTGGGGTCGATCCTAAGGCTAAATGGGAAAGGAAACTGATAAGTGCACAATGCAGGCGAAAAAACCTAACCTATATGCAAGTTTTGAGAACCAATACCTGTCAGAATGGACCAACCATAAACTTCCAATGGAGAAATCTTCCAAGTTCTGTAAACATAAATAGGAACACTAGACGAGAAGTTAATGCATCCCACATATAAACTTCATATAAAATCTTTGTGTTATAGAATACAAAACTTGAAAATGCGTACCTCATATGTACAATATGGTACAGGGGACCACGCAGCCTTGCGGCTTACGCATAATAGTTCAGCTGGAAAAACCCTTTGCAGGGATCGGACCAAGGGCTCCTTTGGTAGTCATAACTCATGGCTTCAAAGAGTTCCTCCTGTGAAGGCAAAGCAAGATCTAAGAAATCATGAGAAGTACAAGGATTAAAAGAGGGAATTAAAGGGTCCCATGTCCCTATAGGAAGAATCTCTCGGTCAACTTCCGGGACCAAGTCCCAAGAAGGAGAATAATAAGTCAAAGGATCCTTCTTAGAAGAAATTGAATATTGAGGACTCAATGCCACATAATTGACCCGTGGCGGGGTAGAGTCTACTTGAACACTTGGAACAAACCAAGGGGCATTCTTCTGTAAAGTCGAATTAGGGTGGTGATTATCAGATGCAAGTCGATCAATAGTGACAATATTCCCATTATGAGGAAAGCACATTCCTCGAAAGAGTGAAGACACCACAGCATTCATAGCATAGATATAATCACGCCCAAGTAGCATATTAAAGTCTAAAGGGCTATCAACCACCATCATATCGATTAAGACAGTCTTCCCACCTAAAGTGATAGGCAATTGAAGAAGAACACCCATAGATTCACCAGGTCTTCTATCATAGGCTAACAACTGACTCTGAGCTGTCAACAACTTTGGGGAACCCAAAGCTTTCCAAGTCAAAGAGGATATAATACTTGCAGAGGATCCTTCATCCACCATACATCGATAGACATTTGTGTAATTAACCCTGACCTTTATTTGAAATGGTGCAGCGGAAGGAAGACGAGGCTCAATAAGACTATCCCAATTAAAGGAAACACTCTTAGCACTTGGAGGGGGAACATTCGAAGTAAACAGAATGCCCCCTATACTAGAAGACTCTGTACTAGAGATCAAACAGACTCTTTTTTTAGGCACTTCACCCCCCAAAAGAGGAGTGTAATCAGCCAACGATTGCGCTCGCTCTACCACATTTTCAACCGATGGTTGATGGGATTGATGAGAAACCATATCAGGTTTAGGAGTAGAAGTACTTTCAGACTCGGACCATACCCTTTGAACCTCTGGAATACCAGGGCATAAATGAGTAAGATGGTCTCTCTTACATATCTTACAAGGGAACTTAGGTTTAAAACTTCTACGTCCAGGTTTCTTATCAACCTCCATTCCGCCAACATGACCAGCAGTGGTTTGCGGAGAGTCCTGAACATGACTTGCAGAGGTCGGTGACTCTTTGCTAGTATGACTCGTAGTGACTAGACCTGTGCCCCCAGCATGACTTGTAGCGGCTGAAGACTCATCTTCAACATGACTCGCAGAGGTTGATGATGAAGTGCTAGTGTGACTCGCAGTGACTAGACTTGTGCCCCCAGCATGACTAGCAGTGGCTGAAGGCTCATCTCCAACATGACTTGCAGAGGTTGAAGATGAAGGGCTAGTGTGACTTGCAGTGACTAGACTTGTGCCCCCAGCATGACTTGCAGTGGCTGAAGGCTCATCTCCAACATGACTAGCAGAGGTTGAAGATGAAGGGCTAGTGTGACTCGTAGTGACTAGACTTGTGCCCCCAGCATGACTAGCAGTGGCTGAAGGCTCATCTCCAACATGACTTGCAGAGGTTGAAGATGAAGGGCTAGTGTGACTTGCAGTGACTAGACTTGTGCCCCCAGCATGACTTGCAGTGGCTGAAGGCTCATCTCCAACATGACTGGCAGAGGTTGAAGATGAAGGGATAGAATTATTCTTCTTCTTTGACTTCCTCTTTCTCCTCTTTTTAGATTTCTTGTGACAAGAAGGAGGAGAAGAAGGAACCCCAGATTTCTCTTTGAAAGAAGATGAACAATTAGAACCCATGTGATGCCCTTGAAATAAAGCATTCAACTGAGAAGCTTCAAGAGCATTTGGAATATTCGAAGTGGACCACAGCGAAACGGGTAGTCCAACATTCAACCCCAGAATATTCAAAGTGGCCATCAAGGGAGTACCAATGTTTCCAAAGAAAGGAAAAGCATAAGGATCCCCTTTTGGGAGGGCACCTTGGTTGGTTTCCACAGGAATATTGGCCATATCGAACTGATCCAAAGACCCTTCCCCTACGGGAATATAGAAATAACTTTTCAAGGAATATGGATAAGCAATCAAAACCTTTGCCCTTGAGGAGGCAACTCTACAACTTTTGAAAGAATGACCAAAAGCCTTTCAAGATCGGTAGAGTGGTAAGCCGGTCACTCAGAACACAAAGTCCAAATGTGACTAGACAAAAATACCTAAAGCCAACTATATACAAGGAGCAAAGAGCACCGACTAAAAAGTCCCTAAAGATATCAGCCAGTCAAACAACTTCCAAGTATTTCCGCTCCGGGTGGTGAGGACCGGACACCAAAATACAAGAAAGTGGAGTCAGGGGCCTTCCAAAGATAGTTTGGGATAATGACAGCCCAGTCCTATCAATGAAGGTATCAGAGGAAGTTACACTGACCTCCTAACAACACCCTGCGCCGGTGCAAGCCCCCAAGCTTCGCAAGGGTGCCCTCCAGTAGTACTGTCGAGAGTGATGCAACGTCAACCTCAGGTGCCACAAGATTCCCCTCCGGAGCCACTTGTGTAGTTCCCTAGGAGTAGCAACTATGGATACCAACTCGTCGCAGAAGCCAGGCGAAACAATCGTGAGGTAAGTTCAAACAAGTAGGAGAGGGGGTATCTCTCTTCCCTGTCTTCACAGACCCTCGTGCTTAACTGCCAAATCCGGAGCTTTCCTAGTCTTCCTAACGCTATTGGATTTTCCCTCGTTATTCAGACTCCTACGTTTGACGTTTATATGGCCTTGGAGAGTTAACTCTCCACTCGCCTAATCCAAGGCCCTAAAATCCTAATCTTGTTGGTGTAACTGACTAAAACAAAAAGTTCTAGTGAATTTTAGTTACCGCTTGATTTTAAATTAGGCTTTTCTTTAAGTCACAAGTAACAGAAGTGAAACTAGTGGTGTTTTTTGACGCAAAAGAAATTAGTAAAAACTTAACTACATGCACATGCACTTTTTCGTTTTTCGATGAAAAGTAATCTCTAGAGGGTTCAGAGAACTTCAAATAAACAAATTTTTCTTTTTCTTTTCAAACTCCACACTCACAAAAGTTAACAAAAGTATGGATGCCTAAAAAGGGGATGCAAATCTATTCTAATGCAACAACTATATGCTGATGCAACAAAAAATGAAAGTTGCTTTTTTATCAATATTTATCTTGCCACTTAAAATGCCTAGATGGAATATGAGATGTTACCATCCATTTCGTCTAAACACTAAAAACAAGTACTAAGACAAACATAAAGCACTTTCACTTCACTAAAAGGAAACCAAATGAAAATCAAGTTTAAGAAAGCAAAACTAAGATTTTCAAAAGATTTTCTTCAAAGCAACAAACAAAAGAGTCTTTTCAAAAGATGCTCTCAACACTGCAACTTGTGATTGAAGAATAGGCAATCAAACAGTTTTGCGAATTGACATCACTCAATGGATGAAAACTCAACAAAAATAAATGTGTTTAAAATCGCTCTTAACAATCAAAAGAAGCAATTAAAGCTTTGGCAATGAAAACCAAAAAGATCAAAAAGACAAATTCCAAGAAAGTGTCAAACAACAACTTTCATGAAACAAAGAAGGAGATGGTCACAAAAAGCGATTTTGTCAAGCAAACAAAAAGTCACCAAAAGTAAGATTAACACAAATATTGAATTCAATCTTCCTACCCTGATGAAACAGAGCAACCAAGATTCCTAGCAAGAAATCTTGCGTGCTTTAGCCAAAAACGATGACGCTTGCAATCAACAAAAAAACAAGACCAACACTCCTTATAATCAGAGAGAATTCAGAATGAGATGCTTGCTGTAAAACAAATAACTGATACTGGAAAATGACTGTTTCAGACTGACTCAAACCACCAGACAAACCTTCAGAGGACAAAAAGATTTACAAATCTTGAAAATTAGAATATATACACGACTGTACTGTAGTACAGATTGCATTTATATGCGAATGTGTTTGAGGAAACTTGCGTATACGCAGGTTCACTCAAAGAAACAAGCGTATATACGCCTCTGTATCTAAGAAAAACAATGTATATGAAAAGATTCAAGAAAAATAAAAAAGACAAACTGAAGAAACTGGCAAAGCTTAAAGTTCAAGAACAGACCAGACAGTAGCAGCAAGCAAACAAGGCAGTTGAGCCCTGATTGGCTTGAAAAACACCCAAACTAGGAACATCAAGAGTGTTGTCCCCAGTGGAGTCGCCAATTCTGGTAGAGGCAATTACTCCCCTAGGGCTTTTTGGGTGAAACCCTAGCAGACTGAAAGTTGTCTATTCAAAGAAACATGGATTCATACAGCCATTATGCTATTATAAGCAAATTCTATGATAAGGGTACGTACCTTCGGTCCTACGTTTGAGAAGGCCTTTAGGGTCCAAACCCTTCTTGGAGTTCCCTTCTTCTCTTTTGTCCTGCAAAAGAAACAATTCAAAGAACACAACAGTATATGGACAAAAACTTATAAAGAAACCATCTTCATGTTATAAGGAAAGGTAGTTAGTTATGAAATCCAAACAACCATTTACACATGAATTCAAAACATGAATATCATTAACATAAAGAAGATTCATTTCGGGAACCAAGACATGTATTTCTTTTATTATAGACAAATAAAGTACATAAAAGAGGAATATGTTCACCTGAGTCACCTTCAGCAGGCTCCAAGCAAAGCTTCCTTCCGGATCCGTTCCGGTCTCAAGCCTCTAACAAAACTCCTTCCATGACTCTCTCCATGATGTCATAAATGGTGGATGAACATCAACACACAAGGAAACAAAGGTTTCCTGTACAAAATGGGGGAAGTGCAGAAGGCACAAGGGACTTCAGACCTGGTCAAAGGAAAAATCTCAGCATAATAACCTTTCTCTCTATTCTCTCCTCCCTTAGGCCTTCCCTTTGAGGTCTTTTTATACCATCTCCAAAGTAGTTTTTTAGTTAGGAGTTGGTTGGGAACAGTTGGGCCACGGGCACTAACAGGTGATCAGCAGGTAAAACCCGCGATCTCCGCCCGAAAAGAAGGAATTTTATATTTTTTTTAGTGTTTTAATACATACACGCGGGTTGGATATACACAAACCCGCGTATACACGCGTTTAACTCAGGGCAATGTCACGTATAAGGGATAAAACACTGTTTTTTAAATTTTAGGACCAGGTCTGGAAGGAGGGGTTGCCCTAGGCCATGAGTACAGCATCACAAACCATAACAGTGAGATTTGGAGCTATAACACACTCAAAACCCTGCATAACAATTTTTAAAATTTTTACTTTTAAAATTTCTTACAATTTTTGTTAGATTTATTCAAAAATTAAAATTAAAAATTAAAAATCCTCAATAATAAAAAAATGTACTATTTGTTTCACTAGTAAAATTTTTTACGATCATTGTTCCGATTTAGATTTAATTAAAATTCAGAAAAAATAGAAAAAATCAATACTTACCTTAAAGCCTTTCTTCTTCCTGCTTATGTGACTGCAAATTTTCACTATTCCTATTTAGATTTAATTAAAATTCAAAAAAAAATACAAAAAATTAATACTTACCTCAAAGCTTTTCTTCTTCTTGCTTTATGTAACTACAAATTTTCACGTTAGGGTTTAACTCGCTCTACCACTTCGTAATTAGGGTTTTTCGTTTCACGAATTTTAGATTTAATGGGTTTGTGTACTTACTATATATAGGGAATTTGACATGTAAAGTAAGGGGGCCACTTATTGAATTAGATCTAAACCCCATCAGCTAGTGCATTCATTTTAAAACGACATTTGGTTCACAGTGAAAGTTGTGCAATCTAACACACCAGTGTTGTCAATAATTCTATCGGTACATATTACACTGAATCCTATCATCCCTATCCATTTTCAAAAAATGGATTATGTTTATTGGTGCACCTAGTGTAATGTAACACACTGGCTCCCCCCTTCCAAATAGCATTGTTAAGTGACTTGTAGTTAATATTTTGCGTTTTTTTTCACTGTGATGATTGTTCTTTTATCATTACAAATCATACCATCATAATTTAAAATTATTTTTTGCTATATGTGTTGAAGAATTAAATGCCTGGTGCATCTAATAGTTTAAATGTACCAAAATGTTTATTCAAATAACTGCACTGGTGACCATATCTCTTGTTGGCTAAAAAATAATTGATTTATTTATAAAATATATTTAATGGCTTATTTATTGAATGGCACAGGTTTTGTATTGATAAAAAATGTATGGAAGCTATTAAGTAATAAAAATACCCCTTTTTAGCTAAAAACATAATTGATTTATGTATAAAATATATTCAATGGCTTATTTATTGAATGGCACAGGTTCTATATTGATAAAAAATATATGAGAAGTTTTCAAGTAATAAAAATAATGACTGACACAATGATAACACATCGAAAAAAGTATAAAATGCAAGTTCTTTATAAATTCTATACAAAATTAATATGATTGAGCTATAGGTAAGTTTAACTAATATGTATTGGTTAGAGAGCGTCATGCAGAGCCGCAAAATGAAGAAGGTCGATAAGATTATTTCTATTCTGAGTACAGAAGTGTGTAAAAGCCTCATGGGAAAATTTCAGTAGGATGAATCAAGTGAATGAAAAAATACTATTCAATATGATTTTTATTTTTTTTTGGATTTTCATTAATAATATACTTGTCAATATTGGATAACATGTTTCAAACAATCTATTAATTTATATATGTTTAATGTTGTATAGGGAGAAACAATGAAGGAAAATAACAATGTCGTTCTAAGAAAAGAAAAATTATAGAACATGTAAATGACGATGAATTAGTCCTTAGCTAATTTGTAGTGGTGTTGGCAGTTAATAACGGGGGCCATATTTTTTACAAAACTATGAGGGATATAGTGGAATGAACATATAGACATACTTTCCACTCACAATACCAAAATATATCCAATGATTCCAAGATCCATATTATATCTAAACTGCATGAATTGCTTCTAGAGCAATGATTAATGAAACCTGTGAGACTTGCAATAGAAAACACAAACAAAAACAAAAATGAATCATTTCTAATTAAAATATTTTTCTAGAATTATATGTATATATTACTACAAACCATTCATTTATTAATATCAGTTTTGTTATATTTAATTTTCATATATCAATAAAAATAGTTTCTTACTTTTTTCATGAAGATTATAAAAATTCGAAAGGGTAAACAAGTTGATATGCAAAACATGCTAGTAGGAATGTCCAAAAAAGTCTACAAGGAGATGGTTAAAGAAATGGACATAATTGAATCATAGGAGGAGCCATCTCAACAACTATGTGATTCAAATGTATGTAATCATGTTTGAATTTGGACATAAAAACAAATAGGCTAGAATTAAATATTAATTTTCAAGTATTTTCTTATAGAAAATAAATAAAATGGAGTTCATTCAACATATAAAATAGGACGACATGGAAGAAAATGGTTGAAATCAAAGTTTTTGACTAATTTTTAATATCTCCATATAAAAAGTCAAGGTTTTATTTTGCATATTTTATTTTGTTTTACAAAAACCATCTTTGAATGTCTTCAAATGGGTGAGCAAGAGCCATTTGAGGAAATGATTAACATTGGCTTAAATATGGGTTGTGAGTATATGTGTCTATATCAAAAATTAATTGTGGAATTTATAAATGTCTATGTTGGTTTACTTCTTTCAGTTTATAATTAATAGAAGAAAAGAGTCCTTTATATTAAATCTATAATTTATAATGGGTTATAAATCTTATGGGAAACAAAGTGTGGAATGATGTTAACAAAAGGGTTGTTGGAACAAGGCATGAGAGTTGATTTTGAAACCATGTGTACAATTCATGAATTACTTATGGTATCGTACATTGATACTGAATTTACATTGATGTATATTGTTTATTTCAATTTTCATTATTCCTACTAATGTACATACACTCATTAAATTTTATTTTTATGTTCGCAGATGGAACATGATCAAGAAAAGGAAAAAAATCGATGTAATCAATAATTTTTTTTTTTCCAAATAACCAAAGTCATGGAAGTAGGTTGAGCACTAACATCAATTCCAACGAATAATGATGATCTATTTGGATATCAATTCAAGATATTGTATTTTTTGAAATAATTGTCTGCGAAAATAAGACATTTTGTTTAATGTAATGGACATAGTGTCCCAATTGAAGGACAAGGCATTACCAATAACTATCCCATTTTGTATGACTAAGAAGCTCTTGTTGATATATAATAAAATACATTTTAATTTATTCTATTGTATTATCTGATGTCATTGTGAAATGTTACGCCACCGGTTAAATATATAGATGATTAAATATTATAATGAAGAGATGTGAAATATGATGATATAAAAAATTAATCCAAACATCATATACAAATTCACTAATCCAAATTTAATTTTTATGAATACTGTTATAAAATATATGTTGATTTTTCAATGAATAATATATTTAAAAAATCACATAATTCCATTGTCATAGGTAAATTTTTCTAAAAAAGAGAAAATCTCATACAAAATACTAGTGTGTCTATAACATAAACACGCATAGATGCATTATTTTCTCTAAAAGAACCATCACTTCAAGATGTTTTTCATGTTTGGTGCCTTTTCTGAAAATGACAACACTGAGGTTTTATATTCTTCAACCCCCATCGTTGTATGCATTTAACGCCCTAGTGCACTGTAATTCTTAGAGAACCACTTCTTTCATAGAACTAATGACCCGGTGCTACAAAATAATATTTCCAGACCCGATGCATTATTCAAATTAACAATGCTGGGTCTTTTATATGAGTAGTGCATTGGTGCTTTTATGAAAATCATACACATCATAGCTGCGAGTTTAAATTAAAGCAGTAGGTCTACAATATTTTTTTTTCCTACCCAGGCATCGTCCAGAAAAGAATGCATCGAGGAATTTTTTTAATGTATATGCATCTGGGTTGTATACATTTTGGGCACCAATGTCCTTATCATTCAACACCTCGTGGATTTTGGTTATGTATATATCCCTAGTATATTTATTTATTTAGTGCACTGATACTTTCCTTTCCATCAAGTGCACCACTAAAAAAGCATCCACTAAAACCTTTGGCTGCCTAAATGTTTTCAGTTGCGATGAAGTTTCATTATTATCTCCGCTGAAACATCCACTACCACAAATGGATTTTGTAGCGGAGGTTTTCTTGACAATTTTTTCCAATTTTATAATAGTAATAACCTTCATTATAACTTCCATTAGAAGCTATTTTCCTTAAAGTTATGTGTAGAGAAAGGGAAATGAATGAACAAGCAAGAAATATATTCCTCATCCTACCTACAAATAATACACCAACACGACCCAATTTTGTGACGACGCTACATCACATCGAAGGTTGGTACCTTACCCACAAGTATGCAGCATTTGAAGGCTTTTGATTTATATGGACATTTTTCAATGCACAACACATGCCACAACCAGAGAGGGATCACATCCCTTATAGTCATGTTCATTTGAAAGTAACCTACTTTTGGAGTATAAATTCCATTTGTATTCCCATGCCACGCCAGTTCATCATCAGACTATGTAAGTTGAATGTACGTGAGTATAAAGAGTTTAGATATACAACCCATTTCCTCCTAAAATCCCCAACTAGCTATAAACTAGTAGCCGGGGGACAACCTTGGCACCATATGGATGTGCGCTCCAGATCATTTATATGACCAAGTATAGTGTATCATCAAGAGTAGAACCATTCAATCATATATAGTGGTAATATTTGGTCAACTCCACTTCCAACACATGGATGCCTACCTAACCACACCTTTGTACCCAATACAATTCTTCACACCAAACATGGAGTGATCACATGGAAATAATTTAAAATGACTCGACGAACCACATAAATATTTTTTCTTGAAAAATATGGTAGATGAATCCACTCCTCCAAGATGTGGAGGGAAATGTATTTTTGAGTAATGAGCCTGTTCCAGAGAATTTAAGAATCTAAAAGATGTCATCCACATTTAGTAGCTCATTCTTATCAGAAAAAAAAATATGTTCTTTAAGCCCCAACCTTTAATTAGTTTCGACATTGCAATGTGAGACCATTCACCCATGGGATATTTTCTTTTTCATGAGAAGCAAACCATAGAAATTTGAAACAGAGTCTGTGCACTTGTTCCAAGACCCCCTTACGGAATTAGGCTAAAGACATCCAGTAGACTGGTATAGTGTCAAGCATAGATTCAACCAATACTAATTAACCCACTCTAGATAATAAGTGAAACCACTGTCATCACAATGTTTTCTCCAGTTTTGAGATTAACCATCTCCAATATGCTTTCGAGTAGAAATTTAACTTTAGATGAAAGCCTAGGTACTTTATACCATGATCGAGTGAGGAAAAAAATATTGATTTGTTGAGAGACCTAATCAGAAAGGTTGACAATAAATATGGAGGATTTGTGTATGTTGATGATCATAACTGTTGCCATAAAAAAAAAGATAAATTACCATGGAAATGGATTCCAGTTCACAAATCTTTCCATTTGAGAAGATGAGGGTATCATCAAAAAATAGCAGTTGGGTAATACAGAGATGATGTGCCACGTGAATCCCACCAAAATTTTCCCTCCCTTTTTCCTCTACAATTGTTCGACTCAGCCCCTCTGTAGAAAAAAATAGTAAAGGTGAAAGTGGACACGTGGATCTGAGACCCCTCTAGGCCATGAATAAGGATGTATCCAATCCATTTATGAGTACTACGAAGGAAAACGATGTCACAAAACTCATAATCCAATTAATGAAAGGAACCTGAAATGCCACATGAGTTAGGAGGTGGCACAGAGAAACCCAATTTAATTGATGATATGATTTAGACAGATCTCATTAGATAAGAACCCTTGAAGAATTTTGAATTTTAATACTTCATAATTATTACTGAGCTACACCTATAGCTTCATGTATTTGTTGACCCTTCAGAAAACCAAATTGTTCCTAAGAAATACATGAAGAAATGATTCACTTTATCCTTACGGCAATACCGTTTGATATAACTATACACACATACTTACATAGAGCAATACACTGAAAATCCTCTGAAGATGAGGGATTTTAAACCCTAGGGATTAGAGCAATGAAAGTAGAATTGAAGGTAAGATGTATGCGACCACCTTCCTTGGCTTCGTTTACCACTCCGGGAAGGTCAAGGCTGACAAGGTCATAATAGGCATTGAAAAATTCCATAACACGACCATCTAGACTAGGGATTTTTATATTTTTAGAAGCTGGAAAGGACCTCCTTTAGTTCATTGTCCAATACTGCATCCATCATAACCCTATTATCTTTATCCTCATAAAAAATAAATAAATGATTGGGCGACTCTGATACCCTCAAAAATATTTATACCCCCTGAATTAGAATAGATAGAGCAAAAATGATCTATGATGAGAGTAGATAATCCAATAAATAAAGAAACAACATCCCCCGTAGATCCTTCATACTCCATATAGTACTAGTAACCTTTTGACCCTTTGCATACGAGTGGACAAAATTTGTATTTTCATCTCTGCATTCCAACCATACATCCCTACTCTTCTACCTCCAAGTGGCCTCCTTTGCATCCAAAATTTCCTTCCATTGAGAGCATAGTGGACAATAATGATCACATGATACTTATGTAAGATCCCCCTCTCCCAGAGTGTAAGAGTAAAGCTCAATTTGTTGTTCAATCTCAATCAAAGGTGCATCCTCTTCCCTCTTGATATTTTCATCCCAATCCTTATCCACTCATTTAATGGATTTCATGTTATGAATAAAATGTGCTACCATAGAATGATTAGTACCTTTCGAGTATGGACACCAATTCTATAAAAAAAGGTCAGTGAAAATAGGAACCTAAATCCATCGAGAGTTCATGTTGAAATGACTTGCAGGTTTTTTATATCATCCCATAATTCGAAGATGCTTGGGAGATGATGGAATATCCTCCCAAATCCAACTCATTGGAACATTAGGGGAAAATAAAGAACTCAAAGATTCGTGATCAAGAATATGTCAAGACACTTAGCCACGAACTCGTCCCCCATCCTCATGTTCCTATAGGTCATCTAGATATGCCTTGGTGCCAATTCAAGAAGGTTATTTGACAAGAACTTATCTAAAAAATAATCAATCGAAGGGTAAGGCCTTGCATGAGCTCCCTAAGATAATAGAGAAATATAAATCACCTCCCACAATTAGGTTTTCCAAAAGAAAGAAATGTTTGTCGAAAAATAATCCCAATATGCAACGCGGTCCTCATGAGTACTATAAATATTAATGAGAGTGATTGAATAGTTCAGGTATGCTAAAAACCTGTCTACTCCCAAATTGTGAGGAAAACTCCATAAATTTTCCAAAAAAAACATTTGAGAATCCCATCCCACCACTAACCATCTTGGTCTACCCTAGGAATCAAATGTTATCAAACACCAAGATGGAAAAATAAATTCAACGAAATTTGACATTGTAGAACCCTCACCTAGATTTTCCCCAAGAAAAATAACAGTAGGAAGTTTGAAGTTAAACAATCATCTCAGAGCATGTTTTTAAGGATCACTTCCAAAAACCCTACAATTTGATGCAAGAGCATCCAATTAGGGAGGCGACAGCTGGACATGCTGTTTCAAGTTTTTTTTTTAAATAAAATTTTACTTTTTAGTTTTTTTTATTATTGTTTTTCCAAGAAGGCTTTCACAACCAATGTCGTTACTTTTATTTTATTTTTTAAGTAAATTGATTAGAGAGTTGTCTTCATAGATTAATACTTGAAAAACAAAAAAAGGAATGTAATTGTAAAATTGTAACTGCAAGTAGTTCCTCAACTGAATGAGGCCACCAGCAGCTTAAATACACAAACAAAACAATAAGCTGGGGTTGCTGCCAAAAAAGGAGAATAGATACTAGATAATGTAAGACTCTAACAGAACATTATTTTTTAAATAGTAAAAGGAAGAATTTCAGGTAACCAACATTTGTTAATATGAATGACTGGTACTGTGTACGAAATTAATTATTGAGAGACTGTGCATCATATCAGGCAACTAAAGACTGCTGACGCATTAAGGTATTTTACAAAAACAACACATTAAAATTCTTACAAATAGAAGATTCATCATTTTCTATAAATATATACACATATATTGCATAAATATTTGTTACAGCCAGAGACAGTATCCTGTAACCCAACACAGGTTCAGAGCCTAAGGCATAGTGCCTTCCAAAAAATATACTATCACCAAACCAGTCCTCAGAAATTCCATTGCAAACCAAGAAGGGTTTCTGTGACCCAGGAAGAACTTTCAACAGATGGACAGGATAGAGGACCCAAAAATCTCGACAGAGAAACAGGATTGAGGACCAACAAAACGAGACTACATCTTTGTAAAACCAACATACAAGAACTATGTAAAACAAGCAGGAAAGACACTACCCAATTCAAGTGGCAACAGACACAGAGGAGTGAAGGAGTAGAAGCCGTTGAGGACCAAACCCTCGCCACCATTACCGAGGAGCAAACCACCTACACAGCAAATAGACAATGATTAGAGAGGTAGCATAACCAATATACTGAGAGCAATACGAAAGAAGGAACATAGAAGAATACCCTGAAGGTTACTTGAAGTGGAGGGCAGGTTCCATAGTCGAACCCAAAACTGACAGTGTTCGACCCATGCCCACAGAGCCACGAAACCCCAGCTACTCACAATGAGCAAAACCGTTAGTGGGAGAAGAGAAAACAGAGAGTTTGAAACTGGAACAAAGAGGTTACCTTGTGTGAGAACTGAACCATTTCCAAGGAAGTTAGGCTGAGGACCTGACAAGGACACCAACAATAGTCACAAACAAATGCAGCAGAAATGAACAAGTAAATACAGCAAACCATTTAAAGTCATAGTTAAAACCCCGCATACCCAAGACAGTCACAAAGCTCAGCATCGTTTAATGAAACCACACAAGAAGCAGCCACCAAATTCATCGGAATAACACCCTTACACTGCCCAGAGACATAGAAACAGAGCTGAGACCAAAATTGGCAAACATCGGAAGGTAGAAGGACATTACCATCGGCTGAAGGAACCAAGTAAGGAGAAGAGAAAAACCAATGGTAAAAATGACCAAGCAACCCATGAAGACCACACAATAGAACCCTAGCAGAGTGACCGAGATGACCTCGAGAAGGAGGTAGAGTTATTGTGCCATTAAAACCTCACCAAAGCCCTAGCTGCATAAGAGCGTGGGAAACGATCACGTGGGCCAGTTGCCACATAGGCGCCACCTCAGGTTTTTGGGTGAGTCATCAAATTTTTGTATCAAAGTAGTTCTTTCCTTAGGGAAGAAAAATTATGGAGGTAGGAAGAAGGGGTCGAGGTAGAGCTATTCAGAGGGTAGCCGATGAAGGACTGCATGAGGAAATCAGGATGCTAAGTGCCATATTGGTAGCAGTAGAAGGAGGGAGGCTCAGGGATCTAGAGGTTGGTGAAGATAGTGAAGAAGAAGTTGTAGCTACGATAGATGGGTCTGATGAGGAAGGGCCAGGGATAAGGTTGTTAAAATCTATTTTGTTAGCAAGCAGCGAACCAAAGCCTAAATTGTCAACTTATGATGGCAACTTATCCACTAAGGTATTATTGGACTAGATTAGTGAGTTGGATAGGTCATTCGAATGTGAAGAACTTAATGAGGATAGGAAGGTCAGATTTCTAGCTACAAAACTAAAGGGGCATGCAGCACTGTGGTGAGATAGTGTGTAGGCAGAGCGAAGGAGATTAAGTAAGCCACCAATAAAAACATGGGCTAGAATGATCTCCAAGATGAAAGGTAAGATATTACCTAAAGACTATCAAATTTCTCTATACAGATAAGTACAGAACCTGAAACAAAGAGAAATGATTGTGAAGGAATATACGAAATAATTTTATAGAGTGAATCTACGAGCTTGTTATGTTGAAGATACCCCAGAAAATACAACAATGTTCATGAATGGATTACAGGTGGAGATACTAGATGAGATCAGTATTCTCTCTCCCAAATCTATAGAAGAAGCATATCAAAGTGCTTTAAAGGTGGAGGAGAAGATCACCAGGAGACAGAATCCAGGAGAGGATGTGGATCTGTCTGAGGAAGGGTACAGTCCTTTGGCACAGGCAGAACTGCCAGCGGCAGTGAGGAAGGCATCAGTTCAAAAACTACAGGGTCGACTGATAAAGAAGGTAACACTAGAGGGGGAAGGCCTTACCAGTGAGGGAGAGGTAATGACGAGGGAGAGGTAATGACAGAGGCAGAGGGAATGCCTGTCAGTGTTACAAGTGTCACAAATGGGGACACTGGTCTTTTGAATGTCCTGAAAGTGATCAAGTATGACAAAGAGGGGCATATGTTGCTCAACCAGAGGAAGCCAAGGCCCCACCTCAAGAATTGGAGAACATGCCTGAAACAGGAGAGGCCTTGCTGTTGAATAAAGTCTTATTGAAGCCAGCTAAAGAGTTAGCTGATCAGACACAACGGAAAGCCCTGTTCCAGGCTATGTGTAAATCACATGGGAAGTGCTGTAAACTGATCATTAACAGTGGAAGCATTGATAACCTAGTAGCCACCGAGGTGGTAGAGAAACTGGGTTTGAAAAGACTGAAACACCCAACACCATACTGGGCGTCTTGGTTACAAAAAGGGCATCAACTGCTTGTTGATGAGCAATGTCAAGTGGAATTTCATATTGGCAGGTATAGGGATAAGGTGACATGTGATATTATGCCGATGGATGTGTGCCATAGACTGCTAGGTAGACCATGGCAGTATGACAGGAAGGTAGTGCACAATGGGAAGACAAACTATTATAAGTTTGTGAAAGATGGGATCAAGCATACGTTGGTAACCATGAAGGAAGAGGACACAACAAAGAGAAGTGGGACAAAGGAATTATTATTAGGGGGAAAAGAGTTCCTATAGTAGATTGGAGATGATGAAATAAGTTTGCAATTGTGCAGAGGCCAAGGATAGTGTTAATTCATACTGAAATTAAGGATTTGCCCGAGGAAATTCAAGATATGTTACAAGAGTTCAGCGACATAGTAGTAGATGACTTACCGGATAAGTTACCCCCAAAATAGAGTACCGGCCACCATATCGATTTCATCCAAGGAGCTAGTTTACCCAAAAAAGTTGCTTATCGAAGGAGTCCAAAGGAAAACGAGGAAATTAGGAAACAGGTATAGGAATTGTTGGATAAAGGGCTTATTCGGGAAAGTTTAAGCCCATGTGCAGTTCCAATGGTCTTAGCTCCCAAGAAAGGAGGAGAGTCACGGATGTGTACCAGCTCCCGAGCAATTAACAAGATTACCATTAGATTCAGGTTCCCTTGACCATGAATGGATGATATGATGATCTTCTTGAGTGGAGCAGATACGGATTCGAGAAGGAGATGAGTGGAAGACTACTTTCAAGACCAATGAGGGCATGTATAAATGGCTGGTCATGCCATTTGGATTGAGCAATGCACCCAACACATTTATGTGCTTAATGAACGAGATGCTGAAAGAGTATATTGGGAAGTTCATTATTGTGTATTTGTATGATATCCTAATTTTCAGTAGGACTAGGGAAGAGCATTTCCAACAAGTCAGATGTGTCTTGGAAAAATTACAGCAGAATAAATTGTTGTTGAATTTGAAGAAATGCACATTTTGTAAGAAGGAGTTGATTTATTTGGGATTCATGATTGCAGAGAATGAGTTAAAGATGGATTCGAAAAATGTTGCCGCCATAGTTAGCAGGTCTTCTCCAAAAAGTTTATTTGAAGTACGGAGCTTTCATGGGCTAGCAAGTTTTTATCAGAAGTTTATAAAAGATTGTAGTGGGATTTGTGCACCCATGGTGGACACCATCAACAAGGAAAATCAAACTCTTCATTGGACTGAGTCAACTAAAAAGAGCTTTCAGCTGCTGAAAAAGAAGATCACCGAAAGACCCATTTTGAGGTTACCATATTTCAACAAACTTTTTCAGGTTCGTTGCAATGCTAGTGGGACAACCAATAGAGTAGTATTGAGTCAAGAGGATAAACCAATAGCCTATTCCAATGAAAAATTAAATGAGAGTAGATAGAAGTATACGTCTTATGACAAGGAATTCTATGTAGTGGTGCAAGCACTAAAACATTGGAGACACTACTTGCTGGGTAATGAATTTGTTCTGTTTTCAGACAATTCTGCTTTGAAATATGTCATGCAATAGCATAAGATGAATCATAAACATGCAGAGTGTGTGGAATATCTCCAGAGTTTCACGTTTTTGTTAAAACACATCAGTGGACAAGCCAATAAAGTGGAAGATGCATTAAGCAAAAGAAGTTTGATTTTACAAGAAAGCAGAGTGCAGGAGTTGGGCATTGAACATCTCAAAGATTTGTGTCAGACAAATGCAGATTTTCGGGAAGCATATGAAGCTTGCCAGAATCCATTGTTGAGAGACAACAGTTTGTGGTTAGATTATAAGATATAGGAAGGGTTGTTGTTCAAAGGAGGACAATTGTGTATTCCAGAATGTTTAATGAGGGAGAACTTAATTCAAGAGAAACATAGTGGTGGTCTAGTTGGACATTTTGGCATAGACAAGACTTTGGACCAGGTAAGTCATTTCTATTATTGGCCAAAGATGTGGTGAGACGTACAGAGGTATGTGGCTAGATGTAAGATGTGTCAGCTAGCAAAGGAACATAGTCAAAACACGGGACTTTATATGGCCCTACCTAACAGGCCATGGGACTCAGTCAGTTTGGACATTGTCTTAGGTTTGCCGAGGACACAGAAATGATACGATTCGATCATGGTAGTAGTGGACCGCTTCACTAAGATGGAACATTTTATTCCTTGTAAAAAGGCCAGCGATGCCACACATGTAGCCCATTTATTCTTTACAGAAATTGTCAGGCTGCATGTCTTACCAAAGTCAATTATTTAAATAGGGATGTGAAGTTTACGGACCATTTCTACCGGAATTTGTCGAAAAAATTAGATACTAAACTGAACTTCAGCTCATCTTATCATCCAAAGATCGACGGACAAACGGAGGTAGTAAACCGAAGTATGGGAAATCTGCTACGTAGTCTAGTTGGGGAAAATTCATGACAGTGGGATCGCGTATTTGCACAAGCGGAGTTGCTTATAACGATTCGCCCAACAGGAGTACAAGTAGAAGCCCTTTCCAGATCCTATATGGCATGCACCCCCATGGAGTGCATGAGTTACGGGATTTGGGTCGGTTGGAACAGAGGAGTTCTGATGGAGAAGATTTTGGCAAAAAGATTAACAATCTTCACGAACATGTGAAAGCCAAATTGTAGAACAACAACCAAAGATATAATTAGAAGGCAGATTTAAAATGACAGGAAGTGCAATTTAATGTAGGAGACCTGGTAGTAACAAACCTATGAAAGGAGAGGTTTCCTAAAGGAGAATACAAAAAGCTTAAATTGAAAAAGATAGGGCCTTGTCGAATACTACGGAAATTCTCTGCCAATGCATATGAACTGCAATTACCCCTGGGTATTGGGATCTCACCCATTTTCAATGTAGTAGACATATACCCTTACATTTCTGCTAACATGGAGGACAGCTCGATAGGACACACATGGGACACCCAGGGAGACGAAAAGACAAAGACATGGATCAGACAGATGCCACTATCCAAGCCTTTGGAGATTGACCAAATACTGGACACTCAGGTAGCTAGGCGCACACACCGAAAGGAGTACTTGCAGTACTTGGTTATGTTGAAGGACCATCCAATTGAGGACAGTACCTGGTTGGATGCCAGACAGATCCAACATGTTGGGTATTCGATTGAAGAGCTCATGGACAGAATCCATGGGAATCATTCACCCCAGAAGCCTAATGCAGGGGAATCCAATTAGGGAGGCGACAGCGGGACATGTTGTTTCAAGTTTTAAAAAAGAAAGCAAAATTTTACTTTTCAGTTTTTTTTTTATTATTGCTTTTCCAAGAAGGTTGTCACAGCCAATGTCGCTACTTTTTTTTTTTTTAAGTAAATAGATTAGAGAGTGGTCTTCATAGATTAATACTTTCAAAACAGAAAAAGGAATGTAACTGTAAAATTGTAACTGTAATTAGTTGCTTAACTGAATGAGGCCACCAGTGGCTTAAATACACAAACAAAAAAATAAGCTAGGGTTGTTACTAAAAAAAGAGAATAGATACTAGATAATGTAAACCTCCGACAGAACATTTTTTTTAAATAGTAAAAGGAAGCATTTCAGGTAACCAACATTTGTTAATATGAATGACTGGTACTATGTACGAAATTAATTATTGAGAGACTGTAATGAGACTGTGGATCATATTAGGCAACTAAAGACTACTGGTGAACTCATTCAGGTATTTTACAAAAGCAACACATTGAAATTCTTACAAATAGAAGATTCATCATTTTCTATAAATATATACACATATATTGCATAAATCTTTGTTACAGCCAGAGACAGTATCCTATAACCAAACACAAGTTCAGAGCCTAAGGCATAGTGCCTTCCAAAAAAATATGGAATCACCAAAACAGTCCTCAGACATTCCATTGCAGACCAAGAAGGGTTTTTGTGACCCAGGAAGAAATTTCAATAGACGGACATGACAGAGGACCTAGAAATTTCGATGGAGAAACAAGATTGAGGACCAACAGAATGAGACTACGTCTCTGTAAAGCCAACCTACAGGAACTATGTAAAACAAACAGGAAAGACACTACCCGATTCAAGTGGCAACAGACATGGAGGAGTGTAGGAGCAGAATCCGTCGAGGACCAAACCCTCGCCACCACTGCCGACGAGCGAACCACCTACACATCAAACAGACAACGATTAGAGAGGTAGCATAGATAGTATACGGAGACAAAATTGAAAGAAGGAACACAAAAGAATACCTCGAAGGTTACTTGAAGTGGAGGGCAGGTTCCACAGTCGAACCTAAAACTGACAGCATTCGTGCCATGACCATAGAGCCATGAAACCCTAGCTGCTCACAAGGAGTGAATTGTTAGTGGGAGAAGAGAAAACAGGGAGTCTGAAATAGGAACAGAGAGGTTACCTTCTGTGAGAACCAAAACATCACTAGGGAAGTCAGGCTAAGGATCTGACAAGGACACCAACAAAGTCACAAACAAACGCAGCAGAAACAAACTAGTAAATACAACAAACCATTTAAAGTCATAGTAAAAACCTTGCATACCTAGGACAGTCACAAAGCTCAGCATCGTTTCATGAAACCACGCAAGAAGGAGTCACCAAATTCATCGAAATAAAACCCTTACATTGCCCAGAGACATAGAACCAGAGCCGAGACCAGAACCAGTAAACAACGGAAGGAAGAAGGAAATTACCATCGGCGGAAGGAACCAGGTAAGGAGTAGAGCAAAACCAATGGTAACAATGACCAAGCAACCCACGAAGACCACACAATAGAACCCTAGCACAGTGACCGAGATGACCTCGAGAAGGAGGCGGAGTTATTGCGCCATTAAAACCTCACTAAAGCCCCAACTACATACGAGCATGGGAAAAGGTCATGTGGGCTAGTTTCCACGTAGGTGCCACCTCAGGTTTTGGGGTGAGTGATCACAATTGAAGGAGAGGAGTATCATTTTTCAACTCTGTGGATGGGAAAGAATTCTCTAAGTGCCCCATAAATATATTTTTAACAACACATAGCCATTTTCTCACAAGTCTTGCCTTTTGCTTTGGAAATATTTGATTTCCAACCGTGCCCTCCAGATTTCGAAACAAAAATAGGGAAATGACCTAGTCCCTGTGAAAAACTATTAGACACGGAAACAGTTGATCTTCAGCAAATATTATGTGGGATATCTCCTCAATCAAGGAGCCTAGATAATCCAAATGAAATAGAATACCTAGGGAAGGAATAAACCGAGGAAATAATGGGAGTTGAGCATATCACTTTGGCAAGGAAATAGGTTGTGAAGGAATTTAATGACCTAGTCACACCATAAGCTAACAGGGAAAAAAATGCATGCCAACTATCGATAAATTAGAAGAAAGGAAAGATATAGTGGGGAGATAAGAAGTAGTACTTGAAGAAATCAGAGACTCCATTGATATAAACGAAGAAGATGTAGTGGTCACCTCTAAGACTACTAAATCAAATACCAAAGGATCAACGAACATTTCACTTTGAGTAACAAATCCTAGAGACACATGTGGTACCCCATCCAAACCCTCCTCTGAAAAACTAACCTAGACCATTGTCTCCTAATCCACCATTCTCTACTTTTTCTCTCGAAGCGAGACTGCCCACCTAACAGAAAGGTAATTTGCAATTTTGAACTAGATGACCATATGTGTGAAAATTTCTACACCTAAAAGGTGGAAATTCATAGTCGAGGAGCTAAATATGATCACCCTTGAAACCAATGTTAATTTCCTCCTGTAATTTCTTGGACAAGTTGAGGATAACCAGAATGCACGCCAACGACAAATCCCTTATTTCTTTAAAGGAAAAATCTACTTCAAGGAAACATCTAATGCTATTCCCCATGTCTACAAAGCTTTGAAGGTTCCTCATGTCTGTGGGTAATACTAAAAAGCTAACCCAAACATGAACCAAATCATATTGTTCACTACTAGCATCAAAAGTCAATGCCTAAAATTTGAAAATTATAGGAGTAGAATAAGTAAACCAGATAGTAGATGACACTAGAGAAGCCACCTCATTCATTTTGAAAACAAGTTTAAACAATACCTTCACTAGCATGAAAATGTCTAGACATTTGAACACCCTTGCATAAAGAAATTGGTTGTTGCATGCTATAATGGATTCCTTACTAACTTTTTGCCTTCAAGCATGCCCAATGAAGGATTTTCCTGCCAGGTTCACATCTTTTGACATATCAATGTTAATCCATAGACATAAGTTAGATGTCTTCTGGGAAATATCCCACTTTAAGGCCCTACATTTCTTATGCCATGAGAAAAAATTCCATGAACCCTAGGATTTTGTAGTGTCAAACCCTCACCATCCACTTTAGAGGCAGTCTGGCTCGACCAAAGCTCTTCTTGTACATTAGCAACAATAGCACATGGACACTCCAAGGTGACAATATGTGCCCCTTGAGAATGCAAAAGGTTAACAAGTGCATTCGAGAAATCCTTCGTAGCACCAATAATGTCACCTCTAGTTGAACATGCCAATAAAGATGTGAACCCCGCGCCATATGATGGAAATGGGTTCCCCATATCTAGAAAACATGTTGAACATGACCCCATTAAAGCTAGATTCTAAAACTCCATAGAGGATTGAATGGGAGTAGAGAAACCTCCCGAGAAACCCCCAGAAGTCATGAAAATTATAGTTGAATTTACTTAGAAGAAGCCCAACATAGTAAATAGAAAATAACCAAGAGATGAAACTTAAACCCCAATTGAAAGGTGGTATTCACCATAGTGAGATGGGAAACCCCTCTCCAAACTACTAGCTTGGCATCGACTTCTCCCCCAACCACTAGTAAAAACCTTTGGGCTAGAGAAAATAGAACCATTAATAGGAGTAACTGTATCAAAATCCACTTGATCAAATCCAGCCATAGTGTCCATAGGGAACTGCCACTTCAGCAACCAAAAAACACAATTTATGTTCACCAGACATTTGAGATCTATGGGAAGCAAAGTAACCCACCAACAGAAGAAGTATGGACTAGCCGAAACCCCAACTTGACTAGGTAATAGTCGATACACTTAAAGAAAACCACAATATGAATACAACAGATGGCAAAAGAAAACATAAAATACCACTTGTCCTATGAATAACCCACCACTATAAAATGAAACTCCATAGGAATGCCAAAAGATAGAAAAACCCCCAAAAGTCAACAGTCCAAGAGAGGACCCACCATCCATGAAAGAAACACATAAAAAATGCATATTGTATCAATTACATTTACTAATGTGGTTGTGCTAATTATAGATTAAGCAAAATTAGAATTAAATAATATAAAACGAATATTTTATAAGGGATTTTTTCCCTCTATTTTTTTTCTATACATATCATTCGGTTATTTATATATTTTAATATGTATGCTTTCTTCCAATACGATACTAATAATTAATATATACGTATGTGAGAGATTCTTGATAAACTAGAGTAATTTGTTAACAAAGTATGTTATTATTTTTTTTTTTTGAAATATAAATAAATAAATGATACAAAAAATAGATAATATATTTTATTATGAAAAAATACTTGTTATAATTACTTAAGTTTATATTTTATATTATAATTTTATTTCTTGATTTATCTTATTATAAGATAAATAATATGGAGAATGTCTAACTCAATTCAACAATACTATAAACTCAATTTAAAATTACAGGTATATAATGAAATATTTGTACATCTAAAAACCCTATTATTTGTTGAATTTCTTATGAAAAATACAACGAAGGAGGGGGGCTGCATGAATCAATATTTTTAACTCACTTTAACATTTTATTTCATATTCAGAATTCTATACGATATTTTTCTTCATGCAACCAGTGTATGTACATGACTCTTGTGAATGCAAACAATGTATATCTCCTTAACTTAATTAGACATATTTTTCATTAGTGAGTTAACTTAACCAATGCATTATGTTTTCATTTCTACAACACCCTCTAAAATTTTGGCCTATGCTCAATTTCAGATCCTTCCTTGGCCTTGTACATTTTTGTCACAAACATTGAAACACATTGTGCATGTTGTCTTGATGAATTTTAGTCCCCTTTGTAGGATAGGGAAAATGTCTTTATTTCGCATGTTAACCATCACACAATATGGTTCAGCATCTTTTTATGGTTTCAAGAGGTCATATTTGTGTCAATTGGTTTTTCTAACCATTGTAAAAATATGTCGCACTCATTTCCAAAGTTTCAAGCATTGTCAAACAAGTGTTGTCATGGTTGTTGCAAAGTGTATTTTTGGCATCACACTTGTTGCAAAGATGTCCCACTATAGGAAATGAATTTTCATGTGTCCTAGATTATCTATGTTTTTATGTCATCAAGTATTCTAAGTGTGTTATCAGAGTTGAAGTCTTATCACTCTTCACATCAGTCTTGCTCATCCCTCACCTAGACATTTTCTAAAAAGCTTCCTGCCCAAGAAACTTAGCTTCACTCAACCTCCCTGAACTATTCATTGTGTAGTCTTAGTCCTCTCACTATACCTTCCCCCTTGACACCACACAATGCATAGTTACTCCCACCCAGGATTGTTACATTGTAGAGTTCCAGTGCTTAAGCCTCGACCCTAGATCCCAAAATTATGCAATCCATCTGCCCAGCCTAGCCTCAATTGGGAATTACACAATCTATGGAACCAAGCTCATTCTTTGGGCCCTTGAGTTGCATAATTGTACAATGGCACATCCTCCTCTGTCACCCAAACCTATGCAATGTGTTCACCAAGTTATTATCCCCTTAGCCTATCACCTTGAATCCTAGAATTCCATAGTTTTCTTCCCCAGCCTAGCCTACACTACACACTGTGCAGTCTCAAGGCTAAAGGTTCACTCGTGATTACTTGAACTGTGCAACTGCACAATCATCGATCCACTCTCTTAGCTTGTTCCTTGCTTCTAGTTAAGACAATGGATCAATATGCACTATCTTAGACTAGGGGTTTTTCAGGTTCATGTCATCTCGTCATCAGTGAATTGCAGATACATGTACCTTCTCATAACATGGCGAGATGATGAATAAGGAGATGAAGGAAGGAAACATGTTGAAATACATCCTTGTCACTGGGTATGCAATTTGTTCAACAAAGAGAAAGGAAAGGGACACTAGTTTGCGATCC
Organism: Pinus tabuliformis; assembly: GCA_031772625.1. Lineage (NCBI taxonomy): Eukaryota > Viridiplantae > Streptophyta > Pinopsida > Pinales > Pinaceae > Pinus > Pinus tabuliformis. The sequence goes on along the minus strand of CM062817.1, from coordinate 1,281,883,708 downwards.
CAACTCAGACTTGAGATCATTGAAGATTTCCTACCACTAAGACATGCAGAGGTGGAAAGAAAGAATTCTCAGGAAAACACTCAGCACACAGTGGTAGCCATGGCTTGACATTACGACATCTTCAAGCAATCCATGCCAGCAGTTTCATGTCATGTCATGTCATGAGTTATCAGATGCCACACGATTATTGTGCATTATGTAATTCATGTTACGAAATGTATTGTAAAAGTGAAAGTCCAAACAACATGTATGGAATATTAAGATCCATGTAAAGTTAAAAAGTTATAGAAGTAAAATAGTCATGAGGATATATGAAGAGTGATAAGGAAGGGAAAGCATCACCTCCTCATTTTTACATACACACCCTAATTGTAAGAGGAAAGGACTTTTTCATATTGGCTCCTCCCACAAGGTAGTAGAGATACAAGCTAGTTAGTTTCAAGAGTAAGAAGTGGATCCAACGCTCCACTATTAGAGTTAGTGGTTCTCATTATAAACATGTGTCTTGGAAATTTTACTTAACATAATAAGACTTATGGGCCACCACATTCTTCATGCATGGATTGTGGATATTTGTAAGACTATTCTGTGAATGTTTGTAATTCATGTTTTCTTTCATTAGCGCTAAAGTAGTTGAACTATTTTATTTACTTTGGTACTTATCATATTGAGAATTTTTTGTAATTGTTATTATCGTTGTGGCATCCTTGTGGACTATTCCATAGGATATTAGGCAAATCTTCCTTGTTACATTGGTTGCAATGACCATCGCATCTCTATGGAATATTTCGCTTGATGTTGTATGAATCCTTCTTGTTCATGTGTGTCTCTACTATGGTGGTACTACTACCTCTCTCTTAGAGGCTCAATTATCCTCCCCTCCATAGCGGAATAACTTTTACACATATACGATCGAAAACCCACCAGACATACCCCCTTGGTTTTGGTGCATTTGCACTCCTCTCTCTTGTTGATAGCTAGAGCCAAGGCATATATTTAAGATAACTGAAAACCATGTTGCATTTCAGATGGTGCTCCTATCCCAAATGGTGTGAGGTCTAATTTGGACCACATATCATAGAGACCACTTGAATGTTGGCAGGTCCAACACCGTCAACACATTATTAATTCATCCACCATCCAAAATGTAGTAAATAATAGATAAATCACGAAACATAAGAAACACATATAGAACACTAGGATTTTAGGTGGAAACTCAATGTGGGAGAAAAGCACCATTGTATTTGTATCTATCTTATTTCATGTTATATCAAGAAAATATTCATTACATTTTGTACTGGTGCAAACTCCTACCAGTACACAGACACCCACTTATAGGAGGCTACAACCAACACTCATTTTCCAACGCCCACTGGAAGGGAGCTACAATGATCAACTCTTTCTGGACCACTTTTTGGAATGCTTTATACTTTATTCACTTGTCAACCAATGATCAAAACCTGCAGGCCACCTTTCGTAAAATTTTTAGAATTGACCCATACCAACAATAAGCCCAAACCAATATCAAAACCAATTTAACCACTGAATCTCTGAAAATCAACTAAATCTCTGAAGCATCAAGCTACTAAATCTAGAACCAGAGTATTAAAAATGAAATTCAGAATATATAGGCAACAATTCTTAAGAGAACCTGCATATATATGTGCTTCGTTTGCATAAAACCTATGTAGAGATCTCAAATTACTGAATAGTGAATCATTTATCTCACTGTAACATTAAACCACTCACTAAATAAAGTACTAAACCAATCATAGATAATTGAACCAATCTAAGTGTTGGTATAATTTATGGAGGTGAATTAGAGCTTTTGTTTTAATACAAATCTGGGTTTGTAAACTTAGAAGCAAACCCAAAGCATATGGATCTTATATTTAACTAGTGTAGGAAGTAGTTGTTGACATGAAAATAATGGAAATGCATATTACAAATACAAACTACTAATTGTAAATAAAGCATAGATATTATGATATATAAGCATGAACAAGTGAATAGTGATTTTATTTGAATCATAGTCAACAAGGAAGAGGATATTCTCTTAGAGATCCCAATTGTCCTTCTTTATGATTTATATTTCAACAAAACCAATTTCACGAGAAAGCATAACACACCTGACTTAAGAAAGCAAGAAACGATGAATGCATAAACACAAATTCTAGTCCAATTCTTAGTTCACAAGGAGGAGACTCCAACTTGGAGACCTGGGTTGTCCTTCCTTATTCAAACTATAGTCACTGAAAGGAGATCAATTCCAAAATATGAACGGTCACAACATACTAATAAGTTTGTACAAAAAATATTCACAAGAGATTATAATAGAAATATACAAAATCCTAAGATGCTAATATATTCACAATTATGCACATCAATTAACAATATAGTGTACTTAGCTTAGTATGGGGGCCCTCCAACTTTTCCTGGTATGATTTAAAACAATTAGCTACAACAATTCACCTTTGAAAAAAATGATCCACTAGAAATATAAAGAAATTCTTCAATCATATTTAGAATGATAACAATCACAATGATAATAATATGTCCATAATTGCTTAGTAATTGTGCTTAAATAGGCTAAGAATATAAAAAAAGAAACTATAATGGACGTAGCAACTAACAAGAGTCCTATTCCACCTCATAGGGTCGAAATCTTCCCTTCGTTACACAAAATACCGAAAGATTCCACAAAATCCAAAAATTTCCCATAAATCAGGGGAAGTTTGAGCATCTTTGACAGGGGTTGTTCTCACTATCCTCGAGTGATCCAATAGGAGTCTCTCCATCCTTGGTTCATAGAATTTTCAAATATACCTTCAGTTCATGCCTAGGTGTCCTAAAAATATGACTTCAATGGAGCCATTACAGGAAATTTTGTTTCTACCAAAATAAATTTTTAACGCTCATTTTTTAATAAAAATTCTATAAAGAAAAAGGCATCACTAATTGACCTTGCTTTGAAAAAAGATACAGAAATATGACAAATATGATCAGAATACAATGGTAAGGGATGGTAAAATGGTGGAATACTTATGGTAAAAAAGAGTCAAAACTGAGGGTTGAAATTTCCCCCTTGTTGATCTACAAGCATATCTTCATGCTTGTATGGATCTCTTGGACCTTCTACCTATACCTATTGATCTTATTGTTGTCCTACCTATTGACTTGCCTACTGATGTAGAAGTTTCAATCTGAGTTGCTTGAAGGACTATATCAATACCTTCTTGCCGCTTTTCTTCTCCTTTATAAATTTCACTCTTTATCTTTTGCTTCTCATATTTGCAAGGACTATATCAATACCTTCTTGCCCCTTTTCTTCTCCTTTCTAAATTTCACTCTTTACCTTTTGCTTCTCATATTTGCATTGTGAGTGCTTATTTTCGTTCAATCACGTTAATGCTTTCTTGGAAATGAGGAAGTTTTGGGTTTTGAAGTTCTTCATTTTCTTCTTTAACTGCTTGTTTTCTTTAACAATCTTATTGTTTTGTTCCCTATACATCTCATTTTCATTTTGAAAGTGTCTCTCCATTATTTCAATGACCTTGATTTTTGTTTCCAATTCATTTATCTCTTTTTCCTTAGCATTTATATCTTTGTGACTCTGTGATGGTTCACCATGAATCTCTTCAAAAAACCCTTTTGATTTTCTTTGTTATTTTTGCATATGTTGAGTAAGAGGATGGTTCCTCTTTCTCACTCTATTCATACCAATTATCTTTCTCCATTTCCCTAAGTTCTTCTTTTGCTTGTCTCTCCAATTTCTCAATAAGTTCATGATGTAATTACTAGGTGTATCAAGAGGCAATTATTCCATAATTTCTACATCAATGTTTTGGTCTTAGTTAGAAGGTTCCTCTATCATCTTTTTCCTTGACTTCCTTAGAAAAGATGTGAAGGATTTCTCTCTCTCAATGTTTATCCTTTCTTGTTTCTTCTTTGATCTAGTCCCTGGGTATTATGGTGGTTGTATAATATCTCTAGAAAGTAAAACTGTTCAAAGGCTTCCTCATTTCCAACTGGCTCTTCTTCCTTATGAAATTCCACAAAATGGTTTTTGTCCAAAAATCTTGCCCAAGTCTCTTCTCAATTTTTCAATTGATTCTCAAGAAAGATCTTAATTAATCCTTGATGATAACAGCTAAGCTCTTTGTTTTCATTTTTTTCCCTTACCCCTTCAATCATTTTTAATAAACTCTTAGAAAAGAAATAAGGTAGATTGAGCTTACTCTCACCTTTTATGTGTTGGAGAAGCTTGATATGGTATAGATGCACTACGATGTACCTTCCATCACAAGTAAAATATTTTTGAATGATGAGGACCAACTCAGCCCATGGTTCTCTAAGCCATTCTCTTGTAATTCCCTTTGATCTATCAAATGCACCTTTTCTTAGTTTCTCCAGAAAATAATTACATCCTTTTTCTTTGAAATGTTGTACCTTGTGATATTTCTCTCCTATCAATGGTAGTATAATAACTTGATCAATATATTCTTGTGTGATTGGGATGGTGATATCTCATATAGTGGTATTTTCATCACCATAATTTGATACAAATATCTTTGATACCTTAACATTGTAACCATCAAATTTCCTAAGAAAATCTAGTAAACTTGCTTGATAAAGTTTTTCTACAGTATCTTTGTTCCATTTTTCAATTTGAAATCCTTTGGGTTCTATTTTGCATTCCATTTTAAATTTTTGGTGGGTCTGTTTCTTCTCTTTTTTCTCTCTGTACCATTTCAAATAGCCTTCAACAATAAGTAACTTCAGGGAAAAATAATGACTCTCTCAGGAGACGGGATTTGTTTGTAATCTATGCTTAAATATCAAAGAAATTGTATCTTGTGGTTGAACATCATAGAAAAATGTTTTTTTTTAAAACGTAGATGAGATAATTACCAGGACTGAGTTATTTTAGAGGAAAATGAAGGGTTTCGTTGTCTACAATTTGATTTCCTTTGTATACCTTCAAGAACAAGGAAAAATTCGGAACTGGAGTGCCAAATTTGACCACCTTTGTATATCCACAAAACTTCGGCGTTTTGACACCTTTTGAATGGGCTTCTAACTTCAGTCTTTTGGCAGTGATGAAACTCTGCGTTTAATAGGTTTCTAGTCTGAGTTTATATGTAGTCGTGAAATTCTCCATTTAATACTTTTGAAATGGGTTTTGAGTAGTCTTCAGACAATGATGAAATTATACGTTGACACTTCGGAAAGTCTTCCAGCGGTTGTGGATTTTGGCTTCATTTAATATATTTGAAAACAAATTCTAATATTTATTCATCTACAATCCTCTAATAGTTGTGGCGATCACACGGCTCATGCAATCTAAAGTTTGGATTTGGATTTTTTAATTATATATGTTTCCAGCTAGCTCAACTCCAATTGATTGAGTTGTTAACTAATCCTAACTCAACTCGAACTCTTTAGAGGCATCGCAATTTTAGGGATTTCCTTCTTAAAAAATCAACTTATCAATACCTAAATTTATGATTTCTGAGATTTCTTCTGAGTCTTCTATACCCTAAAATTTAAACAACTAAATCATTTAATCGATTTCCTCTTTGAATGGATATAAATTTGACTTGATTTTCGTAGTTTTTTTGTTTCTTACCTTGCCTCTTAGCCATCTTTGAGTCTGCCTCTTTAATCCTAAGCCTTCAATTCCTATTGTTGGACACAGTTTGCTGTGCTGAACATTTTGACAGAATTTTGAGTGTTGGACTACGCTCGATGTTTGACTGTTTAAATTTTAAATGTCATTACCTTTCATGTAGCTGTGTTTTCACTTGATCATTTTCACTGAATGATTTCATCATACTTCATAAATGCGACATTTCACATGTCACTCTTTTAGTCTATTGAAATATGACTTATTTTTGTCACATCTTTTTTTGTTGACGTAGGCTTCATGTGTTATAATTGCACCTTTATGATCTTACCTTGTTGCATGTACATGATATCATGATTTTCATTATGGTTTATACATGTTCTATTGCACTGAATAAGTCTTATTCATATCACTTATTAGTACTGAATGAGTCTTATTCATAGCACTTATCGCTTCACGATGCAAGACAATCACCAGTTACATTCTCTAGATGTTTATTTTCATGATTAGCCTTGAAATTTCCTTGAAATGACCGTTTCAAGGTAATTTTAAGACCCAAATAAAACCATAGATTTTTATTTTTATTTTATGGTCATTTAAATGCATCTTACTTCTATAAATTTTTCTTTGGTAATCAAAGCATTATAACCCTTTTATTTCTAAGAAAAAATTGCTACAATCTCTGTGATATTATCTCATGTTTTTTATGTGACTTTTTGCAGAAAAGACTAACTTTTTGTAGGAAAGACTAGTGCCTTAACCATGTTGAATTTTTCATTCTCACCAAAGAGGCTTTGATTTAGAAGGGATTGAAGGATGGATGTAAACATAAAAGGTTTATGTATGTGTAGGGTTTTGGCAATGAAGGGTTTATACTCCTATCACCAAGGTTTTAATTAGTCTCCTAATTACAAGGATTTTGTTCAAAAGAAAAATCATTAAAAAAAATTACTTACAGTATTTTCCATTACTTTCCTTGGTTGATGCTTGTAAAGAAGTGACTTTTCAATAGCTCCTTTAGTTGCTTTAATATGAATTGATGTTTCCAATAGCTCCTCTGGTTGATTGTTCTTAGTATATAGGTCCCTTCTGATAGATTTCCATGTTGAGCATCAAGTCCCTTTGTGAAGTAGGCTTGTCTCATATTTAGGTCCCTTTGTAATGTAAACTTTCCTCATGTCCAGGGTCCCTTCTGTAACTGTTGCTAAGCTTATTGAGTTTAACAAGGTAAAACAAATACACTTGTTTTCCTCTTTATTTCTAGTTTCTTATTCTGAGACTTCAAATCTTATTGTAGAATTTATTTTGCAGAAAATAGAATATCCTAGCGTGTTTCTAGCATAAAGTTTGAAAAATTTGAAACAATGAAATAAATTAAAAACACTTGTTTTAGAATTCATATTATCCAAGTCACTTGATTTTCCAATATGAATTCAGGTTTGTACTGTGTCAGAAATTTTGATTTTCATAGCCAAACCTCTTTATTATTTTCCACCCTTTTTTTATGGAAAGTAAGGAAGGCACATTACTATGCTTTTCCAAAACTTGCAAGTCTTCTTCTATTGATATTTTCTTGAGGAAGTCTTCTTTATTCTCAGGTTTGTTGTAGATTTTCAATCTATGTCCATTGACTAGAAATGATGTGGCTACTTCATCTATAGTATTGATTTTAACTAATTTGTTATCATAGAATTCTTCAATTTCATAAGGCCCTAACCAATGAGTGGTGAATTTTTCTTTGAATTCCTAATACTTCAAATGAAATAGAAGTGCCTAGTCCCCTATATGTTTTTTTTAATGAACCTATCCTGCCATTTTATTCATTCGTTGTGTACCAGCACTAGTATAAAATGATGAAATTAGTGACTAAGTGACTAAAAATGTTAGTCACCACAACATTTCCAAGTGAAATACTACTAAAATTGAACAATATTAAGTTCCCTAATTGAAAATGACTAATTTAATTCTAGGTTAAAATATACTACTAACTAATAACTAATACAACTAAAAATTACTATGACTAATTTAGTCGAAGATTACATTATACATAGGAGGTGAAACAAGGATTTTATGGCAGGGGTTCGGTCGGTAGTGTTTGAGGTTTTCATTGTGGTCAAATTTAATCTAAGAAAGTGTGCCATTTATGGAAGATCTCTGTTGGGTAGATGACAAGATCTCTGTTGGGTAGATGACAACCTTTGTATGACTAATTTAGTCTAAGATTACATTATACATCACAAGTGAAACAAGGATTTGATGGCAAGGTTCGGTCGGTAGCATTTGAGGGTTTCATTGTGGTCAAATTTAATCTAAGAAAGCATTCCATTTATGGGAGATGTCTATTGGGCATACGGCAACCTCTATAATTCACGCAATGTAATGCCTATGAATTTCAGGAAAAGCCTTAGTGATTTCCTCACATCTTGGTTTCGAAGGACTATTTGAAGGTTTGACAAGAGCTCGAAGAACAACGATAATTTATATTAAAGTCTAATGCTTTCTATGTGTCATTTCCATATATCGTTACATTTGTAATTTGTGAAATTCTAGTTTGGAGAAGGGTTCACGTGTAATCAAGGATGATTTCCAGTTGACATTTTCATTAGAAGAATTTTGTAGTCATGGGATGCTCAAGGGGTGTGCTAGCTGCTGTGGAAGACGATCCCACTCAATGGTATATATTGTTATTTTTGGGTTTCTTAAGTCAGTGGCTTCAATTATCTTTCTGTTCATTTTATTATGCTCAGATTGGGACTTTAAACTGGTATTTTAGCCCTTTTATTGTTTACTTCATAGCAATTTCTTTGCTCAGATTGGGACTTTAAACTGGTATTTTAGCCCTTTTATTGTTTACTTCATAGCAATTTCTTAAACGACGGCTTGAAATTACTTGCCATTATGTTGAATTAAGTTGTAGTATGTTAAAGTTAGTATGATAATGGAGTTTCTTAGAAATGTTAACTTAAATTACAAGTTAAAGCTCATTCGATATTACAATGTGTCAGGAATATACATGTACGCTTGTTTTGTATTGACATTGTATTTAATTGAATTAAATTAGAGTTTAGTCATATATGTTAAAAAACTTCAGTGTAAGTTCCATCTTAGTTCAATTTATAATGAAGAGAATTAGACACAATATTTAGTCAAATTAAGACTGTTTCAAACCAGTAGGTAAGTGAGGGCAAGAAAAGTTACTGTTTTCTAGAGCTTCAAGAATTTTGTTCATCATAAATATTAAATTATTCATATTTTATATAAATTTTACACTTCAAAAAGCACATGAGGTGATAATAAACAAAAATAAAGAATCAAATCTAGAGACCACATGAAGCAACCTTTAGCACTGTGACACAAGAGACCTGAAATTTTAACATTTTTCCCTACTACTCTCTTCAAGCTGGAGACAACCCAGATTGCACATGGAACATCCTTCAATGTACATGTTCTTAAGTTAGAATTCAGTAAACCGTGATGCAAGATATTTAAAATATTAATACTTTCCCTACCACTTTCTTCAAGTATGAAACATGAAATTTGTTATGGACTTGTGACTCTGTTCGAATTTCAAGAGTATATGCAACCTGTCCCACCGTTGCTAGAACCTTACAAGGAGAATAATATCTAGGCCCAAGTTTCTCCACCCTTTTACCTTTAAAAGACGACTTCTTGTAAGGTTGTTGTCTCAATAAGACCCAATCTCCCACTCGAAATTCCCACTCATTTTGGTGGTGGTCCTACTGGGCTTTCATCTTATGTCCAGTTGATTTGAGATTATCCTTTAGCTGCTTTAATTTATGTTGGCTATCCTCTAGGAACCCTAATAGCTGGCGCTTGAGTGTATTCATTGGCCAAATAAATTAGAAAAGGAGGGTCATAACTAAGACGGGCTTTAAAAGGTAACATTCTAATGGTTGTGTGTTATATACTATTGTATCAATTCTCTTCGAAGTGTAACTATTCTCGCGAGATTCAAGAAGCTTGTTGTATTGTAACATAGTTTCTCAAAAACTCACCTACACACTTGTTCATGATCTTTGTATATTTATATGTTTAGGATGATAGATAGTACTTGGCTTTCAGGTGCTGCCAACATGTATAAACTATAAACACCTCCTTCCAAAATTATTGATGAATTTTGGGTCATGATCACTAACAATATCTTTGGTAGTTAGTATTAAATCCTAATTCCATAGGAATACGACTTATAAGGGAAGGAAAAGAGTCTTTTTGACTTGAAATCTCTCTAAAAAGTTTTGTTGATCGCTTAAGTATTTTAAAATTGGAGGATGCTCACAATTCTAAAATTTTTCGCAGCTCCACTAATGATAACCATTTCTTCTTTCATTCACACCACTACTTCCACAATAACAATAGTTTTGGAACTCATATTTCCCCTCTTCATTTTGAAGTTTGGCTTTTGATTCTCTTCCGCACCTAATGCGAATCCCTTCATAATCGAGAAATTAGATGACCTCCAAATCACCTTTTGCCAAACCTATACTTTTTTCTAGGCCATTAGTCAACTCTATCCCTACTAGTATGCAAGCAAGCTTCATCTCAGAGACTAAAATATCAAAACTACCTCATAGAAAACCCATATGGTGTTTCTAGTTTCTTTGGAAACATCCTCGAACCAAAAAGCCAATGGCTATTTTGGTAGGTAAACCTAAATTGGCATTGGTTTTGATATAACATTGAAATACTAGGGATAAATTTTTAATAGTGGATGTTTAAGCCTTAGTTTCCAACAACTAGTGAAGACCTTCTCTGTGTCTTGCTTTGGTCATAAAATAAAATGTATCCATCCCTTTAATATAACCATACACTAGGGAGAATATTTGACTACTAGTTGAAAATTACAGTTTGCCCACTCTTTTTAAGAGTTCTTCTCCAATGAGTGATCCTTGAAAACACCCTACCAAGGCCCTTTTATTCATATTGTCAACCTCATTTAGCTTGATTCCTATTCCAAGCACTCGTTCAAGGAGTCTTTGCAAATTTTAGCACACTTTTCCTTTTCAATCTCTTAGCAACACCTTTGTTAGCCTGATTTAATGAAGGGCCAAGGTTGGTACTATAAGGATCATCTATCGAGGGGTTATCCTTTAAAGAGGCTTGAAAAAACCCTAGTGGCACACCACGCAACTCCTCAAAGCCCAAAAAGGCACTTACAAAATGATGCAGGGGAATCAGCTCGAGGCAATCCATTTTTATACAAATTCTCCAAAGGGGAAGAAATTCCCTCAAATGTGATTTGTATCAAATTAGGATTTTTTATATAAATACAAGTGTCGAGACTCTAAAAGAATCTAGGTTGTTAGGCTTCTAGGTGAGTTGGTGTTTTGGCCAAGTGGGCCTTTGTAAAAATGGCAAATATAAGGTTGAGATGTTAGATAGTTTTAGGAGAAGAGACAAATTTCTAGAAAATATCTTCATTTTGCTGGTAGATATTTTCTATCGAGTAGGAAGATTTGTATAGATAAAAAGTACACATAGAAGGTAGAGGCCAATCAAGGGGTTTTCAGAATAGATTTAAAAGTGCTCGAAAGAGGAGAGTATAAGCTCAAAAGTAGAGCTTGATCAAATAAGGTTAGAGACAGAGAGAGAGAGAGAGAGAGAGAGAGAGAGAGAGAGAGAGAGAGAGAAGTACATTGAAACTACCATTCATTGGATCAGAAGACCCACCCTTCACATCTTTTAACTATAAGAATCTTGTTTAAGTAGAATCATTGGGATAACACTTAAACTACCTCCACAATAAGGCATGAATTGTCTCACATTCCTGTCATCAATTCCCTTGGCCCACTTTCGCACTTGATTCTACCCCCTTACTTGTGGCTTCTCCACATGCCAACAAAAAGAAATTAGATCCATTGTAACTCTCGACACCTCATCCAAATTTTTCCTTTGTCATGAAGATTCATTAACTGACTTGTCCAAGATTATAGATTCATCTAGACACTCCCTACAGATCACCCCTCCCCATTCTTTCCCATTTGAAAAGGATCTGACTCTAGGGCATGCCCTTATCGCGAGGCCCTTGTATTCATTGTCATCAAAATCAACCAAGTATTTATCCAGGATTTAGTCCGTACCAAAGTGTTACAAAAAATATTGTCACCATGACATTCTGCACTCAGTGTGAGTCTATCACCACTCATACTTTCCTCCTATGCAAGTCTTAAACCTCAGCTCTTCATGTCAAGCCTTGAAAAATGATAGAAAGCCCTTAAAAATCTCTAAAACTCTAGGTCCACACTTTCTCTTAGCATTACATACAGTCCCGCACCTACTAGTCATGTCCCCCGTAGACCTACCTACTCTGTTTCTGTGTAATGGGTGTGGACCCCTGTAAAAGTCAAAAAGGCGCAAGTACATTCTTAAAAACTGAATTTGGGTTATTTCTGGAAGCTTCTAGAGGGAATCTTGAGGTGGCAAGTTCACTCCTTTAAGGTTCACACATCCCATAACTAAAGGAGCTAACCCCTTGATGTGAGGAGCTTATCCCTTTGAAAGAGGACTCTATCCCTTCATAGGTGGACTTGTAAACTCCTTCCTTTGCACTATAAAATCAGGCATTGGGCTGGTTACTAAGGAGGTTGAAAGATGAATATTTTTTAGGCTAAATGATGTTGGAATTTAGACTTCCTAATTGAGCTTGAGAGGAGAGATTACATACCTTTTGATCTCAATGGGAAGAGTGTGAGGCTTGTCAAAGTAGAGGAGATTCTTGCTTGGACCCTGGAAGGAGCTTGTACAACATCAAGGCACCAAGGTTGTAAAGTTCTTCTTTGTTTAAAGTTAATACAATCAAGTTTATTTTTCTCAATAAGCTCTCTCTTATGGTTTATTTCATGGATTCCTTGATCACCATGATGAATATGATTTATTATATTGGCTATGCAGGTGTTATTTGATGTGTGCTTGTTTGTGTTTACAGGTTCTTAAAAGGAAACTCATTCGGATGGTCGAAGTGTGGCTGCCACAAACTAGCATTAGACTTAAGGTAGGGTCTAAAACACCTCTTGGTTTTTATTTATAAATCACAATATTTAGAGAAATATAGATTTGATTGTTCTTGTCGCTAGATATCAGTTGATACTAGGGAGATCGGTCTTGTCCGCAAGAACGATTTATCCGGCTGGCAAAATGGCGACTCCACTGGGGACTTGAATTTTGGTTTTTTGCCTTTACTTTTACTTTGACTTGAGAAACTTTTTCTCTGTTTCTAGTTTTTGCTTGATGTGTTTGGGATTGGGTAGATTTTTAGATTCTGAATTGTTTTTTGTTTTTCACGCTTTTGAAAGAGGACCACATGTTCTATTTGTAACACAGTGTGGACATCCCGCACTATTGCCTTACTACACAGAGCGGTACTGCATCTAGTTATACCGGAAGCCTGCGCACCCTATTAAATTTTTGGAAAACCTAAAATATTTTCATCCAATTAAGCTTAGGATTTGTTTATGTTTTTTAGCCTCTGCCCAAATCTGCATGTGTCTTATTAGAAACTTCTTGTAGGTGAGTTCCATTGGCATTTTGGTTCTAGGTGATTTTCTAGAAGTTTTGCGTGCCTGGTTTGATTTTTGTTTCGTCTTTGTAGTAACTTAGAGATTAGAAGCCTAAGAAATCTCAGATTACCCTGGTCTTTTTGGTCTTCTTGATGAGTATGATAGATTTGTGAAATATGCCCTTGGTCAGAAATAGATCTCGTTTTCTCTTTGCAAAGCTTTGAAAGAACTTGTTTGAAAGTTTTGAATTTCATTTTTAAAAAAGAAAACATAGCTAGGTGTTTTTTGATTAATTTGTTATTCTGAATGAATAGGCCTTAGTTTGCTGAATAACTAAGTAAAACGTCCTCAAAAAGAAATTTTTTAAGATTTTGCTTCAATTAGGTTTTTAGAAGTTGTAGATCTGAAGATTAGATTTTTCATGTTTTTGTGTGTTTTCTAGAAATTTTAGAATCTCTTTTGAAAGAATTTGTTTGTGTAGTTTTTGAATGTGGAAAAAGCAAAAGGATCTTTTCGTGAGCATAATTAGTAGTCTCATTTTGGGTTCATTGAAAAAGACAAAAATATTTTCTTTTTATTTATGTGTTGAAGAAAGATTTGTTTTCCAAAGATTGGATTCTCAACTCTTTCTTTAGCTAGAAATTCATTGAAGAAAAAGAATTGTTTATCATCTTAGGTACATTTTTAGTGTTTTGGAGTCGAGTCTTCACACCATAAAGTTTCATCTCCATACCTTTTGACCTAAGGAAAAACCATAAAAATAATGCTTAAAGTAAAATTGATCTAGCAATCTTTTTATTTCTAGGGCTCTTTATCACCAACATAGCTTAGGCTAGTATCTTGGAGTAGGGAGTAATTAACTCTCCAACATAGTTAAAACAAACAAGTAGCTATATCTTGTGGTAGGAAATAAATTCCAATTGTTACATCTATGCTCTGGGAAGCTCCTCTTAATGAAGTCAAGAACGAGATCATATCTGAACTAGTGGGGTAATCAATCCTTCCTCATTGGGAATGATAGAAGATATACACCTATTAAAAATGGTAAACCTCGGATTGACCATTGTCGAGGAGACTCGGGTCACTTGTTGGTAAACCTTGAATTATGTCAAGTAGCCTTCAAAGGGATTGAGCTTTATTACTCTACCCTTGCATGTGTATCGGATCACAAATTGTTCCTCCATGTATATTTATTCCTGTTGGTAACCATAGTGACCATAATATATAGGATTCTTTCCTAAGGTGATGGTGGAGGAAAGATCCCACCGTACCTGGAGCAGATGTCGACTAGACTCACTTGGATTCTCTGGGGGGTTCTCTTCACTCGAGACGGTTTAGTGAGGAAACTGTTGGAAATAATACTGAGAGGGGGGGTGAATCAGTATTATCAAGCAATTTACCAAATCTTCCTTATTTGATCTTTTGAATTATTCTTGCATATCAGTACCATAAAATAATGAGCATGAATAAAGAAAATAGACAGTCACACCAAAGAACACAAGATGTAAGGTGGAAACCCAATGCGGGAGAAAACCACCTGCTGCAATATGTCTCTATCTTCTTTCAAGAAATTCTTTTTACAATGATTTTGTACTGGTGCAGTCCTTTACCAGCACGCAGGCTGCAACCTGCAGAGAGCTACAACTCTCTCTCGTTTTCCAGTCTCTCCTGGAAGGGAGCTACAACCCCCTACTTCTTTTTATGAAGAATCAAATGATCAACAAGTATACAACAGATACAGTCCACTACAGATATCAGATCAGTAATTACAGAAATAACCCAGAACACCTTATGAACAGAAATATACAGTCAACAGATCATCTTAAGACAGGGACGCATATTTTCTTTCTGTGGCCTGCGACTGGACGCAGTCTACCTTCCACTGTTCTGCGTGCCGACGCACTATTCCTCTATGCTTTTCTGCGACCGGCGCACCCAGAAACACTATCGCGCCGCGTCTTTTGCTTCAGAGACGCACCCAATAACACAGTCGCGCCGCGTCCTTTGCCTCAGAGACGCACCTGAGCCTTTACTGTACTGCGTCCCGGCGCACTTTCCCTTCACTGAACCTGCGTCCCTTCAGATATAAAAGATATGAGGACTTCAGAACCAACCCAAACACTCAGATCCACAGATCTGATCATGCGCCATAGCGATCACAGTCCATTAGAAGATTCGCCTTCATAGATCTGGACTAGATCTCACCAAAAGATATTCAACCAAGATGATGCATAATCCAAATGAACTCCTTTGCTTTATATAGGCAAGCTTCTCCCCAAAACATGGAACAAAACCACGAGCCGACACCATAGAAACACAAAACCGTCGGCTAGATACCACACAAGAAACCCCCACGTGCTTTTCTCTGCCTTGAAATGTGTGCACTGGGCGGACGCACCTCCTGAACGGCTGGCCTGCGTCCCTGGACACGGGTTCTGTATGGTATACCTGCGGGGACGCACTTGCTGAACATATTTCCTGCGTCCTTCTTGATTTATCACCTGAATGGGTTTGCCATCAAGGACAACACCTGAATCATAATGCCAACAATCTCCCCCTTTGGACTTGATGGCAACCACATAATCTTCAGCTTCATTACATAATCTTCAGCTTCATTCTCCCCCTTTGACATCAAGGGCAAAGGGTATGCTCCCCCTATGCTCATGCATCTCCAGATCTGTAACCAGAAATCCATCATGAAGGAGATAGAGACATATTGCAGCTATTTCCAAGATCTCCTTCTCCATAATGCCAACAATGCATTATGTGCTCCCCCTGAGCCTATACCACCAATAGGAAGATGATCAGCAGTAAGATGATGCATCAACAACCCCCAGCTTTTGCCTGAGGTATTCAAAAGTGTCCCTGGGCAACGGTTTGGTGAAAATATCAGCAACTTGTTCCTTAGAAGGAACATACTCCAACTTGACCTTCTGTTCAAGTACTTGTTCCCGGAGAAAATGGTACTTGATTGGTATGTGCTTGGTTTTTGAATGCATAACCGGATTCTTTGAGATGCTGATTGCACTTGTGTTGTCACATAAGATAGGGATTGGAGGAGTACAAGTGATTTGATAATCCTGCAAATTCTGCATCATCCAAAGGAGTTGGGTGCAACAAGATGCAGCAGCAACATATTCTGCTTCAGCTGTAGACAAGGCAATTGAACTCTGTTTCTTGCTGAACCAAGAGACCAGTCTGGGACCCATAAAGAACGCACCACCACTTGTGCTTTTCCTATCATCCACGCTTCCGGCCCAATCTGCATCTGTATAGGCATGAAGAGTAAGATCTGTATCTCTAGGATACCATAAGCCATAATTTTGAGTCCCTTGAAGATATTTGAAAATTCTCTTCACTGCTTGAAGATGAGTCTCCTTCGGATTTGCCTGAAATCTTCCAACTATTCCAACTGCATGCATGATGTCTGGTCGGGTACCTGTCAAATATAGTAAACTTCCAATCATAGATCTGTAGGTTGGTTGATGTACTGCTGCAGATTCATCATTTGCA
This sequence comes from Pinus tabuliformis, assembly GCA_031772625.1. NCBI lineage: Eukaryota > Viridiplantae > Streptophyta > Pinopsida > Pinales > Pinaceae > Pinus > Pinus tabuliformis. Next base: position 1,281,867,055 of record CM062817.1, on the reverse strand, counting down.
CTGAGACTACATCCTGTGATCATGGGTGTACATACTGGTTTTGCATCTTCCATGCCATATTTCTTTAAAATCTGCTTGAGATACTTGGTTTGAGATAAAAAGATTCCTCCTTCCTTCTGTTGGATTTGCAAACCAAGGAAATATGTCAGTTCTCCTAGCAAGGACATTTCAAATTCTTTCTGCATGACTGAGGCAAAGCTTTGACTCATAGCTTCTTCATTGCTACCAAAAATAATGTCATCTACATACACAACAAGTATTAGCAATTTGTCATTTTCAACTTTTATATACAGATTGCTATCTGCTGAACCTTTTAAGAAACCTTGTTGATGAAGATATTTGTCCAACCGGTAGTACCAAGCCCTTGGAGCTTGTTTGAGACCATAGAGAGCCTTTTTCAATCGGCATACAAGATTTGGATCATTTCCAAGAATGAACCCATCTGGCTGTTCAATGTATACTTCTTCTTCCAGGTCTCCATTCAAAAAGGCTGATTTCACATCCATTTGAAATACTTTGAAGTTCTGAAAACTTGAGAGAGCAAGGAACATTCGGATGGCCTCAAGTCTTGCAACAGGAGCAAAAGTTTCTTCAAAGTCTATTCCTTCTTGCTGCGCATACCCTTTACAGACGAGTCTGGCTTTGTTTCTAATTACTTCTCCATTTTCATTCAATTTATTTTTGAAGACCCATTTTGTTCCAATAACATTCTTATCTTTTGGTCTAGGAACCAGCTCCCAAGTGTTATTCTTTTCGATTTGCTCAAGTTCTTCATCCATTGCTTTCACCCAACATTCATCTTTGCATGCCTCTTTCACATTTTGTGGTTCGGTGGAGGAAAGTAATGCCAAATAGCTTGAAGCTTCTGCAACTGTTCTTCTAGTTTGTATACCTGCTTCTTTTTGTCCCATAATCTGAGATTCTGGATGGTTCTTCTGAACATATCTGGATGGAGTCTTTTCTTCTATTCTTGTCCGTTCTTCTACTTCTTCGTGAGGTTCTTCTTGAGATTCTTCTTGAGGTTCTTCTTCTTCATCATTCTGTCTTTGAGTGTAGCTCTCATCTTCTTCGATGTCTTCACGATGTATTTGCCTAGGAATATATCCCTTTTCATCAACCACTACATCAATGCTGTCAACAATTCTGCCAAGTCTTTTATTGTAGCATTTGTATGCTTTGCTATGTGGAGAATAGCCAAGAAGAATGCCTTCATCTGCTCTAGGATCAAGTTTGCCAAGCTGCTCCTCAGTATTCTTGATATAGCATTTGCTCCCAAATATTTTGAAGTGCTTTACCGAAGGAGTTTTACCACTTCAGAGCTCATGAGGGGTTTGAGTGCTGTTCACCTGGACATTTGTCTTGTTGAGAATAATAACCGCAGTATGTGCAGCCTCACCCCAGAAGGTTGCGGGGGTTCCTGATTCATCAAGCATAGCACGAGCCATTTGTTGGATTGTTCTGTTCATTCTTTCAACAACTCCATTTTGCTGAGGCGTTCTAGCTGTAGAGAATTCTCTCCTTATCCCATGTTCATCACAGAAATCGAAAAATTCATTTGAAGTAAATTCCCCACCTCTGTCAGATCTGAGGCACTTAATTTTGTGACCTGATTCATTTTCAGCCAAGGCTTTGAAGGTTTTGAATTTTTCGAATGCTTCATCTTTGTGCTTCATAAGACCTAACCAAACAAACCTGGAGAAATCATCAATAAATAATATCAAGTATTCCTCTCCTCTAGGTGTTCTTTTTCTGAATGGCCCACATACATCTGTATGTACTAGCTCAAGAGGCATGCTGGCTGATCCTTCTTTCTCTGGAAAGTTAGTTCTGGTTTGTTTTCCAAACTGACATGATCTGCATATGGTGTTGTCAGGAATTTTGATATCTGGAAGATCGCGAACTGCCTGATATTTGCAAGCTTTCCTTATTTGTGAGAAGCTTAGATGTCCCAACCTTCGATGCCATAACCAGTGCTCTTCATTCTTGCTTAGATAGCATTGTTGTTGTCCTTCATCAAATATGTATAGATTATTTGGAGTTCTCTTTCCTTTGAGAACTGTTTTACCTGTATCAAGATCACGAACAAGGCATCCATTTGATCTGAATATAACCTCGGTTCTTTGATCACACATCTGGCTGACACTTAGTAGATTATGCTTCAATCCATCAACAAACAAAACATTTCCAGCCTTAACATCTTCTTTTAAAGGAGCAATACCTTTTCCTTTTATAGTTGCAGGAGTATCATTTCCAAAAGAGACTTTCTTTCCCTTTTCTAAATTAGAATAAGACTCAAGTTTTTCTTTATCACCTGTCATATGCTTCGAACATCCACTGTCAATGTACCATAGATTTTCTTGTCCTTCTGCATAAAATGCTATCCCACATCTTTCTGTTTGAGGTTCCTTTATTCTCCATGTTTTGGCGCCTGAGGCTTGTTCCTTTTTCTGCTCTTGTACCTTTCTTTCCGGAAACCTGCTTCTGCATTCAAAGTCTTTATGTCCAAAATTATTGCAAATAGAACATTCAACTTCATTTTCAAGAGCTGAAAAGTTGTTATAGGTCCTTTTTGTAATCCCTGTCATACTTCTTTGTTTTTGAGCTTCCCTAGTCATGATTGTTTTATACGCAACACATTGAGCTGCTTTGTGACCAAAGTTATGGCAAGAAAAGCATTGTCCATTGAAGAAGCTTCTGCGATTATTGGATCTACCAGCCAACTGATTGTAATTTCTATTTTCATCTATTCTTGAACCAAATTGAGAAGATTTTACCTGTGGCTGGTTGTGGCTTTTGTTCACCCTTAAGCTGGATTGCCCCTGATAGTTTCTGCTTGACATTTGTCCCTGCTTTACCTGATGATCTTCCTTGTGCTCTTGCTCATTTCTTCTTGCTGCATCAAGATAACTTTTTGAAGTGGATGCTTGAGAAGTTTCTCCATTATAGCCCAAACCTGTCTTATTTAGTGGAGACCGCTGCACACTGATAATCTCATCCAAAGTTTCAGATCCTTTGACAAACTTGAGATTAATAGTTTTTGTTTTCTCAATTTCTTTTCTAAGACCAACAATTTCACCTTCTAATTTTTCAAGATGTTTTTCCTTTTCATCAATTTGGAATTGTAGAGTATCAATAATCATGTTCTTTTCTTCTATGCATCTCTTGAGTCTAGTAATTTCATCATAAAGGTTATCCACATCTACAGCATCCTCATAATCATCATCTTCAAATGCCATTAACAACCTATATTTATTACCTTGTTCATCTTCATCACTGTTTGATAAGCCATCACTATCTTCATGGGTGTAGTAGCTTTTCTTATTTGCGCTTTGTTTCTTGTTCCATCTAACTGGTTCCTTTCCTTTATCCTTATAAGAGCATTTTGCAGCATAATGACCTACTCTTCCACAAGCAAAGCATTTGAAAGGTAGCTTACCTCTGAACCTTCCAGAACCTCTTTGAAGATTTCTGACAAAATTTGATTCTTCTTCCTCTTCTTCTGGATCATGGCTTGCTTCATAGTAATCTTCTTTGCCTGATGCTTTAAAAGCAGCCTCCCTTCTGTCTGATGGTCCTCCCTTTCTCATTTCATAAGCAGTTAGAATTCCATGTAGCTGAGACATAGTAAGAACACGGAGATTTTCTTTTTCTTCTATTGCAGATACTTTGGATTCAAACTTGGGGGATAATGATCTTAGAATCTTTTGAACTACTAGAGACTCCTTTACTTCTTCACCCAAATTTTTCATACAATTTACAATCTCATCTACCCGAAGAAAATAATTAGCCACACTTTCATCATTATACATCTTGAGAGTCTCATATTGAATTCTGAGAGTTTGAAGTTTGGCTTGTTTTACCTGTTCATCTCCTTCATAGCTTGTGATCATTTTGTCCCATATTTCTTTTGCTGATTTGAAGTGCATTACCTTCATGAATTCTGTTTGGGATATACTTCCTAATAGAGTACTGACTGCTTTTGCATTTGTTTCATACTTCTTTTTCTCAGCTGGATCTGTAGGAGTAGCTGAAGGAAAAGCATAGCCTGTTTCTACAATGTCCCAAACTTCAGTACCAAGAGATTGAAGATATGCAGTAACTCTTACCTTCCAATAATTGAAGTTTGTCCCATCAAAAACTGGTGGCCTGATTGATGCTTCTCTCTCGTAGTTGCTCATGATGAACGATCTACCTTCAAGCGATCAAGCTTTTCTGAAGGACCGGCTCCGATACCAATTGTTGGAAATAATACTGAGAGGGGGGGTGAATCAGTATTATCAAGCAATTTACCAAATCTTCCTTATTTGATCTTTTGAATTATTCTTGCATATCAGTACCATAAAATAATGAGCATGAATAAAGAAAATAGACAGTCACACCAAAGAACACAAGATGTAAGGTGGAAACCCAATGCGGGAGAAAACCACCTGCTGCAATATGTCTCTATCTTCTTTCAAGAAATTATTTTTACAATGATTTTGTACTGGTGCAGTCCTTTACCAGCACGCAGGCTGCAACCTGCAGAGAGCTACAACTCTCTCTCGTTTTCCAGTCTCTCCTGGAAGGGAGCTACAACCCCCTACTTCTTTTTATGAAGAATCAAATGATCAACAAGTATACAACAGATACAGTCCACTACAGATATCAGATCAGTAATTACAGAAATAACCCAGAACACCTTATGAACAGAAATATACAGTCAACAGATCATCTTAAGACAGGGACGCATATTTTCTTTCTGTGGCCTGCGACTGGACGCAGTCTACCTTCCACTGTTCTGCGTGCCGACGCACTGTTCCTCTATGCTTTTCTGCGACCGGCGCACCCAGAAACACTATCGCGCCGCGTCTTTTGCTTCAGAGATGCACCCAATAACACAGTCGCGCCGCGTCCTTTGCCTCAGAGACGCACCTGAGCCTTTACTGTACTGCGTCCCGGCGCACTTTCCCTTCACTGAACCTGCGTCCCTTCAGATATAAAAGATATGAGGACTTAAGAACCAACCCAAACACTCAGATCCACAGATCTGATCATGCGCCATAGAGATCACAGTCCATTAGAAGATTCGCCTTCATAGATCTGGACTAGATCTCACCAAAAGATATTCAACCAAGATGATGCATAATCCAAATGAACTCCTTTGCTTTATATAGGCAAGCTTCTCCCCAAAACATGGAACAAAACCACGAGCCGACACCATAGAAACACAAAACCGTCGGCTAGATACCACACAAGAAACCCCCACGTGCTTTTCTCTGCCTTGAAATGTGTGCACTGGGCAGACGCACCTCCTGAACGGCTGGCCTGCGTCCCTGGACGCGGGTTCTGTATGGTATACCTGCGGGGACGCACTTGCTGAACATATTTCCTGCGTCCTTCTTGATTTATCACCTGAATGGGTTTGCCATCAAGGACAACACCTGAATCATAATGCCAACAGAAACTTGTGCCATTCTGTTTCATTAAGCAGGTTGTCGAGGTAATTGTTCCAACTGCCCTTTCTATAGTGAATTCTGCGATGTTGGATTTCATCACCAACTAGTGTTTTTGGTATGGAAAGTTACTGTTTGTGTGTGGTTTGAACTCCTAGATTTTTTAGGCGTGTGATTCAATTATTTGGTTCTTTAGAGACTCTAGGTGGTTTTATTGAGATTTTCTTTGTTTGCGTGTGAAGTAATTAAAGTATTTAATCATGGCTGAATTATCGAGATAATCCCGTAGACTTTGGAGGCAACCTCCCGAATATTCACCAAGCCAGCTTGAAGGGCTACGAGCTCTTATAACTCCTAGTGATAGTAGAGTTGGGTCACCGGAAGAAAGAGAATCTTCTTTAGTTGTTCATCCTGATTATCAAGTTCAAGCAACAGACTATATTTCTGAACCAATTTCATTTTCCGAAGTTACTGGTAGTGTTTCTTCTACTAGTGAATTAGCTGAAGAACCTGAAATTTCTGAGCCTGAAACTAAACCTGCTGCTACTCCATCTTCAGGATTTGCTTCTCCATCTTCTAGTGGTCCTGGTTCACCTAGGGTAGGAAGGATCATTACCCAAAGTCTTCTTTCTAGACTCATTGCTATCGAAGAACTTGTTAGTTCGGAAGAAGGTATAACTATCCTTGAAAATCAATCAACTTTAGAACATAGGGAGTGTGAATCAATTTTCTACAATCCACCTAGGAGGGATGCTTGGTATCTTTCATTGACCAACTTTTTAGAAAATCTGGGTCTTAATTTTTCACGACCTCGAGTTTCTTTCCATCCAACACCTAAAGGTTATTATCCTCCTTTGAATATGTCGCAACAGTCATCCATGTTTTCCCAATCACCGGAAACATTTTTGTATGGCGGTCCTTCTGTTCCTTCTGGGTATTAGTCACTCACTGGTACTTTTTCAGGAGAATCTCCTCAACCCATTGAACATGGGTTATCAACTGGTAATAATGGAACTAAACCGTTGAGTGTAGAAGAAATTCTTGTGATGTTTGGTACTATTCCAAATCCGCAACCTCAAGGTAGTCAGTTAACGCCTAGGGGGCAACCTCAAGGTACTCAATTACTGCCTGGGGGTCAACCTCAAGGTACTCAGTTACCGCCTGGGGGGCAACCTCAAGGACAGTACATTCCTTCGGGATAGTACATTCCTCAAGGTCAACCCCAGACTCAATATACACCTCAAGGTCAACCCCAGTATCAATATATACCTCAAGGTCAACCCCAATTTCAGTACGTGCCTCAAGGTTATCAACCTCAAGGTCAGTACCCAACCCAAGGTTTCCAACCACGTTCAGGTCAATCATTTGTCCAAGGAGCTAGAAATGTACCTTTGAATTACCAATCCTACCCTCAACCCGGTTATGGTCCTCAATATGCTCAACCTTATATGGGTCCATACCCTGGAATGAACATGGTGTGGGATCCATCTAAATTTCAAAAAATCTTGCAACCTAATGTGCAGTTGTCATCTCAATCTGGACAACCTTTGGTTTCTAGTTCAACCCAGCATCCTATCCAGCCTACTATTCAAACTTCTGCACCTGGTGTAGCTCATTAGTCTGGGCCTAGTTCGCCTCGAACTCTGCCTCAAACGACTACTGCAACTACTGCAGCTTCTGTTCAATCTACCCCACGTACTTCTAGAGTTTCGGTAGCTCTGGTTTCTATTGTTCCCGCATCAACTCCTCAAGCATCTTTACCTCAGTCTAGACCTACAATTTAGACTTCAGTTCAGATGCCTGTAGGACAACCTGGTCCAAGTACGATTGTCACAAGTCAACCTCAATTTACTTATCAACCATACCAAGGACAGTACCAATTTAGTCCTGATGTTCAGAGCCTAGTTTACCAGTATCAACCATACCCTGGATATACTTATCAGCAACCTCAACAACCCTTGTACGGTCCGGTTAATCTTGCTTTTCTGGAAGGATATAATATCCACAATGCAATTCCAATTCCAAGTTATCCTGGATATTCCCCTCCTAGGGCTGGTCTTATGACCTACGGTTTTCGCGACCCTAACTGCCAGTTATCATTCATTGCAAATTTGGACTTGACTGATTTGTCGCGCCTTACGAACGGTCTGATTAATTATCTTCCGTTTTGGCTGCCAATGTCGAATAAGTTGCCCAGTGATATCCCAAAGTTTGAAGGTAAATCAGGAGAGGATCTATCAAACCATGTGATGACTGATCACCTATGGTGTGCATCTAACTCCATTATAGATGATTTTATTCATTTACGTATTTTTCAATGCACTCTAATTGGTCTTGCGGCCAAGTGGTACATTGAGTTACTGCGAGCCTCTTTTTATAATTTTAGTCAGTTAGCCACTTCGTTCTTAACTCATTTTCAGTTGCCTCTCAGATATGACAATGGCACGGAAATATTAACTTCATTAAAATAGTCAACGTCCACATATATTTCAGATCATATTCATGAATGGCAATGTCGACGAAGTTTAGTGAAAGTTTTTATTCCAGATCAAATCTTAGTAGAATGGTTTGTTAAATCATTATTACCTAAAATCACTGACGGTGTAGCTAAGGTAGGAGTTGTTATTGAAGAACAAGTAACTGCTCAAGGTCAGTACCTTGACCTCATTTATACGCAGTGGGATACTTTACATGAAAAAATCCCCGACCTTCCGAAACAAAATCAAATAACTATAGCTCCTTCAGGGTCTCATGCCGCTGATGATATGATTGGTTTAGTTAACACCAAAAGTAGGAAGAAATCTTCAAAGAATTCTTCTCCTATCATAACTTTACCAAATTCCCCAACATGAGACTCTTCCACTGAAATTCATGCTGATATTCATGTCGTAGAATCATTTATGACCAAATCAAAATCTAGCGGTAAAAAGAAGGGGAAGAAGAAAAATAAACAAAATTCGAAAGAGAAATCAGATAAAACTGAATCTACCGATGAGAAACGTAAACCTCGCTATCCTTGTCTCATTTGTAATGAAGAACATTTTACAAGAGACTGCCCTCATCGCGCTGAGGTTGCGAAAATCGTTAAAGGTTCTCAAACGCCTACTATCTTGAAGGATCCTTTTCCTAGTCAAGATAGTAAGATGATTGTTTCTTCCTCAAATGCCTAAGAAGAACCCATAATGATGATGTCCCATGTTAGGATTGTGACATAACCACAAGATTATGGGAGTAAAATTCCTGTTGGTGGTAAGGAAGCAGAATCTTCTAATTCAAACCCATCAACTTCAACTCCTGGTTCTGATCCGCTACAGATCGAGAAACCTAACCCAGACTTAGTAATCAAACTGCCTGCTAAAGGTATACTTCGGAAGTCAACTTTCAATCCACATGCGAGAGCTTCTCAGAATTATAACATTATTGAAGACTTAGCTATTTCCCCTTCAACAATGTCAGCGTTGGGAGTGCTGCAATCATGTCTAGTACAAAGTAAATTTCTATTGTTGGCTATAGGAGCTGTTGACATTCAGGACTCGAACCTTATAATATTCGATTTAGAAAATAGTACACCTCACTTACCTCATCAAATGGCTTTCCAGATTCCAGTGTTTGTGAAAAACACACCTTGCTTTACGATTGTAATTGATGAGGGAGATTCTATGTGTATTAGGGCGATTCAGTGTTGGAGATCGCTTGGTTCTCCTACACTCAATCAATCCCCAACGATTCTAAAGGCCTTTTATGGTCATGGGGTTCCATCTTTTTGGCATTCTACAGGATTTACCTATAGGGGTTGAAGGCAAAACTGTTAATCTAGATGTGGAAGTGGTTGATGCCCCTCTAGATTACAACCTTCTCTTGGGTCATAGTTGGTCCTACGCTATGACTGCTATTGTTTCATCGGTCTTTCAGCTTATAAAGTTTCCTCATAATGGAAAGATCATAACTATAAACCAACTAACTTACTTTTCATCCGACCCAGCCTCTTCTAAAAGTATCCAGCATGTTGGCAAAACAACTATCCCTTATAAGGATGCGGGGGTGGGATTGGTTAAAGATTCTGGTTTACTAGGAATTTTTTCCTTTCCTCCTCCTAACGTATCACCTTCTACTGCAACCATTCATATTATTTCATCAAACACTATTGTTTTGGATGATCCTTGGATCGTACCTTCCGAATCTGAGGTGGATTCATTTAGTGATGTGATGCCTTTGAGTCCCTATGAAATTGCGTATCAGGTTGTACAGTCGATTTCCAACCCTTGTTCAACCAAAATTGATCTAATGAATGTGGTCCATGGAGAATCACTTTCAATATCAAACTCAGATTCAACAACTTTTTCTGAGCTTGTTCATACTGATGAGCAGATTCGTGAAATTTTGTCTATTGATGATTTACCATGGGAAGATCTTCATCATAGATCTTTGTTCTTACCTGAGATTAATCATTTTGAAAATGATTTTTCATCTATTTTTACTACTCATTATGTCAAAGAACCATAGAATCCATTGCAAAATCCTGTGTCTGAATTAAATTTTGGAAATATTTCTCGAACGGTTCCTATTGACATTTCAGTTAAACCTGGAATTGTTGAAAACATTCATATAGGTGCTTCCTGTACGGATAATGAACTCCAAACTTATAAAGCCCTATTTCAAGAATTCTGTGACGTGTTTGCTTGGTCATACGAAGAAATGCCAGGAATCGATCCAGCAATTTTTGTTCATGAAATCAAAACTTACCTCGATGCTAAACTCGTCCAGCAACGTTTGCGTCAGATCCACCCGCGAAAAGTTACTGCTAGTAAAGCAGAAGTTGAGAAATTACTTAAAGCAGGTTTCATTTATCCAATTCCCTTAATGGATTGGGTATCAAATATTGTTCCTGTTAACAAAAAGCAAGGAATGATAAGAATGTATATCGATTATAGGGATATTAATCAAGCTTGTCCCAAAGAAAATTATCCAACCCCCTATATCGATCAAATCATTGATGATTGTGCTGACAGTGAAATTTTCTCCTTTATGGATGGTTTTTCCAGTTACAATCAAATCAACATTCTCCCCGTTGATCAACCAAAAACAGCTTTCATTTTCCCATGGGGGACATTTGCTTATTGAAAATTACCTTTTGGCTTAAAGAACGTCGGAGCAACTTTTCAAAGAGTTATGTCTTACATGTTTCATGACATCAAGCACATTGTGCAACCTTATCTCGATGATTTACCTGCCCATTCATTACGTAGAGTCAATCATCTCATTCATTTATGAGCAATCTTTATGAGATGTAGGCATTATCGAATTAGGTTGAATCCACACAAATGTGTTTCCTGTATAGAAATGGGTCATTTACCGGGATTTGTTGTTTCAAAAGTTGGCATTCGTGTCGATCCCTCGAAGGTTGAAGCTATTGTCAAATTGCCTCCTCCTTTGACTCTTCGCCAACTCCAAATTTTGCAAGGGAAAGAAAACTTTTTACATCAATTCATTCCTAACTACACTGAGGTAAAAAAGGGTTGTTGAAATAGAATACTCCATTCTTTTGGGATGAGATAGTTGACAAATCTTTTGATGCACTTAAACATGCATTGACCCATGCACTGTTATTGCATCCTCCCAACTACAACCAGGATTACTTGTTGTACCTCGCCGCTTCTCATTCAACCATCAGGATGGTTTTAGTTCAGGAAGATGAATTTAGTAGTGAACATGTGATTTACTATCTTAGTTGAACTTTCAATCCGACTGAGTTAAAATATTCACATGTGGAGAAATTGGCCTTGGAAGCTGTTCAAGTTGTCCAAAGATTTCGTCATTACATCTTACTATGCAAAACTACCGTAATTTCTAACTGTAACCCTATGATCTATATTTTGACCAAACAATTGCTAGGGGGCAAGTATTCCAAATGGATTGTCATACTGCAGGAATTTGACTTGGAATTTGAAAAGTCCAAGTCAAAGAAATCTTTGGTATTTGCGGAACTGATGTGTGACTTCCTGCGTGCTGATACTGAAACTGTGGCAGAAGAGCCCATTGTAGACGAATCCTTGTTTCTTATCTGCACTCTTGATCCATGGTATGGAGATATCATAGTTTATCTCCAAACCCAATCTTTTCAGCCTGAAATTTCACGATCTCAGTGCCGGAAAATACGTTTCCAATCCCAACAATATAAAATCATTGGAGATACACTCTATCGTCGTGGGGTAGACTCTATTTTCTGATGTTGTTTAACTCATGAAGAAGCTGAAAAGGTTTTAAACGACCATCACTCTAGAGCGTGTAGCACTCATATGTATGGGTATGCCACAGCCCAAAAGATATTGCGCACTAGCTATTTTTGGCCGTCTTTATTTAAAGATTGTATCTACGTGGTCCGAAAATGCCACAACTATCAAATTTTTGATCGACAAATGCGTGCTCCACCTGCTCCTCTCCACCCTATAATTGCCATCGGCCCTTTTGCAAAATGGGGTATCAAGTTTATTACATGTAACCCTCACTCAGCTGGGGGGCATGCATATATCATCCTTGCGATAGATTATTTTACCAAGTGGGCCGAGGCGATGCCTACATTTTCGGAAGACGACAAAACTTCTGCAATTTTCATTTTCAATCATATAATTACTAGATTCGGTGTTCCACAAGTGATTATCACTGATCATAGGCGTCATTTTCAAAACATCATCATGACTAAACTAACAGATCAACTTGGCCTGTGTCACGATAGTTCTACTCCATATTATCCACAGGCTAATGGTTTGGTTGAAGCCATCAACAAAGTTCTAGTCATTATGATCCGACGAAGCATTGGTATTCATAGGTCGAATTGGCATAACATGTTATTTTCAACGCTTTGGGCATATCGAACCTCAGTAAAAACATCAACTAGTTTCACTCCTTTTCAACTGGTTTACGGTTTGGAAGCTGTGTTACCCATTGAATATGAAATCTCGTCATTGCAAATAGCCATAGATTTATGCCCAGCCACTTCCGAAGAGGAGAAACATTTGTTGTACTTGGCTCAGCTAAATGAGAATCGACGTGATGCTGCACTAGCAATCGAAACTCATGCCAAACAAATTAAATCTCAGTACAATTGAAATGTTACACCTCGTAATTTTTCAGAAGGAGATCTAGTCTTACTATACGATCAAGTGAACGATAAGCTAGGCGCTGGAAAATTTGTACCTATGTGGCATGGTCCTTTTATTGTTAAGCGAAAGCTGGCAAAAGGGGCCTATGAATTGATAGATTTTGACGGTGTCTCTTTGGGTAAACCCAAAAATGGTCTTTATCTAAAGAGATATTATGCTTAAATCTGGGTGTGGAGATTTTAGTTAGATTAGTTTTCTTTCTAGCTGGTGTGTTTTAGATTAGAAAAGTTTGCTTAGTTTAGAGAGTGTTTTTATCATTATTTCTACTTATCTTGATTTTACTCTTTATATTGCACATGTCGACATCTCTGCAAACATACATTGGGTTCACTGATGGTGCTTGTCATAATACACAAAACATTTCTTCCGCAGCTTGGGTTATCTATTCACCCTCTGATGAGTTAGTATCTATGCATGGGGTAAGCCTCGGTCAAACAACGAAAAACATTGCAGATTATAGTGCAGTGATTGAGTTATTATCTGAATCCATCTCATTTGGGATTTGCAGTTTGATTGTAAGGTTAGATTCTGAACTCATTGTATTGCAGCTTAATAGAGTTTATGCCATTGGAAATCCAGTGTTGTTAACATTATTTTTGAGAGTTCGTCTCTTGGAACGTGAATTTGATTACATTGAATATCAGCATATTCCAAGATATTTAAATACATTAGTAGATGCAATTGCTTCTCAAATGTTAAGTAGACATTTGCAATAATCAAACAGTAAATTTAAAAACATTCCATAACATGTTTTACAAGATAGCCAGTAATAGTGATATAGCATAGCATCTAAGTGTGTCAAATATACATCGTCTTCAATCATAGGTTGAAAAACACCTTATAATTGGCAAAAATGATAGTATAAAGAGAAAAAATGTCATATCAAGTCTACAGAAGCAATCATCCTATCACTGGTGATGATCACGATAAGAAACCACTGCTCAGGCCACCCTACAAAGGAACCTCCTGAAAGGTCGTAGGACCCCAATCACATAGCGCTATAACCTAAGAGGAATGTCATCTATGCTAGTCTCTAGAATATATCCTATCAAATGCTGTAGATGGTTTTCCAATTCACTCAGCGTCTCTGTAGATTCGTCCCGTGGAGCCAGTACTACTGCAGCTGGGTGTCTCTTCTCATAGGGCCGGAGAGTGGCTGGTCACCGTGGACCCACATCTGCATTTGGAACTTTTTACTATCAGTTTTGGACTATTTAAAAACAAAAAAAAAAATAAAACTTAGAAAATGTTGAGAATGATTTTACCTGAGTCATCCCATTGCTCTCTTGGTGTAAGAGTCATGTCTGGGTCACCACGATAATCCATCCCAGCATAAGGAAAATCCTAAATCGTGAAAAGTTGTTTCTCCAACCAAAGAAAATAATAAGGAGGAAATCGAACAACATCTGAACCCTCCTCAGGATGACGGGCCATAATTGCAACCCAACACATCGTCTTGGGCTCTCGGGGAAGTCCAACTTCAACGAAAAGCTGTTGTGGGACCAACATCAAAACCCTCTCTAGACCAAAGCTCACAACTAAGAAACCATATCGAAAGCTTTTTAGTTGTCCATTCTTTACTCTAGTCAGTTGGCCTTTTACATTCGCCAACACAGCTTCGCACCAGTTAAAGATGGTGTCTCGATAATAGTCTAATGCCATTCGCATTTGGGATCCAATAGCTACATGTAGTGCTGCGCTTCCACAGAGTCCGGTGACAGTAAATGCAATCACTTTAAGTTCAGAACAGGAGATGGTTTTGATATCAATCCCTTTGTCATTTGTTTGGTCATTACAAAACTCTAGCCGGAGACTATCGACAGACTAGCCACCTGGCCTAGTCCCTAATAGAGTCAATTGTTCACCTTTCTTGGGAAAACCATTCAAAAAGTAAATGTCCTCTAGCTCCATTTCAAGCCGGTGGCCACCAATAATGAAACATTGGTCCTGTATATTCCTTCTGTCCACCAACCACTGCAAAACATCTACTTGGGCCCTCATGCCAGGTATGGCCCAAAATTTAAATAGCCTGCATGCCCTCAATGCATATATTGAGGGTTGATGATTAATTGCAACAAGATCCACATCTTCATGCTCCCGTTCCCGCCAACTGAGCATTCTATATATCCTACATTGTAAAAAAGGCAGATTAGAACATTTTAGTTCAAAATTTTTGGGCGGAAAATGAAAAATGGAAGTTTCAAAACCTATGTCGTGGGGTCTGCACTCTCCAGTTAGGGACAGTGCGTAGGTCCGCACTCTACCCAAGAAGCAGGTGCAGGCCCCTGTCTCTTTCCTTTGTAGGAAAAAGTCGGGGTCCACAGGTTTCGCATGTTACACCTGCGAACCCCTGCGAGCGGTCTTTTAAACTAAATTTTTTCCAAAAAATCAAAATGGAAGCCTAAAAACAAAATTCAAATGGTTGAAATGCAATATTAAAGTGATGTGGATTACCTAGAGGTGACGGTTTTCGATTCCAACGGACGGATTTTCCACAATCTTAACAGGAAGTTTCTTACCCAAAAGCTCCATTTCTCACTTTGAAGTCAAACGGTAAAAATGAATTTACAAAAGCCCTTTTTATAAGATTTTTTGAATAAATGGATTTTTAATTTGTTTATTTTTCACTTTAAAAAGGTAACTTTTTGATGCATTTTTATTTATTTTAAATAGGTATGAGTAATGTTTGAGTTTTTGTGCAGAATATTGGATTCTTCAGACAAAATTGATCATTTTCAGCAAAAAACATTTGAGTCCTCTTTAAGCTCTTTTCTAACTCGTAAAATATGAAAAGATTGCAGAGTTTTTCTTTTCAAGCTCATTAAAACAGAATTAAAAGGACGGTCCACTTACAGCTCTTTTCTGACTGTATAAACATCAAAAGATTGCCGAAATTTTGTCATTTCAAGTTTGATATTGGTTATAAAACGACATTTCCTTGATTGCTTTTTTACTCTTTTGGATCAGAGACACTAATTATGAAAAGTACTCCTTGATCGTAATGGTCAAGTGGTTCTGTCAAGTATTATTTTATACTATTTCAGGCTTGGGAGACACAAATTTACAAAAAAGGACAACCATGGAGTTTTCTTAAGTTTTTCTTCTGACTCCTTAGAATTGAAAAACGCCGAGTTTCTCCTATACTGGACTCATTAAAATTTAACAGTAAAGGACCTGTTCAATTACAAACAGAAACGGAGCACTCCTTCTTAGGGTTCGAATTTTAAACTAAGTTGGACTCATCCGAAGGATGAGCTAATAATCAAGCAAATGTTATCCTCCTCAAGCTTGTCAAAAATAAAGAGGTACTTGCCAGAAATGGCGGGGGAAAAGAGAGAAAAATGAAACTGTTTGTCATACATTGTGTCTGAGAAAAGAATTCAACCACTCTTAAGCACAACACTTTTTGTTCACCTGGGTTGGGAAATCCTTTTCCTAACTGTTAATCAAACCATATTGAAAATATTTAGTCGGTTGTTGGGTATTATCTTTGGGTCAATTGTCACCAAACCCTCTGTAGTGTCGTTATGTGTTCAAGAGGTCAGTGCAAATAAACCATTCATCTGCAAAATATCTGTCGTCCATCTTGACCATCCCTAAGTCAGTCCTTGCCAAATATATTTCTTCAAACTTGATCTATGATTTCGCGTTGTGGGCTTGCCTACAACAGATCGCTTTCTATCAACTTCAGCTCATTATCTAGAAAGATGATCTAGAAGTCATTAGTACCTTGGAATCTACATGCCTCAATGGCAGATTTCTCGCCTTTGACGATAGGTTACATCATTGACCTTTGATCAAAGGATTCTGTGACATGTTCGACATCAGCTCATCTATTCAAATTTCATGGATTGTACTGAGTACTTTGAGAGCCATTGACATTACTGGTGGTTTCTCTCACACTTGTTAACAGTTTACATCATTGACTGATAATCAAGTGGTTTCTACCATGTTTGACTTCGACACATTCATTCACATGGATAGAATCGTACTAGTTCGGAAAGCAGAAATCACCACCCTGGATCTAGTTTTCACCATCCAGGCTACAAGAAATTTTGTTATTCATTATATAGTGAACTATTCATAAACAGATGGTTGTGCCCATACTGTGTCTACATATGTCTATACTTGTGATGTATTACAAAATCATTCCTATATCAGAGCAGTTTAGTTAGCTTTTTAGTCAGTTTTGATCTGAGTATTGGAATGCCTACCTCAGCGATGATATGATCACATATATATATTTTGTATTGAATGCTTTTACAGGTTCCAACTAGGTTGTCCATAGGATGATCCTCGAAACGATAAAGTACTTCACTCTTCTTAGATGACAAATAATATCCTCATCTATTACAGACTTTGCACTTTAGGGGGCAATCTGTTACACAAAATATTGTCACCATGACATTCTGCAGTCAGTGTGAGTCTATCACCACTCATACTTTCCTCCTATGTAAGTCTTAAACCTCATCTCTTCATGTCAAGCCTTGAAAAATGAGAGAAAGCCCCTAAAAATCTCTAAAAC
The DNA here is from genome assembly GCA_031772625.1 of Pinus tabuliformis. Lineage (NCBI taxonomy): Eukaryota > Viridiplantae > Streptophyta > Pinopsida > Pinales > Pinaceae > Pinus > Pinus tabuliformis. The sequence goes on along the minus strand of CM062817.1, from coordinate 1,281,849,938 downwards.
TCTGGTTCCGCACTTTCTCTTAGCATTACCTGGGGTCCCGCACCTACTGGTCATGTCCCCTGCGGACCTACCCGCTTTGTTTATATGTAATGGGTGCAGACCCCTGTAAAAGTACAAAAGGCACAAGTACATTCTTAAAAACTCACTTTGGGTTATTTCTGGAAGCTTCTAGAGGGAATCTTAAGGTGGCAAGTTCACTCCTTTGAGGTTCATGCATCCCATAACTAAAGGAGCTAACCCCTTGATGTGAGGAGCTTAACCCTTTGAAGGAGGACTCTATCCCTTCATAGGTGGACCTGTAACCTCCTTCCTTTGCACTATAAAAATGAGGCATTGGGCTAGTTACTAAGGAGGTTGAAAGTTGAATATTTTTGAGGCTAAATGTTGTTGGAATTTAGACTTCCTAATTGAGCTTGAGAGGAGAGATTACATACATTTTGATCTCATTGGGAAGAGTGTGAGGCTTGTCAAAGTAGAGGAGATTCTTGCTTGGACCCTGGGAGGAGCTTGTACAACATCAAGGCACCAAGGTTGTAAAGTTCTTCTTTGTTTAAAGTTAATACAATCAATTTTATTTTTCTCAATAAGCTGTCTCTTATGGTTTATTTCATGGATTCCTTGATCACCATGATGAATATGATTTATTATATTGGCTATGTAGGTGTTATTTGATGTGTGCTTGTTTGTGTTTGTAGGTTCTTAAAAGGAAACTCATTTGGATGGTCGAAGTGTGGCTACTAAAAACTAGCATTGGACTTAAGGTAGGGTCTAAAACACCTCTTGGTTTTTATTTATAAATCGCAATATTTAGAGAAACATAGATTTGCTTGTTCTGCTTGTCGATAGATATCAGTTGATACTAGGGAGATTAGTCTTGTCTGAAATAACGATTTATCTGGCCGACACAAAGATGTAATCTATAATATAATTTCAAAATAATACATTAACTCTTGTCACACTTGTAGCACTAGGCATTAGTATTTTTCATGTTCTTCTAAAAATCTTGCATATATCGAAATGTCACCCAAGAACGTGAGCACAAACTAATCTAGGAACTTGTTGAAAATACTATTGTTAGACATGAGAATGTACCTGGGGGATTGGGTAGCCTAAGGGATAGCACTACAAAATCTAGTATGCATAACATGTTTTGAACTATGTCTTATAAATGTTTTTATCCTTGATTTGATTTGGTAGTCAAAGTACAACCTGAGTGTGACATCCTTATTCATGAAGAGTTAGGTCTAATGTAGCCTCTCTCTAGTAACAATTGTATTTTAATTTGCAACTTTGAAAATTGTGGTGAATTCATTCTATAAGGAACCATGGATATGGGCTCAATCCAAAACACCATGGAAAAATCTACTTTCTTCATTGGAGTAAGTTTTGACACCTCGTTTCAGAACACATTAGATGAATACTTGAAAGACTCAATAATACTAAAGGCTAGAAGTTGTATTATTTGAAGAATCAATAACATGCACAACATAAAACTGATGACCTTGTCTCAAATATCTATTTACCTTCATTGAAAATCTCTTTCAAGAGGATATGGGCTTAATTTTGTTAGACATGTTTTATTTTCCCTTAATCATCAATACATTATAGGATATTCTTGTAGGAATTCACCTTAGTTTTATGAGGTACATGTTAATCTAGTCCAATTATGGCATCATACAACCCGAGAGGTGGAATACACAAGTTTGCCAAAGTGGTGAATCCATTGAATTTCACTTCCCATTTGAGAACCATCTCTCTGATTGGTTTCTGTATCTTTCCCAGTATTTCCACTAACTATGGCTACTCTAGTTTTCTTTCTTTAAGCCCGCCCTTACTGACCACATGAACTGATATGCAATTATGACTAGATCCTTGATTTTGATAGAGGTGGAAGTCATTGTTACCTTACCTTAGTGCTTAGAAAAGTACTTCTATCTGAACTGAGGACGAATCCTTTTCTTGGATCTTTTTCAATTTATTTTTATTGTCCCACCATAGGGATATCCTTCTAGTCGAGTTATAAATTTCTACCTTGGCCTTCACATTGTTAGAAAAACTATTGAGTTTGAAATGATTTATTTGTCTCCCATCAAAGTCATGTGCCTTCACTTTCTGAAATTTCTTTTCCATGGAAGGTTTCTCTTTTTTGCTCCTTATGCACCTAGAGGTGGAAGTATAGTCTCTGTTCGAATCACAACAGGTGCTCCTATCAATGGAAGAAGACCTCCTTGTTGATTATTTTGTTAAATAACAATTCCAACATGATGTTTTACTGGAGCTAAATTTGACTAGGAAGAATTCGTCCTTGATGTTTTACTGGAGATGCATCCTCCCAGTCTCACTTGCATGATTTGTCTTGAATGTCCATTCGTTCATGATTTGGTTAATATGCAGTACAAATCTACCTTATAATAATGGATTTTGATCCTGCGAACTCCTCATGGTCTTGACCAAATCCTTATCTAATGAAGCTTCCATAGTTGTGTCTTCTTCACTTGCAAAGTGTTGAGTGTTTTGAGAAGCACCCACACACTTAGTGAAATTGGTCAAAATGATTTTGGAGGCTCTGCTCTACATGAATTTATAAAATTCAGAAAAATTTCTCTGATATCAAACTATACACGTCTCTTTTCCTTTTTCTCTTATTTTCAATGAGAACAAATTTGCTGCAAGTGAATGTTCTTGCAACCTCATTCACCCTCGAGAAGTTGGTAGCTGAACTAATTTTGTAATTTTGGCATACAAAAATTCAAATTGGGTCAATGTCAATTTAATTGAGCTCGGTAATCTAATATGTAATAGATTTGAACAAGTAAAATTCTTAGTTTCACTCTTCTCTGTAATATATTCCTTACAACTGGACCAACTCCAAATGAAGCTGCATGCTAACTTCTATAGATTTCAAAAGTTAGTTGTTTAGCACTTTTTGGTACCCATACTAGAAGCCTTCAAAAGTTGGTTGGGTGCTTGATTTGTTTGTAGATAACTCTCATTCTTCTGTACTTGTAGGAAAAATTTCCATTGCTGTGGAAATAGTGCAATAGCCTTCCCATCATTGGTACCAACCTTAAATAAAATGGAGAATTTCAATTTCTAACTTTTGCTTTTAGCTTTTGTGCTTTCTTGTGTTCAAATTTTGTGTTTTTAGTTTTTATGTGTTTACTTAACTGATTTTGATTCTAGCTCTTCTTCTTTTCTTTCCTTCTCTCTTTTTTCTTTGAACTTTCGCTTCCATGCATTCACCTTTTTCTAGCATTTTTTGCTTCATTTTATTTTGGTTTTTTCTTACACTTTTAGACTTTTTTGCTTTCGCCTTTTTCTTTGATGCTTTCACATTTTTCTTTTTCGCTTCCAACTTTTATAATTTTCTCAAGAACACATTGTATGGTACTGAATAAAAAAATACAAATTCTTTCATACAATCATCAAGAAAACACAAATATGTTCTAGCTTCAGTAGGTCAACTTCAAATGGTAAGTGATTTGGAGATAAATTCTTCATTTTTTGTACGAAACAATTGCAAAAACTAAACTGATAGGAAACACAAACATATTCTAGCTACTAGACACCTAATTTGTAGAGGTTATGGTGTGGAATATGAACCATCATGAAGAGTCCAAGGGACCTTAGAATATGAATCCAACGGTCACAGGAAATTGCATTTATACGTACATCTGTTTAATGAAATGTATTCCATACTTATCTTTCTCTCTGATTTTCAATTAGGCTCAGTCTGATAGTGGTATTAGAGCCTAGGTGCTCTTGGATCTTATCATATATGTGCCTTGGTCTTGTAAGATCTGTGCCCTACTCTGGTTTTACATTCCCTTGGCCATTTCACTATCTGTGTGTTTATTGTGCGTCCATTTTGTGGTATTTGAAGGATTTTCGTTAATTTCATCATCATTCTAGTGTCCAATTGAGTGATCCTTCAACAAAAAACCTTCAGTATCAACATTAGATGCCTTTGCATGTCACTCTCTGTCTTCTTAGTGCTTCAGAACCTTTGTGGGACCTCTTTGTACACCTGCTTGACACTTTATAACTCTTGTGGACCCATTCTCTCCATATACTAGTTCGACCATTCCTAAACATAAAACCTTGCCTTCACAACATAGGGCATCAAAGACGAGACACACCCCCATCCATTTCATTTTCATTCATTTCGAATCAGATGGGAAGTCGGTCCCTTTAGCAGCGGATTGATCAACTCCTTTCATTTGTTGCAACAAAATTCTCGATGTCACGCCGATGATATGAAGTGAAAGTGAAGGCTTACAGTCTGGTTGGTTCCTGCATCCTACCAATGTGTTTTCTGAAAGTAACATGTACACGATATATCTTTTAGAAAGAAAATTTGACATACATCGTTTTAGGTATCTATGTGGATATTGTTGTAGCACTTCCATTTGTTTATATTGACCACGTAAATAATTATTTAATTAATCGTATATATATTTATGCCCAGAATTCCTAAAGGATATTTGTTGTAATGGGTGATTCATGGGCACTCTGAGCATATGCATGTTATCAGTGAGGACAATTAGTTTATTTGGAAAAACATTGCATATGTAGTAACCCAACATCTCAAGAAATTTGTTGTTAATATTGCTTTCCATCAATGGAGAGCACTCTTGTATGTTGCATATGTAGATGGTTTAGTTAGGGCTTACAACATCCAGACATTGTAGTTCATTATATTCTATAGATTTTTTAGAAATGGCACTTATGCATCCCCACTTCTTGCAACATTGGTCAAAAACCTTTTTTTTCGGATTTGATTCTCAACCATATATGTTCTTAATGTATTATTACTTAGAACTATATATATCTTGATGATTTGACATGTAAGGACAATTATTGAGTGATTTAACATCTTCATTGAGGAATCTAAAGGGATGTTTTGTTGCCACTATACCTACTAGTATACTGATGTTATAATTTCTGTAACATATATTTTTAGATCTGGATCATGTGGAATAAGATGCCCTAGAGGACTAGAATGTATCCATGTTTTTTTGGTATCTTTGCTCGTTGGATCTCCTAGAAGTTTAGATTGTTTGGAAGTTATATAATGTATTCTTTCTGGTGTTTTTTTTACACTACATGACAACATCTCTAAGGTTGAAAAATCATAAAGTTAAGATCTGAAAAACCTCTCATCGAAGAGGTAGAATTTGTGTTTTGCATTGAAATCTGAGATAGCCAATCTAATTTGCCAGAAATTTTACAGAATTTCATATCACTACAAAATCATACACTAGAAAAATCATTAAAATATAATAAAATTCGACACAATAAAATTCTAGAGAAGCACCAAAACAAATGGATGTGGTCGAAATTTGACAATCACATCAAGGTATCGCAAAATCTAGAGGAACTGTTTATGTTTTGGTGAATCCTTTTTTGTAAGTACATGATAATAAGATCCATGAAAATCATTGCATCAAGCTTTATGGAGAAGTACATAGCTTTAAAATAAATGATACTTCACAAGAAAAATTGTCATGCTTATAGCGTTCATGTAATTCATGCCTAGATAGAAGGAAAAGTTGACATTTTAAGCAAGATTTGTTGCTGAAAGAACAAAACATTCTTGCTTCTTATGCTTATATGGGAGCCCTGTAGGTAGAGTGCTGTGAAGTATTTGGAATTAGTTTGATCTTTTAATTGCCTCCAACTGTGTTAAGTAGTTTGAATTCTCATTCTTGTTGCTTCTGCTTATATGAGAGCCGTGTAGGTAGAGCCTTTTCTAGGTAGTTGTGGAACTCACTTAATTTTTCCTCAGTAGAGTCATCTATTGCACCTTATTTCTTGTACCTTGTGCTAAGAATTTTTTTCCAATATCATCCATGGTTGGATAGCATGGGAGTTTAACCAATTGGCCCAAGTATGTACAAATTCACAATCATCAACCAACTATGACAAAGTCTATCCTTCAATTTTCGTATTCATGTAGAATTAAAACCTTATTTATTTCCAAATGACACACAAACACTAGAATTTTCTAGTCACACCTATGCCCATAGTCAATTCAATAATACATGAGATATCACTATTCACAAATGCAGATAGACATGATGTTCATTAACCAAACTTGTATATACATCTACTTTATTAAGGATCCTTAGAATTGAAGCCCAGTATGATCCTTAGGATTGAAGCCTATGTAGTTTATTAATTTGAAAACTAAAATTTAGGAATATCTTCTTTTGAAATGGGAATCATATTTATATCATACAAATCTAGAGATAAAGTAAATGAAAGGGAGCACAACAGATTCCCTGAATTTTCTAGCACCCCTGTCGCCTAGGTTCTTAGCATCCTAGATGTTAGGGATTCTCATCCTCTTATTTTTATTTTGGTAGTGGTTGAGGAAGAAACTAGAGGTTTCGTTAAGGAATAAGTCTATATAAGGGACATATAGTTTAGTTTCATCAACTACATATATAACTATGTTCCACCTAAGATAAAAAAAACTTGGATCAACTCTCAAACTCATTGGGACCATTTCCCATCAATGCACTCTCAAATAGAATTTAAGTCCTTTTAGATACTGAATTCATTGATATATATGAGTCAGAAGAGTCCATCAAATAAAATAGGTTCCTATATAGCTATTAAACCATCATGGGATTTATAATTATTATAGTTGAGACTTAACCAATGTTAAAAGCTGATATGGATCCACTTCTCCACCAGGGCATTGTAGTTTCTTGCAACCAGGAGACAAATAATTTCCTCCAACTGCGTGAGGTATTTGGAATGAGTTTGAACTTTTAATTTCCCCCGACTGTGTGAAGTATTTGGAATGTGTTTGAACTTACAATTTCCTCCAACTGTGTGAAGTATTTGGAATGAGTTTGTACTTTTAATTGCCTCCAACTGTGTGAAGTATTTGGAATGTTTAGTAGTAAATGCAACATATTATATCTTTATTTTCTATTTACTATGTTTGATTGTTTGGTTAGTTGATTCAAATTCCTTCACACGGTAACATGATAGGGTAGTGGGAACTTGTGCTTATTTATTTAAAAACAAGTCTGTTTAAAGAAAACCTTTAAATCTTTATGGAATTATGTAATCAAGGGAGTTTCATGTGATAGATGCCCTTGCTTTTGGTTGCATTATTTAAGGCAACAAATTTTTTTGAGAGAAAATAATTTTAAAAATACCTCCATTTTAATTTACTAATCTACAAAGTATTTTGAAAATCCCTCTCTTTTAATTTACTAATTTGAAAGGTATTTTGAAAATCCCTCCCTTTTAATTTTCTAATCTTATTTGAATTTACTTGTGTACCCATACCAGCAGACAAAAGAAGCTTATTTCAGGTTGTTGCTCACAGTGCTTGCTTGACAAGCAGAAAACTAGCTCCAAATGAGAGCCTTCAATGAGAGCTAGCGAGTAAGCTAGCAGATATTGAGGTAGCACAACACATTAGAATTTTGAAATTCCTTTCATGTCTAGATGGTGTTTTATCTTTTTCGACATATCTATTGAAAAGCACAACAAAAATGATGCCTGAAATTCGTTTTGGTGATGTAGATATACTAAAGTATGTAGGGAAGGTGTATCAAAGAAATTGTCTAACAGATATCTCTTGTTAGTGATTCAAAAATAGATGTAAAGAAAGAGGATGAACAAGGAGCTACAACTAGAAATTTGGCACCAAATGCATCAGGCATAGAAGTTGGCAGTGACAATAACAGAGTTTTATTTTTTTTGAATGTTAACCCAATCTCTACGAAGAATGGAATTGCTTCTCATTAGTCCATTGAACCTGAATATATGTTTGTTATACAAACAGGAATTCATCGCCATAGAAGAAGGGACCATCGTATTGAACAGATTTCAATAATGTGTCTTGGTCAACTTGGGTGACATGAAGATGCATTAGAGGTTGACATTGGAGGTTCTGTAATGCAGGTGAAACATCTCAAGCCCAAGAAATTAAAAGGAAGTCACCTGATCTCATAGACTTTGAGATTATGAATAACGTTACGTCTACAATGTGATCATTCTATCTGACTCTTATGACGGTTTTGGTAGTGCGCAATCGACATTATGATGAGACAACATCACTTATTGCAGCAGCCAAGAGTGTGGTGGTTTACGTTGCATTTTCCATTCAAGAGTAGCCATTTTGTTTGGATCCTGATCTTCCTAGAAATGATTAGAAGTTTCATGGAACCTTGTCTTATATGGATAGACTTATGATTGAGACAAAGAGACGACCTTCTACAAGGGTAACCTTCTTTTCTCCCTGCTGTCTTTTTTGATCTAATTAGTTTGATGACAAATTGTTCCCCATTTCCTTTTTTCCTTTTTAGTGATTTCCTTAGAATGTAAAGATGAAGGATGTTTGAAAGAATGTTATTTTTCTTAATGTAGGAGTCTGAAAAGCACTAGCCATCTTCTCCTTTGAAATTAGGTATTGTGTCTTGAAATATTAGAGATACTTCCACTGAGACATCATCTTTGATGCAAGGTAGTGAAGGTGCATTAGGACATCAACATGTAATGGGTTGGCCTCCTCACCTGACACATCAAAATAATAGCCCAACTTCACAATCAAGGCTGAGAAAAAATGAAGTTTTTGTTCCTGGCCACAAAAATTCATGTTCTCGCTTAGCATACTCATTTAATTTAACACATTATGTTGGTCACCCTGTAGCTTCAATAATTGAATCTAGGTCAATAGGTACAAAAATTCCATTAGGAATGGTACCAAAATCTCAGGAAAATTCTTGATCTTGCCTTAGCTATGATCCTCCAAGCTTTGAATTCCTGTCACCTATGACACCATCATCAAGCAACATTTCTTTATCACAAAGACAACAATCACAGAGACTTTCTTCTTTGTCTCCTATCACATAATATGTACAACCTTCTATGAAAATTTTTCCACCTATTCAACATCAACAGTTTCAACCACTAAACCATCAGCCTCAAACTAATTTCATGAAGCCTGCTCAATCAACAGTTCAACTTCCTTGTCTCCATACCCAAGGTCAATATTCACAGTCCTTTCAACAATATCCACTTAAATCACAAAATATTTAACAAATTCCTCAATAGCTACCACAGTTACAGCAAGTGTCACAATTCGAAGCTACTCCAAATTTGTTGAATCATTTATCACACAACCTTTCATAAGGTAACCAAACTCCATAGCAATTACCAATACCTCAGGAAATAAAACCAATTCTCATTAATCCATTTCAACATATTACTTCATCTTAAGAAGCATTAATGCAATCCAAACCTCCACAACAATCACAGTTAAGTTATGGAGCATCTGAAATAATGGGATCTATTGTGAGTAGTAGCATGATGAATCCTAATTAAGGCTTAGAATTAAGGCCTGCTTTACTTCCTATATTTCCCAATAACTTACCTTCCTAGGTTTTATGAGTGCAGCCTCCTGTATCTCTTGGCCCACCACTGGCTTCATTATTGGTAGCATCAACATCACAAAAATCATAGTTGACAACTTCAAACACCACATTACCATATTCGATAGGCAATGTGTCATCTCTTTTATGGTCACTGATGGAACAGGGTGTAATATGTACATAAAGTTAAGTTGCCTCTTCTTCTAATCCATCTATACATGTTTCTTTAGCTACAGTACCAAATCTATCCTTAGATAAAAATGAAATGATACATGTCGTTTCTACTACAACATCCTTGTTTCTAGCCCCATATTTGAATGCAACACCTCCAAAGTCAATCCCAGCTAAATCCCTGGTTGTTGCTCAAGATATCATTGGAACTCAATTCAATTAAGATATACTCAAAGTTCGTCATGAATTTTTTCTTAGTGAATTGTATGAGGATTTTCCAAGAAAATGCACGACATGCAGTTAGCACTTCAAGTTTCAAGAAGAGCGTAACAATCACATGGATTGGCATGTGTCTCAAAGTCAAACTGTATCTAAGATTCGTAAGAAAAAGTACCACAATCAGTCTTTCAAAAATGGTTTTTATGAGTTCCAAGGAATGGCTTAGTGGAAAAGAGATGTCAACATCTGAGGTTGTTTCTATTTTTTTCCTTGTGGAAAAAAATTTGGATAAAAAAGAGTGAGGAAGTGGCAGTGCCTACTAATGACAAACATAGTGTTTGTGTTCTATGTGGAGAACCTTTATTATTTATATATCAATGAAACAAATGGATGGATCTATAAAGGAGTAGTGTATATGTAGGCTCCTAGTGGGAGAAATGAAGTCATATACAGGTCTAAGTTGGGTTCTATCATCCATGCTAAGTGCAAGTAAGAATTTGTGGGAGCTTATTTTGCTGATTCTTAAGAGGATGAACATGTAAGAATTTTTAAAGGACATTTAATTTTTGTTTTCTTTTCATTTCCTTTTTTCTGTTTATTGTTTTTGATGTTTATTATAACATGTATTCAAAGCATATAAAGTTATAAACAATATCATGAAAAGATGTTATAAAGATATTCCGGGGAATGGGATCACATAAATTCTTCCATTGAAAGTATAATTTTGTGCTTGAACTTCCTACTCTCCTTAGTCTACTCTGTCCATAATTCTTTGGGTTTTTGTTCTATGTCTTCTTGTGCATTATCTTGGATTGACAAGGCTTGGTTTTGGTCTCATGCTTGGAGATGATATATTACCTATTCTATTATTGTACATTCCAGTCACTTGTTACATTCCTGTGTTTTGTGCACTATGCAATTTTCTTTGTGCCCAACAACTATGTTCTCTAAAACTTGCAGAAGGAAAATACCAGTGGATACTATAGTTCATTGGAATCAAATGGTAAAGTCTATGTAAACACAAAGAATAGTTATCTTGATTGCAGTTTGATATAGATGAGACAATGTGTTTACATTCCAAGTTATGAATCGAAGTGTTTAAACTTTAAACTCGATTTTCGAAGTGACTACTGATCCAGTTGCATGTACCTATATTCTGGCTACCCTCAACATGGATTGGTCATGAGGACTTCATACAAATTCATATCCACAAACTAGTTGGAAAATGCCACCTACTAGTTTGGGCATTTATGCCGAAAGGGAGATGTGGGCAGTAGAGGTAAAGTTGGCATGGAGGAAAAAGTGGATAGTCTATCAATTCTGATGGATCTTATAGAAAAGGACTGGATAATGAATGCAAAGTCATTTTCAGCAAATCATGAGATGGGAGTGCCATCAATTGAAACCATGTCATAACTTATAACAGACAATGACAAGAAGGCTTGGGTATGGTGGCACTAAGGCAATATCATAGTCACATTATCAGGGTAAGCATGAGACAGAATCAATGTCGTGATCAAGCAGGAATGAATTGGGAATATGGAACAAGAAGTGAATATACAAATATGTAGTTCTCTCCTTTATACATATTTAATCACTTATGTGTCAGAAATATGGGACAAGAACTAAACAACAGAAGGCACAATTCTCTCTTTTGTTTGGCCATACTATCTCTAGTTCCATCTATTAGGCTTCCCTTTCCCCTCGACATCCTCATATGTGCTCACATCAGTTGAGGGTTGAGACAGATCACCATATTCCCTTGGGAGAAATGATTTGCAAACTTTGCACTTTGCCTGAGGTAAAGACTAAGGAGAACATTATGTTTAAATATCCTGTCTAAATGAGATAAGTGGTAGGTTTTATTGCATCTACAGGGACATGGGAATAAATTTATCAACATTCTTCAAACAATTCAATCAGCAATGCCTTTCCTTCCGAATTAGAGATACATTTTCTCTCAGATTGTGCCTATTTCAGAGCAATTCTAGAGCAACTACCCATAGTTCCTCCTCTTTTAATCAGATCCAGGACAATGGGGGATTGAAATTCTTCATGAAACTTAGTTTGACAATGAAAGAACCATCCATCATTTCTCCCTGGTGCACACCACCAAGGCTCCAGACTATGCCATGTTGAGGGCACCTGTGAGAAGTAAAGATGCTTAGAAGCATCACCATTTTAGAATGCCTACTTAGAGAAGAATTACCAATTTCTCTCGATATTGTAGGAGTTCTTCAACCCTGTATGTGAGAAGTGGTTCTAGTTATTCTTCTGCCTCCACTTCAACCCATAACCAAGAGCAGTTTGATGTGAGCTAGGATTACTCACCACAACCCTATTAGTCCATATATCTTTCTAGAGGAAATTATTCGACAGACACGTGGTGTTGATTTCCATACCATTAAGTTGGATGATGAGAAGGACTATATACCTCCTCTAGTGGTAGTGGAACCTTAGTTCAGGCAACACTTCTTTTACTGCACCTTCCTCACTTTCTAGGATTTTCCTTCTCGAGACAACACTCCTGTACATGTATATTGATCTCATTTCGTGTTTCTCTTGTACTCATTGTTCATTTCCTTTTAAAGGGGATTTTATTTTTCCCTCCTATCTTTTGTTTGGCTACAATTTTTGATTATCACTAGCTCCTTAGGTCATATTAAGTTACAAATATGATCAAACTTTGACTAGATCTGTCTTGCCCATACAAACTGTACAGACATGTATGGATACCAAACACACATTTGAATGAGAAAAATGAATGTTATATAAATGTTTGGCCTACCCATACAAACTGTATGGACAAATGTATGGACTATTTATATAATTGTATGGATCTGAATAATATAGTTTGTATGAATGTACAAATCCATATTGTGTTATCCATGCTACTGTATGGGACTGCTTTTTATTGGAAACATCTCTTTCCTAGTTACCTACTCTCTCTCCCTCTATGTTCATAAACCTACTCAACTTCCCAAGTGTGTTGAAAGCCTCTACCTTGACCTATCTATATAATTTTAACAGAAAATATATTTTTAAGATTCCTCCTAGTCTAAGTTATGCGTGAGATACAATCTTAGGCTCAATTGCCAAACATAAGAATTTCACTTTTTTTGCTAAAGTGAATTACAAAATAAAATTACTTTTCAAAATTAAATCAAACTACTTCTATATTCACACTGAACCTGTGCAGAAGTTCATGTCTAAGCTATAATTCTCAATAGTGAGATTTTTGGTACCTCAAAAAGTGTCAAGTAAAGCACCATTAACGGCAGCAATGAGCAGAAAATATCTTGGAAAAACGCATCTCCACCGTCAAATATGGTTAATATGATTGATTAGCCATCGTAGATCACAAATCATCTAAGGTCAAAAATCATTTTTAACAATTTGTTTCTTTTGGAAATTTCCTTACTCACTGCACCATGTAATTATTACATGTAACCCCTCTAAATCAACTTGTGTGTTTAAGTTTAAGAGAGACATATCACATATATTTAATTGATATAATTATGTAAAATTATCCCTACACAGATGAAATGCAAGGGATAAATTACTTGGCTAAACTCCTCCACTATGTACTTCTTTCCCTAGTAGGTTGCTCAAGAGAATTTAAAAGTGAGCTTCAACAATATTAGTCCACTGTCTCAATATACATTCCCAATTTTTTAATGTAAATTATCCATGGACTGTTTGTAGTCACATTGAAGTTTCTTCACATTTTTCTCTATATTTTCCATGAACTCTTTGCAGTTATATTGAAGTTTTTATGAATAAAATTGCTAAAACATTGATGATGGAATTTTAGTGATTTAAAATTTCCAAATGCATTTGATTTATGATTTTTCTTGAAGCCCATATGTACTGAATGTTAGAACAAATGGTAAAGCACAGAATCACTAAAGCTTGTGTGCATTTTCATCGTTGTTTGCAGCACCATGTTTGCCTCAGTGGTGTTTTATTAGCAATTTTGATGGGTGTTTTGTCTTGGTTTATTTTTAGCAATTTTGATGGGTGTTTTGTCCTTGTTTATTTTTAGCAATTTTGTTAGGTATTTTGTCTAATTTGTAGAGATAAAGATAATATACTAGAAGCTTATAGCTATATTAATACTTGCATGGAGCATTGGGCATATCTCAAGTTTCAATTGTTCATTAGGATCCCTTCACTCAAATTTTGATGTTGCCCCACTTTTGTTGGATGACACTATGAAGAAGTAAGAATAAATTGATCTAAACAATAAAGAGAAAATGTATTGTTAACATTTATTCTCAAAGATACAACTTTTATTGAAACTTCCAATATGTTTTGAATTTGAACTTTGAGTTAAATCCATAATTGCACATAAATGGTAAATTGTAGAGTTTATGTACAAAGAAATTTCAAACTGTTTATGATAACTTAATTGGAATATAATGCTATCAAAATTACAATACCCCATGTAGAATGTGTGCTAAGGAGAAAAGTGAGAAAAGATCAATTACAAGTAACAATGATAATATTAGTGTCCCTATGAGATGAGTTCAATGTGAAGAGTTTTTTGAGGTGAGATATGTTTCTTACATCTGTGGAAGTGTTAATCAAATGAGAAGTAGCACTTTCTATAAAACTTAGTGAAAATGATCGTATTTTCTAATGGAAGAGACAATAATAGATCCAAACCAAGATATTGTTATTGATAGTCTTCTCAACTTGAGAAAGCACGTTCCTGATGCATATTGCCTCCTTATATGTCAATGGTGGCTTGGAAGAGATGCCTTGAACTTGATCCTCCACTTACACTATTGCTTCTATTATGACCTTGAGAGTGTCTCTATGATGAGGATGAGTATCTCTTATCTTGATGTATATTCTTTTCTCTTTAACAAATACCTCATATGTTTCCAAATTTAGATCTCTGAAATAGTTAACCTCATCTCTCCACAACTCTTGGCACAAGCTAGTAGCTTGCCCCACCACCACCGCCTCCAACTTCCTTCCATAAATTCTCAAACATGGTCTCTCAGACACACACTCTACAATAAGTTTGTGTGTGCATGTTCTGTGCAACTTTTAGTAAAGATAAGACTTAAGCAAATATTACTAACAAGCTAAGACATTCATTTGAACCAATATTAGATAAGAAAACCCCTAAGATAGGAGGGAATGCATTTTTCAAATGCTAAGTAGTACGAAACTCCTCCCCTTCCAATATTTCACTATTAGAAATGTAAACCAAAACACCTTAGAAATGCCTCAAAACTGACTAGAAATATCTCCAAAGCACATATTGCTCTTTCCAACCTATAGGGTGTTTCCAATGCTCCTAATTCTTGATTATTCCTTTGTTTATAATTTTTTATGATAGGAAAAAATACCTTGCAAGTTACTTAATTTCAAGCATTTTTGGCATATTTTCATTGATGTACAAATACAACCTACATAACTACCAACATGCTCTACATATGAGGACAATGAGATACATATCATGATAAAAGTCAGCCCCTAAGTGTGGCAACATTTGTAATAAATTAGGGGAAGAACGTTTTGGATAATTTTAGTGGAATTTAGCCCTAAATTGGGAAGTCTTAATGAATATAACACTATGTTTATTGTTTTCGATTTTTGAGTAGACAAATAATCTCAAAGGCTAATTTTGGACATTGTAAAATGAAAGACTAAATGGGAGTCAACATATAAATGATATTTTTATTAATTTGTTGATTATGTTTATCTTTTTAATTTTCATGACAATTTTATATTATAAAATATATATAGTCTACTTTAGATTATATTATAGTGTTCATTATCTTTCATATCATATACTTTGCATTGTATCTTCTTTCATTTTCAGAAGTGGAACTCAATATTGATGGGAAGAAGCAAGAATTGAACAAAAAAGAGAAAAATTCCTTTGAAACACATTATGAATTCATTTGCTAATTTTCTTATTGAAATTCATTATCCACTAGTAACATAATATGAATTCATTTTCTAATCTGTTTTTTTTTTTAATTTATACTGTGTTGCCATTAGTAACTAATATGCTTGTTATGAAATTCATTTGCTAATATTTTACAAAAAAGGTTATGTATGTTGTTTTAAATTTCTATCATCATATCAATTTCATGAATAAATGATTGCTTATTGTTTTTAATTAGATGAGTGTGCAAGAACTACCTCCAAATTCAATTGTGAAGGATTTTCTGGAAACAATAGTTTATGGCAGTTCACTTTGTACATCATATGGTTTGCCAATATAAGAGGAGCTGAGGCACTTGAGCCATCAACTTTGGAAATGTTTCGAGTAGGGATTAATATGGTTTTTAATGTTGTGATTCTTTCATCTCATGGTTATTTTGGGCAAAAAAATGTTTTAGGATTGCTAGACAAGACATCAGCGGACAAGTAAACATATTTTTTATAATTGCAATGTCCATTCTATGATATCCTCTCTTTTTATATTTTCGTAACTATTAGAAAAGTTTACTTTCATGTTGTTATTTGAGCACAAGTTGTCTACAAACTTGAACAAGTTCTTGCATTAGAGAATGAAATGGTTTTGCTAATAAAACAACAAGGATTAGTCATCACACCTAAGATTATTTGTTTTTACAAATTATCGACATCTTGAGTTTTTTAACATGTAAGTTGACATGATTGTGCTTAAGATTTCTATGAAGGTTAAATACTAAGTTATTAAGGTGTTCTTTCTTATGGTGACATTCTATTTTCTTTTTTTATATAGGTCATCTGGCCACATAGTGATCACTATCACCCAAGTGAAGAAAACATGTTCGAGTTTTTTACTTTTATGGGGAAAAATGACATTGTCGTTACTCATGTTGAGGTATATGTCGTATAAATATTTTATAGTCTACTTTAGTTTATATTCCATTATTCATTGTCTTTCATGTCTTATACTCTAAATTGTATATTTTTTTTGTTTTCAGTAGAGGAAATGATCAATATTGATGGTAACAAGCAAGAATTGAAGAAAGAGGTTGAGAGTATTAACAATGGAGTGACAAATGCAAAAAGGGAGAGAGGAGAGAACCGATTTAGTGAAACGCTTAGAGTAAATATCCCACATAATTCACACACATAGACATTGATGTTGAAGTATTCAGAGTTGGTGAATTCACCTACAATGCCTTGGCAACACAATGATAATGTTTTGAAGTGATGAAAGATCATTTCATCTGTAAATTGTAGTCCAACCAATATTAAGTTGGAAATTCATATTGTAATACATTAACATTTCATATAATATAATGTGTGGTTGAAATTATTTATAGTTGTATTTGATATTGTTTAGTATTGTAATTAGCATGCAACTTTGCATTTTCATATTAGATGAACATGCACATTGTATGACTTTTTTTTAAATTTTGTCACAAAATCATACAAATTAATTCATGTTGATTAATAATGAGCACATAAAATCAATCTAAAACTACTAAATTAGTAGTTTATATTGATTAATAATGAACAAAAATAAAAAATGAATATATGACTAAATTAGTCCTTTATAATGATTATTAATGAAATAAAATGAAATTAATATAAATTACTAAGTTAGTCATTTATATAATGAATATGAAACTACCAAAGAAAGATAAATTACTACTGAAAATGATAAATTTGTGATTGCAAATGATGACTAAATTTTGCATATATATGACTATTAGTAGCTAATTTACAATATCTTATAACATGACCAACATTTTGGTCATTAATTTCTTTTCTTGGGTGATCATATAGTAATATATTTTGTTGTATATTTGGTCATTAATTGTGACAATTAATGACTAAATCAATAACCAAATTAATGACCAAATTTATGACTAAATATAATACTAGACGATAAAATTGAGACAATCAATTAATGACTAAGTTAAAAATAGCTAAAAGTTGGTCACATTATAAATACTGTAGGTTAGCTACTACTGGTCACTGACTGAAAAATTGTCATTTATATGTAAATTTTAGAAGTTGTTTTAGTAATTAATTATACATTTTGTACTAGTGTAGTGATGTATGTTCCAGAATTTTTTTTGTGATTTCATCTAATTCACTTAGCTGCATGATCCTTTGTTTTTGTGCCTTTGGTAGATCCAGTCCATGTTCAGTTGCAAGTCTATATGTGTGGATTTGAAATTCAATAGGTAAAGGAACTTCTTTCCCATAGACAAGTTGATAAGGGATGAATCCAATAGTATTCTTCCATGTTATTCTATATGCCCGTAATGCTTCATTAAATTTCTATGACCAGTCCTCCTTGTGCATATTTATCGTCTTTGTCATTATATTTTCAAGAACGTTATTTGTTGATTAAATTTTTCCATTCGTCTGTGGGTGATATGGAGTTGATTTTTTTTGCTTACTTTTATACTTTTCTATAAGGTCTCTCACAAGATTTGAAGTGAATTGTGCTCCTTGGTTTCTGGAAATATGTCTTGGTACAACAATTCTAACAAATATCTTTTCAAAGAGAAAAGATACTACTACATTTTTCATTTTCTTTGTAATTTCTTTTGCCTCCACCCATTTTGTTACATAATCAGCATGTACTAAGATGTACTTTCTCCCATTCGAGGGTCGATTAATAGGATCCAAAAAGTCAAGAGCCTGTTTTTCAAGTGGCTCTACAAGTACTTGCGTCTTTAAAGGAATTTCATCAGAATGTATGGGTCTGTCTATCCTTTGGTAGCTATCACATTTCTAGACGTAAATCCTTGAATATTTGAATATGAATAGCCAATAATAACCTAGAATCAATAATTTTTATGTTGTCCTTTTCCCTGTAAAATGACCACCACATGGTTTATCATGACATGCTTTTAAAATATCTAAAATCTCATCTTCTCTTACACGTTTTCTAATTAACAGATCGGTTCCATAATAGAGAAGGTCTCCATTAAACCAACTATATCTCGAACTATCTTTAATTATTTTCTTTTTTTGTTTATTTGTGAAATGAGAAGGAAAATTTTTAGATGATAAATAATTAGCTAAGTCAACAAACCATGGACTTTTGACTACTATATAAAATAAATGTTCATATGGAAAGTTCTCAAAGACTTGAACAATCTCACTAGGAGGATGAAGTCTTGAAAGGAAGTATGTCACTTGATTCTCTTTTCCTAGTCGATCCAATACAATAATGTTAAATTCCTGCATCAATAATAACCATCTAGTAATCCTACAATTAGTAATTGGTTTATTAATTAGATACTTAATGGTTGAGTGATCAATATGAATGAACACTTCATACCCTATCATGTAATGTCTGAATTTTTTTACTGCATGTACTACAACTAGCATTTCTTTTTTAGTAACTATGTAATTCAACTCATCTGAAGTTAAATTTTTTCTATTGAAATAGATAACATAGTTCAATTGATCTTCTTTTTGGCCTAAATATTCCCCTACTTCTATTTCTAATGCATCTGTAGATATGTGAAATGGTAACGACCAATTTGGTCCTCTGAGAATTGATGTTGTGGACAATTTTTGTT
The DNA here is from genome assembly GCA_031772625.1 of Pinus tabuliformis. Lineage (NCBI taxonomy): Eukaryota > Viridiplantae > Streptophyta > Pinopsida > Pinales > Pinaceae > Pinus > Pinus tabuliformis. The sequence goes on along the minus strand of CM062817.1, from coordinate 1,281,830,644 downwards.
TGAGTTTTTCAAATGCATTTTGACAATAAATATTCCATTGAAACTCTATGCCCTTTGTAAGTAGTTTAAATAAGGGAAAGGCAATTTTACTAAAATTTTCAGTAAATTTGTGATAATAGCCCACATATCCTAGAAAATGCCTTACCTCTTTTTGATTTCTTGGTGGTAACAAATTTACAGTGATTTGAATTTTTTTTGGATCTACCTTTATTCCAGAAGAAGAAATATGATGTCCCAACATTATCCCTTCAATTAGGATCATAAAACATTTTTCATTACTGAGAGATAAATTCATTTCAATTCATATTTGTAGAAGTTTCTCAAAGTTTTTCAAAGAATCATCAAAATTGTTTCCATACATAGTGAAATCATCCATATAAACTTCTACACATTCATGTATTAAATAAGAAAATATGGCCATAACTTCCTTTTGAAAAGTAGTTGGTGCATTACATAGTCCAAAGGGTAATACATTGTAAGCATATGTACCCTAAGGACATGTAAAACTAGTTTTTTTCCCTATCTTCTAACACTATTTTGATTTTATAGCAACTAAATCGATGTAAAAAGGAAAAAAAAATATCCCAGCTAGTGAATGTAGGACTTGATCAATGAATGGTAATGTAAAATCCTCTTTAAGTGTTTCTTTGTTAAATTCCCTATATTCTAAACATAGTCTCCACTCTCCAATTTTCATTGGAACCACTGCTAAACGAGAAACACATTAACTCTATAGGATAGGGTAGATAAACTCTACCTGTAATAATTTTTGTAATTCTTCCTTAACTATCTTTTTCATCATTGGGTTAATCCTTTGTTGCAGTTTCCTTATAGGTTTGACACTATTATCTGTGTAAATATGGTGAGTACATGTGTGAGGACAAATTCCTTGCATATAAGTATAGTCCCAAGAAAATGCCTTTGACTATTTCCTTAATAATGCAATTAATTGTTCTTATTTGATGTTTGCAAATTGTTACCAATGTTAAGACATTTTGCAGGACTGATCTCAATTGTTTTTATATTATAATTTGTAATTTAGTTAATAGGAAAGATAGCAACAAATGATGTTTGCAAACAATTGATTGTGCAATTTTCCTGAAAACATTGTTATAAATTTTGACTTTCATCCTCATATTGCATGGTTCTTAGCTGCTTTGAATTACTATCGGGTTCTGAAATGAAGAAATCTATCAAATCCTCATTATCATCTTCTCTGAAATCAAAAGCTTAATTAATGCTTAGAATTGATTTAATTTCTTCCTTTTCTTTTTCTATTTCCTCAGGCCATGATATCAACGAAGGAGATTGAGAAAGAGGATAAAGTGTTATGTTATTTCTTTCATTCCCATGTGAAATACTCATACTTCCTGTTGGGCACCAAATCGGGCTATCTTTCTGTTGCATTTCCATCCCTCTTTTGTCCTTTTTGCACTTATTCACCTATGTTTACTATGCTAAATCTACAAGGTGATTAACCCTTTCCTGTCTATTGGAATATTTTATTAAAGAAGTAAAGTCGTGGGGTTTTGCCTATTCACAGCACTAAAACATATGTTTGACCGTAGCTTTTGGAGAACAGGTACCGATCTTTTAGCATCCCGCAGCAGATCCGCAATTCACAGAAATGACGAGCCATAAGGAAGTGGCGTAGCTGGAGTCGCATATCCCTCAACCGTTCTTGGACGATTCACTGATCTTGTTCATTTGGTGTTGGTGCCATTCTAAACTAATGTATATTTCTGGGTATATAGTTACCAGGTTTTGGGGAAAGATGTTGTTCTCCTTTACTGTGTATAAAAGACAGGTTATTCCTATAATTGGGGGACTCCCCATCGATATTGTAATAGCTCTTTCTAGATTAATAAAATATCATCTCTTTTTATTCTCTATTCTTCACTGTGATTAATGCAGCCCTGATCAGAGAGCTGGGCCCGCTCTTTTGATCAAGTGTTGCGTATTTCATGTTGTGTGTTATTTATTATTTCGTGGTTGTTGTTACATATTGTAATTCCTGAAATTGATTTTCTTGAGTACTGTAGCTAGTTCAGTTTTACAGCAACGTTTTGAGTATTAATCATGAACCCTTGGTCGATAACGGATAGTAACCTTGCCCCTACATATAATTTGTGTGCTTCCTTGAAAGGATATGCACCTGGATTGATAAATTAATGTAGGAAAAAGGGTGAATAGATTGTTCATGCCTAGACCCCAACATTTTAGCATCATTGTCGGGGAGGCTAGCAAGGTGTAAGACACGATCCAGACCAACCAGAGGATCAATCTCTTGTCATGGGGAGAGAACAAGTTTTCTCACTCTGCTCCAGGTCCTCAGTGTAGGTGTTTCTTTCTACTTGTTATTATTTTCTTTCCTATGTCTATAGGGCCAACCTCTTATCTTGGGGAGGTAGGAGTCTTTTGACACCCTTCTCTAGGCCCTGAGTTAGACTTATTTCTTTCAAGCCCTTGTGTGTTTTAATTTCGAGAATCCCTAGATTTTACCCTGAGGAAGGAGGACTCTTTTGACACCCTGGTTCAGATCTGGAAGTATTAGATCTTCTAGAAGGTGTGTGTTTGTTGCTAGTTCTTGTCCTGGGGAGCGAGGAGTCCTTTGATGCCCTACTCCGGGCCCTGAACTCTATATTCCTATTTTTGTTAGCTATCTCTCCTTTTGTAAGACCTTTCGTCTTGGGGAAGGTATAGCCTTTTGACACCTTACTTCAAGACTAGAGTGGTGTAGGATTGATACCTAGACCTTCTGTCATATCAAAATTTGTATGAACACAGAACCAAATAAGAGGGGTAGAGGAAGAGCCCCAAAGAGGGGAGGACCAGACTTGGGAAGAAAGACTTACATCCAGCAAATTATAGCAAAAGCTGAATTAGAAGCATCCTCTTGCACAACCGCGAGACTAGGTGCACAGAGAGTAAAATCTGAGTGACAATCAGTAGATCAACCAGTGCTATCTATAACATTCTTTGGAAATTCGACATAGCAGGCCCCTCCAGCAGTTGAGGAGACATCTAGCAGTAAACTTGACCAGGGGAACCCTATGCTGGTAATAAAAGGGGAAGAGGTTGCAAGTAGAATATCTACAGGGTCAAGCCACTCTAGCAAAGGAAAGAAGGTCATAGCCGAGGGATCAAGTCATCAAGATGCGGGAGAGGGAAATGAATGGGCACTCACATCACCAAGTGACCTGGGAAGTGCTGTCAAAGCAACTCGAACCCGAGTGGTAAGGAACCCTTGGCCGTCTTCCAGAGAGCCTGTTGAAATAACAAGTGGTTATTGGAGGATATTTATGGCTCCCACGACCTCCACTATCGAGTTTCCGCTCGAGGATCTCGGAGCTGGTGCGCCCACGAAGCCTATCCCATTAGTAGCCTTACCAAGCTTTCATCGGCTTGTTTTAGAAGACCTTGACACATTTTTATTCTAATTTTACATAGTGTGCCAGGGATATGACTACATGATGGACACTAAGAAGTTAAATATTTTCCCTACTATGTTAAAAGGGATAGCTCTGCAATGGTTCATGGGCCTTGGAGGAAGTTCTATTTCCACATGGGATGATATGCAGACAACTTTTCTGGAAAAATACTAGGATTATTGCAAATCCCGGAACATCAAAGAGGAACCTTTTAAGTTCACACAAAAAGAAGACAAGAGCTTGGAAGACTGTGTGGAACGATTTAAGTACACATTACAGAGGTCAAGTCACTCCGACTTGAATAGGGAGATTTTAAAAATTATCCTCCTCTTGGATTTTTGTGAGGACTCTTTGGAATTGTTGAACATTCTAGGAAAGGGAGATATCTCTAAGGAAAGCTTCGAAGTTGTCTATGAACTATGCATTCAGTACTCGAGGGGGCTCGCAAGAAACAAACAAGGGATTTGCTCAGCAAAGGTATCTAGTGGGGGTGTTACGAAGGAAGAAATCAGAAACCTGCTAGACAACTTGAGAACAGATATCCTGAGTACTCTGTCGGCACAGATGGATACGCTACAAGTAAAACAGAAGCAACTAGAATTGGATAGGACCATGGCTATATTCTTCTTGAAGTGTAGAAAGAAGCTTCCAAAGATGGAATTTCCATTAAACTCCATATAGGAATGTGCAATTTGTGAATTAAATCATTCAATGAGCTCATTCCCCTCCTTGCCAGGCTTGAAAGCAGTGTTTCAAGGGACAGGAGAAGACACGGAGAAACTATACCTCATGGGGTCTAGAAAGCCATGGAAGCCTTGACCACCAATGGGAAACCAAGGTATGTACTTAGACCCATCTCAATATTTTAGTAATTTTAATATGAATTCTAATTCCATGTCCTATCCACCGATGTGGCCAAAATACCAGTTTCCACCTTGGTAGCAGTGGAACCCTCAAGCCGGTTCAAGTTCCCCATGGGCTCCAACTTGGCAAGGATCTTCTCTTAGGCAGTTTCCTCAGTCGATGCCACAACAACAACTCAAACTACCCTCTAATGTTCCTCCTAATAGTCAACATGTCCATCCCCAGCTTCCAATCCAACCTAACCCAAATCCGAATAATAAGGGAGTTCATCAAACCGACACTCTCAACCTACCTTCATATAGTATTTCCACTACAGAGTTGTATGAAATGAATTTGCAATGAGGATGAATAGTCGATGCTCAACCTCCTCCAGTTATCATTGAACAACTTGATAGTGAAGGTAAGGAATCAGAATTGATTAATAAGGAACCAAAACAAATTGGTAGAAACCAGGCGCCTTCTGCAAAACAACATCAATCTGAACCACCCTATCCAGAGAGACTGACTTTGAGTAAATCAATCCCTCAGGCTGAATTCAACTTATTAGGTGAATTACAAAACTTATTTGTCAAAATTCCCCTATTACAAGCTATGAAGGATGTATCGATATATGCAAAGACTCTTAGGAAATACTGTTCAAAGATGCCTACAAAGAAATCCAAAGACCCTCTTACTATTCATGTCATGGGAAAATTATCAGATTTTATGATGGGATAGTCAATGCTTGTAAAGTATGGAGATCCAGGGAACCCAATTCTGATAGTAAAAATTAATGGGATAGAAATTCCAAATGTGCTGGTAGATCTGGGTGTTTCCATCAACGTTATCACCATTGAAACTATGCATACATTAGGTCCTCATAACTTGAAACATACACCTACAGTGTTAGAAATAGGAGATAGATCTACAGTAAAACTAGTAGGGAAGTTAGAAGATGTAACAATTTCAGTGGATTCATGGCACTATCCCATAGATTTCCTTGTCTTACATACACAATCTTCGGTTGGTGGCCATCCCCTAAATTTAGGTAGGCCATGGCTAGCTACTGCAGATGCTTACATTGGGTGTCGTTTAGGGCACATGGTCATTTCAATTAGGCAAAACACTAAGAATATAGTGTTATACCCACCTATAGAACCAAACCCATCCACAAAACCAGCAGGTAGCAAGAAAATGATATCTAGGAAGGAGCCTGAAACAGAAAATGAGGAATGAAGACCAGTCTTTACTATTGGGTAGGACCTCTAGTTAAAAATGGAATCGGAGGATGATCTAATCACCTCCTTTTATGGAGGATCCTTGCTTCGTTTCAAAGACAAATCAACAAATCCTAGTATCCATCCTAAGCTGTGAAACACAGGAAATTATTGAAACAGTAGAAGGAGAACCAGGAAAGACCCTGAAGGTATCCCTGTGCAATTACAACCAGGAAAGACCTTGAACATTAACCCTGACCTGTCAGAATCCTAGAAGAAGCAACTTGTAGATGTCCTTCAGAAACATAAATAAGCCTTTGCTTGGGATTACTCAAACATGAAGGGGATTCCTACTAATTTATGTACCCACCATATACATATTAAGGAAGATTTCCATCCTGTGAGGCAACCTTAGACAAGGATGAACCCTGCATTGAAAAATGTCGTGAAAGAAGAACTTCAGAAACTACTAGACGTAGGTTTTATTTACCCCATTCCAAATAGCCAATGGGTTTCTCCACTAGTAATGGTCTTGAAGAAAAATCGTAAATGGAAGATATGCATGGATTATAGAGAATAAAATAAGGAAACACATAAAGATCATTTTCCTTTACCATTTATTTACCAAGTTCTGGACACATTGGCTAGCAAAAAATTCTTCTCCTTCCTAGAGAGATTTAGTGGGTATAATTAGATCCAGATAGCTCCTGAAGATCAGGACAAAACCACTTTCACATGCCCCTGGGGAACATTCAAATACCGGGTCCTTCCTTTTTCCCTATGTAATGCACCTACAATGTTCCAGAGGGCAATTTTTGGGATCTTCTCTGATTTGGTGGATGATAGTGTTGAAATTTACATGGATGACTTTACTCCATACAAGGATTCATTTGTAGAAGGGTTGAAAAATTTGGAGAAAGTTCTTTAAAGGTGCATATAGGCACGTGTCTCCTTAAGTACGGTAAAATGCCATATGATGATGGAGGAAGGAATTGTTCTGGGACATTTTCTTTCACCTGAAGGAATCCGGATGGACCCAACTAAGATAAAGGTAATTTTTCACTTTCTGATACCCAAAACACCCTCGAAGGTACGCAGCTTCATTGGTTGTGCTAGTTATTATAGGCGCTTTATAGAAAATTTTTCTAAAGTAGCACATCCACTTTTTCAATTGCTAAGAAAAGATGCAGATTTTGTGTGGACAGATGATTGTGATGTAGCCTTCACAAAAATCAAGGAATTGGTCTGTAGTGCTCCGATCCTTAGAGGGTCAGATTGGACATTACCTTTCCATATTCACACGGATGCTTCCCAAACAGAGGTTGGTGTAGTATTAGGATAGCAAGAGGACAGGGTACCATATGCAGTTTACTATGTTAGTAAGAATTTGGCCCCTGTTGAATTAAATTAAACAGTGACTAAAAAAGAGTTCCTTTTTGTCATTTATACCATCAACAAATTCCAACATTACATTACCAGGTATCCTACCTTTGTACATACTGATCATGTAGATATCACGTATTTAATGAATAAACCTGTTACCCCTGGTCGCATTACAAGATGGCTTTTGCTACTACAAGAATTTGACATTACTATAGTAGATAAACTAGGGAAGGACAATGTGGTTGCAGATTTCCTCTCTGGGATACAAAATGATGGTAAGAATACACCAATTGAAGATAATTTTCCAGATGAACATCTTTTTGTAGTTTCTGCTAACACTCCATGGTATGCAAATATTGCTAACTATCTTGCTACAGTGAAGTTGCCTCATCATTTGTCATATAAGGATCAAAGGAAGATTATTCATCATAGTACCCGATATTCATGGATGGCAAGGTATCTTTTTCATACAGGGGTTGAACAACAGATTCGGCGCTGTGTGGTAGAGGATGACATCTATGAGATATTAAAGGCTGCCCATGATGGACCCTGTGGAGGACATTTTGCAGATAAGAGAACAAGCCATAAAGTGCTGCAAATGGGATACTACTGGCCTTCCATATTTCATGATGCTCGGGAATATGTCCATAGATGTGATAGTTGCCAATGGATGGGACAACCTGGGAAAGCAGATGAAATGCTTCTACAGCCCCAAATGGTCCTCAAACCTTTCGAGAAATGGGCCATTGTTTTTGTTGGACCTTTCAATCCACCTTCTCATCAGAAAGCTCACATCTTAGTCTGCACTAATTATGTGACTAAATGGGTAGAAGCTCGAGCGGTCGCAACAGAAACAGAGCAAGTAGTGGCAAACTTTCTTTTTGAAGAAATCTTTGCTCGATATGGTACTCCAAGGGAAATTGTGTCAGATGGAGGGGTGCAGTTCACATCTCACATGATAGGGAAGCTTATGCAGAAATACGGGGTTAAACACAGAGTGACAATTTCTTATCATCCCTAGGTGAATGGACAGGTAGAAAGCACAAACAACATATTGGAAAATATATTGACAAAAACAGTAGCAAGTCATTGCCAGGATTGAGCACAAAAACTTCTAGAAGCTTTATGAGTGTATAGAACAACATGGCGGAACACAACCAGGTTTTCTCCATTTGAGTTAGTCTATGGGAAATCCCCCTTGTTTTTGGTAGAATTTGAGACTAGCACGCTCAGAACAGCTTTAGAAGTAGTCCTAGACCTATCAGAATCATAGAAACACTGACTGGAATAGTAGAATGAGTTGGACGAGATTCGAGAAGCAACTGTCCAGAAAACTACTGTTGTTCAACAGTAGAGAATGAAATGGCATGATAAATTTATCAAGAGCAAGGTGTTTCATGAAGGGGATTGGGCATTACTTTACGACTCTCGGTTTAAAGATTTCAAAGGCAAGCTTCGCACTCGTTGGATGGGACCATATGAAGTGGATGCAGTATTTGATAATGGAACAATTAGACTAATTACAAGAGATGGGAATCATACCTCATTCTTAGTAAATGGACACCGTATAAAGCTATGCCACCGTCCAGCCTTTAGAGATGCCTTTGTTAAACACCTTTCTGATTCATTTGGGTTAATGGTTGTTGGTATAAAGGACACTATCACTCTACTCTAAAACTAAGTAAATAAATAAATAAATAAATAAACTGTTATTACTTACCTGTTTGTATTTTGCAGGAATAACAAAGGAATATGTCCAGGAGAAATGTAAAACTCGGTGTTGTTACTCCACCGGTGTTGCTACTCAGTTGTTTTTATTACTCTGCTAGTGTCATTACTCCACTGGTGTTGTTACTCCGCCGGTGCTGTTACTCCATTGGTGCTGTAACTCCGCTGGTGTTGTTACTCCATCGTTGCCATTACTCCATCGTCGTTGTTACTCCACCGGTGTTGTTACTCCATTGGTGCTATTATTCTACCCTTACTATTACTCTGTCGTTGCCGTTACTCCGTCATTGCCATTACTCCACCATTGTTGTTACTCTGCTGGTGTTGTTACTCCATCGTTGTCATTACTCCGCTGTTTATGTTACTCCACTGGTGCTATTACTCCACCGTTGCTATTACTCCGCCGTTCCTATTACTCCATCGTTGTCGTTACTCTGTCACTGCTGTTACCCAAGTGTGCTATTACTCCACCACAAGGTAGGTCCCTGGGTATGTCTCCACTGACTTTTATGAATTTAATTAAAATATTCCAAAAAGACACCAATACGTGCCACGGACAGCCGTAATTAAGTTGGGGGGTCCCATCATAATAAATGATGGCGTACCAATGAAAATTCATTCATGTCACATGATTCACACCAAACTAAATATAATGATTATGACATTTCGTAATATCAACCTTGATGCATTGGAATGCGTATTTGTACTCAAAAAGTCACAATTGGTCACCTCCCCAAGACGTCGCATTAAACCACTGAAAATATCCAACTATACTACCATAACTCACCATCATTCTCTAATATTTCTTCAGACGTACCAGTTTTGTTACCATCCTTTTTCCTGAGGCAACCATGGCATTATTACTATTGCCAACAGTTTGGGTCCCTATCATTTTCCCCTACCAGCTAACTGTATTCGTTGTGTTGATCCCGCCTCTACAGCGTTGGGTAGATGGTTTGTGCAGCATGAGCCAGAAGATACAACAAGAGTTCGAAATAGTCGGGAGGTATGGCAGGTCTTCGAAAACGTAGGTTGGGATGTCTACCTTCACAGGTTGAGAGGGTCCAACAAGGAAATTGTGGTAGAATTTGCACTTAACCTAGAAGAAGAAAGCTCTCGGGTCCACGAGATAGAGGTCCCCATTACAGAGGAAGCCATTTCAGAAGTTAGTGAGCTCCCTCAAAATGGACAGAGATGGTTTTCAAGAAGGACTTCCCTCCCAAAGTTTCCCGAAGTCTTTTTGCAGGCAGCAGAAAGAATTTCTCAGAAGGGTTGAGGATACGACCGAAACTCGTTACCGCATCCATGGGGAGAGGTAGCAGAGTTTGTCATAAAATATATAACATATGATGGGAGATATTCTACTGTGTTTAAATACCATCTCTAGATATTAGCTCACCTTCGATTCCCCCAAGCAGAGGCATTTTCATTAAATGTACCTTATTTCTTACTAAGGAGTCTTCAACTGATGGCACATTTTGCTCAACAGTTGCAACAGGTGATGGTGGTCATTACCCACCACAGGCTGGTCTAGTTGTTGGTGATGAATGCAATTAGACAGATTCTGATTCCATGGGAATTGTTTCAGGATTCCAGAGAGGAAGAGATAGCAGCCGATGTGGCCAACAAGGAAGATGAACCATAAGTGATGGAGGAAGAATATGCAGAAGGAGATGATTATGTTGATCAGGAGGAGCCAGAGGAGATGGAAATGGAAGCTAGAGAATTTGAAGAAGAGGTTACTCCTCAAGAGCAAGCCGCAACAACGATGGAAGACATAGGAGTCGACAAAGAAAGGCCCACTAGTACCACAGCCAAGGCTATTCCATAAGAATGAGCCTCAACTATGGAGCTAGCAGAGCAAATTGATAGCATGACAATACCAGAGGAAGTACCACAACAATTAAGGATGGGTGAATTGATCAATATTGCAACTAAAGGTACCCCACAGGGACCCCCTACCACCATGGAGCCGATGGAGGAAGACAACCCGAATGAAGAAGAGGTCGTGACCACCCCGACCATAGGACCAATGGAAGAGGATGAATAGGGACAAGAAAAGTTCGGAGCTGGGAGAACCATGAAATTTATAGATGAAGTTCTGGGAGAACTAAGGCATGAGGCTGGCGCTGCTCCATAAGAACCAGCATCAACCTTAGGACCAAACACTAAAGAACCCTTCCAGTTTTCCTTTTTCTCTTCTATCCCAAGAGGAGCAAGGGTAACTCATTCCCCTTGGCACACAGAAGAAGACATCACCATTCATCTTGCTTTGAATGTATAACAAAGACCACAACCAGATGGGATAAATGCTGCCCAGGTGAGAAGCACTTTGGAGCCTAAAAGGGGAGAAGAGATAGAAATCCCTGAGGCATGGGAACCAAGAGGGGTCCGAGCAGATACATTAATAGGTGACCATCTCACAACGGAACCACCGGTCGTGGTGATAACACAACAAAGGGAAGCGACTGTTGGCAAAGAGGAGGGACCAAGCGAAGTGGTCCTGATGAATGAGCCAGTGGTAAGGCCAAGCAAGAATGCTGTAAAACAAGAAATAATCAAGGAAGAATGGGCACTGGAGGGAAACCTGACAGTCAGCATAGTAGAAGCTGTCTCGGGAGATTTACCTCCAGCTACCAAAACTGAAGAAGTTTGGTTAAGCAAGAATGGGTGCAGTTGTGTGAACAACAATGACTACCTGTTAAACAAAAATACCAGCTGCAATTTAAAGAAACAATGCGGCTTAAGATGGAGGTTAGGAAATTAAGGAAGCATGTACAGAAATTGCAGAAGCGGGTGAAAAAATACAAGTGGCAGACCAAAAAGTCCAAGGCCACAGTAGTAGAAGCAGAGACTCAAGTGGACGAGATAGCCACAACTTCTGCTGCCACTCAAACATACTTGGTTGAGCGACTGTTTGAAGACTTGGAATATGCCCTAATAGCCGAAGTGTAGACTTGGAATTCCACTGCAGCTCAGTATTGAAGCGAGGTCAAAAGAACACATGAACGAGCCTCCACAACCATTTTGAATATGTGGAGCATATAGATGTCATGAGATTGAGGCATGTGAAGCAGCAGCTCAATATGGGGCAGTTGGAAAAGCAGGTGGCAAAGTTGAAAACTGATAAGGAGAAAATGTTTAACTTGGCACAAAAGATGATGGCATGTGTTTCCCCTGCTTCTTGTTATTCTTTATCCTTGCATGAACATTTCCTTTTATTCTGCATGGAGAGCATCAAGAATGAGATTAGTTATGAAATAGAGGATGGTGTACAATTCCTCCACATATTGAGGAGCCATGACATGCCAAATCAACATTTGATGTGTGAGTTTTACATGCATAGGTATCTACTGTGCATGGATAGAGGATTTAATCTAGTCCCATATGTGGGAGACATTCATTTAAGGGCTCTTACTTCTTACACTTTTAATCAGATCAGTTGGTAGAAGTATTATAATACATTTGAGTCTAATCAGATTACAAAGCCATTTATAGTAAGAGGAGAACATGAAAGGTCAGTGACCATGTTCACTAAACACAACACCTTTTTGGGAATTGAGGGAAATACAAAGAATGCTAAGGACACAAAAATGGTGCCTTAATATTTGTGTCAAACAATTAGTCACATCTGAAGATGAAGCCCTTGATTGCTGTCAAAAAAGGTGGGTGATGTCACCTACAACTGCCTGGAAAAAGGAACTGTTTGGAGCACCAAATTTTGCACGAGCACTCACCAGAGTGCCTAGGTATGTGGTGTGCGTCCAAACATGTGGGCTTTGGTGGATGGGGATCTGGTTCCAGTTCCCCACCATCTGGATTCCAGTGGAAAATTACACCCCAACATATAATGTTCTGGGTGATTGGTGGAAGGAAGTCCTCCTCTCAGAAGGTTTTAAAGTTCCAGGGACAGAGATGGCCAAAGTGTATGACCTTACTTAGCTCCAGGAAGCCAACAATTTGCAAAACCCAGACCTACGGAGGCGATGAACTGCATGAGGACATGCAGAAGGCTAGTTGGGGGGAGATGTTGGGCAGTAAATTAGGCTATCTTTCTGTTGCATTTCCATCCCTCTTTTTGTCCTTTTTGCACTTATGCACCTATGTTTACTATGCTAAATCTGCAGGGTGATTACCCCTTTCTTGTCTATTGGAATATTTTATTAATGAAGTAAAGCTACAGGGTTTTTCCTATTCACAACACTAAAACGTATTTTTGACCGCAGCTTCTAGAACAAGTACCGATCTTTTGGCATCTTGCAGAAGATCCGCAATTCACAGCAACGACCAGCCATAAGGAAGCCATGTAGCTGGAGTCGTAGATCCTTGAACCATTCTTGGACCATTCACTGATCTTGCTCATCTGGTGTTGGTGTCGTTCTGAACTAACGTATATTTCTGGGTATATCGTTACTAGTTTTTGGGGAAAGATGTTGTTCTCCTTCACTGTGTATAAAAGACAGGTTATTCCTATAATTGGGGGACTCCCCATCAATATTGTAATAGCTCTTTCCAGATTAATCAAATATCATCTTTTTGGCTGCTCCATTCTTCGCTTTGATTAATGCAGCCCTAATCAGAGAGTTGGGCCCGCTCTTCTGATCAAGTGTTGCATATTTCCTGTTGTGTGTTATTTATTATTTCATGGTTGTTGTTACAGATTGTAATTCCTGCAATTGTTTTTCTTGAGTACTGTAGCTAGTTTAGTTTTACAACAATTTTTTGAGTATTAATCACGAACCCTTGGTTGGTAATGGATAGTAACCTTGCCCCTACATATACTTTGCATGTTGCCTTGAAATGATACACACCCAGATTGATAAATTAATGTAGGAAAAACGGTCAATAGATTGTTCATACCTGGACCCCAACACTTCCTGATCTACAACAAATGAAGGGATCAGTTGTGGTTAACCAAGGTCTGCTAAGAATTAATGGGTGTTTTTGTGAAGGAAAATACCTTCTATGGAAAGGGGCGATCCCTCTAGCCCAATGTGTGGGTCTAGCATAAAACTAAACAATCTAATCCTCACTTTCCTATATTATGCTTGACAAATGCAATAAGAAAGAGGGACCTACCTTGTTTTGATGCTAATCACTCAATCCTCAGATATGGATTTGAATCTTTCACTCCAGGCCTCTCTCTTAGGTCGTTCTTCACATTCAAAAACCTGCAAGAGAGATCAAAGTAATATGCAAGACACAAGAGGATATATAACATATATCAAGCATACACTACTTAACAGATCCAGGAACATTAAGATAATTGCATAAATATTTACAGAATTATGGAAAGTGAACATCAGATGTATATATTAAGAAACTAGAAAGGGAAGCATAAAACCTATGTCCTTATGTTGATGCGTTCCTTTGGGTGGATGTCCAATTCCAAGCAAAGACTCTTCAAGCACTCCTTCTCCAAGCTAGAATGGGTAGCATGTAAGCATTATCTCATCCTAGGGATGTAACAACCAATGACCAAATTTTTTGGAATGGAAGGGGTGAATTTATAGGAAGGGGGAGGGAGTTAGGGATCCACAAAATAGGGATTAAAGTAAACATCTCAAGGGGAAAACCAATGATGATAATATCAAGATTCCCAAATGAGAGAGCTTGACCAGATCAACAACAATGAATATCCAACTCGTTTTTCCCGAAGGTTCTAGTGAGTGAAACTTCTCCTCTAGTTTGGGAAAGCCTACCAGAAGGATTTCGGCACAAGGTTTCCTATGAAGACTCACATTGGTAGGCAAGTGTATAGCTAAGAAACCTACCATCAGCATGGGTAGGCAATGGAGAAAAACACGTTGATCCCAAAAATGATTTTAGGGCACCTTCCCCTTGATTCTTTAGGAAGACTTTCGTTTTTATATCATGATGGATATTTGAAGCTTTGAATCTTCGAAAGTATTCTTCTCCTCAAGGTGACATTTTCCTAGATGGACCACATACATTTGTATGGACTAGTTCAAGAGGCTTGCTAGCTGATCCTTCCTTCTCAGGGAAGTTAGTTCTGGTTTGCTTACCAAACTGACATGATTCGCATATTGTATTGTCTGGAATTCTTATGTCTGGAAGACCACGAACTACCTGGTATTTGCATTCTTTCCTTATCTGTGAGAAGCTTAGATGCCCCAACCTCCGATGCCATAACCAGTGTTCATCATTTTTGCTTAAATAGCATTGTTGTTGTCCTTCTTCAAATATGTATAAATTATTTGGAGTTCTTATGCCTTTGATCACTGTTTTTCCTGTTTCAAGATCACGAACACTACATCCATTTGATCGAAATATTACCTCAGTTCCTTGATCACACATTTGATTAACACTCAGTAGATTGTGCTTCAAGCCATCAACATACAAAACATTTCCAGCCTTGACTTTTTCTTTCAACTGAACAGTGACTTTTCCTTTTATGACTGCAGGGGTATCATTTCCAAAAGAAACTTTCTTTCCTTTTTCTAAAGCACTATATGATTGAAGTTTTTCTTTATCACCTGTCATATGCTTCAAACATCCACTATCGATGTACCATTGATTTTCCTGTCCTTCTGCATTGTTACAGGGAAAAGTGTCTATATAGAACTGCTCTATCCCACTAAGGTGTGATAGCTGCCTTAGAAAAAAACAGAGAAAAGCTACTTTTGTATTTCCTTTATGAATTATAGATAGAGAGGAATAGAAAGAACCAACCTCTATCTTGCGCTAATCCTTTGATCCGATCCCTCTCTTCTTTGATAGTCTCCAGCTACCTGCTCACTAGCATGCCCAGCGTCACAAAGTACCTGTAAGATCACAGAAGCATAGCACTATACAAAGACATGGATCTATATTCATAAACAACTTAGGATCAGATTTAAGTTGACCATACAAATGTAACAACCATCAATGATACAAAAGCATGGAGGAGAACTCAAATAGCTTTTATTGATAAACAAGAAAAGATCCAGGAGGAGTTACAACCAGTGGTTCCGACCCAGCATCAACCTCCCAGCAAATAAGCCCCTCTTCACCTCAAACAAAGCATAGATCACCCAACAATCTGATGTTTGTCTCTAGAAACCAACAACAATTCCTTACAATATGAAAAATTCCAGCCTCTGGATCTCTGGGATGAGGGATCCATATATAGATATCTGTAAGGGGGATGAGTCAGCTTGTGATTTGATTAGTGTCTTCTCTCTATCAGTTCTTGCTTCCACTTGGAGACTGAGGGCCTCTTACTCATCCTTGGTTGAATTCAGTGAGGCAAGTGTCACAGGAGAAGATTCTGGAAGCTTCCATTGCCTCTCCACCTCGCGGAATGACACTGCCATTTGTCATTTCTCGCCCATCGCACCCCACAGAAGGGAGTTTTGAAATGCAATGCACCCTCACAGTGCATTTGGGTGAGATGCAACGCACCTAGCCAGTGGAGCAGCTACAATGATCCTGTTTTGACCAATTCTGAGCAGTTTCTGGTGGAGAACTTCTGGGAGAAGTTGTAATCTGTTGACCTTGTTCCTTTAGGGGTTAGAACAACACTTTTAGGGACTTAGGAGCCCTTGGTTTATGGACATTTCATGCTTGGAGTTGTAGGGCACAAAAATGTCTATAACAGTTGCCCCTAAAGTATGAGGCCATTAACCTTTTGGTGTCGGGTGAAATGCTTTATTATGAGGATCCGAAGTTCTTTCAATGCTGGGAGGAGATCTGTAATAAGTTAGAATACAGTACATTATCTTCATAATATTTTCATGATCTAGCTGAGGCAGGCATTCCCATGCTCAGCTTTATAAATTCATTTTCATGTACATAGGACAGACAACCGTCTGAGTGTAGACTGATGATTCTGATAGCACCATCATCCTTTTGGTAGGATGATTATCTGTGCTGTAATGCTGTACATTTAATGTTTTTATTTCCCTGAATATATATCGCAGCCCGGATGGATGAAACTAGATCCGGGGTCTTCAATCTCGTTCGATCTTCACTCGAAGTACAAGTCGATCCATGTGAGAAATGTTCTGAAGTCGAACATGGAAAGACATCGCTTGATTACCAGTCAATGATGTAAATTGTTAACAAGCATGAGAGGAATCACCGATAATGATAATGACCCTCAAGGTACTGCAGTACAATTCACATGGTGTGAATAAAGGACTTGGCGTCGAACACCACGTAAAATCTTTCGATCGAAGGCCATTGATGTATACCTGTCGCCAGAAGTGAGAAACTTGCCATTGAGGCATGCAAGATTCAAAGTATTGAATGGGGTGTTCCAAGGTCAATCTTCTTGGATAATGAGCTGGTGTCGACAAGAAGTGATCCGTCACAGGAGGGCCTTAATGATTCCCACATCAATGACACGAAATGGAGCAAATGATTTTGATGGAGGTGAAAATGATCTGGTGATATAAGGTTCAAGGTGGCAGTCATGAAAGAATGGAGTATAATGTATGGTAGTGGGTGAGACACAGGTGACTTCTCTGGATGACTTCTCTTGAACATATCGGCGACACTAATGTGATGGATTGGTAGCATTAACCCCAAATGTGGATGGTATGGCGTGACCATGGTGATGTGACCTGTGAATGAAACAACCCAACCCGACTCGGACACGGAGTGGAAGTGTCATGTTCAAGAGCGACTTGCTACCAACAAAGTTTCTTTGAGTTTTCTTCCCAATTTTTCCCCAGTCATTGTTGAACAATACCTCTTTATTTTTGTCAAGCTTGAGGAGGATAAAATATGCTTGTTCTATAATTTTCCCTTCAGGCAAACCCATCGCTATGTTTTAACGAGCCTAGCGATAGTGAAACTCGTTCTCGTCTAAAGACAAGTTTGTCGCTATTAATCTTTTTAACGAGTTTAACGACAAAGATAACTCAGTCCTTTTCAATTTTAGAGAGTCTAAAAAGGAACGTAAAGGTGACTCCAAAATTCCTTTTTCGTCATCTAATCCCTTAAGTCCGAAAAAGTATAAAACAATACAGAAGGGATGAATTTTCGATAGTTTTAACGAGCCGAACAAAACAAGCGCTCGATCTTTTTGTGTAATAATCCCTCAGGTCCAAAAAGATTAAAATCTAGAGGAGGGATAGCACTTCCTGTCCCTTTAACGAGCTGGAGAGGCCAATGGCTCGGCAATATTTTCATATTTTACGAGTCAATTGAAAAGAGCTTAAAGGAGATTCGTCTTTTGAGGAACGAGTCATAAAATGGGTAGTAGCTGATTCCAGGTAAGGTTTGGAATTCCCCAATCACGGCAGTGTCACGAGGATGGCTAGTGAAATCACTCTTCGCAGTTGTTCCTCAAAATGGGTAAACAACCAAATGGAGGTGAATGATCGGCCAATGAAAAAGTGGAGGTGACGGTGCAAACACGACCAAGGCTTTAATGGCTGAAGTACTACATTCACGATGGTTATTTACCGGGCAATAGTTCATTTTTTAACGAGCTTAAACGCGGGTGGAAACATTTGTTCATGTCTTATGTTTATTTTTTAACGAGCTTGAACTATGTGCTAAAACTGCTCGATTAATCCAGTCGTGTGATAAGAATGTCTCATATAAAAACGACAAATTTTAGAGATTTGCCCCACATCCTTTCTTTAAGCAAGTTAGGAAATGACCAATCCTACGAGTTTAAAGGGTTAGAGGTCCTATAAATTTAAAAAATAAATAGTCGCTCTTCGCTTGCACTCCAAAAGGTTTGCATGCCCTCAGGTATAAAACAGAGTTTCAAGGTTACCCCTACTTCTTTCCGATAAAACATTTTCTTAGCGAGAGAGGCCTACCTCTTACAGGTTACCAAAGATAGTTCTATTTATGGCGTAACCAAAACACTTCTTTGGCGATGTCTACCGAAATAAACAAAGGTGAGCGACGATGCCCACCGACTCACATAACTTTGACAAGAGAACCTTGTTCTAGAATAACCCCCTCTTCCAATCACGGACGGGGGTATAGACTAGTCATATTCTCCGGCAGAAACCTACCCTATAGCCGAAGTTTTTCTGCCGAAGCAGACCACGGTGCATGCCCCCTGGGTTTCAGTCATGTCCCCCCGAATCACTCGCACTCATCGGGTGGATGGACTGGAGATTGAGACATTTCTTGCGTGAAAAGACCATTTAGGGATGGTATATGACTATTTGCTAAGCGTGATCCGGGAAATGAAAGCTGGTCCACGAGCTTGACCACTCTTCCTTCGTGCGGAAAACACATCACTCTAAAGAGTGATGAGACAATGGCTCTCATGCAATAAATATAGTCTCGTCCAAGGAGTAGATTGTAATCTAGGGGTCCTCGAACTACCATCACGTTCATGTGAACGGTTTTCCCTCTCAATGTTATTGGGACATTGGGAAGGATCCCTAACGGTCGACTAGTTCCTTTATCAAAGCCTGTCAGATTTCTCATCTCAGGCAAAAGCGATGGCAAACCAAGCGCTTTCCAAGCAGTCGAGGAAAGGATACTCATAGAAGCCCCCTCATCTATGATGGTACCAACCATAACCATTCTATATATTTGAACAATAATTCGGAATGGTACACTAGCTGGTAAACGGGGTCTGCCTAGTTGATTCCAATCAAAGGAAACAACTAGGTTGCTTGGAGATGGGACCGAATAGATGGCCAGGAATGACTCTGACGAACTTCCTTCCTTCGGTAAAGGAACGGGTAAATTGCCCCCATGTTCATTGGAGTCTGTGCTTATGAAAAGAATTTGGATGGTGTCATCCTTATTCTCTTCAGTGATTGTATCATTCAAATATGAAACCTCTGAAGGCAAAACCGGGTCAACTGCCATCTCGACCTTTTGACTTTCATCTGGTATGGATTCAGATGGTTTATCTTCAATGACAGATGCTTCAGCCGACCACCTGAGCGGGCCAGCCAGATTTTCAACTGGTGACGGACTCGGCAAGAGTTTTTTATATCCAGGAGGAAGTCGTAAAGGTGAAACCGAACGATCATCCAAAACTCTTTTAGCTTCATCCAAGAAGGGACAACGGTTGACGGCATGATCGCCTTCGCACAGTTTACAAGGAAATCTATATCTTCCTTTTTGTCCTGGGGCTTCACTTTCACTAGTTGACCGCGTGTTTTCAACATGATCATCAGAGGTTGACGACACTGGGTTGTGCAAACGAGGAGACCAGTCCCTTAAGATCCGAGGGATGCAAGGACAATCTCTGTGAAAGTGGTCTCCTTTGCAAATGACACATGGAAATTTAGGCCTGGTCGGTGCAATGTGTGGATTTTCGTTAGACGACACTCGTTTGCCCCCATTCGCGTTTGGATCCTTCTTCTTCTTTTCTTTCTTCTTCTTTTCCATCCTCTCCTTAGGATCTTGACTTTTGGCTTTACCAGCCCCATCAAGCGAAGAGGAAGGAGGAGAGGAAGAATTAGAGGAAGTAGAAGGTTGGTGGGTAACTCTGGACTCATCTAATTGCTGATTCGATTGTTCAGGAATAGTGGTGTTCTGAATGACAGAGGTTGAGAAGAGCCATACAGGCAAACCAATTGTCAGTCCTGGAAGCGACAATGTGGCCATATGGGGTGCACCAACATCTCCCCAAGAGGAGAAGGGACTAGGATTTCCTCCAAGGGGAATTCCTTGGTTGGTGGATTCCATTTTCTCAACCCAAGATCAACGTAGGAAAGGGGTAATGAATATTCCATTTAAAATAAATTTTAGATGCTTTGACACAACTTATTTTTCAGTTTTTAAGAGTTGATAAAAAACGAAAGATGACTCTAGTCTCCTTCGATTTTTAATGAGCCTGAAGTGACAAGTGCTCAAATGGACCTTTTCCGTTAAGGAGTCTGAAAAGGAACGAAAGGGACTGCTCTGGAAGTCTAGGTAGAGGGAGTACCAAACCAATCGCAAAACTACAGAATACTTTTTACGGTACGACAGTCAATCTTCCCGAATGCTGTGTTTAGTGCATTGCGATCGATAAGGCGGCAGACACAGCTTCCTATGGATAAAGGATTTAAGCCTATAGGGGTCTCCCAAAATATAATTGACGGTACCTGGGAGCACAAGTCCGTACTGGCACTTATCGTCTCAAAGTGGAGGAATCACCCAACCATCAGTGAGAACAATAGTTACCAGGCTTTACGACGCTGGTATACGTCTCTAGCCTAGACCTCTAAATGTTGTGCGTTAAGTTCCAAAGTGTTGTTAGATTCCTTGAATTTATTTTAAGTTGATATTGCTTATGAATTTTGCCTTTTGGGTTCACCACGAGATGTAGATGTAATCCCTAAAATGCAATCTAAAGATGATAAACAAACTTTTTATCTCTTTTGTGCAATGAAAATCCTAGCTACTAGGGAAAAGAAAGACAGAATCTTTTCACAAAGAGCAAAGAGCACATTGTAAATGAACTTTCCTAAATCAAGCCAAAAAGACTGTCTATATGCAAATGCACATGCATGTATTTGTTTTCGACTTTCTTGGTATTGATGCTAAAAAGAAAGTTGATGTACAAATCTAAATTTCTTTTCAAGCAACAAATATAAACAAGCTTCTTTTCGAAACCAAAAATAGAGATGATTACGACACCTTACGATTTTGAAATGAATATTTGTTTTAGACACTAGAAAATTACAAATTCAGACCAAAGGCAATAGTAATAGGATAATCGACCATCAACAGCAATCAAACTTTCTCCTATGATCGAAATTGACACTTGCGACAGATTCAAATCAAAGGACGACAGTACGACTACGCTACTTTTGCAAATGGAAAACTGTAAACGACTCAACAAACACACAGAAACATCTACAGTTCTTTTGTACAAAGGAGGCGTAATAACAACAAGGAAAAGGAGTTTCAGATAGACATATACTGATCACAGGCAGCAAAATTCAAGAATAGAACTGGAAAGGATGATCCACAGAAGCCACAACTGCACAGAGCTAGTCTGATCAACGCAACTATAACACAGAGAATCTGAAATGCAACGTACGTTGTCCCTTCGGGAAGTGCACTAAAATTAAGAATCTTTGAACAGTACCTGCGCTGGGCCAGAAACAAGACTCTGTCTGGGTTCCGGGTCACAGTTTGCAGTTCAATTCTTGGTTTTTGGCCAAGTAAAAAGCAATCAGTAATGCAACAATCAGGGGTAGATCTAAGAAGGATCTAAGAGCTACCACAAGGGCAATTAGATAGTTTGTGAATCAGCTGTTTAAATCATAAACAGATCCAGTGAATGGATTGAAGCAGCAGTTATCTACTTTGCAGTTGTTATGGCAAATGCAGTTCGAATGCTACTTGTAAGTTTATGAAACAAACAACAAAGAATGATAAACAAAAAAACAAATTATCTCCCCAGTGGAGTCGCCATTTATTACAGGGAAAATTGTCTATATAGAACTGCTCTATCCCACTAAGGTGTGACAACTGCCTTAGAAACAAACAAAGAAAAGCTACTTTTGTATTTCCTTTATGAATTATAGATAGAGAGGAATAGAGAGAACCAACCTCTGTCTTGCGCTAATCCTTTGATCCGATCCCTCTCTTCTTTGATAGTCTCCAGCTACCTACTTACTAGCACGCCCAGCTTCACAAAGTACCTATAAGATCACAGAAGCATAGCACTATACAAAGAAATGGATCTATATTCATAAACAACTTAGGATCAGATTTAAGTTGACCATACAAATGTAACAAGCATCAATGATACAAAAGCATGGAGGAGAACTCAAATAGCTTTTATTGATAAACAAGAAAAGGTCCAGGAGGAGTTACAACCAGTGGTTCCGACCCAGCATCAACCTCCTAGCAAAGAAGCCCCTCTACACCTCAAACAAAGCATAGATCACCCAACAATCTGATGTTTGTCTCTAGAAACCAACAACAATTCCTTACAATATGCAAAATTCCATCCTCTGGATCTCTGGGATGAGGGATCCATATATAGATATCTGTAAGGGGGATGAGTCAGCTTGTGATTTGATTAGTGTCTTCTCTCTGTCAGTTCTTGCTTCCACTTGGAGACTGAGGGCCTCTTACTCATCCTTGGTCGAATTCAGTGAGGCAAGTGTCACAGGAGAATATTCTGGAAGCTTCCATTGCCTCTCCACCTCGCGGAATGACACTGCCATTTGTCATTTCTCGCCCATCGCACCCCACAGAATGGAGTTTTGAAATGCAACGCACCCTCACAGTGCATTTGGGTGAGATACAACACACCTAGCCAGTGGAGCAGCTGCAATGATCCTGTTTTGACCAATTCTGAGCAGTTTCTGGTGGAGAACTTCTGGGAGAAGCTGTAATCTGTTGACCTTGTTCCTTTAGGGGTTAGAACAACACTTTT
The DNA here is from genome assembly GCA_031772625.1 of Pinus tabuliformis. NCBI lineage: Eukaryota > Viridiplantae > Streptophyta > Pinopsida > Pinales > Pinaceae > Pinus > Pinus tabuliformis. Next base: position 1,281,807,728 of record CM062817.1, on the reverse strand, counting down.
AGGGACTTAGGAGCCTTTGTTTTATGGACATTTCATGCTTGGAGTTGTAGGGCACAAAAATGTCTATAACAACATATAAAGCTATCCCACATCTTTGTGGTTGTTGTTCCTTCATTTTCCATGTTCTGGCATTTGAGGTTTGTTCCTTCTGAGTTGTCTTCTGAAACCTGCTCCTGCATTCAGAATCTTCATGACCAAAGTTATTACAAATAGAACATTCAATTTCACTTTCAGGGGCGAAAAAGTTGTTATAGGTCCTTTTCGTGATTCCAGTCAAACTTCTTTGTTTTTGAGCTTCTCTAGTCATGATTGTCTTATAGGCAACACATTGAGCTATTTTGTGTCCAAAGTTATGGCAAGAGAAACATTGGCCATTGAAGAAACTCCTGCGATTATCAAATCTATCAACCAACCGATTGTAGTTTCTACTGACAGCCATTCTTGAGGCAAATTGGGAAGATTTTACCTGTGGCTGGTTGTGGCTTCTGTTTGTCCTTAAGGTAGATTGCCCTTGATTTTCTTGATAGTCTTTGTTCATTCTTGAGGTGAACTATCCTTGATTTACCTGATGATTTCTATTAGGCCTTTGCTCGCTCCTCCTTGCTGCATCAAGATAACTTTTGGAGGTGGATGCTTGAGATGCTTCTCCATTATATCCTAGTCCTATCTTGATTAGAGGAGAATGTTGCACATTGATGATCTCATCCAGAGTTTCAGATCCTTTAACAAATTTAAGATTAAAAGATTTTGTTTTCTCAATTTCTTTTCTAAGACCAACAATTTCACATTCCAATTTTTCATGATGCTTTTCCCTTTCAGCCAGTTGACATTGCAGAGAATCAATAATCACATTTTTCTTTTCTAAACAAATTTTGAGATTAGAAATCCCTTCATAAAGACCTTTTTCATCTATAGCATCCATGTAATCATCATCTTCAAAAGCCATTAAAAGTTTATAATTATTACCTCGTTCATCTTCATCACTTTTTGAAACTCCATCACTATCTTCATGAGTGTAATAGCTTTTCTTATTTGCATTCTATTTCTTGTTCCATCTAACAGGTTCCTTCCTCTTGTCAATCTTATCCTTATGAGGACATTTGGAAGCATAGTGATCTTCCTTCAATCGATCAAGCTTCTTCAGAAGGACCTGCTCTGATACCAATTGTTGGAAATAATACTGAGAGGGCGAGGTGAATTAGTATTATCAAGTCAAATATTCCCTCTTCAAATTCAGATAATATATGCTACTTCAGTTAATTAAACCTACGTATATATGCAACTATATCGAAAGAAAACCGCGTATACAATGCAAACTTATAATTTACTTTATCTATCAGATGTTGATTGTTAATCTGTGTATCAGAATCAAATAACCAGTAACCAGGAACAGTAAAACAGAGCAGAAGACAATCACTCACAAGGATACAAGATATAAGGTGGAAACCTAATGTGGGTGAAAACCACTTGCTGCAATTCATCTCTATCTTCTTTTAATTAGAAACTTATTTTTACAATGTACTGGTGCAGTCCTTTACCAGTACGCAGGCTGCAACCTACAGAGAGCTACAAGCCTCTCTCATTCTCCAGCGTCTCTTGGAAGGGAGCTACAACCCCCTTAGCTCTTGTAATAGCCAAGATACTAATACATAGGTGCTGGCCTATAGAAGGCTACAACCTTCTCTTTCTTCCAGGGACCACGTTTCATAAATTTCCAGACTGGATCCATGAACATCAATAAATCATAAACAATTTCTGCATCAAACAATCTCCTTTTCACAAATTAGAACTCAATCAAGTAGATACTTCTCTAACAGTTGTACCCAAAACACAGTAATAGTAACCACACACCAAATGCTGAACCTAGAACACTGTAGCAATAAACAGAAGCAGCTAGATCACAACTCAAAAGATATATGCTACTTAAATAACCTAAAACCTGCGTGCATACGCTTCTGCGTTTGGAGAAACCTGCGTATACGTTGTTTCCAATCACTGAACTAGCGTGTATACACGCCTTCGCTTCACTGAACCTGCGTACAGATCTATAAAAGATAATTCACACTTTCACATATTTAGACACTTATTAACCCAGATTATCATATTTATAGATCAAGCATGTGCCACATATAACAGATCAAAATCATGCAAAGATATTATCATTCAAGCCAAAAGATTATGACCCATCAATAGAACTTATCGTTCTTTGCAGTAAGGTTCCTCCTTCATTCAGATCCAGATCTGCACCATAACCCCAATCACCAATATTTCAGATCTCGCACTTATTAGATATTCAATTCATTTAGATGATTCTTTGCCAAATGATCTCCTTCCTCTTTTATAGTCTTAGGCCTTTCACAATACCACGGTCCAAAACCATAATAAAAAAATACCTTGGACCTAATACTTGGGGTCAACAATTTTGACGAGATACCATGGTCCAAAACCATAGGTTCAAATACCAAGGACTAACTACCATGGAGCAAAAGTAAGTTCTCCAACATATACGCGCTTTTCCTTGCATGAAAGTGCGTGTATACGCATACGCGCCTTTGTAATGTCTAACATGCGTGTATATGCATCTTCGTCTAGATGAACCTGCATATATGTATTTTCCTTCATTCTGAAAGCCTGAACTGAGATCTGTTACCAAAAGAGAGTTGCCATCAAGGACAACACTTGTGCCATAGCTCAAACCTGTGCCATAATGCCAACAATCTCCCCGTTTGGACTTGATGGCAACCCCAAGATCCTCAAAGTCATTCTACCCCTTTGTCATCAAGGGAAAAGGGTTGTGCTCCCCCTGAGTACATGTTGAAATCTCTGCCCTGCTATGCTGACCATGCTCCCCCTGACTGTAGGCAAGATCTGCATAAAGATGTTCTTCAAGAAGAACGATGACTTATACATCATAAAAGACCTTCCTATCACCAAAAGACTCAATACATACATCCATCACCCAACCAAGTGGGGATACATTAGAAATTTACATATGACATCCAAGTACATTACATATTCATCCCAGGCATAGTGGGGAAACCAAAATAGGCCATTACATGATCTTGACACCATAAAAGAGATACATGACATAGAGACGAAATATCTAGAGCAAGACCAATAACTAATATCAACAGCATCTATCAATCACCATTCATATCAGCAACTAAGATTTCCTTCTATTCTCCCTCTGCCTTTGTTCCACCTGAAACCAATAACAGCTATGTACTAGAACCAAAAGCTTCTAAGATAATGCCAACAATGCATCATTAGAAGTTTATCTGCTCCCCCTGAACCTGTGCCAGATGGTCTCTGTCAAACCCATATCAGAATATCTTCAACCAAAGCTTGTCCCTACTGATATCCATCAAACCTCCATATACATGACTGTCTCTGAACAAACCGACGTATGTACACAGATCCTCCTCACGCAACTCGCGTACACCCATTTTACTCTAAAATAGACAATATTTAACAGCAAGATGATGCATCAACTACTCCCAGCTTCTGTCTGAGGTATTCAAAAGTTTCCCTGGGCAATGGTTTAGTGAGAATATCAACAACTTGTTCCTTAGAAGGAACATACTATAATTTGACCTTTTGTTCCAACACTTGTTCCCAGAGAAAGTGATACTTGATTGGTATGTGCTTGGTCTTTGAATGCATGACAGGGTTCTTTGAAACGCTGATTACACTTGTGTTATCACATACGATGGAGATAGGTGGTGTACAAGTGATTTGAAAATCCTGCAAGGTCTGCATCATCCAAAGGAGTTGAGTGCAGCAAGATGCAGCAGCCACATATTCCGCTTCAGCTATAGATAAAACAATCGAACTCTGTTTCTTGCTGAACCAAGATACTAATCTGGAACCCATAAAGAATGTACCACCACTTGTGCTCTTCCAGTCATCCACGCTTTCGACCCAATCTGCATCTGTATAAGCATGAAGTGTGAGATCTGTATCTCTAGGATACCATAAGCCATAGTTTTGAGTTCCTTGAAGGTACTTGAAGATTCTCTTAACTGCCTGAATATGAGTTTCCTTTGGATTTGCCTGAAATCTTCCATCCATTCCTACTGCATGCATGATATCTGGTCGGGTACCTGTCAAATAAAGTAGACTTCTAATCATGGATCTATAGGTTGGTTGATGCACTACTACTGATTCATCATTTGCACTGAGGCTGCATCCTGTAACCATGGGGGTACATACTAGTTTTGCATCTTCCATGCCATATTTCTTCAAGATCTGCTTGAGATACTTGGTTTGAGACAAAAAGATACCACCTTCATGTTGTTGGATTTGTAGACCAAGAAAATATGTCAGCCCTCCAAGTAATGACATTTCGAATTCTTTCTGCATCAACAAGGCAAAGTTTTGACTCATAGTTTCTTCATTGCTACCAAAGATAATGTCATCTACATACACAACAAGTATTAGCAATTTGTCATTTTCAATTTTTATATAAAGATTGTTATCTACTGATCCCTTTGAAAAACCTTGTTGATGAAGATATTTGTCCAAACGATAGTACGAAGCCCTTGGAGCCTGTTTAAGACCATAAAGACCCTTTTTTAGTCTGCATACAAGATCTGGATCATTCCCAAGAATGAAACCATCTGGTTGCTCAATGTACACCTCTTCTTCTAAGTCTCCATTCAGAAAGGCTGATTTCATGTCCATTTGAAATACCTTGAACTTCTGAAAGCTTGAGAGAGCAAGGAACATTCGGATGGCCTAAAGTCTAGCAACGGGTGCAAAAGTTTCTTCAAAGTCTATTCCTTCATGTTGAGCATACCCTTTACAAACAAGTCTCACCTTGTTTCTAATCACTTCTCCATTTTCATTCAACTTGTTTTTAAAGATCCATTTTGTCCCTATGACATTCTTATCTTTTGGTCTAGGAACCAACTCCCAAGTGTTATTCTTTTTTATCTGCTCAAGTTCCTCATTCATTGCCTTGACCCAACATTCATCTTTGCATGCCTCTTTTACATTTTGTGGTTCAGTGGAGGAGAGAAATGCCAAATAGCTTGAGGCTTCTGCAATTTTTCTTCTTGTTTGTATACCTGCCTCTTTCTACCCCAAAATTTGAGATTCTGGATGATTCCTCTGAACGTACCTGGATGGAGTCTTCTCTTTTATCCTTATCTGTTCCTCTGGTGCCTCTTGAGGTTCTTCTTCATCATCAGTCTGATTTGAAGGATGGTCTTCATCCTCTTCGATATTTTCATAATTTACTTGCCTAGGAATGTTTCCTTCTTCATCAACCACTACATCAATGCTGTCAACTATTCTTCCAAGTCTTTTGTTGTAACACTTATATGCTTTGTTGTGAGGAGAATAACCAAGGAGAATGCCTTCATCTGCTCTAGGTTCAAACTTGCCAATATGTTCATCATTATTCTTAATATAGCATTTGCTTCCAAAGATATTAAAATGTTTTACCGAAGGAGTCTCACCACACCAGATCTCACGAGGAGTTTGAGTGTTGTTCACCCAAACATTTGTTTTGTTGAGAATAACAACCGCAGCAAATGCAGCTTCACCACAGAAGGTTGTGGGAGATCTAGACTCATTGAGCATAGCACGAGCCATTTGTTGAACCATTCTATTCATCCTTTCCACTACTCCATTTTGCTGAGGAGTCCTAGCTGTAGAGAATTCCCTTCTTATTCCATGTTCTTCACAAAAATCGAAAAATTCATTTGAGGTAAATTCCCCACCTCTATCAGACCTGAGGCACTTAATTTTGTGATCTGATTCATTTTCAACCAAGGCTTTGAAATATTTGAATTTTTTGAAGGCTTCGTCTTTGTGCTTCATAAGTCCTATCCAAACCATCATGGAGAAGTCGTCAATGAACAATATAAAGTATTCTTCTCCCCGAGGTGACCTTTTCCTAGATGGACCACATACATCTGTATGGACTAGTTCAAGAGGCCTGTTAGCCGATCCTTCCTTCTCAGGGAAGTTAGTTCTGGGTTGCTTACCAAACTGACATGATTTTCATATTGTATTATCTGGAAGACCACGAACTACCTGGTATTTGCATGCTTTCCTTATTTGTGAGAAGCTTAGATGCCCCAACCTCCGATTCCATAACCAGTGTTCATCATTTTCGCATAAATAGCATTGTTGATGTCCTTCTTCAAATATGTATAAATTATTTGGAGTTCTTATGCCTTTGATCACTATTTTCCCTGTTTCAAGATCACGAACACTACATCCATTTGATCGAAATATTACCTTAGTTCCTTGATCGCACATTTGACTGACACTCAGTAGATTGTGCTTCAAGCCATCAACATACAAAACATTTCCAGCCTTGACTTTTTCTTTCAACTGAACAGTGTCTTTTCCTTTTATGCATGTAGGGGTAGCATTTCCAAAAGAAACTTTCTTTCCTTTTTCTAAAGCACTATATGATTGAAGTTTTCCTTTATCACTAGTCATATGCTTCGAACATCCACTGTCGATGTACCATTGATTTTCCTGTCCTTCTGCATATAAAGCTATCCCACATCTTTCTGGTTGCGGTTCCTTCATTTTCCATATTCTAGCATTTGAGGTTTGTTCCTTCTGAGTTGTCTTCCGAAACCTGCTCCTACATTCAAAATCTTCATGACCGGAGTTATTACAAATAGAACATTCAATTTCACTTTCAAGGGCGGAAAAGTTGTTATAGGTCCTTTTCGTGATTCCAGTCAAACTTCTTTGTTTTTGAGCTTCTCTAGTCATGATTGTCTTATAGGGAACACATTGAGCTACTTTGTGTCCAAAGTTATGGCAAGAGAAACATTGGCCATTGAAGAAACTCTTGCGATTATCAAATCTATCAACCAATCGATTGTAGTTTCTACTGACATCCATTCTTGAGGCAAATTGGGAAGATTTTACCTGTGGCTGGTTGTGGCTTTTGTTTGTCCTTAAGGTAGATTGCCCCTTATTTTCTTGATAGTCTTTGTTCATTCTTGAGGTGAACTGTCCTGATTTACCTGATGATTTCTATTAGGCCTTTTCTCGCTCCTCCTTGTTGCATCAAGATAACTTTTGGAGGTGGATGCTTGAGATGCTTCTCCATTATATCCTAGTCCTGTCTTGATTAAAGGAGAATGCTGCACATTGATGATCTCATCCAGAGTTTCAGATCCTTTAACAAATTTAAGATTAAGAGCTTTTGTTTTCTCAATCTCTTTTCTAAGACCAACAATTTCACATTCCAATTTTTCATGATTTTTTTCCCTTTCAGCCAGTTGACATTGCAGAGAATCAATAATCACATTTTTATCTTCTAAACAAATTTTTAGATTAGAAATCTCTTCATAAAGACCTTCTTCATCTATAGCATCCATGTAATCATCATCTTCAAAAGCCATTAAAAGTTTATAATTATTACCTCGTTCATCTTCGTCACTATTTGAAAGTCCATCACTATCTTCATGAGTCTAATAGCTTTTCTTATTTGCATTTTGTTTCTTGTTCCATATAACAAGTTCCTTGCCCTTGTCAATCTTATCTTTATGAGGACATTTGGTAGCATAGTGACCGACTCTTCCACAAGCAAAGCATTTGAAAGGTAACTTACCTCGGAATCCTCCAACACCCCGTTGAAGGTTTTTTACAAAATTTGATTCTTCTTCTTCTTTTGACAGGTGTCCTGACTCATAGTAATCTCTGTTGCCTGAAGCCTTGAATGCAGCTTCTCTCCTGTCTGATGCTCCTCCTTTCCTCATTTCATAAGCAGTCAGAATTTCGTGCAGCTGTGACATGGTAAGGTTTCGTAGATTCTCTTTTTCTTCTATTGCAGAAACTTTAGATTCAAACCTAGGGGACAAAGATCTTAGAACCTTTTCAACCACAACAACCTCTTTTATTTCTTCACCCAAGTTTTTCATACAATTAACAATCTCATCTAAATGAAGGAAATAGTCAGCCACACTTTCATCATTGTGCATTCTGAGATTTTCATACTGAATTCTGGGGGTTTGGAGTTTTGCTCATTTTACCTGATCATCTCCTTCATAGCTCAGAACAATCTTGTCCCATATTTCTTTTGCGGGTTTATACTTCATAACCTTCACGAATTATGATTGAGATATACATCCTAATAGAGTATTGACAGCCTCTGCATTTGTTTCATATTTCTTCTTCTCATCCGGATCTGTAGGAGTTGCTGATGGAAAAGTGTACCCTGTATCTATGATATCCCAAACTTCTGTACCAGGAGATTGAAGATAGGCAGTAACTCTTACCTTCCAATATAAGAAGTTTGTCCCGTCAAAGGTTGGTGGCCTGATAGATGCTTCTCTCTCATAGTTTCTCATGATGATGGATCTTCCTTCAAGCGATCAAGATTCTTCAGAAGGACCTGCTCTGATACCAATTGTTGGAAATAATACTGAGAGGGGGGGTGAATCAAGTATCAAGTCAAATATTCCCTCTTCAAATTCAAATAATATACGCTACTTCAGTTAATTAAACCCACGTATATATGCAACTATGTCGAAAGAAAACCACGTATACAATGCAAACTTATAATTTACTTTATCTGTTAGATGTTGATTGTTAATCTGTGTATCGGAATCAAATAACCAGTAACCAGGAATAGTAAAACAGAGCAGAAGACAATCACACACAAGGACACAAGATATAAGGTGGAAACCTAATGTGGGTGAAAACCACCTGCTACAATTCGTCTTTATCTTCTTTTAATTAGAAACTTCTTTTTACAATGTACTGGTGCAGTCCTTCACCAGTACACAGGCTGCAACCTGTAGAGAGCTACAACCCTCTCTCGTTCTCCAGCTTCTCCTAGAAGGGAGCTACAACCCCCTTAGCTCTTGCACTAGCCAAGATACTATTACATAGGTGTTGGCCTACAGAAGGCTACAACCTTCTCTTTCTTCCAGGGACCACGTTTCATAAATTTTCAGACTGGATCCATGAACATCAATAAATCATAAACAATTTCTACATCAAACAATCTCCTTTTCACCAATTAGAACTGAATCAAGTAGATACTTCTCTGACATCTGTACCTAAAACACAGTAACAGTAACCACACACCAAATGTTGAACCCAGAACACTGCAGCAATAAACAGAAGCAGCTAGATCACAACTCAAAAGATATACACTACTTAAATAACCTGAAACCTGCGTGCATACGCTTCTGCGTTTGGAGAAACATGCGTATACGTTGTTTTCATTCACTGAACCAGCGTGTATACGCGCCTTCGCTTCACTGAACCTGCGTATAGATCTATAAAAGACAATTCCCTCTTTCACATATTCAAACACTGATTAACCCAGATTATCAGATTTACAGATCAAGCATGTGCCACATATAACAGATCAAAATCATGCAAAGATATTATCATTCAAGCCAAAAGATTATGACCCATCAATAGAACTTATCCTTCTTTGTGGTAAGGTTCCTCCTTCATTCAGATCCAGATCTGCACCATAACCCCAATCACCAATATTTCAGATCTCGCACTTATTAGATATTCAATTCATTTAGATGATTCTTTGCCAAATGATCTCCTTCCCCTTTTATAGTCTTAGGCCTTTCACAATACCATGATCCAAAACCATAATAAAACAATACCTTGGACCCAATACTTGAGGTCAACACTTCTGACGAGATACCATGGTCCAAAACCATAGTTTCAAATACCAAGGACTAGCTACCACGAAGGAAAAGTAAGTTCTCCAACATATGCGCGCTTTTCCTTGCATGAAAGTGCATGTATACGCATACGCGCCTTTGTAACGTCTAACCCACATGTATAAGCATCTTCGTCTAGATGAACCTGCATATATGTATTTTCCTTCATTTTGAAAGCCTGAACTGAGATCTGTTACCAAAGAGAGTTGCCATCAAGGACAACACTTGTGGCATAGCTCAAACCTGTGCCATAATGCCAATAGTTGCCAAGTTCTTCTTGGTGCTAAATAATAAATAGATTCCATCCCTTAGCTTTCTTCGATTTGATTTACCTGCAATTCCTTCAGCTTTGGACAATCATCTGTTGCATGATTTTTAGTCCAATGTCCACAAACATGAATATTTTTAAAGGACATTCTCTCAATGGATGTTTATTTCTACATTTAGTACAAAAAATTGATAGTACTTGATCTTTTTCTTCTTATTTCTTTTTTTTTTAGTATATAAATTTGTGTTCCTAATATACTTAAGATAATTTTTTTGATGTTTTCAAAAAAGTTTCCTAATTAAACTCTTGTTATACTTTGTGTTGCTCATTTGGAAGCTTTGAAATTTGCATCTCTTTTTCCAATTTTAGCTCTTCCTCTTCAATATTTTTGACATAACTCTGCAATTTCATCAAAATATCTCCTTTTCCCATTACATTAAGAATATCAAGATGCTCATCCCGTATGCCTTTTAAGAAGATTGTTCAAATAGTATCAGGATTAAAGAATGATGTTTAGATTTTTGTAAGTTATAGACAAATATTTCTAAGTATTCCTCTAAACTTTCATCTTCTTGTTGAGTCATTCTAAAAATGTCATATTTTGAATCTCTAGGCCTCTAATATGCTTGATATTTCTGAAGAACATTTTTCCTCATGTCTTCCAAACTGGTAATAGTGTGTTCACCTAATGCTATGAACCACTTTAATGCATTTGCTTTAAGAGTATCAGGAAAAAGATGAAGCTTATGTGTATCATCAGTATAACCATATGTACGACATAGAATATCAAATTGAAATAAGAATGAGTAAGGATTTTCATAAGACATACCATAGAAGTATGGTAAAACAAAATGTGGTATATTTTTCATTTTTACCTCTTCTCCCAATATTGGTCTAGTGTCTAAGATTGGAAATCCAAAAGTAGCTTCTTGGTCATTGTCTACTCCTCCATAATCTCTTCTTTTATTTTCATTTTCTCTTTTGGTATCCTCTTCTCATTTTCTCTCTTCTTCTCTTTCCTTGCTCATTCTCTCCGTTGTCTCTCATATTGTAGTCATTGTTCTGGAGTTCGTCCAAGAATATTAGATCCTTATCCTTCTTCTGCCATCTCTTTTTTGGCTATTTCAAATGTTTTAGTAATAATCTAAAATTGTGTCTCTTCAACTTTCTCTATTTGTTCAAGGATAGGTTGATCAATTGGTTGTTCTAGTTGCTCAAGGACGGGTTCAGCAATTGTTTTTCTTTCTTCTTTTTGTTTTCATGTAGAAGATATTTGTGCTTGTGTTTATTTTCTCTTTACTTCATAATCCAACAAAGTTTGTCTTTCAATAAGAATTAAACTTTGCCCTGAACATTGTTTTTCCTCTAACTCTTCCAAAGTTGATTTTCTAGAAATTGGTGTAGTTAGTTCGAATGAAGATGGTCCTGCTCCCACCAATGGTTGAGTGGATGGGGGTTTTCTTTTATATATCTACCTTTTTCATCTCTTTGTCTAAGCATGGATAATCAAAAGGAAAAATCATAAACATTTTTGTTTTATATTTTCTTAGTGTTTTGTATTTTTTTTATGTTTTCTGAACAAGCTTCGTAACTAGCTTATCTAAGATTGATATTGTTAGCATTATGATGCATGTGTTGTCATTGATGGAAACTCACTTGTAACAGAACAAGTATATGGTAACGAGATGAATCCACGGGTCAGTTTAGAGGTGATAGAGTGATGTAACATAATAACTGAATGATGGGACAAAGGGTTACATATCAGAATCATAAGTTTGATAAAGGTGAATATTTGAAGATCTATATGCGGGTTCGTCAAGGCTAAGTCATGTATATGATGGCACACTAATTTAAGAATACCAAGGGTCCTTACCATGGTATTAGCCCACAATATTGAGTGCAGTAACAATTACTTGATCCCGTCCAAGATTACCACTAGCACTAATGTAGTTTTGACGCGTGGTATTGGCTAAGTCTCTAGCTATATAAGGACATGAAGATCAAAGTGTTAAGTGTGTTAAGTGTGCATGTAAAATGGTTTTTGATGAATATTCAATTAGAAGTATATTTTAATTGTAAGGACCATAGTTGACACATAGATCTGAAATAATTATGCACCGATGAATACAATGTTGGATCAGAATCGTGAGACCTAAAATGACTTTCCATTGTATGATCTGCTCATGGATTGACTAGATATAAGTATTGACGCATGCTTTTATCTATGAATATTATGATCTAGGTCTTTCTGAAGTTCTAAAGAGATGTGTAATTTTAGGTGAAAATTTGTAGATTTATACATAGGTTGGTCTCGATGAAGTCACGCATACACGTGGGTTCATTTCATCAAATTCTCATACATAAAGGAAGTGTTACTGTTCACTTTTGCAGATCTATACACATGTTTGTCTCAGTGAAGTCGTGTATACACGTGGGTTTGATTCTTCAAAGTCACGTATATAAAGGAAGGGTTTATGTTCATAAATGACTGATCATCCTGATCAGTGTTGTGGTATCTCTGATGTCTGTCAATGATGTCCTCATGGTCATCTGGGTTGAGTGATAATATATGAAGTAGAACTGATTGAATGATGAAGTTGAATTTGGTTACATGTTGATTGGTTGAAAAGATTATTGATGTTGCTAACTGTATGAGGGTTCTGTAAGCTAACAAAATATTTCAGAATAAAACTGACCAACTCTGTGTATGATTCAGAATTACAAGTTTTAGTATATTAAGATTTGTACATAGGTTTCTTTATAGAAAAGCGCATATAAACACAGGTTTCCTTAAGCGAAGTAGCATATACATGTTGGCATATGAGTGATCAGGGTTGCAGTTGATTCTATGTGTTGATGCAGTATTTTGAGTTCAGTTCTGCGTTCTGGTTATAATGATATCACTGTTATACTTCAGTTAAGTTAGTGTTTTCTTCAGTTGATCTACAAATTGTGATGTATTAAATTTGGTGGATCCAGTGTGAAAATTTATGAAATGTGGTCCATGGATGTTGTTGAGGGTTGGAGCCTTCAGTGAGGAAGTCGAAGCGACCTGCCACTAGTAGTTAGTAATAGATCACGGGGTTGGAGCTCCCTGCCAGTAGGAGCTAGAGAAAGCGTGAAGGTTGTAGCCTTCAGTAGGTGGGTGCCTACATACTGGCATGAGTTTTCATCAGTACAAGAATGTAAGAAGTTTTTATTATTAATATGTTTTAAGACTAAGACGACAATAGTGATGCATTTTTCCCACATTGGGTATCCAACTTAAATCATGGTGTTCATGTGTGTTTCTTATGTGTGATAGTTTTTTATGTCTATACTACACCTGCTTACTACTTATCAAATGCCTGATAAATCTCTTACATTTTGGTTTAAGTCTAACAGATAAAGAATTAGCTATTTTACAAGTTTACTAAACATATGCTAGTTTCTTTTACAATAGTCACGTACATATGCGAGTTGGGTTCAGTAAAGTCACGTATATATTTCAGAAAATAAAATCATTGTTGTGATTTTTTAAAATAATAATTCACCCCCCTCTCAGTATTTTTCCAAAAATTGGTATCAAAGGAGGTCCTTCAAAAGAATCTTGAAGACAAGAACCAGATCCTATCTTCAGTCCTTTGGAGAAGATGTTTGGGCAATTATGGAAGGACGTTACCAATATCTAGCCTCTGTTCCCACAGATGTAGAAGAAAAGAAGATGTATGAAACCAATTCCAAAGTTGTCAATGCATTATTGGAAATCCTGATAAAATCAAAATTTTCCAAAGTTATGTAGTTAAACACAACAAAAGAAATATGGGACTGTTGAGGGTGCTGGACCCGCTAACATTCAGGGGATCTCCCCGGTATGAAGTCCCAACTAGACCTCACACCATTTGGTGTAGGAGTCCCATCCGATATGATGGTCCTATTTCCATTATCTCAAAGATATGTCTTAGCTCTTGCTTGTTAGCACATGAGAGTGGCTTACTTTGTCTTTGAACAATGCAGCTCACATGCCTAGTGAATGCTTAGTGTTGCTTGTGTCAAAGTTCTTTCACTACAGACGGAGAGGGTGGAAGTGAGTCTTAGGTTGAAAGGGAATAGTCCCAAGTCTGCTAGAGACACACAATGCAACATGGAATTCGTAGCTTCTGGTAGAGTAGTACACATAAATGTGGCAGTCACAAACACATGGTAAACAAATAGCACATACAACACCGAGCGGAATAGTCCACATGAGTGTGACGGGTGTTATAATAAGTTTGTAAGAATGAATCTTTCGAGTGTCTAGTGGGATAGCCCACATGGGTGAGATAGCATTAACAACTAATACAACACATTTCCAATAGCATATCTAATAAAACAACTGAAATAGTTCAACTTTCCTTAATAGAGGTTAAAGAAACATGCATTAGAAGTGTCTAAAGAATAGTCTTACAAATCAATACAATACTTATGTGAAAAGATGCTAGCCTATTAACGGGCTTCTGAATTAAGCAAAAGTTCTAAGACACATATGTACACCATTACATCACTAACCTCGATAGCTAGGAATTCGAGCCACTGCTCACTCCTGAAAGAAAAGATTACAGAATCTCCAGGCTATGTGGGAGGAGCCAAGGCGAAAATTCTTTTGCATGTAAAAATGAGGGGTATTTATAGCCAAGGGTAAAACTGGCCCTTGTGACTGTTCAACTTCCCTCATGATTGTTTGACTTACATGACTCTTCAACTTTACATGAATCTTCAGATTTACATTTGGGCCTCTTGGACTTCCACGTTACATTACATTGATTACAATAGTGTGGCCCACAGTAGTGATGTGGCTGAGATGACTCATGACATGACTCGACATGACAGAGCTGGTGTGTTCATGCTGGTGGTGGTGTGCATGTTGTGTCATAGTGCTGCTGAGTGATGGATGTCCTCTTAGTGTGTCATAGTTTCACCTGCGCATGGCAAGGTGTTTGGAGTCTTTGATGGTCTTAGTGTTTGTTTGATGTTGCATGTGCAGGTTTCTCCTTCGCTTGTGCTTTGGCATGCTCCATGTGTTTTTCCATTTGTCAAAAAATCTCCTCGCATGCATTCATTGCTTGTTTGTTCACGAAACAATCTCCTCACAAGCGCTCCTTGTTTATCCCATTCATCATTGCATTGTGTCTCATCCATTTACCTGTATCTGAAATCACTCATGACGAGACGACATCAAATCCAAAAATGTCCTATTCTAGCATGATGTATCCTAGCATGATGAATTGTTGTTCTCTTTCAGATGCAAGTGACTAGGAGAGAGGACAAGGATCTGAAACTACGCAAAGCAGATTTTAGGTTGGGATGCGGGCTCCAGGCACTATTCATGAAAACTGCGCAGAGGTCACTGGGAGGCTGAGATGGGAAATCTGGATCAGCAGTGACTGTTCGCAGGATCTAGCTCAGTTGGAGGGAAGATCTGTGCAAGTTTTTTAGAGAGGCAGTGTAGGTAGTAGAGGGAGACTCACAGTGAAAACTGCACAATTTCTCTAGGGAGCTAACAGTGAGCTGTGGGAGGCTGCTCGGAAAATTTTGCAATTTTTTTTGCGGAACTGGCAGTGGGTTGCAAGAAAAAACTGTGCAACATTGGGAGGCTGGCCTGCTAGACATCCTTGTACAGTTTCTGAGATGACTGAGATAATGGTCAACTGGGGGACTTCTCATGAAATATGAACTATTTTCTGGGTGAGCAGCAAACCAACTGACTGGGTAACTGGCTTGAAAAACTACTCAAATTTTTAGGGCGGTGTAGTGGAGGACACAGGGTGTCTATCTGGCATGTCTATGCAGTTTCTTCAGTCAGCAGAGAGGGCATTCTTTATAACTTCTACATAGCTTTCTGGAGAAGTGAGGCCTGAGATCACTTCCTAGTCAAACTCTCTACTTCACTAGCCGGAGGCTTGGTTGATGTGCTTATGGGCAACACAGATCGAAATTTCTTGTTGGAAAACTTATGCATTATTCTGGGTGATAGTTTATCTATTCAATTCCTAGATTCGTGCAAAATGACTGGGAGGTAGCCACAAGCTCTACGTGATTCTTGGTAGCAGTACATAATCACTGAGAGATGAAACTGTGTAATGCAGCTCAGTGGATGTCTGATTATTGGAGGATGGTCCGATCGATAGAGTTTCAACAAAATGACCAAGTGTATAAATGAGTGACTTCATACATACCTGACCTCGCAAAAACACACTCAAGATGACTTGACGACAAGACATCTTGAACCATTAAGACAACATACACTCAGCGTCACTGATCGACAATGTGAGCGAAAAGCCTGCCACTTGTGATAGATCATTGAACGATTGTGACAACGCTTGCCTAATAGTGCATACAACTTAGTGTGTGAGTGCGATGGATGTTCAAATCGTGGACACAACTTGTACACACGAAGGTGGACCTTGTGCATGGCCAAAACATGACTACAAACATGACATTGTGACAAACATGCAAAAAGATGTTCGATGAATGGTCAAGCAAGGAGGGTGAAAAGACTCAACATGGGCTCATGGGATGAGCCCATGTGCTTGCAAAAATTAAGGAAAAACCCAAGGAAAGCTCTGAAATTCAACACAGGCCAAAATTTTGGAGGGCGTTGCAACCACTAGAACACTTAGCGACACACTGGTGAACTCCAGATTCTCTATTTTGGTCCATTTTCAGCACAGGACCTTGGTATTTCAAGGAGTATTGAATCATTGTGCAGGTTACTTTGGCTTCCCAACTTACCCCATAAATAGACATGGTTCTCCTTTCACCAACTCAGTCAAACAGAGAAACAAATTTCAGCTTGATCATAGTGTTTTGAAATCAGGAAGGATAGTTTGGCTCGTGAGTTAAAAAAATTCAAAGTATAAGTTTCCATCTCTGGCATTGCTACGCTGGAAGCAGGCTTGAATGCTATCCTGATGGAGTCACGTAGGAACACACGCATTGCTCTACTTCCAGTGAGCTTGGTCAGTACCTTGATGGAGTTGCATGCTTCGCCTCTTTACACAGGAATCCTTTGTCCTCTTTTGCTTTTGTATTTTTTAAAAGGGGACTATGCATAGGCATTTATTCATTTTAGGGTGGAAGAGGGATCCCAACTTATTGAGAGTTGAAGAGTTTGTTCCTTCAGAGAAGCATGTAATACCTCTAACATAGGTTTTCTCATTTAGATTTTCTCGTTCTTCATTTCTACTAGTTGAATGAGCTTGAACACATAGAGCAGAAGGTTGAGTGCAAGCGTGGGGTTTCCCAGTGTGGACATAGGTTCATGGTTGGACACAAGCTTCCCTTCCAGATGCCTCGTATTTTCTATCAATACTTCATCAACCAAAGGTTACAACCAAGCACAGAGAAGACAGATGCAGGATTGGCCAACTGTTGCAGAGTCACAAGACTCTTTATATTTCAGCCACATACTCATTCAAAAGCCAAAACTCAGTAAAGGGAAATACTTATTTAAAAAACAAAAAATAGGAGGATACTAAACAAGAAAAATGAAATGAAACAAAAATAGTAAGCAACGAAAAAAAGCAAAACAATAAGTAGTAGTAAAGTGAAAGAAAAACAAGTAAGCAAAGGAAGAAAGCAAACAAACCAAACAAAACCAAGTAAGCAAGAAAAAAACATGAAAACCAGAAATAAAAGAAAAATAAGAAGCAAAGAATACTCCTACTCCTACGCTAAATAGTGCATGGGCCTACTCACATGAATTGATATTTCCAATGTAGTCACCATCACTTTGACTAACCCATGTTGGTGAAGTCATGGTTAACAAGAGAGATATGCATTTAAACCCACAAACAAGAACAATATATCTACCAAGAACAACATGCTTTGAGTTGTAAAACATCCACATAATAGAAAAGAGAAAATGCACAAAACAAACATTTTGTAGATGTACCATGGTGTTGCGACGCACTGCATGCAAATGGTAAACATACACACTCTTTGGACTGTGACATACGAGCGAGTATGAGAAAGACCAACAACTTATGGCTTGTAAGCATGCTCATTGTGTAAGATTCCTCCAAATCTTGAGTGATGGGATCATGTGATTTGAGTGGAGGAAGAAAAATCTTGGTGTTTGGGTGATCTTCAATGTGAAGCACATAGTGATGAGGAGCCTTTGGGTGTTTCAAAAATTTTCTCATCGAAAGTGGAACAAACCTCAGGACAGCGAGGACCTCACATAACCATCAACCCATGCTGAAGTGCCTCGACAGCCTGTGGGATTGCCACTCCATCAATAGGTAGATCATCGAAGACTAGTGGCTTAGACAAATTAACAACAAGTGAATCAAGATCATGATCAAATAAATAAGTACAGAGATCACGACAGCCACGATCAAAAAATTTGGGATGTTCGTCGGCGTCCTCATGATTTGATGAATCGTGCAGAGGGGTAGATGAGAAGCACGGATTTTCCCCCTCTGTGTTTTCATAAATGATAGATGACAGATGGGATGGATTTTCAAAGGAAGATGTTTCCTCTCCACGGTGTAATGACAGACTGACATCCGGTGTGTCTTGTGAATGATCAGAAGTAGAATAATCCGCAAATGAGTTTTCATAGGGGAAATCAATAGTGACTGAATCACAAGGGATGTCAGGATAGAGTAGATGATGCATGGATGGAAGGGAATCATCCTTCGCTACGGGTTCTTATTTAGATTCCTGCACACATCCATCATGAATGATAGTGTAGGTTGGTTGTAGAACACCAACTCCATCGAAAACTTGATCCTCATTCACAACACATGTGGAGTTTGGAACAGAAGAACATAAGGAAGTACAATACAAAGGATCAACAAAACATGAGGATGGAAGTTGAGGTAAGAAGTCCACATGACAACCAGTGGGCTTGCAATCCAAATCTATGCATATATCAAGAGTAGGTGGGGTAGGAGGATGTGATAGTTCAATAGATGTGTGCCCACCTCCTCTGACCTTGCATTGCGGAGATAGAGTTATTTGATGGGAGGAGGACGGATATTCACTTGTGACAGTGAACTCGTTCCTCTTAGATTTGTCAGATCTAACACTGAGGTACGTTGGGAGGGTTTTGAATGATTTTAAGAATTGCAGATTTTTATATACGCAAAGAAGATACTTAAATCTTCCATCGACAAATTCCCAATCAATCCCATCTTCAGAAAATCAAAAGGCAAGATTAGAAAAGTTTGTTTGAAATTTCTCAATGGATTCATCAAGTGCTTTCTATAATTTTATAATTTATTTATTGATTTCTTGAGAGTCAAAATTATTAAAATCACGGTCTATCTCTGTGACTAGATGAGGAAGAGAGTGAATAGATTTTTCAGGCAGTGTGGTACACCAACGCAGTGGGTTCCCTCGAAGTGTGTATGTGAACAATGTGTAAGTCATGTAATCTACAAATATTTCATGCCTTTCACAGGAGCCTACAACGTCGACTATGTGTCTGACCAAGGCTACTTGGCCTCCACCATCGTATGTCTTACGTGATAAGTTATTCCAAAGCTTTTCTGAGATTTCAAAGTCATTTCCATAAGAAATACACTACGGAAGATAAATTATGTGTTTAGTCATGATAATTATGTGGAGATTCCAAACAGATTGTGAGGACTCAGGTTGTCATCTAGCCCTCCTTCTAGTGCCAGAAATGTTGACAGTGCTCGACCCACCAACATTCAGGGGATCTCCATGGTATGAAGTCCCAACTAGACGTCACATCATTTGGTGTAGGAGTCCCATCAGGTATAATCGACCAGTTTCCATTATCTCAAAGTTATGACTTAGTTCATGCTTTTCAGCACGTGAGAGTGGTTCAATTTGTCTTTGAACAATGAGGTTCACATGCCTGGTAAGTGCTTAGTGTTGATTGTGTCAAATTTCTTTTGTTGTAGAGGGAGAGAGTGGAAGTTAGTCTCAGGTTGAAAGGGAATAGTCCCAACTCAGCTAGAGACACACAATGTAATAGAACATTCATAGATTCTGGTAGAGTAGTCCACACAGGTACAACAGTCACAAACACAAGGTGAACAGATAGCGCGTACAACACCCAGCAGAATAGTCCACATGGGTGCGACAAGCATTATAAAAAGTTTGCAAGAATGAATCTATTGATTGTCTGGCGAGATAGCTAACATGGGCGAGACAATTTTAACAACCGATATAACACATTTCTAATAGCATATGTACTAAAACAACTGAAATAGTTCAACTATCTTAGCACAAGTTAAAGCAACATGTATTACAAGTGTCCAAAGACTAGTCTTACAAATGAATACAATAGATGTGTGAAAATGTGCTAGCCTATTAAGAGGCTTCTGAATTAAGTGAAAGTTCCAAGACACATCCGTACACCATTACATAACTAACCTTGATAGTGGTGCATTGGAGCCACTACTCACTCCTTAAAGAAAAGATTATAGACTCTCAAGGTTATGTGGGACGAGCCAAGGTGAAAAGTTTTTTTCTTGTATAAATGAGGGGTATTTATAGCCAAGGGTAAAACTAGCCCTTGCGACTGTTTGAATTCCCTCATGACTGTTTGACTTACATGACTCTTCAACTTTACATAACTCTTCAGATTTAAATTTTGGTCTCTTATAATTCCACATTACATTACATTTATTACAAAAGTGTGGCCCACAGTGGTGATCTGGCCGAGATGACTCATGACATGACTCAACATGACAAAGCTGGTGTCTTCATGCTACTGGTGGTGTGCATGTAAAGCTATAGTGTTGCTGAGTGATGGATATCCTCTTGCTATATCATAGCTTCACCTACACATGGAAAGGTGTGCGGAGTCATCGATGGTCTTGGTGTTTGCTTGATGTTGCATCTGCACTTTTCTCCTTTGCTTGTACTTTGGCATGCTCTATGTGTTCATCCATTTGCGAAAAAATCTCCTCACATACATTCCTTGTTTGTCCTTTTGTGAAACAATCTCCTTGCATGTGCTTGTTTTTCATCCTATTCGTTGTCGTGTCATGTCTCATCCATGTACATATATATACAATCACTCATGATGACACAACATCAAATCCAAAAATCTCTTGGTATACCATGATGCATTGTCGTTTTCTTTCAGATGTTGGTCGCTGGGAGAGAGGAAAAGTATCTAAAACTATGCAAGGTAGATTTCAAGTTACGATGCATGCTCTAACCACTGTTCATGAAAACTGCGGGAATGTCACTAGGAGGCTGAGATGGGAAACTCAGATCAAGAGTGACTATCTACAAGGTATCGCTCAGCTGCAGGGAAAATCTTTTCAATTTTTTGAGGGAGATAGTGCAAGAAGCGGAGGGAGACTGTTAATGAAAACTACAGAATTTATTAGGGGAGCTGGTAGCGAGGTGTGGGAGCTTGCTTGGAAAAATTACACAATTTTTCTAGGGCACTGACAGTGGGTTCCTAGAAAAAACTGTGCAATGCTAGGACGCTAGCTTGCTAGACATCCTTGCATAGTTTCTAAGTTGAGTAGCATGCTAGGTAGCTAGGGTACTACTCATGAAAACTACTTAGTTTTCGAGGTGAGCAACAGGCCAACTGACTGGCTGACTAGTTGGAAAAACTGCACAATTGTTTAGAGTGTAGTGGCGGACACAGGGTGTCTGTCGATAATGTCTACGCAGTTTCTTCAGTCAGTGGAGAAAGCATTCTTTGTATCTTCTACACAATTTTTTGGAGGATTGAGGCTCGGGGTCACTTCCTAGTCAAACTCTCCAATTGACTAGATGGAGGCTCGGTTGATGTGCTTGTAGGAAGCATAGATTGGAATGGATTACTGGGAAACTTCTCCACTGTTTTGGGTGATAGTCATTTAGGTCGATTTCAGGATTTCGCAGTGAAGACTGCCTACGAGGTAGCGTCAAGCTCTATGCAATTCTAGGCAGTAGTACATAACCACTGAGAGATGAAACTGTGCAATGCAACTTAGTGGATGTCTGATTGTTGGAGGATTATCCCGTCGACAGAGTTTCAAAAAAATGACCATGTGTGTGAACAAGTGACTTCGTACATGCATCACCTCATGAACACACACTCAACATGACTTGAAGACAAGACACCTCAAACCATCAAGGCAACATACACTTATTGTGACTTATTGATGGTGTGAGCAACAAGCACGACACTTATGATAGATCATTGAATGACCGCGATGATGCTTTCATGAAAGTGCATACAAATTCGTGTGTGAGTGTGATATGTTTACATGGCGGACACAACTTGTACACACAAAGGCAGACCTTGTACATGGCTAAAACATGATTACAAGAATGACATTATGACCAACATGCAAAAAGATGTCTGACGAATGGTTAAGCGAGGAGGGTGCAAAGACTCAACATGGGCTCATGGGATGAGCCCAAGTTATTGCAAACATAAAGGAAAAACCCAACGAAAGCTCCGAAATTGGATGCAGGCCAAAATTTTAGAGGGTGTTGTAGCCGCTACAATAGGAACAAAATCATTCAAACCTATGAAGGTGATACCAAGTTAAAAAGTTCTAAACTCCAATCTCTCAGAATGCATAATGATGAACGTATTGCTAGTTTCTATCTACGTATAAGTGAGATTCTAAATCACATGAAAAATCTAGGTGATCAATTAATGTACACCACTTTAGTAGAGAAATCCTTAAGATCTCCAACTCCTAAATTCGAGTCAAAAGTGTCTGCCATTGAAGAGAAGCGAGATCTACAAACTCTTACTATTGTTCAACTTCACGGGATTCTGATTGGTTTTTAAATGAGGAAAGCAGGTACCTCAGAAGTTAGATAATACGAATTTAAAGCATCTGCAAAAGGAAAAGAAAATTAAGAACATAAGGAACTAGGATATATATCAGAAGAAGATGAGTTGAAATTTGTAAAGAAACTTCAATTAGGCACTGGAAGGTTCAAAGGTAAGCTTCCCTTCAAATGTGTTTCTTGTGATAGAGTTGGTCATTATGCTACTAAATGTCCTCATAAAGACAACCATGAAAAAGGGAAGGATACTACAAAATGTAATAGGAGACAGCTTGACAATAGAAGAAGTCATGAATATAGTGATGGCTTGTCAAATAGTGAAGAAGGAGAATCTGATCAAGATCTTAAATTACTTATGGATTTTGAGAAAAATACTAATGAGTCTAATGATATATTTGTGGATGCTTTAGAGGAAAAAAAATTCTTTGAAGAAATTGCTCAGCTCAAAATTTTCCTGGAAGAAAAGCAAGTAGCCATAGATACATTGAAGCATCAACTCATAGAAAAGGAAAAGCATAATGAGAAGTTAGGATGTGAAGTAGTAAGTCTAAGAAAGGAACTTGAGAAAATAAAAACATTGAATATTAGATTTACTAAAGGATTTGAAACCTTAGATGAAATTATGAAGGTACAATTCTCTCCTCTTATGAACATAGGTCTTAGATAAACTGGAGAAACATCTCAAATAGAAAAGTCTTCATCCACCACCAGAAGCTATCTAAATACAACAAAAATCAGTCAGCAAAGATTCAGTACTCAACAAAAGAATAAAGGAATTCCACAAGTAAATCATTTTCACTGTAATCCAAGGATGAAAAAAAACAAAAGAACTAGTCAAAAGGTAAACAACACCAAAAGATTCTATGATCACATAAATTTCTTCTTTAATGGACATTGTTTCTCATGTCATAAATTTGGTCATAAGGCTCCTCAATGTGTTACATACAAAACCATCATGACTAGAGAAGCAAGAAAACAAAGGAATGAGACAGGACTCAAGAAGAAAACTTATAATAACTTGTCACCTCTTATAGATGAAATTGAATTTTCATTTTGCAATAACTCTAGACATGAAGAATCTAAATGTGGGATAAAATTATAGCCAACATCTCAAAAGGACCAAATATCAATAAATTCGAAGGCATGAAAAAAGAAGGAGTTATAGTCCAAAATCTATGGCATAGCATTGTTTGCAGAAGGATAAGAAAATCAATGGTACATTGATAACAGATGCTCAAAATACATGCCAGGTGATTAAGATAAACTTATTTCATACAATGCTTTAGAGAAAGAAAGAATGTTACTTTTGGAAATGACTCACCTGCTATCATAAACGGTAAATGTTCTCTTTTTGTAAAAGAAAAGGTTAAAGCTGGTAATGTTATATATGTTGATGGATTAAAGAATAAATTGTTGAGTGTTAGCCAAATGTGTGACCAAGGAAATGAGTTGGTATTCCGATCAAAATAATCTGTGGTTCGTGAACTTGACACAGGAAAGACCATAATAAAAGGAACAAGAACCCTAAGCAATCTGTATATAGTGAAAAGTCACCAAGAAAAATGTTACCTAGGATAGGAAAAGGAAAATTGGTTATGGCACAGAAGGCTGGGACATCTATACTTCTCTCAGATAAGAAAATCAAGTAGGCTCAAAGTTGTTCATGATCTACCCAACATCACCCTACCAGAAAGTACCATATGTAAGTCATGTCAATTCGGTAAGAAAATAAGAGTTCAATTCAATGCCAAAGAAGGATCAATAAGTAATCCTCTTCAACTTATACATATTGATTTGTGTGGACCAGTAAGGAAAAAGTCACCTCATGGAGAAGAATACTATATCTTATTCATTGATGACTTTTCTAGAATGTGTTTGGATAGGTTTATTGAAACACAAAGATGAAGCATTTGATGAATGTAAATTCTTCAAAGCAATAGCTGAAAATGAATTAGATCTAAAGATCAAATGTCTCCGATCTGACCGAGGAGGAGAGTACATATCAGATGAATTCTTTGATTTCTGTGAACAACGTGGCATGAAAAGACAATTTTTTGTAGCTAAAACTCCTCAAAAAAATGGCATGGTAGAAAGAATGAATATAATTGTTCAACAAATGGCTTGTGCTATGCTTCATGAGTCTGGAACTCCTAACACCTTCTCAGGTGAAGTTGCACATACCACAATAAATGTTCTCAACAAGGCTCGTGTTCTTGTGAATAGTAATAAAACTCCATATGAACTTTGGTATGGTAAGCCTCCCACTCTAAAGCACATTAGAATTTTTGGAAGCAAACGTTTCATAAAAAATAAAGATGAAATAGTTGGTAAGTTTGAAGCTAGAGAATATGAAGGAATATTTCTTGGTTAGTCATCTAGAATAAACTGATACAAATGTTACAATAAGAGACTTCATAAAATTGTTGAATGCATTGATGTTGTGATTAATGAAGCATGCACAGATCCCAAAAAGGTAACATCTGCAAAAGAGGAAGATGATGACGAATGATTTCCCACATAAAATGTGAAATATATAGAAGAAGAAACTAATGAAGCCACATAAGGAGACACATCAGACAAAGAAAATGCTCCATCCAGGTATGTTCAAAAGAATAATCCAAAAAATCAAATTCTAGGAGAAAAGGGAAATGGGGTATAAACAAGAAGAACCCTTGTAGGATCTCCTAGTTATCTAGCTTTATTATCCACCATTGAACCACAAGATGTAAATCAAGCTAGTAAATATGAATGTTGGGTTAAGGCCATGAATTAATAACTCAATCAAATTGAAAAGAATGACACTTTGGAATTGGTTCCAAGGCCTTATGATAAAAATGTTATTTGAATAAAATGGATATTCAAAAATAAGTTCAATGAAAATGGAAAGGTCATTTGGAACAAAGATAGACTTGTTTGTAAAGGTTATGCTCAACAAGAAGGTATAGAATTTGAAGAAACATTTTCACCAGTAGCCAAACTTGAAGCCATAAGAATGTTTCTTGCATTTTCAAGTTTTTGACATTTCAAAGTTTATCAAATGGATATAAAATCTGCTTTCCTTAATGGAGATCTAGAAGAAGAAGTATATGTTGAACAACTACAAGGATTCATTTTGGAAAATGATGTAAACTTGGTATGAAAACTCAAAAAGGATTTATATGGGCTAAAACAAGCTCCACGGGCATGGTATTATCGTCATGAAAAATATCTTCAACAACTAGGTTTCACAAAAGGACTCACATACATCAACTTTTACACAAAAATTGAGGGTGATAAATTGATAATTATTGTTGTTTATGTTGAGGATATCATCTTTGGCAGTAATGAAGAATTTATGAGTAAAAATGTTTCTTCTGTTATGCAACAAGAATTTGAAATGTCTTTACTTGGGGAACTAACCTATTTTCATGGTCTACAAGTGAAATAAGATAAAGATGGAATCTTTCTCTCACTAACAGAATATCTCAAGCAGATTCTGAAGAAGTATGGGATGAAAGATTCAAAATCCTTATATAATCCCATGATGATAGGATGTAGACTCAATTCTAATGATGATTCTCCCATAGTAAACCAACCGGAGTATAGGTCTATGATTGGAAGTTTTCTTTATCTAATAGGTACCAGACTAGATATCATGCATGCAGTTGGGATTGTTTCACATTTCCAAGCCAATCCAAAGGAGTCACATCTTCAATCAGTAAATAGAATATTCAAATATCTCCAAGGAACTGAAGACTTTGGTCTACGGTATCCTATATATGTGAATATTACCCTTCATGCATACATAGATTTAGATTGGTCTGGAAATGTTGATGACTGGAAAAGCACTAGTGGAGGTGCATTTTATATGTGGCCCTGACCGATATCTTGGTTTAGCAAGAAACAAAGTTCCACTGCCTTATCTACAATGGAAGCAGAATGCATGGCAAGTGCATCTTGTTGCATAGAACTTCTCTGGATGATACAAGCATTACAAGATATACAAATAAAACGTTCTCCACCCATCTTCATGCTATGTGATAATACAAGTGCTATTAGTATTTCGAAAAATCCTGTTATGCATTCCCAGACCAAGCATATTCTAATTAAGTATCACTTTCTATGAGAACACGTGCTTGAGAAAAAAATTAAATTGGAGTATGTTCAATCCAAAGAACAAGTTTATGATATATTCACTAAACATGTTCCTAGCAAAGCATTTGAATATGTCAGACATAAATTGGGAGTCTAAAGGTGAAAATTTAGAAGGTTTCTTTCTATACCCAAGTTTCATGAAGTATAGTCGTGTATATAAGCGTGTTTCTTTACAGAAAATCACGTATGTTTTTCTCTGATAGAAAAATACTTGGACAGGCTCAAGATCAACCTTTGACATGCTACTAAAAACTATGATTTGATTTTTCTTGATCTGGTGTTGATGGGTATAGTCTGCTGATATGGTATTGAGTTATGTTTTTCTCATTGATATTTATCTGGTTGATAAAGATGCTTTGATGAATGAGTTGTTGACAATCAACAGGTACCACAGGTTCAACGAGAGCATTAGCCTTGCATAATATAATGCATTGTTGGCATTATGGTTGCTAAATTATGATACTATTAAGAGATTTTGGTCTCAATTATTAATGTCATATCTGTCATTTGATGTAAAGGTCATGTCAAGACCTATGATGTAATAATTTTCATATTCAATCATGTATGGAATTTTGAGGTCATATCAAATATCTAATCCCACTTTGTTCGGTGGTAGTATAAAAAATGTAATCCCACTTGGTTGGGTGGTTGTATTAAAAATGTAATCCCACTTGGTTCGGTGATTGAGTCAAATATGTATCCCCTCTTGGTTGGGTGATTGATGTAAGTACAAGTCCTTGGTGATAGGAAGGTAATACTCAATTGAGTTACAAAGTCATGTTCATCATTTGAAAGTATTTATGGAGATTTATAATGTGCTCAAGGAGAGCATGGACAATATAGTGAAAATCAGATGCAAAGGGGGAGATTTGCTCGACCCTTTTCCCTTGATGTCAAAGGAAGAGCGTATATTTCTGTTTGAATAAAGGTTATTTGATGTATCTAATAGGTTTCTATAGGTTCAGGTGATCAACATTGACATGGTTATCATCAATTCCAAAGGGGGAGATTGTTGGCATTATGATGCATGTGTTGTCCTTGATGGAAACTCACTTGTAACATAACAAGTATATGGAAACTATATGAATCCACAGTTGTTGGCTTATATGGCCCTGACCCAGGTTCGGAAGAATTATTTAGCCAAGAAAATCCCACAGCTACCATCCCTTTCGGCAAAAGCCCGCGAAGCGTGAACTGAGGTCTCACCCGAGGTAGCAAGGGAGGGCATTGGAACTAGGTTTCTGCACCCTTGGGATGTCTAGATGTGGTTTGGAGGCATTGCGCCCCGTTCTGTAGCTTTGCACCATGTTGTATTCGCACAAATATACAATGCCTTTTACTATCTATTAATGCGCAGTCTACGGATCTAATCTATAGGAGCAAGTACTCCAACTCGGATCTACTTTAAAGGGGTCTTTAAGAAAACATTTACACTTTTATTCGATTCGCAGATTAATATTTAAACCCAAATTCATAGGTATTTAATAAGCAGCGCACATAAATCAAACAATCTTATTAACCATACAAAATGCCAGGTTCGCGATAATTCAGATTCAACAGAAAATTCAGAAGAAACTTATCTTTATTTCGATTTATCACCTTTACATCTTGATCTGCCCTACACACTCAGCTGCAGGGGTCTATGTACACAGATACAGAGTCTTCCAGGCCTCTACACACACAGCTGCAGAGCCTCTATCTCCTACCCAAACCCCTGACTCAGACTTACAAAAACTTTTAGAATGCTTCTTCTCAGACACCCATTACATATCAAATCTCAAAATCATACCAAAAACTTATATCTTCTACCCATAGAGCCTTGCTCTATTTATACCTTTCTATAGCCCGCGATCCATGGGTGGGCCGAATCAACTTACATTTCTTTACATTATTTTTGGGCGGACTACCCTTTTGACTTTGACTTATTATAACTCGTGCTCCATGCATCTCATGGAGTCTTTACCTTGCTCTTACCCAAAATTGTGGGCTTCGCGCCCCATACCCATTGTGCGGGGCGTCTGCTACCCAACAGTCCCCCAACACAATCATTGTGACTCGTCTCAAGTCACTCAGCTGGTGCGGGAATATTTGCACAGAGATCAGTCAACAACTTCTGCATGTCGCTAGTTTCTGCAACAAATTCAGCTGCGAGCCTCTGTACCTTTTCCAAGTGAGCCACTGAGGCATCCTTATCACTTGCAGCTACTTGCTTCATCATACATACTACCTGCATCTGTGTTATCTTGCCTTCAATGGTTGTAGAGATGCTGAATGCTTAATTGAGCCAAGGTTGGATACGTTCTTTCAATATTGCCTCCTTTTGCCGCACTGTGTCAACTTGGGCTTTGAGAGCCTAGGCCTCCTTCATTTTGGCCAACCGTTGTGTGATAGTGATCGTCTGTGCAGCCCCGCGGGTGGTGTCATAGGCCTGCTATAGCTTGCGCACCTTGGTTTCTACTTGCTGAATGGTGGAGTCCTCCTGGAGGGAGGTGAGTATCCTGAGCGACTAACCAAGTAGCCCCAAGCATTCACGAATGGTGCTATTCATCATTTCTAGTCCAGCTACAACTTCATCGTAGCGACATTCCCATTTGGCTGGAGGTGTGGTAGGCCGGGCCTTGATATGGAGCTCTGCAACCTGTAACGTTACTTCCTCCTAGTTTCTTGCAGCCTCAGCTTAGGCCATGCGAAAGCCGGCTACCATGTGCTAAATCTTGGTAGCTGGTGGAAGGTCCCCGGTGATAGCTAGTTCTAATACCATGTTACATGCCTCTATCACATCTTGTTCTACTTCTCGGTATTGGGTGGCTAGGTCCTCAATCTGGAGAGTGAGTTGTTCTAATTTTTCCTTTTGCTCTATCACTATGTGGAAAGTGTGACCTTCCAGGGCTCACAACTCTTGATTTACTCTCTTTTGGAGTAGGTATAGTACTTCTCTAGATAGGGCGGCTAGATTTAATTCCCAACCGCATTCTTCACCTGCAGCTACGACTCAGACAACACCTGCTGGCAATGGTAGGGTGTGTGGCATGTGTGTGCTAATCATCTATTCGGTGGCTATATCCTCTGCTATTGGTCGGGTGATCTAGCCTTGGGGTCGCGCTTGTAATGCCTGCAACTATGCTCTGATCTCCCCCAGCAAAGTTGTTTGTGCGGTGATTAGTTTGGGCAATGCATTGACGGTAACATTGCTTGCTGGTTGGCTATTTTCCATGAATTCTTATTCCAATTCCTTCGCTATTTTTGACCTTTTCTGGGTGGTCAATGATTCTTTGGTATGAGACCACTTGAGGTGGTCCTGCGTCTCCGATTCCTGTTGTGGGTCCTATTCCAAGTCTATTCCCTGATCTGCCTGGTTCCCTTCTATGGTCGGGCTTGTGGTAGCTGCTTGCTGCCCAACGGCTTGTTGTTCCTGGCATGCCTTCTCTGCCAGTTGAGTGAGGTGCTACTGGCGTTCCTTCTTCTGCTGCTGTGCGGCCACTCGGTTGCCAATGGTCTTGTTTGGGGTGTGCCATTCCAAGGGCCATGCTGCTAACACAGCATAAATGGCATCATCCATTGCAAGGAATGGAAGTGTGACCCAAGATCGCTCTGGATCCTTCCGCGCGTGGATATACACGTGATGCATGTCTGCCTTGAACTCAGTGGTGCTTTGAAAATTGTTGTAAATTGTGGGGGACATGCATAGTCTGCGAGCAATCCACGTCCATATCTTGCCTTCCATGGAGGTTGAAAATGCCTAGATCATGGAAATCCTTGCTGCATCCTTTGTAGTCCAAAGTGAAATATACCGTACTGCCTTGGGTAGACTACCCTCAATGCTGGAAAACTGGCTCTCTAGCAGTAAGTCACATGTAACCAGAAAGATTGATAAGAGCAACCATGCATAATGAAAGGTCTTACCTTTGTCTTGTGCTTCTTGACAATTGGTCAGAAATTCATCACATAAGAACTGTGCCCAATTGAACTGAACCCCCTCGGCACACTATACCCTTTTTCCAAATGGTACTTTGCCTTAACTAATTTGGCAAGGCCTCCCTCGCTACTAGTTTCGGCGATGTCTATGGGGTTATTCCCTTGATATGGCAGGTACGTAATCCGATGGATTAGGTCAGCTATGATCGAGATCAGTTCTTCCAACCAGAGATATCCATCATGAATGAGACCTAGCAGCTGTTGAATCACAAATATGGTGATGGTTGTGCGGTGATAGTGAGGGATCCACTTGAGGTTCAGCAGTCTAGCCCAATCCACACCTAGTAACCACTTCTATGTCAATAGTGTGCCTTTAGCTAGTTCGGGAACTTGTCGCTGTCTGCCAGGTCCCAATATTCAAACTTGGTGCTTGGAACATGCCCCATTGGTAACCCTTTGAACCTTATATCATCTGGAAGAAGCAAGCTCTGGAGCGTAGTTTTTGTAGCATCTATGTCTTTTGCGAGCTTCGTCGTCCCGATCCATGGAGAAAGATACGGGGGTAAAAACGGGAACTGGAACGCAAGTTCTTCTTCCTCCGCCTGTGCATCAATTTGATTGATCAGGTCTTGCAGGTTGTCTTCCTCCTTAGTGGGTTCATTGATCACTGTTTTTCCTTTGTCAATTGCTAAGCGCTTGTTGAATCTTGGGGAGGCCCTCACTAGACCCATCTTCTGCTTGTTCTTCCTAGGCCACGGGGTGCATGGGGATTTAGGAACTTCAGGAACTTGAGAGGGCTCTTCTTGATTCAACTGCATTTCTTTGGTGACTTGTGCTTGGGTTCTTGCCATAGTGCTCATGGAGTGCCTGGTAGCTGCGTACTTGTTATTTTTTGTTAGCTCAAAGCGCCAAAAATCCAGTACTAGCCACATGCTCTGAGATTTGAAAAAATCTCTTCCACCTGTTTGCAACTCAAGTTGGAAAATCTCTACGTATCTCATCCGGAACTTTCACCTTAATGTCCGACCGCCCGCTCCTATCTGACATGATTTGACTGGCCCGTCACAACCAATGTGGCTAATGTTTATCATTTGACTTTTCCCCGTGGTAGCACTATCCTAGAGGCACAGTTGCAGACTTGGGAGCTACTTAGCTTAGTGACGACTCCTTTTTCTGCGCAGGTGTTCAGCAGGCTAGTTTATAGTCGCACCTTCTTTCACCTACTCTAGGTGCTGAGACTGTAGTTTCTACTACTAGTCAGGTGTTTGCACCCTTGGTGCGAGTTCGGCTCATCCCTGATAGCCTGGGTTGCGAACACTTCTGAATCGTCTGAGTAATCGATTTGGGGTTTCTGCTCTTTTGAAAGTGCGGGCGTAGCCACGATAGCAATGTCATAGTGTGTTGCAGGGCCCTTCTGCTTCGCAGTGCACTTTGCTTCTTTGGCCGTAACCCGTATTTATCAGTGTTGGAGGATCCACGGCCACTCATTCTTTTCTGAGCATCCTTCTGTCATCTATTGTAGGCCCAGTGTAGCTATGGTATCTAAAACTTCCTTGAGCCTCTGCTAACCTTGGTCTGTTGAGGGGGCTTCAGGCTACTACTTTCAAGCTGGGCAGGTGGCCACACCTCACACACTAGTAGCTTTGGTTGGCGAGGCATGCAGACTTTGTTTCATGCTTCCGACAATGTGTGCGCCTTCCATCGACATTTGCGCCCTGTTGTTTGCATCTCTTGAGTGACCCTTTGTATGGGAGTAGCAGTTGTGCGGAGTATTTTCGCGAATCTCTTTCGCAGTTCCTCTACCCCCAGTATCACAATCTGATTACAATTGAGCGTGGTAACTTCATGTAGTCAATTCTTCCGTCGTTCTACCTCTTCATTTGAGTCTGATGTGCAAGAGATATCGCGATTCCATGAGAGTCGACCATCCGCTGTTAGATTGACCCTGTCTTGATCCTGCGTAATAATTTGGTAGATACAGTCTAACTCACTGTCACTATCTACGTCATGCACGGGCTCGGTATATTGCACCCCTTCTGCTCGGTCCAATGGGACCATCACGTGGAGAGATTTCTTTTTGAAGATCATTTTGCATCTTTTGAGATCGATGACTCCATTCCTATCTGTCGCCCAATCTATCCCTAACAGTGCGGGGTATGGGTTACTATCATCCATAATTTTGACAACTTCAAAATCAGTTTGCGTGCTGGCTCCATCGATATCTACTATAACTCCGTGCAGGCATCCCATAGGTAGAATCTTTTGTTGGTTATCCATCCTTAGTTGAATCGGCGACCATTGCAGTGGAGGCCTGCCCATGCATTCCCAAGTCTGCTTTGGTAAGACATTTGCATCAGACCCCAAATCTAAAACAACCTGATCCATCTCATAGTCCCTGATCTGGACTGTTAGTCACATTTCCTGCCCAGTGTGCAAAGCATGTTTTCCTAATTTTCAGATCATTCGTGTTTCATCCGCTCCTGCACATCGAGTTATCAATTCTTGCAGCTCCCTTACCGCTTTGCCATCTCTTAGTAATTTCATGTATGTTTCCAAGAAGGTAGTTAGCACAGATGTATCCTTCTCTGATCCGAATTGATCTTTGCTCCCGGACGTAGAAGATTCCACTAAGCTCTTGTTGGCTTCCATAAAGGTTTCCTTCGCATGTTCTAAATCAAAGTTTGGATGTTTTGGGGGAACCTTACGGACCCATGCATCCATCTCTGGTGGGTTCCCCTGATCTTCTCCAATGGTCGTGCCACTTCGGAGCATCATATTTATGTTTGGGTCCTTTGTGTGGGTTTTAGCTTTCATCATCTGGACGTTTTGAGTGGGTTTGGTCAGGAGCACACCCTTTTCATGCATCTAAGTGATCAGCGCGGGGCAATTGACTGCTTTGTGATCAAATTCGTAGCAACAGGCTTTGGTTGGGTTCGTGCAATCCCACGCGTAATGCCCCGACCCTCCACAATTGTAGCAAATTAATTGCCCTCATCCCCATCTAGGTCCCATGCCTCTGCGGCCCCGTCCTCACCCTTGGTACCCTCCTCGTACGAATGGTGTGGTGGGATCCTACACAAGATCCTTTGTTTGCATTCTATACATAGGTGTTCGATCCATCAACATTTGGTAACTATGACAATTTCTTTCCTCATGGCCCATCGTTCTGCAGAAGTTAGAAAATAAGTGTTGAGGAGGGGGTTGTCATAAGCTTGGCAATAGGTGACAATGTCCATGGCATGCTTTCCTCCTACTTCATAGATTGGGCACCAAAGTGTAGGTGCTATGCTTGGCCCAACTTGTACCTCTGGTCGCAATGTTATGGGCCCCCCTCCTATCACAGGGTTCGCAAAGATTGGATAGTGGTCCTTGTCATGGCCTGGTCCCTTGCATTTGGTACACCACACTTCATCCCGTATCTCAGTCTTAGGAGCCTATCCTTGTTTTAAGCTTCACATCTCCAGACATAAGTTTTTTATTTGCACTTGGATTTTCTATACTCCCAACCCTAGGTCTTGTATTGGGGTTTTGTGCAGTCGCATCGCTGCCTCTAGTGCTTTGACTTGGGTTGATAACTTTTGTTGTGATAGAGTTGATCTCAGATATGGCATTAATGATGTGATAAACCAAGTGCGGTGCTGCTCATCTGTCAGGGTCATGTTGGCCTCGCGGATGGTGCTTTTCAACCTCTGGTCTAAATCCCATGGGGTTTCACCAGGCAACATTACAATTTCCTTGAACCCAATAACTGACTGCGCTTCCAACTTGGGTCACCCAAATTCCTTGTTTAATCCTCCTTGATTACTACTAGACCTTCATTGGGATGATCACTTGAATATTTCATGTACCAAGTCAATGCGTGGTCCTGCAGCGCGCTAAGTAAGGTAGCCTTCTTGATGTTATCATCTGTGATGCCCTGAGAATCCCATACAAACTTTATCAAAAACCAGAACTAGCTCGATTCCTCATTTCCTATTCCCTTAAATGTTGGCAGCTGGACTACGGTGGCCACCCCAACTTTTGGTGGTGGTGGGGTTGTGTTGGGGTGGACGGGTTTGATGTAGGTGAAGTGGGTGGTGGCATTGGCAGAGGTGGTATCAGTGGGAAGCGTTCCCTGATCAACCAAATCGCACTCCCTGGTGAGAACCTTGCGAGCTCCTCCTCGCTTTCTTAGGAAATAGAAGCTAAAGGACTGTTCTCTATTCTTCCCAGTTCATGGTAGCCTCTTCTGCTTCGTGTTACTCCAGACATCAATAAATGTGCATAATCTATTTTCACACAACAGCATCTTAATCCAAGTATTCAATGATTTGATATACCTACCCCGAGGTCCTTGAAGAAACCACCTTTTCGCTTTGCTATAGCTCACAGTAGTGTCTATCGTGAACTCAGTGATAAATCCTCCTATTACTGGATCTAGCCAGTGATCTACTGTGCGCGCGATTTTATCCTCAGTGGCTTCTATCTTGCATACCAGTTTCGGGGTCCACTCAATAGGCTAGTCCAATTTAAAACCTTCCCATGCTATCAGCTAGCCTTGCGATCCACTCGTATAGCTCTACCGGGAATGACGCAAAGAAGATCTCGTGAATATCTGTGAATATATAACGGTCCAGCCAATATTCCTCTGATACTCATGGGTTTCTGTTTTCCTAAACTCCGAAGTCATGGAGTTTCAGATCCCACCACTCGTCAATCTCTTTCTTTGTAGGGTTCCAGTGTTTCCACATCAGACACCCCTTAGGTAGATCCTGGTCTCGCAACGAAACCATTTGTTGGCTTATATGGGCCTAACCCAGGTTCGGAAGAATTATCTAGCCAAGAAAATCTCACAGCTACCGGCCCTTTCGGCAACAGCCCGTGAAGCGTAGACTGAGATCTCACCCGAGGTAGAAGAGGAGGGTGCTAGAACGAAGTTTCCATACCCTTGGGATGTCTAGATGTGGTTTGGAGGCTTCGCGCCCCATTCTACAACTTCGTGCCACATTGTATTCATACAAATCTGGAATGCCTTTTACTGTCTATTAATGCGTAGCCTACGGATCTAATTTATAGGAGGAAGAAATGCAACCCGGATCTACTTTAAAGTGGTCTTTAAGCAAACATTTATCACTTTTATTCAGTTCAAAGATTAAGATTTAAACCCAGATTCACAAGTATTCAATAAGTAGTGTGCATAAATCAAACAATCTTATTAACCATACAAAATGCTAGATTCACGATAATTCAGATCCAACACAGAATTCAGAAGAAACTTATCTTTATTTCCACTTATCACCCTTACATTCAGATCTGCCCTGCACACTTAGTTGTAGGGGTCCGTGCACACAGCAACAGACTCTTCCAGGCCTTTACGCACACAGCTGCAGAGCCCATATCTCCTACCCAAACCCCTAACTCAGACTTACATACGCCTTCAGAATGCTTCTTCTTAGACACCCATTACATATTAGATCTCAAAATCATACCAAAAGCATTGATCTTCTACCCATAGAGCCTTGCTCTATTTATACCTTTCTATGGCCCGTGATCCATGGGTGGGCCGACTCAACTTACATTTCTTTACATTAGTTTTGGGAGGACTACCCTTTTGACTTTGACTTATTATAACTCACACTCCGTGCATCTCGCGGAGTCTTTACCCTACTCTTACCCAAAATTGCGGGCTTCGCGCCCCATACTCATTGCGCGGGGATTTCGCTACCCAACAATAGGTGAGTTCAAAGGTGACAGAGTGATGGAACAGAATAACAAAAATTAGAGGGCAAGTGTTTACAGATAAGATTCGGAAGTTTGATAAAGGTGAACATTTGAAGATCTATATGCGGGTTCTTCAAGGCCAAGTCACCTATACATGCAAGTACAAAGAAGTAAAGTGGTGTATATGATGCCACACTAATTTAATAATACCAAGGGTCCTTACCATGGCATTAGCCCACAATATTGAGCAAGGTAATATTTATTTGATCCCATTCAAGATTACCACGGGCATTAGTGTATTTTTGACCCATGGTATTGGCTAAGGCTCTAACTGTATAAGGAGGTGAAGATCAAAGTATTATGTGTGCTAAGTGCTAAGATCAAAGTGCTATGTGTAATTGTTCCTGCAATTCACTCATGACAGGTCAACATAAAATCCAAAAACTCTCGGGTCTAATATGAAGAATTTTTATCCGTGGACTAGGCCTAAGACATGTGATAGGCTGGGGAAGAGGGCCTAGTAGCTACACATTGCATATTTCCAGGAGAGAGGGAGGGAGTTTATTCATTGAGACTGTGTAGAGCATAGCTCAGACTTGGGTGAGGAACTCTTGATCATAGTCCTCA
Organism: Pinus tabuliformis; assembly: GCA_031772625.1. Classification (NCBI taxonomy): domain Eukaryota; kingdom Viridiplantae; phylum Streptophyta; class Pinopsida; order Pinales; family Pinaceae; genus Pinus; species Pinus tabuliformis. The sequence goes on along the minus strand of CM062817.1, from coordinate 1,281,770,660 downwards.
TTGTGAGGAAGAATTACATAGAAGCCACTACGAGATAGGATTTTGCAGCTGAGACAGTCAGTGGTTGATGTAGGATGGGACTCTCGGAGGTAGGTCTACAAAAGTTTTAGAGGCAAGGTAGGACTGGGTAGTAGAGGGGCCTGAGAGGATAGTTCTGTGCAAGTTTTGGAGATTAGTGAGTCCCGGTTGAGGGAGGACATTGCGGATACACTTTTGCATTGATCTGGGAGGCAAGGTAGGCTTGGTCCTCTACACATTGTGGGGTTCCAATAGGCAGGGCAGAAGCTTGATGACTGATCTTGCGAAATGTGTAGTTTAGGCTAGGCTACAAGAAGTTACTATGCAATTCTGGGGATGAAGAAAGGTTTCTTAACTCTCAAATTGCGCAATGCAATTTCCCTTGGGGACAGTGACTACACACTGCACAGTTCTAGGCAACAAGGTTGCATCAGTTAGGCATGAGACTGCGCAATGCACAGTTCAGTCAGGGTTTAGTGAAAGTGAGTTGCCCAGTCAGAAATATTTCGGAGAAATGGCACAGTGCGAGAGAAAATTGAGCTCATGAGGAACTTTAACTTGTGATCACACAAACTTAGCATACTTTGATGAAACAAAAACATAGACCACCAGAACAAAAAGACAAAGCATTACCATCTGTGAGACTCTCCTAAAATGAAAAGTGACAAGTGCGACACTTAAGATGGACTTAGGATGATCATGACGACGCTTGTGTGATAGTTCTTAAAACTTTGTGTATGAGTGTCACAGATGTTTAAATAGCTAGGAAAACTTGAATACACAAGGACCAAGCTTTGAAATCACCAGAAAATAACTACAAGAATGGTAAAACAATCAAACATGCCAAAAGATGATCGTTTATCAAGCAAGCAAAAGGGATGAAAATACTCTTAGAAAGCTCATGAAATGAGCTCAAGTGTTTGAAACAATAGAGGGAAAGACCAAGGAAGGCTCCAAAATTTAATCGCAAGCCAAAATTCTGGAGGGCGTTACAACTCATACAACACTTGGTGATACACTGGTTGAATACCATCTTCTCTCTCCTAGTTCCTTTTTTAAGTATAGGGCCTTGGCCCTTCAGCGAGTATTGATTCATAATGAATTTTTTTTGGGTTTCCCAATTACCCCATGGGGAAACATGGTTTCCTTGGTGCCTTCTCAGTTGAACACAACATAAGATTCAACCAGATCACATTGTTTCAAATTGGGAAGGTTAGTTTAGCTTGCAAGCTTAAAATTTTCAGAGTATAGTTTTTCATCTCTGGTGTTTCTTTGCTACCAACAAGCCTAGAAAGTACCCATGTGGAGTCACGTAAAATATTGGGCAAGATTTTTGTGGACTTTGTAAGTACCAATGCACAGGGATTGAAACTTAGTGTGCTTTCTTTTGACTTCGTGGGCTTTGTCCCACTTCAAGACTAAGTCACCCACACTCAAGCTAGTTTTCCTTGTAGACTTTCTATCAAACCATCTCTTGATACAGTTTTGATTGAGAGAATTTTTTTCTTTTTCTTTCTACCTTTCTTCTTGTAACGTGTGCAAAGTGTCCATCCTATGTTGAACTAAGAGACAAGGCTTTCTATGGGATTGTTGGGAAAATTGGAGAGCAGGAAAGTAGACATTAGGTAGGAAGATGGCTTCCTTTTGATACACCACGAAGTAGCGGAAAGTATTTATAGAAGGCATAGGTGTTACTCAATCAACCTATAAAGCATTCACCAAAGTAGAGTGTCAGTTCATTGCTCAGAGAATATGGTCTTTTTTATGATGCAAATGAGGTTCTTATTTGTGGATTGGACAAGACCATTCCCCTATGGATAATAGTTAGCAGAATCTTTCAATACAATACAAATTTTCAATTAAAATGAAGAAAAGCACGTTTTATTGCGAAAAAAAAAAGTGATGTAGGAACACCAAACTTGGAAATGATATTATGTTGCAGAAAGCTAATGACTTCTTGATCATTCTCTGGTTTCATTGGAACTGCCTCTATCCACCACGTGAAACAATCTGTGGTAGTCAAGATATAACAATGTTGATTCAATGAATGAGGGAAAATTTCCCCAATGATATCCAAGCCCCAATTTTGGAATGGTTCTTCCATTGCAATAGGCTACAATAGGGTTGCTGACTTTCGATTTTTGTCAGCACACCTTTGACAGACTGGACAGTTGTGAGTGTAGACATGAGAATCCTTGAATAATGTAGGCAAGTAGAAATTAGCCTACACGACCTTTTGTGCTGTGGTGTTACGTGCGAATTGTCCCTCGACTAGTCTATCATGGAGATCACGTGAAACCTTGTCTAAATCTTGTGCCTTTAGACACCTGAGCAAGATTTGGTGCTTTCTATATAGCACCCCATGCACCATTTGGTATGATAGTGCTTTTAGTTGGAGTGCCCTCTTTTTCCGCAAATAGAAATTAGAAGGAACAGTGCCATGTTCAAGGAACCGGTGCACATCTATGTACCAAGGGTTTTTGTCTGAAGTAGGAGAGGCTCACTCAACATGTACATTTCTATTACTTGCTCTGAGCCTATGAGCTCTTCTTCTACCTCTTATGCATCGACCTCTTCAAATGTTAACCTACAAAGACCATGACCATTGATGGTGTGAACTGGTTTGATTTGAACCTCTTCTTCCTGTACTTCGATGATCCAATTCCTCCTTCTCTCACCCAACGCTTGCTAAACAAGCAGTTTTCTAACTGCTGGGTGTGGAACAAAGATAATACAATGTTTTTTTAACAAGTATCATTTCAAGTGCTTCATCACCTCGTATAATGCATAAGCTTGCTTTTCCACTGTGGGATAGTTGAGCTTTGGTCCTGTTGTGCTATACAACAACCCCCATTTATTATAATCCTTTAGATAACAAATGGGGACCCTTTATAAAATAATTTGATTTGAAATTTATTAAAATCTAAACAAAAATCCAGAAAACCCACTCCAAAGATTAAATCACATTTTGCATTTCACAAAAGTCTTGTGTGTAGTAGTTAAAGTTATCAATTGAACTAGCACTGATTTGCGATATGCACAGAATCTAAGAATATTCCTTTCCAGTCAAATCCGGTCAGACTTTTCGCATCGCAAAAAGTAATAAAACATGTTAAACCTTCCTTTACGTATTGTGATATCATGATGGACCCGACAAATTAATTAATTGTAATATCAAAATATGTTTGCATCCATCGTATCTTAATATCGCAAATCACAGAATCGCAAAACTGGAAATCAAACATATCATGGGACATTGCTAATAACCGATTTTTGATGAAATACAGACCCATTGACAGATCATTAAAGTTATATTTCATGTTTTAAGGGTGGTACGTTAACAAGTTTTAATGACCTACTCCGAAAATATCGTTAGCATAATGTGAGTTTATCTAAATCTTACACAGATATTGTTTCTGATTATGGATATTTATGATTCCACAGGTCAAGAAATTTAGTGTCTTCTCACCATTATAGGTGCATTTAAGTGTTTCAGTTTCATTAATTAGAATAACGTTTTCGTATTTACATGTCGTTATACTCCTATTTATCACTCTATGTGATATCACTCTCGTCTTCTTTGTGGTGACAGGACTGTAATAGAGACTCGATTACTCGAATGAATGAGAAAGATAAATACAGTAAAGGGAACATAGTCCATGACTCAAGGTGTACTGGAAACAACACCTTTGTTTTCTGATATAGCTTGTGTACCAGATTGTGGTACCGTCTCTTGGAAAAATGTTTATGGTCTATTCCATTAGGAAATATAGAAGGAAGCCATGATAGATGATGTGCAACCTTCAGATGCTTCTTATCCTAAAGTTGCATGCTCTGTCTTGCAAAAGTTAGCAGCTATACCAAAATTATTAACATATGTTGATATGGTCAAATGGATTATTGAAAATGTAAATATTGAGGAAAGAGAATTTGTGACCTCAAGGCAAGTGGTAATTGGCTCCTTTAAACTAGAGGATATCAGAAGAATGTATAATTTACCTCTGCCGCACAAGGTTTATGATAAATAATTTGTGGAGAAATTTTCTCCTCAAAATGAAAAACCCTCTGAAGTTATAAAACAATGGAGGGCAGATACGAGCAAGCACAAAATGGATAGGACTAGTTTGATTCAAATTTGTTCGCTAGGAAATCTACCTGAGATTGATGATTTGCAGTTAATTTGGCATGAGATTCTTGTAGTAAAAGAATAATGGATCAGACAACTGGTTAATTTGAATTGGGATGCTTATTGGTCATATTTGGTAAAATTGCATAGTCACTTGATGGCCCTACGATGCTTAACCAATTCAATCATCCGTATGACGCCATCGCTATTGGATATAATTTATGCGAGATAAGTAAAGATAAGCATTAGGCAGCCTCCAAAAATTCAAGCTATGATGGATATCTATGAGAAGTGGAAGCAAATGAGGAGCCAACACCAATCATGATCAGATTTTTAACTTTTAAATCAATTTTAATTTTTCATTTTTGGCATTGATTTTAAGCCGAGTCATTTCACTCCTCAGAATTTAGTGCTTAGCTATTTTTGTAATATTTTTTCATATTTAAACCCCTTTCATGTATTTAGAAAGAGGTATGACAATTTTAATGGAGACTCTTTAAAGAACATACACTTTTGTACTTTTTAAAGTTTTTCTTTAATTTTTGAAGATCTCGTCCATGAAAGTTTATCGGAGAAAGTTTGTTAAGAAATGCATTTATGTTTTTCTGTGATCAATCTTGGAGAAAACACATGGATCACAACCTTATTATCTATGGATCAATCATCTCACATCAGGTAGTTTTATCATTTCGTTGTGATTATTTTATGAATGATTAATTTCTTTCTTTTATATGTTCATTGTCTGTCAACTATATTTTAATATAGCTTGTTATTCCTTGACTTTTAAATTATAGCTGAGCTACCATCTTTTCAATTTTGATAAGAAAAATTTTGTTTGATATTTTTTGCGATACATTTTACAGTCAACCATTTCGATTAACTATTTAATCAAAATAATTGTTTTATGAATGCTTTCTACTTCTTCATTCAAGGTAGTAATTTATCTAGATTGCACAAATATTGATTTAAGTCCGCGTAAATAGTAAATATAGTTAGTTTGATTTTTCTTTTGAGACCACCCACATATACCAAATAAGTGTTGATAATCAAATGCATACCCCATCCTACCATCTTTTCAAAGATTGGAAACCGGTCCCATAAATCCAGTTGGAGCCACCAACCAAAACGGATAAGGGACAATATTCAAGTCCCCAACCGAGTGGTTATCCACCATGTTGTCGCAGCTAATTTCAAGGCTTCAACATTTTTTCACTAAAAGGAGGGCCATGACTGTGAATGGAAAGAAAATCTAAATCAAAAATCCATTCTAAGAGTAAAATACCCTCACTTTCACCTCCAACTTCCTAGTCACCTTCTAGATCTCCAAATCCCAAATGAAGTTGTGAAAATATCTCTACAAGCCACTAGCGTTTCCCCAAAGAAATCAGATCAACCTTCCTCTCCAGAAAGTCCCAAAGTACAATCTTTAACTCATAAACTATAAGGGATTTCTCTGTCTCAAGAATAATCTGAGTTATCCCAAGCCAACATTTCTTCATAGTTTCCTTCCTCTCGAAGATTAACTAGATCGCAGAGAGAAAATTTTGGAATACCTCCATTTCAATTTCCTCTACCTCCTCCTCGAAGGAAAACTATGAAATTTGAGTCTAAAAATCATAGTGAAATTCTTTCACCATCACCACAAACTCCATCATTTAGTCCATCATCTTCATCACAAACTCACTCTATCCAATCATCCACTTCACCATCTCAAATATTTATTTACACCAGTATAGGAGCACAATCTTCCTCCACCCAATCACCTTCTACTATTGGTGCATTTTCTTCCACACAGATGCCCATAATGGTTCAAATATCATGGAAAAATCCAAGAACCATTCAAATGGAAATACCATTACATCCATTACTTGCCCATCCAGAAAAATGGTTACCAAAATTAAATCTCGATGATAGTCTTCCTGCCGAAGAACATATAAACAAATTCATATTATCTATAAATCTAAATGGATTTGTAGTAGAAGATGTTGTTGTATGAGTATTACCTTTTAATTTTCAAGGATCATAAGGCTCTCAATAACTTTCATTACCATCTGGTTCCATTGATAATTGGAACGTGTTCCAAGAACAATTCCTAATCAAGTTTGGAGATGACCGCTCAACAACTACTCTTTTTAATGATCTCTTCAACTTAAATGTTGAATCTAGCGAGCCAATTAAGCATTTCAATTCATGTTTTAACAAATTATTAAATGAAATTCCAATGGCATCTAGACTAAGTGATGAAGTACAGAATGAATGGTACATTTCTCCTCTCCCTTCAAATGCAACTATTTTAGTTGATAGAGCTTCCAAGCCAACCTTGGCTGAAAACATGAAAGAATATATACTTGTAGACAAACGAATTTTAGCCTTAGAGAAGAAAAATGCATTAGAATAAATAAAATCTAAAAATGTCACCTTCAAGATGAACCGAAGAAGAAAACACGTAAATATCCTTTCGATCTTGAAGGTCTACAAAAAGTACTTAAAACCATGTCCAATGAAATGGTTGAGATAAAGAAGCAAGTAGTTGAAACTTCTTCTAGAAAACCCTTTTGACATTTTAAGAGAAATCCCATCTATGATCCTAAACCTCCAAATACAATATCAAGTGCTGAATCAAATTTGGAAGAAGAATAAGTATCAACATCTGATGAACACACTGATGATGAATAGTTAGTCAAAGTACATGGAATGTGGGATTTCATTCTTCCTTTGTCAGATAATGAAGAAGAAGAAGAAGCTTTACCTGTCGCTACCAGAAGCAAGAGCACTGTTGATTTTCCACAACCAAGTCAAAAACAGAAACCATCAACTCCTATTGTCAAAGAAAAAGCAATAGGCAAGAAATCCTCTCCCAAATCTACTCAGACATCCCCTCCTCAATCTAATTCTTCACTTCAGCCAAAGCCTTGTTAATTTCTAATGATATGGAATACAACATAGTCAAAGACATGAAGAATACCGTAGCTAATGTTACACTATATGAGCTTAGCAACATGAAACATCAACAGAAGCTATTTCTTAAGGAATTAAATGTAGTTCCCACCTCTCCTCTTCCTACTGTTGTAATTTCTCAGGCTACTCAATGAATCGGTAAGCCTCCCAGTACTTCATCAAATAAAGTTAAATCAACTAATGTTGCTTTAATTGGTGGTAGATCTAATTATCATACTCCTTTTAAGTATGGGGGATTTACGCAGTGCATTATATTAGATATCATTTTTGGGATTCAACTGCGTTAAGTAAGTCATTCAAACGTATCACCATTTCCATGAGAGGTAGTCGTAACTGACTAATTTCTCATGATTTTTGAATAGTTCACTTAGAACTCATTGCATCGGGTGATGCTCACCAGGGTGAAGAAGTGGGATTGAAACTAGTGAAATGTGGAGAACGAATCACATAGCATCAATCATCACTTCCGGGGCTTGCACCCGGTAACCAGGACTTCCCAGGAGGTCACCCATCCCAGAACTCCTCTGGCTCAAGCGCGCTTAACTGTGGAGTTTTTCCCACAATCAAGCCCACTTAGCTTGCTACCCCATTTGCAAAACCTTAGCAAGTATTGTGCCTCATGAACCATTCAAGGAGAGATCCCTTGACTCTTTTTGAATTTAAGTATGGGGGATTTACGCAGTGCATTATATTAGATATCATTTTTGGGATTCAACTGCGTTAAGTAAGTCATTCAAACGTATGACCATTTCCATGAGAGGTAGTCGTAACTGACTAATTTCTCATGATTTTTGAATAGTTCACTTAGCACTCATTGCATCGGGTGATGCTCACAGGGGTGAAGAAGTGGGATTGAAACTAGTGAAATGTGGAGAACGAATCACATAGCATCAATCATCACTTCCGGGGCTTGCACCCGGTAACCAGGACTTCCCAGGAGGTCACCCATCCCAGAACTCCTCTGGCTCAAGTGCGCTTAACTGTGGAGTTTTTCCCACAATCAAGCCCACTTAGCTTGCTACCCCATTTGCAAAACCTTAGCAAGTATTGTGCCTCATGAACCATTCAAGTAGAGATCCCTTGAAATCTTTAATAATATTTTGCACAATTCTTTAGTTGATTTTGGGGCTTCATCCAACATTATGCCAAAAATAGTTTGTGCAAAATTGAATTTTTTTCCCTAGAAATTTGTTGTCCACATTGTACAGTTAGATCGAACAAAAGTCAAGGTCATAGGAGAAATTAATATGGTTACCATCTGACTTTCATCAAATCCGAGAGTATGTCAAGTAATTAACGTACTAGAGTCATTGATATTCTTGAATTTTACAGCTTGATACTCAACAGAGATTGGTTTGAAAAACTTGACGGCTATTTCACAACAGACTGGTCTCATATGTGGCTTCCTTACAATGGTAAGCCAAATCAAATAAGGGTATATCATGAAAATCATTTAAAAGGTATTGTGACTGAACTGGATGGAGAAAATGAGCCCATCATATACAACAATAATATCATTGGAAATTATTCTAGTGAATCAAGGGAAATTTTAATGCAAAAACTTCACCTTTTATGGAAAATTATGTTACATCACATATTGAAAATTATTTGCAAACATATTCTTCTAAATGTATCAACTGTGTAGATAAACCCGTAGCTAATTCTTTGTTTTGGAAATTATATTTTGATGGATGTAAATTTAATGATGGAGTAGGGGTAGGTTTCATATTAGTTAGCCCTGAAGGAGAGAAAACTATGTTGGCATGAAGACTTGAATTTGAATGCATGAATAACGTTTCTAAGTATGAGGAATTAATTCGAGGATTGTACAAAGCCACGTGCCTTGATATCAAATACCGCCAAGTCTTTGGAGACTCTGAAATCATGATTAAACACATAAGGAACACTACTCACTACCTTTCTGGACATTTAAAGCATTATCAATCATTATTCTAGGACCTTACCTAACATTTATTATCATTTAATATTTCTCCAATTGCAAGACTTCAAAATGAAAGTGTTGATATTTTGGCTAACATTGCATCCAAACTCATACCACTAGAAGATTATAGTCCTCACCGATTTTCTATAGAATTATTTTTTAAACATTCTATTCCCAATAATATCACCAATTGGCGAGTTTTTAATGACGATCCAAATATCATAAACTTTTTTACATCCAAAGGTTCATATGATGGGCAGATAATAGATGAAGACCAACATGATATTCATGACAAGTGAAAATCTTATACCCAAATCTCTAGTTAAGCTAGAATATTTGTATGATCTTAAAGACAGATTCAAAAAAACAACTGACTCAAAACTTCAAATTTCAACATTGAGGTTTGAAATAGGAAATCTTGGAATTGAAATTAAACCACAAAATATTAATCTAGGTCTTGGTCTTGCACCCGACGAAAGGTTAGCCTTCATTCATTTGTTGAGAAGACATAAAAAAGTTTTTGCTTGGAATTATAATGATCTTAAAACATATGATACTTCTATCATACAACACACTATTCCTATGATATCCGATGAAAAGCATGTACAACAGAAGTTGAGAAAGATTCATCCAAATTTGGAAAATGAAATCAAATATGAATTAAATAAACTTCTTAAAGACAATTTTTTTTTTCCTATTACACATTCAAGGTGGGCTTCTAACCTAGTACCAGTCAGGAAAAAGAAAGGTGATATTCGAATTTGAATAGACTTTCGCAATCTCAACAAAGCTTGTCAAAAGGAAAAATTTCCACTGTCTCCTATGGAACAGGTACTACAACCAATTGTAGGTTCAGAACTCATGTCTTTTCTAGATTGATTTTCATGTTACAATCAAATTCCCATACATCCAAATGATTGACTAAAAGCCACATTCAGAACCAAATGGGGAACATACACCTATCAAAAGATTCCATTTGGATTAATTAATGCTGGTGCGACTTTCGAGAGAGAAATGCATATATCTTTCAAAGGTTTGGTGAATAAAAATGTGGTCATTCATTTAGATGATATAACAGTATATTCAAAGACATGCAGTAATCATTTAAAGGACTTAAAATAGATCTTTGAACGTTGTAAAAGGTACATAATTTCTCTAAACCGAAAGAAGTCTTACTTTGCTTTAAGTGAAGGTAAAATTCTGGGATTTATTGTATTTAAAGATGGCATTAACATAGATCCTAATAGGATAAAGAAATTTCTGAAATCTCCTTGCCTCATAATAAAAATTCCATGCAGTCCTTCCTAGGTCAGATAAATTTTGTTAAAATATTTGTCCCTGACTTTTCACGAATTGTTTTACCCTTGCAATCCATGATCAAGAAAAATTAGGCTTTTAAATGGGGACATAGTGAGCGAGAAGCTTTTTATCTTATCAAACATGAAATTATAAATTCTCCCTCTTTAGCAACTCCAAACTTTTCCAATCATTTTATTTTATATACTTTTGCTTCTGAAACATCATATCTAGCTATTTTAACACAAATCAATGATGATAATATTGAAGCACCAATCTCTTTCTTCAGCTTCAATTTGCAAGGTGTTGAATTGAATTACCTAGATGTTGAAAATCATGCTTTCATTGTTTTCAAATCAATAAATCATTTCATACCTTTTCTTCTTAAAAAACACACTAAAGTAATAGTTCCATTCTCATCTGTGAGAAATTTACTAGTGCAAAAAGAATTAGGAGAGAAAAGGGGAAATTGGGTGATAGCACTGCAAGAATATGAAATTGAAATTAGACCAGCTAAAATCGTGAAAGGTCAAGGTTTCTGCAGAATGTGAGCAGGAGCTTCCAACATATCAATAGATGAAGATTCATGTAATACTATGAAAATATCTGAGATAAATCTAAACGAGTTTGAATCCCAATCTGTTGATTTAATTTTCTATTTGAGAAATGGATTTTCTCCTCCTGAACTCTGTTATAAAAGAAAAAGGGATTTAAGGTTAAAATATAATCAATATCAAATCATTGATAATGTATTATTTCAAAAAAATTATGATTCCATTCTACTAAGATGCCTTGAGAAATATGAAGCAGAAAACGTTTTGCAGGAACTCCACGATGGTCTAGCTGGTGGACATTTTGGAGGAGATACAATAGCGCACAAAATTATTCATGAAAGTTATTATCGGACAACATTGTTCAAATATACTCATGAATATGTGAAAAAATGCAAATTATGTCAAACAGCTGCTGGAAGACAAAAGAAACCAGGATTTCCCTTACAACCAGTCAACGTTGAACATCCTTTTTAACAATGGGGATTGGATGTAATAGGTGATATTGTTCCTAACTCTTTAAAATAGCATTGATACATTCTTACTGCAACATATTGTTTTACCAAGTGGGTAGAAGATATTCCACTAAGAGTAGTCAATTCTAATGCAATTATTGAATTCATTGATCAATTCATCATAACTAGATTTGGCCTACCCAATGCACTTATGTTCGACAATGCATCTTATTTTTTTGGAAAGAGTATGAATGAATTTGCACTAAATAGGTGTTTTAAATTAAAGTATTCTTCCAATTAATATCCCCAAGGTAATGGGTTAGCAGAGTCAACTAAAAAGAATCTCATTAGAATCATTAAATGAACTGTCAAGCAAAGCCAAAAGAATTGGCACAAATCCTTGAAATTTTCTCTTTGTGCAGATAGAATTAATGAGAAGGCCTCATTAGGTACTTCTCCATTTAATTTGGTTTATGGGAAACAAGTTGTCATTTCATTAAATCTAGCTATCCCCTCCTTGTCCCTAGTGCAATTCATTCAAGAAACTCCTTCTTCATCATTACAATTAAGGTATGATCCAATTCTCAAATTAGAAGAGGAAAGAGAGAAAGCAAACATTACACATGTTCGTCATCAACAATTAGTTAAAACTTCTTTTGATTCCAGTTTAGTTTCCACCAAGTCATTTCAAATCAGAGATCTTGTCTTGGAATGGGACAAAGCACATGAGGAAAATGGTAAACACACCAAATTCCAAAGATTGTGGCTTGGTCCATTTCAAATTGTGGAGCAAGTTGGCCCATCGACCTTCATATTAAAAGATTTATCAGGAAGAGGATATTCTCTTCCTCTTAATGGGCTTATCTTAAAAAAATTATTTTCGTAGGAGATAACCTCTCCTAATTGTACATTATTGCATTTATATTCTTTCATTTTTTCTTTGTAGGAAAGTAAATGTTGAATAAAATTTATTTTTGGCCTCACAATAAATATTTTTGAAATATTATGATTTTTCACTTTTAGAAGCAGAGATTGTTAAGGAAAAAATTATAACATTTGAAAATTAACTTAGTTCCATAAATCTCTGAATTTTTTTTATTCCACTAGAATTATTTATTCTTTGAGAAACCTCTAGCTTTATAAAATAAATTTGTTCTATTATCAGTCAGGAAAGTTATCTTTAACAAAGTAAAGAATATTTGTAGATAAGAATCTTCAACTCTATAATTGTCATCCAAAACTCATAAGGAGTCAATGGTTCTCCACGTCCAAGAAAATGTTTCTCTTTCGAGAGTGTAATTCTAAAATATACTAAAACTTACAAGATAAGAGGTCTCATCAAGAGCCTGCTTATCGTGTTCAAAGGGAAATAATAGGCTTACATTACCAAGACTGCATACCAAAATAGGGTAATGGCTTGTGATTATCTTAATCTTAAGACAAGGGGTATCATCATGCGCCAGCTTGTTCAGTTGAATTATAATTGGTGAATGGAATTTTCATTATTTTGCCACCAAACCAAGACAATGAATTTTGAGCAATAAAAGAAAATAATAATACACTGTTTTAAAAAAGAAAAAGAAAATAAGTATATGATTTTGAATTTATCTCTAAAAATTGCGTTCTTTTATGTATGGGACACTGAATCATTGCTGGTTAAAAGGTAACCGTGTCGAGGCTATGGATGCTTGTTGGTAGCAAAGGCTCTACCTGTGACAAATGAGTACATTAAAAATATGCTTTGCAAAAGCTCCCTACTTTATTTTTAAAACTAATTAGAGACTGATATAAACAAAGGAATTTTCATCTTTAAGAGGATATCAAATGAATTATAATTAGGTGAGATTGTTTTTATTATTCAGAGAAATATTACTGATCTAAAATTTCATGCAATTCCTATTTCCTGAACTATCTTTACTTTAAAAGTTTTATAAATTTCAAAATTATCAGAGATAACTGGTTCTTCCAGTGAATCGACAATTGTTGTCTTGTACAACAACCCCCATTTATTATAATCCTCTAGATAACAAATGGGGACCATTTAGAAAATAATTTGATTTAAAATTCATTAAAATCTAAACAAAAAAACCAAAAAACCCTCTCCAAATATTAAATTGCATTTCGTATTTCGCAAAAGTATTATGAGCAGTAGTTAATGTTATCAATTGAAGCATCAGTGGTTTGTGATATGCGTAGAACCTAAAAATATTATTTTACGGTCAAATCATGTCAGACTTTTCACATCGCAAAAAGAAATAAAACATGTTAAACCTCCCTTTATGTAATGTGATATCATGTTCGACCCAACAAATGAATTAATTGTAATATCAAAATATGTTCGCATCCGTCATACCACAATCTCGCAAATCACAGAATGACAAAACTTAGAATCAAACATATCATGTGACATTACGAATAGTCAATTTCTGATGAAATACGGACCCACTGAGACATCATTAAAGTTATATTTCACATATTAAGGGTGGTATGTGAACAAGTTTTAATGACCTGCTCTCAAAATATCGTTAGAATAATGTGAATTAATCTAAATATTACGCAGATATTTTTTCATATTATGGATATTTATGATTTTGCAGCTCAATAAATTCAATGTCTTCTCACCATTATGGATGCATTTAAGTGTTTTAGTTTCATTAATTTGAATAAGGTTTTGGTATTTACATGTTTTTATACTCCTATTCCTTATTCTATGCAATATCACTCTCATCGTCTTTGTGGTGACAGGACTGTAACAGAGAATTGATTACTTGGATGAATGATCAATATGAATAAGGGAAGGGGAACACAGTCCATGACTGAAGATGTACTGGAATCATCACCTTTGTTTTCTGATACAACTTGTATACCAAAGTGTGGTACCAGCTCCTGGGAAAATGTTTATGTTCTATTCGAGTACAAAATAGAAAAGGAAGCCATGATAGATGATATGAAATCTTCAAATGCTTCTTATCCTAAAGTAGGATGTTATGTCTTGCATAAGGTAGCTGCTAGACAAAAATTATTATCCTATGTTGATATGGTCAAATCTTAGACTTTAAGCTTCTGTGGTAGATTTTTGTAGTAGCATGATCTGGATTATCCACAGTATTATGTTTCTTATGTCGACGTTTCGAACCCCAAAGGGGGTCCATCATCATGACCAAAATTGATAGAATATGAATTATTTTGAGAGAAGAATCTTCCGACCATAGTATATTTGCAGGTTGGCAGTTCTTCTTTCAATCTTTATCCTTGAGATTTCGAGAAGAAAGATCTCATTCCATGTATCCCCTCTGTACAGGGAAATTATCTTAGACTTTAAGCTTCTGTGGCAGTTTTTTGGAGTAGCATGATCCGGATTACCCATAGTATTATGTTTCTTATGTCAATGTTTTGAACCACAAAGGGGTCCATCATCAGGACCAAAATTGATAGAATATGAATTATTTTGAGAGAAGAATCTTCCGATCAGAGTATATTTGTAGGTTGTCAGTTCTTCTTTCAATCTTTATCCTTGAGATTTTGAGAAGACAGATCTCATTCCATGTATCCCCTCCGTACAGGGAAATTATGTTAGAATTTAAGCTTCTATGGTAGTTTTTTGGAGTAGCATGATCCAGATTATCCACAGTATTATGTTTCTTATATCAACGTTTTGAACCCCAAAGGGGGTCCATCATCAGGACCAAAATTGATAGAATATGAATTATTTTGAGAGAATAATCTTCCTACCAGAGTATATTTGCAGGTCGGTAGTTCTTCTTTCAATCTTTCAATGGTCGAATGGATTATTGAAAATGTACATATTGAGCATAGAGAATTCATGACCTCAAGGAAAGTGGTCACCAATTCCTTTAAACCAGAGGATACCATAAGAATGTATCATTTACCTTTGCCGCACAAGGTTTATGATAATACATTTGTGGATAAATTTTCTGTTGAAAATGAAGAACCCTCCGAAGTTATAAACAATGGAGGGAAAATCTGAGAAAGCACAAAATGGATAGAACTAGTTTTATTCAAATATGTTCACCCAAAAATCTTCCCGAGATTGATGATTTGTAGTTAATTTGGCATGAGAGTCTTGTAGAAAAAGAATAATGGATCAAACATCCATTGAATTTAAATTGGGATGCTTAGTGGTCATATTTGGTAACATTGCATAATCAATTGATGGCCCTACGATGCTTAACCAATTCAATCATCCATATGACGCCATCACTATCAGATACAATTTATGAAGGACAAGTAAACATAAGCATTAAGCATCCCCTAGGAGTTCAAGCTATGATGGATATCTATGAGAAGTGGAAGCAAATGAGGATCCAATACAAATCATTATCAGATTTTTAAGTTTTAAATGGATTTTAGATTTGCATTTTTGGCACTGATTTTAAGGAGAGTCGTTTCACTCCTCTGAATTTAGTGCTTATCTATTTTTGTCATATTTTTTAATATCTAAACACCCTTCATGTATTTAGAAAGAGGTCTGAGAATTTTATTGGACACTTTTTAGAAAACATACACTTTTGTACCTTTTAAATATTTTCTTTAATTTTTAAAGATCTAGTCCATGAAAGTTTATCTGAGAAATTTTGTTAAGAAATGCACTTATGTTTTTCTGTGATCAATCTTGGATAAAATGCATGGATCACAACCTTATTTTCTATGGATAAATCATCTCACATTAGCTACTTTTATCATTCCTTAGTGATTATTTTATGAATGATTAAGTTGTTTCTTTTATATGTTCCTTCTTTGTCAATTATATTTTAGTACAACCTCTTATTCCTTCACTTTTGAATTATAGCTAAGCTTCCATATTTTTATTTTTGATAAGAAAAATGCTATTAGATATTTGATGCGAAACGTTTTACAGTCAACTATTTTTATTAACTATTTAATTGAAATACTTGTTTTATGAATTTTTTATACTTCTTATATGAGTAATCTTCATTATCGTTCAAGGTAATCATTTATCTAGATTGCACAAATATTGATTTAAACTCGCGTGAATAGTAAATATAGTTAATTTTATTTTTCTGTTGAAACGACCCTCATCTACCAAATCATCTTTGATAATCAAACACATACCCCATCCTACCATATTTCCAAAGATTGGGAAATTGGTCCCATAAATCCAGCCACCAACCTAAACGGATAAGGGACGGTATTCAAGTCCTCGACTGGGTGTTTATCTGACATTTTTTCGTAGTGAATTTTGAGGCTTCAACAAGTCCTTGGATGCTTATTCTTATGAAGGATATAGGCCTATTTTGTTCAAATCATCCTTCAGAGTGAGCATATAAGAAAGAGAAGTGTCGGAAGTGAAAGTGTAGAGAAAGAAGTCATTTCAGAATTCTGGGTTGTACAATGCTAGTGCTTCTGTTATTTCTTGTTTTATATGTGCAAACATATCCTTTTCCATTTTTCCCAGACTATAGACTGTGTCCTTCTTTATCATCTCCTATATGGGCTTCAGGATCTAAGCATAGTTAGAGATGAACTTTCTGAGGAAGTTGATCTTCCCCAAGAAAGACTACATGGCTTTCTTGTTCACGAGGTGGGGAATCTACATGATAGTCTAAACCCTGTCTAGATCTACCTTGATCTGACTTTTAGCAATAATGTGTGCAAGAATATTACCCTTGTACACTACAAAGATGCTCTTCTTGGGACTCATAGATATCCCGTATTTCCGGCACTGTTAAAAAATTTTCTTGAGGCGCAGTTGGTCAAACCATTGTCTTGAGAACATTGTTACATCATTGAGGTAGACCACTATGCTTTGTCTAATAATCCCATGCAAATAAATGTTCAGTGCATGCTGAAATGTTTCACCTGCATTAACCAACCCTAATAAAATTTGTCGAAATGTGAACGTACCCCATTTGGTATGGAATGTAGTCTTCAATATGTTAGGCTCTGCTACTAGAACCTAGTTGTAAACTAAAAACCCCTCTAACGAAGAAAATATGTCTTCTCTAGATACTGTCTGAAATATGTGCTCAATGGATGACACTAGGTAATTGTGTTCGTCTGAGATGCGATTGAGGCTGCATAAATATACACATAGGTGTTATAGACATTTTTGTGCCTTACAGCATTGAGCATGAAATGTCCATAATCTTAGGGATCCAAAGTCCCTAAACATGTTGTTCCTACCCATAGAGGAACAAGGCTAACAAACCACAACAATTCACAGAAGTTCTCCACCTGAAACTGCTCAAAAAACAAGTCAATTCAGGATCATGTCAACTGCTCCACTGACCATCTGCGCTGAATGTCAATGGCTACACTGGCTACCTGCACTTAATGTCAACTCCAACACTGGCTACCTACGCTGAGCGAGATTGGACATGTGGCAGGCTCATTCCTCAAGGTGTCAAAACTCAGGAAGCTTCCAAAATGACACTTGCCTCAGGGAATTCGACTGGTGATGAGTAAGAGGTTCCAAATCTCCAAGTGGAAGCAAGAACCTCCAAGTGGACTAAAGAACTAACAGAGGGAGAGGACACTAGTCAGATCTCAAGCTGACTCATCCTCTCTCCAAACATCTATATATGGATCTCTCCTCCATGAGATCCAGGGGGGCTGGAATTTTGTTATTGCAAAGAATTGCTGTTTGTTTGAGACTGGAATCATTGGGTGCTTAATGCTTTGAAGGGAGGTGAAGATAGGAATTCCATTCTGCTGGGAAGGAGATGCTGGATTGGAGCCCTCTGGGTTGTATCTCTTCCTGAACCTTGTTATTTATCAATAAAGCTATCTTGGTTCTCTCCTATATACTGATGTATCTTTGATGTATGATTGCATTAGTGTATTTGATTTATTTCTAATCCTGAATCATTTATGAATATGAATATCTGTCTTTGTGTTGCGTTCTTCTCTTGTCGCAAGTAGCTGTTCTCTTGTGATCTCGCAGGAATCTGTTGAAGCTGGGCGAGCGAGGAGGCAAGTAGCTGTGAACACCCAGAGAGAAGAGGATCTGGATCGAGGGACAAACGGAAGACACCGGTAAGTCTATTGATCTCTCTTCTTTCATATTTCATAAAGGAAGAAACCAGAATAGTTGTCTCTGTTTGTTGCTAAGGCACTGTCACACCTTAGGTGGATAGGATCGTCCTGCATAGGCATTTTTCCCCAAAATAAATTGGCGACTCCACTGGGGAGATTTATTTTAGTCATTTTATTTTTGTTTCTATCATTTTTTACCTCATAGACTCAACAGCAACAATCGACCTGCTTCTGCTATTCTCAGTTGAAAAGTAGACAGTTGCTGCCTTGATCCTTCACTGGATTTTGTCTATGATCTGAAAAATGGACTCACAAATGATTTGATGATCCTTTGTGATAGATCTTAGTACCCTCTCAAAGAATCCCTTTGATTATACCTTGCTTGTGTTTCTGATTTGGCCTGAAACCGTTGATTATTGAGCAATCTGTGACCCAGAACCCAGTGAGAAACGAGAGTTTCTCCTTCAGCGCAACTGTTGTGAAGGCATTCTGCATTTCAACGCAGGTCCCGTGAAGGCTACCTGCGTTGAATGTCAAAACCACAGTGTTGAGGTTGCGCTGAACCAGTTTGGCCTTGTGCAGCTGGGGTTCTCTGCTCTCTGTTGCCCTGTTTTGATCTCTGTTTTTGTAGCCTGTAACCAACATAGGTACCAGTCAGATAACTCCTTTTCTCTGCTTAAATTCCGCCTCCTTTTGTACAAAAAGGCTGTGAGTGTTTTTATGTGTTTGTGGCATCATTTACAGTTTTCCTTTGCATGAGTGAAATAATCATCCTGTAGCCCTTGATTCAGATCTGTTGATTATGATCTTAGGAGAGAGTTCATTGGCTGTTTACAATTGATTATACATTTGCTTTTGCTTATTGGTTTGAGTTTGTCTCTTTTAAGTGTTGAAACAAGTGTTCATTTCGAAAGTCGCAAAGTGTTGTAATCTCTTGTACCCTTGTTGATTTCGAAAAAGTAAACTTGTTTGTATCTGTCATTTAAAAGCGAATTCAAAGTTGTACAAAAAGCTTTCTTTGTAGGCATCAATACTAAGAAAGCGGAAAACAAACACCTACATTGTGCATTTGCATTTTGATAGTTTGCATGCTTGATTTAGGAACAGTGCATTAGAGTGTGCTGATTGCTCTTTGAGAAAAGATGGTGTCTTTCTTTTCCCTTAGGAGCTAGGATTTTCAAAGTTGAAAAGATATAAAGCTTGCTTATCATCATTAGACTGCATTTAGGAATTTGTATCATACATCTCGTGGTGAACCTTGAAAGGAAAACTTCTAAAAAAATCAACTTAAAATAAATTGAATGAACTTAACAACGATTTGCAACATAACGCACAACATAGAGGTCTAGGCTAGAGACGTGTTTCGGCGTCGTTAAGCCTAGTGACTGTCGTTCTCGTGGAAGGTGGGTGATTCCTCCTGAGGGACGATAGCGCTAGTACGGATTGTGCTCCCACGTACCGTCGTGTATATATTGGGAGACCCCTATAGGAATATATCCTTTATCCTTAGGAAGTCGTGTCGGCCGCCCTACTGATCGCAATGCACTGAACACAGCATTCAGGAAGATCGACCGCCCGTACCCTAAAAAGTATTCTGTGGTTTTGCGAAAAGTTTGGCACACCCTCTGCCTAGAACTCCAGAGCAGTTTCTTTTGGCCTTTTTCAGACTCTATAACAGAAAAAGTCCATCCGAGGCATTTGTCACTTTGGGCTCGTTAAAACATCGAAGGAGACTAGAGTCATCTTTAGCTTTTTCTCGACTCTTTAAAAGTGAAAAAGCAAGTTGTGTCTAAACGTCGTTAACAATTTATTTTAAACGGAACAATCACCCTTTATTCCCGCGTTGATCTTTAGGTTGAAAAGATGGAGCCCACCAACCAAGGAATTCCCCTTGGAGGAAATCCTAGTCCTTTCTCCTCTTGGGGAGATGTTGGTGCGCCCCACATGGCCACATTGTCGCTTCTAGGACTGACAATTGGCCTACCAGTCTGGCTCTTTTCAACCAATGTCGTTCAGAACACCACCATTCCTGAACAGTCAAGTCAACAGTTAGACCAGACCAGAGTTTCCCACCAGCCTTCTACTTCATCTTCCTCTCCTCCTTCCTCTTCGCTTGACGGAACTGGTAAAGCAAAAAACCGAGTTCCTAAAGAGAAGAAGGAGAAGAAGAAGAAAGAAAAGAAGAAGAGGGAGCCAGAGGCGACTCGGGGCAAACAAGTGTCGTCTGACAAAAATCCACACACAGCACTGGCAAGGCCTAAATCGCCATGCGTCATATGCAAGGGAGACCACTTCCATAGAGATTGTCCCTGTATCCCTCGGATACTAAGGGACTGGTCTCCCCATTTGCACAATTCGGTAGTGTCGACCTCTGATAGCCATGTTGACTGCTCACCGTCGACTAGTGGAAGTGAAGCCACAGGACAAAGAGGGAACGCTAGATTTCCCTGCAAACTGTGTGAAGGTGATCACGCCATCCACCGTTGTCCCTTCTTAGATGAGGCAAAAAGAGTTCTGGAAGATCGCCCAATTTTATGAGCGCAACTTCCTCCTGGATATCAAAGACTCCTGCCAAGTCCTTCGCTAGTTGAGAACCCGGCTGGCCTGCTCAAGTGGTCAGCCGAAGCGCCAGTCATTGAAGATGAACCGTCTGAATCCATACCTGATGAAAATCTAAAGGTTGAAACGGCAGTTGACCCGGTTTTGCCTTCAGAGGCTCTATCTTCGAATGACACCATCACAGAGGAGAATAAAGACGACACCGTCCAAATTCTCTTCATCAACACTGACTCTGATGAACAAGGGGGAAATGCCACCATTCCTTTATCGTCGGAAGGAAGTTCGTCAGAGCGATATCCGACCGTCTATTCGGTTCCACCGCCAAGCAACCTAGTTGTCTCGTTCGACTGGAACCAACTAGGCAGACCCCGCTTGCCAGCTAGCATACCATTCAGAATTATCGTCCAAATATACAGAATGGTAATGGATGGCACTATCATTGATGAGGGGGCATCTGTGAGTATCCTTTCCTCTATTGCTTGGAAAGCGCTTGGTTCGCCAACGCTTCTGCCTGAAATGAGAAATCTATCAGGCTTTGATAAAGGAACCAGTCGACCTTTAGGGATCCTCCCCAATGTGCCCATAACATTGAAAGGGAAGACCGTTCAAATGAACGTGATGGTCGTTCAAGGACCCTTGGATTATAACCTACTCCTTGGACGAGACTATATATATTGCATGGGAGCCATCGTCTCATCACTCTTTAGAGTAATGTGTTTTCCACATGCAGGAAGAATGGTCAAGCTCGTGGACCAACTTTCATTTCCCGGATCACGCATCGTAAATAGTCATGTACCATCCCTAAATGGTCTATTCACGCAAGAAGTGTCTCAACCCATGGTCCGTCCTCCTAATGAGCGCGAGTAATCCGGGAGGATATGGCTGGAACCCAGGGGGCATGCATCCTGGTCTGCTTCGGCAGGAAAACTTTGGGTATATGGTAGGTTTCCATGGGAGAATATGACTAGTCCGTACCCCGTCCGTCTAGGAAGAGGGTTGTTCTAGAATAAGATTCTTTTGTCAAAGTTATGTGAGTTGGCGGGCTACGTCGCTCACCTTTGTCTATTTCGGTAGACATCGCTGAAGAAATGTTTTGTTTGCTCCGTGAACGAGACAATCTTTGGGTAACCTGAAAGAGGTAAGCCTCTCTCATTAAAACAAATGTTTTGGCGGAAGTGAAGTAGAGGTAACCTTGAAATCGTACTTTATACCTGCGGGCATGCAAACCTTTTGGAGTGCTAGCAAGGGGTGGCTATTTATTTTTTTAAATTTTTAGGTCCTCCCTTTAAACCTGTAGGTCTAACCCTTTAAACTCGTAGGATTAGTCGTTTCCGAACTTGCATAACGAAAGGATCCGGAGCAAAGCTTACGTAAGATCTAAGCTCCCTAAAAAATAACATCTTCAATGAGACACTCTTATCATATGACTGGTATAATCGAGCAGTTTTAGCACAAAGTTCATGCTCGTTAAAAAATAAATGCAAGATCCGAGCAGTTTTAGCGCATAGTTCATGCTCGTTGAAAAATAAACATAAGTTTGAGCAGTGTTTTTCCGGGTTCAAGCTCGTTAAAAAATGAACCTATCCCGGTAAATAACCATTGTGAATGTAACTCTATCATCCATTAAAGCCTTGGTCGTGTTTGCACCGTCACCTCCACTTTTGATTTGGCCGATCGTTCACCTCCATATGATTTTTTACCCATTTTGAGGAACAGCTGCGAAGAGTGATTTCACCTAGCCATCCTTGTGACACTGCCGTGATTGGAAAATTCCAACCCGTACCTGGAATCACCTGCTAACCCTGTTTATCACTCGTTCCTCAAAAGACGAGTCTTCTTTAAGCTCTTTTCAACTGACTCGTAAAATATGAAAAGATTGCCGAGTTTTGGCCTTCCAGCTCGTTAAAGCGACCGGAAGTGCTATCCCTCCTCTATATTTTAATCTTTTTGGACCTGAGGGATTATTGCACAAAAAGATCGAGCGCTTGTTTTATTCGGCTCATTAAAACTATCGAAAACTCATCCCTTTTGTATTGTTTTATACTTTTTCGGGCTTAAGGGATTAGATGACGAAAAAGGAATTTTGGAGTTAACTTTACGTACCTTTTCACACTCTCTAAAAATGAAAAGGGACCGAGTCGTCTTTGTCGTTAGACTCGCTAAAATCATTAAATAGCGACAAACTTGTCTTTAGACGAGAACGAGTTTCACTATCGCTAGGCTCGTTGAAACATAGCGATGGGCTTGCCCGAAGGGTAGGTTATAGAACAAGCATATGTTATCCTCCTCAAGCTTGACAAAAATAAAGAGGTACTGGTCAGCAATGACTGGGGAAAAATTGGGAGAAACTAAAGAAAACTTTGATGGTAGCAAGTCGCTCTTGAACATGACACTTTTCCTCCGTACCACAATTGGGTTGGGTTGTTTCATTCACCGGTCACATCACCATGGTCTCACCATACCATCCATAATTGGGGTAATGCTACCGATCCATCGCATCAGTGTCGCCATATGTTCAAGAGAAGTCGTTCAGAAAGAGTCAACCGGGTCCCATCCACTGCCATACATTATCCTTCATCCATTCATGACTGCCACCCTGAATCATATGTCACAGATCGTTTTCATCTCCATCAAAATCATTAGCTCCGTTCCGTGTCACTGATGTGGGATTCATTAAGGCCCTCCTTTGACGGATCGCTTCTTGTCGACATCATCTCATTATCCAAGAAGTTGATCTAGGAACAACCCCTTCAGTACTTTGAAGCTTGCATGCCTCAATGGCAAGTTTCTCACTTCCAGCGACAGGTATACATCAATGACCTTCGACCAGAAGATTTTGCGTGGTGTTCGATGCCAAGTCCTTTATTCACACCACGTGAATTGTACTGCAGTACCTTGAGGGTCATTATCATTATCGGTGATTCCTCTCACACTTGTTAACGGTTTACATCATTGACAGGTAATCAAGCGATGTCTTTCCATGTTCGACTTCAGAACAATTCTCACATGGATCGACTTGTACTTAGAGTGAAGATCGAACGAGTTTGAAGACCCCGGATCTAGTTTCATCCATCTGGGCTACGATATATATTCGGGAAAGATAAAGACATTTGACATGTACATCATTGCAGCAGACGATCATCCTACTCAAAGGATGATAATTTCATCAAAATTATCAGTCTACCATCAGACGATTGTCTATTCTATGTACAGAAAATGAATTTATAAAGCTGAGCATGGGAATGCCCACCTCAGCTAGATCATGAAAGCAGTATGAAAAAATAATGTATTGTATTGTATCTTATTACAGGTCTCCTCCCAGCAATTGGATGAACTTCGGACCCTCCTGGATAAAGCATTTCACCCGATAAACGGCCTCATACTTTAGGGGGCAACTGTTATAGACATTTTTGTGCCTTACAGCATTAAGCATCAAATGTCCATAATCTTAGGGATCCAAAGTCCCTAAACATGTTGTTCCTACCCCTAGAGGAACAAGGCTAACAAACCACAGCAATTCACAGAAGTTCTCCACCTGAAACTGCTCAAAAAACAAGTCAATTCAGGATCATGTCAACTGCTCCACTGACCGTCTGCGCTGAATGTCAATGGCTACACTGGCTACCTGCGCTGAATGTCAACTCCAACACTGGCTACCTGCGCTGAGCGAGATTGGACATGTGGCAGGATCATTCCTCAAGGTGTCAAAACCCAGGAAGCTTCCAAAATGACACTTGCCTTAGGGAATTCGACTGGTGATGAGTAAGAGGTTCCAAATCTCCAAGTGGAAGCAAGAACCTCCAAGTGGACTCAAGAACTAACAGAGGGAGAGGACACTAGTCAGATCTCAAGCTAACTCATCCTCTCTCCAAACATCTATATATGGATCTCTCCTCCATGAGATCCAGGGGGGCTGGAATTTTGTTATTGCAAAGAATTGTTGTTGGTTTGAGACTGGAATCATTGGGTGCTTAATGCTTTGAAGGGAGTTGAAGATAGGAATTCCATTTTGCTGGGAAGGAGATGCTGGATTGGAGCCCTCTGGGTTGTATCTCTTCCTGAACCTTGTTATTTATCAATAAAGCTATCTTGGTTCTCTCCTATATACTGATGTATCTTTGATGTATGATTGCATTAGTGTATTTGATTTATTTCTAATCCTGAATCATTTATGAATATGAATATCTGTCTTTGTGTTGTGTTCTTCTCTTGTCGCAAGTAGTTGTTCTCTTGTGATCTCGCAGGAATCTATTGAAGCTGGGTGAGCGAGGAGGCAAGTAGCTGTGAACACCCAAAGAGAAGAGGATTTGGATCGAGGGACAAACAGAAGACACCAGTAAGTCTATTGATCTCTCTTCTTTCATATTTCATAAAGGAAGAAACCAGAATAGCTGTCTTTGTTTGTTGCTAAGGCACTGTCACACCTTAGGTGGATAGGATCGTCCTGCATAGGCATTTTTCCCCACAAGAATAGGCAGATGAGGTCAGACTGGGAGAAGTTACCACACAATTCTAGGGATGAAGGAATGTTGATAAACTATTGAATTGTGTAGTGCAATTGCACCTAGGGATAGTGATTGCACACTGCACAATTGTAGGAAACAAGGTTGCATCACTGAGGGCTGAGATTGTTTAGTGCGTAGTTTAGTCAGGGTTCGGTGAAAGTAAGTTTCCTGGTCGGAAATATTTCAGATAAATTGCTAAGTGCGGGATGAAATTGAGTTCATGAGGAACTTCAACTTGTGATCACACACACTTAGCATACTTCAATGACACGATAACTTAGACCACCATAACATCAAGAAAAATCATTACCCTCTATGAGACTGTCCTAGAATGAAAAGTGACAAGTGTGACACTTAAGATGGACTTAGGATGACTGTGACAACACTTTTGTGATAGTTCTTAAAACTTTATGTATGACTCTGACAGATGTTTACATAGATAGGAAAAATCAAATACACAAATAACAACCTTTGAAATCACCAGAAATGACTGCAAGCATGGTAAAACAATCAAACATGCTAAAAGATGATAGTTTATCAAACAATCAAAAGGGGTGAAAAGACTCTTAGAAAGCTCATGAAATGAGTTAAAGTGTTTGCAATAATAGAGGGAAAGACCAAGGAAGGCTCCAAAATTTAATTGCAAGCCAAAATTTTGGAGGGCGTTACAGCTGTTACAACACTTGGCAACACACTTGTTGAATACCATCTTCTCTCTCTTGGTTCATTTTTAAGTACATGGCCTTGGTCCTTCAGGGAGTATTGATTCATCATGTAGATTTCTTTGGGTTCCCCACTTACCCCATGGGGAGGCATGGTTTCCTTGGTACCTTCTTAGTTGAACACAACATAAGATTCAACCAGATCATAGTCTTTCAAATTGGGAAGGTTATTTTAGCTCGCAAGCTTAAAATTTTCAGAGTATAGTTTTTCATCTCTGGTGTTGCTCTATTGCCAATAGGCCTAGATAGTACCCCGGTGGAGTCACGCAGGAACATAGGAAATGCTCCACTTCCAAAAAGCCTCCACAACACCCTAATGCAGTTTCCTACTTCACCTCTCTACATAAGAAGCCATTCTCTTCTTTCACCTTTATTTATTTATTTGAGAGAACTGTGCATGAGAACTTATTTATTTTGGGGTGGAAGAGGTATCCCAATGTATTGAGAGTAGGAGAGGTTTTTCCTTTAGAGAAGCATATAAATACATCTGATTTATGTTTTATCATTTATGCTTTCTCCTTCTACATTTCTACCAGTTGGATAAGCTTGAAAACACCAAACCAAAAACTGAGTATAGGCATGAGGTTTCTAGATTGGATATAGGTTCATGGTTGGGCCAAAACTCTCCCTACAGATGGATCTTATTTTCCATCAGAACTTCATGAGCCAAAATTTACAACCAAAACAAAGAAGGTGGACATAGGACTAGCCAAGGGCTACATCGTCACATGACTCTTTAAACTTTAGCAACACATACACTTGGAAGCCACAACGTAGTAAGCCACAACACTTATTGACATAAGCCAAACAATGGAAGAAAAACAAAACATAACAGTAAACAACAAAAATACTAAGTGCATAGTGTGGGGCGAAGCCCCAAGTATTCACTGAAAGTAGTATTTTAAGTCTTGGCCATTGACAGGGAGAGATTCAATCTTCCCATCAAGTTATTGAAGATGATATGTGTATTGGCCAAGCTTTTGGTGGACTATGTAAGTAATAATGCACAACGAATGAAACCTAGTGTGCTTTCCATTGTCTTCGTGGGCTTTGTCCCACTTCAAGACTGAGTTACTGAGGCTAGTCTTCCATGTAGTCTTTCTATCAAACCATCTCTCAACACAGTTGTGATGGAGAGAGAATGTTTCTTTTTCTTTTAATCTTTCTTCCTGTAACTTGTGAGAAGTGTCCATCTTATGCTGAACTAAGAGAGAAGGATTTCTCTCAGATTTTTGGGACAATTGGAGAGAAACAAAGCAGACATTTGGTAGGAGGATGGCTTCCTTTCCATACACCAGGAAGTAGGGGGAAGTATTCAGAGAAGGCTTTGGTGTGACGCTATCAACCCATAAAGAATTCACCAAAGTAGAATGTGAGTTCCCTGCTGAGAGAATATGGTATTTTTTAGGATGCGAATGGGGTTCTTATTTGTGGATTCGGAAAGACCATTCCCATGTGGATAGTAGTTAGCCAAATATTTCAAGACAATACCATTTTCCAATGAAAAATCATAAATATTTAATGAAGAAAAACACATTTCATTATTAAAAAAAAGTGACATAGAAATTCCAAACTTGGAAATGATATTGTGTTGCAGAAAGCTAATGAATTCCTGATCATTCTCCTGTTTCAATGGAACTACCTCTGTCCACCGCATGAAATAATCTGCAGCAGTCAAGCTATAGTTGTGTTTCTTCAATGAATGTGGGAGAATTTACCCAATGATATCCAAGCCCCACTTTTGGAATGGTTCTTCCACTGCAACAGGCTGCAACAGGGCTTCTCACTTTCGATTTTTGTCGGTGCACTTGACAGACCAAACACTTGTGAGTGTAGGCATGAGCATCGTTGAATAATGTAGGCCATTAGAAACTAGCTCGCATGACCTTTTGTGCTGTGGTGTTACCCACGAAGTGTTCCCTCATTGGTCCGTCATGGAGATCATGTGAAACCTTGCTTGAACCTTGTGCCTCTAGGCACCTGAGCAAGATCCCATTATGGTTCTTTCTATATAGCACCCCATGCACCAGTTCATATGATAATGCTTTGAGTTGGAGTGCCCTCTTCTGCCACAATGAGAAAGTATAAAGAACAATTCCATGCTCGAGGTACCGTGCACATTTGTGTACCAAGATTTTGCGTCTAAAGTGGGAGAGCCTCACTCAACATTGTAGATTTCTATTTCTTTATCCCAGCCAATGAGACCTTCTTCTTCTTGTTGTGCATTGAAGTCTTTCATTGCTAAATTTCAAAGACCATGAATCTTTATGGTGTGAGCTGGTTTGATATGAATCTTGTATTCCTGAAGTTTAGTCATCCAATTCACCCTACTCTCACCCAAATCTTGTTGAACAAGCAGTGATCTGACTGCTGGGTGTGTAACACAGATAATACAATTATTTGTTAACAAGTAGGCTCTAAAGTGATTCACTACCTTGTATAATGCATAATCTTATTTTTCCATAGTGGGATAGTTCGTCTCTGGTCCTTGCAGGCTCACACTTATGAAGGATATAGTTTTCTCGTTGTTCAACTCGTTTTTTTGAGCGAGCACGCCAACGAGATAAGTGTCAGAAGTGAAAGTGTAGAGAAAGAAGTCTTTTCAAAAGTTTGGGTTGTACAACACTGGTGCTTCTATTATTGCTTTCTTTATATGGAAAAATGCATTATTTTCCCTTTTTCCCCAACAATAGAATACATCCTTCTTTATGATCTCCTATATGGGCTTAACGATCTGAGCATACTTAGAGATGAACGTTTTGAGGAAGTTGATCTTCCCCAAGAGAGGCTGCATGGTTTTCTTATTCATGGGGTGGGGAATATGCATGATGGTTTGAACCCTGTCCAGATCTACCTTGGTACCACTTTTAGCAAGAATGTGTCCAAGCAGGTTACCCTTGGACACTGCAAAGATGCTCTTCTTGGGATTCAAGGATATCCAGTATTTTTGGCATCACTCAAAACATTTCTTGAGGTGGTGCAGATGGTGAGATCGCTATATTGAGAACATTGTTACATCATCAAGGTAGACCACTATGTGCTATCCTATAAGCCCATGCACATCAATGTCCATTGCATGCTGAAATGTGTCACCTACATTAACCAGCCCAAATGACATTCGGCAGAATGCGGACTTACCTCATTTGGCATGGAATGTAGTCTTCAGTCTATCATGATTTGCTACTAGAACCTGGTTGTAACCTAAGAAGCCATCTAACAAAGAAAACATCTCTGGTCTAGATATTGTCTGCAATATGTGCTCCATGGATGACACTGGGTAATTGTCTTTGTCTAAGACATGATTAAGGTTGCAGAAATCTACACATAGGTGAATATCCCCAGACTTCCTCCTTACAAGGACTAAGTTATACACCCATGTTGAATGTTGCACTTTGTAAATGATTCGAGCATCCAACAACTTCATCAATTATTTTTGTATGAAGGGCTCATGTGTTGGGTGAACTATTCTTAGTTTCTGTTGAAAAGGCTTGACCCCTTCTATGATTAGCATCATGTGTTGGATTATTCACGTGTGATGTGTCTTAAGATCATTTTATGCCCATACAAAGATATCATGGTACTCAACGAGGTGGATAAGGTATTGTCACTCTTGTGGTGTATAACAAGTATTGAGATTCACATACTTCAAATATTTTTCTATTCCTAGATTGATCTGCTCATGCGAAAATTTAGAGCTATGGGTCTGAGTGTTCACAAGTCCCTGAAAACCGTTTTGTAGGTCATACAAATTTTTGAGTGATACCACACCCTTGGGGATGAGGTTGCCTTTTCTTGTACTAGTTCCATCCTCCAGAGACTATTTGTTCTAATCCTTGTCTATCACATTGTCTTTGAATACATCAGTGTTATCTATGAGATGCAGTATATGTTGATTATCATAAAAAAATGCACATCAAGGAAGGTTTCAAGCTAGTCCACAAACCTTAAAGGAGAATGAACCCAGCCCTTAAGGATATAGTCAAAGAAGAACTACAAAAGTTGTTGGATGCAGGGTTCACTTACCCCATCTCAGATAGTGAGTGGGTGTCTCCTCTGGTTCTGGTTCCAAAGAAAAATGGAAAGTGGAGGATCTGTGTGGATTACCAAGAGCTGAAGTAGCCACAAAAAAGGACCATTTCCTTCTACCTTTCATTGACCAAATATTAGATGGTCTGGCAAGAAAGAAGTTCTTCTCTTTCTTGGATGGATTTAGTGGTTACAATCAAATCTAGATCAGCCCAGAAGACGAGGATAAAACCACCTTCACTTGTCCCTAGGGTACCTTTTCTTATAGGGTCCTTCCTTTTGGTTTATGCAATGCCCTGCCAATTTCCAGAGAACGGTGCTAAGCATCTTTATAGAGCTAGTCCATGATTTTGTGAAAATTTATATGGATGATTTAACCCCCTATGGGTGCGATTTCCTGGAGGCCCTCTCTAACTTGGGAAGGATTCTAAACAAATTCATTTAAGTGAACTTATCCCTTAGTCCTGAGAAGTGTGAATTCCTAATGACTACAGGGATTGTTCTAGTTCACTCAATCTCCAAGGAATGACTACAAGTATACCTAAATATGATAACTATCATAAAGAGGTTCCCTACTCCTCAGAAGCAGAGGGACGTCAGACATTTCTTAGGATTAGTTGGATACTATAGGAGATTCATAAAATACTTTGGCAAGGTAGCCTCACTCTTGTTTCTACTATTGGCTAAGGAATTTGAATTTTTATGGTTAGAAAGCTGATAAGAGGCCCTAGAAACCCTAAAAGACAAGTTGACTATCTCACCTGTTCTCCAAGGCCCAAATTTGGCTCTTCCTTTGCACATACAAGCTGATGCCTCTCACAAAGATATAGGAGAAACTTTGGGCTAGATAGATGACAAGCTACCTTATGCCATTTACTTCATAAGCAAAAATATGTCCAAAGTCAAGTTAAACTACACTGTGACTGAAAAGGAGCTCCTAGATGTTGTCCATTCAATGAATAAATTTAGACATTACATTATTGGTTACCATACCCTTGTACATATTGAACATGCTTCTATTAAATATTTGATGAAAAAACATGATGTGAATTCTCAAATTATTACATGGTTACTTTTTCTTTACAATAATTTGATCTAACTATTATTGATAAGCCTCGCAGAGAAAATGTAGTTGTAGATTTTTTGTCCAGATTGACTTTGCCTAGAGGTCAGGAAGGAATGGTTGATGGCCAACTGCTAGATGAGAATTTATTTTCCATTTTAGTTCTCTCCCTGTGGTTTTCTGACATAGAGAATTACTTAGTATCTACACAATTCCCTCCAAATCTATCCTCCAAAGAGAACAAAAGAATTATAAGGAAAAGTGCCCCATTCACTTGGATTGCGGGAAATCTCTTCAAGTTGGGCCCAGATCAAATTTTGAGAAGATGTTTCGGGGAGGAGGAAGTTTTTGACATCCTTCTATCTTGTCATTATGTGCCTTGTGGAGGTCACTTTGCAGCCAAAAGGACAATATTCAAGGTACTACAAGCTGGCTATTACTGGCCCACTCTCCACCAGGATGCAAGGAGGTATAGCAGCCTGTGCGATTGGTGCCAAAGAATGGGGAAGCCTATTCTCAAGGATGAAATTCCTTCACAACCTAAAGTGACTTTCAAGCCATTTGATAAGTGGGACATAGATTTCATTGGGCCCATTGATCCTCCATCAAGACAGAAGAGGTACATCATTGTGTGCACTGACTCCTTAACAAAGTGGGCTAAAACCAAAGCTATTAAGGTAGCCACAGAAGAAAAAGTGGCTGAGTTCTTGAGGGAGAATGTGTTATAAAAGTTTGGATACCCTAGAAAGTTGGTCGCTGATCCGAGAAGTCAATTCACCTCACATATGATTGAGAATTTGTTAAGCCAGCATAAGATCAAGCAGAGGAAGTCCACTCCTTACCACCCTCAGGATAATGGACTAGTAGAAGTCACCAACAGAGCATTGGAAATCATTCTGACCAAAGTGGTCAACAATAGTAGGAAGAATTGGCAAAATAGACTAGTGGAGGCCACTTGGGCCTACAATACAACTTGGAAGACCACCACTGGCTTCTCTCGTTATGATTTGGTCTATGGGAAGAAGGCTCTGCTCTTCACTGAATTTGAGTACAACACTTTAAGGATGACAACATAATTAGATCTAGATGTTATAAGGGAACATCAAAAGATGTTGCTACATCTTAATGGGCTAGATGAATTCAGGATGCATGCACTCCTACACACAAAGATGAATCAAGTACAAAGAAAAATCTGGCATGACAAAAATATCGAAGAAAAACTGTTTCAAGAAGGCGATTGGGCCCTGCTATATGGCTCCAGGTACAAACATTTCAGAGGCAAGTTGATGACCAAATGGTTTGGACCATATGTGATAGAAAAGTGCCATGATAATGGGGTTGTTTAGATTAGAACCATCGGTGAAGAAGGTATCCCTTTTCTTGTCAATGGGTACAGGTTGAAGCTCTACAAAAAGCCTTTGTCAAAGAAAGAGTTCATTAGTAGCATCAGCAAGGCAGTAATGGTGATTGAAAGAGTCTCGACTTCCACCTCACCATGCTCTTGAGGTCTCTTGAGGTTTAAAAAAAATTAAAATAAAATAAAAAATAAAAAAATAAGATACCCAGGTGAAAATCTCCATGAGGCACCTGAGGCCCACTCTTAGGTTGAAAACCTCTTTGAGGCAGTCGAAGAGTGTTAAAAAAAATGAAAAAAAGGGAAAAAGAAAAGACCCTTGGGTAAAATCCTCTTTTGAGGC
Source organism: Pinus tabuliformis (assembly GCA_031772625.1). Lineage (NCBI taxonomy): Eukaryota > Viridiplantae > Streptophyta > Pinopsida > Pinales > Pinaceae > Pinus > Pinus tabuliformis. The sequence continues at coordinate 1,281,737,725 of CM062817.1, read as the reverse complement.
ACTTAGGGTAAGGAACAAGGATGAAAAAATACTTTTAGGCAACCTGGTTATCTTTCAAAAAAGAAAAAAAAGAGAATAAAAATAAGCAGAAAAATAATGGCAAGGACCTCAAACTTACCGTCTCATAACAATTCTAGTTTTTGCAGGTTTTCAAGAAGATAATGGACACAAAGATCATAGGGCAGCAATCCTTAAAAAACTCCATGTTTTTATTTATCCATTTCATCTCTTCCATAATCCCCATGTTCATTCATCCATACTCATCTCAACAACAAAAAATTCAAATTTCAGGCAATTCTTTGACTTCTACAGGATTTTCTGTAATTACTACAGGAGTTTCCTGTAGTACTATAGGAAGTTCTGAAATTCTACAAGAAAGATAGTATGATTTAAAAATTATGATGCAAGCCTATTTTGGATAAAAAATGGAGGCCATTGACTTAACATCTTAGCCAACACCATTCATTACCATGTCACCCCCTTTGTCCATAAAAAAATAAAAAAAAATATGAAAAAAAGAGAAAAGAACATCAAAGGGGCATGCCACTAGAAGCCTACGTAACCTACCACTCCATGGCCACACCTTCCACCAATTTCAATACCTATTTACCCTCCAAGTAGAGAAAAGACACAAAATTTTAAAAAAAGGGGGTAGCTATAGGATTTCTTGTAGTAGTACTACAGGAAACCTTGTAGCAGCCTATTTTGAAGTAGCATTAGGCTCCAAGCCTAACCTTCAGAACCATGATTAAAAGAGGAGAAGCACAAATGCAGGCACAATGGAACTTCTCCAGAGCTCATTAGGAACAGAGGAATCCAACACCTTCACATCAACAAGAAGACAACCCATTAGCAAAATGAAATCAACAAGAAAAAGAAGTCGAGAAGATGTACCTAAGTCATGAGCAACATAGCAAAACCACCCTCCACCATGCATCAAGAAGGGAATGGAAACCACACGTATGTCACCTCATCCATACTCACTCATAAGTACAAATATGATTAAAGGTGTAGGAATATATAGAAAGTTAATTTTATAGGCAAGAGTTGGCCAGTTAACTTGGCCACCCTCAGTCCGATAACAGAAAGTAAAGTCCTAGTCAATTGGACATGTGGCAAGGGAACATCAAGGGGAATAAATAGGATAGGTGGTCAAGTTATGGTGAAGAGAAGTGGGTGATGATTACGACGAAGGGTGGCATATTAACTTGTAGTGGGACCAACGGTCCAAAAGGAGAAATACGTACTCGACTAGCCAGCACATCACTCAACGAAATCAACCATAAATAGATATATTCCCTGACTTTCATGCAAGGTATTGTTCATTTTGAGATGTTAAGAGTTGAGATCAACTCAAGGAGCCATCGAAAGGAAAAGTTAGTCTTGACCATCCTAAAGTGAGCACCTACATGAAAGACATAGAAACTACAAGAAACAAATAAGAAATCTAGTCTCAGCATCCTACAGTGGGTACCTATAGGAAAACTACAGGAAATAGGGAGGATTGTCAAAATGTTGTAAGTGGGTGCCTAGGGCCAGAAATACAAGAAGTATCATCAACCAAAGAATTGCAGAGAAAGGTAGGTGCCATATCCTCTATGTTTCATTTATAAAAAAAGGAAAAACAAAGAAATTGTCATTTCCTTTAAAGTGTTTATAGTCTACATAGAGATAGACAGAATTATGTGGATGATTATCTAGATTAAACTCTAAACCCTCATCACCTAGAGAATATCCTAAGCTATAGCCACCAAAAATTCATACAAACATATGGACAGAGAGAAAAAATGACAGGGGGTTTCAATGAAAGGGAGCCCACCAGAACAACCAAAATACACCAACATCCTCCTGTGGTAGAAATATTTACAAGACATCAACGGTTGGGATTATTATACCTACTTAGGGGATATGATGATGATATAGCTAGGAAACTTGCAAGGTCACTCATACCTATAGGTAGAGCTAATTCGACTGTTATATTGAGGGGTTTGTCAGTAACAATTGCCCGTGAAATCTTTAGCAGGATCATAGCAATTCCTCTAGGGTTGCAATGGAGAACAGAGGACAAACCTAGTAGCACTATCGCTAGGAAGAAATTTTTCTTGGAAGGAGAAGAACCAATTGAAGACAAAAATGGGATTATAAGGGCAAGAATTCCATATCCTTAGAATGAAGTAAGCTATCACATTCTCAAGTATATTTCTTATGAGGGTAGACTCAATATAGTCTATGGATACCAGTTTAGACTCTTCCATGAGCTGGGATTTGGATAAGAGTTACGTCCTCATAGAAATCTTAGTGTTCCTTACTTTTTGTTATAATCAATAATAGACATGAGCATCAAAGTAGAAGAAGGAAAGCATCAGCAGTTGGCACATCATGGATTGATCAAGATCATACTAGAAGATTTGCTAAACAACTTAACAATCCCTACTATGTGGTCGACATTTGTAGACATGAATAGAGAAGATGCGATTCAAGCCATTGAGTATGACGAAGACCCTACTTATAGTAATTAAGAAGAGGTAGAAGATCATGAACAAGAAGAACATGAAGAAGAGGAACATGAAGAAGAGGAATAAGAGCCTGAAGAAGAGGAGGTAGAAATAGATTAAACAAAAAATGAAAAATGCAGTAGGGAAGAAGCACAAAAGGATGAACCAAGTCTTGAAATATAGATCAAGGAAGAGGAGGAATCTCCACGGGTGTCTCTGGAGCCCAAAGAGAAGGAGGCAATTGCTTCCTTAACTTCTCTAAGTACACCTATCAAATCAAAAGGAAAGAGGAAGAGGTAGACTCTCGTATACTTCAAAATAAGGAAGAGCACCAGGATAAAACAAGGGAGACCTCAAACACCTACCCAGATTCCTATAATCATAGAGGACTCACTAAAATAACAAGAGAAGATAGCCCCTCTAGGAAAGAGAGGTGAATAAGGCATAACACAACAGGCTTCCCCAAGGGCACCAATCACCTATGTTAGGAGGTTTGTCACCAGGTCAACCTCAGTAAAACAAGTTAAAGAACCTTTAACCCCTTTTCAAAAAGGGAAAGGTCTCCTATAGGAAACATAGACAGGCCTATAGGAAACAAAGACAGTCTGACAAGAAGTTCTTTCAAAACTACAGGAAGAACAGAAACAAGATCAGGAAGGACAGAAAAGGAAAATGAAAGGAGAAGAGGCAAAAAATACTCAAGAAATGGTAAAGGGAGGGTCCCAAGAGCTGAAGGAACCTAGCCCACATCCAAACCTCAGCTCCTATTACATATTCATTGAGGGGGACAGAGTGACACCACAATCATTTTCCATCCCTTTATTCTCTGAACTTAAAAAAGAGAGAGAAAGGTCATATCATTGGATGCAAATTGCTAAATCAAAAAGTGTGGAGGATGTAGGCCATATGGAAGAAAAGTTTCTAGAAATGGGTAGCAAGTTGAGTAGAATAAGAGATAGGGAAAGAGTGATGAAATCTAAACTAGAGGCTGAGAAAACATGGATAAGGAGGAAACTACAGGAGAAGGAGAGCCAATTGGAAACTATGGCAAGTCTCTCCTTGAAGGCACTCCAACGTAGGATTCCAGCAAAAGTGTATGGCTTATACCCCAAAAAACAATGGTTGCAGTTTCAGATAAAAACCCTTGCAAAATGAGGAAATATGCCTTTCCAAGACTATAGATAGTTCATTAACCTCTGTGACCAAATCACCCTGGAGGACAGAGCCAAGAGATCTAAATTCTACCTACATAACTTGGCCCCAATACATTTGAATGTGTGGGACCCTAATGCAAAACTAGGGGACTTACAGATGATGGCCTTGGCATCATGGATGAATCATGAGGAGGCCAAGCCTACAGAAGTAAAAATGGTATTGGAAAGAGAAGAAACATAGCCCCTTTTCATCAGAGTAGAACATGCCGACTCCATGGTTGTCATTAGCACCCACAACATCATTTCCAATGATCCCCACCATGCACAAAGATACCTAGCTACCCAAGAGCAAGAAGTCACTCATGTTGAGGACACTTGGATATTTCTAGGGGATACAAAGCAACAAGCCTGCCAAAGGAGATGGAGCACCTTGCCCTACAACCTAAAGATCAGGTAGTATAGTTCTCATGAGAGATTGAGGGATGAACTATAAAGGACCCCAATGCATAAGAAAGAATTGTAGAGACTCAAAGTCAGTTGGATTGGCTTGAATCTCAATCCACAATTTCTCATGGGTATGTTAGAAGGGATAAAGGAAGAAGAAGAAAGAAATTAGTGGGAGGAAATAGACAAGCATGCAAGATTTTATCCACAAGAGGAGGAGACTACAACAAAAGCTTGGAATGTTAGGGAGGCCATCAAAGAAATGAAAGACATGGACATAGTTTGAGTTTCTCAGAGGATGAGAAACACTTTTAGTAGGCGGGTGATGATGAGGCTCATCAATGGGTAAATCATACGGACCTTAATGCAACTCTCCAACTAGCTAAAATAAAATTTTCTCATAATTATTTACATGTTTTGTTATATTTTTCTTAATGAGAAGGGTAAGGATGAGATGTCATGTCTTGTGGTCCAATGTGCATTGATTGCACGTTCTAGAGAAAATTTTGGATTATTAAAGTGAAGGAACTCGAAGGGGACAAGCAAGTGGGATTTTAGGATATGGGATCTCCCTCCTTAAATCCTCACTCACTCGAAGGTTCCTCCATCAAATCTCATCAGCTCAGAGTTGCAAGTAGTCGAGCCATTAAGATCATTGGTAGCCAAGCCAATGATAGTTGAACACTAGTTGATCTCGAGTTTGGGAGCCAAGACTCCCTAAATTTAAGGAAATTGTTGGTAACTTCAATTGTATAAATAAGAAGGCATAGAGCCTCATTAGGATTCATTTTTTTTTATTGTATCCAGGAGGCATTTTTGAGTTAAGACATTTTGATTGATCACTCTTGTGTATTTTTGATATTCTAATGAAAATGAGAAGCATTCCCTTGATCCAACACTAAGCTAACTCAGAGGGCTAAATCTCTTGGGATAGGGCCCAACCCTAGTAGCAGAGGTTCCTCTTTTTGTATATGTAGTCTTAGATTACATTCATAGTTAGTTGCTAAACTGGTTTTGGTGTTGTTAATTTACAAGTATTGGAATGATTAATTAGTTTTCTTCCATTTGTGGATAGTTAGAATAGTGGTATCATAGTGACAAAAGACATTTCATAAAAGTTGGTGATAGTAGTTTTCACCTCATCACTTTTTTGGGATTATGACTTCAGGGACACTTTCATACAACCCAAAAATATATTTCTTTCTTTGCTACATAATCTACAATTTCTTGATGAGTAGGTCATTATATTTAAGTTTCTTAGGAGTAGTTACAATTCTAATTTTTGATGTCTTAAGTTTTGCATTGCTTTCAAAGAACTTCCATTCATGAACTTAGCCATTATATTGTAATAACTCCGTTTTCTTCCATTTAATAAATCTTTCCCATGTATAGATGAATTTGTGCATAGATGAAGGAAAGAATATATGTTGTTGCAGGAGCTTCTACATTGTAGGGAGACCCAATCTCATTCGACTCATCCAAGCCTGATCCACCCATGTTGTCGAAATCCACTAAAACCTCAATTCGAATTATTGTTTTATAAGAAAAAATTTCCATTTGCATTAAGAAAATCCAACCATATTGAAGAACTTGATTGAGCCCTAGATAGTGTTCACCCCATCCATGCCTTATTCTCCCATTATATAACTTTCCCATGCTTCATTCCACCTTCTATACCACTTCCTAGGATTTCAACCTGTTTCCTGTAGTAAAATAGGGGATCATATAGTAGAACTAGGACGTCTTGTTGTTTTCCTGTAGGAAATCTTGTAGCAACCTATTTTGACCTCCATACCCTTAATACCATTCTAACCCTCTTCCTCCATACCTGTCTCCCCTACCAAAGAACAAGTGAAGATTAGCATTTTCATTCATAAAATGAAAACATAAAAAAAAAATAGTTTTTTTCATTTCTTAATTAGCACATGCATGCAGCAGTTATAATACTCCCTATATCACATTCCATGGTCACTTAGTTTAGATCATCACATGTGATAAATAGGGTTAAGCTAGGTTTATTTTGCAACAAAAAAGTGTCAATGAGTAACTAAAGGATTTCATGTCACTTTACAAGCATCTTCCAATTCAGTCTTTCATTCCTTAAAATAGGCAACATTTATTTTCTTTCATTAAGGATAATTTTCCCTCCTCCTGCTAGTAGTCAAACTTCTTCTAGTCAATATAATACTAGTTTGAGAAACCCTAGTGGTCTATCACCCTAGTGGAATAGTGACAAGAGTAGATCATTTTATCTATTTGTGTATACAACACTGTTGCCTTCAAGTTTGTACGAACCCCAGGTTGATGATGTACATTTGGTAGCCCCAGGAGTTGCAACATTCTTCCTGCAATACTAGCACTCATCATCATATTTTTCCATTCCATCATGGTTTTTTGCTAGTCACCCAAAGGATAAAATTTCCCTCTCAATGTAGAAATAAACTTAGACCATGAAGAAAACACTTTACCATTATGTTGACTATGTTTCTGAAACTTTCTCTCCCACCATAGAAGAGTTGTACCTTCGAGTCAAAGAGATACCAACCTGATATTTTCTTAATCCTCTTTAATCTCTTGTATACAAAAATATGATTCAATTTTTCTAATCCATTTGTTTAGCTTTTTCATATTAGCTACTCCATTAAATATGGGAAAATAAAATGTCATGTATAACTTGAAAAAAACGATTTTTAGAGGCATTTCTATGATGACTATTTGAATGATGAGTGTTGGGAAAAATACCGAGAGTGGAGGTGAATCTATATTTAAAAAAAACTTACAATAATAATTTATTTTTTCTAAAATATGTACATGAATTTACTGAACCCGACTCACGTATGTATGCGACTCTTGTAAAAAAAATTAGCATATGCTTAGTAAAATTGGAAAAAAAACTAATTCTTTATATGTTAAACTTAAACCAAAATGTAAGCGATTTATCAAGCATTTAATAAGAAGTAAGGAGGTGCAGTAAGAAAATAATAAAGTATCACACATAAGAAACACACATGAACACTAGGATTTAATGTAGAAATTGAATGTGGGAGAACACCACCACTTCCATCATCTCAACCTTCAAACTTATTAATATCAAAAACTTCTTACATTCTTGTATTGGTGTCTACTCATGCTAGTACACAAGCACCCACATGTTGAAGGCTACAACCTTCACTTATTCTCTAGCTCCTACTAGAACAGATCTCCAACCCCCTAATCTGACTACCAGTGACTACTGGTAGGAATATTTGACTTCCTCACTGAAGGCTCCAACCCTCAGCAACATCCGTGGAGAACGTTTCATAAATTTTCACACTCTGTCCACCTATTTTAATAAATCACATCTTGTACATCAACTGAAGAAAATGCCATCTTAATTCAAATAGAACAGTTAAATCATTGTAGCTAGAACACAAAAATGAACTAAAAATACCCCATCAACATACATAATCAACTGCAACCCTGATCATTGATGTGCCAACATGTATATGCTACTTCACTTAAGGCAACCCACATGTATACACACTTTTTTGTAGAGCAACCTGCATACAAATCTAAATATACTAAAAACTTGTAATTTTGAGGCAGACATAGAGTTGACCAGAGTTATTTTGAAATACTTATTTAGCTTACAGAACCCTCATATAGTTAGCAGCATCAATAATATTTTCAACCAATCAACTTGTAACCAAATTCAACTTCATAATTCAATGAATTATACTTTAGACATTATCACTAAACCCAGATCAACATAAGGACATCATTGACAAACAACAGAGATATAATAGCACTAATGAGTTTGATCAGTCATTTATCAACATAAAGCATTCATTTATGTACACAAATTTGAAGAAACAAACCCACATGTATAGGCAGCTTAACTGAGACCAACCTGTGTACAGATCTGTAGATTTTAACCTAAAATTATGCAACTCTTCAGAACTTCAGAAACACAGAAATCATAACATTCATAGATAAAAACATCCATCAATACTTAGATCTAGTTAATCCATGAGAAAATCATACAATGGAAATTCATTTCAGGTCTCATGATCCTAATCCATCATTGTATTCATCGGTCCAAAATTATTTTAGATCTATGTGTCAACTATGGCCCTTAAAATGAAAATGTACTTTAGAATGAAGTATTCATCAAAAACCCTTTCACATGTGCACTTAGCACTTTGATCTTCACATCCTTATATAATTAGAGCCTTAGCCAATACCATGAGCCAAAACTACACTAGTGTTGGTGGTAATCTTGGACTAGATCAAGTAACCATTACTGCATTCAATATTGTGGGCTAATACCATGGTAAGAACCTTTGGTATTCTTAAATTAGTGTTCCATCATGTACGCAACTTTCTTTTTTGTATCTGCGTGTATACATGACTAAGCCTTAATCAACCCACATATAGATCTTCAAATATTCATCTTTAAGAAACTTCAGATTCTGATCTATAAACCTTTGTCCCATCATTCAATTATTCTATTCCATGACTCTATCACCTCTAAACTAACCTGTGGATTCCTCTAGTTACCATCTACTTGTTTTGTTACAAGTGAATTTCCATTGATGACAACACATGCTTGATAATGCCAATAATCTCCCCCTTTGGACTTAATGGAAACCATGTTGGTGTTGATCAGCTCAACCTGTAGAAACTTGTTAGATACATGAAATAAACATTATTCAAACACCAATATACTCGCCCCATTTAACATCAAGGGAAAAGGGTGGACCAAAGCTCCCCCTTTGCATCTGATTTGTAATATATCATCCATGCTCCCCCTGAGCACATGCTGAATCTCCAGAAATATTTTCAAATGAAGAACATGACTCTATGACTTAACTGATTATGACCTTCCTATCCCGAAGTACTCATACTTACATCAATCACCAAACCAAGTGGGGATACGTATTTGACTCAACCACCCAACCAAGTGGGATTACATATCTAACATGACCTCAAAAGTACATACATGACTAAATATGAAAATTATTACATCATAGGTCTCCACATGACTTTTACATCAAATGAAAGATGTGACAATAATAAATGAGACCAAAAGATCTTAATAGTATCATAATTTAGCAACCATAATGCCAACAATGCATTATATTCTGCAAGGCTAATGCTCCCCCTGAACCTGTGCTACCTGTTCATTGTCAACAACTCATTCATTAAAGCATCTTCATTAATCATATAAATATCAATGAGAAAAACATAACTCAATACCATATCAACAGTCTCCACCCATCAACACCAGACCAAGAAAAATCAAATCATAGCTATGAATAGCATGTCAGAGGCTGATCTTGAGTCTGTCCCACTGTTCAGAGAAAAACATATGTGATTCTCTGCAAAGAAACTCGCATATATACATTAATATACTTCATGAAACCTGAATACAGAAAGCAACCTTTTGAATTTTCACCTGTAGACTGAGCAGACTAGATTAACAACAAAATGAGGAAGAGACAACTCCCAGTTTTGGTCTGAGATATTCAACTACTTCTCTGGGAACAGGTTTAGTAAATATATCAACAACTTACTCTTTGGAGGGAATATACTCCAATTTAAACTTTTTATCAATCACTTATTCTCATAGAAAGTGATACTTAATTGGAATATGCTTGGTCTTAGTGTGCATAACAGGAGTTTTCAAAATACTAATAACACTTGTATTATCACATAGGATGGAGATGGGTGGAGAACATTTTATTTGTATATCTTGTAATGTTTTCATCATCCAGATAAGTTGTGTGCAACAATATGCAACAACCACATATTCTTCTTCCACTGTAGATAAGGCAATGGAACTTTGTTTCTCGCTGAACCAAGATACCAATCAGGGCCCCATGTAAAATGCACCTCCACTAGTGCTTTTTCGGTCATCAACATTTCCAACCCAATCTGCATCTGTGTATGCATGAAGGTAAGATCTCCATCTTTAGGATACCATAGACCAAAGGCTTGTGTTCGTTGGAAATATTTCAATATTCTCTTTACTACCTAAAGACATGATTCCTTTGGATTGGCTTGGAAACGTCCAAAATACCCAATTACATGCATGATATCTGGTCTAGTACTTGTTACATAAAGCAACATTGCAATCATATACCTATACTCTGATTGGTTTACTGTGGGAGAATCATCATTAGAAGTGAGGCTACATCCTATCGTCATGAAAGTACATACAAGTTTGCAATCTTCCATCCCATACTTCTTTAGAATTTTCTTGATATATTTTGTTTGTGAGAGAAAGATGCCATATTTTGCTTGTTTCGCTTGCAGACCAAGAAAAATAGGTTAGTTCCCCAAGTAAACACATTTCAAATTCTTGTTGCATAACAGAAGAAAAGTTTTGACACATATATTCTTCATTACTGCCAAAGATAATATCATCAACATAAAAAATAAATAAATAGTAGTTTATCATCCTCAATTTTTGTGTACAATTTGTTGTCTACGGATCCTTTTGTGAAACCTTGTTGTTCAAGATATTTGTCAAGACAATAATACCATGCCCGTAGATCTTGTTTTAGCCCATATAAAGCCTTTTTGAGTTTTCATACAAGATTTTTATCATTCCTGAAAATGAATCCTTTTGGTCGTTCAATATTAACTTCTTCTTCTAGATCTCCATTAAGGAAAGTAGATTTTACATCCATTTGATAAACTTTGAAATGTAAAAAATTTGAAAATGCAAGAAACATTCTTATGGATTCAAGTCTGGCTACTGGTGAACATGTTTCTTCAAAGTCTATACCTTCTTGTTGAGCATAACCTTTACAAAATAGTCTAGCTTTGCTCCTAATGACCTCTACATTTTCATTCAACTTATTTTTGAATATTGATTTTCTCCCAATAACATTTTTATCATGAGGCCTTGGAACCAATTCCCAAGTATCATTCTTTTCAATTTGATTAAGTTCTTCATCCATGGTGTTAACCCAGCATTCATCTTTACTAGCTTGAATTACATTTTGTGGTTGAATGGTGCGTAATAAAGCTAGATAACTATGAGATCCTACAAGGGTTCTTCTTATTTGTACCCTAGATTCCTTTTCTCCTAGAATTTGAGTTTCTGGATGATTCTTTTGAACATACCTGGATGGAGCCTTTTCGTTGACTAATGTGTCTTCTTTTGATACTTCATTAGTTTCTCCTTCTATATCATTGTGATTTGATGTGGGAAATAATTCATCATCATCATCCTCTTTTGTTGATGTTACCTTTTTGGGATTTGTGCATGCTTCCTCAATCACAACATCAATGCATTCAACAATTTTCTGAAGTCTCTTGTTGTAACATTTGTATCGTTTTCTTCTATATGAGTAACCAAGAAGTATTCCTTCATCTGCTCTAGCTTCAAACTTACCAAGTTTTTCATCATTATTTTTTATGAAACATTTGCATCCAAAAACTCTAAAATTCTTTACAGTGGGAGGTTTACCAAAGTGCATACGGAGTTTTATCACTATTCACATGAACATGAGCCTTGTTGAGAATATTTACTATGGTATGTGCAGCTTCATCCTAGAAAGTGTCAAGAGTTCCAGACTTATCAAGCATAGCACGAGCCATTTGTTGAACATTTCTATTCATTCTTTCTACCAAACAATTTTTTTGAGGAATTCTAGCTACAAAAAAATTTCTTTTTATGCCATGTTATTCATAGAAATCAAAGAATTCATTTAATATGTATTCTCCTCCTCAGTCAGATCCGAGACATTTGATTTTTAGATCTAATTCATTTTCAACTAATTCTTTGAAGACTTTAAATTTATCAAAAGCTTCATCTTAGTGTTTCAATAAACGTGTTTGGATGGGGTCCCCTAGGGTCAATTTTGGGGCAAAAGCCCAAGTTTTGTTGTATAAAGGTGTAAAGTCTATGTAAATTCTAGTCGCGGAGCACTAGTTAACGAATCATAAAGGGTTTTACCCTTCTTTATGTAAGCTGAGTCAGCTTTTTGAGGATCTACCCATGGTCCGTTGACCATGGGATTATATAAATAAGTGTGTCTTAGGATGTCTAAGGCAGGTAATGAAGTCTGGTCTATGAGAGAAGTCTATAGAGTTAGCAAAGAAGAGTAGGAAGGAAGGCTCTATAGCTGTGTGCACAGATGCCTAGAATAGAGTTCGTAGCTGAGTGCGTAGACCCATGTAGCTAAGATTGTTGCAGAAACACCTGTGTTCATCTCTTTACTTCTGTTTTATATGAATGTGCTTATGATATTATGTGTCTTTCAAATAATGGTGTATTGATGCACAACTTTACATGATTTATATTGTTATATGAATGCAATTGATGTTAACTATTTACGCAAAGATTATCTTGTTGTATGTTGAAGTTTTTAGACACTTAAGCCGATCTGAGTAATTACTAGGTTAAGAGTAATATTTGAGGTGCATAAGTAGCAGATTAGCCTATTCAAGGTCCATGAAAGATAGTCATATACCTTGGCGGAGGTCTAGAAGCTGATTAAAGGGAGTTATATTGATAAGCAATAAAGGCTTATCAATCTGTGCGAAGGCGAATTTAGGGCATAAAATGACATCACATTGATCTCTGGGTGCAAAAACATGGTTCCAACATCCCCCCATATTGCTTCAGTGAGACTTCAGTCCGCACTGCATGGGTTGATGTTGAAAGGGCGAGTAGTGTAGGGATTTGTTTGGCTCAACTAACTCTGAACCTGGGTCAAGACCCACTAAGCCAACAAATGGTTCTATTGCCGAGACTAGGATTTGCATAAAGATATGTGTGATGTCGCATCACTGGAATCCGACAAAGAAAGAAATTGAGAAGCGGTTGCATAGAAAGTTCCACGAATTCGGGGTGCAAGAGAAAAGAAATCCACGCCTGACAAAAGAATAGTGTTTGGACAGGTATCTATACATAGAAATACAAGAAATCTTCTTCTTCACTTTCCCAATCGAACTGTAAGAGTGGATCGCTAAATTGGTAGATGGCCAGGGAAAGTGGAGGCTTGAAGGTCCAAGAGTGTGGACCCCGAAGGTAGTGCGAAGGTTGGAAGCTTCTAAAGATAAGATCGTGCACGTTGTCGATCACTGGCTTGATCGAGTCATAGGAGGATTTGTGAGAGAGTTTGTGGTCGATACCTCAGTCAGCTATAGTGAAGTAGAGTTGTGCCTTTCCAAAGGACCGTGAGGTAAGTATTTGAAATCTTTGAATACTTGGATTAAAATGCTCTTGTGTGAAAATTGAGTTATGCCACTACCTTGATTTTTGGATCTATGCGAAGCGGGTGAATATTTATAAACCAGTAAAGACTGGGTCCTAAATATAGTCCATTGATAGATCCTCCTTCGAGTGATGACGAGGGATCAGTACAGGCCTCACCACGAAGCGCTATATAGTTGATAAAGCAGGGTTTTCCGTGAATACCTCATCCGCCCACACCACCTCCACCTTCCCCTCCACAACATACACCTTCACTCACACCACCACCACCTCCACCACCATTCAATATTTCAAATACCATGAAGTTTCCCATTTTCGAGGGCTTGGGAAGTGACGAAGTAGATCAATTTTGGTTCCTTGGGAAGGTCGTATGGACAACATAGAATATTACAAATGATCATATAAAGAAGGCAGAGTTGGTTACTGCTATACAAGATCATGCGTTGACATGGTACATCAAGTAATGCACCAAATCCCATTAGAACTCCACAGTTAATCGTGCTTGGGCTAGAGTAGCACTTGGATGGGTGCGATCATACTAGAGTTAATGCCGGTATGATCACACCCACTCTTGTTGAAGCTCTGTTCCATAAACCTTAGTCCATTTTGCTAAATGATCGTGCAGATCATTTCTTCCATCATATTTTTCAATTAGCCAAACTTTCAGGTGACCAAACTCTAATCTCATCATTCTTCGATACTCATGCCATTCATTAAAATTGTCTTTATGCATACCCCACCACCGTGCATGCATAGCGCACAATGCCAAGTCCAGCGCTTGGAAGCGACGATTCTCAGGTACTTCCCTTTCAAATACATCCAAAAATTTATCTACATCAATCAAATCATCATAATAAGGTAAATTTATTACCTCTAATGACACACAATGCAACGATTTAGTCATCATATTGCAGCGCAGCGTAGATACTTCATGCAATCTATTCTGCCATTGCTCAAATTCTTTGTCCGAATATGATGTATAGGATCTTTCATGGTCCCATGCGATTCATCCATCGGCTGTTGGATTAACCCAATCTTGGTCCCACACTATTATTTTATAGATCTGGTGCAAATCATCATCGCCTTCCTCATTATCATGGACTAGTTCAATATAGCGCGGTCCTTTTGGAGGGTCCAATGGTACTACTATGTAGAGAGGTTTCCTTTCAAACGACATCGTCCACTTCTTCATATTGATTACCCCATTCACGTTGATAGCCCAATCAATTCCTAGGAGCACAGGGTATGGATTGTTGTCATCAACAAGTTCTGTCACTTCAAAATCGGCCAACGTGCTTGCACCTTATATATCTATGGTCACCCCATGCAATCTCCCCATAGGGATAATCATATGTTGATTCACCATTCTCAATTGAATTTAAGACCACTATAGCGTAGGTCTACCCATTCTTTCCCATGTCTATTTAGGAAAAGCATTTGCATCTGACCCCAAATCCAAAATAACTTGATCCATCTCATAGTCTCCTATTTGCGCGGTAAGCCTCATCTCACGCCCTATTCTCATCTTGTGTTTTCCTATTTTTATGATTGTGTGGTGTCCATCAGGAGCACGCTCCTTACTGACACACTTATTTATTAGTTCTTGTATCCCTTTCATGGCCTTGCTTTAATGAAACAACTTCATACAAGTCTCCAAGAAAGTGGTAAGCATGGAGGGGTCAACTTCTTCAGATAGCTTGTCTTTACTTCCTAAGGTAGAGGCCTTAGCGAAGCTTTTCTTTTCTTCCATGAAAGTTTCCTTCACATGCTCTAGATCAAACCCAACCTCTTTTTCTGGAGCCTTGCGAACCCACTCACTTCCTTTAGGGTGCATATTTTCTGTCACACTTTGGAAATCATTCCTATGAATTGTTACCTGGAAAGAAAGCTCTGCCATGGTACCGCAGAGTGGAAAATATTGAGACAAGGATTTTTGATGACCTTTAGCTTCGAGGATGGGTTCGAAAGCATTGATGAAGCACTGCAAGAGGTTAAGGCAAAAATCTTTAGAATACCGCATGATCCTTAGAATTGATTCAACCGGATTGAAGCACCCAGCTGCGCCATGCATTAGAGTGCTATAATGTGACTACTGAAGAAGAAGATGAGGATCCAGGGAATATTAACATCCCATAGGTTGAAGGCCACTACGAAGTTGAGTGACCACAGATAGAAAATCTAGACATCACTGCACCATTAAATACTAGACAAGTGAACATTAGCATAGAGGCGTAGCCGAAATTTGCAAAGATTGGAGAGTATTGGGATGATGCTATAGTAGATAAAATCGCTAAGTTTCTCCACAAATATCAGGATTTGTTCCCTACCAAATTTTTGGACTTTATCGTCACCAGTCATTATTCTACATTGCAACGTAATATTCGCATTGGGATCCTCCTCGCAGGGCTCAGCCCTTATCATTTGTAAATTATGGGTAGGGTGTTGAGGCTGCGACTTCTTCTCTTGCACATTATCTATTAGTATAGGGCATTCTTCTATCATGTGGTCAAAATGAGTGTCGTATCGACACGACGATCACATATGGCTTGTACATTCCCATGCGTAGTGTTCTGGCACTCCGTAATTGTAGCAAATAACTTGTCCCCGACCTCTACCAGGTCCTCCTCCGCGTCAGCCTCATCCGTGCCCCTGATATACTCCATGCTCTCCCCCAGCGCCTTGATCTGGAGGCCTAGTTTCTATTTGCATTCGATAAGAAGGTGTTCTTTCCATCATCAATTCATAGCTATGGTAGTTACGCTCATTGTTGCCCACCGATTTATAGAAATTGTAGAATAATTGTTGTGGAATTTCTACAAATTTCTGTAGCAAATGACAATTATTTGTAACGTGTTTTCCAACTACCTGATAGACAATGCACCACAACATTGGCCCCGTATTTGGTCTCCTGGCAGCCTCCTATCTCAGGGGCATTGGCCCTCCCCCTGTAAGATAATTCGCAAATACAGGGCAGTGATCTTTATCATACCCCTCGCTTTTACATTATACGCACCAAACTTCTTCGTGCACCTTCGACTGAGTGACTTTTTCCATCTTCAAGCTCTGCAACTCCAAGGAGAGGTTCTACAACTCTAAATGAATCTGCTGAACTCCCAAAGCAGCATCTTGAATAGGTGTTTCACACAATCTCATCGCAATTTCCAGGGCTTCTACCTGGGTCCCTATCTTTTGTTGCGATAAATCAACCCTTAGGTGGGGCAGAAGCGAGGCTACAAACCATTCACATTGGTGACTATCAATGAGACTCATGTTAACTTCATGGATCTAGCACTTTAGTCTCTGATCCAGCTCCTAGGGTGTTTCGCTAGGTGTCATCATGATTTCCTTGAATCCAACGACTGATTGTGATTCAGAATTGGGCCTACCAAATTCTTTATTCAGAATAGTCTGAATGTCTGCTAATGATGCCAATGCATTATCGATGATAAAAATTTTACCTTATTATGATGGTTTGACTGATGTAGATAATGTTTTGGATGCATTTCAAAGGGAAGTACCTAAGAGGCATCGCTTTCAAGTGCTGGATTTGGCACTGCGCGGT
Source organism: Pinus tabuliformis (assembly GCA_031772625.1). Lineage (NCBI taxonomy): Eukaryota > Viridiplantae > Streptophyta > Pinopsida > Pinales > Pinaceae > Pinus > Pinus tabuliformis. Next base: position 1,281,720,859 of record CM062817.1, on the reverse strand, counting down.
ATGCCTGCATGGTGGTGGGGTACGCATAAAGACAGTTTTTATGAATGGTGCAAGTACCGAAGAATGATGAGATTGTGTTTTGGTCGCCCAAAAGTTTGGCTAACTAAAAAATACAATGGAAGAAATGATCTACGTGATCATTTAGGAAAATGGACTAAGGTTTATGGAACAGAGCTGCAACCAGAGTGGGTACGATCATACCAATGTTAATGGAATGGTTGAGGATTTTAATAAGATATTGGAGAATGTGCTGATGAAGGTTTCCAATGCGCATCAGAATGATTGGAATGTGTGTGTACCATCAACGTTATGGGCTTACAGAACTACTTGTAAAAGTCTTACTGGTTAGACACCTTCTAGGTTGGTCTATGGCATGGAAGTTGTCATGCCTATGGAGTATATTGTGCGTAGTCTACGCATCATGGCTTTCATAGGAATGGAGGGCTGTGGAGCCTTAGAATAAAGGATCGTGCATGTAATGGAGCTCAAGGAAGAGATATTTTTGGTTGGATTCCATCAATAGGTCCAGAAGTAACGTGAAAAAGATTGACATGATCGACACATCAAACTGCGCACCTTCAAGGTAAATGATTTAGTTTTATTATATGATAGTAAGTTTGATAATTTTCCAGGGAAATTTTAGATGCACTAGTTGGGGCCATATGTTATCAAAGAGATTACAAATAGTGGAGTAGTTCATCTCATGAAGTTGAATAGAGACCCATTTCCGGGTAGGGTGAATGGAAATTGATTGAAGCCATACACCATGGATCTGAGCCAATGACTGCATGATGGTCACATAGTCTTAGCGTTCTAGGCAGCTGCAAGGGAGAGCGGGACTATAAACTACATTGCCTGGTTTGTAGAGCTATGAGATAGGGGGTTCCGCAAGATAGGATGATGTCACAGTACCAAAAGAAGCATGAAAGGAGCTGCACTATAGGGGGAGAGACCACACAGCAAAGCCAGAAAGTGACCATTACAATCATTGTTGATGATTTGACAGTGAGGAGATGGTCAAGAGGAGAGGGAGGTTGACATTTAAGGGTGAATTTAAGAGTGAAACCTTTGGAAATCTGTTGCCAATTCAACATTTATGGACATATTTTGGGGGGAACAGTTGAACTTGAATTCAAATTCACCTATAAATTACATGTGGCTATCCAACGAAAAACACTTTGTATCCTTCAAATTTCTGTGTTGTGCTGTCAATTTTTTATGAATCCTCAGGTCTTTGCTACTTTACCTTGCTACAAAAGTCACTATTCAAGAGGTCATAAAGCACTAGTTGATAGATTGGCATACTCCATCCGATCTGGTTGTGGGTAGTAGAAAATATGCAGAAATGAAGAAGAAGGAAGCAATAAAGTAGAAGGTCCAATAGTTGGTTGAGAAGTAGAGAAAAGAGGCTGAGGAGAAGGCCTGGGTAGAAGTGGAGCGCTGTGAAGCAGCAGGACGAACAAGAAGAGAGTGACTCCGAGCACAGTGGTAAGTCTCCTTCACCTCAAATAGAGGAGGAGGAGTAGTCAGAGTAGGGTGGCAGTGGTCAGGAGGCATAGAGCACTCCCTTCCAGATCAAAAGGTACAGGGAACAAGGAAAGGAAGGGCCATGGAAGAAATCAAAAGCGACAATGTCATCCCTGGATCTGATTACTCTGACAAAGGTGAGCTAGACGAAATAGGCAACAAGGTGCATGATACCATGACAGAACTATTCCAGATGTTCGAACAACAAAACTAGCAGGTGCTAAGTACCATATAGAAGGATCTGCACCAGCTGTAGATTTAGACGAGTAGGATCCAGGTAGGCACAAGGTAGATCAATGCTGTTTCAATGAGTTTGGAATAGGGGACCACTCAGGTAGCAGAGATGGTTCGATCACTGGATCTCCGAGAAGTTGCGCTACTAAATGGATCATTGAGCATGGAGGTGGATAACGACAAGGTCATCGTAATTTCTTTGAATAGTATTGCCCTCAACCTAGCTACACTCCCCAATGAGTACCTCCACACACTATAGGCAGGTGTGATAACAGAGTTCAGAGCTCGGGAGCAGTGCGCGCTCAGTCTCGTAAGTGAATATAGAGTGAAAAACGAACAAATGTTCTCTGGGAAGTCAAAGGCATTGCAGGCCAAGGAGAAAATGCAGGCGCAAAGCACACAGCTTGTGGCCATGATGGAAAAAACATGTAGAACAGTGTCGTAATTGCATATCCCAGAGGACACAACATTGGAGGAAAAAATAAGAGAACTTGCTATGAGTGTGTACGACGCCAAGGCAGAGGTGGCTAGAGTCCAGTTTGAGATGAACCTGAAGATAATAGAACTAGAGCTCAAGTCGGACTCTTCTACCCCGCCAGAGGTAAGGGAATAATGCAAAGCCGTTGTGAAAGATAAAGTTGCGACAGTGGATGCTGCGGTGGTGGATTGCACCACACTGTTTGAGAAGGATATGGAGGCAGTCATGACCCTACTAGAAGATCCCACCCTACAGGTCTTAAATATGGAAGTCCATGAGCTTTAGCAGTAATATGATGAAGTGAGGGCAATGACGTGCACTGTTGCTACAGTACAACACCTTGCCAAGCTACAGGAAGTGAAGCAGCTGCTTACATAGGTGGAAGCAGTGCGTAAGAAAGAGGTAATTCTTAAGGGCTGATTGGGGCCATGGTTGGATGAAGCCTAAATCATCTCTACCAATATTCCGGAGAAATTGGCGAACTTGTAGAGTACGCAATAGAAAATCAGGGAGGACAGTGCAGGCCTAGCCAGAGAGTAGCTAGTGGAACAGATCAAGCAGGCTGCCACGCAGAGCATAGATTAGGTAGCAGTTGCACAAGTGGAGTTGGGGAATCTTTGTAATAATATCTCCGCACTAGCCGAGTGACTCGAGAGCTAGTCACGATCTCTGTTTTCAGGGCCTATTGGGATGGGGTCCCCTAGGGTCAATTTTGGGGCAAAAGACCAAGTTTTGTTGTATAAAGATCTAAAGTTCCTACAAATTGTGGTTGCGGAGCATGTAGTTAGTTAAAGAATCATAAAGGGCTTTACCCTTCTTTATGTAAGTTGAGTAGGCTTTTTGAGGATCTAACCATGGTCTGCAAACCATGGGATTGTATAAATAAGTGTGTTTTAGGATGTCTAAGGCAAGTTATGAAGTTTGTTCTATGTGAGAATTCTAGAGAGTTAGAGGATAAGAGTAGGAAGGAAGGCTTTGCAGTTGTGTGCACAAAGGCCTAGAACAAAGTCTGCAACTAAGTGCATAGGGAAGTTTTGAGTCTGTAGGCTAAACATAATATTAATAAAGAATATTGTTGCAGAAACACCCGTGTTTATCTCTTTACTTCTATTTTATATTAATGTGCTTATGTTGTGATGGGCTTATGAAATAATGATGTATTGATTCACAACTTTACATGATTTGTATTGTTATATGAACAAAATTGATGTTAACTATTTATGAGAAGATTATCTTGATCTATGTTGAAGCTTTTAGACACTTAAGCCGATCTAAGTAATTACTAGCTTAAAAGTAATCTTTGAGGCGTGTAAGTAGTAGATTAGTCTATTCAATGTCTACGAAAGATAGTCATAGACCTTCGTGGATGTATACGGGATATTTAAAGCGAGTTATATTGAAAAGACATAAAGGCTTATCGATTTGCGCAAAGGCGTATTTAGGGCATAAACAAACATCACGCTGATCTCTGGGTGCGGAAACTTGCTTCCAACATCCCCCCATACTGCCTCGGGTGAGACTTCAATCTGTGCTCTACAGATTGATGCTGAAAGGGCCAGTAGTGTGTGTATTTTTTTGGCTCAACTAACTCCGAACCTGGGTTAGGACCCACCAAGCCAAAAAAAAAAGATCTAGCATTTTCTAGAAAAGTCATCAATGCATAAGATATAGTATTGTCCTCCACGAGGTGAATTTTTCCTGACTTGTCCATACAAATCAGTATGTATAAATTAAAGAGGCTTACTTGCTAATCCGTCTTTGTCATTGAATTGAACTTTGCTTTGCTTACCGAATTGAAATGACTTACATATGGTACTTTCTGGTAGGGTGATGTTGGGTAGATCACAAACAACTTTGAGATTGCTTGATTTTCATATTCGAGAGAAGATTAGATGTCCGAACCTTCTATGCCATAACGCGTGTTCCTCTGCCTTGCATAGGTAACATTGTTCTTGGATGCTTCTTAATATATACAGATTGCTGGGTGTTCTTGTTCCTTTTATTATGGTCTTTCCTATGCCAAGTTCATGAACCACACATTCTTTTGAGGAGAATATCACCTCATTTCCTTGGTCACACATTTGGATAGTAGTCAACAAGTTATGCTCTAATCCATCAACATACATAAAATTACGAGCTTTAACCTTTTCTTTTAGAAAAATAGAAGCTTTACCCATAATGACAACAGGTGAGTGATTTCCAAAAGTGACATTCTTTTATTTCTCTAAAGCTTTGTATTAAATAAGTTTATCTTTGTCACCTTTCATGTGTTTTGAGAATCCACTATCAATGTACCATTGATTTTCTTGTCCTTCCACAAACAATGTTATGCCACAACTTTCAGACCATAAGTCCTTCCTTTTCTATACCATATAATTTGTTGATATTTTCTCTTTTTGAGACGTTGCCTGTAATTTTCTCTTGTATTCAGATTCTTCATGTCCAAATTTATTACAAAATGAGCATTCAATTTCATATTTAAGAGGTGATAATTTAATATAAATGTCCTTCTGGACTCCTATCTCATTCCTTTTTTTTCTTTCTTCTCTGGTCATGATGGTTTTGTATGCAACGCATTGAGCAACCTTCTGACCAAAATTATGACATGAGAAACATTGTCCATTAAAGAAGAAATTTTTGTGATCATAGAATCTTCTAGTGTTGTTTACCTTTTGACTATTTCTTTTGTTTTTGTTCATCCTTGGATTAGAATGATAATGATTTACTCATGGAATTCCTTTATTCTTTTGTTGAGGACTGAAGTTTTGCTGACTAGTTTTTTTTTGCATTTTGATAGATTAGTTGATGGTTGAAGACTTTTCTATTTGAGATGTTTCTCCAGTGTATCCAAGATCTGTCTTCAAAATAGGAGAGTGTTGCACCTTGATAATTTAATCTAAGGTTTCATATCCTTTAGCAAATCTAAGATTAAGAGTTTTTATTTTCTCAAGTTCATTTCTTAGACTTACTACTTAACATTCTAACTTCTCATTGCGCTTTTCCTTTTCTATGAGTTGATGCTTCAATGTATCTATGGCCACTTTGTTTTCTTCCCAGAAAATTTTTATTAGAGTAATTTCTTCAAAGAAATATATTTCCTCTATAGCATCCATAAATTTATCATTAGACTCACTAGTATTTTTCTCAAAATCTATGAGTAATTTAAGATCTTGATCAAATTCTCCTTCTTCACTATTTGACAAGCCATCACTATGTTCATGAGTATAATAATTTCTTCTATTGTCAAACCATCTTGTATTCCCTTTTGTAGTATACTTCCCTTTGTCATGGTTGTCTTTATGAGGATGTTTAATGGCATAATGACCAACTCTACAACAAGAAAAACATTTGAAGCGAAGCTTACCTCTAAACCTTCCAGTGCTAGTTGAAGTTTCTTTACAAAGTTCACCTCATCTTATTTTGATATATATCTTGATTCCTTGTGTTCTTCCTTTTATTTTCCTTTTTCAGATGCTTTAAATGCGACTTCTCTGATTTCTGAGGGACTTCCTTTCCTCAATTCAAATTAGTCAGGATCCCATGAAGTTGAACAACAGTAAGAGTCTACAAATCCTACTTCTCTTCAATGGTAGACACTTTTGACTCGAATTTAGGAGTTAGAGATCTTAAAATTTTCTCTACTAAAGTCGCGTCCTTATTTATTCACTTAGTTTTTTGATGCAATTTACAATCCCATCTATATGTAGAAAGAAACTGGCAATACTTTCATCATTATGCATTCTGAGAGTTTCATATTGAATTCTGAGAGTTTGGAGTTTAGCAATTTTTACCTTGGTATCACCTTCATAGCATTGAATTATTTTGTTCCATACTTCTTTTGTTGTGTTCAATTGCACAAATTTGAAAAATTCTAATTATGTCAAACTTCCCAATAATTCATTGACAACTTTGGTATTGGTTTCATATGTCTTGTTTTATGCTACATCTATGAGAAATGCGGATATATATTGGTAACCTCCTTCCACAATTGCCCAAACATCTGCTCCATGGGCCTGAAGATAGGATCTGGTTCTTGTCTTCAAATATATTAAATTATTTCCATTGAAGAGTGGTGGTCTAATAGATGTTGTTCCATCTTGATTGCTCATCTTCGAAGATCTTCCTTCAAGTGATCAAACCTCTTTTGAAGGACCTTCTCTGATACCAATTGTTGGGAAAAATACTAAGAGGGGGGTGAATTAGTATTTTAAAAAAACTCACAATAATAATTTTATTTTCTACAATATGTACGTGACTTTAATGAACCCAACTTGCTTATGTACACGATTGTTGTAAAAGAAACTAGCGTATGCTTAGTAAACTTGTAAATTGACTAATTCTTTATTTGTTAATGTTAAACTACAATGTAAGCAATTTACCAGGAATTTAATAAGAAGTAAGAAGGTGCAGTAAGAACATAATAAAGTATCACACATAAGCAACACACATGAACAACAGGATTTAAGGTGGAAACCCAATGTGGGAGAAAACCACCATTGTTATCATCTCAGTATTCAAACTTATTATTATCAATAACTTCTTACATTCCTGTACTGGTGCAGACTCATCCCAATACGCAGGCACCCACCTACTGAAGGATAAAACTTTCACTCGTTCTCCACCTCCCACTAGAAGGGAGCTCCAACCCCCTGATCTAATTACTAGCAACTATTTGCTAGAAGCTTTGACTTCCTCACTGAAGGGTCCAACCCTCAGCAACATCCTTTGACCACGTTTCATAAATTTTCACATTGGATCCACCTACTTTCATACATCACAACTTGTAGATCAACTCAAGGAAACACCAACTTAATTCAAATAGAAAAGTGAAATCACTATAACCAAAACACATAATAGAACTTAGAATACCGCATCAACATACAGAACCAACTACAACCTTGATCATTCATATGCCAACATGTATAAGCTACTTCACTTAAGGAAAGCTGTGTGTATACATGCGTTTCTGTAGAGCAACCTGCATACAGATCTCAATATACTAAAAACTTGTAATTTTGAATCAAACACAGAGTTGACCAGAGTTATTCTGAAATATTTTGTTAGCTTACAGAACCCCCACATACTTAGCAGTGTCAATAATCTTTTCATCCAATCACCATGCAACCAAATTCAACTTCATCATTCAATCAGTTCTACTTCAGACATTATCACTCAATCCATATCAACATGAGGACATCATTGATAGACAATAGAGATATAGAAACACTGATCAGGTTGATCAATCGTTTATGAAAAAAACCCTTCATTTATGTACGCGAATTTGAAGAAACGAACCCGCGTGTATACGTGACTTAATTGAACCCAACCTGCGTATAAATCTACAAATTTGACCTAAAATTTTGCAGCTCTTCAGAACTTCAGAAAGACCTAGATCATAATAATAAGAGATAAAAACATGCGTCAATACTGAGATCTAGTTAATCCATGAGCATATCATATAATGGAAAGTCATTTTAGGGTCCATGATCCTGATCCATCATTGTATTCATCGGTGCATAATTATTTCAGATCTATGTGTCAACTATGGCCCTTACAATGCAAATATGCTTCAAATTGAAGTATTCATCAAAATCCATTTCACATTAACACTTAGCACTTTGGCCTTCACCTCCTTATATAATTATATCCTAAGCCAATACCATGAGTCAAAACTACACTAGTCTGAGTGGTAATTGTTAGAGTCAGTCTGGTCAGCCCTCCGTCAGAGATCAAAGCTCTTTGTACATTTCAATTTTAGGTGTCCTACTCCATCCACTCAGCTGCATTTCTCTAGGGACATGCCATGCTCTGATGGAGATAGTCATGCTGGTCATTTTCCCTCATCTCTGGCCCCTGCTAGTTCAGGACTTGGTCCATAATCGCTGAAGTTCATGATAGTCAAGGTCTGGTCATATTACAAGACAAAGTCTTTTTTATTGCTAGGTCTAGGAAATCATTAATGTGGTCTTTAAAAAAAAAACATGTCCAGAACAGGACATGCAGGCCAGAGGGAGAGCTTATACAGCTACCGTTCAGAAAGCTTCATCGTCACCTGAAGAGACATCGACTCTTCTTCAAAACTCTGTTTTGAAGAAAAGTCAAACAAGGTCAACTATGAAATTTTTTTCCAAAAATCGCTAGTTGACATTTTCAGATGCGGTCATGAATTTCAAAGCCAGAGGCCTAGTGACACTATCCCTGCAAAGAAATGTTGAAAATTTTATCATGAGAGCCAAAATTTCGAAGAAAAAAGGAAAAGCAGAGTGTTTTAAAGTCAATAAAAAAGTGCAAAACATAAACATTAGAAAGTGGGTTTTCAAAGAAGAAAAAATTAAACCCAACTCTCCCAAGCCTATATATACTTGTTTTTGCCCAAAACAAAAACCATTTGTGCTTTGGCAAGCTTGGAGAGAAATTGCAAAGGTAAGAGAGCAAATTCATGAGGGTTTGAGTGAGGGAGAGCTGGTTTCCAAAGGGCACGGTGCACACACTAGAGAGTGCAGTGCACACAGAGGGCAGGACGCACTGGCAGCCAGCCCACAATGCAAAATCAACAAGGGCATGACGCACTCAGGGCGAGCGGCACACTGGGCTTGGCGCACGACGCACACAGCCAAGGAGCTCAAAACACTTGCAAATTCATTTTATATCCTAGTTGAAGGCTAGCAAACGAGAGGTAGGCCTTATGATACCACTTTTTCATCAATTTTGTAAATAATATGGTGTTTATAAGATGTTTAAATGGTACCCCGAATGCACGAGGTCAACCATGAAAAAATCATCGAGAAAAACGATAGATGGGGTTTGCAAATTTGTGAAGACGCCACCAAGGTTGCTCCCACTCCCCTTGGCCCCTCACCCCTCATCTTTCTCATCTCCCCTTCAACATTTTTCTAAGAAACCCACCCTAAATCCACCATTAAAACCCTCCCCCTATCCTTCCAAGCAAAACAGGGTGATTTTTGTAGCGCGCGGCACACACATGAAGAGGCACGGCGCACTGGGAGCCCAAACTCAGTGCAAAATTGCCACTGGCGCGGCACACTCAGAGCGCGCGGCGCACTGGGCAGAGTGCGCGATGCACAGACCTATAAGCTCAAGAAACCACTAAATCGTCCAAAATTTTTGTGAATGCCTATCAAACTTGAAAGGTGGGGAAAATACCTTCACTCTTGGCATTAAAATTGATAAGAATATCATGATTTTGATGAGTATAAATCCAATGCCAAATATTTTTTTATGAACAAAGGAATACACATAGAAAATCAAAAACTAGGGTGTTGCTATAGTGACATTGTTACTGAAGTATTCTTTTACCCCACCCCTATCAACTAATTTCCTTGTACCATTATCCCCTTACCATCACCCTAGCACCACTGTAATCATGTCCATTCATTGCTTTTATTCCTATAGCTCAAAATATCCCAAACCCTACCCCAAACACTCCCAAATCCCTGATAAATTTCTCGTTTAAACCCCTATTCCCCTTTTCATCATTTCCCTCCTAACACTCCCCTGTTTTATTGTCCCCTTGGTGACAGATTTTTAGAGCATTCATCAGTTTCATTGGATTCAGAGGGCAACATAAAAATCAGGGTACAAGCAGCAATAATGGCATCAGAAAATTCATCAGATTATGAGGGGGATACGCATAGTGACACATCTTCAGGAGAGAGGGCCTATAGGAGACATCACTGGAGTGGCAGACATCTCAGAGATGAGCCAAGCACCCTCACAGAGCTACATGCCTGCCCACTTGCCATGTCTTGTTTCCAGCACTTGGCATGTTATGAATTTTGCCAAAGGGTGGCAAATGTCAGAGTACATCATGAGTTGGCCCGCCTTTTTGCACTTCATCTATAGGGAGGCCAATCTGTCCTGGCTGGGGTCACTTTCACCTTGACACCGGAGGCTATATCAGGAGCAACAGGGATACCAAACATTGGGGAGTAGTGGCATAAGAAGAAGAAGGTGGAGAGGCATCACTATGAGCCTTACATCAAGAACAACTGCTTGAGCCAGCTCACCAGAGTTTTTCCATTCAGGTTTTTGAGAGACAAGTATGCCCCACTCATGAGATTGATCATGAAGTATTTCAGTTGCGAGGGGAGGTTTTATCACCTTTATGCCTATCACATCCGCTTGCTCATGCACTTTACCAGGGTGCAGATGATGAGTCTCCAATTTTTCATCTGCAACAACATTGAGAAGATGAAAAACTTCATGTAGTGCAAGACCCCACAACAGCAGCTAAACAATGTCTATCATTTCGCTCTCATCCGGATCTTGGTGGACCATCAGTTAGGATTGCAGGGTATTGCTTGGGAGGACTTCATCTCCCGTGATTTCTTCAGCGCTCCACTAGTGATATCAGAGGAAGAACATGAGATGGGAGGTCCTTCACATCAGTTTGAGCATGATACAGGAGGTCCTTCACATCAGTTTAAGCGTGAGGTGGAGAGTCCTTCACATCAATTTGAGCACCATGAGACTACCACCATGCGAGTATACATCACATACCAGAAGGGTAGTAGACCATTGTTCGCAGCAGCTAAGCGAGTGTTATCTCCACCTAGGGTGGAAGGGGCCTCACTTTCGACATAAGCACCCTAGGAGCAGGGTAAGGGAAAGGACTTAGTGTAGGAGGAAGGGCCATCAGGTGAGCAAGAGACTGAGTTTGTTCTCCTCCAGGATGATGAGATAGATGCAGAACCCACCAATGAGGAGCTTATAGAGATCATCAAGGAGCAGCAATCAGAGATTGAAGACTTGACCATTGATTTAGAAAGGGCCAAGTGGAAGATGAACTACCTGGAGTAGAGAAAAAAATAGCTTGAAGACCAATAGACAATCATGGACCTGCAGAACATCCGTGAACAGCGCCAAGCTGCTCAAAGAAGAAGGGTTCCGCTCACATCTTTAGAGCAAGAAATCAATGAAGACCGGGAGTCCAACCTTGAGAGGGTCAACATGCATTTGGAGAGGCTGTTGGACAAAGAAAATAGGGATAAAAACATGCTGAGGCACATGACTCATCACTACCAGGCCCGCAACATGAGTTTCAAAGCAAGAATCGGGAGCCTAAAGGCAAAATTGAGCAAAGCGAGAAAAGAGGCAAAAGAGGAAAAGGAGGCAAAGGAGCAAGATCAGCTTTGAATCTTGGCTAAGGCTTCCTTAGCATAGAAAAGCACCTCATAGGGAACCTCCAGCCCAAATTTAAAAAAATTTGGGTAAATTTTGGTCACAGGCAAATTTTTTGGGCACAAAACAAGAAATTCCTCCCTGTGCGCCGCGCCACTGGCGCGACACTAAAATTCTAGCACTATAATCAAGGAACAACATGCATATTTGGATTCAACATCGAAGAATACATCTACTGGTGTCTAAGAAAGAAATTTTGACAAGTTTTGGGTCTCGTAAAGGTCAAAAGACACCCAAAAACGGCCTCTCTGCCACTTTTTTGACACACAGAAAGCAGCCTTGGGAGAATGAAGTTTTGGAGGTGAAAATGAGCTTCAAATTCAGAAATTCCAGTTGGGTTGGAAAGTAGACAGGACACGATTTATGACAAGCCCACTTGGGCCAATTTTTGACACTTGAAAGTGCCCCAAAATAGGCTCTAAAGTGGCGTGATGCACAGGGAATTTGGCACGGCGCACAGGGGAAAAAACTGCCAAATTGCTCCCGTTTCACGAAATTTCGGGTCGCGACTTCTCCAAGTGGGACCGGTCATCTACTGTTTGGTTTTTTGGCACCATAGGTGGCTTTTAAAGAGTTTTCTCTCCATTTGGGCATCTATCCAATTGGAAAAAGAATGCAAAGGGTCACCCCAGCCAAATGTCATGCTTGGGAGCGCTGCACCCGTAGCTAATGGTTGGCTCTCCATCTCCTTTTCGAAATTATTTGAGTAACTTCCCAACCCCTGGGTGTTCCATCTCTTCTCTAAACTTTCTATATATTGTATGCAAGTTATTTGCAAAGGGTTGGCTGGCTTGTAACTTCTGGGAGACTGTGGGAAAGAAACTTTGTTTCTGCACTGTGTATTTTTGACAGAGAGTTAATGAAAGGCAGCGGCTCTATTTCATGAGATTCTTGTGGTTGTGAGTGTAGAAAATGTGTTCTTATGTTCCATATGTATCTTGTTATGTTTCATAATTCATTTCATGTTTCATTTCATGTTTCATTTCAGTGAAATTTTCTAAGTGAGATTAGGTAGAATTCAATTTATATTGCTCTGCCTGTGGTAAAATTTCATGTGCAGTGTTATTCTTCCATTGAAAAGGATTCATGCGACCATGCCCTTTTCACTGTCTTCAGCAATATTTTCATTCCACGTCACCTTAAGTCAAAATTGCTACACTTCCTGCCTACCTTGCCTCATGGAATAATCTATGCCTTCATTCTCAATTCTCTGTTCTTTGCTGAGCGCTAGTCCCATATACATCCCAGAAGCTTGGTCACTTCAAAAATCTTTTCCAAAATCCTTTTTCACTTACTAGCCTTAGGTAAATATTGCATTACAAGTCATCTCAGACCATTTTTCCTATCCATTCGCTGAGTGTGACTCAGAGAGAGCCCTCTCCTGCTCTGGTAGGGCTAGCTACCAGACTAAGCGTGGTTTGTGGTTACCCTAATTTTTGCCTTCCTTTAGCCTAAGGCAGATTTAGGTGCTAACATAGTGGCGACCATACTGGGGACAAGTTGAAAATCAAATCCCCTTGTTTCATAAGAATTCTAGGCTTCCGGATGATGAGCTTAGGATTGGAAAGGCTGAGTAAGTTGGTTGTGTCCCGTAATTCCTCTCAATAGCACGCTGGCTTCAAGACGATATACCAGAGCGAATCCGGACCCGGACCCTCCTCACATTTACGAAAATCCCAATTTGATCCCAAGACTCCTCTGTCAAGAAAGCATCATAGCCCCCGTGTTCAAATCCCATTCATGTCCCGACATTTTTGAGTATCTCAAGGAGCTTGTGTTTGACGAACGATTTGAGATATCACTATTTGAGTCTAAATCCAAAAGGGTTGTTGATTACACCATCCCCAATCTGCAATTTTTTGTAGACCTTGAGATAGAAATAGCTAATAGATTAATCGATAACTACATTGCCACACAGCCCCAAACTGCAAGTGCAAGCCCCTTGCAAACTATGCACACTCCTCCAACGCCTCCAAAGCCAAATCCACCAAGAATGATGGCTGCCCATTTCGCACTCCTTGTTCTGCCCCAAGTCCTAGATGACATGCCAAATGATTATCAAAGTAAAATTCCATTCTTTGATGGCACCCCTAACAATATTACAGCTCAACAACATGTGCATAAAATGGCAGATTTCTATGAACTTCATGAGATCGATGCAGAGAACATGGCAATGCGGCTCTTTGTACAAACATTTGCAGGTGATGTGAGGAAATGGTTCAGAGGTTTGACGGCTGCAAGCATCACCACCTTGGCTCAGCTACAAAGACAATTTTTGAACAGGTGGGAGGTCAAAAAGAATCCCCTTCAAATTCTGGCCGAATACGAGCAAATCAAATGGAATGCCAGTGAGTCAGTCTAAGATTAGTGTGTTAGATTTAATGCAGTCTACAATGACATCCCAGACCATCTAAAGCCACCTGTGGGACTAGAAATGATGAAGTTTCGGATGGTTTTGATGCTGACATGGCGTACCAATTAAGAGAGAGAGAACCGGCTACAATGGAAGATATGCAGAAAATTGCAGTCAGCGTTGAGGCTAACCTGCTATTGAAAAGAGCAAGAACGAAAGCAGAGAAGAGAACCACAGTGAAAGAAGAATCTTCTTCAATGGATCAGCTGCTCAAGAAGGTAGAACAAATGCTTGAAAGGGTAAAACTTGGCAAGCCAGAGCCACAAGTTAGGAATCCTACCTTTCGTGGCCAACAACAGCCACAATATAGAATTAGACAAAGAGATCAGCGGACTCAAGAGCAGATAGCACAACAACCGGTACAAACACCTTTGCAGCAGAATTTTGTGCATGGACCGGAGTCAGATGAGGATGGGAATGTAATAGGTGAGGAAAACCATCTCTTTACTCCAGATGAGTTGCCTACTTACATCACCGAAGAAGAAGAATGTGCAGTAAATTCAACTACTCACCAAGACACTGATTTTATTCTAGTTAACGAAACTGTGTTGGAAGAAGAGTCAGAAGAATATCAAAGGGGGTATATGAATGCTTTGTCCACACAGTAGCAGTGATATTCCCTTAGAAACAGAGACATACCGGCCAAACCAATTTAGAAAAAGAAGGAGGGTGAAACGACAAAGAATGATCCATCAGCTACACAAAGAAAGGAAAAGGAGGCGGTTGTTCCGGAGAGCAACAAATAAAAGTTAGTAGAACAATCACAGCAACCAGCCACCTCAAAAGAGAAGGAAAGGAAAGAGATCCTAGTCAAAGAGGTAGAAATAACTCCTGCTTTCAGCCTAGAGAATGAGATTTCTAAGCTAAAGGTATCCATCCCTTTGACTGAAATCATGAAGAACAATGGTTACAGAGGATAGATTTGTAAAATGTTGAATTTGGACCCAATGTACGACATGGTAAAAGTGGAAGATGATCAGTCTGAAATGATTTTTGGGCCAGCAACGAATGGTGAGTCTCCTGAGAGTGAGATGCCACCCTTCTATATCAGTTTATGATTGCATGACTTTGTGCTACACAATGCCATGTTCGATTCCAGAGCCTCTCACAATCTCATGCCCAAGACTATCATGGATAAGCTTGGTATAGACATCACCCACCAATATCACGATCTTTATTCATTCGACTCTAGCAGAGTAAGGTGCATAGGGCTCATCAAAGACTTAGTTGTGAGTTTGGATCAGCTTCCTATGAAAAATGTTCTGATGGATGCAGTGGTAGCAGACATTCCTCCAAGGTTTGGTATGCTTCTTTCCAGGTCTTGGGTGGCGAAATTGAAGGGGACACTACAGCTGGATTTATCCTATGCAACAATCCCGGTGTTTGGAAAAATGAGGAAATTATATCGGGAACAAAAGATGAAGTATATGATCACAAGCAAGGAGAAACCGATAAATCATCCTATAAACTATGTACATATAGATTTAGAGTCTTTTGTTTTGTTTTCAGATAGTTTAAATGAAATAGATAGTCAGATAGTAGAAGCAGACGACATTCCAGAGATAATAGAAAATTTTAGAGAGATTTTGAAGAAGGAAAGACAAGAAAAGCAGCAAAAGATTGGGCAATTGGCTGAAAACGATGGACAACAAGCAAACAATGGACAGCAACAAGATTTTCAGCACTTGCCAGAAGAAGAAGAAGGCTTATGGACCATGGATTTTGATGGAGTAGTAGGGAATGATGGAGTTGGTATTGGTATTTGGGTACGCAGTCCTTTCTCCACCCCAAACAAATTGCCTAGCAGCGTGAGAGTTTGCTCCTACAAGCTAGCCTTTGAATGTTCCAATAATGAAGCTGAATATAAAGCTCTCATTGTTGGCCTACAGATTCTTAGAAAGATGAATGCAAAGAGGATTTTAGTATATGGCGACTCCGAGTTGGTGATAAAACAGGTCAGAGGTGAGTATCAAGCAAAACATCCTAGGATGCGGGCCTATCGTAATGCAGTTTTGGACATCTTGAAACTATTTTCCGAATACACCTTGACATGTGTGCCACGAATACAAAATAGTATTGTTGATGCTCTTGCCAAGGCAGCGAGTAGCTTGAAGATCCCCATCAACTCCAGCAATAAATTTGAAATCCATGTCAAGCACTGTCCAACCATTCCAGACAATCAGTAACATTGGAAAGTGTTCCAAGATGATGAGGAGATTAAGGATTTTCTGCTCAACAAAGGCAAGTTCAAAGAAACCTTAATTGATGTGGAAAACGATGAGAACAAAGGGAATGGTACAGAAGAAGTCCAGATCAATCAAATGGCGTATTGCAGCTGAAGAATAACATCATTCCTAAAGGCTTGATACCCCTAGAAGAACTTTTCGATCAGGATGATGTAGCCCGCAAGCCAACATTGCAGCCGACAGAGAAAGGTGTGGAAGAAGTCAACATTGGTACAGCAGGAAATCCAAAATTGGTAAAATTGTCCAAGACATTACCGCCAAAGATCAAGGACGAATATATCAGTTTGATGGCTTCATTTGTAGATGTATTTGCTTGGGATTATTCTGATTTAAAGACCTATGATACGAATATCATTCAACACACCATACCTATTAAGCCTAATCAGAAACCATTTAGACAAAAGCTGAGAAGGATCAATCCAAAGTTGTTGCCATCCATCAAAAAAGAGGTAAATAGGTTGTACAAGTCCGGTATCATTGTGCCTATCAGATTTTCAGATTGGATATCTAACTTAGTGCCTGTACGAAAGAAGACCGGTGAGATCCGCCTATGCATTGATTTCAGAAATCTAAACAAGGTCTCATTGAAGGACAACTATCCGCTGCCCAAGATGGACCATATACTTCAGCGAGTAGTGGGGGCATCTCGTATGTCGCTACTCGATGGTTATTCTAGATATAACCAAATTTCAGTCCATGAAGATGATAGGGATAAGACAACATTCACAACTCCATGGGGAACATTTCACTATGCCAAAATGCCATTCAGTTTGAAGAATGCAGGTGCCACATTTCAGCGGGCAATGGACTTGGCATTTGCAAATGATAAGGATTTGTTTTTGGTGGTGTACTTGGATGACTTGACGGTGTTTTCAAAATCTAATGAAGAGCACATGCATCACCTAAAAATTGTCTTTCAAAAATGCAGGAAATATGGTTTATCGTTGAATCCTAAGAAGAGCTTGTTCGCCATGGAGGAAGGCAAATTACTTGGGCATATCATTTCAAAAGATGGCATCCGCATAGACCCAACATGTGTCCAAGTAATTCAGCAAATCGATCTGCCTAGGAACAAAAAGGAGATATAGTCATTTAATGGTAAGATGAATTTTTTGCATCACTTTGTGCCTAATCTTGCGGCACATTTAAAAGAAATGACCAACATGGTTAAGAAGGAGAGCCAGGTGAAATGGATAGATGAGGCTATAAAATCTTTCAACTTGGTCAAATTGGCCCTTTCATCAGCTCCAGTTCTAGTCAGCCTGGATTACACTCAAGATTTCATATTGTTTTCATTTGCTTCTGGGCACACTATGGTAGCAATATTATTGCAGAAGAGGGACGATATTGAAAGACCCATTACATTCTTCAGCAGGGCCATAAGGGATGTAGCTTTGAAGTAAAACATCATTGAGAAGCAAGCCCTCGCATTGGTGAAGGCATTGAAGGATTTCCGAGTGTATATCTTACATTCTCACATTCTGGCCTATGTTCCTAATACTGCTGTGAAAGATGTTTTATTGCAAACCAATCCGGAAGGGAGAAGAGGCAAATGGATCGCAGCCTTGCTAGAATACGATGTGGAGATAAAGCCTACAAAGTTGGTCAAAGGACAGGGGTTGGCGAAGCTAATGGTTGAATCAAGTTTGCATGCATTAGACATAAATCTGATCGCTGCCATGTCCGATGAGAATGAGGAAGGAACATCAATTTAGGTATCCGAAATGTTTACGTTGTCCCCATGGTATTCTGATATAATATATGTGCTGAAAAATCTATCACCACCACCCGGCATGGCTAGAAACAAAGCGAGAACACTTAAATTGAAGGCTGCCAAGTTTCGTATCTTGAATTCTGCACTGTATTGGAAATATCCCAGTGGAATTTTGTTAAATTGTCTGGTGGAAGAGGAGGAAAAGAAAGTCATGGAGGACTTCCACGGAGGAGAGTGTGGTGGACATCTTTTTTGGAAATCGACAGTGAACAAAATCTTGAGAGCGGGGTACTACATGCCTACTTTGTTTGCTGATGTGCATAAGATGGTAAAGCGTTGTCATAAGTGTCAAATTTTCGAAGGAAAACAGAAATTACAGCCTTTTCCACTTAAACCTATCAAAGTGAGTGCTCCATTCCAGCAGTGGGGGTTGGATTTCATTGGGGAAATTCATCCCGCCTCTTCCAGACAGCATAGGTGGATCCTTACAGCGACGGACTATTTCACAAAATGGATTGAGACAGCCCCTACCAGACAAGAGACGGACACAGTAATTACTTCATTCCTCGAAAATAACATCTTGTCTCGCTTTGGTTGTCCAAACAAATTGATCACTGATAATGCAACAGCTTTCAAATCGAAAAGGATGGTAGAATTTTGTCACAAATATCATATAATTTTGGGTCATTCAACTGCCTATCATCCGCAAGGCAATGGATTGTCGGAATCATCGAATAAATCCTTGGTCAACATCATCAAGAAGCTGCTGGAAATAAATAAGAAGAGCTAGAACAAGAGGCTGGTCCATGCACTTTGGGTAGATCGAATTAGTCAGAAAAAGTCTATTGGTATGTTACTGTTTGAGCTGGTTTATGGAGTGGACACAGTATTTCCCATTTCCCTTGTTTCCCCAGTGGTCAAACTTCTTCAGGAGGCCAGCAGTGAGGAAGATCCCATGCAGAGAAGGCTAAATCAAATGATCCACTTGCAGCAAACAAGAGAAGAAGTTTTCAGAAACACATCCAAGTTGCAGGAGAAGATAAAGAAAATCTATGACAGTAAAGCTAAAGTGGACAACGTTCAATTGGATGATATAGTGCTGAAGTGGGATGCAAGGAATGAAGAGAAAGGTAAGCACAGAAAGTTCGAAAATCTATGGAAAGGATCTTTCAAGATTGCAACATACAGGGGGCAGAATGCCTTTCTTCTGAAGGAGATGAACGAGGAAGACTGTCCTGGAGGGCTGATCAACGGTCGGCTACTCAAGCGGTATCATTTTTAATCTATTAACATTGCTTCCACTGTCATTGTAAATACCATTTTTATTTCAGTTTCTTTTCAGTATGTAAAGTTAGTCTTTGAGTTATTCCAATTGTCAAGTTTGAGTCAATTTCTTGGTTATTCCAGTTTTATAAATAAGTCAGAGTCTGTGCTATTTATCAAATGATGACTCCATAGCCCAATGGACAAAAAGGAACTATCTAGCTCCTCCAGAGATCTATTGTTCTTGGCACCTCCGAGGAGCTACCATCCCCCATTGGAGCTAATGTTAGAGTCGGTCTGGTCAGCCCTCTATCAGAGATCAAAGCGCTTTGTGCATTTCAACTTTAGGTGTCCCGCTCCATCCACTTAGCTGCATTTTGCTAGGGACATGTCATGATCTAACGAAGATAGTCACGCTGGTCATTTTCCCTCATCTCTGGCCCCTGCTGGTTCAGGTCTTGGTCCATAATCGCTGAAGTTCATGATAGTCAAGGTCTGGTCATATTACAAGACAAAGTATTTTTTATTGCTGGGTCTAGGAGATCATCAATGTGGTATTTAAAAAAAAACATGTCCAGAACAAGCCATGTAGGCTAGAGGGAGACCTTATATAGCTACGGTTCAGAAAGCTTCATCGTCACCTGAAGAGACATCGACTCTTCTTCAAAACTCTGTTTTGAAGAAAAGTCAAACAAGGTCAACTATGACAAAATTTTCCAAAAATCACCAGTTGACATTTTCAGATGCAGTCATGAATTTCAAAGCCAGAGGCCCAATCACATAATCCTCGCAAAGAAATGTCGAAAATTTTATCATGAGAGCCAAAATTTCAAAGAAAAAAGGAAAAGCAGAGTGTTTTAGAGTCAATAAAAAAGTGCAAAACATAAACATTAGAAAGTGGGTTTTCAAAGAAGAAAAAATTAAACCGAACTCTCCCAAGCCTATATATACATGTTTTTGCCCAAAACAAAAACCATTTGTGCTTTGGCAAGCTTGGAGAGAAATTGCAAAGGTAAGAGAGAAAATTCATGAGGGTTTGAGGGAGGGAGAGCCGGCTTCCAAAGGGCGTGGCGCACACACCAGAGAGCGCGGTGCACACAGAGGGCGCGAGGCACTGGAAGCCAGCCCACAGTGCAAAATCAACAGGGGCGTGACGCACTCAAGGTGCGCGACACATTGGGCTTGGCACGCGACGCACATAGCCAGGGAGCTCAAAACACTTGCAAATTTGTTTTATATCTCGGTTGAAGGCTAGCAAATGAGAGGTAGGCCTTATGATACCTCTTGTTCATCAATTTTGTAAATGATATGGTGTTTATAAGATGTTAAAATGGTATCCCGAATGCACGAGGTCAACCATGAAAAAATCATCAAGAAAAATGATAGATGGGGTTTGGAAATTTGTGAAGATGCCACCAAGGTTGCTCCCACTCCCCTTGGCCACTCACCCCTCATATTTCTCATCTCCCCTTCAACATTTTTCTAAGAAACCCACCCTAAATCCACCACTAAAACCCTCCCCCTATCCTTCCAAGAAAAACAGGGCAAATTTTGTAGTGCGCAGCGCACACATGAAGAGCCACAACTCACTGAGGGCACGTGGCACACTAGGAGCCCGACCTCAGTGCAAAATTGCCACTGGTGCGGTGCACTCAGAGCGTGCAGCGCACTGGGCAGAGTGTGCGGCGCATAGACCTATAAGCTCAAAAAACCACTAAATCGCCCAAAATTTTTGTGAATGCCTATCAAACTTGAAAGGTGGGGCAAATACCTTCACTCTTGGCATTAAAATTGATAAGAATATCATGATTTTGATGAGTATAAATCCAATGCCAAAAATTTTTTTATGAACAAAGGAATACACAAAGAAAATAAAAAACTAGGGTTTTGCTACAATGACATTGTTGCTGAAGTATTATTTTACCCCACCCCTATCAACTAATTTCCCTATAGCATTTTCCCCTTACCATCACCCTAGCACCACTATAATCATGTCCATTCATTCCTTTTATTCCTATAGCTCAAAATATCCCAAACCCTACCCCATCAAAACCATATCCCAAACACTCCCAAATCCCTGATAAATTTCTCCTTTAAACCCCTATTCCCCTTTTCATCATTCCCCTCCTAACACTCCCCTGTTTTATTGTCCCCTTGGTGACAGATTTTCAGAGCATTCATCAGTTTCATTGGATTCAGAGGGCAACATAAAACTCAGGGTACAAGCAACAGTAATGGCATCCGAAAATTCATCAGATTATGAGGGGGATATGCATAGTGACACATCTTCAGGAGAGAGGGCCCATAGGAGACATCACCGGAGTGGCAGACATCTCAGAGATGAGCCAAGCATGCTCACAGATCTACAGGCATGCGCACTTGCCATGTCTTGTTTCCAGCACTTGGCATGTTATGAATTTTGCCAAAGGGTGGCAAATGTCAAAGTACATCATGAGTTGGCCCGCCTTTTTTCACTTCATCTACAAGGAGGCCAATCTGTCCTGGCTGGGGTCACTTTCACCTTGACACCGGAGGCTATATCAGTAGCAACAGGGATACCAAAAATTGGGGAGCAGTGGCATAAGAAGAAGAAGGTGGAGAGGCATCACTATGAGCCTTACATCAAGAATAGCTGCTTGAGCCAGCTCACCAGAGTTTTTCCATTCAGGTTTTTGAGAGACGAGTATGCCCCACTCATGAGATTGAACATGAAGTATTTCAATTGTGAGGGGAGGTTTTCTCGCCTTTATGCCTATCACATCCGCTTGCTCATGCACTTCACCAGGGTGTGGATGATGAGCCTCCCATTTTTTATCTGCAACAACATTGAGAAGATGAAAAACTTCATGCAACGCAAGACCCCACAATAGCAATTAAACAGTGTCTATCATTTCGCTCTCATCCGGATCTTAGTGGACCATCAGTTAGGATTGCAGGGTATTTCTTGGGAGGACTTCATCTCCCGTGATTTCTTCAGTGCTCCACCAATGATATCAAAGGTAGAACATGAGATGGGAGGTCCTTCACATCAGTTTGAGCATGATACAGAAGGTCCTTCACATCAGTTTTAGCACCATGAGACTGCCACCATGCCAGTATACATCACATACCAGAAGGGCAGTAGACCATTGTTCGCAGCAGCTAAGCGAGTGTTATCTCCACCCGGGGTGGAAGGGGCCTCGATTCCGACATCAGCACCCCAGGAGCAGGGTAAGGGCAAGGATTTAGTGTAGGAGGAAGGACCATCAGGTGAGCAAGAGACTGAGTTTGTTCTCCTCCAGGATGATGAGACAGATGCAGAACCCACCAATGAGGAGCTTATAGAGATCATTAAGGAGCAGCAATCAGAGGTTGAAGACTTGACCATTGATTTAGAAAGGGCAAAGTGGAACATGAACTACCTGGAGCGGAGAAACAAATAGCTGGAAGACCAACAGACGATCATGGAGCTGCAGAACATCAGTGAACAACGCCAAGCTGCTCAAAGAAGAAGGGTTCCGCTCACATCTTTAGAGCAAGAAATCAATGAAGACCGGGAGTCCAACCTTGAGAGGGTCAACATGGATTTGGAGAGGCTTTTGGACAAATTAAACATGGAGAAAAACATGTTGAGGCACATGACTCATCACTACCAGGCCCACAACATGAGTTTCAAAGCAAGAATCAGGAGCCTAAAGGCAAAATTGAGCAAAGCGAGAAAAGAGGCAAAAGAGGCAAAGGAGGCAAAGGAGAAAGATGGCTTCAAATATTGGCTGAAGCTTCCTTGGCAAAGCAAAGCACCTCATAGGGAACCTCCAGCCCAAATTTCAAAAAATTTGGGCAAATTTTGGTCACAGGCAAATTTTTTGGGCACAAAACAGGAAATTCCTCCCTGTGCGTCGCGCCACTAGTGCGACGCTAAAATTTTAGCACTATAATCGAGGAAAAACTTACATATTTGGACTCAGAATCGAAAAATACATCTAGTGGTGTCCGGAAAAGAAATTTTGACAAGTTTTCGGTCTCCTAAAGGTCAAAAAACACCCAAAAATGGCCTCTCTGCCACTTTTTTGACACATAGAAAGCAGCCTTGAGAGAATGAAGTTTTGGAGGGGAAAATGAGCTTCAAATTCAGAAATTCCAGTTGGGTTAGAAGGTAGACAGGATAGGATTTCCAACAAGCCCACTTGGGCACATTTTGGAAACCTGAAAGTGCCCCAAAACAGGCTCTAAAGTGGCACAACGCACAGGGGAAAAAACTACCAAATTGCTCCCGTTTCGCAAAATTTTTGGTCACGACTTCTCCAAGTGATCCCGGTCATCTAATCTTCAATTTTTTGGCACCAAAGGTGGCTTTCAAAGAGTTTTCTCTCCATGTGGACATATATCCAATTGGCAAAAGAATGCAAAGGGTCACCCTAGCCAATTGTCATGCTTGAGAGCGCTGCACCTGTAGCTGATGGTTGGCTCTCCATCTCCTTTTCGAAATGATTTGAGTAACTTCCCAACCCCTGGGAAGTCCATCTATTCCCTACACTTTCTATATATTGTATGCAAGTTATTTGCAAAGGGTTGGCTGGCTTGTAACTTCTGGGAGACTCTGGGAAAGAAACTCCGTTTCTGCATTGTGTATTTTTGACAAAGAGTTAATGAAAGGCAGTGGCTCTGTTTCATGAGATTCTTGTGGTTGTGAGTGTAGAAAATGTGTTCTTATGTTCCATATGTATCTTTTTATGTTTCATAATTCATTTCATGTTTCATTTCAGTGAAATTTTCTAAGTGATATTAGGTAGAATTCAATTTATATTGCTCTGCCTGTGGGAAAATTTCATGTGCAGTGTTATTCTTCTGTTGAAAAGGATTCATGCGACCATGCCCTTTTCACTATCTTCAACAATCTTTTCATTCCACATCACCTTAAGTCTAAATTGCTGCACTTCCTGCCTACCTAGCCTCACGGAATAATATGTTCCTTCATTCTCAATTCTCTGTTCTTTGCTGAGCGCCAGTCCCATATACATCCCAGAAGCTCGGTCACTTCAAAAATATTTTCCAAAATCATTTTTCACTTACTAGCCTAAGGTAAATATTGCATTGCAAGTCATCTCAGACCATTTTTCCTATCCATTCGCTGAGTGTGACTCGGAGAGAGCCCTCTCCTGCTCTGGTAGGGATAGCTACCAGACTGATCGTGGTTTGTAGTTACCCTAATTTTTGCCTTCCTTAAGCCTAAGGCAGATTTAGGTGCTAACAGTAATATTGGATGGGATCAAGTAACTGTTACTGCGCTTAATATTATGAGCTAACACCATGATAAGGACCCTTCATATTCTTAAATTAGTGTGCCAACATGTACGCGAATTTTCTTCTTTGTACTTGCATGTATACACAACTTGGCCTTAACAAACCCGCATATAGATCTTCAAATATTCACCTTTATCAAACTTCTTATTTTGATCTGTAAACCTTTGTACCACCATTATGTTATTATGTTCCATCACTCTATCATCTTTGAACTAACTTGTGGATCAATATAGTTACCATATACTTGTTCTGTTACAAGTGAGTTTCCGTCAAGGACAACACATGCATCATAATGCCAACAATGAGAATGAGATGAAGAAGAATAACATTCACTTGAAGATGGAGATGGAGGTTTAAGATGTTTTCCTCCATTTCCCTGATTTATCGAAGAATTGTCCTCTCGCTTTTATTTATTTTTCTTTTCCTTCTTTTCTACTCCCTTCTCATAATCTGCAAAAAAAATTATCTACCATATCTACCATTCTGTAAAAAAAAAATTATTCAAAGCTTTGTCATTCTTGGTGTGAACATTTTCATTCTCCATTTTCCTTCTTCGTGTTTCATGTTCTATCTTTGGGCCAAAATTTTTGGCTTAGGGGGTCTTGACCTAGGTTCAAAGTTAGTTGTGCCAAGCAACAAATCCCTACACTACTAGCCCTTTCGGAAACAACCTGTGTAGCACAGGCTACAATCTCACTCGAAGCATTATGGGGGGATGCAAGAACCAAGTTTCTACATCCAGAGATGAGTGTGATGTCTTTTAGCACCTCAGATCTTCCTTCATGCAGATTGATAAAACCTTAGGGCTCAATACCACAACTCTATTAACGCAATCTTTAGACCTTTGCAATGGTCTACGATTGGTCTTTGCGGACCTGTATTAGTCAATCTATCCACTTACGTGTATTGGTGAACAGTTGTAAATTAGGGTTCCCACAAGTAAGCTTACGTTATTAATAAAAATCAGATAATTCATCAGAGTCTTCATGAAATTACATAAACATGCTTGCGTACATCATCTAATAATTATTCAATAGAATCGTGCACCATTAGATCAATATTTCATAAACACATTATTTATTAGCAGCACATATCATAATAAGAAATAAAAAAATATAAATAGATATACGCAGGATTTCTTCAGTAACTTTCTTTATTTATCTTCAATTCATCTTTACAAACTCAAAACTACCCTGAGCACTCAATTGTAGGGGTCTACGCACTCAGTTGTGGACTCTACCTAGGCCTCTGTGCACTCAGCTGCAGAGCCTTTCTTCTCCTAGCTAACCCACTTCTCTACGCTATCACTTCTAAGACTCCATTCATTATCCATATAGACATGCCTTAGACTCCTTAAGACACACCTATTTATACCCTTTTTCATACAATCCCATAGTCCACGGACCATGGGTGGGTCTCAAAACTGACTCAAACTTTACATAATCAAGGGGCTAAAGCCCCTTTGAATCCTAATCATTTACATGCTCCACATCCATAAATCATGGAGACTTTAGATTAGTTACAAAAAATACATCAAAACTTGGGTTATTTTAACCCCAAAACTGACACAGGGGACCCCATCCCAACAAGCCTCCAACACAAAGATTGTGACTCGCCTTCGAGTCAGACAACTGGTGCTACAATCCTGCTGCAAAGATCCCCCAGCTCCACTTGAATTACTACAACCTCAACAACGCTTTGCGTAGCTACCTACTTGACCTCCTCATCTAACTTTTTTTTAGTTGGTCCTTCTACGACCAACCTCATTGTCTGATGTGTCTGCTGCAAGCCTTTAATTTTTCCTGGATGTTATTCATGACTTGATAAGCCTCTTCCAACCATGGCTGCAACCTAGTCTTTAGCAAGGCCTTCTTCTTCTGTGCTTCCTCTACCTGCATGATGAACTGCTTTCCCTCTTGTGATTTAGCTAGGTGTTGCGCTGGTGCGATGGAGCACGCTATTGTCCTAACTTCGTCATACTATCACTGCAACTCCCTGACCTCTGTATTTAGTGTATTTAGGTTTGGATGTTCCTATAGATTGGTCACCTACTCCATTTCTTTCTCAAATAATACTGAATAGTCAGCAACTGTGGCATCCGGGATGGCCATTCCTTGTTTTATAGTGGCTTTGTGTTGCTCCCAGACCTTAGGTGGAGTCGTGGGCTGCAACTTCAATTGTAGCTTAGTGATCTTCATATTGATTTAAAACTAAACTTGGCCAACCTCTGCCTTGGCTTCGTGCACACCAGTGGCTAATTTTTTGATCTTATTTTATAGATGTGCATCCTTAGGGATATCAAGCTCAAGCACTATTCTGCATGTCTCTGCGATTGTTGACTCCAGTCGGGAACTTTGTGCCTACAACATCTTGTTTTCCTTTAAGGCTTACATCTTCTCGGTGAACATATGCTCATTGTTCACTCTATACTTGCTGATGAGGTTGAGAGCACACTGCTCCCTAGCTCTCAATTCCTCTATCACCAATGCATGCACAACATGGAGGATCTTGTTGGGGAGTGTTTCTATGTTCAGCCTAATGTTCTTGACTATGCTTAGGGTGATGTGATCATCAGATGGCTCTACGTGAATGGACCCCTCTGGCAATGCAATAGTCCTAAGGTTGAGGGTCCTTACCAACTTAGCTACTTGAATCATCCAAGGTGCCAAGCTTGCTTTTTTTGTGCTCGCTTGTCCAACACCCACCTATATTCTGTTGGCATGGATTTGCAACTCACGTAGATCCTTTTTGGTGCTTACTAGCATCTACATATATTATTGCTCGAACTGTTGCAACATTTCAGTCATGGTATCCTTGATCTTATCCTTAATCTCATTAATGTTGACCTCCATCAAGACGATGGGATCACCTTGTGACTTGTCTGATTTGTGTTTCTTCCTTGTACCTTCCTGTTGTTCTAGGCCACATCACTTCATAATAAATTGGGTGCTTTGCCCCTCATCTCCTCCACCACCTTGCTCTGATAGTTATTTCTTCTCTATCTCCAGCGAAGGTGACTTGCCACTTCTTTGTGACTCACACTACTCTTGTTTTGCCTCCTTCTTGGCAGTGCGCTATTTCTCCACTCGAGCCTTATCCAGGGCTTCCTTCTTTTTCTACTCTGCGAATGTGCATGTAGCTTGTTTAACTGCCTCCTTTTGCTTCAACACTATAAAACTTCCCACGCCCTTTCTTGTTCCAACGTCTAAGTTTTAGGTGGCACACCACTCTACAGGCCATCTCGCAATCACTTCGTGCACATCTGTCTCCATCACCAAATATGGCAAGTCATGCCATTTCTATTATTGATCCTTTTGCGCTTGAGTGCATACTTTGTGGAAGTCAGCCTTGAAAGC
Source organism: Pinus tabuliformis (assembly GCA_031772625.1). NCBI lineage: Eukaryota > Viridiplantae > Streptophyta > Pinopsida > Pinales > Pinaceae > Pinus > Pinus tabuliformis. Next base: position 1,281,693,144 of record CM062817.1, on the reverse strand, counting down.
TAAGTAAGTAGAAAGCTACATGTACAAGTTTGGGGACAACCTTGGTTGCTGGTTAATGGCCATGCGTAGACTTGGTTCCATTACGACACAAAATATCTTCATCTCTGTGAACCGAACGGGGTCCTTTGTAGCCCATAAAAGAGAAAATTGCACTGCTTCTAGTAATCCTTCTTCAAGTGGAGGAAACTAGCTATCCTTTGGTAGTTCCCACGCAACCAACACAAATGAAAGAAGTAACCAAGTGTAATGGAACGACTTGGTTTCATCCTGGGCCTCATGGCAATTCGTGAAGAATTCCTAGCACAGGTACCTAGACCAGTTGAATTGTACGCCCTTCGTGCACTAAGCAGCCAGGGATACTTCGGGTGCTGAAACTTCATCCACGCGACACTTTCACATTACCTTCCCTACTAAGATTTGTGTGGCTATCTGAACTGTTGGGTCTGTTATTCACAGGATGGAATACTCTCGTGCCTTCTTCACAAGGTCGTAACCTCATTTCATTCTCTCCGCAAGGTCATTCTCCCCCATCATTTCGCCAAACTCCTTGGCCATTTTCAGTCCTTCGTATAGCAGGTGCGTGATTCTGTGGATTAGCATGTCAGTGATGGGGATAGGCCCTCCTAGCCATAAACACCCATCATGCACCAAAGTGAATAGTTGGCACACACAAATTGTGTTGATAGGGGTGTGGTGATGATGGGGCACCCACAACAGATTATGTAACCTGAGTTCTCCACACCGCAGATCCATTCCACTATCTCGAATGTGGTAACATCTAACTCCACCTAATAGACATGCTTCATGTACTTGTCTATTGCTAATTGTGGAAACCTAGCATGATCTATGATGTATCAGTCCTCCATTTCTAGCAGTGGGATCCATGCAAGGCATATACCTTCAAAGGGAACCTGCTTAGGTAGTAGGGGTGTAGAAATGGAGAACTTCTCTGAATCTCAATCCTTTATGACCTTCGCCTTTCCCTTCCGTGGAGGGATATAGTCGAGTAGATTTGTGATGGGTTCCACTCCCTCAGCATCTGTGTATTTTGTACCATTTCCTTTTTCTGCCTCCACATGAACTACCTTCTCGGGCTACTTATCATTCTTCTGTTGGCTTGTGCTGCGAAATGCTTTCTGGGTGATTCGCGCACTGGTACTAGATTTTCTATTTATCATTCTTTGGCTTAACTATTTGGGTTTCTCTGGTAGGGGTAGGCTTCAACCTAGGCAACCTCAGTGTCATAGGCATAGGAGCTGGAGCTTTCATACTCACCACTTTTGGAGTAGCTCCTTTAAAGGGAACATCACCACTAGTACTCATGGTTTCTACAGGGCTTGGTCCAAACATTTTCTCGAGAATGAAATTTTGATTCAACTTAGACAAATTAGTAAATGTGGGACTCGTGACTAAATCCTCCCAATACGATTGGTTCATAGGCGATAGATAACAAATCTCCAGAACAACTCTAAGGTCACAAAGTGTTCTTTATTGGACCAGCATGTGTAATTTATAAGGGATTTTGAATTCAAATCTTACTGCTCTCCCAAATTTTGATAATTATTGTTGTTTTCGTGGTAGATCTTCAAATATTTTTTCCTTAAATGCCACCAACCTACTCCCCTTAACTGTCTTCTAGCTATCAAGTCATGAACAGTGACTCCAATTATCACTTTTCTGTTGTGTTATGTGGCACCTCCCTCCATGACGCAGCTTCCAGCGTGCAGCTTCCTAGGTTGCAACTTCACTATTTTCTGTGCAACCCACCTACTACGTAGTACTAAAAACTTGGCAGTGTATTTTATAGTCCCACACTCCCTTGCGACTGCCTAGAGCACTAAGATTGTCCTGTGACCATATAGTCATTGTGCAAGATCCCCTATATACAACTTCATTCAGTTCCCATTCATTCTTCCTGGAGAATATTCTCCATTCAACTTCACAATCTAAACTATGCCTCCATCTATGATCTCTTTGATAATATATGTCACTAGTGAATGCATATGGAATTTACCTGGAAAGTTAGTGAACTTACTATCATATAACAAGACCAGATCATTTACCTTGAATGTGAAAAGCTTAATGTGGCAACCGTGCCATGATTTTTCATGTTCCTTCTATACTTGCTGATGGAATCCTACAAAGAATCGGTCCTCTTCAAGCTCCATTAGTTGTGCGAGCCATTCCTCCAAGGCTTCGTGATCCGCCATACCCATGAGAGTTGCTATGCATAGACTAGACACAATATACTTCATTGGCATTAAAACTTCTACACCATAGACCAATCTGAACGGAGTTTGTCTTGTCAAATTCTTTCAAGTAGTCCTATAGGCCCATAGCATTGCAGGTACATGCACATCCCAATAATTTTGCTATGCCTTGCAGATCTTCTTTAGTGCATTCTCAAAAACCATTTTGAAGGCTTCAACAGTTCCATTGGCCTATGTGTGATATGGTGAACTCTTCTGATGGTAGAACCAGAATTCTTCTGTCAACCCACTAATTGTTTCGTTCAGAAAATGCGTACCTCTATCACACATTAACACTTTCAGGCAACGAAATCTGATTAAGACATACTCAAACAAAAACTTTTCTATTGTAGCCCCTGTCCAATTGTTAACCAGTTGTGCCTCTACCTATCTAGTAAGATATTCCATCACGGTGATGATATAGCGCACACCAATTTTCTTCCTTGGGGGCTAAATTGGTCGAACAAAATTAGTTGCCCATTTTTCAAATGGCTACAAAGATACTTGAGGTTTTGATGGAAATTCATCTCTTCGCGATGGTCTACCCATTCTCTGACATGCATTGCATGCCTTACAATACACTTTGGAATCCTTGTGCAACGTTGTCCACCATAGACCTATGCACAAAATATTTTGTGTAGTCTGCATTCCATCATAATGTCCTCCCATAGCTCCTCCATGAGCTTCAGTGAGAATTATATCTCTCTCAAGATCTGGCACATATCTTCAAAATATTTCATCAACACCCATCTTATACAAATGTCATAAAATCACTGAAAAATATTCCGCACGCACTATGAGTTCTTTCTTTTGCTGACTTGTATAACCTTTGGGTGCCATCCCCATAGTCAAAAAGTGGATAATATATACAAAATGGTTATTTGCTACACGCATCGTGAAAAGTTGCACATCTGGAAACCCTTTGATGTAGGAACATGAGGCTTAAAGACAAAAGGCTTATTTTATTCCAAAAATCCAAAAATGTTTATAGGCAAAGGAGTGCGATCCTTTAGCTGTCAATTTACAAAATTTTCTAGATAGGAATTGAGCTAGAATATAGGTATTTGAATGATTTTGTAATTAATCCAAGTAGTTCAGACTTAGTTGAAATTCTCTAGGAGGATATCAAGCAATTTAGGTATTTATCTAGGATTAGATAGATTCAATCCATTGATTGAGGATTGGATTGTTTTATGTAAAGTATATATGTAAGTTTTGAACTATTGTAAGAGGATTTTGGCTGGATTTGGTTATGGAGAATTAGACTGTAAAATAATTGAAATATCTTTGAATCTTTGTGTATTTTATGCATGAAACGTTAAATCCCAGAGGGTTGAATTCCTTCGAAATATCTATGTGTATGGTTGAATTCTAGTTTGGCCTATAAACTTAGAGTTATGTATGATCTGGTGTTCTCATGTTTAAATTCCTCATTCACTTTGTATTAAGTTAAGTCGAATGTGTTTTGACCCCTGGAACTTTAATTAGCTAAACTCTGAATTCATTAGTCAAGAGCTAAACCTGGCAGAAGCACTAAAATCATAGCGGAAGGAGGAAACAGTCTGATGAACTTGTGAGGAAAACCAAAGAAGCCTAAAATGGTCTGATTGACAAAACCATTAGATCTACGGTAGTTGCGTGCAAATGAATGTCGATGTTTAAACTAAAACTGAATGCGATATTTTATCAAACTGGGTTAATAGTGCAATTGATTTGGGCCATCTAATTAGTGGAGCGATATCCAATGAATATTGTGTGGAAAAGTGAACAGTGGTTAATAAAATTTTCGGACATGATAATGAATTTAACTGTGGCTTAGTTCCGTTGAAGTCTGGATGATCGTAACCATCCGTTGTCGAGGCTGCGATCCAACGATGGTCACATGGTAAAATTATATGTGGGTTAATCCAGATTTCGCAGATGAGAAATTATAAGCTAGAGCTTTGTTTTCTTTTGGTTCCATAAGAGAGGTAGAGGAATGTGGAAAAGGCGGACCCGAGAGGTTTTTCAACGGGGTGTTAACTCCTTTCAGTTCCAAGTAAGTGAAGTTCTGCTATTTTCTTGGGTAAATTTAGTGATTCAGCTGTTTTAATAGAATATCTAATTTTGGAGGCGGATGACTGAAACTCTAAGGGAAATAGAAGAAGAACTTCCACCTGCACTTGAGGAGATCGTTTCAGGATTTGAACAGTTATCCCTTACACCTGCAACCAGACCACCGTTTGTGGTATGTCAAGGATCAGAAAAACATGATCTCAAGGATCAGAAAAACAAATCCAACATGGCTTTCAGAGTTTGAGGAAGAGGTGGTGGTCAAAGAAGAGGAATATCAGTTGCAAATGCTGAAGTGTTGGAAAAAATGCAACAGATGCAAGCTAGATTGGAAGAAATGGAAATGGGAAGAGATGCAGATGCTAGAGATGTCAGTGAACCTGAAGGTGGAGTTGTAGAAGATGAGGAACCTACATATGTGACTCCTAAAATGAGATTCTTTAAGTCAGTATTGAGATCCACATCTAAGCCAAGACTTGAAGTTTCATTCTATACAAGAAACTTAAGCCCTGAAGTATTGATAGACTAGATTAATGACATGGAGAAATTGTTTGGTTATGAAGAAGCAAAAGAAGGAAAGAAAGTGAAGTTTGTTGTCACAAAACTGAAAGGACATGCAACACTTTGGTGGGATGGAGTGTAGGTAGAAAGAATAAGACTTGGTAAACAACTAATTAAGAATTGGAACAGAATGGTGGAAAAGCTGAAAAGTACCGTTTTTTCCAAGTGATTATCAGAAAACGTTATTTAGACAGATGCAGAATCTTAGACAGAGGTCTATGACAGTAAAGGATTACACAAAGAAATTCTACAAAGTGAGTATAAGAGAAGGACAAATCCAAGATACATATGAGAAGGTTGAAAGATATGTGAATGGTCTCAGAATGGAGATCCAAGATGAGAAAAGTGTACTGTCTCCTAAAACTATAGAAGAGGCTTATCAGATGGTATTGAAGGCTGAAGAAAAACTCATGAGGAAGCAGTCTGCCAAAAATAGAGGTACTTTCTGAGGAAGTGGAAGTCAAGGTGGTAGAGGATGGTCTACATCACCTAGAGATGGAGCTAGCAGCAGCTCAAGTCAACATGCACCCACAGGAGGTGATGCAAGTGGCAGAGGGAGTTTTTCCAGAGGAAGAGGAGGCAGAGGCAGAGGAAGAGAAGTCAGATGTTACAGATGTAACAAGCTGGGACACAGAGCCTATGAGTGCCCAGAAAACATAGGAATGAATCAGAGGAATGAAATTGTTGCTAGGATTGAAGAGGAAGCAACAAAGGTAATAGAAGAAGAAAATGTAGCAAAGAAAGGGGAACCTTTTGTAGTTAACAAAGTTTTGTTAGAGCCAACTAAGGAAATTGTTTAACTGGCATAGAGAAAGACCTTGTTTAGGACTCTGTGCAAGGTTCAAGGGAAGTGTTGTCAGATGATAATTGATAGTGGTAGTATAGATAATTTGGTCTCCACAGAAGTGGTGGAGAAATTGAAATTGAAGACAAAGAAACACCCAACACCTTACAAGGTGTCATGGCTTCAAAAGGGGTATCAATTGATAGTGAATGAGCAGTGTGAAGTGGAGTTGCAGTTGGGAAAATACAGAGACAAAATTCTATGTGATGTGATGCCTATGGATGTGTGTCACATATTGTTGGGAAGGCCTTGGTAGTATGACAGAGGAGCTATGCATGATGGAAAGAAGAACACATACAAATTTAGCAAAGATGGTGTCAATCATACATTGCTGCCTATGGAAGAAGAGGATGCATCAAAGAAACCTGATCCAAAGACCCTTTTGCTGAGTGGAAAGGAGTACTTGTAGCAGATGGAAGAAGATGAGGTAAGTTTTTCATTGGTTTGCAAACCCAAGGTAATAATAACTTCCACTAAAGTTTTCGATTTACCAATTGAAATTCAAGAGATGTTGGATAGTTATTGTGATGTCACTGTAGATGATTTTCCTGATGAGTTACCACCCATTATAAAAATCAGCCATCATATAGATTTGATTCTAGGAGAAAATCTACCTAATAAAGTAGCTTACCAGATCACTCCCATAGAGAATGAAGAAATCAGGAAACAAGTTCAGCAATTGTTGGACAAGGGACTAATTAAAGAGAGTTTGAGTCCTTGTGCAGTGCCAACAATGTTGAGCCCAAAGAAAGATGGAGGCTGGAGAATGTGCACCGATTCAAGAGTAATAAATAAGATAACATTTAGGTATAGATTTCCTTTACCTAGAATTGAAGATTTGATGGATTGTTTGAGTCGAGCAAGATATTTTACAAAGTTAGATTTAAAAAGTGGTTATCATCAAATCAGAACTAGAGAAGGGGATGAGTGGAAAACTACTTTTAAGACAAATTAAGGATTGTATGAATGGATGGTAATGCCTTTTCGGTTGTCAAATGCTCCCAGTATATTTATGAGACTCATGAATGAAGTTTTGACAGAATTTATAGGTAAATTTGTAATAGTATATCTGGATGATATATTAGTTTACAGTAGATCAAAAGAGGAACATGTGAGACATCTGAATTATTTCTTACAGACTCTACAACAAGAGAAGTTACTGTTAAATTTAAAGAAATGTTCATTCATGAAGGAGGAGTTGGTGTATTTGGGTTTTGTTGTTTCTGCTGATGGGTTAAAGATGGATCCTGAGAAGATCAAGGCAATCATGGAGTGGCCTTCACCAAAAAGTGTCTTTGAGGTAAGAAGTTTTCATGATCTTGCTAGCTTTTATAGGAAATTCATAAGGAATTTTAGTAAGACCAATGCTTCAATTATTGACACTATAAAGAAGGATAGGTAGGCATTTAAATGGACTGTTGAAGCAGAAACAAACTTCCAGATGTTGAAGAGAAAGATTAATGAGAAACCTATTTTGATTTTGCCTTATTTTAATAAACCTTTTCAAGTGAAGTGTGATGCCAGTGGAGAAGCCATTAGAGTTGTTTTAAATTAGGAGGATAGACTTGTAGCTTATTTTAGTGAAAATTTGAATGAATCAAAGAAGAAATACTCTTCTTATGACAAGTATTTTTATGCAGTGGTGTAGTCTTTGAAGAAGTAGATACATTACTTGATGTCTAAGGAGTTCATACCGTATTCAGATAACCATGCATTACAGTACATTATGCAACAACCAAAGCTTAACCAGAAGCATGCAAAATGGGTGGAATACCTTCAAAGTTTTAATTTTGTGTTAAAACATATAATTGGTCAATGAAATAAAGTAGTAGATGCCTTAAGTAGAAAAAGCATTTTGGTGCAATAAAGTCAAATTCAAGTGTTGGTTTTTGATTTTCTTAAGGAATTATATGAGAAAAAAATAGATTTAAAAGAGGCATTTGAAGCTTGTAGAAATCCTATTTCGTTAGACAGAAGTAAGTGGCTGGATTATTTCGTGCAAGAAGGACTGTTATTTAAGAGAAATTAGTTATGCATATCAAATTGTTCTATGAGTGAAAATTTGATCAAGGAGAAACATAGTGATGGACTTGGAGGACATTTTGGTGCATACAAGACTTATGAGTAGTTGAACCAGTTTTATTTCTGGCCGAAGATGAGAGATGAAGTAGAAAAATATGTGAAGAATTGTAAAGTCTATCAGTATGCAAAAGGAAGGAGCCAAAACACAGGTTTGTATGTTCCATTACCTCTTCTAGATAGGCCTTGGGATATGGTAAGTATGGTTTTGGGTTTGCCAAAAAATCAAAGGGGACATGATTCAATTTATGTAGTAGTTGACATATTTTCAAAAATGGCACATTTTATTCCATGTTATAAAACCGGTGATGCTACTCATGTTGCTAACTTGTTTTTTAAGGAAATTGTAAGGTTGCATGGGTTACCTAAGAGAATTGTCTCAGACAGAGATACTAGATTTGTTGGTCATATTTGGAGGACTTTGTGGAAGAAACTTGGTACTAAACTGAGTTTCAGTTCTGAATATCATCCTCAGATTGATGGGCAGACTGAAGTTGTGAACAGAAGCTTGGGTAATCTTCTGAGAAGCCTTACGGGTGAACATCCAAAATAGTGGGATCAAGTTTTGGCACAGGTTGAATATGCTTATAATGATTCCCCTAACAGGAGTACAGGGCAGAGTCCATTCCATATAGTTTATGGAATGCACCTAAGAGGAGTGTCTGAATTGAGATATTTGGGTAAAGATGAAATGAGCAGTGCTCTAGGAGAAGATTTTTCTTTAGAGATTCAAGTAGTTCATGAACAGGTAAAACAACAGTTACGAACAGCAACACAAAGTACAAGAACAGAGTAGATTTGAAGAAGAGAGAGTAAATTTTGAGGTTGGAAATTTGGTTTTGGCACACCTAAGGAAGGAAAGATTTCCAAAAAGGGAGTATAAAAAATTAAAATTCAAGAACATTGGACCATGCAGAGTTTTAAGGAAATTTTCTGCAAATGCATATAAAATTGAGTTACCCCCCAGTATTGGAATATCTCCAATTTTCAATGTTGTTGATTTGTACAGGTATGAAAAGGGACAGGCATATGACACAATAGAAGACAGGGAAGAACAATAGGTGGATTGGGTAAAACAGTTACCTACAGTGAAGGCATTGCAACCAGAGAAGATATTAGATAAAAGAGTGTTTAAGAAAACAAGGGGATAGGAGTATTTTCAGTACTTGGTCAAGTGGAAAGACCAACCAATTGTTGATGCTACCTGGGTAGAAGAAACCATGGTACAGAAGTTGGGTTGTTCTGTAGAAGAGCTCATGGATGGGAGCCCATAAGGAATTTTTTCCTCTGGAGTCTGATGTAGGAGCATGAGGCTTAAAGACAAAAGGCTTCATTTTATTCCAAAAATCCAAAAAAAGTTTACAAGCAAAGGAGTGGGACCCTTTAGCTGTCAATTTACAAAGTTTTCTAGATAGGAATTGAGCTAGAATATAGGTATTTGAATGATTTTGTAATTAATCCAAGTATTTCAGACTTAGTTGAGATTCTCGAGGAGAATATCAAGAAGTTTAGGTATTTATCTAGGATTAGATAGATTAGATCCATTGATTGAGGATCATATTATTGGATGTAAAGTATTTATGTAAGTTTTTAACTATTGTAAGAGGATTTTGGTTGGATTTGGTTACGGAGAATTAGACTGTAAAAGAATTGAAATATATCTGTATCTCTGTGTATTTTATGCATGAAAGTTTAAATCCTGGAGGGTTGAATTCCTTCGAAATATCTCTGTGTATTGTTGAATTCTAGTTTGGCCTCTAAACATAGGGTTTTATCTGATCTGGTGTTCTTGTGTTTAAATTCCTCATTAACTGTGTATTAAGATAAGTTGAATTTGTTTTGACCCCTGGAACTTTAATTAGCTAAAATATGAATTCATTAGTGAAGAGCTAAACCTGGTAGAAGCACTAAAATAATAGCGGAAGGAGGAAAAAGACTGATAAAATTGTGAGGAAAACCGAAGAAGCCTAGAACCATCTGATTGATAGAACCGTTAGATCTATAGTAGTCGCGTGCAAATCAGCATCGAGGTTTAAACCAAAACTGGATGCAATTTTTTATCAAACTGGGCTAGTAGTACAGTTGATTTGGGTTGTCTGATTTGAGAAGCAAGATCGAATGGATATCACATGGAAAAGTGAACGGTGGTTAATAAAATTTTCGGACCCAATGACCAATTCAACTATGTCCTAATTTCATTCAAGTCTAGATGATCGTAACCGTATGTTATGGAGGCTACGATCCAACAGTGGTCATGTGGTAAAAGTATACATGAGTTAATCTAGATTTCAAACTCGAGAAGTTATAAGCTGGAGCTTTGTTTTCTTTCATCGCCATGAGAGTAGTAGAGGATTGTGTAAAAGGCGGACCAAAGAAGTTTTTCAATGGGGTGTTAACTCCTTTTGGTTCCGGTAAGTGAAGTTATACTATTTTCTTGGGTAAATTTATCAATTTGACTATTTTAGTAGGATATCTAAGTTTGGAGGCGGATGACTGAAACTCCAAGGGTAATAGAAGAAGAACTTCCACCTGTGCTTGAGGAGATCATTTCAGGATTTGAACAATTATCCCTTACACCTACAACCAAACCACCACCCTTCCTCCAAATTATTAGGCTCCTCTCCTGTTTCGATCTGCGACACATGGTCAGGTCCTACATTCAAGGCAGAATGATCCATGTACATCTTGAAATGCCCTCCTAACAGATAGTGCCTGAACTTCTGTAGTGCGTACACCATGGCTAATCCTTCGCGTTCAGTAGTTGAGTAATTATTCTCAGCCTTCGATAATATCCTACTCGCAAAAGCTATAGGATGGTCCATTTCTCCTTCACTGGCTTGTGTTAACGCTGCACCCAATGCAATACAAGAGGCACCCACATGTACATAAAATTCCTTCTTCCAATCCTGGAATACTAAGATTGGCGCGTTGACCATCTTTTCTTTCAAGACACTTAAGTTGCACTGACATTTTACGTCCCAACAAAATGATGCATCCTTCTTGAGTAGCTTCTCCATAGGCGTGGTAATCTCAGCATAAGATTTGGTAAATTTTCTTTAGTATCCCGTATGTCCTAGCATCACACTTAGTTGCTTAACACTTCTTGGGGCCTCTAGATTCACTATCACCAGAATCTTGGCAGGGTCCACCATCATCCCTTGCTTGCACACCACGTGACCCAGGAAGATCCCAAAGGGAACACAGAAGAGGTGTTTCTTTAAATTCAGCACGATATGATATTTGTGACACATATCCAACATTAGGCATAGACTTGCTACATTACGCTTTACTAATCCAAACACCACCTAGTTATCAAAGTACACTTCTAGGAACTTATGAATGAAATCCTTAAATGTTGCAACGACTACCCGAGCAAATATTGCAGGCGCAGTCTTGAGTCCAAACGACATCACAGTGTATTGAAAACATCCCCATTCCATCACGAAGTTCATTTTTCTCCTATAATCTGGCGCGATATTAATTTGATGATACCCAAAAAACTTGTCAGTAATTGAGTAGGCATCCTATCCTCCAACATTGTCCAGCACTTCATCTATAAACAGTGTCCGGAATGGGTCATTGACACACATGTCATTAAGCATCCACAGATCTACACAAATCCTTATCTTTCCCTTCTGCTTCTTCTCCTAAACCACCATCGTGCTCACCCAATTAGATTCTTCAATGGGTTTTATGATCCCTGCTTCCAGCATCTTATGTAACTCTTGGTGAACCATTTCCTTGTATTTAGGATTAAGATAATATGGCCTCTTCTTAATAGGCTTCGCATCCAGCTTCAGATTAATCTTCATAATGCCCAAATCGCCAATTATTCCCTTCAAATCCAAAAAATTGGGAGGAAATAGATCCTGATATTTGCAAAGTAACTCAATAAATTTATCGATAGTAGTGTCATCCTAATAATCTCCAATTTTTGCAAACTTCAGTTCTACTTTTGTCCCAATGTTTACTTTCTTTGTTTTTAATGGCGCAGTGATGTCTAGGTTTTCTATCTATGGGCCATCAACTTCGTGATGTCCTTCTATCTTTGGAATATTAATATTTCTTAGATCTTCATCATACTCTTCAGTGGTCACATTATAGCATTCCAGCTCATGGCACAGCTAGGTACTCCAGTCTGGTTGGACCTACTCCATAGGTTCTTGCAGCATTATGAAGATAACTGCCTTAATCTCCTGTAGGGCTTCATCAATACTAGCAACACAGTCTTCAAAACTGAAGGTCAACAAGAATGCTTCCCTCAAAATATCCCACTCCACGGTGCCATGGTGGAGCTCCGTCTCCAAACGCTAGTTCATGGGAATTGTATCCAAAGTATGGCAAAATAAGTGTACCCACTCCGGTTGCAGCTTCATTCCATAGGCTTTAGTCCATTTCGCTAGGTGATCGTGTGGTGTTGGCATTATGATGCATGTGTTGTACTTGATGGAAACCCACTTGTAGCAGAACAACTCACTTGTATATGGTAACTAGATGAATCTATATGAGATATATAAGATGTGACAGAATGCATGACAATTGTGTTTGCAAATGCGACAAAATGCAGGGTAGTTCAAAGGAATCAATTCAGAAGTAATGTAAAATGGAAAATCACATTATAATGGGTATATTAAGAGGGAACAAAGCAATGGTACAAAATAATAGGATGAACGAACAAAGGACTACAGATCATAATCTATAATTTGAATAAAAACAACATTTTCAAGTATGTTAAGTTGTATATGCTAGTTCACTGTACAGAAAGAGCATGTACACGCAGGTTCACTGTACAAAAAGTGCATATACATACGCACACACTTTCATAGAAGAAAAAATGTGTATAGGACAAAAAATTAAGGAAATTAAGGTGAAAGAATACTAAGGGCCAATACCGTGGTATTAGCCCACAATATTGAGCAGAGTAATGGTTATTTGATCCTGTCTAAGAATACCATAGGCTCTAAGTGTTGTTTTGGTCCGAGGTATTGAGAAAGGCTAAAACTATATAAGGAGGAGAAGATCAAAGGGTTAAGTGTAGAAGCAATGAATATCTTATGAAGTGTTAGATCAAAAGCAAATATGCATGTTATGGGTTTATGATGCTTTTCTTGATCTGAGCTAAGTATGCACTAGAGTGTTTGATGATGGATGAGATCTAATGATGGATCAGGATCATAATGACTTATCATTATGTGATTTTATAATGGATAGGCTAGATCTAATTGCTAAAGCATGCTTCATCCTTTATATATGATGATTTGGGTATCTATGAAGTCTGGAATTGCAGCGAAGTTGTAAGTAAGTATTTGTAGATCTATACACTGGTTTGCTTTGGTGAAGGTGTGTATACGCGCTGGTTCGGCTCTTCCAAAATGCGTATGTAAAAGAAAATATTGATGTTCAGGGATGACTAATTTATCATATCAGTGCTGCTATTTTATTGCTGTTTATCAATGATGTCTTCTTATATCTGAAAGTAGAACTGAATGTATAAGGAAATTGAGTCTGATTGATTGATTGATTGAGAAAAAAGGGTGATCCTTGTTGCTATCTGTTTAGAGCTTTGTAATATGACAGTATATCTTCAAAATTTCACTGATTGATACAGTTTTTGGTTCAGTATGTTGGAGGTTTCAATGATTGTATGATTTAGTATGTGAGGGGTTTTGATGATTGTTTGATTCAGTATGTTATAGGTTCAGTGATTATTTCATTGGTTGATTTAGTTATGGTTGATTCAGAGATTGATGATTGGGTTTCAGTTATATCAGAGATTGGATTTCAGTGATTGGTTGATGCAGATGTATTTGATGGTCGTATTATAGTGGTGATTGATTTTTAGCTTCAATGTTACTAATGGGTCTAGTACAAAAATTTATGAAATGTGGTCCCTCAAGGATACTGAGGGTTGGAGCCTTCAGTGAGGAAGTCGAATCCTCCTACCATTAATGGCTGGTGATTTGATCAAGGGGTTGGAGCTCCCTTCCAATAGTAGCTAGAGAACGAGTGAAGGTTGTAGACTTCTATAGGTCAGAGCCTACATAGTAGTAAACATATCATCTAGTACAAGAACTAGGGGGTTGTAGCTCCATTCCAGAAGAATTTTGAGAATGAGAGAAGGTTGTAGCCTTCTACAGGTGGGTACCTACGTACTGGTATGAGTCTACACCAGTACAATATTGTAAACATATTTTCTTATTATTAAAATAATACAGAGATGACAACAATAGGTGGTTTTCATCCACATTGGGTTTCCACCTTAAATCTTGGTGTTCATGTGTGTTTCTTATTTGTGATGGTTTATTCTATTGTTACTGCACATGTTTACTGTTTAATGTTTAATAAAGTACTGATTCATTGATTAAAGATCAACATATGATCAATTAATTGAAACATAAGTTCACTGGATATACATTAGTTGCCTTAAAAACAATTCCGTGCACATGCAAGTTTGTTACCGGGAATAGTGTCTATGCAGAACTGCTAATCCCACTAAGGCTAGTGGCTACCTTAGAAACAAACATATTAAAACTACTTTCGTTTTCCTTTATGAGAGATATATGAGAGAAGGATAAACGAGACCAACCTCTGTCTTGCGCTTGGTTCCTTGCTCGATTCCTCTCTCTTCTGATAGTCCTTTGCTACTTGCTTTCTTGTATACCCAGCTTCACAAAGTACCTGTAGAATCAAAGTAGCATAACACTATACGAGAACATAGATCTAGTATCATAAACAATATAGGATCAGATGTAAATTGACCATACAAATGCATAAAACATAAATCATACAAGAGTATGGAGGAAAACTTGAATAGCTTTATTGATAATCAAGAAAGAGCCAAGAGAGTTACAACCAATTGTTCTGACCCAGCATCATCCTCTCAGCAAGAAGCCCTTCTTCACCTCATGACAAGCTTAGATCACCCAACACTATGATATTGCACCAAGAAACCAGCAGCACTTCCTCACAAGATACAAAATTCCAGCCTCTGGATCTCTGGGATGAGGGATCCATATATAGATGTTTGCAAGGGAGGTGAGTCAACTTTTGAGAGTTGATTAGTGTCTTCTCTCTGATAGTTCTTGATTCCACTTGGAGATTGATGATCTCTTACTCATCCCTAGTCGAATTCAGAGAGGCAAGTGTCACAGGAGAAGTTTATGGAAGATTCCATGCTCCTCCACCTTGCGGATTGACCCTGCCATTTTCCCCTTCTCACCCATCGCACCCCATAGAAGGTATTTTTGAAATGCATCACACCTACTATGTGTATTTAGGTGGGATGCAGCGCGCTTTGCCTATGGAGCAGGTGAAATGGTCCAGTTTTGACTAGTTCTGAGTAGTTTTTCATGGATAACTTCTGGGAGAAGATGTAATCAGTTGACCTTGTTCCTTTAGGGGTCAAAACAACACTTTTAGGGACGTAAGAGCCCTTGGTTTACTGACATTTATGATTGGGGTTGCAGTGCCCAAAAATTTCTATAACAGTTGCCCCCTAAAGCATGAGGTCGTTAATTTGTTGATGTCGGGTGAAATGCTTTATCATGAGGATCTGAAGTTCTTTCAAGCTGGAAGGAGACCTGTAATAAGATACAATACAATACATTCTCTTCATAATATTTTCATGATCTAGCTGAGGCGGGCATTCCCACACTCAGCTTTATAAATTTATTTTCATGTACATGAGACAGACAACCGTTTGAGTGTAGACTAATGATTCTGGTAGAGTCATCATCCCTTAGATTGGATGATTATCTGTGCAGCAATGATGTACATTTGATGTATTTATTTTCCTAAATATATATCACAGCCCGGATGGATGAAACTAGATCTGGGGTCTTCAATCTCATTCGATCTTCACTCAAAGTACAAGTTGATCCATGTGAGAGATGTTCTGGAGTCGAACATGGAAAGACATCACCTAATTACCAGCCAATGATGTAAGCCATTAACAGGCGCGAGAGGAATCACTGATAATGATGATGACCCTCAAGGTACTACAGTACAATTCACGTTGTGTGAATAAAGGACTTGGCGTCAAACACCACGTAAAATCTTTCGGTCGAAGGCCATTGATGTAAACCTGTCGCCGGAAGTGAGAAACTTGACATTGAGGCATGCAAGCTTCAAAGTACTGAAAGGGTTGTTCCTAGATCAGCTTTTTGGATAATGAGCTGACATCGACAAGAAGCGATCTGTCATAGGAGCGCCTTAGTGAATCCCACATCAATGACATGGAACAGAGCAAATGATTTTAATGGAGGTGAAAACGATCTGGTGATATACGGTTCAGGGTGGCGGTCATGAAAGAATGGAGCGAAGATGTACTATAGTGGGTGAGACACAGGTGAATTCTCTGAGTGACTTCTCTTGAACATATCGGTGACATTGACATGATGGATTGGTAGCATTAACCCCAAAAGTGGATGGTGTGATGGAACCATGGTGACGTGACCAGTGAGTGGAACAACCCAACTTGACTTGGATGCGGAGTGAAAGTGTCGTGTTCAAGAGCGACTTGCTACCAACAAAGTTTCTTCAAGTTTTCTTCCAAATTTTTCCCCAGTCATTGCTGACCAGTACCTCTTTATTTTTGTCAAGCTTGAGGGGGATAACATATGCTTGTTCTATAATTTTCCCTTCAGGAAAACCCATCGCTATGTTCTAACAAGCCTAGCGATAGTGAAACTCGTTCTTGTCTGTTATGGACAAGTTTGTCACTATTATGTTTTAACGAGTTTAACGACAAAGATAACTCGGTCCTTTTCAATTTTAGAGAGTCTAAAAAGGGATGTAAAGCAAACTCCAAAAATCCTTTTTCATCATCTAATCCCTTAAGTCTAAAAAAGTATAAGGGATGAATTTTCGGTACTTTTAACGAGCCGAACAAAACAAGCGCTTGATCTTTTTGTGTAATAATCCCTCAGGTCCAAAAAGATTAAAATCTAAAGGAGGGATAGAACTTCCAGTCACTTTAACGAGCTAGAGAGGCCAATGGCTTGGCAATCTTTTCATATTTTACGAGTCAGTTGAAAAGAGCTTAAAGGAGACTCGTCTTTGAGGAACAAGTGATAAATTTGGGTAGCAGCTGATTCCAGGTAAGGTTTGGAATTTCCCAATCACGGAAGTGTTACAAGGATGGCTAACAGGATCACTCTTCGTAGTTATTCCTCAAAAGGAGTAAAAAATCAAGTGGAGGTGAATGATCGACCAATACAGAGTGGAGGTGATGATGAGAACATGACTAAGGCTTCAAAGGCTGAAGTACTACATTCACGACGGTTATTTACTGGAAATTGGTTCATTTTTTATTTTAAAATGAGCTTAAACGTTGGGGGAAACACTTGCTCATTTCTTATGTTTATTTTTTAACGAGCTTGAAGTCTACATTAAAACTGCTCGATCCAGTCGTATAATAAGGATGTCTCATCTAAGATGCCATTTTTGTGGAGCTTGCACCTTACAAAGCTTTGCTTCGGATCCTTTCTTTATGCAAGTTAGGAGCGACCAACTACTATTTATGGGGTTAGCTAACCACTAAGGTTAGGTAGGAAACTCTCTCCTTTACTTTGTCGGTGCCTTTTGGGACAAAAGGCCCCTTGCGAAATGAATGGTCAGTCCGACCACTCACCTAATCTTAAGCAGTTATAGTTGGCGAATGTATGAAGTTAGCGTTACGCTGGTCACTCTTCACTTGCATGTTGAAAGGTTTGTATGCCCCCAGGTATAGAGAAATAGAGTTTCAAGGTTACCCCTCAATTTTTAGACAAAACATTTGTTTTGACGGGAAAGGCCTACCTCTTTCAGGTTACCAAAGATTATTCTATCTGTACCACAAACAAAATACTTCTTCAGCGATGTCTACCGAAATAGACAAAGGTGAATGGCGCAGACGCCTCCACTCACATAACTTTGACGAAGGAATCTTATTCCAGTCTAATCCCATTTTCCTAAATGGACGGGTGTGTCAGACTGGTCATATATCCCTCGCGGAAGCCTACTTTATACCTAAAGTTTTCCTGCTGAAGCAGACCAGGGTGCGTGCCCCCTGGGTTTCATTCATATCCTCTAAATCACTCACGTTCATCAGGAGGACGGACTAGGGATTGATGAGACATTCCTTGTGTGAAAAGACCATTCAGGGTTGGTATATGACTATTTGCTATGTGTGAACTGGGAAATGAAAGTTGGTCTATGAGCTTGACCACTCTTCCTTCATGCGGAAAACACATTACTCTAAAGAGTGATGAGACAATGGCTCCCATGCAATAAATATAGTCTTGTCCAAGGAGTAAATTATAATCCAGGGGTCCTTGGACTACCATTACGTTCATGTGAACGTTTTCCCTCTCAATGTTATGGGCACATTGGGAAGGATCCCTAACGGTCGACTGGTTCTTCTGTCAAAGCCTGTTAGATTTCTCATCTCAGGCAAAACAATGGCGAACCAAGTGCTTTCCAAGCAGTTGAGGAAAGGATACTCACAGAAGCCCCTTCATCTATGATGGTACCGGCCATGACCATTCTATATACTTGAGCAATGATTCGGAATGGTACACTAGCCGGTAAACGAGATCTGCCTAGTAGATTCCAGTCAAAGGAAACAACTAGGTTGCTTGGAGGTGGGACCGAATAGACAGCCGGATATGACTCTGAAGAACTTCCTTCCTGCGATAAAGGAATGGGTAGACTGCCCCATGTTCATTGGAGTCTCTGTTTACGAAGAGAATTTGAACGGTGTCATTCTTGTTCTCTTCCGTGATTGTATCATCTGAAGATGGAACCTCTGAAGGCAAGACCAGGTCAACTACCACCTCGACCTTTTGACATTCGTCTGGTATGGATTCAAATGGTTTTTCTTCAATGATAGATGCTTCAGCTAACCACAAGGGTGTGTCAGCCAAATTTTCAACTAGTGACGAACTTGGCAAGAGTTTCTTTTATCCAGGAGGGAGTCGTAACGGTGAAACCGGACGGTTGTCCAAAACTCTTTTAGCCTCATCTAAGAAGGGACAATGGTGGACATCATGAACACCTTCACACAATCTACAAGGAAAATTATATTTTCCTTTTTGTCCAAGGGCTTCACTTTAACTAGTTGACGGTGTACTTTCAACATGATCATCAGAGGTTGACGACACCAGATTGTGTAAACGAGGAGACCATTCCCTTAATATTCGAGGGATGCAAGGACAATCTCGATGATAGTGGTCTCCTTTGAAAATGACACATTGTGATTTAGGCCTGGTCGGTGCAGTGTGTGGATTTTCGCTAGACGATGTTTGGTTGCCCCTTTTTGCCTTTGGCTCCTTCTTCTTCTTCTCTTTCTTCTTCTTTTCCTTCTTCTTCTCAGGTACTTGATTTTTGGCTTTACCAGCTTCATCAAGTGAAGAGGAAGGAGGAGAGGAAGAATTGGATGAAGTAGAGGGTTGGGGGGTAACTCTAGAATCGTCTAGTTGCTGACTTGATTGTTCAGAAATCGCGGTGTTCTGAACGACAGAGGTTGCGAAGAGCCATATGGGCAAGCTGATTGTCAATCCTGGAAGCAACAATGTGGCCATATGGGGTGCACCAACATCTTCCCAAGAGGAGAAGAGACTAAGATTCCCTCTGAGAGGAACTCCTTGGTTGGTGGACTCCATTTTCCTCAACCTAAGACCAACATAGGAAAGGTGATAATTATTTCATTTAAAATAAATTTTAGACGCTTTGACACAACTTGTTTTTTCAGTTTTTAAGAGTCGAGAAGAAACAAAAGATGACTCTAGTCGCCTTCGATTTTTAATGAGCCTAAAGTGACAAGTGCTTAGATGGACCTTTTCTATTAAGGAGTCTGAAAAGGAATGAAAGGGACTCCTCTGGAAATCTAGACAGAGGGATTACCAAACCAATCGCAAAACTGCAGAATACTTTTTACGGTACGATAGTCAATCTTCCTGAATGTTGTGTTCAGTGCATTGCGATCGATAGGGCGACAGACACCGCTTCATATGGATAAAGGATTAAGCCTATTGTGGTCCCCCAAAATATACTCGACGGTACATGGGAGCACAAGTCCATACTGGCACTTATCGTCTCAAAGTGGAGGAATCACCCAACCAACAGTGAAAACAACAGTTACCAGGCTTTACAACACCGGAATACATCTCTAGCCTAGACTTCTAGATGTTGTGCGTTAGGTTCCAAAGCATTTTTAGATTCATTAAATTTATTTTATAGTTGATCTTGCTTAAGAAATTTGCCTTTCAGGTTCACCGCATGATGTAGATGTACAATTCCTAAAATGGAATCTAAGATGATAAACAGTCGTTTAATATTCTTTTTGGCAAATGAAAATCCTAGCTACTAAGGAAAGAGAGATGGCATTCTTTCAACAAAGACCAAAGAGCACACACTATATGCACTGTCCTAAATCAAACCAACAAACAGTCTAAATGCAAATGCACATGCATGTATTTGTTTTCAGCCTTCTTAATATGTGAATGATAAAAAGAAAGATAATGCGCAAATCTGAATTATCTTTCAAAGTGACAATTACTAACAAGTTTCTTTTCAAGAAAAAATGAGGACAATGACAACACTTTGCGATTTGGAATTGAAAACTTGCTTTCGACACTAGAAAAACTACTAATTCAGATCAAATACAAGAGCAACAAGGTAATCGACTATCAAGAATAATCAGATTCTCTTCTATGATTGAAAACGACACTTGCGACCCTTTCAAATCAAGAAACGACAGTACAATTATGCTACTTCTTCGTAAAGGAGAACTGAAAATGACTCAAAAAATACATAAAAACATTTACAGTTCTTTGCACAATGGAGGTGGAATATCAGCAAGGAAAGGGGTTTCAAACAGAGGTGTAGTGACTACAGGCAGCAAAACTCCTGAATAGATCTGAAAATAATGAGCACAAAAACGAAAATTTAGGAACAAGGCCTTGTCTGATCAGCGCACTTGTAACACAGTGAAACTGAAATGCAGCGCACCTACTACACTCGGGAAGTGCACTGCATTTTAAATCCACAAAACAGACAGTGCGCTGGACTAGGGACGAGACTTTGATTGGGTTCCAGTCACAGTTTGCAGTTCAGTTCAGGGATTTTTGTCGAGAAAGTGGTAATCAGTAAATCAATCACAGGGGTAGATCTAAGGAGGTTACTAGAGCCACCACAAGGGCAATTAGAGAGCTTGTAAATCAATTTTTTAATTCATAAACAAAACCCGGAGACAGACTGAAGCAACATTTATCTACTTTGCATTTGCATAGAAAATGCAGTTCGAAGGCTACCTGGCTCAACTTCAGGCTCTGTTTGTAAGTTTATAAAGTAAACAAATGTAGATAAACAAACAATCTACTCGCTCCCCAGTGGAGTCGCCATTTTGTTACCGGGAATATTGTCTATGCAGAACTGCTAATCCCACTAAGCCTAGTGGCTACCTTAGAAACAAACAAATTAAAACTACTTTCATTTTCCTTTATGAGAGATAGATGAGAGAAGGATAAAGGAGACCAACCTCTGTCTTGCACTTGGTTCCTTGCTCGATTCCTCTCTCTTCTAATAGTCCTTTGCCACTTGCTTTCTTGTATACCCAGCTTCACAGAGTACCTGTAGAATCAAAGCAGCATAACACTATACGAGAACATAGATCTATTATCATAAAAAATATAGGATCAGATGTAAATTGACCATACAAATGCATAAAACATAAATCATACAAGAGTATGGAGGAAAACTTGAATAGCTTTATTGATAATCAAGAAAGAGCCAAGAGAGTTAAAACCAATTGTTCTAACCCAGCATCATCCTCTCAGCAAGAAGCCCTTCTTCACCTCATGACAATCTTAGATCACCCAACACTATGATATTGCACCAAGAAACCAGTAGCACTTCCTCACAAGATACAAAATTCCAGCCTCTGGATCTCTGGGATGAGGGATCCATATATAGATGTCTGCAAGGGAGGTGAGTCAGCTTTTGAGAGTTGATTAGTTTCTTCTCTCTGATAGTTCTTGATTTCACTTGGAGATTGATGATCTCTTACTCATCCCTGGTCGAATTCAGAGAGGCAAGTGTCACCGGAGAAGTTTCTGGAAGATTCCATGCTCCTCCACCTTGCGGATTGACCCTGCCATTTGTCCCTTCTCGCCAATCACCCCCATAGAAGGGCTTTTTGAAATGAAATGCACCTACTGTGTGTATTTAGGTGGGATACAGCGCACTTTGCCTATGGAGCAAGTGAAATGGTCCAGTTTTGACTAGTTATGAGTAGTTTTTCATGGAGAACTTCTCGGAGAAGATGTAATCATTTGACCTTGTTCCTTTAGGGGTCAAAACAACACTTTTAGGGACTTAAGAGCCCTTGGTTTATTGACATTTATGATTGGGGTTACAGTGCCCAAAAATGTCTATAACAAAGTTCGCTTCACTAAAGTAGCGTATATAAATCTAATTATGGAAATGGAAAATATATTGATATGTAAATATTGATTCACCCCCACTCTCAATATTATTTCCAACACGCGGATCATCCCTCCCATCATATTTCTTTGTCAATTGAGTGTTAAGACATCCAAACCACAACCTCATCATCCTTCTGTACTCCTGCCATCCATCAAAGCTATCTTTATGCGTACCACACCATAATGCAGGCATAGCACTAAATCTAATGCTTGGAAGCAGTGATCCTCAGGAATTTCATGTTAAAATGCATCTAAAAAGTTATCCACATTAGTTAAACCATCATAATAGGGTAAATTCCTCACTTCTAACGAAACACAGGGCAACGATTTCATCGTCATATTGCAATGTAGTGTAGATAGTTCATGCAGATGATTCTGCCAATGGTCCAACTCTTCATCTGAATTAGAGGTGCACGAACTCTCCCGGTCCCATGCAATCCTCCCATCTTCCATCAGATTGATCCAATCTTGATCTCACACTTTTATTTTCTAGATTTGATCCAGTTCATTATCACTTTCTTTATAGTTGTGGACTCGTTTAGTGTAGCGTGCCCCTTCTGCAAGGTCCAATGGTGCTACAACTTGAAGTGATTTACTTTTGAATGACATTGTCCTCTTTTTCAACTTGATGACCCCATTCATATCAATGGCCCAATCAATTCTTACGAGCATAGGTTATGGATTATTGTCATCAACAATCTCTATCACTTTGAAGTCAGCCATCGCGATCACACCTTCTATATCAACTGTTACTCCATATAATCATCCCATAGGGATGATTTTATGTTGCTTTGCCATTTTGAGCTAGATAGGAGACCACTGCAGTGTAGGTCTCCCCATTCTTTCCCATGTTTGTTTTGGAAAAATGTTTGCATCGAACCCCACATCCAAGATGATCTGGTCCATCTCATAATCTCCTATCTGCGTGGTGAGCTTCATCTCATGCCATGTTCTTTCCTTATGTTTGCCAATTTTTCTGACTACGCGGCGTCCATCAAGGATGTTCTCTTTGCTAGTGCATTTGTTTATTAACTCCTGTAGGCCTTTCACCTCTTTTCTATCATGCATTAGTTTCATGAAGTTCTCCAAGAACATGGTATGGATAGAGGGGTTACTGTAGGCACACTAGTGTCTTGCATCTTATCCTCACTTCCTAACGTGGATGCCTCAATGAGGCTTTTGTTGGCCTCCATAAATTTTTCCTTAGCACGTGCCAGATCAACACTAACTTTCTTGTCATGGGCCTTGTGGACCCATCCATCCTCTTCAAGATGTTTACCTTTATCATTTCTAGTTGTTATCCCACTTATCAACACTATATTCACACTTTGTTCTTCCTCGTGGGGATCATCCCTTATCATTTGTAAGTTTTGCATAGGTTGCTGACGTTGTGCCTTCTTCTCTTGCATCTTAGCTATCAACACCATCCATTCTTATATAGTGTTGTCAAATTGGTTGCATTATTGACATGATGGGCGTGTCTGATTCTAACACTCCTGAGCATAGTTCCCTGGTGTTTCGTAGTTTTAACAGATAACCTAACCTCAACCTCTACCAAGTCCTCCTCCTCCTCAACCTCGTCCTCATCCCTGATATCCTCCAAATGCTCCTCTGGCGCCTTGCTCTAGAGGTCGAGTTTCTCCTTGCATCCAGTATGTAGGTTTTCTTTCCATCATGAGTTCATAGCTTCGACAATGGTGCTCATCGTGGCCCACCGATTCACAAAAGGTGCAAAACAACTATTGGGGTGTCTAGAGAAACTTTTGAAGTAAATGACAATTATCCATCACATGTTTTCCAACAACCTGACAAATAGCACACCATAGCACAGCCCTCACCCTCGATCCTACTGGAGCTTCTAGCCTGAGGGGAATTTGTCTCCCTCCTGTAATATAATTCCCAAATAAAGGACAGTGGTCTTTATCATGTCTCTGGCTCTTACACTTCATACACAATACCTCTACGTGCACCTCTGGTTTAGTCTCCTTGTCTTTCTTCAAGCTCTGCAATTCTAAGTAGAGTCTTTGTAACTGAGAGTGAATGTGTTGTACCCCCAAGGTTGCATCTTGAATGGGCATTGCATGAAACCTCATTGCGATTTCCAAGGCTTATTCCTGAGTTCCTATCTTTTGTTTGTGATAGATCAATCCACAATTGAGGTGGAAGCGAAGCTATAAATCACTCACGATGCTGACCATCTGTGAGTTGCATGTTAGCTTCTTGAATCACACATTTCAATCTTTGATCTAATTCCCAAGGTGTGTCATCAATCCTCATCATGATTTCCTTAAATACAACTACTGACTACGAGTCAGACTTAGGCTTACTAAATTATTTGTTTAAAGCAGCCTTAGTCTCTACTAGCAATACCAGAGGATTATCATCATAATACTTAATATACCAAGTTAGCGCTCGATCCTATAGAGTGGTAACCAATTGTGCCTTCTTTATATTGTCATCAGTAATCTGATGCGCTGTCCACACAACATACACAACAAACCAAAACTGCTTTGTATATTCACTCCTTATGCCCTTGAAAATCAACAACTTCATTGTTTTCGACATGTTGAACGGCGGTAGTGGTGGTGGAGGTGTGGGCAAAGGTGTATGCCGTGGAGGCGGAGGTGGAGGTGGAGTGGATGGATGATGTGTCTGTGGAAAACCCTATGTTATCAGCTGGACAACGCTTTGTGGTGAGGCCTGTACTGCTCCCTCGTCATCGATAGAGGGTGGTTCAACCAATGGGCTATATTCAGGACCTGATCTCTCTTGATCTCTAAAGAGTTTTCCACTTCTCATAGTTCCAAACATTAAGGCAATGGCATAACCCATTTTTCACACAACGACATTTTATTCCAAGTATTCAAATATCTTAAATACTTACCTGGTGGTCCTTTGAAAGATCTGTGCTCCGCTTTGTTGTAGCTGACTGAGGTATCAACTATGAATTCTATAACAAATCCTCCTAGAATCTAGTCGAGCCAATCATCAACAGCCCGCATGATATAGTTTTCATAGGCTTCTAATCATCGCACTAGTTTAGAAGTCCACACTATAGGATTATCAAGCTTCTACCTACCTTTGCTAGCTGTCAATTTAGCTAGCCACTCATACAGTTCAATGGGAAAAGTGCAGAAGAAGATCTCGGGTATCTCTGTGTACATGTACCTATTCAACCATTGTTCCTTTGACAGGTGTGGATTCATGTTTTCTTGCGCTATGAGCTCGTGAATCTTCCGATCTAACAAATTTTCAATTTCTTTCTTGGTTAGATTCCAGTGGTGCGACATCACACATCTCTTTCAAGTAGATCTGGATACTAGTAATCAAACCATTTGCTAGCTTAGGGGGTCCTAACCTAGGTTTAGAGTTAGTTGCGCCAACCAACAAATCCCTAGAATACTGGCCCTTTTGGAAACAACCTACATAGCACATGCTACAGTCTCACCCAACCCAGTATGGGGGGATGCAAGAACAAAGTTTCTGCATCGAAAGATGACTTTGATGTATTTTAGCACTGTGGATATACCTTATCGTAGATCAATAAGCCCTTAGGGCTCAGTACCGTAACTCTATTAAAATAGTCTTCAGACCCTCGCAAAGGCTTACGATTGGTATTTGTAGTCCTGTATTAGTCAATCTATCCACTTACGTGCATCGGAGAATAGTCCTGAATTAGGGTTCATGAAGATAAGCTCACATTTTTAATAAACATCAGATAATTCATGAGAGTCTTCATGAAATTACATAAACATGCTTGTGTACATCATCTAACATTTATTCAATAGAATCGCGAAAAATTAGATAAATATATCATAAACACATTATTTATATATCATAAGTAGAAATAAACATAGATAAACATATATACACAAGATTTCTTCGGTAACTTTCTTTATTTATCTACAATTCAACTTTACAAACTCAAAACTACCTTGTGCACTCAGCTATAGAGCCTTTCTTCTTTTATCTAAACCACTTCTTTGCGCTATCATTTCTAAGACTCCATTTCTTATCCACATAGACATGCCTTAGACTCCTTAAGACACACCTATTTATACCCTTTTTCGTATAATCCCATGGTCCGTGAGCATGGGTGGGTCTCAAAACTGACTCAAACTTTACATAATCAAGGTGCTAAAACCCCTTTGACTCCTAATCATCTATGCGCTCCACATCCACAAATCACGGAGACTTTACATTAGTTACAAAAAATACATCAAAACTTGGGTTATTTTAACCCAAAAACTAACCTAGGGGACCCTATCCCAACAAAAATACTTGAGTTTTCCTTCACCCTCTTTTAGTTTGTCCCTAGTTATCATCCACAATTATAATTCACATCAGCAAGAAGACCTCTCTAATTCCATCATGATCTGGGATCTTTTGTTCAATGATGTTAGCATAATTGGATAAAAGAACATGTAAATCCACAAATGGAAAGTATTCGAGAAGTAATAAAAAAGAAGACCATAAAAACAATGCACCCAATGTTTGTTAATGGAGTTCACCCAATGTGGGCTACGTCATTGGGCCTAAATGCAAAGTGGAGAGGCCTCTTCATTCATCTCAACAACAAGAAAGGGAAGTACATGGGAAAACAAATCATTATACCTCAATATTGAGAGTGTCCTTAAATTGGGCTACTCAAATATGAAATATGATTGCACTGGTGAAATCCCTTTGAAATTCTGATAAAAATGTATATAAACTCAACTATATTCTGCCACTAAGAAATCTAGGGCCCCCTTGAGAGTCTTCAATATTCTACAATAGAATCTAAAGAGAATATAATATTATTTAAAATATTTTAGATAACATTTCAAGGAATATTCTCTCGATCATGTGCCCGCATAAGGTTTTGCCTCCTCATTCCTATGCTCTGGGTTCCATCACGCCTCTACACATTGTTCCAATTTACCTCCTCCACTCATTTCAATGAAATGAATGAATTTATAAGGTTTGGTACCAATGGAAAACAAAAAGCTCACTTGACTAGTAGGTTGGCTAACAGACCACAGTAAAGGCATTGGTTACATGGACAGGTTTCGGGTTCCAACCTCGCGGACCCCCAAGTGTATTGTTTTATAATTTAAGTGTATATTATATAAATAAAAACATTTGCACACACCCATATATACTCCAAAACAATAAATGACAATAAAATTTAAATATTGAAATATTTTTTTAATCTACATATATTTTTAATATATTTTCTATTTACAATATTTTTACTATCCTCTTAGAGCTAACTTAACCCATAAGTACTATTGTTGACACAATAAGAATAAGGCCAATCATAGTCAACTTAGCGTTGCGGGGATGCTGAGAGTAGCGTTGCTAATTTATGGAGAAGAAAAACTTTTTTTATATATTAATTTTTTTTATTTGTGCTATCCACATTTAAATTATATAAATTTATAAAAAAATATAATACAAATAATAGAGATTGAATATTTCAATAAAATATAAAAATTAAATATATAAAAGAAACATGCAAATTAAATAAAAAATCTAATATTTATTTTTTATAATCATTGAAATATGTGTGTGTGTGTGTGTATGTGTGGAGCGTAATATTTAAAAAAAATAAATATGAGAGTTAAATATTTATAATAAACATCTATATATTAAAAAAAATCAAAGTCTAGATTATGTTGTTATATATAGCCGTAGTCTAACTTATAGACGAAATGACCTTTTTCATGATATTTTTTTCTCGTTAATGTTAACTGAATCTAATAGAGATTTTTAAAATATTGATTTTAAGTTGTTTAATCAATAAAATTTGAGTGTCCTAAGGAATTTTCACGCTATTGAATCCACTTATGCATTCAAAAATGTATTTTAAATAGCAAAAAATCATGTCCTTGCTTGAAATTGTATAATCGGATTCCAGTGAAAAAGGCTACTTCGTTTATAAGTTAGACTACATCTATATATATAATATATTAGAAGTGTAACATTTCAATAAAATAAAAATATTAGCTGAAAATTGAAGCTAAGGTATGGTAAGGAGGTGATCAACCGCAATCTTGATAACTGGAATTGTCCTTTTATCTTTACTAGTGCTAAGAAGAAAACGAACATTACCGAGATAGGAACTAATTCTCATGGGCTTCAAAGTGAAACTTATCATTGGTCAATTCCCAAGACATCTTGGACAAAATAGTTCCATATTTATGATACTAAGAGTGTTGAAGGTGAAAAGGACATTCTCTTCGATTGTTCAACTCTTACTAACATCTGTTCTAATTTTCAAAAACTTTTCCACACTACCAACATTCTTGATGTTAAGTCTACAAAACTATACTGATTTAAGAATGCCTCTCCCCTTTTTGATCATAGAAATAAAATATTAAAGAGTCTGAATTAATCTCTTCATTTATTAAGGTAGGATAGATCATATTGTTCTTAGTGGATGTTAATCAATGTCATCAACTCAAATTACAATAATTTTTAGTGTGTGTGTGTATTCAATTTTTTTATCATGCCGATGTGATAGCCCCCACAATGGCTCTCTCATGAAAAATTCAATGTGAATATTTTTACAAGAAAATAAAAAATGGGATGAGTGAAAGGGACACTGATTCCAAAGATGAGGATGTTTCTTGCTTGGGATAGTTAAGGTTTCATTGTACAAGAAATATGAAATTTCTTTGACAACCAATAAAGTCTAGTTGTGTATTTTAATGGATTGGTTTGCTGAAGTTAATGGGACTACAAGAGGAGTATGAAAAGCATGGTGTCTTGGAGAACACTCACAAGGTACCGATGACAGTGTTGCCATCCATGACAGTTAGAATCAAACACTGCACAAGATAAGGAGAACAAGAAGTTTGACCTCATTGAGAGCATTCATATTCACTCACACACATACTCTATTAGACATTCATATTTCTTATACAATGAAACCTTAACTATCCCAAGAAAGACACCTCCTCATCTTTGGAATCAGTGTCCCTTTCACCCGGCCCCTTTTTAACTTTCTTGGAAAAGTATTTACATTGCATTTTTCATGAGAGAACCATGGTTGGGGCTATCACATCGACATGGATAAAAAAATGAATATATATATATATATATATATTCATTTTTTTATCCATGTCGATGTGATAGCCCCAACCATGGTTCTCTCATGAAGAATGCAATGTAAATACTTTTCCAAGAAAATTAAAAAGCGGCCGAGTGAAAGGGACACTGATCCCAAAGATGAGGAGGTTTATTGCTTGGGATAGTTAAGGTTTCACTATACAATAAATATGAAATTTCTTTGATAAATATTAAAGTCTGTCTGGTGTCTTTTAATGGATTGGTTTCCTGAAGTTAATGGGACTACAAGAGAAGTATGAAAACCATAGTGTCTTAGAGAACACTCACAAGGTAGGGAGGAAAAAAGATTATGAAGTGCATAGTGTTGTCATCCACGATAGTGAGAGTTAAACATTGCGCAAGATAACGAAAATAGGAAGTGTTAGCTTAAGGGGGCCTAACCTTGGTTCAAAGTTTTTTGTGCCAACTAACAAAACCCTAATTACTCGCCCTTTCAGAAACAACCTGCATAGCACAGGTTATAGTCTCACCCGAGGCAGTATTGGGGGATGCTAAAACCAAGTTTCTACATCTAGGGGCATGTGATAAGTGGTTTTTAAGCTCTAAAAGTTCAAATCTACCTTTGCGCAGATCAGTATCCTTCTAGGGCTAGTTATAGGAAATTGGGTAAAATGGCTTCTAGACCTTCATGAAGGTCTATAATCAGTATTTGTAGACCTTAAACATGAAAGTTATCTACTTTTGTGCATCAATAAATAATCGTAGTTCTGCCTTTGCACAGATCTATCTAATTCGTTAGAAAACATAAAAGAATTAACCCTTAACTTCGTGAACAAAAATTATTATTTAAAACATTCATAAATAAGATATATTTAGTATTTTCGCAACATTCGTACATTATTCCATTGAAACATATAATTAAGCAACTAAATATAACATAATCAGAATTGAAAATAATGCACAATAGTTCTTCAAAATCAGTCTTTATTAAATTCCATCATTCCAATTACAGACTTCTCTGTCTTGTACACTCAGTTGTAGGGGTCTGCACACTCTGCTGCAGACTTACCAAAGCCTCCTACACACTCAGCTACAGGAGCCTTCCCTGTCTCACCTAAGTGCAGGAAGCAGAGCCTTCCTACCTTAGCACTTTCCCAGAACAACAAAAACCCTTCAAAGTTAGCAATTCTTCATTCTTAGTTATCTCTAAGACTTGGTATGACTCAATTATTTATAGCTTTCTTCCATACAATACCATGGTCCGTGGACCATGGGAGAATCTTAAAGCTGACCCAAAGAAGGGGCTAAGACCCCTTTGACTCCTATCTACCTACGTGCTCCACATCCACATTTCACAAAGACTTTACATCTTTTACAAAAACTTATACAAAAATTGGGTTAACTAACCCAAAACTGACCCTAGGGACCCTATCACAAAAGGCCCTCAACACAAAGATCATGACTTGCCCTTGATTCACTCAGCTGGTGCCTCCATATTGTTACACAGACCATAGAGCTCAACCTGTAACACTGCAACTTTGATGGCACTTTGTGCCACAGCCTGCTGCACTTCTTCCACCAAATTTTTTGTTGTCGGGCCCTCCACTACTAGGCACATTTTCCTCTATGTCTATGGTAGAACCTTTAACTTTTCCTGAAGCGACAGAGTAAGATGAAAAGATTCCTCTAGCCACGGATGTAATCTGGCCTTTAGAAGTGCCTCTTTCCTCTAGAATTCTTCCACCTGTGCTTTTAGCTGCTTTCCCTCATGTAACTTCGTGGGGCGTTGCATTGGCGCGAAAGTTCACACAGTCACTCAGATCTCATCATACTTTTGCTGCATCTCTCAGACATCGATGTTCAGATTTTGCAAATTCGGGTCCTCCTGCAGATTTGTACATAATTCCATTTTTGCGTCAAACATCATTGCATAGTCAGTGACGACGGTATCCAATGTGTTCATGTGCTCCTTAATTGTTCCTCAGTGTTACTCCCAAACCTCTGGTAGAGTTGTTGGATGCAACTTCAACTACACCTCTTCTATCTTCATTTGGAAGTCAAAGGTAACCCTACCAACCTCGTCATTTGAGGCATGTACCGCAACAACCAATTTCCTTACTTTTTCTGAGGCTTCAGCATCCTCTGGTATGTTCAATCTGGGTGCTAACTTGTAGGCCTACTCGATCGTTATTTCTAGGTTCTAGCTTCATGTCTGCATCTCCTCCTTTACGTTCAACGCTTGAATTTTTTCTGCAACCATCTCTTCATTATTGACCTTAAACTCACTTATGAATGTGAGGGCACACTACTCTCGAATCCTCAGTTCATCTGAGGCCCCCTGATGTAGTGCATGGAGGGTCTAGAGTTGCATTGCATCCAAATTCAGCCCCATGTCCTTTACTGTGTTAATCACAGTGTGATCCTCATTTGACTCTACGCAAATGGACCCTTGTGGCAATGGTATGAATTTGAGGTCTAGAGATCTTTCCAACTTTGCCATTGTTGCACTTCACTGTGTCAAGATTGCTTGCACCCTGCTCGCTTTCTCGATTCCCACTTGAATCCTGATAGCCGAGATTTGTCACTCACATAGATCTTTTTGGATTCTCCCCATCATATGCATATATTTTTGCTCACACTGTTACAACACCTTAGTCGTTGTGTCTCTCACCTTTTCATCAATCTCGTTGAGATCACCTTCTATCAACACTATTGGTTCGATGTGTGTCTCTTTATCATACTTATGCCTTTTTCATTGTCCACTTGTCTGCTCCTACCTACGCCTCTTTAAGGTGAAAGGAGTGCTCCGCTCCTCAC
Source organism: Pinus tabuliformis (assembly GCA_031772625.1). Classification (NCBI taxonomy): domain Eukaryota; kingdom Viridiplantae; phylum Streptophyta; class Pinopsida; order Pinales; family Pinaceae; genus Pinus; species Pinus tabuliformis. Next base: position 1,281,661,024 of record CM062817.1, on the reverse strand, counting down.
CACTGCCTCCTCCCTGTTCTGATAGCTCCTACTCATCTGTGTATTGTGAGGCAAACCGTTCACCTTCTTTTGTATCTTGATGCTATTTTTCTGCTTGCTCTGTGGCAACGCACTCTTTCTCCACCCATTCCTTCTCTACAGCTTCCTTAGTAGCAACTTATTTCTTCTATTGCTTAGCCAAGGCACATGCGACCTTCTGAGCTACTTCCTTAGGTTTCTGCGTAGCTGTCGACTGCATAATAGAGCTCTCTACACCTTTTCTAGTACCCACATCAAGCTCCGTGGTTTCATGCCACTCTGTTCGCCAAGTCCCCATGATCTCTTGTATGTATATTTCAGATACCAAATATGGTAACTTGTGCCATAGATGCTTTGGGTCATTCTGCACTCTAATAGACACATTGTAGAAGTCGGCCTTGAACTCTGTGAAGGTTGTCAATTGTGCAAACAGGGTTGGGGAAAACCTTGGTCTTTGACTAATGACTGTTCTCAAGTCCATCTCCATCAAAATCTATAAAATCTTGGACTCTTTGATCCGCTCTGGATCGTTGGTCACCCACAGCGAAGTGAACTTCATTGCTTCGAGTTAATCTTTCTCCTGTGGAGGAAACTGGCTATCCTCTGGCATCTTCCATGCTACCAATACAATAGATAATAAAATCCAAGCATAATGAAATGACTTGCTTTTTTTGGGGGCTTCTTGGTAGTTTACGAGGAATTCCTTGCATAGATACTTTTCCCAATTGTATTAGAATCCCCTCACGCAACGGGTTTCTAGTGACACTACTGGTGCCAGAACCTCATCTGCGTGACACTCCCTCATGATTTTGCCCGCAACAATCTGGGTATCAAACTGCATCACCAGGTCCTAAATAGAGCGAATCGAATATCCGCGTGACTTCTTAACAAGCCCATACTTTGCCTTCATCTTTTCTGCCAAGTATTTTTCCCCAGTTTTCCCTCCAAACTTCTTGGTAGGGTTCACTCCTTTTTAAGACAACAACATTATCAATGGATTAACATGTCAGTTATCAGGATGGGGTCCCCAAGCCATAGGCACCCATTGTGCACCAATGCGAGGATCTTGCGCACACACACCGTGTTGATAGTTGATCGATGATAATGAAACACATAGAGCATGTGCAATAGTCTAGCTTGCTCAACACCTCTGACACACTTCATGGACTCAAGCTGCGTAACCTAGTGTCCTCATGGTATATTTCGGTCATATACTTGTTGGTCGCCAAATCTGGGAACCTCTTGTGGTCCGTGAGGTCCTAATACTCCATTTTCATAATGGGAATGAATGTTAGGACCAACAATAGAATCATTTGTTGACTTAAGGGGGCTTGACCTAGGTATGGAGTTATTTGTGCCAACCAACAACACCCTAACTACTGGCCCTTTCAGCAACAACTTATATAACGTAGGCAACAATGTCACCCAAAGCTGTATTGGTGGATATTAGAACTAGGTTTTTGCATCCAAGGACATGTGATAAGTGGTTTTTAAGCTCTGATAGTTCAGATCTACCTTCATGCAAATCGGTATCCTTCTAGGGCTAGTTATAGGAAATCGGGTAAAATGGCTTGTAGACCTTCACGACGGTCTACAATTAGTCTTTGCAAACCTTAAACATGCAAGTTATCCACTTTCACATATCAATAAATAACCCTAGAGCTGCCTTCACATAGATCTATCCACTTCAATAGAAAACATAGCAGAATTAACCCTTAACTTCGAGAACATAGATAATTATTTAAAATATGCATAAATAAGATAGATTTTGTAGTTTCCCACAACATTTGTACATTATTTCATTGAAACATATAATTAAGTGACAGAATATAACATAAGAAGAATTGACAATAATCCACGATAGTTCTTCAAAATCAATCTTTATTCAATTCGAGCATTCCAATTATAGACTTCTTTGGCCTGCGCACTCAGCTACAGGGTCTGCGCACTAAGCTATGGACATACCAAGGCCTCCTATGCACTCAGCTAGAATAACCTTACCATTCTCACCTAAGTGTAGGACGCTGAGCCTTCCTACCTTAGCACTTGCCCAAAACAACAAAAACCCTTCAAAGTTCGCAATTCCTCATTCTTAGTTATCTCTAAGAGTCGCTATGACTCAACTATTTATAGCTTTCTTCCATACAATACCATGGTCTGCAGACCATGGGAGAATCTTAAAACTGACCCAAACAAGGAGCTAAAACCCCTTTTACTCCTATCTACCTACATGCTCCACATCCACATTTCTTGGAGAATTTACATATTTTACAAAAACTTATACAAAAAATGGGTTAACTAACCCCAAAACTGACCCTAGGGACCTTATCCCAACAAGAAGTTTGACCTCATTGAGAACATTCATATTCACTTACACACGTACTTTATTACACACTCAGAGAGATAGAGGAAGATCAACATTCAACAACAAAGAAAAGAAGAAAAACTTTCGAATAGAAGAGAAGACAAGGATTATTTTGGTTGGCATTAGTAGCATGAAGATGGTTTCTCCTTGGTGAGGAAAAATGCCTCTCAAGTCTTTATCTATATTCCCTTGATGATGTGGGTGGAGGATTGCATCCTTGGATTCCTAGACGGAGGACCTCTAAAGAATTTATTGCTGTGATTTTACCGTGGGTTCTAGATTCCCCAGAGTGGGTGGAATGACTGTCTTTAGGGTGGAGACTCATGTCTCTGGATTCAATTGACATTCTTGGGTAGATGAATTTGGCATTTGGATTATTTGTGTGTGCTCAGGTGGAGAGAAAGCTTCTTGATTCTTGATGTTTTTTGGGTAGAGGAAGTTGGCCTCAAGATTCCCTACATATTATTTGATTTCTAAGTGGCTAGTGGGTGCAAGAACGAGGTCCTATGGAGTCCCTGTTTATTTCGATGTTGGTGTTTTTATCTATTAAGTAAGCCCCTTAGTCTCTTGAATCTAGCTTGAGGGTGACAACTAAAATTAAGCTTGGCTACAACTATCTAAGGTTGGGTGGAGAGTCCCTATCCTAGACTCAATTTCCCATATATCTAATTCTCATTCAAGATAAGTACCTACAATTTTAATTTTTGCTATGAATTTTATTTTTACATGTATGAACTGTTAATATAATTTCACACTGATTTAATTAAATATGCATCATTTTCAATGGTAAAGTGGAAAATATGAGATTATGTTTACTAGTTGTAAGACAATGATGTGGTCTTTAGAGGCATGTATGCAAGTATATATATATATATATATATATATATATATATATATATATATATATATATATATATATATATATGTTGCAGTGGAGGAGGGGTTGGGATGACTTGTCCTAGAGGCCGCCTCCCAGTGGTGTGTATTTGTTACATTGGGAGAAGGTGAGGTTGGATGTCAGGATGTTGGCATCGGGAAAATGTGGGATGATGGTCACAACAATGGACTCTTGTTGTCATTATGTTTTGATTAAGCTCCGAGCATGTTTCTTATGCACTTTAGTCGACCTGAAGCATGGGGTGGTTAGGATCGTAGATCATATGGTTAAATAATAAATTGTTAGTGGCACCAATAGAATGTGGCATTGGTGGCAATAACTATAGATCAGACAATGGAAATTTGGTAGTCGTTGTTGCTACAATTTGTGTGACCCCTACCCTATGATGTGGGAAAGAGGGGAACCCCCCATGCATGCCATCAATCTAACTTTTTGGATCGATGGCCTAGACCTTGACCACCCCTCCTTATGACATCAGTGGGGAGGAGTACCCCCTACAAAAGTTGTTGATTTTCTACTCACGATCCTGGTTGTCGGATATTGATCCAGATTTAAACAGGAATGGAACAAATTACAGATATAACCATGAATACAAAGATGCAGTAGAAATAACACTTCATTTCATTAATATCAAATACTGAAATATGCTTACAAACATAATGGAAATAAGGCTAGCTCGGGCTATGGTAGCTTATCTCTAAGAAGAGATGTGGCAGCTATACGCCTCTACACTACGTTGCAGTGAGGCTCAAGGGCCTTTTTATTATTGAACAATAAGAGCAAACCCTAAACAACCAAAACCCTAACCCGAGGAGATGTAACACCAAGAGTTTATGGGCCCTGTTGGGGTTAGTTGGATAGCCAACTTCCCGGGGTCATGAATTGGTTATATCATCTCCATTTGATGTGCATGATGCCCCTTTGGAAATATCTATCTGAGGAATACGTTGGAAAAGCTGGTGCAAGATTGCGAAAAAACGTTATTTAGGGCCTCAAATGGCTCTGAAAGTTTAGGATATGAACAGAACTAGTAAAAATAGTAAGCTATGTTACAATTAAGGAAACTGAAAAACTGAAAGAAACAATGGCATGGGTCCAAGTGGAATTGGCTGGTGGCCACCAATATCCACCTGGATCATTCCTCCCCACATAGGAATCAATGGTTCCCATTGCATTGAGCTTCTCCATGAGATGGGAAAACTTCTGCTCAACTTGGTCCCTAATGAGCCACTTGCCCTAGTGAAGGAGTTGGCTTTTTTTGACAACTCGATATAATTGGATCTTCTGCTGGCAAGTGTGCTTGATCTGTGTGTCCATGGTCTGATCAATTGTGGCTTGTTCCATGCAATCTGGATTTAACTATGTAGGTTTGAGTTGTTCTGCAATGTTTGATGTGTCTACAAATGGTGGGAAGTATTGTCCAAGGCTATCCACATTGAACACTAGGTGCAGGGCAAGGAATGGCGGAATGCTGAGCTCAAATGCATTGTCCCCATAACCTTGGAAATATTTTAAGGACCATATCAGAGTGGTCTAAGTTTCTGATAGGCTCTGGTAAGTCATTGCTTTCGAAAATGCAACCAAACTTTGTCGCCCACCTGAAACTTGTGTGGCACCCGATGTTGATCATGTCGCTACTTGTAATTGACATTTGATTTCTCCAAAATGTCATGGACCTGTTGGTGGATATGTTGGATGTGCTCAATGAAGTTGTTTAACTTATCGGTTTCAGACTGGAGATGAGCTGAATCTTCCTCAGTAGTTGCAAATGGCATGGCCACATCAATGGGACATAGTGGATGGAATCCCGAGCCCACCGAAAAGGGGTTGTGACCAGTCGAGCTGTGGAGAGCCCAATTATAGCTGTACTGGACATAGGAGAGGCTCTCATGCCATGTTTGTGGATGCTTTGGGTTGTACATATGTAGAATATGTATGATCATCCTGTTGAATACCTCTGTCTGGCCATCAGTTTGGGGATGGAAAGTTGTGGACTTAGTGTGCTTGGTGTCTAGCATCGACCAGAGACTAGACCAAAACGTATTGAGGAACCTGCTATCCCGATTTGAGATGATAGAATGTGGGATCCCAAAGTGTACCCACACTCATTCAAAGAACAATTTAGCAGTGGCTTTCGCTGTGATATTCTTCTTGCAGGTAGCCATAATGGCCATCTTCAAGAATCTATCGAGGACCACAAAAACACAGTCGTTTCCATGCTTAGTAGAAGGAAGGCTAGACATGTAATCCATGGAGATGGATTCCCAAGGCCGACTAGGGGTAGGTAGCAAAGTATAGAGCCCTTACTTCTTGATGGTCAGTTTAGCAATGGTGCAGACAATGGAAGATCTGATGTACGTCCTGACATTCTGTTGAAGATTCAGCCAATAGAAATACTTCTGCAGTACTACCACCATTTTCTCGACCAAAAAATTCCCAGCGGCCCGACTGTAGTGTGCTTCCCAAATCATCTTGGCACAATCACTTGAAGGAACACAAAGGTGTCCCAGGTGGTATAATAGGGCATCCTTGAGGTGAAAATCTAGAACTTGCTGACCCTCCATGAGCATTTGGTATGTGTGGCCGAATTCTAGGTCGCTTTTGTAGAGAAGTGGCGAATCAAAAGTCTCGTTCCCATAAGAGTTGAGCATGGTGGTTAACGCCATGATTGGTGGTCGGCTGAGGCAATCTAAAAAATTATTAGCGCTACCCTTCTTATACTTGATATTGAAATGGAACTGTTGTAGGTATGCCAACCAATTTTGATGGCGATCATTCTGCAACTTCCCTTGTGTTTGTATGAACTGCAGGGGCCGGTGGTTTGTGTGGATGACCGTTTCCTTCCCCAAAATGTAATGCTTCCATTGTCGGCAGGCCTGCACAATGGAATACATATCTTTTTCATAAGTGGAGTACTTCTAGATTGTGTCTGAAAGTGTCTCACTGTGATATGCCATTGGATGCCCCTATTGAGTAAGGACTACCCCAATAGCATAGTCAAAGGCATCTATCTTGATCTCAAATGGTTGTTGAAAGTCTGGTAATATGAGCACTGGTGCAGAGCAAAGATGATGTTTCAACTCTGTGAATGACTTCCGTTGTGATTCAGACCAAAATAATTTTTGTTTTTCTCCTACTTTGGTGACTTGACTCAAGGGCGAAGTGATATGATAGAATCCCAACATGAACTTGTGGTAGAAATTGGGAAGACCCAAAAATCTACGGAGCTCTATCAGAGTGGTTGGAGTTGGCCAATCCCGAATGACTTGAATCTTGGCTAGATCTACATGCATCCCCTATTCATCAATAATATATCCCAGATACTGAACCTGGGTCATGTCAAATGTTCATTTCTCCAAATTTGCACATAGCTTGTGTTGCCGCAGTGTTTGGAGAACCTGTCGGGTGTGGTGGAGGTGCTATTCCCAACTCTGGCTGAAGATCAAGATGTCATTCAAGTATACCACTACATATGAGTTGGTGAATGGCTGCACGATGTCATCCATCAACCTCATAAAGGTTGTAGGAGCATTCATCAACCCTAAAGGCATAACCAACCATTCTGAAAGGCCCTCCTTGGCATTGAAGGGAGTCTTCCACACATCAGAGGGTTTGATTGGTACTTGGTGATATCCTAATTTCATGTCGATCTTGCTGAAATATTCCCCCCCCCTTCAGTTGGTCTAGAAGGTCATCAATCCATGGGATCGGGTACCTATTCTAGATAATGATCTTGTTCAGTGCTTGATAGTCAATATAGAGTCTCAAAGTCCCATCCTTCTTTTGTACCAACATGATCGGGCTCCACACGACGATGAAATTTGATGGATTTGACATTTCTACAGTAGATCTTGAATCTGCCTCTTGATTTGATTGTTCTCTAGAATGGAGTGCCGATAGATTGGTCCATTTGGCAACGAAGAACCTAGGGCTAGATTGATGAAGTGCTTGGCCTGACAATACAGAAGCACCCCTGCGGGGGAGTTGAAGATGTCCTTGTACTCCTCCATGACCTTTTCCATCTTTTTTTTTCATGTGGAGGGGTCTTGTTTGGAGGTCATGGTCACCGTCTTCTTCTTTCCCTAAGGGTGTATCATCAGGAAAACAAATTTCCTGGTTTTTGAAATAATCTTACTGTATTGTTTTGAAGTAACCAAAGAGATGGCTATAGGTGGTGCTACCTCAGGTATCTGGTACAACTTATTTCCCAAAGTCACAATAACAGCATGAGGCCTTGACTCATACACAACATGTTGCTTCCATAAGTATAGTTGGCCTAATAATACATCACAAACACTAAGGGGAACAATGTCACATAATACCTCATTTATGAAGGGCTTGATGTTGTATGGAAGGTGGCACTACTAGTTCACGCGAAGATACCATCCTTGGTGAAGCCACTTGATGGTGTATGGTTGTGGATGTGCTGTGGTCAATAAGCCCAACCACTTCACGACCTTTTCTGAAAGGAGGTTAGTTTGGCTCCTACTGTCAACAATGAGCTGTAGCGGGCAACCCTTTACCCGCATCTAGGAGTGGAAGAGGTGCTCCTCCTCCTTTGGATCTTTGGGTTCCTCATTCTAGATCTTTGTGGTGGCAACGGTGGTGTTGGGCTCCACATCGATAATATGCTTCCCTTTGTCATTCCCCTTGTTAGCTTCTGACTCAAAGTCAAAACATGCATTTGATTTTGAAGCCTTTATCTCAGCCACCACTGACTTCTTGGCCCGACACTCACTTGTGTTGTCAGTGGAGCTCTTATGGAACTCGCACCACTTTCCCGTGTCCTTCTTTGGCTTCGTGGTGTTATTCTTTTCTTGCAGGTTTGGGAAGTTGTCCTGGGCCACCTCACCTTGGCTTCGTCCTTTGTTTTATAGTTTGGGTGCACCTTTCCCTTGCTTTGGATTCATAGATCCAAAGTCTCGCTTCTTCTATTTAAACTTTTTCTCAATCTTGACGGCATATCGGTATGCCATGCTGAGCAAGGAAATTTCTAGGAATTCCATCTCATCCTGGATGTACATGTTTAGGCAGCCGTAGTACTTGAGAAACAAATTCTTCTCAAAATCCTTGACACCCAACTTCATGCAAAGGGTATGAAAAACACTGGTAAACTTTGACACATCTTCGTGCTTTCCCTGTCGTAGTGTTGTCCACTTTACATATTTATCCTCATAGCTCTCGATAGGGTAGTAATTCTCCTTGATCGCATCGCAGAATGAGTTCCAAGTGTGTACAGTTGAAAACAGTGAGCTCGTAGTTTCATCCTTCTGGTCACAATAGGTTTCCCACTAGTCGTTGACATGCGGGGTTGCTTTAAGAAGTGAAAAAGTGATCTTTTCCTAGCTGGAAAAATCATGAACGAAAAAATACCCTTATAGCAGATTTAACCATTTATCTATAGTTTCTACATCTATTTGACCCTCAAAGATGGGAATGTGAAAGTTAACTTGTACTTTAAAGGGTGTGGCACTTCCAGAGTAGCTGCCGGAAGTGGATGTGTCACCCTTGGGTACCACTGAAGGATCTGGGCAAAGTTGTCCATCATCGTGATCCTTTGTCGCTCAAGGGCTTCTTAGAGCAAGATTGTGATAGGATCTCCTACCCCCTCATCTTTCTTTTCATCTGCCATGGGAAGTCGTTGGGGTTTGTGAGGCTAGTCTTGAAATGTTTCGACCAGTTTAAGCCCTAATTCCTTATATCCCGATCTCATTGGGGACATGCCAAAAAAAATAGAGAAAGAGCAGACTGCTCTGATACGACTAATCCAGATTTAAACACGAATGCAATAAATTACAGATATAACCATAAATACAAAGATGCAGTAGAAATAACACTTCATTTCATTAATATAAAATACTGAAATATGCTTACAAATGGAATGGAAATCAGACTAGCTCGGGCGATGGTAGCTTATCTCTAAGAAGAGATGTGGCAGCTACATGCCTATGAACTGCGTTACAATGAGGCTCAAGGGCATTTCTATTATCGAACAATAAGAGCAAACCCTAAAAAACCAAAACCCTAACCCGAGGAGATGTAACACCAAGAGTTTATGGGCCCCGTTGGGGTTATTTTGATAGCCAACTTCCTGAGGTCGGGACTTGGTCATATTATTGTTGTGGGGAAAAATGCCTATGCAGGACGATCCTATCCACCTAAGGTGTGACAGTGCCTTAGCAACAAACAGAGACAGCTATTCTGGTTTCTTCCTTTATGAAATGTAAAAGAAGAGAGATCAATAGACTTACCGGTGTCTTCCGTTTGTCCCTCAATCCAGATCCTCTTCTCTTTGGGTGTTCACAGCTACTTGCCTCCTCGCTCGCCCAGCTTCAACAAATTCCTGCGAGATCACAAGAGAACAGCTACTTGCGACAAGAGAACAGCTACTTGCGACAAGAGAAGAACACAACACAAAGACAGATATTCATATTCATAAATGATTCAGGATTAGAAATAAATCAAATACACTAATGCAATCATACATCAAAGATACATCAGTATATAGGAGAGAACCAAGATACCTTTATTGATAAATAACAAGGTTCAGGAAGAGATACAACCTAGAGGGCTCCAATCCAGCATCTCCTTCCCAGCAGAATGGAATTCCTATCTTCACCTCCCTTCAAAGCATTAAGCACCCAATGATTCCAGTCTCAAACCAACAGCAATTCTTTGCAATAACAAAATTCCAGCCTCTGGATATCATGGAGGAGAGATCCATATATAGATGTTTGGAGAGAGGATGAGTCAGCTTGAGATCTGACTAGTGTCCTCTCCCTCTGTTAGTTCTTGAGTCCACTTGGAGGTTCTTGCTTCCACTTGGAGATTTGGAACCTCTTACTCATCACCAGTCGAATTCCCTGAGGCAAGTGTCATTTTGGAAGCTTCCTAGGTTTTGACACCTTGAGGAATGAGCCTGCCACATGTCCAATCTCGCTCAACGCAGGTAGCCAGTGTTGGAGTTGACATTCATCGCAGGTAGCCAGTGTAGCCATTGACATTCAGCGCAGATGGTCAGTGGAGCAGTTGACATGATCCTGAATTGACTTGTTTTTGAGCAGTTTCAGGTGGAGAACTTCTATGAATTGCTATGGTTTGTTAGCCTTGTTCCTCTAGGGGTAGGAACAACATGTTTAGGGACTTTGGATCCCTAAGATTATGGACATTTCATGCTCAATGTTGTAAGGCACAAAAATGTCTATAACAGTTTCCCCCTAAAGTATGAGGTCGTTTATCGGGTGAAATGCTTTATCCAGGAGGGTCCGAAGTTCATCCAATTGCTGGGAGGAGACCTGTAATAAGATACAATAAAATACATTATTTTTCATACTGCTTTCATGATCTAGCTGAGGCGGGAATTCCCATGCTTAGCTTTATAAATTCATTTTCTGTACATAGAACAGACAATCGTCTGATGGTAGACTGATAATTTTGATGAAATTATCATCCTTTGAGTAGGATGATCGTCTGCTGCAATGATGTACATGTCAAATGTCTTTATCTTTCCCGAATATATATCGCAGCCCGGATGGATGAAACTAGATCCGGGGTCTTCAAACTCGTTTGATCTTCACTCTAAGTACAAGTCGATCCATGTGAGAATTGTTCTGAAGTTGAACATGGAAAGACATCGCTTGATTACCGGTCAATGATGTAAACCGTTAACAAGCACGAGAGGAATCACCGATAATGATAATGACCCTCAAGGTACTGCAGTACAATTCACGTGGTGTGAATAAAGGACTTGGCGTCGAACACCACGCAAAATCTTCTGGTCGAAGGTCATTGATGTATACCTGTCGCCGGAAGTGAGAAACTTGCCATTGAGGCATGCAAGCTTCAAAGTACTGAAGGGGTTGTTCCTAGATCAACTTCTTGGATAATGAGCTGAGGTCAACAAGAAGCGATCCGTCAAAGGAGGGCCTTAATGAATCCCACATCAGTGACATGGAACGGAGCTAATGATTTTGATGGAGGTGAAAACGATCTGTCACATATGATTCAGGGTGGCGGTCATGAATGGATGAAGGATAATGTATGGCAGTGGATGGGACCCGGTTGACTCTTTCTGAACGACTCCTCTTGAACATATGGCGACACTGATGCGATGGATTGGTAGCATTACCCCAATTATGGATGGTATGGCAAGACCATGGTGATGTGACTGGTGAATGAAACAACCCAACCCGATTGTGGTACGGATGAAAAGTGTCATGTTCAAGAGCGACTTGCTACCATCAAAGTTTTCTTTAGTTTCTCCCAATTTTTCCCCAGTCATTGCTGACCAGTACCTCTTTATTTTTGTCAAGCTTGAGGAGGATAACATATGCTTGTTCTATAACCTGCCCTTCGAGCAAGCCCATCGCTATGTTTTAACGAGCTTAGCGATAGTGAAACTCGTTCTCGTCTAAAGAAAAGTTTGTCGCTATTTAATGATTTTAACGAGTCTAACGACAAAGATGACTCGGTCCCTTTTCATTTTTAGAGAGTCTGAAAAGGTACGTAAAGTTAACTCCAAAATTCCTTTTTCGTCATCTAATCCCTTAAGTTCGAAAAAGTATAAAACAATACAGAAGGGATGAGTTTTCGATAGTTTTAACGAGCCGAACAAAACAAGCGCTCGATCTTTTTGTGCAATAATCCCTTAGGTCCAAAAAGATTAAAATCTAGAGGAGGGATAGCACTTCCGGTCGCTTTAACGAGCTGGAAGGCCAAAACTCGGCAATCTTTTCATATTTTACAAGTCAGTTGAAAAGAGCTTAAAGAAGACTCGTCTTTTGACGAACGAGTGATAAACAGGGTTAACAGCTGATTCCGGGTACAGGTTGGAATTTTCCAATCACGGCAGTGTCACAAGGATGGCTAGGTGAAATCACTCTTCGCAGCTGTTCCTCAAAATGGGTAAACAATCATACGGAGGTGAACGATCGGCCAAATGAAAAGTGGAGGGGACGGTGCAAACACGACCAAGGCTTTAATGGCTAATAAGGTTACATTCACAATGGTTATTTACCGGGATAGGTTCATTTTTTAATGAGCTTGAATGCAGAAAAACACTGCTCAAACTTATGTTTATTTTTTGACGAGCATGAACTATGTGCTAAAACTGCTCGGACTTATGTTTATTTTTTAACGAGCATGAACTATGCGCTAAAACTGCTCGGATCTTGCGTTTATTTTTTAACGAGCATGAACTTTGTGCTAAAACTGCTCGAATCTTGCGTTTATTTTTTAACGAGCATGAACTTTGTGCTAAAACTGCTCGATTATACCAGTCATATGATAAGAGTGTCTCATTGAAGATGCTATTTTTTAGGGAGCTTAGATCTTACGTAAGCTTTGCTCCGGATCCTTTCGTTATGCAAGTTCGGAAACGACTAATCCTACGAGTTTAAAGGGTTAGACCTACAGGTTTAAAGGGAGGACCTAAAAATTTAAAAAATAAATAGCCGCCCCTTGCTAGCACTCCAAAAGGTTTGCATGCCCCCAGGCATAAAGTACGATTTCAAGGTTACCTCTACTTCACTTCCGCCAAAACATTTGTTTTAACGAGAGAGGCTTACCTCTTTTAGGTTACCCAAAGATTGTCTCGTTCACGGAGCAAACAAAACATTTCTTTAGCGATGTCTACCGAAATAGACAAAGGTGAGCGACGTAGCCCGCCAACTCACATAACTTTGACAAAAGAATCTTATTCTAGAACAACCCTCTTCCTAGACGGACGGGGTGCGGACTAGTCATATTCTCCCGCGGAAACCTACCCTATACCCAAAGTTTTCCTGCCGAAGCAAACCAGGATGCATGCCCCCTGGGTTCCAACCATATCCTCCCGGATTACTCGCTCTCATCAGGAGGACGGACCGTGGGTTGAGACACTTCTTGCGTGAATAGACCATTTAGGGATGGTACATGACTATTTGCGATGCGTGATCCGGGAAATGAAAGTTGGTCCACGAGCTTGACCATTCTTCCTTCATGCGGAAAACACATTACTCTAAAGAGTGATGAGACGATGGCTCCCATGCAATATATATACTCTCGTCCAAGGAGTAGGTTATAATCCAAGGGTCCTTGAATGACCATCACGTTCATTTGAATGGTGGGCACATTGGGGAGGATCCCTAAAGGTCGACTGGTTCCTTTATCAAAGCCTGATAGATTTCTCATTTCAGGCAGAAGCGCTGGCGAACCAAGCGCTTTCCAAGCAATAGAGGAAAGGATACTCACAGATGCCCCCTCATCAATGATAGTGCCAGCCATTACCATTCTGTATATTTGGACGATAATTCTGAATGGTATGCTAGCTGGCAAGCGGGGTCTGCCTAGTTGGTTCCAGTCGAACGAGACAACTAGGTTGCTTGGCGGTGGGACCGAATAGACGGCCGGATATCGCTCTGACGAACTTCCTTCCTGCGATAAAGGAATGGTGGCATTGCCCCCTTGTTCATCAGAGTCAGTGTTGATGAAGAGAATTTGGACGGTGTCGTCTTTATTCTCCTCTGTGATGGTGTCATTCGAAGATAGAGCCTCTGAAGGCAAAACCGGGTCAACTGTCGTTTCAACCTTTAGACTTTCGTCAGGTATGGATTCAGACGGTTCATCTTCAATGACCGGCGCTTCGGCTGACCACTTGAGCGGGCCAGCCGGGTTCTCAACTAGCGAAGGACTTGGCAGGAGTCTTTGATATCCAGGAGGAAGTTGCGCTCGTAAAATCGGGCGATCTTCCAGAACTCTTTTTGCCTCGTCTAAGAAGGGACAACGGTGGATGGCGTGATCGCCTTCACACAGTTTGCAGGGAAATCTAGCGTTCCCTCTTTGTCCTGTGGCTTCACTTCCACTAGTCGACGGTGAGCAGTCAACATGGCTATCAGAGGTCGACGCTACCGAATTGTGCAAACGGGGAGACCAGTCCCTTAGTATCCGAGGGATACAGGGACAATCTCTGTGGAAGTGGTCTCCCTTGCATATGACGCATGGCGATTTAGGCCTTGCCAGTGCTATGTGTGGATTTTTGTCAGACGACACTTATTTGCCCCCAGTCGCCTTTGGCTCCTTCTTCTTCTTTTCTTTCTTCTTCTTCTCCTTCTTCTCTTTAGGAACTCGGTTTTTTGCTTTACCAGTTCCATCAAGCGAAGAGGAAGGAGGAGAGGAAGATGAAGTAGAAGGCTGGTGGGAAACTCTGGTCTGGTCTAACTATTGACTCGACTGTTCAGGAATGGTGGTGTTCTGAATGACATTGGTTGAAAAGAGCCAGACTGGTAGGCCAATTGTCAGTCCTGGAAGCGACAATGTGGCCATGTGGGGCGCACCAACATCTCCCCAAGAGGAGAAAGGACTAGGATTTCCTCCAAGGGGAATTCCTTGGTTGGTGGACTCCATCTTTTCAAACTAAAGATCAACGCGGGAATAAAGGGTGATTGTTCCATTTAAAATAATTTGTTAACGACGCTTTAGACACAACTTGCTTTTTCACTTTTAAAGAGTCGAGAAAAAGCTAAAGATGACTCTAGTCTCCTTCGATGTTTTAACGAGCCCGAAGTGACAAATGCTCGGATGGAATTTTTCCGTTATAGAGTCTGAAAAAGGCCAAAAGAAACTGCTCTGGAGTTCTAGGCAGAGGGTGTGCCAAACTTTTCGCAAAACCGCAGAATACGTTTTAGGGTACGGGCAGTCGATCTTCCTCAATGCTGTGTTCAGTGCATTGCGATCAGTAGGGCGGCCGACATGGCTTCCTAAGGATAAAGGATATATGCCTATAGGGGTCTCCCAATATATACGCGACGGTACGTGGGAGCACAATCCGTACTAGCGCTATCATCCCTCAGGAGGAATCACCCACCTTCCACGAGATCGACAGTCACTAGGCTTAACGACGCCGGAACACGTCTCTAGCCTAGACCTCTATGTTGTGCGTTATGTTGCAAAGCGTTGTTAAGTTCATTCAGTTTATTTTAAGTTGATATTTTTAGAATTTTTCCTTTCAAGTTTCACCACGAGATGTATGATACAAATTCCTAAATGCAGTCTAAAGATGATAAGCAAGCTTTATATCTTTTCAAATTTGAAAATCCTAGCTACTAAGGGAAAAGAAAGACACCATATTTTCTCAAAGAGCAATCAGCACACTCTAATGCACTGTTCCTAAATCAAGCATGCAAACTTATCAAAATGCAAATGCACAATGCAGGTGTTTGTTTTCCGCTTTCTTAGTATTGATGCCTACAAAGAAAGCTTTTTGTACAACTTTGAATTTGCTTTTAAATGACAGATACAAACAAGTTTACTTTTTCGAAATCAACAAGGGTAGAAGAGATTACAACACTTTGCGACTTTCGAAATGAACACTTGTTTCGACACTTAAAAGAGACAAACTCAAACCAATAAGCAAAAGTAAATGTATAATCAACTGTAAACAGCCAATGAACTCTCTCCTAAGATCACAATCAACAGATCTGAATCAAGGGCTACAGGATGATTATTTCACTCATGCAAAGGAAAACTGTAAATGATGCCACAAACACATAAAAACACTCACAGTATTTTTGTACAAAAGGGGGCGGAATTTAAGCAGAGAAAAGGAGTTATCAGACTGGTACCTATGCTGGTTACAGGCTACAAAAAACAGAGATCAAAACAGGGCAACAGAGAGCAGAGAACCCCAGCTACACAAGGCAAGACTCGTTCAGTGCAACCTCAACACTGTGGTTTTGACATTCAACGCAGGTAGCCTTCATAGGACCTGCGTTGAAATGAAGAATTCCTTCACAGCAGTTGCGCTGAAGGAGAAACTCTCGTTTCTCACTGGGTTCTGGGTCACAGATTGCTCAATAATCAACGGTTTCAGGCCAAATCAGAAACACAAGCAAGGTATAATCAAAGGGATGCTTTGAGAGGGTACTAAGATCTATCACAAAGGACCATCAAATCATTTGTGCGTCCATTGTTCAGATCATAGACAAAATCCAGTGAAGGATCAAGGCAACAACTGTCTACTTTGCAACTGAGAATAGCAGAAGCAGTTCGATTGTTGCTGTTGAGTCTATGAGGTAAACAATGATAGAAACACAAATAAAATGACTAAAACAAATCTCCCCAGTGGAGTCACCAATATTGTTGTGGGGAAAAATGCCTATGCAGGATGATCCTATCCACCTAAGGTGTGACAGTGCCTTAGTAACAAACAGAGACAACTATTCTGGTTTCTTCCTTTATGAAATGTGAAAGAAGAGAGATCAATAGACTTACCGGTGTCTTCCGTTTGTCCCTCAATCCAGATCCTCTTCTCTTTGGGTGTTCACAGCTACTTGCCTCCTCGCTCGCCCAGCTTCAACAGATTCCTGCGAGATCACAAGAAAACAGCTACTTGCGACAAGAGAACAACTACTTGCGACAAGAGAAGAACACAACACAAAGACAGATATTCATATTCATAAATGATTCAGGATTACAAATAAATCAAATACACTAATGCAATCATACATCAAAGATACATCAGTATATAGGAGAGAACCAAGATACCTTTATTGATAAATAACAAGGTTTAGGAAGAGATACAACCCAGAGGGCTCCAATCTAGCATCTCCTTCCCAGCAGAATGGAATTCCTATCTTCACCTGCCTTCAAAGCATTAAGCACCCAATGATTCCAGTCTCAAACCAACAACAATTCTTTGCAATAACAAAATTCCAGCCTCTGGATCTCATGGAGGAGCGATCCATATATAGATGTTTGGAGAGAGGATGAGTCAGCTTGAGATATGACTAGTGTCCTCTCCCTCTGTTAGTTCTTAAGTCCACTTGGAGGTTCTTGCTTCCACTTGGAGCTTTGGAACCTCTTACTCATCACCAGTCGAATTCCCTGAGGCAAGTGTCATTTTGGAAGCTTCCTGGGTTTTGACACCTTGAGGAATGAGCCTGCCACATGTCCAATCTCGCTCAGCGCAGGTAGCCAGTGTTGGAGTTGACATTCAGCGCAGATGGTCAGTGGAGCAGTTGACATGATCCTGAATTGACTTTTTTTTGAGCAGTTTCAGGTGGAGAACTTCTATGAATTGTTGTGGTTTGTTAGCCTTGTTCCTCTAGGGGTAGGAACAACATGTTTAGGGACTTTGGATCCCTAATATTATGGACATTTCATGCTCAATGCTGTAAGGCACAAAAATGTCTATAACAATTATCTTCGTTTGACACACATGATACCCCGTTGGAAGGATGTCTCCAAGGAATACGATGGAAAGTATGATTTTTGGCAAAAAATTGTTGATGCAAGATTGTCAAAAAAATGTCATTTAGGGCCTCAAAATGGCTCCAGAAGTTTAGGACCCGAAAAAACTGCTAAAAATAGTAATTTGTGCTACAATTAAGGAAACTGAAAAACTGAAAGAAACAATGGTGGGGGTCCAAGTGGAATTGGCGGATGGCCACCAATATCCACCTAAATTAGATATTTTAATGAATAGTGGGGTCAATAAAGTAGGGAAATGTGGCTAATTTCTATTGGTGCAAGATATGAGTGGATGGCACGATGACTAGGGCATCAAAGCAAAGTGACTTGGAAAAATTATATTGGCTCTAGGGAGGAATGGGGATGGGATCACGTGTCTGTGTGGTTCCCAACCCAAAGGAATGAAATAGGGATCAATAAAAAAGGATCGGGATGATTAGGCACAATGTGATGTGGTACCACCACATCACGGGCCAACAAGATGCAAGGAAGTGCAAAGGGATGGCCCCATGGGGGCATCACTCATCAAGGAATACTAAACATTAGCCCTAATTTAACTACATATTGGAAAACACCTCTAAAAGATCACATTATTTAAACCCATACCAATATGAACCCAATACACCTTCCCAATTTACAAAACCCCTACCTTCACTAGATATTGTAAGTATCCATTTTTTCATTGAAATTTTTTATACCACTTGATATTTTTTCAATAACTTTGAGCTCCATTTTTTATACCTACCAATATGAAAACCCTTTACTCCCTAATATGTGAAAAATATATTATTTCATTTTTTCCTCATTATATATCCCCCAAAATAAATGCACGTGGTATGGTATTTCTCTCCTAGTGAAGCCCCTCTAAATGGCCTACAGACTCCACGTAGCATGGATATTCCATCCCAGAGGTGCACATAAAATAAATCGATAGAATGTTGGGGTAATGGGACTGAGGTGACATGGCAGATAGTGGGTCCCAAGTACAGGATTCATGGTAGGCTGCTATTGGTTGAGGGAGGAGCTCAAAAGTATGGGCTTCCTTTTGTTGTTATGGTCCCAATAGAGGTTTTGTCAGAATCAGAAACCACCTTTGAGGGGTGGCTATGAAGGAATTGGGAAAACGATTCTGACCCACTGGAATAGCCATGAATAGTTGATTTGGTTATCAATGGCTTCTAAATACCACTATTTTGATGAGTGAACTCCCCCGTAAAGTTCTCATACATTACCTTCTTGGAATTAACATGTGATGGCTCCATTTTTGAGCTTGTGAGGATCTACTTGGAACCCGCATGTCTATTATGTGAGGTCAGTGGGGACCATCAATTGAAGTGACATAGATATTATCTATTGGAACTACTGGTGGATATGTGGCATGGGGTCTACCACAAGCATGGCACTTGCTAATAGAAATATCGTGAAAGTTATGGATATATATATGTGTGTGTATATATATATATATATATATATATATATATATATATATATATATATATATATTTGTGTGTTGATAACATTATTAAGGGTCCTATGAAAAAATAAAAATATGTATGTATATATGAAATAATTAAGCATAAAACAAACATAATTAAGTTAATGAAGATTTGAGTCTGATGCTTAGGTGCAAATGGGGAACCATAAGCTTAAGTGAATAAATTAAAACCCTTGAAGGGGGGTGGATAAGGAAATGAAAAAAAACTATATATATATATATATATATATAAAAAAACTATATATATATATATATATATATATATATATATATATATATATATATATATATATATATATATATATATAATCCCATTCTTCTGATAGTATAAGGGGAGTTGGATTAGCAGTAGTAGCCACCCCAATGGGGTAAGTTGGGTGTGGTTGTTATAGGTGGTATCATAGCATCCAGGTTCGACACTTGGACTAGATGGGACCTACCATGGGCAAGTAAAGAAAATTTGGAAATTATCTAAAGAAATTGTTTAGGTGTTAAAATTCAGTCTAATAATAGGTGCAATTAACCCAATAATCTATTTAACATGGATGAAAGCCAAACATTTGACATGGTTGAACAAATTAACAATTACAATAATTTGTGAATTTTTCATACCTATGTGTTACACTTAATGATTTGTTGTTTTGCTATAATCATGCACTAAATTGGATTGTTTGTTGCAGATGGACCATTATAGTGGCTTTGTAAGAGCAAGAAAAAGGGCATAATTTTGTTTTTTAATTGTTAATTACGCAATAATGATTGGTGTTGCTTTAAAATATGATAAAATATTGATTCTTATGGGTATACTAATATGGATTTTCTATCATAGCAGAAATATTCATGACAACTCCATGAATGCAAGGTTCATGATCATTATTGTGTTTATTTTTTTTATCACATGAAAAATATAACAATGTGTGTCGTTGATAAGATATCACAAGCAACATAAGACAGAGGCAAAGAATAAATGAGGACTAGAATGCTGCAGTATAGTTCTGATCAATCACAACATGGAAGCGATGAGGCCAGGGCCAATGAAGAAGAAAGATCAACTAACCAAGGGGGAAAAGGCACTCTCAAGGTTGGAAGGATAGCTTGAGGAGCCTAAGAGCTAATGCTAGAAGCTTCAAAGTAGATAATGAGAGGCGAGTAAGATCTCAAGAGAGACAAGCTGAGGTACATGTAGTCCTCCTGTAAAGTCTCTGATATTTATAGAGACAAAGGTGACCTGAAATGAGGGTCATTCATAGATATAAGAGGATCCCTTGAGAGTGGTAAGACATTAAAAATGGGGTAGATGGTAGTAGCTCCTAGAAGAGATGAAAGTGAAGAAAATATGTTAGGAAATGCACCTTTTGAGCACCCCAAGAGGAAGAACCAACTCACATGTGCATCATTCTACTAGACCATCTAGTTATGCTACCAGAAGGAACCACCATCACTCTCATTATCACCATAAATGCCATTGGGAAAGAGAGGAAAATGATTACATGCCTGAGGAGTTTAAGAAAGCCAAGGCACCTAAATTTGATGGGGAAATGAATAAAATAGAATAGTCAGAATTTTGGTTGCTTGGCATGTTGAAATTTTTTATAATTCATGACTATTCTAAAATTATGAAAGCTAGTATTTCCACCTACAACTTGAAAGAGAAAACATACATATGGTGGGAAGATCTTAAAACTGTGAGAGGATTTATTGAGAAGGAATTTGCTTGGATAGAATTTGAGAAGCTCTTCAAAGAGAAATATTTCTCTAAGCATTATTATGATGGAAAGGAAAAAGAGTTCTATCAACTCAAGATGGGGAAATTAACAGATGATGAATATATCACTAAATTCTTCAAACTATTTACATATATGAAATATCTAAACGCTTAGAAGGACAATATACAAAGGTTTATTAGTGGAATTCCTATGTCACTGAGAGACAAAATTGAGTTGTTGGAACCTTAAACTCTTAAGGATGCCATCAAGAAGCTAAAACATTGCTATGAGAAAGACAAACATATGCCAAAAATAAAAGGTGACTGGAGGTGAAGGAACAACATAGGAATTAAGAAGAATTGCCTTAATAAAGGTTCAAAAAATAGGGAAGGTAAGCACCGAGCTCATACAAAACAATTTTTGCATAAATCTAATTTTGTTGATAAGAGAAATCTACAACAACCAACATAAGGGTAGCTCAAGATTGAAGGTTTGGAGACACTAAAGTGTTGGACATGTGGAAAATACCACAAGAAGAGGGTTTGTCCACATAGATAAAATGTTATACCAATTATTTACACTGCCCAAGAAACTTACACAATGGGTGATATAGCTTGGGATTTACCCAAAATTTATGAAGTAGTATACAACCACCAAGAGGACCAACAAGCATCAATCACTGAGATGGAAGGTAAGTTGCATGACCAAATTGTTTCTATTTTAATTGCTTCACACTCTAATTATAGCTATATAAGGATATATCTAGTTGAGAATTGTAATGTGTTCAAGGAGTTGCATGAAGAACCACGACGGGTTCAATTGGAAGCTAGAACAAAAAGAAAGATAAATCATTGGGTAAGGTATTGTGAATTTGAGCTTAGTGGAATTCCTATGAAAGAAAATTTAAATTTATTTCCATTGGGTGCATACAATATATTATTTGGCATGGACTAGTTGTACTTGCATAGAACTAAAGTGGATTATTCTGAAAATGAAATAAAATACTTGGATGAGTGTGGAAAAAGAAGGGATTTGAAGAGAAGGAAGAAGCCTACTTCAGTAAGGTTGATCACAACCATGCAATCAAAGAGTAGAAGAAGAAGAGGATGCATGTTGTTTTCAGTGAAAGTATTTATTGATGAGAGAGATGATAGTGATGTTGAGAAGGAAGAAAGTGAATTGTTGAAAAGATACCCTATTCTGCAATAGTATGCATATTTGTTTCCAGTAGGGGTTCCTGGAGTACCTCTTCATAGAGAGGTATATTTCTCTATTGAGTTCATATCTATGGAAACAATAGCATTGAAGGCGCCATACATGATGAGTACTCTTAATTTTGTGGAATTAAAATTGCATCTATACGAGATGTTCAACAAGGGCTACATAAGGCTTAGTGTGTGACCATAGGGAGCCCTAGTTCTCTTTGTAAAGAAGAAGGATGGGAAACTTAGATTATGTATTGATTTCGGGAAATTGAACAACATTTCCATAAAGAACAAGTACTCATTGCCAAGAATTGATGATCTCTTTGATCAGTTGAGAGGAGCAACAATATTCTCTAAGATTGACTTGAGGTGACGATATCATTAAGTAAGGATCAGGGAGGAGGATATTCATAAGAATTCATTTGCGACAAGATATGGGAACTATGGTTTTGTACGGGTACCCTTTGGGATTACTAATGCCCCTGCCACGTTCATGTGCTTAATGAATAGTATGTTTTTGTTAGGCCCCTATACTACTAGTGTAACCCCTTATTATTATTAGTACAACCCACTTATTATATTGATGTACCCATGTAGTTCCCATATTGTTACTATTGTGCCCCATAGAAGCCCACTGTTGTTATTATTGTGCCCTTACATTATTATTGTGATGTCAGCTCTGATTATGTTATGACCCCTTAGACTCCTATATATAGAAAGGAGGTCTTTTCATTTGTATCATCTAAGAATTGTTCATTTATGTAATGTAAAGGAGGTTTCCCCCTCAAAGAGGCTGAATTCTAAGGCGTTGATCTATCTTTTCTATCTTTTCTTGAGCTGGTTTCATAACATTTGGTATTAGAGCTTTGGATTCTAGGGTTTCACTGCTCCAAATAGGTCATCGTGGAATTTTCACTATAACTTTTTTTTCTGCGAGGTTTCAGAAGCTAAAAGAAAAACCCATTTGAGACGAGATCTCACTGAAGCTCGGGTCCAAATTTCAGAGTGTTTCGCACTATATTTGTGGAGATATGATCTGAAGAAGTGGGTCTTTTTGCAGACTCCTGAATTACATTCCAAACAGGTGACCTGGGGAAAATCATCATAACTTTCTCTCTGAGCATTGGATAGAAATTTCGTAAGAAGGTACAAAAATAGGATGGATTTTAGTTTCTTGTAGATATTTTCCAAAGTAAAAGGTTGAAACAATGACACTCGGCACTTCATACAAGTTCGCTCTTCTGAAAAGGTCTATAGTCAGGTCATCTTGGGAGATTGTGCATAACTCTTTCTTCGAGAATCCAATTTGGATCAAACTGGTGGCATTGGAAAGAGGACACAGAGGGCTACTATAGGTTGTAATTTCAGAACTTAAAGATTTGAAAGTACAGAGTTACAATCGCTTGAAGATCGAGCTCCCAAAATCAAGAAAAAGCCAGATGAGGAATTTTGATGGCAAGGATCTGGTAAATTGGATACTTTAGATGGAGCAATATTTTGATCTACATGGTGTACCACTGTTACAAAAGGTATGTATTGCATCTTCATATTTAGAACTAGATAAATTTTTATGGTATGAAGGGCTTTGTTCTCGTAAACAACTTGTTACGTGGTCAATTTTCATGGAGGAAATGATAGCATATTATGAGGATACAAAGAGCAACATCTTGTTTATAGCAACACCACAACAATTGGGAAGAGTAAGAGGGCTTTGTGACATAGTGGGAAGCAAAATTATGGAAACCAGGAAGCATACCCCTCACAACTATAAAGATGGAAGTGTTTTTTCTCCTAGCCTTCCACAACCTACAAGGGTTACACCACAACAATTGGAAGAAAAAAGAGAAAAAGGGCTTTGTTACAATTGTGATAGAAAATGCACTAAAGGTCATAAGTGTGCTGAGAAGAAATTATTTTACATAGAATATGAAGAGGAGGAAGAAAAGGATCAAGAAACATCAAAAGAAGAAAATATACGCCAAGACCCCACCCCAGAGAAAGAAGAAATGAATCAGACCATATCTTGTAAAGCATTGGCAAGAATTACCACTCCTCAAACTCTCAAGATAGAAGGACATATCAAGAAGAAAAAGGTGCAAGAAGTGAAATATCACATCAAGAAAGAAGAAATGAATCCAACCATATCTTGTAATTCATTGGTTGAAATTACCACTCCTCAAACTATCAAGATAGAAGGACATATCAAGAAGAAAAATGTTCAAGAAGTGAAAGATCACATTGAGCATCAAGAAATGAATCCAACTATATCTTGTAAAGGATTGGAAGAAATTACCACTCCTCAAACTCTAGAGATAGAAGGACATATCAAGAAGAAAAAGGTTCAAGCAGTGAAAGATCACATCAAGCATCAACAACAAGTTCTCCAAATTTTAAAGGATAGTGCCACTTCGGTGCAAAATCAAACGAAACAACAGGTAGATCAACATCGTAGTGAAAAATGTTTTGATGTAGGTGATTGGGTATTTTTACTACTACATCTCAAACAAGCTATTTATGAGAAGGAAATGTTGGCAATACTACATGCACTTAAAAAATGCCGATCTTATCGAATGGGAAGACTCTTCAAGAATGAGGATGCAGAAGCATTGTTTTGTGCTATTTATATTATCCAACCAGATTGGATAAATGAAGCAAGGAATGAATGGAAGAAGGACGAAGAAGTATGGCCACTTATTCAAAAGTTGCAAAAGATCCCAATTCAAACAATATTGCCAGAAATTGAAGAGGAAGGAAAAATCATATTGGAACCTGGAGCAGTCACAGAAATAAGAACCCGATAGCTACGAAATCAATCAATTTCAGAGTATCTCATCAAGTGGAAGAACTTACCCACTGAATATTCCACATGGGAGGACAAGAATTTTATACAGAAGCATTAAAAACTACTCAAGCGTTGAGGACAATGCTTTTTGAAGGAGAGGGGCATATTAGGTCCCTATACTACTAGTGTAACCCCTTATTGTTATTAGTACAACCCACTTATTATATTGATGTACCCATGTAGTGCCCATATTGTTACTATTGTGCCCCATAGAAGCCCACTATTGCTATTATTGTGCCCTTACATTATTATTGTTATTTCGGCTCTGATTATGTTATGACCCCTTAGACTCCTATATATAGAAAGGAGGCCTTTTCATTTGTATCATCCAAGAATTTTTCATTTATGTAATTTAAAGGAGGTTGCCCCCTCGAAGAGGCTGAATTCTAAGGCGTTGCTCTATCTTTTCTATCTTTTCTTGAGCTGGTTTCCTAACAGTTTCATCCCTATTTGGATAAGATTGCCATTGTAGTTATTGATGATATATTAATGTATTCAAGGAACGAAGAAGAGAATGAAAATCATTTGGCCACATGACTATAGCTGCAGAGAAATCACAAGATCTATGCCAAGCTCATCAAGTGTGATCTATTTGAATCAAAAATACATTATTTGGGGCATAATGTCTCCAAGGAAAAAATATCAGTTGATCGAGAAACGATCAAGGCCATAATAGAGTGGCCAACACCGAAGAATGTGAATGAGATTAAATCCTTTATGGGATTGGTAGGTTATTACAAGAGATTTCTTAGGAATTTCTCCAAGATATTCCATCATATCCCATCCTTGCAAGGGAAAGGAAAAAAGTTTGAGTCGGTAAATTAGTGTGTTACAATTTCGATGAATTTCTCACAAATGCCATAGTATTGAGGATTGCAGATCATGATAAGGATTCTGTGGTGTGCACAGATGCTTGCAAGGAAGGGCTCGGTGGAGTCTTGAAGTAGAAAGGGTAGGTTTTATGCTATGAGTCTCAGAAATTAAAAGAAAATGAGGTAGATTATGTGACTCATGATCTAGAGTGGGTTGTCATTATTCATGCATTGAAGATGTGGAAGCATTACCTCCTTGGAATAAAATTTAGACTTACGGTAGACCATGGTGGGCTCAAGTATTTGTTTGAGAAACCCAAGCTAAATGCAAGATAGGCTAGATAATTGGCCACACTCATTAAGTTTTATTTTGAGATTAAATACATCAAAAGTAAAGATAATATGATTGTTGATGCACTTAGCATGAGGATTCAAGTGAATCACTTGGTAGCTATAAGTTCTTATAAAGTGGACATGGTAGAAAGGGTCAATAACGTAGGACAACATCATAAAAAACATTATAAAATGGAAGAAAATTTGTTACAAGGTGGTGAGAATAAGGAATATGACCTCACTGATGATGACCTAATAATATTAAAAAATAAAATTTATGTGTCAAATAATGAAGAATTGAAGAAACTCATAATGAAAGAGTTTCATCTCAAACACTATTCAAACCATCTAGGATACTAAAAGACCCTTACAACCATTAGAGGGATCTATTATTGGATAAGCTTAAACAAAGTAATGGCTGATTTTGTGGCTAAATATATAGAATTCCAACAATTAAAGGTTGAATGGAGACATCCAACAGGTCTGTTGCAATCCATTTCCATTCCAGAATAATGGGAGGTGGCTTATAGGCTAGCTTTACTTGAAAGGATTATACTAGTGACCTATAGGTTGGCTTTACCTCCTTCAGTCAAAGTTCAAGATGTTTTCCATGTTTCTTTGCGTAAAATATATGTACATGAATATAATCATGTTATTTATTGGTCTATTCTATAGGTGGAACTAGAGGGATATTTCTAGTTAAATCAATTTTTCATTCTATACCAAAGGAGTCTCATTCTCTTGAATTAATCCATAGAGCAAGACAAACAGGAGTGGATGCACTTTGGGCCCAAGGAAGCCACTTGGGAAATGGTTGATTCCATGAAGTCTAATTACCAATTTTTGTTTGTTGGATGAAAAAAAAAAAAAAAAAAAATATATATATATATATATATATATATATATATAGAGAGAGAGAGAGAGAGAGAGAGAGATATCATCGTAAATACTATATAGAGTTGTACATATAAAGCTCCATCAAACAATATGTATTTTTGTTTTGTTCCCTCTATTGAATACGAGTAGAAAGAACACTAAGGGAAATGTTACCTAAAGGGGGAGGTGTTTATGACAACCACAACCATGGTTCTATCATGATCAATGCAATGTAAATATTTTTATAAGAAAGGTAAAAATGGCAGAGTCAAAGAGACACAAATTCTAGAGTTGAGGAGGTTGCTTGCTTCGGACAGTGAAGGTTTCCTTTTGCAGAAAATCTGAAATTTCTTTGATGACAATTAAAGGTTGGTTGGTTTGTTTTAATTGATTGGTTTCTTAAAGTTAACCAGAATGCAATACAAGTACCCAAACCATGCTTCCTTGGAGAACACTCACAAGGTAGGGAGGACAAAAATCGAAGAAGTGGATTGTGTTACCAACTAGGATAGTGACAGTCAAAAACTGCACAAGAGAATGATAACAGGTAGTTCTACCTCATTGAGTAAATTCATGTTCACGTACATACAAACTCACTCATGCACTTGGGGAGACAGAGGATGATTTAAATTTCAACAGTGGAGAAATGAAGAAAATTTTCAGAAGAGAATACAAGGAGAGGATTATTTTGGTTGGAATGACTAGCATGAAGCTAGTTTCTCCTTGGTGTGGAGTAAGGCCTATAAAGTGTGTATAAATATAGAGGTTGGAGATGGTATTTCTTTTGATTACCTTGATGGTGTGGGTGGAGGACTGCGTCCTTGGATGCCTAGAGGGAGGACCTATGAAGCCTTCCTTGTTGTGATTTTACAATGGGTTCTGGATTTGATAGAGTGGGTCAAATGAATGCATTTAGGGTGGAGACTTGCCTCTATGGATTACCTTGAGATTCTTGGGTGGAGCAAGTTGGACTCTACATTCCTTGAATGTGTGCTCAAGTGGAAAGGAAGCCTCTAGATTTCTTGTATGTTTTCGGAGGAGGCAATTGGCCTCTAGATTCCTTCCATATTATTTGACTACTCAATGGATGGTGGGTGGAGGAAGGAGGTTCTTTGGAGTCCTTGTTTCAATTTTGAGTTTGGTTTTCAATGCCTTAAGCAAGCCCCTTAATCTCTAGAGTCTTCCTTGGGGGTGATAGGTACAACTAAGCTTAGCTGCAACAATCTAATGTTGGGTGCAGTGTCCTTGTCCCAGACTCAGTTGCCCAGATATCTGTTCCTCATCCAAGACAATTACCTTAACTTGTAATATGTGCTATGGATTTTCTTTGTATATTTATGAAATATCAATATCGATCTGCATTGATTTCTTGAAATATGCATCATTTGTAGTGGTAACGTGGAAACGATGAGATTTTGGTAACTAGTTGTAACAATGTGATGTGGTATTTAGAGGCATGTGTGTGTGTGTGTGTATATATATATAGATATAGATATAGATATCATGCATTGATTTCTTGAAATATCCATAATTTTTAGTGGTAACGTGGAAGATATGATATTTTGGTAACTAGTTGTAAGACTGTGATGTGGTCTTCAGAGGGATATATATGTGTGTGTGTGTCTGTGTGTAACATTGTCACAAACATTTAGTGTTTTAATTATACAATAGTGTGAGAAGCACTCATAAAGGTGTTTCAACTTATGTGGAGTTGATAAACCTTTAACAGAATTGTTGAGTGGTAATATTTAGAGCTCTGAGTATAGTAGGTCTACAAAGGAAAACTAGGTGTTAACTAAGCTATACTAGTGCTTTTGTAATCACTCTCTATGTAAGAGTGTATATATATCTATAAATATGTGTGTGTGTGTTGTAGTGGTAGAGGGGTTGGGATGACATGTCCTAGAAGTCCCCTCCTAGTGGTGTGTATTTGTGATAGTGGGAGTAGGTGATGTCAGAAACGAGGATGTTGGTGCTAACATAATGTGGCACACCAGTTAGAGCAACGATGTCCTATCATTAGTACAAAATGGGTAATGAGTTACTAAAAAAATGAGTAAAATTTTCATATAAACAACCATTTTTCAATCGGTGACTAGTAGTTGCTAATTTACAGTATCTTATAACGCGACCAAATTTTAGTCATTTTTAGCTTATTCATTAATTGGTTGTCTCAATTTTGTTGTATAGTAGTATATTTAGTCATAAATTTGGTCATTAATTTAGTCATTGATTTAGTTATTAATTGCTACAATTAATGACCAAATATAAAACAAAATATATTAGCATACAATCACCTGAGAAAACCAATTAATGGCCAAAGAAATATGACCAAAATGTTTGTCTTGATATAGGATACTATAAATTAGCTACTAATAGTCATATATATTAAAATTTTAGTCATCGTTCGAAACCAATTAATGACCAAAGAAATATGACTAAATTTTGGTCGTGTGACAAGATACTATAAATTAGATACTAATAGTCATATATATGAAAAATTTAGTTGTGATTCGTAATAAAAAAAATTATCATTTGAAGTAGTCATTTATCATTTTTGGTAGTTTCATATTCATTATATAAACAACAAATTTAGTAGTTTATATTCATTTCATTTACATTCATTAATAATCATTATAAATGACTAATTTAGTTATATATTCATTTGATTTATGTTTATCATTAATCAATATAAACTACTAGTTTAATAGTTTTAGATTGGTTTTATGTGTTTATTATTAATCGACATAAATTATTCAGTATAATTTTGTGAATAATTCAAAAAATATCATACAATGTGTATGCCCATCTAATATGAAAACACAAAATTCCATATGTTAATTACACTACTAAAAAATATCAAGTGCAACTATAAATAATTTTAACCTCATAAATTATATTATATGAAATGTAAAGTTTTACAATATGAGTTTCCAACTTAGTATTTCTTGGACTACAATTTACACATAAAATGTTGTTTCATCACTTCAAGACATTATCATTATATTGCCAAAGAATTGCAGCTGAATTCACCAACTCTAAAGACCTAACCAACAATCCTTATGTGTGTGTCTTATGAGGGATATTGGATCTAAGAGTATCACTAGATCAGTTATCTTCTCTCTCTCTTTTTTCTTTTGTTGCTCCAATGTTATTGTTCTCCACTTTCTTCAATTCCCACTTCTTACCATGAATACCGAGTTCCCTTTCTGAAAACAAAAGAATTGACAATGCAGTGTAAGACGTGGAAGACGATGAAAACTATAATATAAAATAAATTAGACTATAAAGGATTTATACGACATATACCTCAACATCAACAATGTCAAAGCCATTTTTATCCATAAAGGCAAGAAACTTGAACAAGTTTCCTTCAGTTGGGTGATAGTGGCCACTATGTGGACATATGGCCTGTAAAAACAAAGCAAATTAAACATCACCATAGAAAATAATGCCTTAGTAACTTAGTATTCAACATTCAAGGAAAGGCTAGGCACAATCATGCCAACTAAGTTACATGCTAAAAATCTCAAGCTATATATAACTCTTGAAAACAAATAATCTAAAGTGTGATGCCTACTGATTGTCATTTTATTCGTAACAACATTTCATTCTATAATGCATGAACTTGGTCAAGTATATAAAAAACATGTACTCGAATAACAACATGAAAGTAAACTTTTCTAATAGCCATGAAAATATTTTAACACAAAATAGCTAAAAGCATTTCAATCAATATCATGTAATACTAGTTTCATCGTAAAGCTTTGGTTTTTGTTTAGATGGACATGATACAAAGTATTTTAAATTTCATTGTTAAATTACAAAACAAAATCAACAGAAATGTTCAAAATACAATCAAACAATAAAGAGAGGATATCATGGAATGGACATTGAAATTATTAAAAATTTGTTTACATATCCACCGATGTCTTTTCTGGAATACCAAAAACATTTGCTTGCCCAATATAGCCATGAGGGGAAAGAATCACAACATTAGAAACCATAGGAATCCCTACTGGAAACATTTGCAAATTTGATGTCTCAGACTCCTGAAGGATATCCATCATCAAATAAATCATATTCGAGACATGCTATGCATTGTCTCCCCATCCTTTTTCCAATC
The DNA here is from genome assembly GCA_031772625.1 of Pinus tabuliformis. Taxonomy (NCBI): domain Eukaryota; kingdom Viridiplantae; phylum Streptophyta; class Pinopsida; order Pinales; family Pinaceae; genus Pinus; species Pinus tabuliformis. The sequence goes on along the minus strand of CM062817.1, from coordinate 1,281,630,122 downwards.
ACATTTCTTAGAACCTACCCACACTAGAGTCAAGCAACAATAAAACAAAGGCATTGACATTTGCTTTTATCTTTTATATATGTAAAATTTGAATCTGATTTGTTTCAAGAACAATTAATTCATATTTAAAGCCTTCCTGACATGCGAAAGTATCAATCAAGTCAGACATCAGAAAAATCAACCTCAATGAGGTCCTCAAACATTTTTTACAGTATCAAAATTTTTCTTGTTGTGATATCTTGGGTAGAAAAAGGAAAATAGTTGCCAAAATAAAGAGCCATATATTACTTATGTTCAAAACTTTGTATATGGTGTATTCTTAGGCAACCTTTTAAGATTTTCCTCTTCCTTAACCAAAGAATAATGTAGCTTGGTTAAAATTTGTATACTTTCACTCAACATCAATTTATGCAAGATAAATGTCACACATTATTCTTTTCCATTTCTCAACATGCTTCATATGATAAATTTTAAGTCACATAAAACCAAGAGCAAAACCTTTTCTAACCAAAAAAAAAACTGAATCTAATAAAACTTCACACGTTATAAATTACTCTGTCACGTGCTTAATAGAGGTGGTGGACCATGTGATTAATAGTGCATCTAATCGTGCTTTGGTATCAAAGATACAAGAATTTGTGTTTCATCCTTATTTTTTTAGTAGGTTTGAGATAGTTGATGGTATCCCTAAAATCAAGAAGATGGATTTAAGATGTAAGGCATGCTTGGGTGGGATAAACATAAGCAATTCATTGACTAGAATATGAATAATGGTGTATACTATATATGGGGATGTTTGTGGTCTCACAAGAACACCATAATTATTAAGTGTGAGGTATTTTATGCCTCTTTTTAAAATATTTTTGGAAATGTTATGTGTCCTATTTCTTCAAGTGATGGATGATTTATACACTTTTAGAGCATCTAAGGTGAAGGGGGAAGATGAATTTAATAATAAGATAAATTTTCTCCAGTTTTCTAATGGATATTGATGTGATACGTTAGCTACCTTATATAGGAAAAGAGTTTGGAAGAAAAGAGGTAAAGGTGAAAGTCAAAGAAATAGAGTTGTAGATAGGGGCACAAAGTTGTTGAAAAATAAGTAAGATCAAGATGAATATTGGGCTAAATAAATGGATATTAGAAAATATTTACTGAATAAAAGGTCGAATAACACTAGATAGAAGCCACACCTGAGGAGGCTTGGATGGGTGAGAAGCCAAAGGTAATATTCTAAAAGTCTTTCGTTCAATGATTTATGCCGACAAATTACAATACAAGTAGAAAATTTTTATTTTTTGGGTCTGATCACAAAATGGAAGCATATAGATTGGTAGATGCTTGTGTAAATTAAGTTTATGTGAGAAATAATGTGATAATTGATGCAAATTTAGATTTTAATCAAACTGATGATGATTGGTTTGAGGTGGACCTATAGAAAAGAAAAATGTAGAAGATTGAGAAATCATGATGGAATGTAGTGGGTAGCACAAATGACGAACATTTTGTGCAGGAAAAAGAGAAAAAAATATCTCCCACAATCAAATTATGTAGGATGTGGATGGCTTGAAGATATGACAAGAGGTCCTAGAATCTAGTGATGGCAGAAAAGGTGGGAGAATTTAGGATATGAATAAATATGGAACTCTAGAATAGCTGGATGTATCTAGATTAGTCCTAACACTGGTAAAATGACATGATTTATAGATGGATGTTAAAATACCGCACAATTTGATATATATGATTAGCCATGAAAGGTGTATGATGTAGGTGTCGATGAGACTCTTTACATATCATGGCATAGTTTATATGTGTAGTTTGTAAGTTTTGCAACATTTTGGTCATCCCTATGTGTAGAAGTGGCCAACTTTTTGAAGTTGAAAATGCATTTATAGTTCCATGGTATATGGGTTGAAATTCTCACCTCTTATTGACTCTCGTGTATCTAAATAATGAGTTCTTTATCAAGTCTTTGGTGAGGTGTGGTAGGATGTATCGACTATCCCAATTACATGTTATGCAATTGATGTTTTTTCTTGTTTTGTGTTGGTATTCAGATATGAATCATTCAATTCACGCAATTCCACATTAATTGTCAACCGAGGGCTCTATGAGTTATTTTAAGGCTATCATGCAAAGTATATGTAGGCCAAATTTTCTATACCCAACATTGAACATTCAACTATAAACTTAACAATGTGTAACAATAAGAAATAATTTTAACGTCAAATGAGAGTACCAACAAGTAATAACTAACAATAACAATAGTAATAATAAATATGACTCACAATAACACACTGATAATCATTCAGAGCAATAAATAGCTCAACCAAAATAAACCTATGCACAAATCTATTCCAACAGCACCTGGTCAGGAGAGTGGACGCAAATCCCTCATCAGGGATGTGGTGAGATCAATAAGTCATGAAATTTTCAAAAGATAAGAATTTAATTAATCAAAAGGACATTACAAAGTATGTTGTTACATACTCAAAGTTACCTTAATTCTCTTGTGATCTTAACTACTAGATTTCATAGCGCTGTAATTCTACTTATACATTTTTTTAACACTAACAACTCCTCGAATTATGACAGTTGTCTTCCTATAATTACATAATGGCTTCCAAAGCAAAACATGATATACAAATAGAAATGTGTTTATTGATAGTTTGTCCACCGTTGCAGCTGATGACCCAAGATAAAACTCCCAGGTTGATGGTCACCATTCGTTAAACCATGATCCTGATCATTCTTCCTCCAAATCTGTAAGAAATAATCAAATTAGAAAGCCACTTAGTTAAAAATTATCTATGACTATGACTCATTGATTAATGATTCATATCTACATGACAAGAGGTATACATGTGTAGTTTAGAATGTAAATTGACCAACAATAGTGTAAAAGGGGTAGAGGAAACATGGTAAAATGGTGGGTAAAAACATGCAAATTTAGCCACCAACATCTCCCCCCAACTAGTCTTTCTACATGTCCTCAAACAACTCGGTGCCTGCACAGATCTGGGTTGGAGTTGCTGTGACCAACATGAAGTTGTGAAAGATCATATTTTGTAGCCATTGCTATTCCCAGAGGCTTATATCCATCTTTAAGGAGGAGTTCCTTCCACCAATCCTCGCCTCCCACATGAGCTGGGGTATATCGATCAGCTGGAAGCTAGATAATGGGGAACCTAAACTTCAAACCCATCCATCAAACCCCACAAAGTTGCATGCATGTAATATACCAAGGTACTCTATTTAAAGCCTAAGGAAAGTTGGGGTCCCCAAAAGGTTCACGCATATTGATGGCTGATGACAACAACATCCACTGTTTCTGGAAGTTGTCTCGAGCCTCCTCCTTACAAGTAAAAATATGTTTCGTGCACATGTTAACACACCATTTCTGGGTTTCCATGACCTATCCTTTTCGTCCTTCAATATCCAAGAAGGTTTGGTGTCTATTATAGACATTCACAGACTGACAATTCTCCATCCAAGGAACAAGTTGTATGTTTGCTTGATTCTCTTTGAACGTGTTGAAAGCCTTCTTCCACTTAACCTAATTAATTGTGTAGGAGTTAAAGGCCTTTAAATGAATATACCCCACATATGGCATTGGGTTGAATGATTGATCATCACCTAGAAAGTAATCATGCATATATATTTCGCACATCAGGTGTTCGTTTAGGGTATGGTGACTCCTTAAGATATGCAAAAATTGTATGATGTCCTCTATCACATGGATGATTTCCCGATGAATTATTTCTATGAAAAATAATAAATATTGTCCATGGAGGAAAAGAGAATAGTTGTGGATAGGGGCTTGGCAATCCATTACCAGTTACACCAGAGAAAACATTTCTTCCTTATCAGCCTTCGGTAGTTGCACCAGCTCTTCTAGTTCCTCGATTTTCTTCTGTTACTTCTTATGATTTCATTTCTCTTTCTCTATTTGGTCCATGTAATCAATAACTATTTTCGTAGCTTGCTCACAAACTCCCCTCACTCCTTCCCGGTGGGATTCCATAGGTATGGTCCTCCATTGAAGTTGAGATGTAACATCTTTCCATTTTTGTATCTCTACAGTCATAAAAAATTCTCGTGCCCCGATTAAATGAAAAAATGACCCAATTTGTGTAGTCATGGAGGTTGTGAGCCTATATTCGGTCTGTAGCATTGCAGACATGGTTTTTTCCCTATGTTTCATAGCATTCTTCTTACGCCTTGTCACTTTTCTTTGTAAGTACAATACCTGCGTCCTTAGCTTGATGATTTCTATTTTTAGCTGCATGTTTTCTCTGAACTGTGACTAGTACCTTTCCTAAAGATGAGGCCTTATTTTTCCACACTGCTCAATAAATTCTTGTTTGACAGCATCCTCCTCAACTGGTCTCGTAGCTGGTGTGGGGTTTGGTGAGTAGCATCGAAAAGTTCTTCAATCGGATCTTGCTCTACCCTGATTCCCTCTATTTGTTCCTCAACTAGGGGACCAGTCCCAACATCTTTTCCTTCAGGTCTCAGGACGTCCACATCTTCTGTTGGTGGCTCTGGAGTCACTTCAAGCCTTTACAAGGTAGTGTTATCAACACCCTTTTCTTGTGACTGCTCCACTTCCTAACCGTCTTCTCCATCAAATCTCGAGACCTCCACCTCTTCCCTTGGTTGATCTGGAGTCACTACAGGCCTTTGTGGGGTAGCCTCTTCGGCACCCTTTTCTTGTAACTGCTCTAATACCCGACCATCTTATTTCATCTACTCAAAAGTTGTTACTAGCCCTTGCGGGTTAGATTCAACAACAACATTCTCCTGTAATGGCCCTTTGGAGATAGTATTGGCCATAATTTATTTTGTTTATCCTTTGGTTGGAACTAGTTCTTGTGTAACAATGTCAATGATGGTGCCTTTAACTTCCCTGACAAAGTTTAAGATCAGGGGAGAGGATTTTTCCTTCACCAGGTGTCTATGGAAACAGAACTTCCTTGCCCCTCCTAGAAAAGATGTAAGAAGCAAAGAACAAAAAATGTTTTCTTCAATTTTGATTCTCTCATTGCCTACTACCTCAGACCCTCCTTCTCCTTCAGCTGTGTTCACTGGCTGATCTATGCTCCCTTTTTCTTTTTCTTCTCGTGCTTCTTTCAATTTGTCCTCCTTCTCAACAATCGACACTGGTTCTTGTGGAACAATGTCAATTGCGACCCCTGTTTCTTCCAAGGGTTCCTCATTCACTCGGACAACTAATGTTGGTTCTTGTGTATCATCACCACGTGCAACTTCATTCAAAGGTTCTTCATTTTCTTAGATAGGTGATACTGGTTCTTGTGTGTCAGTACCACCTACAATTTCATCCAAGGGTGGAAATCCTCTCCTCAAATTGGTAGTCGACACTGGTTCCTGTGGAACAATGTCAACTACATTCTCTTAAGTCTCCATTTCTTCTACTCCCATTGGGTCAACAGGTGACCTTGGTTCTTGTAGTGCAGTGTCATCTGTAGCCTCTTCTTCTTACTCCACTACGTCTTCCTCATCCTCCCTTGTAGGCATCATAGTTGCAACTTCTTCCTCTGCTAGCTCAGTGAATTGTGGCCAATCCATAGAAGTTCAAGATAGAGCATGCACACCCAATAGTCTGACTAGCCCATTACTTGTAAAGACTGCTAGTGCTTGATGAGACTGACGAGAAAAATGTACCATTAGCTTAATACTATTACATAGAAAATATGGCGTATCTAAAGAATGAATCTGTGCATGTCGGAACCAAAGGCATGCAAGAACCTTGAAATGATATTTAAATTGGGCAGCAAACCGACTTTCGCAAATCATATACCTCATGAAAAAATATGGAACCTCGGCCCATGGGTGCGACAGAGACTTTTGATCATACCCCCTACCCTTCTGGATTGTTATTTCTCCAACCTGAAAAAACAATTCTGCGGACTCTGGAAAAGAAGATTTCTGAGAAGACCATTTCTTCCCTCCTTATCGCAATCCATTGACAATTGAAATTATGTCCTTTGTAGTGGAAATATCCAAGCCATGAACTTTGGAATGATTTCCATCCAAGTTCAATGAAAATTCGACTATGATAGCTTCATTAAATCCCTGGAGCCTAATACACATGCCATCCTACATCTAAAAATACCTTCCATACATCTGGATTGCATCGAACCTGCACTGTGTTTTATGGTTCATGCATAATGGCTTGCTCACCCATTTTGCAGTTTCTCAGTTGTAGTTATTGGAGTAATAGAAATATAGTTGAGGAGAAGTGTTGGGAGGTCAATTTGTGCTAACAAGGTTGTTGTGTCGACGAGGTGTGGTGATAGTGAATTCTGGGAAGATAATGGTGAAATATGGAAAAAAGTCATCGAGGATTATGATAATAATGAGCGGTAATTATGTAATTGTTTCAAAACATTGGAAATGACCATCCATTAATACAATCGTACATATTTCAAGTCTTGATGCATATAGATAACCGTGTGAGGTATGGTGGAGGTCATGGAGTCTACACGCCAGCAGATGGTTCAATGGTGATAATGACATGTCGCTACAACATTTGAATTATGGAATCTTTGTATTTATTATAATACCTCCCCCCAACTAAGGGATGACCATCCATGACCATGTCAAGTCATTTGAAATGAATTATCGATCAAATCCACAAGGTCGATTGGAGACGTACCTGGCGACTTACCTTGACGGAGTAACAACAACGGAGGAGTAACAACATCGGAGGGAGTAACAACACTCGAGGAGTAACAATAATGGGGTAGTAACAACACCTAAGGATTAACAACATCAGGGGAGTAACAATGCCTAAGGAGTAACATCACTGCTTGAACAGTTAGCCAAAATAGCCACAAATGGAGTAACAACACCAGAGGAGTAACAACATGAATGAAGTACTTAGACAAAATTGCTATGAACAGAGTAACAATACTGAAAGAGTAACAACACGAGTGAAGTACTTAGACGAAATCGCTATGAACAGAGTAATGGTACCGGAGGAGTAACAACACTAGTGAAGTACCTACAAGAAAAAGAATGATAGAGTAGTAACAACATATTACATATATATATATATATATATATATATATATATATATATATATATATATATATATATTATTTATTCTTCTTTTTTTCTTTTTCTTTGTTTTAGATCAGAGGTGTAGAGGAAGAGTTCTCTACACTAACAATTTTAAAACCAAAATTATCAGAGAAATATTTAATAAAGAATTCTTTATAAGTTTCATGGTGATACAGTCTAAGGCAGTATCCATTTACCTTTAGAGGAGTGTGTGCCTCATATTTTGTTATAAGTCTAGCAGTCCCATTATAAAAAATTGTGTCAACTTCACATGGTCCCATCCATCTGAAGCAGAGTTTTCCTTTAAAATATTTGAAGCAAGAATCATAGAGAAATTCCCAATCTCCTTTTTGAAACACCTTTTTCTTAATAAATTTGTCGTGCCATTTAGTTCGCTGCTGCTGAATTACAGCAGTATTCTAGACAACCACCAAATGAATTTCATCCAGCTAATTTAACTATTCCATTTGGTGTTTTTTGGCTTCTAAAAGATCCAAAACCTACTTCAAGGGTTGTCCTAAGTGTCTTAATTTTGAATTCCACAAGAAACAAATGGGATTTCCCATAGACAAGCTTGTATGGTGAAAATCCTATTATGTTTCTCCATTTCATTCTATACACATAGTGTCTCAGGAAGTTTTTCAGTTGAATTTCAGTGTTGGCTCCCTACGGTCTTTGTAAGAATATTTTCCAGTACCTTGTTTGTGCTCTCGACTCGACCATTTACCTAAGGATGATATGGAGATTTTACCCTATGCTTGATTCCATATTTCTTCATAAGCCCTACTATTAGATTTGATGTAAACTGCACCCCTCCATCTGAAACTTTATCTCTAGGAGTTCCATACCAAGAAAAAAGTTCTTGAAATAAAAAGTCTTAGACAACTTGTTAGGTTGCTTTCACAACAGCCTTGGCCTCTAGCCACTTTGTCACATAATCTGTGCAAACAACAATGTGAAATTTTTGATGTGAAGGAATATTGAACGGGCCAACAAAATTCATAACCGTTTTTTCAAAGGGCTTAAGAGCTAGTTGAGCCTGTAACGACATCTCATCTGCCTGATTGGTCTGACCTATCCATTGGTAACTATCACACCCTCAAACATATTTCCCTACATCACGAAAAATAGGAGGCCAATAGTACCCCATTTACAACACCTTATGACATGTTCGCTTATCTACAAAATTTCTATGATAGGGGCTGGCATGAGTAGCTTTCATGACATCATAAATGCCATCCTCACTTATGAAGCACCAGATTTGTCGGTCGGGTCTCGTATAAAAGAGATATGCTTCTATCTGTGAATAACAGGCACTATGATAGATAATCTTTCATTGTCCTCTATATGGTAGGTGTTGAGGCACTTTTCTAGTATCAAGATAGTTAGCAATATCTGCATACCATAGAGTGTGAGTAGAAATTGCAAAGAGATGCTCATTTGGAAAACTATCCTCTACATGTGTACCTTCATCACTAGTATCCATCCTAGACAAGAAATCTCCAACTACATTATCTTTCCTTGACTTATTTACAATGGTAATATCAAATTCATGAATTAACAACAACCATCTTGTAACACGACCATGGGTTATCAGTCTATTCATCAAATACCTGGTAACCCTATGATCAATGTACATGAAACTAGGCTACCCTGTAATGTAATGCTGAAACTTATTAATAACATAAATAAGAACCAAGAACTCCTTTTTAGTTACTGTATAGTTCATTTTAGTAGGAGTCAAGTTCCTGCTGACATAATAGATCGCATACGGTTTCTTGTCCTCATGTTTCCTTAGGACCATCTCTACTGTTGTTTGATAAATGTTTGTAGATATGTGAAACACGAGCTTCCAGTTAGGACCATGTAATATTGGAGCTTTACAAACTAGTTCTTTGATTTGCTTAAAGGTTGATTCACATTCATCTGTCCACACAAACTTTGCATCTCTAGGTAACAAATGAAAAAGTGGGAATGTTGTCTTTGAAAATTTTTGTATAAAACTCCTACAATAGACAACCTAAACGATAAAGCTACATACCTGTTTCAGTGTCTTAAGTGTAGGAAAATGCAATATTACCTCTGCCTTAGCAGGATCAACCATAATTCCTTCCTTCATCATCATATGGAATTTTATCATACTAAGAGAAGCATGTGTTTTCTTACATATTTTAAGTACTTTCTCTAGGTATTCTAGACCTTCTTCAAAAGAATCCCCATATGGGGTGAAGTCATCCATATATATTTCAACACTATCATTGATTAGATTAGAAAAAATTCCTAATGTTTTCCTTTGAAAGGTAGTGCATGCGTTACAGAGAACAAATGGGAGGACTCGGTAGGAAAAGGTTCCCCAAGGGAATGTGAAGGTATTTTTATCCTGATCCTGAGGAGATATTTGTATCTGATTGTATCCATTAAATCCATCAAGAAATGAAAATAACTTTTTCCCGACTAATGTATCAAGGATTTGGTCAATAAAGGGTAAGGAAAAATGGGATTTTAAAGTTGATTTATTTAATTCCCTGTTCTGCCACTTTCCATTCTTGTTAGATACAATGACCAGCAGGGAAAATGATTGACTGTCCAATATCAAATAAATAAAACCCATGTCCAATAGCTTCTGTAGTTCATCTTTGACAATGCTTTTTAAGGCAAGATTCATTCTTCTCTGTGGCTGCCTACCTGGTTGGAATTATTCTTTAATGTATATGTGATGAGTACATAAATCAGTAGGGATTCCTTTCATATATTTATACTCCCAAGCAAAGGCTTCTTTATGTTCCTGAAGGACCTTCAGTAATTGTTCAGTTTGGGACGGTGAAAGGTCAAGATTAATATTCGGTGTTTTCCCTGGTTCAATTTCTACAAAAATACTGTCACGGGGTACAATTATAGGGATATTTTGCAACTTATGTTTTTGGTTCCATATATTCCTGAACATTGCAACTCATGACAGATTCTAATAGCTGGCCAGTTGGATTAGAAACAAAATTGAGACTACTTAGAAAGGTGTTAATGGCATCATCCTTCATTTCATCCTTGAAACAAAGAGCCTTAATAATGGTAAGGATAGGTCTAACTTCTTCATTCTCAAGTTTGGGCTCTTTCATAGGTAGATATTTTTACATCAAGGTAAATCCTGGTTTATTTGATGAACTTGGTTCGACAAAGGGTAGAGGATAAGATTCTTTGTGACTTCCCCATTGGATATTACCATATTTCTAGACCAACACCCAACGTAAGCATCTTTTGTCCCAAGCGAAGGTCTCTCTAATGTTAAAGGACGTCGACCACCTGGGGATTGTGTAGGTAAAACCAAAAGGTCAACATGGTATTACCATGAGTCTACTGAAATAGTTATATCTTCTAGCTTCCCTACTGGTCTTATAATAGATCGATCTGCTAATTCTAGGATCGTGGGAGTTGGTTTAAGGTTTCACACACCCAAGACAATCACAGATGTAGAGGTTATGGCGTTAATCACTACTCCCCAAATCTACCAGTACATTTGGAATTTCAACCCCATTAATCTGTACTATCATAATCGGGTTCCCTGGATCCCCTATTTTAGAGGTATAGGCTTTCCTAGCCTTATGTCTGATAGTTTTACAATAACGTGAATAGTGAGTGGATCCTTTGCTTTTATACCAGGTTCCTTGGAGCAATATTCTTTAATTATTTTATCATAAATTAGTAAGTCCTTCATAGCCTGAAGTAATGGGATTTTGACAAATAAATTCTGCAGTTTCCCTAAAAATTTAAATTCAAGACGATGGTTTTCTCAATGATAATCTCTCGGGATAAGGTGGACCAGTCTGACATCCTCTACTAACAATTATCTATGAAGGAGTTTGTTGTTTCATAGGAATTTGTATTGACTCATCCCAGTTGTTCTAGTAGATTCTCTAGGTTCTGGTTCTGAGACTTCAACATTGGTATGTTGAAGAATTATTGGTCAAGTTTGAGTATTCACAACCCGAACGGATCAGAGATTAAATTGTTACATTTTGTGGTGGAAATACTTTATGCAGGGATGTTGAGTGTCTCAACCTACTAGGCCCCTCTATTGTTTGGATTTGGATTGGATTGAAAAGGCAGTTGTGGATGAAGAGGAGGATTACTAGTGGACACATTATAAGGTAGTTGTAGTTGTTGTTGTGACATAGGTTGGGAGAATTGTCCTGAAGGAAGCAAATTTCCACGTTATTTCTGGGACCATGAAGGGTTTGGACGAGATTGAGGGTACCATGGTTTCTAGGGAATTGGATATTGATAAGACTATGGCCATGAAGGTGAAAAAGGTACAGACTGAGGCCCAAAATTCAAATTATTAAAATAATGATAAGGGACTTGAGGCATACCTTGATTCATGTTATGTGGTCATGGCTTCCATGCTTTCTTTTATCCCATCAAATACATCTGATCTACTTCTTGATGTGTTCCCTAAAAAATGACCTTCAACCCCGAAATAGATGGACGAGTGCAAGTGGAACGACTTTGTTCACATATCACAAAAGTGTCGATGGAATTCAATGGACATTCCTTAAGCGAGTGCTTCTTCCTACATTGAGGGTAGAAAATGGACATAGCCTTCTTTGCTTCCATATGATTCTATTTTTCCTACTAGGCATCCAGCTATGATGATAATGTGCTCAGGATATCGGTTCTCAAGTTGTCCAAACATTTCTCAATTTCTTCCTTGGTAATTCCACCACTAGATGTCTTGACAGTTCAGATCCCCTACCTATGAATCATAGCTCCTCATGAACACTTGATGCACAATTTGCAGATGGTATCAAATTCTTGTTTTGATATGTTTCCTTTTCCTACTACAATCAATAGTTCCAAGGATTCCTCCCTTAGTTCCCAGAAAAATATTATTTTCGATATATTATTATCTCGATCACTATGGCCTGATCTATGCAAACTATATTGAAAACGTTCCACAAAGTCATCCACGTTCTCATCCTCTTTTTGCATAATCTTAAGGGTTTCTTCCTTCACATCTCAGGATTTGCAGTAGTCTTGATATTTTTCGAGGAAAATCGTCTTCATATTGTCCCATGTAGTAATAGATTCCCCCCCTAAACCCATAAACCATCTCAAAGTTTTTCCCTTCAAATTAGCAGGGAATATATTTAATTTCTAAGCATTATAAATATAATCATACCCTCGACAAATAACATCAAATTCAAAAAGGAATGTGTCTCAATCCTCAGAAGGAAGAACATGGAAATTAGGTAATGATGTCAAACAAATATGCTTCATAGGTGCATCACCTCTGATATCTCCAATTGGGAATTCAATTGAAGAAGTTGCAGGAGCCATAAATATATTCCAATATTCACTTGAAATCTCAATAGGTTCTGGCTCTAGTTGTTCTATAATAGGTGGTTGAGGTTGTTTAACAACACTTCCTCAATCAAATGGCGTAGGTAATCCCATCAAATATTCTTCCCCTAAACTTGTGATATGCAGTTCCTCAGATGCTCTACTTACTACTTCTTCTTCCTCAAAATGCACTTCTATTATTGGCAGAGGTTCTAGTTATGGAATTGATTTCCCTCCAGATCTCATATGAAATATTACCCTAGCAACATCTACTGATGATGCTCCTGACTCAGCTCTTGAGATGATTTCTTATATTTAGGTATTTCTACCTATATCTCTCCCACTTCTTTTCAAGAGTCTTCCTCTACCCCTTCTATTTGTATGTTTTGTTCATGCAATTAGAAAATAAAAGGGAAACATTGAAGCAAATCAAAAGCTAAGGACCTGGATCAGGGTGAGGAAATCCCTCCCTAAGATGACAGAGTGGCCCCTAAGAAAAAGAAAAAGAAGAAAATAAGCCAATCACAAATCTAAGCTCAGGATCTGAAACATGGTGACATAAAAACTTCCCTTCCCAGGAAAAGAAAGTGGTTCCAATGAAAATGAAAACAGGATAATCTAATGCTCAAGAGTTGGAGTAGAAATAAAAATTCCCTCCCCAGGACGAGAGAGTGGTACTAAAAAACAAGAAATCAAAGCAACCAAAATGATCTAATGCTTAGGTCTTCGAGCAGGATGAAATATTTTCCCCCCCACAAGGATGAGAGACCAGTCCTGTGGTCAATACTGGTCTTACTTTCATGTCGTCAATAGCCTCCCTGACAATGATGCCAAAATGTTGGTGTTCAGATATGAATCATGCAATTCACCCAATTCCACATTAATTGTCAACCCAGGGCTTTATGAGTTATTTCATGGCTATCATGAAAGGTATATGTAGGCCACAATTTCCCTACCCAACATTGAACATTCAGTTATAAGCTTAACAATGCGTAACAACAAGAAAAACTGTAACAACAAATAAGAGTGACTGCAATTAATAACTAACAGCAATAAGAGTAACAACAAATAAGACTCATAGAAACACACTGACAATCATTCACAGCAATAAGTAACTCAACCACAAAAAACCTATGAACACATCTATTCCAACAACACCTGGTGAGGAGTGTGGCCCTAACTCCCTCATCAGGGCTATGGCAAGATCAAGAAGTCACAAATGCTCAGAAGATCAGAATTTCATTAATCAAAAGCACATTTCACAGTATGTTGTTATATACTTAGAGTTAACATAATTCTCTTGTGATCTTAATTGTCGGCTTTCATAGCACTGTTATTCTACTTCTACAATTTGTTAACACTAACAACTCCTAGAATTACAGAAGTTGTCTGCCTACAATTACACAATGGTTTTCAAAGAAAAACATGATATAAAGGTAGCAATGTGCTCATTGAGAGGTTGATCCACTGTTGCAGCTAATATCCGAGGATAGCATTGTGAGCTCAATGATCACCATTCATTAAACCATGGTCCTGATCATTGTTTCTCCAAATATGCAAGAATAATCAAATTAGCAAGCTACTTAGGCAACAATACCCTATGACTATGCTTCATTGATTAATTTTTCATAACGACATGACAAGAGGTATACCTGTGTGGCTTAAAAAGTACATTAACCATCAATGGTGTAAAAGGGATACAGGAAATAAGGTAAAAAGGTGGGTAAAAACATGCAAATTCAGCCACCAAAATTTTATAACAAGGTTAAGATATAAATATTGGAGTGATTTTGGGAGTTCCCATCTAGGTAAGATTGAGACATTTGGTCTAGATAAGTTTGTATTCTAGGACAAACATTCGTACTCCATTTGAAGATCAAGGGAGAATGTTAGTTAGTGTTACTGTAAAATATAGCATTTTTGAATTCAAGATTTTGTGATCGATATTTTTTGTAAATTAATTATTTCAGTATAAATCACATTGGAATCTATGGTTTATACAGAAAGAATCAATTTACAAAAATATAGCATGTTAGTGCAAAGCCTCACTAAGAAATCTAGATTTAGATTAACAATAGGAAAGTTACTATTGTCACCACAATAACTACTACCCTCTTTTTTGTTGTTGGATATAATCCCCATAAGGGAAGATTACCAACAAGATCTTAGGGTTTAAGTAACCCAAATGGTATTAGGCTAAATATCACCCAACGTTTCTACTACAGTATTAACCTAAGGACGAGTGTTCAATGGTTAGGTTTTTGAGTGATTTAAGGTATAATTTCAAGAGATCAAGTTCCCTTGCTCTGTTGAGTTCATTGCTAAAGTTTATCATATTAGTCAAACAATTAAGCTATCCCCCCTCTCTCTCTCTCTCTCTCTCTCTCTCTCTCTCTCTCTCTCTCTCTCTCTCTCTCTCTCTCTCTCTCTCTCTATGTCTATGTGTGTGTGTGTGTGTGTGTGTATTTGTGTTGCTTGTGCACACACTATTTTTCTTATGTGTGCTATCCAAATATTTAAAAAAATTATTGTATCCTGAATCTTGATTTCTATCTGAATTATTCGTACCCATATGGTAGTAATGTGGGTAATAAGTCTTCCATTGACAACATGTTGTTAAAGAAAAAATATAATATAACACAAAATATGAGTAATTGACCGTGTTGGGGATACCTCTTGTAATTCGTTGGCAGGATTTTTAGTTGAACTCAAATTTCACTTTTTGATAATGTAACATTGATCGAAGAACTAACATAATTTTTTGGATTTGTGGATCTCTAGAAATAGGGTTGTTTTCTTCATAATGTGATGAATAATCTCTATTGTATTTTTGAAGATTTATTTGTTTGAAATTTTATATGACCTTTGTTTGGTTTTTTAGAAACTAGGGCCTGAATTTGGGTAGATGAAGTGAGTCTCTAAATTTTGTTTTCTTCTATCGATAGGATAATTTTTTCATTTTCTCTCCTTAATTGTAATAATATAAGTCTTTCATTATCTAATACAGTTTTCTTCATATCCTCTTTATTTTTCCATGTCAATGAAATATCATTGTTTATATTTATATCCGGATACAACAAACTAGATTTCGAGTGTTGTCTATGTATGCCTAGCACTTTATATTTGGCTTCATGGAATATTTTAATTTCTTTTTATGATTTGGATTATTATTGTTGGAAATATTCTTATAATCATGTCAATGTTGCAGGCTACTAGTGAAAAATATAAGACATTGGAAGTTGTGAAGCTACAAAATGCATTGTAAAAAATGTAAGAGGAACTACAAATGGCTACCTCTCATTCCTCCAATCAGCAATGAAAAAGAAAAGTAATGCAACATCGACTCGAAATTGCTACTAGAGAGATATCTACAATAAGGGTAGAACATCTCAATATTTAGGAGCTAAGAAAAGAGAATGAGAATCTTAAGGTAGTTTCTTATCTAATTGCAATTAAAAAACTGTAATAAATGTTATCATATTAACCTCTTTTGAAACAAATATCATATATAATGGGATGTGTTGGATCAATTTGAATTTTATGTTTCATATAGTAGTTTCATTTTTGATCTTTCTCTCTTGTCTCCTTGCATAATTCTCTAGTAGTTATTTGCAGGTCAGGATATTATAATGTTTTTTTTGTGGTAGTACAGCTTGTGAGTAGGACTAAGCTAAGTAGAAATTGTCCTTCAGGAGTGTCTAGACAGGTAAATGGTGATGTGTTATATGAACCAATACCATATTATACAATCCAACAAGTTTTTTTTTTGTCTCTTTATATTTTTTCATAGGTCTTAGGTTGTTATAAATTAGGTTTACCATTTTAGTTTTTTGTTTTAAAATTGATTTTTCCTTAATATTCTGTAGTAGTGGGGTCCATCTTTCGACTTCGCTGAGTAGGTATTAAATCAAGCAAAATTTGGATCCTTTGGTACTAGATTAGCCAAGTCATGTCTTGACCTCATAAATTTGGTACCATACTATGCCCCCAAACTAAGTTGTTAGCATAATCAAATCAGTCAAGGATCATCTTGGATGAACCAACTAAATCCTAGTTTTAAAACATTGTTGATATTCTTTAAGAGAGCTCAAGGCTTATATCAAAGTGGGATATATCCATTTTTTTCTATGTATCATAGTTTCTTGCTTGTAAATCTATGTTCTATTAGGAGGAATCTTGCTCATACTAAGCCTTGTTATTGATCCGATTAGTAGGGTTGGTAAGGTCCTAAGAACATGTTAGATGGGGATACACAAGGCAATTCCCACAGTCACCTCAGCCAAATCCCCTACTAATTAGACCCAAAACCTCCTAAATGGTTAAGGGAGGAGTATTGAATAAGATCAATGATTTAGATGGGGTCGTTGGGAGTGGTGGTATTAATCTCCTGGGATTGTTTAGTTCGTTTTCAATGTCACCATAGAAAAAAAAACTAAATAGGGCATTTAAAAGTACAAAAACATAGAAAATATAGAGTGTACCTAGTCAATTATGGTCTACACAATTTAATCTAACCAAATATATAACTATATTTAAGTTTGAACTTTGGACCACTTGTTACAGACTTTATGGGTCAAAATAACTTGTTTTGTTGTAAAATCAAAGTGTAAAGTTTGCATAAAAACAAGAAAACAACCTATTAAGCCTAGATCAACCAGTCTACAAGTACCTAGTCACATCTATATTCTATTTTTAGGGGTGGAGAGTATCGAGGATGAAAATATAGGATTATGAGGCCTCTGTTCAATCTATAACAACTGAAAAGGACAATTTCCACCGAGCTGCCATTTCCACTATTAATCACCCATGACCCCACCTTGTCCACCACCTCTACCAAGTGCTCCTAGTGTGCCTCCACCTATTGGAGTCATAATAAAATCCC
This sequence comes from Pinus tabuliformis, assembly GCA_031772625.1. Classification (NCBI taxonomy): domain Eukaryota; kingdom Viridiplantae; phylum Streptophyta; class Pinopsida; order Pinales; family Pinaceae; genus Pinus; species Pinus tabuliformis. The sequence goes on along the minus strand of CM062817.1, from coordinate 1,281,612,819 downwards.
ATGTACCATTAGGAAATAAAGTGCATAGAGCTCCAGAGCTTGTCGAATTCTATCAATATTCAATGAAATAAGAAGCTAACAAGGAGGTTTCTATTATCGAATTTGCAGCATCTAATGTTTTAGTTATTCATAATAGCATGATCAGAGAGATAGAAAATCGATGTGCATTCCTCTTTATCTATAAGTGTCTCATTTGGAGTTCCTACAAAAAATAAATAGATCCATTTGTGTATACCCTTAGCAAAGTATGTCTTTTAAAGCTCGAACTGCATGATAAGGGAGATGTAAAAGTATGTTTGGAGATAAATAAGAGGAATGGAATGTATTAATAATTTATATGACATATTCCTAGTCTATCAGGTCAAAGCTGAAGTGGAAAACCAATGTGATTTTTTCCAGACCTTAGCCATTGAGGTTTGAACATGTGTGTACAAGAATATACAAGATGATGGGGATTTTTTTGAACTGATAGGGTGAGGAGTTGTCTTTCTTGGTATGTATCTTGACTTCATATTACATTGAAAACAATTTGTGTATTATTATCGACATTTTATACCATCACATTTTATCATTGATGTAGACAAATACTACTCCTATGTTGTTGATTTTATCATTGTGAAGCACATTTTCGTTAAAAAAAATATGAAAAAGTTGTACCTTAAATCCACGAAATAACCAAGTCACATATTCTACTAACCATGGAATTTAGAGGCCTAAACATAAAATAATCAAAATAAAATCTAACATCTCATAACCTTGCTAGGACTTTGAACAAGCATAAATCCCCAATCATGATAATAAAATCAATTACTCTAAGAAGGAATGTGTGATCCTAAATTAACCAAATTAAAGGGGATTACATGAGAGCCTAAAGTGAGTGATATATAGTAGGTATTATGTGGATATCCCCCAAAAAACATTTTTTCCATGGAGCCTAAGTTTATGTTGTTTTCCATTTTAGCGCCAACGGGAAATCCCTAAAACTTATAATAACTATTTAACATATCATTCATATTACAAAACAACTGCTTGCACTTTGTAGTGAGTAATTTCAATGTGTTAGTCTATTTGAAGCTCCTATTAAAACTGCGAGTCCAATTCAATGTCTCTAACCATTGTGTCCCTAGGGAGGCTTTAAACAATTAACTATTTTTTTTGGTTCTACATTTGCCCTCATGAAACATCAAAGTATATTCCATTCCTTAACTGAGAAAAAAAAGTCATTTCCACATACCTTTGTTTGTCTTCTTACTTTCTCTATTATTACCAAATATTTATCAAGAAGTCTTGCTTCGAGTGTATATCTTGGGCTATCTTCATAATGGAAAGAAAATAGGGTTTGGAGATAGTGAAAAATGCATTATTGAATGTGGATAGAAATTGTTCCCTACTACTATATTTTATCCAAAAGAGACAATATTTGGATGATCCAAAAGGCACATTGTTTGTAGTTCATGGTTATTAGAAAAGTGGGGTTAAAATGCCACTACTAGATTAGAAAACTTATTTAACTAACCTCATCAACATGGTTATATATTTTATTCACCCCATCTATGAAATATTTTTTAGTGGGAGTGGGAATTTGAGCTAAGTGATGCATTGTGTGTGATGGTTGTTTCATTAGTGTGGATATGGCAGGATATCTCTCTAAGACACAACCACATTCAATCAATAAGAGGCCACTCAATGGAATCATTTACCCAAAATGGCATCATATAAAATTTGCACATAACATGGTGTAAGTAGATGATAAACGATTCTATTTAATTTCATTTCAATCCAATGACAAGATGGGCCGCTTCATTCCCTTGGCATGTTTGAACATCTGATTTGTATTCAAATCCTACACAAAATCTTTTCTTTTTCTTACAGTAACTGCCATTTTACACTTTTCTTAAAAAAGATGGAGCATTCTATCTGCCAGAGCTACATTGGTTGGTTTTGATAATATCATTTTATTACACTAATTTATCTTATTTAAGAGTTACTAGCATCAATCCAAACTTTATTTCATTTGCAATAAGACATTAAGAAATCATCCACAAAAAAAATTGCATTTGCTGACTGAGGGACCTAGAATTTTGTTTCCAGTAAAGATGATCGAGTATATGGTCGAGAATGAGTGGAAGGTAAATACTATGTACATATGTTGGTGACGGTAGCCATCACTATCAATTTTTATATACCAGTCTACACATTTCAACATCTCAAGAGCAAGAAACAATGTTTAGACAATTATGTAGGTTCTAAATTCTTCATCCATCTATTATGTATACTTGTTATTGACTTATTACAAATTTCCAATTTTGAGCATGGTTTTGATTTGGTCATTTATAATGGGATTGCTTGATTCATATTTACCATGAAATATGGAGACATCGCACCTAGATATTTAAGTAGTTTATGTTTATTGTGAATAGATTTAAGGATGGGCTTTGATATTCTCTTGTGACATAGATATAGAAAGTGAAGATTAAAAGGAACAACAAAATGAAGATTACAAGGAATACTTACATGCTCAAAATGATGTCAATTGAGCACAAAAAGAGGAATTATGTTCATTGTTAACCATTTGGGACTTATAAACTAATATTTATGAAAAGTAACATGATTTGATGAATATTCTCTAAAAAAAATTGTTTTCAATTGGAAATTACAATAAAATCTATGCATGTTTATTGATTTATTTATAGGAGGAAGAAGAGGAATTCAAAACATTTAATAGTCATCAACCCATCTTTCAGTAGTAATAGCTTGTCAGATGGAGAGAAAATCCTCTTGCTTGAATTTGAAGACCTATTGTCACGAAGTTTGGGATTCCCATATGAAAAAAGAATCCTTACTGAGACAAGCTATGAGAAGGATAATTATCATATGAGCCTACCATGGAAAGTAACTCAACTGAAATTAATAGATTAAGGAATCTGGTGAAGGAATTGGAGGAAACTGAAGTTACACTTGAAGGCGAATAGCTTGAGTATTATGGAATGAATGAGAAGGAAGCAAGCATATGGGAACTACAAATGACAACTTCAAATAAAAGTAGTGGAAATTGACATGCATAAGATAAAAGTTAATTCTTTAGAAACTCAAAAGAAGAAAATGGAGAGAAAGTAGCTAAAGGCATGATAATGAAGAAGGAGCTTGGGGTATCTATGGAAATAATTAAAGAGCTTTAGAGACATATTTAAATTGATTCTACAAAAATTAAAAAACACCTTCTTATGCTAAAACAACAATTAGGTATAATTTAAGCTAAAGAGAAAGAAGCTTCAAAATGAGATTTTGAGACCGAGAAGAAACTACTGAATCTGTAATAATTGGATGCAGAAGTGGTTGAATTAAGGAGCACTAATAACGAGTTTCAGCATGAAAAATGGAAGCTGACAATGAAACTTGATGTTGCAGAAGCATAAATTACTACCCTTTGGAACATGATACAGGGAGGTGTTTTCTAGATTTGGTTTCCCAATAAAAATCTTTGCAGTCATTTGGCCTCGATTTTCTCATTCCCTTATCTTTAAGTTGAAATCTAAACTATTTTTTTAGGAATTTTATTGGTCCACAGACTGAAATGGTTGTGAAATAAAGAGAAGTAGCCAACACTTTGAGGCATGCAAATGCAAACCTATTGAACAAAGTTGAAGGAATGAAAATGAACTGGTTTAATGAAGTGGAAGAAATAGTTTATTTGTGTTTGGTTAATGCATGCCATTGATATGAGTTGCAGAATTAAAAAGCAAGCCCTCATAATGTAACTACACGATACATCAACAAGGATCTAAGCCCAAAATCATAGGACAAGGAAAAGCAACTTATGAAGGAATATGCAGGACCCAATCTCTTATCTTTACATGAGAAATTACCAACAAAAGCTGAGTTTGAGAGTGTATCCTCCCAGCCATCAACACCTTCTGAGATGATTTTAACGATACATCCGTTGACAATACATCTAAAAAACATAGAAACTCTAAAAAATAAAGTTTGATTTAGAAGCTGAAAAGGTGGGGAAGAAGTAAGGATGACTCTACAACATCAAATAATGGTTTTCTTGGCCACAAAGGCTCAATCAACCAACTAAAACAACATATTTCTCTAAAAGTGATTCACTCCTTCACTAATTTAATCATTTCAAACTTGATTTCCTCTTTTATTCATCCCTTTATATTTTATTAATTTTACCAAAAGTTATTCGACCAATTTAATCATATTTCACAATGGTCTTTTGAATATTTGACTCCTTTTCACACAAATTATCCATTACATTCATTCTATAAAATTTCACCCTAACAGTCTCCCTAACAATGGGCGGAGTGTCCACTAAAACCATTGGACAAATAAAAAGTAAAAATTCTTACACGGTTTATTTCTAGAAAATTAAACATTAATGTTAAGTTCATTTGTGTAGTAGTATACATTGAATATAAAAAGTTTAATGATACAAGTCTGACTGAGTGTAAATTTGTTTAGGGAAGAGTTCCCTTAAATATTCCTAATAGATCTTCTACTTCAATAGAACACTTGAGAAAGCAAGACCATATTTATATTTACACATTTCATCTAGTTTTATATAAGCAAAAACATGAAAGAGAAGCACATGTCAATTCTCAAAGGAAATGAAATACATAAAACGGTGAAAGCTCTGGCATGATTCATAGTTAGACCTCAAAACATGAAAATCCAATAGTAACTTTAAATTGATATTTTACAAAAAAACACAGATTGGAACAGGACGAAAATAACAAAATTTGATGAGGTATAGACCATATGGTCAAGTTCCTTTTTCATATCAGTATTCAGAAAAGTATGATAGCCCTTTCTTCCACATCAAAAAAAAAAAAATTCTCTGCCCCTAGTTTATTTTTCAACTGTAAGTGCCATTATGATGTCAGTGTCCTTGATTTAGCATAAAATTCACTTGCCATAAGCCAAATAGAATCTACTATGGCTTCAAATTAACTTCTAATGTTGTCCAACAAGATCATCAATGATCATGAAATAAGTAATGTTTCTGATCTAGGAACAAGATTACCAAACATAGATGCTAAAATATTACATTTTTGGGCACTTGAAAAACTTAATTGGCCACCCTAACCCCTAAGAAAGCATTTAAAATATATTTATACCTCCATATATTTCTTGACTTCAGTTGCAGCATATGTGTAGACATGCATATTTGGATTGAAGCATCAAACAAGGAAAAATTAAAAACACCAATGGAATGTTATGAAAAATTCCATTGTTAACCTAACCATTTAAAAATGATAAAATTATATAAACCTTAATTCAAGAAACACATATCAGCTCCATGCACGTAGTGGGGATGCATAAGAAATTGTGAAGTTCCCCATAAAATTTTAGTTACCTCCTACAATCAATAGAGAGAATTATTAAAATAAGCAACTAATTAAAACGTAAACAATTGTAACAACCTCGGGTTCGAAGCTCATGTAATAAAAGTTAGTAAAGGTAAAATAAGATGATGGGAAAGGGGCGGTTATTCCAAGCTAAATGTTGGCTAAAATATCCTAGTGGGAATCACTTATTATGTTTTATGGCTAAGGGAAAATTTGAAAAGGCAATGGATAAGGATTTGGAAAGGAAAAAAGGTATTTTTAGCACATTATTTATCAAAATAATGGAAATTAGGAGAAAAAGAAGGTGAAAGGTCACAGGTTGCATCTGAGGAGGAAAATGAAAGAAAATAATGGAAGATTGAATAAATTAGAGTCCTCATCAATAAAAAGACCTTAGAGAATCAGTTGGTAGATTTTTGTCAGCTTTTGTGTCAGCCTTTTGTCAGTTTAGTGTTAGAATTTTTCTCAAAGAGGAGAAAGCAACAAGAGGAGAAAGAAGGTAAGCAAGAAAGGAAAGGAAAGGAAAGGAAAGGAAAAGAAAAGAAGGAAAAGGAAAGAAAAGGAAGGCAAACATAAGGGAACTTTAGCGGAAATACTTGTAGGTAATAGATTGGATGTGTGATTTCCTAGCTGGTTTTGACATGCATGGTATGTCCAAGTTGGTATTTGTTTTTTTCTTTATCATTGGCATGGATTTTGCCAAGATTTGACACTGGATTTTAGGCTAGCCTTTCTAGTTTTGGATAGCCATGGTGTGATGGGAATATTCTTGATTTGAGCTTTGGATTGTTGGATGGTTTTAGAATCCAGGGTGAGGTGGTCTCACAAAAATTCCCAAAGGCCTAGGAATCCCTTGACCGATAATGGTGGGATACACGGTAAAACTTGAGGGTAGAGACATGAAAATTCCTTAACAGTGGTGAATAAATTCTTATGCATCCAAGGGTGGTTCATTTTTGTGATCTCAACACTGATTTTGGTGTGATCATGGTATGGAGATGTTGGAGTTGGTTTAACCTTTGGAGTCCCTTGGTTATATTTGGATTGACCATGAGATCCCACATTCATTCTTGGAATATGGCATGGGGGTGATTGGCTGAAAGAAATATCTGGTTCAGACAATCTATTGTCAGGTGGAGTGTGCAAGTCCCAAACCCAGTTGGTAATTTTCTATGGTTAGTAAAAGCAAAGTTCCTCTTACTTTTGGTAAGGGAATGTATTGGTTATTATGTGTCTTTAATTGATGCTTATTTATCTAGTTATATGATGGTTATAAGCATAGTTGTATGAAAGACCTAATTGATGTTATGAAAACTAATGTGAGAAGTTAGAGACCCTTCTTCTTACACCTTAGATAATTTTCGGTCCTTTATGTTTAGACTTGCATTCATGACCTCTAGTGTAGGTTTTAAACCCGTAGAGAAATTACCTACATGCGAATTCTAAAACATAGAAAATAAACAATACGAGAGCATAACACATAAAAAACACATATACACAGAGATTTTCCCCTGGATCCCAAAACCATGACTACCAACTTGATTTTTCATTATGTTCCTTTTAATGTTACAATACATATTTATACATGCCGAAGCATCCAATACCATGGACCAAAAACCATTGCGTCCAAAACCATGTGCAAAAATCATTCACAAAACCATAGGTAGGTCTACCCAGCCTAACATAGGGTCCAAAACCAAAATTTTCTAGGGTGCTGCCCCAGACTCCATAGAGTGGGGTTACCTGCACTCGTCAAACCCCTTGTGACTCTCCCTACTACACAATCGACACAATGAAGGGGGGGCTCCACCCACCTTCTAGCACCCCGGTTAACTACGTGGGCTAGTCCTGGAAAGAATATAACGCAACCCAACATTCTCTCACTTGTTGTTTTCTTTCCATAGGGGGCCACAAGAGAGCTTAGTCATTTATTTAGCCCTGCAATGCCCATTGTTTCTATACAACAAGAGAACTTCTCAGAGCTCACATATTTTGTCAATGCATCTGTAGTATTCTTCAAAGTGTCTAGCTTTACCAGCAACACCATTTTTCTTCTATCATATCCCTCACAAAGTGATATTGAACATCAATGTGCTTTGTCTTTGAATGATATGCAGGGTTCTTTGCCAACAAAATTGCACTTTGGCTGCCACAATCTATCCTTATAGCTTCATGTACTAACCCCATATTTGAACACAATCTCTACAACCAAACTACTTCCTTGCTTGCATGAGTGGCTGCCATATATTCTGCCTCTGTAGTTGATAGTGCCACTACATATTGTTTCTTACTCATCCAACTGAATGCACCTCCAAATTGGTTAAACACATACCCACTTGTAGATCTTCTTTGATCCAAATCTCCAACCCAGTTTGCATCAACAAAGCCACGAATATCCAACACTCTATCCAATCCTGGTCTTCCTTGGTAGCACAAACCATAATCACTAGTGCCACGCAAATACCTAAAAACCCGCTTCACTGTTGTTTAGTGCTCCTTCCCTGGTTTTGACATAAACCTACTCAATACTCCCACTACATGTGCAATCTTTGGCCTAGTACAGACCATTGCATACATTAGGCTACCGACTGCACTTGCATATGGAACACAGGACATGTCCTCTTCCTCTTCTTGTGTCTTGGGACACTATTCAGTAGATAACTTTACACCTACAGGAATAGGAATCTTCACCTGTTTACTATCCTACATATTAAACCTTTGCAATATTGTCTCAACATACTTCCTCTAGTTCAATCAAAGCTTCATCTTTGTACGATCTCTTTTAATTTCCATGCCCAAAATATGGTTTGTAGCACCAAGATCTTTCATGTCGAATTTGGAGGACAAATGGGTCTTAAAATCCTCGATAATTTCTTTGTCATTTCCAACCAGCAACATATCATCCACATACAAGACCAGATAAATAACACTATCACCAATTAATTTAAAATACATGCAGTGATATGCTTTGCTTTTGGTGAAGCCATGTCCCTGTATAAATGTATCAAATTTCTGATACCACATCCTTGGTGACTGTTTTAACCCATACAGAGACTTCTTTAACTTGCATACAAGTTCTTTCTTACCCTTGACCACAAAGCCTTCAGGTTGCTTCATCTAGATCTCCTCTTCCAAATCCCTGTGAAGAAATGTTTTCTTCACATTAATCTGTTCTACCTCAAAATCAAAAGCAGCAGCAGCAAATAAAAGTAATCTAATAGAAGTTACCTTGGCAACAGGAGAAAAAATATCACCAAAATCAATTCCCGATACCTGGGAATAACCTTTTTCTACCAATCGAGCTTTGTATTTCTCAACCTTTCCTTTTGCATTTGTCTTCTTCTTGAACACCCATTTGTTGTCAATGGGTTTCCTTGTAGCCAGCAACTCCACCAGATCCCAAGCCTCATTTTTGTGTAAAGATGCCATTTCATCAACCATGGTCTCTTTCTAGAGTTTTCCATCCTCTGAATCTACTGCTTCCTTCACAGTTCTGGGATCATTATCAGTAATAGATAAAGAAAAAATTGAATAAAAAGCAGACGCACTAACCTTTCTGGCTATCTTCTTTCTCGTACTGATCTTCTTACACCCATAGTTTGTGGCTCTTCATCTTCTAATTCCTCCTCTAATGTAGATTCTGATTCTTCCTCCTTTAGCTCAAACTCTATCTTCTTAGGTTCCTTTGGTTGGAATTCAAGTTTAATAACATCTTTCACCTCTCTGAACAACACATCTCAGCTGTACACAACCTTCCTTGTTACTAGGTTCCAAAGCTTATAACCATTTAAACCATCCTTATACCCAATAAAGATGCACTTTTTAGATTTACTATCCAACTTGGTTCATTTCTCCTTTGGAACATGTACATATACATCACATCCAAATACCCTCAGATGTGAAAGAGAGGGTTTCTTACTAGTACATACCTCTTGTGGAGTCTTATCCTCCAATGTTGATGAAGGTGATATATTGACCAGGTAACATGTTGTCTCCACTGCCTCTGCTCAGAATTCCTATCCTAACCTGACCCACTAAGCATGCTTCTTGCCCTTTCCATCAACATCTTGTTCGTTCTTTCTGCAACTCCATTTTGCTGATGTGTATATGGAGTAGTCTTCTACCATGCTATACCACACTTCTTAGAGAATTATTCAAATTCCTTACTGCAAAACTCTCCACTGTTATCTATCCTCATCACCTTTATCTTCTTCTATGTCTGGTTTTCCACCAGAGCCTTAAATTCTTTAAACTTGTCAAAGACTTCATATTTCTTCTTAAAGAAATATATCCATGTATTCCTTGAGAAGTCATCTATAAATGATACATAGTACACAAACTTACCCAGTGATGGAACCTTCACAAGTCAAAACACATCACTGTACACAAGCTCTAATATATGTTTCACCCTTTTACCACTAGAGGGGAAACTCACCTGATTCTTCTTCCCATATACACAATTTTCATAGAAATCAAAATCTAGAGAGATATTACTGATAACTTCTAGCATACCTTTACCATGAAGTATTCGAAGGCCTTTCTCTCCAATATGTCCAAGCCTTTGATGCAACAGCATGGTCCTCTCTCTAGAGACCACTACATTGTCTGCTCCACTTTTAGGAACCATAGAACTATTGCACCCATCAACAACAGTGCTACCTTGCAAATTGTACAGAGTTCCAATTTCAACTCCCCGCATCAATATCAGTGCTCCCTGAACCATCTGGCAGGTATCCTTCTCGAACACTATTTTTGCACCTGCATCATCCAGCTAACTTACAAAAATCAGATTTCTCACCAATGCAAGAATATGTAGAACACATGGAAGTGTTTTAACTCTTCCACCTTGCAACTTCAACTTTACTTTTCTACGACCAATGATTCTATCTTTCCTATCATCGCCTAAGAATACATCACCACCATCATATTTCTCATACTCGTAGAACCACTCTCTATGGGGAGTGAAGTGAAAGGATGCACTTGAGTCAATCAACCATGCCTCATGATCTACATGTGTACTTGAAGAAGCCAAGTACACATCCCCACCTTCATCTGAGGTGGTTTTCACCTCTGCAGAAGGAGAATCATCATATCCCTTTCTTTTGTTAGGAGCTTTAGATTTATAGTCCCTTTTATAGTTCCCTTCCTTTCTGAATTTCCAGCACACCACCTTTACAGGTTTTCTTGGAGATTTAGATCTCCCTTTAGATTTAGATCTCCCACTCGATGACATATTTTTGTTTCTGTTCTGGGACCATCCTCATACAGACAAGGCATCACCATTCTGGCTCTCCATATTTTTCCATCTCATCTCCTCCGTCAACAAGGATGAGACTATTCCATCAAACTATAAGGCAGTTGCATTGCTACCTATTGCAATAACCAGACTATCCCATGAACCTGGTAAAGAACACAACAAACTAATGCACTTATCTTCATCTGAAATTTTGATATCAATAAACGATAACTGACATACCACAATATTAAACACATTCATATGCTCTGTCAATGAGTCTCCATCTTTCATCCCTAGATTATACAACTTTTTCTGTAGGAACATTTTATTCACTAGAGACTTAGATTGGTACAAAGTCCCTAACTTGTCCCAAAAAGCCTTTGTCATAGCTTCCCCTGATACATTCAGCAATATTGAATATGAGACACACAATTGTATTGTTCTCTTTGCCTTCCAATCCAACTTCTTCCTTTCTTCATCAGACACTCCCATTGGTTTAGTACCCCGATCTACCATGATCCACTGATCTTTATCCACCAACAAATCCTCCATATTGAGTTTCCACAACTCAAAACACTAACCATTAAACTTCTCGATCTCTATCTTTCCACTACTCACCATCTTCTTTCACCATGAGAATTGATCTCGCAGGTCTCCCACTGAATGGGGTCTACCACAGGCTCGAGTGAAACCCCTCAGTAGCAAAGGCATCCCCTTGAAGCCAAAACAACTCTGACACATAATGAAGGTTTTAACCCCATACAGAAATTACCTGCGTATGAATTCTAAAACATAGAAAATAAACAATGCAAGAGCATAACACATAAAAAACACATATACACAGAGATTTTCCCCTGGATCCCAAATCTAGGACTACCAGCTTGATTTTTCATTATGTTCGTTTCAATCTTAGAATACATATTTATACATGTCGAAGAATTCAATACCATGGACCGAAAACCATCACGTCCAAAACCATGGATCGAAAGCTATCATGTCCAAAACCATGAACCGAAAACAATCGCATCCAAAACCATGTGCAAAAATCATGCACAAAACCATTGGTAGGTGTGCCCAACCTAACATAGGGTCCAAAACCAAAAAAATTTGGGGCACTGCCCAAACTCCATAGAGTGGGGCTGCCTACACCCCTCAAACCCCCTGTGACTCCCCCCGCTATGCAATCGGCGCAATGAAGGGGGGGCTCTGCCACCCTTCTAACCCCCCTATTAACTACGTGGGCTAGTCATGGAAAGAATATAACACAACCCAACATCTAGGTGGCATATCTACCTAGTGTTTAATAGATTTTCATTATCTGTTGGGGATTTTCGGGTCAAGTAATGGTGCCAATTTTGGTTTACAATTATATTATTCATGTCTTTTATGAGTTATAGAAGTTTCACGACTTTCTGGGAAGAGGCTAAGCCCTAGCCATGGAAAGTAGGCTTAATTATCATAGTCACTGACATAACACTGGCAGAAGAATTCCACATTCACACTAATGCAAGCCTATTAGAGTGACTGAGAACCCGCAGTCACTTGGAGGCCTTCGGAAGGGAGCGATTGGGGCTTTAGGCCAGGAAAAAGGTGAGTGGTCATAGGGATTGGACACCTAGAGGGGTTGGGCTACTCCTAAGGGTCCCGTGGCACCTGAGGGAAGGCAGTAAGGTCTAGTTGTGTCCATTCCATTTCCTTAAGGTCATATTAGAGGTTGAGTCATATCATGGTAACCCCTCATATCATGTTTACCCTGGGTAAGCTAGTGAAAGTGCGTGGATGTGAGAGGAGGTGTCATTTCAAGGTGGTATTAGAGTAGATTTCACTCTCTTTGGGTCATATCTGATACCACAGGGTGGTATCAAAGGATGGTTTCACTCTCTTTTGGTAAGTGTGATGTCGTAAAGTTAATGGTTGTCATGCATGAGATCAAGGTATATAGTTGTTATGATCATGTGTGATGTTACATTATTGCACGGATATGTTTATGATTATACATGCACATGATAATGTGGACCAATCTTGCAGATGAGATAAGCCTCCCCTAAACATCACTAAGGTTTGAATTTGGTTTTGATATCTATTTGTTTTATCTGACATGGTATACTTGCAGGAAGAAGAGAATTCAAGATGAAAAGCAAAATGGTAGACTATAATTCCTGTGACTCTCCCTATAGATTATTTGGGAAGTAAGGAGAGGAGTATTCTCCCAGTATAGAAGATACATTAAGGAGCTTGAGGGAAAATATCACAAGTTACAAAGTAGCCAATGACAAGTTGTTTGAGGCTCAAGAAATAATTTCAATGGCTTTGGAGAAGTAGGTAGAGGTTAATGCAACAATTCTTCAGAGCTTGTTGGAGTTACAAAGACAAAGACAAATGAGGATCAGTCAAGGGTAGGAAGAGAAAACTAATGGAACCTATGACATCAAATATCAATCCAGATATAGGTTAGATAGAAGGGAAATAGTTAGAGGTGGTAGATCCTTGGATACACTTAACAAGAGGATCGATATGCATGGGCATCATTCTAGTTCCTCATCTAGGAGACATCATTACATCATCAATGTCATCATTCTTATAGGAGGAGGGAGTCTTTTCCTGAGGAGTTCAAGAATGTAAAGCCTCCTACATTTCATGGACAGATGAAGAACCCAGAAGATGAAGAGGCATGGTTGCTTAGGATGAAGAAGTTCTTCAAATTGCATAACTATTTAGAGAACATGAAAGCCAAGATAGACACCTTCAGTCTTAAAGGGAAAGAAAATATTTGGTGGGAAGACGTGAAGAATGTCAAGGGAATTATGGAGGAATATTTGATTTGGGATGATTTAGAGAGGATCTTCAAGAAAAGGTACTTATTGGAGAGGTAATATGATGCTAAAGCTAAGGTGTTTTATGAGTTACAGATGGGTTCTATAACAAATGATGAGTACACTAGCATATTCTTGGAGTTGTTGAGGTATGTGCCATATCTCAAGGAGGAGAAGGCTAAGATTCAGAGATTCATCAAAGGATTGCCAACAACATATAGAGACTAGATTGAGTTTGATGAGCCTAGATCATTGTTGTAGGCCATTCATAAATTGAAGAATTGTTATGAGGATTCAAAGAAAAAAATGAGCCTAAACGTGACTTGAAGGTAAATGAGAAAGTAAAAGGAAAATGGCCACTGAAGTGAGGAATACCTCAGGATGCAGGTGAGAAAGAAAATGTTTGTCCTTACAAAAAGTTCAGTGCAGTTGAGAAGGGACATGTGTCGCATCCTAGAGAGCAGCAAACTAGAGGTGATAGTAGAGGATCATTGTAGTTTTGTATATATGGGAAATATCATCTTAAGAAGTATTATCCATTATACTAGTTAGGTAAGCTCATACCTATAGTGCTTAGGAGGCATAGAAAGTTGGGGATGTTGGTCATAGTATTCCTCAGATTTATGCGATTCTGTAAAATAGGCAGGAAGATCACCAGGCATCTATCATTGAGATGGATGGTAAGCTTTGTGATCAAGTTATTTCTATTTTGATTGATATTGGATTTAATTATAGTTATGTTAATCCTGACCTAGGGGATAAGTATGGCTTAAAAAAAGAAGTGCATGTAGAGTCTTGGTTGGTGTAGTTGGCTACTTGTACGAAGAATATTGTTTATCATTGGGTAATATCTTGTGCATTTGAGTTGAATGGTATGCCTACAACAACACATTTTGAATGTATTGTCATTGAGATCATATAGTATGCTTTTGGGTATACATTGGATGCATCTTCACAGGACCAAAGTAGATTGATATGAAAAGGATATTGAGTTTCTTGATATTAATGTAGAGAAGAGAATCTTGCAGGGGAAGAAGAAGCCTGCATCAGTGAGGATGGTCACAGCTATGTAGGCTAAGCGCAGTTGTACTAGTAAAAAATGGCTAATTAGTTACTAAAAAAAGACTAAAATTTGCATATAAATGACCATATTTCAATTAGTGACCAAGAATGGCTAATTTACAGTATCTTATAACTAACCAACTTTTAGTTGTATTTAGCTTAGTCATTAATTAGTTGTCTCAGTTTGATCATCTAGTAGTATAATTAGTAATAAATTTGGTCATTGATTTAATCATTAATTTTCACAATTAATGACCATATACACCACAAAATATACTACTACATGATCACGCTAGAAAACCAATTAGTGACCAAAGGAATATGACCAAAATATTTGTTGTGTTATAAGATACTATAAATTAGCTAGTAATAGTCATATATATGCAAATTTTAATCATTGATTGAAACTAATTAATGACCAAAGAAATATGGCTAAATTTTGGTCGTGTTATAAGATATTGTAAATTAGCCACTAATATTCTATATATGAAAAATTTAGTCGTCATTTGTAATCACAAATTATCATTTACAATAGTCATTTATCATTTTTGGTAGTTTCACATTCATTATATCAATGACAGATTTAGTGATTTATATTCATTTCCTTTACTTTCACTAATAATCATTATAAGAAACTAATTTAGTCGTTGTATATTCATTTTATTTGTGTTCATCATTAATCAATATAAACTACTAATTTAGTAGTTTTAAATTGATTTTATGTGACCATTGTCAATCAACATAGATTAATTAGTATGATTTTCCAATTAAATTCAAAAATTTTCATACAATGTGCACGTTCATCTAATATGAAAATGCAAAGTTACAAAAGTTAATTACAATGATATATAATATTGAGTACAACTATAAATAATTTCAACTACATAAATGATATTATATGAAATGTCAAGTATTACAATATCAATTTCTAACTTAATATTGGTTGGACTACAATTTACACATGAAATATTGTTTCATCACTTCAAAACATTATATTTTCGTTTCCAAGGCATTGCGGGTGAATTAACCAACTCTAAAGACTTTACCATCACTCTTTCTACGTGTTTCTCATGCAGGATATTGGCTTTAAGGGTACCACTAGACTCATTCTCTTCTCTCTTTTTCTGCATTTGTTGCTCCAGTGTTATTGTTCTTCTTTTTTTTCAATTCTCGCTTCTTACCATCAATATTGAGTTTCTCTTATGAAAATCAAAGAAGATAAAACGCAAAGTATAAGACCTAAAATATGATGAACAATAAAATATAAACTAAATTAGAATATAAAATATTTATACAACATATACCTCAACATCAACAATGTCAATGTCATTTTTCCCTAGAAAAGCAAGAAACTCGAACAAGTTTTCTTTAGTTGGGCAATAACATCCATTATGTGGCCATCTAACCTATATAAAAAAATGAAATAAAACATCAACATGAAAGATAACATAAGAACATAGTATTCAACCCTCAAGAAAAGCTTAGTCACAATCATGCCAACTAAGTTACATGCTAAAACACTCAAACTATCGATAACTTGTGAAAAGAAATGGAAAGAAAAAGATAACATATAATAAATAAGAGTCACGTGGTGGCAATGTCATTGATTTTTCTTTTTTTTTCGCATTTCCATCACCTCGCTCCTATATAATAAGTTTAATAAAAATATAATAAAAAATGAATATAATATCTTAGAAGAATAAAATACGAAGTAAGCAATTTAATTAATTAAAGAGGAAATGGTTTCTTATTATTCATATATTGAAAAAATATATAAATACAAATGGAGTTTAAAGAGGAAATAGTTGCAATGATCAAAGTGTCATATTTGAAAGTTGTCTGTTTTGGTGGCAATTTCAGATTTCACCACCCCAATGCTAAGAATCAACTTTATGCCTATAATATCAAAATTCATAGGTAAACTATGTAGCCAATAATCTATTAATCAGACCAAATACAATGATGACTTGAAATTTATGAAGACATTAAATTCATTTACAAATAGAATTTATTAGAGGAGGACCCTGAACTAATACAAACTTAAGACATCCATTCTTTTCCATTTCCACAAGGTAAGAATAACCTCAAAATTGATATGGCACAAAAATAATATAAAAGAATTGATATACACACCTTTATCAGAAAACCACTCTGGGAGTTACCTCTCTCCTCCACTCCCAATGCAGACATGGAAGGCCAGTAGCCATGCAACTCCTAAAAGAAACAAATACCAATGTTCACATCTCAATCTCTCTCTCTCTCTCTCTCTCATGTGCAAGAAGACATACATAAGCATGCATGAAATCATCATACATCCTATAAAAACAATATCATGGAGAAGAAAGTTGATGATCACATGGGATCAATTCTTATTTGCATCAGAGGTGAAAATAGCAATAAGTAATAGAGGATTGGAGAATCAATAATGCATCGCATATTTTACATATATAAGATACACATACACTAATAATATGCACATCATATGAGTCAATAAGGGATAAATATAATTTATACAGAGGAAGGTAATGGAGATATGATATAGTAGACTCTTAAAAAATGACATGTTAGCATCACTTCCAATCATAGACACCAATTTCTAAGAAAAATTCAACAATTTTTGTAACCTTTGAGACATTAGAGTCTACTTGTGACTTTTCCTCGTATAGAAAAACTAGATAGATATACTTAGTACAACAAATCATTGTCACATTTAGATAAGAACAAAATCTACATATTGATACATTTTTGTTATTTGTAATCTTTTGTATAGTTAATTTACATCCATCGATCTTCTGAACATGGGTAACTATATGTCTCTCCATTTTATGGATATAAATGAAAGACCTTGTACAAGTAATATGCCACTAACTAGCTTCTGTGTCCACAGCCACAAACTTTTCTATAATAAGAAGAGCATACATTATCTCTAGTGTTTGTGTAGTCTTAGAAGAGCCACTTTTAGCAAGTTGTATCAATGGTTCACCAAAGGTATCATTTGGTTGAAAAATACAAAGAATTTAATTCCATTAATACCATCTTCAAAATAAATTTGAATATGGGCATATTTCATTTAAAACAAAATATTTAAAGCTATAATATCATTTATAACTTGAAACTTTTGAAGCATTCGATCTAGACCACAGTATTTACTCGTATCAAAATCTATGAATTATTGCTTGATAATTTTAGAATACGAAGGTGTGCTCTTCACAAATTTTCCTTCTCTTTAATCCCCATAGCAATGAAAGAATCAACACCTTGTACAAATCCATTTGTTGATTTTTCAATCTAGCAATCAAAAGACAAAAATATTGCAATGCGTGCCTCCTCATTCCCTATATTTTGTTTCCAAGAAAGTTAAGAAAAATGGAATGAAAATAATGATATCATACATTTATCAAAATAAAAAATAAGTATGGTTAGTGGGAAAGATACTATCTTCTCTGTAAATATATATCAGATAACTTGTTATAGTGGCTACCAAAGTATTCAAGGCTTTGTCAGTAGGTGCACTAGACAATGCTTGAATTGCATTAAACATTGCAAACCTCTCATAAGAAAAGGTCAATTTCCTTTCCAACGCTATGAGTAAATTAGATTACATTCATATCAACAACATCACAAATTGCTTTTCCATCCACAACACACTATTTGATTAATCCAACTCTAAGTTCAGTGAATACCCAAAGAATAGAACCAAACATCCTCCAAGATACAAGTTGTATGAATAAAAAATTCAACACGATGGAATTGAGCATAGTTGTTATGGCATCTGGATCACCGGACTGCAAAATTAGTCTTAATTATATCCAAAACCTCTTTCCTTCTGCTTTCATTATTGTGACGAGCCTATTGTAGAACTGTGGGTAGAATATCACCAACATATTTTCTCAAGTCATGTTTTGTCTATTTTAGAAGGATACAGACAACCTCTAATGCTAGTTCTAGGTTGTGCTTGAACATCTCAACTGAAGTTGGAACCACAAGTTTTCCAAATTCTTCCTGCACCATGTGCTTTAAAAGAGGTTGAAAATCTTCACTAAGTGTTTTTGGAGGTTTCTCCCTTTCTGGAAGCCACAAGCTCTATGGAGAATTGACTCCTGTCACATATGAGGCATGGAATGTGATTGTAATTAAAATGACCAAAAAAGAAAATTGATGATATCATGGTTCGTAAATAAACTAAAAACATCATTCCTTCTATATACAATTATTTAAAAATAACTTTCTTATAGATTTCATCCATTTGAAAGGCATCAGAAAGCTTGTCACATTTATTTTTTAACCCTACTTCAATCTCAAGTACCAGTGAAATTTGATAGCCAGTAGTATCCTAAAAAGAGAAATTGATATTCACACAAGTAATGACCATATGAGATACAAGTTATTCAATAATTTGGTAGGATATTTTATTCAAATAAATTATATAGGAACTACCCTCTAGCTACTAATTACCTTTGAGGAATACCCTAGGATAGAAAAAACTGGACCTCAAGGTAGTCGATGAATAACAATAACATAGTTGTAGGCTTGAAAGTGTTTTCTTACTATTATGGGCATTCCAACTCTGGTTTCTCTCTCAAATAATCCCCTTTTTTCTCACATTGTTAACAACAATTTTCTCAAACTTTTGTGGGTTCCTACCGACCACAAGTACATAGGAAACTCTTTCCATTTTGAGTCAGGGAAAACATCTCCATAACGTGGGAGACAAAAAGTAATTGGGGTTCATTCCTCCTAACACTTCCCCATGAATAGGTAAATAAGCATAATGAAAGGAAAACACAATGAGAGGCCTTTTCTTGAAAGAGATCTAACTCTCTTCACAAGGATGTGACAACTTGTACTTAGTACACACATGTAAACCAAAAAATGAAAATGATGTGAAATGTTGTAAGGAATCATGAGAAATAAATGGTACTGCTTGTAAATGACAATGACAAGGTCCAATCACTCAAAAACCATAATTCTTCTTCCCCTCTTGTGGTACCATAGTCCCTCTTTGCTTCTCTAGGTAACCTTTTCGGTAAATAGTATATTATTGTGTATTTTTATTTTTATGCATGATTTTACATATACATAATCATATGATAGAAAATATAACAACCAAACCATAATCGTATTCCAACAATGGGACCCATACACATTCACTAATCAAGAGCTAACACTTCATTAATTGCAATCATTTTAAAACATAATGCATGTGTTTGGTGAAGATGGGATTCTTGCATAGGAGGTGTTGAGTGCTTGTTCATCAAGAAAAAGTAGGAAAAGTATTCGAAAATAAAATACACGCGAGGGTTTTATCCACGTTAGGATTGTTGGAAGCCTGTTCAAAAATGGTAGGATTTTCCTTGGTCTGGAAAAAATGGATGGACAGGTTGAATCAATAGTACAATATTGTTGACTTTGGGGAGGTATGGAGTTGGCAGTCACAAGATATAGGATGATTTCCCTTATCCATAACATGGAAGGAGAGATTGTTGGACTCCGGAATGGAACGCTGACAAACATGGGAAAAAAGGGAAAATGATATCGTTATGGAGGTTGAAGACTTGCATTTACCCTATATGAGATCATTTATTCATTCTCTTGCCATCCTTGTAAGATATCTAGTAAGGGATATATCCCTCGAGAAGGGCTAGACCCATGGCCAGAAGCAAACCAACTATGATACCAAATGATACAGTCTACCAATGACAATTAGCTGCGTAAAGAAGCTAATAAGGAGATATCCCAGAAGAAACTTATGATGTCTGGATGTTTTTCTTTATTATTCATAGCTGAATATCCCACTCAATAACGCTAACTAACTGCTCAAAACATAAAGATCAATTGACTGTGTATCTATAACAAATAGTAAAACATTATGTGGCCTTTATAGAACAAATTAATATGCTTCACGTATCCCTATTTTTTTTGTTTTTATATTTCCAGTAACATTGATCACCATTATTTATCGAAGGAAACTCTTAGAATATGTCTAAAATAAACTGTTATCAAATAAAGTATTTTTAATAACTTTAACACCTTATATTATAGAAAGTTTATACTTACAGGCTTGAGGCAAAACAACCTTCTCATGCACCACACCTCATGTAGACCAACACCATCATGGGACACCAATAGCGATTATTTTCAGCATCTATTAGTAACTGAAAAACAATGAATTAAGGAAGCTAATGCCATTAATCCTTGATCATACAATATAAATACAAAAGGACTAACTAGCCTTTGATAAGTTGATTTAAAAACTTTAGAACTTCGGCAATATTTTTCTCAAAGGAAAAGGGAAATAAATAAATATAATCAAGCAAGCTGACCATGGCATGGGCCATAGAATGATTTCAGTATAATGGGAGCCATACGTGATGAAAAAGGAGACCACAATTTCATTAACAAACTGTAAAAATACAACCCCATCAGCATGCAGAGGAGCAGAAAATATTTTATCGAATCAAAACATAGTATAACTATGAGGAAGATGGGAATAAAATGTAGGCATGATCATACTAACCCAAAAAATAAATGACCCACACAACATAACCTACCTAAAAAATAAGCAAGCACATTAATCATGCAAGAGAGTGCCATACTCAAAGAAGTACAAGCTAAGTAGACTTGCATGAAGGAGATATCCATAGAAGAGAGATTCAAACTCCCAACAAAATATCATAAATGTCCAGGCCAGAAAAATGAGGCTTGTATACTTTACTTCTTACATTGGGTATGTAGTCAAATTTATTAAAAGGATACATGTGTTTTATCTAGCATTAGCTAAAAGTACAATTTAAATTTACTCTCTCATTGTTAGTCTCAATTTCTTTCGCAAGAATTGGAATAGTGTACATCCATCTTAACTCTGAATCTATTACAAATCAAGAGGGACCTAAAATATATTGGGATACAAATCTCTCAATGCTTAAAATATTTTGATTTAAGATGAATCTACACTCAAGTGTGTGTAGGCACATATATTGTCTCTTTGTATAAATATTAATTAATGCTTGGTATTGCTCTTCAACTTTTATGATTTACATTATGAATTTCATTGTATTTTATACATTCATTGCCTTCAATTGTGTATAGGAGGGAAATCATTATTGTGAGGAATTAAGTTCTTCGATTGAATGATCACAATGCCTAAATTTTTGTAACAGTGTATCACGAGTTAATGTTTTGAATGAAACATTTGATCAAATTATTACTTGAGCTTTTCCAATTGGATTACATGATCATATAATTTTTGTGAGTCCAAACCTAAACAACATTTCTTTTGGATAGCATGTCAACTCCCAAACTCACATGCCCCATATTGTTTCAAATTGTTCATGAAAATATCTAGATTGAAACATCCAATTTTGAGTCCAGAAGATCTCAAATTTATGATATTCCAGGAAATCTCTTTTCAATGGTCAAAGAGAGTAGAAGGACCCAGTAGGTAATTTATAATCCTTGGATTCCATCAACTATGAGTAATCATTCATGGCTTAAACTCCCTTGCAATATACTTGATGACAAGTCACACCCTTGTGTTGTATCTAAAATTATTTGTACTACATAATGAAATTCATTCGTCTGTCCAACTTGCAATCCTCAAAGCAATGCCAAATACATTATCCATATCATCATTAAAACTTGAACAATATTCATTGAATATGCATCTGCAAGTGGTATAAGTAACTCATCCAATAAGCTTGTCTTGTAGCATTTCATTGCTTCATATGGTTGTTTGTCAAGTATATATTGATTCCGTGAAAATGAAGAGAGGCTACCCACACACACTTTTATGCACATGCTCATGGAAACAACTTACATAATGATTTTAAGTCTTGATAAAAAATCAAAGGAGAAATATATATTGAAGACAAATGTATGAGTTACTAACATAATAATGCATATGAAAGGCATTTCAAAAACTGCTAGTTGGTTTAAAATTTAAAACCTAAAAGTAAAATAATGTACAATGTCTCAATTAATTTTACTCCCAACCATGTGTATATTTATTTTTTAAATGACTTGTATGTTTACCTTTAAAAATAATGAAGACTAGAAGGTTTTACAAAATGAGACTTTCTATGATCTATAAAAGTAAATGAAGAGAACAACTGGAGAGAGAATAGAAAATCTCCTTAGAAAATGTGGTAGGATTTTAGCTGAGCTTTATATAATAAGCACCAACATGACATAAAATAAAAATTATTGGAATTATAATTAGAATTAGAATAGAACTTCCATGTTTCTTAATAAAGTTGTCTAGACAAGGTTGATGGGTCTCTAAATTAGACATAAATTAAGGCCCATGTCTCTAATTTAAAGCATAAATTAAGGCCTATGACCATCATTAAGCACATTAAACCTCTCTTTTTGCATTAGATAATTCATTTTAACTTTAATATATTCATTGGGAAGGTTTATGAATAATTGAATATTTTTGCCTATTATTATTTATTTTTTATGGAATATTATGAGAATATTGGGCAGGTTATGAAGAGTTGGAGGAGGAGATAATTTAGGGACTTATTACCTAATATTGGAGGATCAATAATGAAAAATAATTCAACAAGATATTATGGAATTATGGCACAAATTGCAGAACTCCAATGATTGAGAAAATCTAGGAATGTGTTCCACTAATCAAGGGATTTTGGTTAGGAAACCTTCCTCCATCCATGGGGAATGAATCTTAATCATTTTGTATAATTACAAAGTCGAATTTGCCTCTAGGCAATGATTGAGAAAATCTATGAATGTGTTCCACTAATCAAGGGAGCAGATCCACCAATCAAGGGAGAAGATCCACTAATCAAGGGATTCTAGCAGGGAAACCTTCCTCCATCCATAGCGAATGAATCTTAATCATTTTGTATAAGTACAAAGTCAAATTTTCCTCTAGGCAATGATTGAGAAAATCTAGGAATGTTTTCCCTGTCATTTAATGCAAATTTCTAATATTTGGGACTAGATCCACTAATCAAGGGATTTTGGTGGGGAAAGCTTCCTCCATTCATGGGGAATGATTCCTAATTATTTTTTATAAATACCAAGTCGAATTTTCCTCTAGTGGGTGATTTTCATTAGTGTTATTGTGGAGAGAGCTTGCATTTTTGCAGCGCCATTGTATTTTCTTGCAGGGATGTAATTCTATTGATGAAAATAATGAAGATTGGTGTCATATTCAGCTTTTAAATCTTGTTCTTCTCCATAGGTCTCTGATTTTCCTTGGGCTCAGCCATCCAAGGAACCTCAAAGCCCTTTTGTATCATTTTCTTTCATTCTTTTCATTGCTTATTCACATGCATCTCTTGCTTTTATTTCTTTTTATTTCTGCATTTAGAGTTAATGATTTCTTGTTGTAGGATTGAGTTAAATGGTTGATGTAAGTTATTTTTCAAGATCACAAGCACTATTTCATCCTTGGAAAATATTTGGAAGTTCATAATAATCATTGAGCTTCTTGGATTAGTCTTGTTATTTCCAAATCTAGATTGTTGGACCTCCTTTTTAGCAAAGCACAATACATTTCTGCTATTTTTTAGAGCATTCTAATGAGCTTCAATCAACTTGATTCCACTTGAATTAGATCACAAAAACATTCTAGTTCATAACAAAAAAATACCCCATTTCATTTGCATTTTATTTGGTCAGGATTTTTTAGATTTACTAGCTCACTAGTTCTCGAATTTCTAGATTTTTGACTAGTAATGTTTTTTTTCTTTGCATGGGTTAACAGAGGTATTTTTGAGTGATTCCACTTGGAATAGGGACCTAACAGATCCTAATTAATAAAAAAATTGTCCCATCAAATTTTGATTTGGTTTTCTTGGTCATTAAACCCTCACCAATTTCATCATTTCACAAGGAAAATTCTCCAAATTTTTTGAGCAAATCCATCCGTCTCCAAACTTTGGTTTTGAGTTCTGAGTGATCCTAGGAATTTTCTCACTCCATTCCACCCATATAAAACCTTCTCTAAGCCTTCCATCGCCTCCAATTCCTCACATTTTTCTCTCGGTTGTATCCTGTAGGTTGACTGTAATTGCTACAGGATCATCGTGTAGCTTTTCCTAAAATGGCCTGCTTTGAGGCAGAATTGATGTAAAACCTCTAGGAAGTCACCAAAAGCCTCCCAAGGGTCTCCCACACAATCCAACCATCTCCTAACCCTTCCATCCAACCTCCAACATCCTTAATTCACCTGCCACATCACCAAAGGAATTTAGTTTGCATACTTGATTTTGCATGAAAAGACAAAAACACAAAAACATATTTATTTTAGTCCTTTTTCTTGCACATTAGTGATGTTTGATGCTTCTTACTTCCATTCTTAGATAGTAGCATTTTGTCCATGATAATTTAGCATTATTGCAAAGCATAGTTTCTTGGCAGTTAATTAGGAAATGGTGTGATTTAGCATTGAATTTTTGTCTCTTCCTCTGTACTTTCTTTCTTGCAATAGGTTAAGGTTCCATTTCGAACATTTCATTTTCTGCAATTAGTTTAGGATTTGACTTCACTACATGCACTCCATTACATCATGAAAGAAAAGGAAGGACATATTTTATGCCGCACATATGGTTCAGACACCTCTTAAGTTTGTACCAACCCCCGGTTGATAATTAAAGTCGGTAGCCTTGGGAGTTGCAACATTCTTGTTGCAATACCGAGGCTCATCACTTTTTGGTGCCATTGCTGGGGAGGTGTCAAAGTATGCATTATTTTCTTCCCTAGTTGATTCATGTCTTTTCTCTTTTTTCAAAAATAAAATATTTGCATTATGTATATTTAATTTTAGAAGTAGAAAATTTCATTGCATTATAGTTTTTATTCAATCATAAAAACAAAAACAAAATTTCTCCAACATCAACCCACCTGCCCATTTGATCACATGGTGCAGTAAGAGCCATATCACCATTTACTTTTTCAGGTAGAAGAAGAAGATGAAGACAAAGAATTAGAAGAAATGGATGGAGATGATGAAAATGAGGAAGATCCTCTCAGATTTACCATTCAGGATATTAATGGTAGTGTGCACATGAAGAACATCCCTCCATATTTTCTTCCAAAATTTCATGGTCTAAGGTTAGAGGATCCTTAATCCTTTCTCTTTGAATTTGAGATTGTTTGTAGATCTTATGGTTACTTATTAAAAACTCAAAAAATGAGATTGTTTCTAGCAACATTGAAGGATAGAGCTCTTACATGGTTCATGAGTTTAACGACTAATTCAATAAGATCATAGAATGATATACAAAAGATATTTATAGAAAAATATAAAGATAATTATCTTAAAGAAGAAATATTTAGAATGAATCAAAGAGAATATGAGAGTCTAGAGGATCTAATAGAGAGGTTCATGTATAATGTTAAGAGGGGAAAACTACATCATTTAGGATCCGACACACTAAAAACCCTCTTAATTAGAACAATTAGGGATGAATGGATTGATCTCCTTAATCTCATGAGTAGAGGTGATGAATATCATTTATCATTTCAAGAAATTTATGAAACATGCAAACACATATCAAGAGGAAAATAAAGAGTAGGTAAATCGGCATCAAGATTGGTAAGTCAAGCTAAACTTGGAAATTTTTTTGATGGCTTTGAAACATAAATTATTAGCAATCTAGCCAAACAAGTAGAAATGTTAAGAACAAAAAATGAGCAAAAATAAGATGTTTGTGTTGTCCATGCAGAATCACATGATGTTAAATGTTTCTCCTCATTACCAAGGTTGAAGGAAGTTCACCAAGATGATAATGGAGCATGTCAATGGCCAATGCAGCAATGTTATATAGCTCTAAGAGGACCATGGCAGCCTATTCAACCTGATATGATGTAACAGCCTAATTCACAATTTCAAGGTTATTCATATCCACCTCAAAATAATTGGAACACACCTTTTCCTTGGCAACATTGGCCATGTCAACCCCAAAACCAATCTTGGCAACAAGGTTAGCAAGGGACTTATGGGAGCCATCCACAATATCCTCAGTATTTTCCTCAATATCCTCCATACCAAACTCCATGTTATCCTTGCCATCCACCTCCACCACAACCACAACCCCATCCACATCCATCTCAAATATACACTCACACTCAACTACCTGTACCACCATTCCCAAACCCACACATTGAAGTAGCTCAGCCCACTTACAATGCTGAGATACAACACTTCCAAACATCTCCTCTTGAGATCAATGGTATTCACCATAGCTCAGGAAGAATATTGCAAAAAATAGATCATCTTGATATCATTGAAGGACCACATCCAAAAGAATAAGATTCAAATAAGAAGACCACAAAACCATAGGTTACGATTGATGAAGAGCAGACATCAAAATCAGAGACCGAGAGAACTCCCTCATTGTTACCATAAAATCCTCCATGTATTCAAGAGAGAAATAGCAAAAAAGAGGAAGATTTGAAGGTCATGGTAGAATAATACATGAAGAATGATCTAGATCAGAAAAGGGACCAAGGACATCACAACGATATTGAAATATGGTTCCATCCAGTCACTAAGTTGCAGCATCACTCTCTTCCTCAACTATGCTTGATCCTTTTTGTTATCACTCAGAATTTTTCCCTAGAAGTTATCAGAAGAAGGAAAAGACCAAGGTAACCACAAACTAATATTTTAAGTATAGGCTCTACCCAACCTATGACTCAGAGAGGGCTCTCTCCATATGATTTAGCTTTGTCTACTGGGATTTTGGGCTAGTTCTTAAAGTTCAGGGGGTTTTGATTTGTATTGAGGTTTGGATGCTGGAATCCTTAAAACAAATGGATAAAATGATGTCTTTGGACTATTGGGCTTTTGAGTCAAAGAAGGGCAGCATAACTCGAATTAATTCATTAAAGGGAATGTTCAAAGGGAAAGCTAGTAGAGTAAAGTGCAGGTCTTTAGGTTGAATGGGTGAAATGATCTTAACCAAGGTGAGAGAGCATTCAAGAATTCTTAAATCTGGATTAAAATGAGGACTAGAGGATAATCATGAGAAAAGGGAAATTAAGAATCCTTTACTATAAAGTACAGAGAAACTATGTAAACTAATGAGCAACCAAGAATTCCTTAACTTAGATAATTAGCAGAAAACATTAAAATGCATAATAGTTAAAACAGAGTGCAATGAAGCAAATTCTGAGATATCATTCCATATCATAGCATTCAAATTTCAGATACATTAAAGATTAGGAAAAAAACTTCTAAAGAAAGATAACAACACAAGAGAAAATACTTGTCTGTACTTCTCTTTACACATGAATCCTATGAAATGTCTTGGCTTTATTCATTAATCCGGCTTGCTGGTCCAAATAGTGATACAATAGCTTATAGTCTTTGATCAAGATAGTCTATCGAAATGTCTAAGAATCCACCCCTACATACTTTGAATTGTGAAGTATTTATACAAAAATTATTACAAAATATCTCAAACTAACTTGAGATTTAATCTAGGAAATACAAATATCTTCTTGCAAGAAGATAGAGACAACTATTGAACTATTCCATGATGTCCCTTTTATTGTGGTACTACTGGCTTTTATGGTTTGATTTGTAGCCCTTTATGCTGGCTTGTAGTTGTGGTGCTTCACGCTAGAATCTTCTTCAACTTTTATCTTTCACCTGATACTCTTTGACCCTGATACTCTTTGACCTTGCTTCCCTATTTTCATATGTTTACCTGGTTGCTTTCATTTTTATTGTGCAGTAACTTTTTGCTATAAATTTATCACGGTAAATCATTCATTGTCTCCCAACATTCTGCAATAGGTAATTTTACATTCATCATCCTCCTATAGATCTCATCAGCTTCAGTATACTTGGCAAAATTGGGCTTGGTGAGGAATAAGTGTTTTATCTCATGCTCAAGAAAAAACAAGTTCTCAAATGTGTTGTGGAAAACTTTGCATGCTGGTAGTGCTTTTATGGATGAAGTGCTAGCTTGTTCCTTAGCCAACTGTCTGAGTCTATTACCATAGTCCTATTGTGTCATGAGTTTATAATTAATAACTAATGGACTAGGCAATCCTTTTTCCCTCAAAATCTGGAATTTAGCCATGAACCTATCAATGGCTACCTCCATGTTAAGGAACTTTTCTTCTAGGTTCAACATTAGGTTTCTATTGGAAAGGACCTTCCTCATCTCCAAGATGGTTTCAGTCTTGTCTTCTATATTGAGTTCTTGGAGCTCATACCTATTCTTACTCTTGAGGAAGTGGATGAGTCTATTGGCTTCCTCAGGCTTATCTCCCAACTCCTTTACTCTCTAGATAGCTTTTGTAGCTATCCTTTATAATTCTTTCTGCTCAAATATAACTTGAATAGATGGCCAAATAACATTGACAGAGTCAATGATATTGATAGATATCTTCTCCATAGCTTTAACCAATTCTACTACTTTCTCTCTTGATGCACCTGCTATTGTAGATTCTGCCATGATTGGAAATGTTGTGGCAGGTGGAGCTGTAGATGCCAGTGAAGCTACCAGTGTAGAAGGGACTGCTATGGATACTGTAGGGATGAAATCGCTATATGTTGTGGCCAAGTCACTTTGTTTCAATTGAATTAAAGTGTCCAACTCCTTTTCTGTCTCCTTTAATTGATCATTCAGCTTTAAGACCAAGTCCATCAACTCCTCATGTCTGGTTTGGCTCTCTAAGACTTCTAGAGTTTGAAGATGTTGTAGCTGGGGTATTTTTAATTGCCTCTTATGTGCAGCAATATCATCGTTTTTCTTATTTATAGGCTACTTTGTAGCTTTTATATCCTTGGGATCGTATCCCAATTCAACCTCTAAGTCCTCTAAGGACTTGATCCTTGTATCCTTGGCCTGTTAGGAGGTCTTCTCTAACTGAAATTGTGCCGAGATGTTGTTCAAAGAGTTTAGTAGCTGATGAGAAGCTATGGCTTTACCTGTCAGGGTGGAGTATATCATTTCTCCATCATGTTTGTGCAGTTCAATCTGGTCTATGGGATGAATATCCCTTGCCAACACTTCAAAGTCAACCCTTTTGAAATCAGATGTTGCCTTGGGCTACTGCACTATAGGTTTGATGAAAGACATCTACAGATTTCGCTCTTTAATGTCAAAGGCTGACATTATTCTTATTTTATTTGTGGGAGTCAACTTTAGGTACTGAGCATATGTTTGGGTCTTAAGCCTCTCATTTCTCACTTTGATTTCCTTTTACCTGTCTTTTATGTCCTAGTCTTTATCAACAGCCTACTAAAGGAAGACACTTGCACACTAAGTTGCCTTTCCAACATCTGAGTCTGTGATGTGAACCGCTCTTGTATGTCTTCAGATGGAGTAGTGGGCCTACTTCTTTCTACCTCTATGTTGGTAACCCGTGCTGATCCTTTTATGTATTCCTGTCCAGAGGCCGGATTGAGACTTTTCCTCTTTTTGTGAATTATTTCCTGTTATAGATCAGAGGTGCCCATTCCTGAAGTGGAATCTCCCTCTCCATTTATTTTTGGAATCTTCTCCTCATTCTGAGGAGTCTTCATGACTGGAGGGGTGCTCATAACCCTTTCTTGTTATTCTGGTACCTGCAGGGAAGTTCTCTCATCAAGTTTCTTTTTCAAATCAATGAGATCATTTTCTACATCTTCCCTCATGCTATCTCTGTCTACTAAAGTATTTTTCACCCATTCTGTTTGATTTTCATATGCCTCTATTTCTGCTATGGGGTGGTGGATGAAAGGTCCTAGCATGACCTTTTGCCTTTTCTTGCTAATGAATTCCAAAGGGTCATATCTCCATACAAAACTCCTTTGGAATTTCATTTTCTACACGATAAGGTCTACCTCTTTCCCTGCCTCTATGGAATTGCATATGAAGGGACCTAATTGGTCTTTGATTTTGAAATAGGCCTTCTTTTTAGCATTGAAAAAGTTGACTTCATCTGCATTGATGATCTGTTTATAATATTCTAAGGCAAACAACCTCATAGGGAGGTATCTTGGCAACTTATATGGTGCAAGCATGCAACCATATATTTTGGTTTCTATGTGGTTTTGGTAAAGGTACCAATCACCCAGTTTGGTTTTCCTGGAAAGCTGGAGAACTCTGTTTATCTCTCGTCTTATCTTATGTGGAGGATTCCCAGTGAGCATAGTCATGATTGGATGCACAAAAGAGTCTATGAAGTTAGAGTATGTATAAGGTGATCTAAACTCATGGAAAAGTGGGGTCCGAAAGATGACAGATCTAGGCTGGCCCCTGGTGTCAAGATTCTGGAGAGTAAAGGGAAACTTATCTGATTGGTAATACAAAAATAGATGGTATAGAATGGAGGAGTATTTGAATACTCTCTCATTTCCCATTCTTATGAACTTCTCATGCATCCTATCAGCTATGAAACTGGAAAAGTCATATATGGTTGCAGGAAGATGTCCTAGGGTATAGATGTACATGAAAGAAAGAATAATTTCATCAATGTACTCACTTGTGGTGACTTGTGGTGTAACCCAAAACACATGATGTCATGGCTACAATGTTTTGGCCCCATGGAGAGAAAATAGTTGATATATATGGAGGGGGATCCTTAGGGATGTGTTTTTCCTCTCTAATGAAGGTTTGGAATAACTGAGCCAATTTTATTGGGCTTAGCTTGGGATACTAGTCCAACAGGTCTCCAATTGAGAGTGGAGTTAGGTTTGGCCCTGGTTGGAACTATAACATTTCATTAATGGACTCAGCTATGATAGTGAATAGGACCTTCTAGTCATGAGACATTATAGTTCTATGGCAGGGGACGTAGCACGTATAGCACATATGGGAAATCTCTGGAAAGATGTGAACTTGGGGGAACTGGTATTTAGGCAAATTTGACTCCCATAGGCCAATATCATCATCATGGTTGAGGTATTTGTCCCTAACTTTGAGCAGGGGCTCTAGGGTAGTAGTACCTTTTATTTAGAAGTCCCTGTCAGCCAGGGGAAGGTGGTCCATGTCTAGGTGTGGAGTGGTAATGGGTCTTATGTCCATGGCGATAGGGGCAGCCATAATTTGTGGATTTGAATTATGTTCAAAGGTTCCAGCAAAGGTTAGTGGGACTTTTAGAGGGTTTAGGTAAACAATTTCTTATTGGCAGTCTTTTTATTCAATTTCTTAATTTAAAATACTGCACAGGCCAAAGGTTTTTAATTTTTCCAATGGTAAGAGGTATTTCATGGTGAAATACCTGGAATTGGATGATTTGAACTTGAAATTGCTGGTTCACGGTAGTTGCAGCAATTGGCGTAGTTCTAGTATGGTCTGAAAAGGTTGGTTGGTTGTCTGCAACATCTTCTGGGGTAGAATTGGAATTCTATGGGTAAATTCCACGTTTGCAGTGGTTGGCAATGCTTTTTTAGAATTTACAAAGACAATGCGTGAAAAAGGGTAAAAGAGGGCTTTGTCGTCTTTTATAGGGAAAACGGTTAATTTTTGGTGGGTTCACTTTCAGATGAATAGTGACGGTTTTTCAGTTAAATGGGGGAAGTGGTTTTAGAGGGCCATTGTACTGCTTTTGTGGTGCAGGCAGTATTTGGGAGGGGTCACTCGATTCCATACATCATTTGACACATAGCATCAGGGGTCAGGAGGAAAACCACTTTATCGAGTGGCTATTATTCAGTCATCGGGCATGACCGATATGATTATGGGTCATTGGATGTGGGGAAGGGATGATCAATGGTGGTCGAGAGGAAAAGTTGTGCGGTGGGAAATTACAGGAATTGATGGGGGCCCAGGGATTTAATTATGGTGGTTTCGGGATTTGTTTAGGGACTAATATAGGGTTAAGTGATTATGTTGGGCTTTAATGATGGATTAGGGAGTCAGATGAGGCCGACGCGGGATTAACTTAAATTTTACCAAGGTTAGGTAAATTAAGTGAAATTACATCGTGATAAGGGGTAGTTTATATTAGTTTTTATTTGAAACTAAGGGGTTGGGATATTCTATATAGGGTTTTAATTTAATATGGGCTTAATAGTTTTTGGGGAATTTATATAATAAAGTTAGTTTAATTAATATGAAAGTGATGGCAGAATTGGTTTTCCTAAGTAGAAAAGGGGTAAAGTGTATGCGATTGCGTGTTTTGATTTACACTTATGATAAAAACTTTTGGTGGGTTTTTGTGTGAAAGGGTTTTTACAAGGGGTTTCCCACTTTTCTAGGTAAATGATGCCAACCATAGTAAAGTGTGATTTTATTAGGGAAATGAGGGGAAATGAAGGGGGGTGAATTTTTTATGAAGGGGATTCTAACACTTATGCCCATAAGTCATCAAGTCGAGGTTCTGGTCCCTCCAAAAGTTAGAGAAATGCTCTGAGCCCCTTTGACTTAAAGGATTTTAAGCACTAGAACTTATTTATGGGAAATTAGTGAAGTAAAGGGGTGGAATTAATGAGGTAAAGTTTAATAAACCATATTGTGAACCATTGTTCTTGCTTTGTTTACTGGTTATGCATATTTGAAATGATGCATTTGAAACAATGACATAAGTACTTTTGTGTAATCATATGATATTTCTGCAACCTTCTTACTACTCACCAATTTACTCATCCTACCATTTTTTCTTCACTTTTTTTGGTGCCTTTAGGCTAGCAAACCCTTATCAATATTTTTCTTTTCTTTACAAAGTAAACTATCTAATTCTAACCTTATACCATCCAAGGGCTCAGATTAAACTGATGAGCTCATTTTATTTACTCTACTTGTCTAATGATCTTCCAAGATTACACTGTTTGGTTAGATTTTATTCTCTAACTATAAACATAAAATTTAAAACATGAAATATCCATGTTTAGACAATTTGACTATCATGGATTATGGCATGAATTACAAGCTACACACAATCATTATTATGCATAAAAGTAAATAGTAGTGGAATTTTGACTTGCACACTTTCATGGTCTCTTTTTGTCTTTTAGGGTTCATATATCTTTCTTTTTTGACCTTTTCTTATTCTTTTGTCCTTTGATTATTATTTTAGGACATGCCCTCTTTACATTTTTTAATTTTTTTTAATATTAGAAAACATTTGCAGAAAGAAAATGTATGTACAATATTACAAGGCTTAACCTTAGTCATTCAAAATTATGACTCTTATTAGTATAGGAACCTAACAATGGCTCCACTTGGGGATGACATTCCTTAGTGAAATGTCAAGAACTTTGTAGATCAGTGGCCTTTGAATTGTTGTTGATATTACATTGCAAAATTCTCCTCTATGCCTCTTCATTATTGATATTTATGATAGTAGATCCTTAAAGCTTAGGGCCTTCTCTTCGGGCTTCAACTTCAAAAATCACCATCCAATCCAAACTAGACTTTTGTAAATAGAATATGTACAAATGGGAAATGAAAAAATAGTAATTAGGCTCAAAATAATGTTTTAGAATTTGACCATTCACTGGCCCACCTTCTGCTTCAGTACCATCAAGTTCTCTCAGGAAGAAAGCATTATTACCTCTAAAAGCATAAATGACATATGGGCCTTTCCATAGGAAATCAAATTTCCCATGTTTACCTTTGTCTTCCCTCCTTGAATCCCACTTGAGCACCTTGTCATCAAGGTAGAAATCTTTAGCCTTGGTTATTTTATCAAAAATATTTTTAACCCTTTCTTGCACAACTTGAGACCTGATATATACTTCTTCCCTGGTTTGTTGAAGATGAATAGTTTAGTTGATTCTCCTTTGGATACTATTTGGTTCAACCTGCAATTCTTGAAGCATATTCATTACTGGTACTCCCAAAGAAGATGGAAAGACAGTTTCCATCCCATAAACTAGTTGATAGGGAGAAGTACCAATTGATTTCTTAGTGGTCAATCTGTATACCGAGAAGGCATTGACTAGCTTTTTATTCCAAGTTTTGTTATTGTCCTCTAGTAACTTCTTGATGATGTTTACCAAGATTTTTTTTGAGGATTCTGCCAGTCCATTTCCTTGAGGGTAATAAGCTGTAGAATCGCTCGGGTAATATGATACTTATTACATAAATATATCATTCTTTTGGATTTAAAGGCTCCTGCATTATTAGTATTGAGCTTAGTTGGACATCCAAATATTGGTAGAATATTGGTTTCAAGGAAGGTTATGATAACAATATATGTGGTTTTCCTTGAAGGTATGGCCTTTATCCATTTTGTGAAATAGTCTGTGGCTGTGAGGATCCATTTATGTTGGGCAGAGGAGGGTGGGTGAATTTCACCAATGATGTCTAAACCCCATTGTTGAAAAGGTATTTTAGCAGAGATTGGCTTTAGGGGTAAAGGTAAAATCTTTTTCTTTCCCTCAAAAATTTGACATTTGTGATAGGAGGTCACATATTTCTTGACATCAGAAAACAAGGTAGGCTAGTAGAAACCAGCTCTAAGGATTTTATCTGCAGTGGCCTTCCAGTAAAGGTGGCATCCACAGTCACCTACATTAAACTGTTGCAACACCTTGTCAACTTCATCTTTTAATAAGTAATTGAGAAGAATGCCTTCATGATCTCTCCAAAATAAATCATTGTCTAATATACAAAATTCTAAGGATTTCATCTTTAAAAACCTGCTTTTAGTCCTAGATAATTCAGGAGGAGCTTGTAAATTCAATAAAACATAAATGATACTAGTATACCATGGTGATTCAATAAAGGCCTGGTTAATTAGTGGAGTCGTCATCTCCTCTCCATCATCTATTGCTACAATAAAGTTTATATCCAAGGCCTGACAGTTCTATTCAGCCATGAGTTTGGCTAAACCTTGGCTATTGATTAACTTAGTTGGTTTGATTTCTATATCATACTCTCAAATAGTAGCAATCTACTTTCCCCTCTTTCCATCTGGACCTTCCTAAGTTAGGATGTCTTTGACTACTAAATTAGGAAAGTAGGCCACTATATGAGAATATAATATGTATACCCTAAAATCCTTGATGGCTTTGACCAAAGAAAAGGCTTGTTTTTCCATTATGTTATATTTCAAGGGGGCATCTCTCAAGGCTTTGCTAAAGAAAGCAATCGGTTGTTCATAGCCCTGGTCATTTTTCTGCAGTAGGACTGCAACAATTGTCTGCTCAGAAGCAAAGGAAAATAAGATGAAATCTCTGTCAAATTTTGGACTGATTAACACTAGTGTTTTAGTTAAGGCCACTTTAATGTCTTAAAAGTATTTCTTAGCCTCAACAGTCCATTTTATGGTCGAATCTTTTTTCAGCATATTGTTCAATGATCTAACTAACTCTACTAAATTGGAAATAAATCTTCTAAGAAAATTAATCTCCCTAAGAAAAATTGCAATTCTCTAATGTTCCTCCAATGTTGTATCTGTAAAATGTCTTCTATTCTTATAGGGTCTATTCGGATACCATCTTTTGAAATTATATGATGTAATAACTTTCCTTCTTCTAACCCAAATAATGACTTCTTGGGGTTCAAGGAAATTCCATACTTCCTGCATTTAATAAAGACTTGCCTTAGATGATCCAGATGTTGATTGTCAGATTTTGAAAATACAGTAATCTCATCTAGATATATCACAAGGAAATCATGAATTTCTTTTTCAAAGGCTATATCCATAGCCCTCTAGAAAGTGGCTCCTGCATTCATTAGTCTAAAAGGCATTTTCACATCCATGAATTTGCCCCAAGGAGCAGTAAAGGCAGTTTTGGCTTTGTCATCAGGATGAACTAAGATCTGATTGTAACCAGAAAACCCATCCAATAATGAGATTTTGGTTGCTCGAACTACTCTCTATAAAATGTGGTCCATTTCTGGGAGAGGGTAATTGTCTTTTAGTGACACTTTGTTAAGGTTTCTAAGATCCACGCAGAGTCTGATCTCACCAGTTTTCTTCCTAGTTGGAACCAACTTTGAGACCCAGTCAGAAAATCTGATTGGTGCAATTATTTCGGCATCATACATCCTCTGAATTTCCTTTTCAATTGCAGGTAATAAGACACGATTTATCCTTCTAATTTTTTGTTTGAAATGCTTTTTATTTTCTTTTATATGAATGGTGTGTTGTATGATGTTGGTGTCATAGGATTTGAGGTCCTCATAACTCCAAGTGAAGACATCTTGAAATTCTTTTAATAATTCAATGTATTTCACTTTTTCAGTTGGAGGTAATGATTTCGAATGTTTGATCAATTTTGGATTTTCATCCATGCCTATATTACATTCCTCCATATCAAATGTTACTGGTTCCATTTTAGGTTTCCTAGGAACATCATTTGAATCAAATAAATCTTCCAAACGTGTTAATACCTTTGGTAAGAAGTTATCCTTGAGATTAATTACTTCGGTTTCTTCACTTATTATTTCCTCAATCTCAATTCACTCTAAGTTATCTACATCTGATTTAGTAAATTTAGTTGGGTTAAATCTATCTAGTTCATCACCTTTTATCTCATTAATTTCTAACTCATCCTTAGAGTTAGGATCTATGGATGTATTAGTATCTATGTTGTGATTTGCAAACTATTCTTCTAAATTTTAAAAGTTATCTATCTTTTTATCATTATAAAATACTCGCCAATTCTTCAAATTATCCAGAATTATAGGTCTATGCCTAAATTCAATAGTACATTGATGGTTAGGTTCGAAGGGTAACTTGCAAGTGCTGGCAAACATTGCTAAACTATGGGCTTACATATTGTGTTTTCTGGGGATTACTGCAAGCTTGGTTTCTAAGAAAGTATTAAGTATTTCTACAATAGTTCCTCTATAACAACTTAACCTGGGGTCCTTTCTCATATATACAACATCAATCTATTTTATAAATAGTTCAGAGTCTCCCATGACAGAAACTCTTTCAGCTTCTAGATTCCTAACTAATTTAAGACCTAAAATTAGTGCTTCATACTTGGCCATATTGTTAGTACGTTTAAAATTCAGTCTATATGCATGGCCTTCTAAGTGATTATTCTCCAGATTGTATATTCATACTCCTGCTCCTGCTCCAAACTTATTTACTTATCCATCAAACTCTAGATGCCATAATATCTCGTGCTCATAATTTTCATCATTTGGTGTGACAAACGTTTCCTCATTTAAAGCAATTTGGCCACCTTGTTTATTGGAAAGTTCTAAAGTTTGGTTAGTTTCATCTTGAATAGAAACTGCAATTTCTTTTGGTTCTGTATCAATATTATCTAAAAGAGTTTCTTGTGTTTGATCAATATTATACAAGATAAAGGAATCAATGTCTGAATGTACGGAGTAGATAGGAAATCTTTGAGGCTGATCCTGGCTACTTACCATGTATTTCATTAAATTTTCTTAGTGCAGCTTCTTAGGTTGTCCAAAAATAGAGATTGTTGGATATGACATATCAAGTTGTAAAGATCCCTGAAGTTTGGCTCCCCATGATTTGGATAAAAGCATGCCATACTTTGGTGGGATGTCAACAACCACAATATCCATAAGGATGCTTTTGGCAGGATATTGAACTAAGGTAACACACAGCTCTTTAATCAATCCTAGACACTTTACTTGACTTGATTCAAATGTGAATAAGTCCTTGTAAGGCCTTGTAATGTCTAGGTTTAATTTCTCCATTACTGATTTGGGAATTAAGTTTTGGGAGGCCCCAGAATCCAACATTGCATTGTGTAGAATTTTGTCATGGATGCTAAGGCTAATGTATAAAGGTGGTACTCCTCCTTCTAGTGGTTTGCCATTAACATCTAGATCAAATATAATTTCTAGTTGGTCATCAAACAGGTTGATTGAATCCTCATTTTCAATAATGTTTAAAGTCTGGTTTATTTGTGACTTGTAGGTTTCATTCTTGATTAGTTATGTTAAAGGGACTGAAATATTTAGCTTAGCTACCTCTGCTCCTAGATTGAATGGCAAAGGGGCTTTTTCTGTTTGAGGGTTTTGAATTTTTACAGCAAGGATTTGAGTACGATGGTCTTCTTTTCCTTTATTGGGGACCTATTTATGTGGGTTTTCAAATTTGGTGTTTTGAGGTTTTTCCACTGGTTATTTAGGGGGAATTGAAGTGAATGGCTGATCATTAGACGATTGATTAGGTGTTATATCTACAATGGTAGGGCTAGAAGGATTCTAGTTCTGTCTTGGGAGAATCTGGAGCATTTTAGAAACTGGGGCTTCTTTGATTTTCTTGGTTTGATTTGGCATTGTTTTCATGGTTTGGTCGGGGATATCAGAGTTCTTTTTAATCCTTGGGTTATACTGTTTATGCACTTCAAAGATGGCAGAATCATATCCTTGTTTATAATCAAATGACTCTCTGGATTGGATTTGCAATTGTTGCATCATATGCAGTTCCTGCTCATCTTGGGTTAGAAAAACAATATCTTCATCATCTAATCCCATCAGGTTGATTTGTGTATCTTGTTCTGGATCATTTGGTTGGGATGTTTCTACATAATTTTCTTGAAAAGGAGGCCTAATATTCTGATCCGGTCCATTTTTCCCAATGTTTTGGTTTTCTCTTTTTCTAAAATTTGGGTTTCTAACTGGAGGGGCCTGTTGGTTATCCCATTGAGGTTTCCTTTCTATGTTATCTATTCTATCCATTAGTCTCTCTATACTTTTGGTTGAACTATATATTTTGATCTCAGATGGTGAAGCTTCATCTTCATCTTTAGCAGATCCTCTCTTTTCATTTCTAATTCTAGCTCTTTTAGCTAACAAATTAGCTTCAACACTAACATCTACACTTTCCATTTATTCTAATGTTGGGGGGTTTCTTTCCCCAATTTGGAATGCCATATTTGTGTCAAAACCATCAAAGAACTTTATTAAGGCTAAGTTAGGTGGGGCTCTAAGATTAACTGGGATTGTGTTATATATATTGTTAAATCTAGTGCAATAATCTTGAACAGTTTCATTAGGTCCCCTTCTAATGTTTTCATATTCTGAAAGGATTTGTAGGGGATTTTTCTTCTTTTCCCATCTGTTCAAAAATTGCTAATGAAATGATTCTAAACCATTTCCTAACATCACCAGCTAAATTTTGACCAAATAGTCTCATTTGAACATCCACAATATCAATATCATGTAGTTCAAAATAATTTGTCTTCTTATTGACATGGTGTTGTGCAGTGTAGTGTCATGCGCCATCAAATTGAACAATTTCTCTTTGGTAGTTTGATGGCATATCACCAAGTGGGGCAGGTAAAACAAGAGCAGCATATCTATTAGCCATATTTGTAAGTTGGGAGTGGCTAAGATGTGGGGTTGAGGTACTAGAAGATGATGTAGCAGTGGAGGATAAACAAGAACTAGTATATGGTGAATGAGCAATGCTAGGTTGCTGATGGAGTGAAGGTATAAATGGTGGTGGAGAATGGACTTCAGAAGTTTAAGGGAATAATGGTGAACTAAGAGTGGTGGACAATTTTTCAGAAAGATCAGGGATCTTGCCAGTACTAAGGCATGAATGTGGAGAATTCAGAATGTATTCATCAATTGACTTGTTGGCCTTTTGGACTTCAAGGTCTGCAATGAAATCAGTGTCTGGAACATTATCATATATTTCACTTTCAGACTTTTCTTTAAATAATGACAAATCAAATTGATCATCAAAGGGAAGACCTTCTAAAAAAAAACACTCATCAGGACATGAATTAGCTTTAATTAATGGTGTGTGACTAGCTGAACTTTCTTCTTTTTTGGATTTTTTTAAAATCAAGTTGGGATTATCAACTACTGGGGGAGGGTGTGGATTTGGGTTAACCCTAGTATAATGAGTTCTCCTTGAAGCCAATATTTCAAAAATTTTCTAATTGTTTTCTTTTGTGAGATTTTTTTAAAATAACCTCTAATAAATTACTTTAAAAGGCTCAAAATACAGATTCAAAATTTTCTTAAAGATTTATTAGGACTAAGGGTTTGAGTCCCCAATATGGTTTCCACTATGTTATCACTCACAATTTTTCCCTAGAAGTTATCGAAAGAAGGAAAAGATTGAGGTAACCACAAACCAATCTTTTAAGTATAGGCTCTACTCAACCTATGACTCAGAGAGGGCTCTCTCTATATGATTTAGATTTGTTTGTTGGGATTTTAGGCTAGTTCATAAAGTTCGGGGGGTTTTGATTTGTATTGAAGTTTGGATGGTGGAATCCTTAAACAGATGGATAAAATGATGTCTCTAGACTTTTGGGCTATGGATTCATAGAAGGGCATCATAAGTAGAATTAATTCATTAAAGGGAGTGTTCCAAGGGCAATCTAGGAAAGTAAAGCGTAGGTCTTTGGGTTGAATGGGTGAAATGATCTTAACCATGGTGAGAGAGCATTTAAGAATTCTCAAACCAGGATTAAAATGAGGAACAGAGGATAATCATGAGCAAAGGGCAATTAAGAATCGTTTACTATAGATTAGAGGGAAACTACCTAAACTAAGGAGCAATTAAGAATTTCTTAACTTAGATAATTACCAGAAAACATTAAAATGCATAATAGTTAAAACAAAGTGCAATGAAGCAAATTTTGAGATATCATTCCATATCATAGCATTCAGATTTCAGATACATTAAATATTATGGAAAAAAACTTTTAGAGTAAGATAACAACACAAGAGAAAATACCTGTCTATACTTCGCACTACACATGAATCCTGTGAAATGTCTTGGCATTATTCATTAATCTGACTTGTTGGTCCAAACAGTGACACAATAGCTTATAGTCTTTGATCAAGAAAGTCTATAGAAATGTCTAAGAATCCACCCCTACATACATCTAATTGTGAACCATTTATACAAAATTTATTACAAAATATCTCAAACTAACTTGAGATTTAATCTAAGAAATATAGATCTCTTCTTGCAAGAAGATAGAGACAACTATTGAAGTGTTTCATGCTGTCCCTTTTATTGTGGTACTGCTGGATTTTATCGTTGGATTTCAAGTCCTTTATACTAGCTTGCAGTTGTGGTGTTTCATGTTGGCATATTCTTCAACTTTTATCTTTCACTTGATACTCTTTGACCCTGATACTCTTTGACCTTGTTGCCCTGTTTTCATCTATTTACCTGGTTGCTTTCATTTTTATTGTGCAGTAACTTTTTCTATAAATTTATCATAGTAAATCAGTCATTGTCTTCCACCATTCTTCATCAGGTAATTTTACATTCATCCTCCTATAGATCTCATCGGATTCAATATACTTGGCAAAATTGGGCTTGGTGAGGAATAAGTGTTTTATCTCATGCTCAAGAAACAAGTTCTCAAATGTGTTGTACAAAAATTTGCTTGTTGGTAGTTCTTTTATCGATGAAGCACTAGCTTGTTCCTTAGCCAACTGTCTAAGTCTATTACCATAGTCCAAATGTGTCATGATTTTATCATTAATAACTAATGGACTAGGCAATCCTTTTTCCCTCAAGATCTGG
This sequence comes from Pinus tabuliformis, assembly GCA_031772625.1. Classification (NCBI taxonomy): domain Eukaryota; kingdom Viridiplantae; phylum Streptophyta; class Pinopsida; order Pinales; family Pinaceae; genus Pinus; species Pinus tabuliformis. The sequence continues at coordinate 1,281,570,991 of CM062817.1, read as the reverse complement.
AATTTAGCCATGAACCTATCAATGGCTACTTGCATGTTATGGCACTTTTCTTCTAAGTTCAGCATTAGGTTTCTCTTGGAAAGGACCTTCCTGATCTCCAAGATGGTTTCAATCCCGTCTTCTATATTGAGTTCTTGGAGATCATACCTATTCTTACTATTGAGGAAGTGGATGAGTCTATTGGAATCCTGTTGAGGGCCCCGAAATCGGGTCAACAACAAGGGGGATACCCACCCGGTCGGGAACCTGGTTGGCGGCTCCATGCCCGTTTGGTGTAGCAGGTCCGACTGGGGATGACGGGACCAACTTCCTGTTCTAAGGGGTGTGTGTGCGTGTAGAAAATGGTGATGTGTGTGTGTGTAGAAAATGATAGTAGAAAATCTGTAATTATTCCTGAACTAATCTAATTCTAAATTCTGAAATGACTTTATACTACTTTAATCTAACAAAAACAATACATCTAATCTACACTAACCTGGGACAGAATTTTTCCATTATGAAATCTAGAAAGATTTCACAGAATAACTGGTAATGAAGATTATTCAGCTATCATGAGAATATAAATCAATTAAGATGAACCATCTTGCGTAAGAAGTTAAGCAAAACGGTTGTGAACAGCATATTGCATAATCAACTATTCATGTATTAAGCACAAATCAATGACTCCACCATACAAAAGTGCCAAATGGTAGTCCACTCATTCATACGTTAACATATAAATAACATCAGTTGTATATTACTCTAAGAATGCAAGCAGAAACTAGTCAAGAGATAAAAGTACCATTTATGACTGATTTTAAACTTACAGACCTTAAGCAATAATGATATATTTCTACTTGCTTCTAATGCCTACTAAGAGTACAGAAGTGCAACATCAGTAGCAGGTATTAAAATGCAAACATAAATAAATCTTGATCCGTCCATTCATCAAAAACCCCCTCCGAGGGTGCAAAAGTGCATGTTCTGAGGACAAGCTTTTTGACAAAATTTCGGACCCTTCTCCAATGCAACGAGGAGGGTTAAATACTAGTAACCGACTAATTTTACTTTACACAAATTCAGGGAACGGCTTCAAATGACCGCCCTTTTACTAAAAATGACCGCCCTTTTACTAAAAACAAATTTATTTCTAAAAACTGAATCTAATTTCTAACCGTTTCTGTATCTGTTCCTTAGTGCTGTAAGCAATGCGCTGTTCGCCCTAAAAGAGTCGGCTAGTTGTCCTTTCCTTTTATTCGAGCCTGAAAATTAGAAACAACAAGCGCTGGCACCTCTTTCTGTTAGATTAGAAGATATTTTCGAAAACCTTTCTCTAGCTGGGTGTATTCGCTGTGCGTACACTTAGTATAACCCAGTTTCTTTTCGAACTGATTTTGCTGTTGCTATTTCGGTTTCCGGTCGTGCGAATGACTCAATGAGTTAGAAGTCGCGCTATATGGACAATCCCCTGTTTCAAGAACTGTTTCCGTTCTTTGTTCCAGGATTTTCTGGAGCGTCTTTCTTCTTTTGCGCTTCTTTCTCTGCTTTACCAAGTCTGAGCTTCAGGATCTTTTGTAAACACGCTGCTTTTGTGCGCCTTTGACTCTGAGTCTTGGACAGTCTATTTTCATCAGTGCCTGTTGGGCGATATTCTGGAATCTGCGGCTCTGCTGCATGCGGCATCCAATTGCGGAGGAATGTTCTCTCTGTTGTCTTATTGGCGCTCTTCCCTTCTCCTTAGATGTTTCCTGCATATAGATTTATATCAGTTGCATGTCTTGCAGTTTATGCAAAGAAGAAGGGAAATGACGAAAAGATTGACATGAAAGCATTAAATTCTAATGAATGCAAAATTAATGACATTCATCATAACTTGACTCTTCAATAAATATGATGCAATCGTTTCTGGATATTCGAGCATGCGGTCATTAATTTCCCTTAAGGTGCGCTTTCAAATTTGGATCTACCGTGTATGTCGGAGAATTCTTGCGGTGAGTTTTTTCTACGATTGGTATCACAGTATCGATGGCTGCGACGTTATTAAGTGTTATCGTAGATCGCAGATATCGCAGATCGCAGATCGCTAATATCGCAGATCGCAGATTTGCATGGTCGCAGATCGCTAATATCGCAGATCGCAGATTTGCATGGTCGCAGATCGCAGATCGCAACATCGCAAGGTTTTCACTTTGTCATTTTGTGTTGCTCGTGTGGCATTGCGACGTGCGACGTCGCATATCGGCCGTCGACGTTTCTTTAGGTTCTCCTTTTTCAAACGCTCTTAATGCGCGCGATGCGATGGGTTCTCGCGTCGCTCCTTTTTAGTGTATTTATGCGCTTTGGGCAAGCGCTCCTTTTTCCGTTGCGACGCGATATAGCTTTTAGGGAGCTGATACAAAAGAAATTTTTAAACAAAAATATTTTTGGATTTTTGGCTAAGGGTCCACCTTTGCTTGATGTTATTACTAATATCAAACGAAGAGGGGGGTTTTTGGTGACCACAACAATGGCGATTCACTGTGAAGAACCAGTTATCTCTGCATTTCTATTGACCGTTCACTTCCGAAACAGAAAAATTCTTATATGTCTAAATTTTGTTATGAACAGATAGAGTAGACTACCCCTCACCTTGTCAACGATACTTTGTCTCAACCTTTTTTAATCTCAATTGCTTGCTTCCTCAGGCTTTTTCTTGCATTCGCACAGACATTACTTGGTCTTGATTAAAGATAAAATAAGGTCTTCTCTGCGTACTGGCTTAAAAGTATACTCATTTGTCGTAGGTAGAGCCTCTGCTGCCCGCAAGAGTCCATAGCCTCAACAGGGTTACCATGTTATCCAGCAATGATCATTTTTCCTGCTTTAGGTTACTCGCAACATTCCAGAGAAAAATCCTTTTTGACACACTTTTCCTTTTTTAATTCTCTAAAGAACAATGTCTTGGTTTGGTGGCCAAATTATGACACAGTCATTAACTTGATTTACACTTTTGCTGAACAAGTCGGCTCGTGATGAGACCTCTTGTCTTTTGATTGCAACAATCTTAAGTCATTGCCTTGTTTTGATAGACAGTATTGGCAAAGTCAGCAAGTTATAATATCTGTGATCATGATAAGCCGGCTCGTGATGAGACCTCTTATTCTTTGAGATATAGTGTTTTGCTTGGATTATTTCTCTGAATGCTACAATTCCATTTTAGCAGGGAGGAAGTCATTGTTTTTCCTTAAGAAAGCTCTGGACGACAATAATAGAGTTTTTTGAAAACAACAGCTTTGCAGAGAGTACTTATTTTATTATTGATGATACCTTTCATGGTGCTGATACAAAACAATTTTTTCACCAAAGGTTGCCTTCGTCAAAGTTCTTTGAGGTTGAAACTAATATCATAATCAAGGTGAAGTTAACTCTATTTGTTAATAATAAAATTCAGATTTTTCAAAAATTTTACTATTTGTACAAGTGAAATCAAAATCTGATAGAGAATTGGCGTGCTCTTTTCATGAATCATTTTCACATGATCATCTACAACGGGTTTTATTCATCAAAAAAGAGAAAAACAAAATGAAATGAAATATAAAAACTAAATCTATCCTACAAAAGTTAGAAGACTTTCTCTTCTATGGAAAATATAATTTAAGAATCAATCCATTGACAGGTAAAGAATCTCTCCTACCTGCCAGATCCTGCAACATGAATGTGGATGGGCCTACGACTTCTACAATCTGAAAAGGGCCAAGCCACAGCTTCTGGAATTTCGTATGTTTGCCCTTTTCTTCATGTGCCTTATCCCATTTCAAAACTAAATCACCCATCTGAAATTTTTTTTTGGTTATGATGCTTGAGTCAAAAGAAGATTTTATTAGCGCTTGGTGATGTGCATGGGTTTTGCTAGCTTGTTCTCTTTGTTCTTCTAGTTTGATTATTTCCATTTGTCTTAATTGTAATGAGGAAGTAGGTACTTCATCGATGTACTGCACTAAAGACAAAGAGGGAATGACTAAGTGAGTCGGAAGAACCACTTCCCGCCCGTAGACTAAATTAAAGGGAGAAGTGCCGATCGAAGCTTTCTTTGTGATTCTATCAGCCCATAAAGCATTTACCAGCGCTTTGTGCCAATTCTTTTGGTTTTGATCGACTATTCTTTTGATAATTCTGATTAGGTTCTTGTTTGTTGATTGAGCCAATCCATTACCTTGCGGATAGTAGTTGGCAGAATATTTCAGTTTGAACCCTCTTTTGAGCGCAAACTCAGTCATAGCATTTCCAGAAAAATATGAAGCATTATCAAACATTAAGGCCATTGGCAATCCAAACCTAGTTATGATAAATTGGTCTATGAATTCAATAATGTTTTCAGAATGAACTGTCTTGAGAGGAACTGCTTCTATCCATTTAGTAAAATAATCAGTTGCCGTAAGGATATACTTATGCTGCTTAGAAGAGTGAGGAACGATCTCACCTATTATGTCCAAGCCCCATTAACTAAATGGTTGGTCGATGTTGACCGGTTGTAGTGGCATGGACGCTTTCCTTTGTTTTCCTGTAGCAGTCTGGCAGACTTGGCATTTCCTTACGTGATTGTATGAGTCTTTGAACAGCGTGGGCCAATAATATCCTGCACGCAAAATTTTGTGTGCAGTTGCATCTCCGACATAGTGTCCACCTGCTGGTCCATCATGAAGTTCCTGCAAAACCTTTTCGGCTTCATTTTTCTCAAGACACCTAAGAAGTACAGAATCATAATTCCTTTTAAACAGGACATCATTTATGAGCTGGTATTGCTTAGGTTTTAATCTCAGAGCTCTTTTCTTGGTATGATCCAGACGTGATGGAGCATACCCGTTCTTAAGAAAATAAATGGTGTCAGCATATAATGATTCTGAGTCGTTTAGGCTTACCTCATACGCGTGTACCTCTTTAGACGAGTTTTCAGCGATTTGCGATTCTCCAGCTAACATCTTGCAGAAGCCTTGGCCTCTTACGATGTGTGCCGGTTTGATCTCAAGGTCGTATTCTTGTAAGGCGGTGATCCAATTCACTCTCTTCTCGCCCAAATCCTTCTGTATCAGGAGGTTTCTTACCGCTGGAAACGGTACTATGACTTTGGTATGGGCTTTTAGCAAGAAAGGTCTGAAATATTTGATTGCTTTGAAAACGGCATATGCCTGTTTCTCGACGTCAGAATAATTAAGTTCAGCACCTTGTAAGTTCGAGCTAAAGAATGCGATTGGGGCTTCTACCTTTTCGTGATTTGCTTGAGTTAAAATCACAGCATAAGATTTTTCTGAGGCAAACGTGTATAAGATGAAAGGTTCTGAAAAATTTGGGGTAGCCAAAGATGGAGCATTGATGATGGCTTGTTTGATTAAGTTGAATGCTTCATGCTCATCTAGACCCCATTTGAAATTTGAATTTTTTTTTATCATATTTTGTAAGGGTGAAATAATACGTGAAAAATCAGGGACAAATCTTTTGACAAAATTGATCTGTCCAAGGAAGGATTGCATGGCTTTCTTGTTATGAGGTATGGATATTTCGGAAATTTCCTTTATTCTGTCGGGTTCTATGTGAATACCAGATTTCGATACTATGAATCCGAGCAATTTCCCTTCGCTTAATGCAAAGAAATATTTCTTTGGATTGAGCGAAATCCCATACCTCAAGCATCTTTGAAAGATTTGCTTCAAATCTTGGAGATGGTTGTTCCGTTTTTTGGAGTACACTGTTATATCATCCAGATAAATCACTACTGATTTATTGACTAATCCTTTAAACGCGATGTCCATGGCTCTCTTAAAGGTAGCTCCGGCATTGATCAGACCAAATGGCATCTTCTGATATGCATAAGTGCCCCACTTGGTTCGGAACGTAGTCTTTAACTGATCATCGGGATGCACCAGTACTTGATTGTATCCTGAAAATCCATCCAGGAATGACATCAATTCTGAGCTTGCTACTGCCTGTAGAATTTGCTCCATAGGTGGGAGGGGAAAGTTATCTTTCTGACAGGCTTTGTTGAGATTTCAGAAGTCGATACAGATTCTAATGTCTCTGTTTTTCTTCCTAACGGGCACCATATTGGATACCCATTTGGAATGCCTAACGGGGAAGATTATTCTGGCTCTCAACAACTTATTAAGCTCAATTTTTATCTGGTTTTCTAGGTTAGGGTGTATTTTTCTGAGTTTCTGCTGGACAGGTTTCTTGTTGTCAGTCATAGGGATAACATGCTGAATGATGGAAGTGTTGTAAGTCTTCAGCTCATCGTAGTTCTAGGCAAAAACGTTTTTGTACTGTCTCAGAAGGCGGATATATGCTGATTTTTCTTCAGGGGCTAAGCCCTGGCCTAGATTAACGTTTTGCGGCTTTTCGTTGGTTCCTAGGTTGACTGATTCGTAGTTCAGAGTTGAACTATAAAGCTTGGCATTAGCCGACCTTTTGAACCGACTTTTCAAGTCATATAAGTCCTCTAATTTGACCACCGATTTGGGTATAGCATTATCAGTGCTACTTTGTTGTGTTTGGTGATCATGACAGTCTTCCTCAATTATCTGGTTTGTGTAGGATCCTTCAGAGGTGAGGAAACTTACGATGTCTGCGTTGTCGTTGAACACTCTCCAGTTGGTGATATTGTCAGGAATGGAAGGTTTAAAAATTAATTCTATTGAAAACCTATCAGGACTAAAATCTTCGGAAGGGATAAGTCGAGAGGCTACGTTAGGTAACAGGTCTGCGCTTGCGTTTTGAATTCTTGGAATTGACGAGATGTTAAATGCTATGAAATGTGCAGTGAGATCTTGCACTAACGATTGATAATGCTTTAAATGACTAGACAGGCAATGTATGGTGTTACGTACCTGTTTTACGACGATCTCAGAATCTCCAAAGACTTGAAGGTACTTAACATTCAATCCGATTGCTTTGTATAGGCCTTGAACCAAGGCTTCGTACTCCGCTGTGTTGTTCGTGCAATCGAACTCAAGTCTGCATGTGAGCATAATCTTGTTCCCATCTGGGTTGATCAGAACGCATCCTGCTCCTGCCCCCTCGTTGGATTTAGATCCGTCAAAATATAATTTCCAAAATAAAGACGTATTTACAGAATTATCTAAAAAACTAAAACATTTTGAGTCATCAATTTGGGAGAAATTTTCAACTTGGGATAAAATTGAATTCTCTAAGTATGGCGAAATATGAGCACTGAAATTGCCTAGGAAAGAATCTATTGCGTAATTGCCTACAATGTTGCTATTGTATGTGATGGCTTCATTTTCTCCTTCTAGTTCTGTCACTATGTATTTTTGGTGCAACTCTCGTTCAACCTTTATCTGATTTGGTTTACCGTTGTATGGTAACCACATGTGCGACCAGTTGGTTGAGAAATATCCGTGGAGTTTCTCTGACCAATCCCTGCTAAGAATCAAGCCATAGAACTCAGGGATATCGGCTACCAGAATGTCGATAACCTGACACACTTTTGGGTTAGTCGACAATCTTATGGTCACCTGATTAAGTTCACCAATCACTTCGACCTGGGATCGATCAAGTTGAACTATACGTACTGCAGATTTTTGAGGTTGCACATTCAATTTGGCACATATTGACCTGGGTAAAATATTCGTTGAAGCACCAGAATCGACCAAGCAATTGTGCACGTTTTTGTTGAAGATTTCATATGTGAGAAGAAAAGGAGGAGTATGAGACCTTGATCTTCCTCCAATCAAGGCGATGTCATTTGGATCAATTTTATTTATCATATTGGTTGGAGGTCTTCCCAGATTGTGGGAAGCCACAACTGTAGGTAAAGATGTAGTAGGCACAGCATGTAATTCTTTCATCATGATTTTCTGCTGGTGTTTCAGTTTACTCAATTCATACAGAGTGATATTAGCCCTAGTCTTCTTCATGTCGTCAATGATGTTATAATCCATTTCATCCGACACTATTAGTGTTCTTGATGGAGGTGCTTGTTCAGATTGGACTGGGCTAAGCGGGGTCGCTTTAGCAGTTGTCTTTTTAGTTACGACCCTTTCTTTTGTTGCAGGGCTTGCGCCCTTTTGTTTTGGGGTAGTTTGGGGAGGATCAAGCTGATTTTTGCTTCTTGTGCTAACAGGAAATGCTTCCTGATCCTCTTCCTGTGGGAGGATGAAATCCCACATTCCTTGAAGTTCTACAACTTCTTCCTCGTCGGTCTGCCCTTCAGTGGTATTCTCTTCTTCTTCGTCTTCTTCAGACTCAACGTTTGAGACAACACTGGGTGGTTTTACCTCCATGGGAGGATTTCTCTTAAAAGTCCTAAAGGGCTTTTTCGAAGAAGTCTCTGCCACTTGTTTCTTGATATCGACCATCTCATTGGACATGGCTTTCAACACTTTTTGTAACCCTTCCAAATCGAAAGGATCTTTCGTTTACTTCTTCTTGGTGTCTTCTTTGAAAGAGATCTTCTTTGATTTGCGTTCTTCTATAGCAGATCTCTTTTTTAGGGCTACCATGCGTCTTTCCACTGCTAACGCTTCTGTCAAGTTGTCAACTAATGTGGTCTTGTTTTCCCTATCTACAAAGATAGCCAATTTTGGAGGTAAAGCCGTGATGTACCATTCACATCTTACTTCCTCGCTGGGTTGTGAAGCAGCGGGGATTTTGTTGAGGATCTTATTTAACCGTAAGTTAAAATCTTTAATGGGTTCTCTAGCCTCAGCCTTAAGATTAGATAGGTCATTAATCAATGTCGTCGTAGATCGGTCATCACCAAACTTAGTGAGGAACTGACTTTGAAAAATGTCCCAGCTTGTGATGGATCCGGAAGGTAATGAAAAGTACCATGACCCGGCCGTTCCTTGCATTGTATAAGGGAAGAGCCGGACAACAGCGTCTTCGTTAGTAACTCCATTGAGATTAACAGAAAGCATGAAATTATTGATATGTTCTTCGGCTAGCATACCTGCTTCTGGGTTGAATTTAGGTAGCCACTTCTCTGGATGGGCCGGTATAGGGCTCAGGGGTGGAGGCATTAAAACCGCCCCAGGATTGTTCCATGGAGACTGGGCCATCGTGGAGCTGCTAGCTAATGGAAGTGCAGAAACTAACCCCTGATGTTGAGAAGGTGAAGAAATCAGGATCTTTGATGTTTGAAGAGGAAGGTTTGTGGAAGACGCGTGAGTGAGTTGGAATGGAAAAGTGGGTGGTTGACTTCACGGTGAGGGAGTTGATATGGACGAAGTGGATGAGAGAGTCTCTCCGTCAGACTCTTGAGGTGTTTTCCTTGCTCTTTTTCTGGTAGGAAGAGGGAGCTCACTTGGTTGTATGCCAAATTTTTCACTCTTTAATCTGGTAAGGGGATGAGCAGGGTTGTACTGCGAAGTCACGCTGCTTTTAGATTTATCAAACTTCTGGTTAAAAATGGAAAATCCCTGGAGTTTACGAATCAAAGTTTGAATTTCAGGGGGTTCAATAATAGATTGGTCTGATATATTCGAATATGTAGCAGTGGTGGATACTCGAGCGACTTCAAATTCCAAGTTTAACCGTGTTGGAGAAGTCGAGGGAGTTGATGAGGGTGTATTACTCTCAAAATGGTATCTGGATATTGCTTTAGGTGCCATTCATAGTTCGTGCCCTCCTTCTAGCGCCAAATATGTTGAGGGCCCCAAAATCGGGTCAACAACAAGGGGGATACCCACCCAGTCGGGAACCTGGTTGGCGGCTCCGTGCCCGTTTGGTGTAGCGGGTCTGACTGGGGATGACGGGACCAGCTTCCCGTTCTAAGGGGTGTGTGTGCGTGTAGAAAATGGTGATGTGTGTGTGTGTAGAAAATGATAGTAGAAAATCTGTAATTATTCCTGAACTAATCTAATTCTAAATTCTGAAATTACTTTATACTACTTTAATCTAACAAAAACAATACATCTAATCTACACTAACCCAGGACAGAATTTTTCCATTATGCAATCTAGAAAGATTTCACAGAATAACTGGTAATGAAGATTATTCAGCTATCATGAGAATATAAATCAATTAAGATGAACCATCTTGCGTAAGAAGTTAAGAAAAACGGTTGTGAACAGCATATTGCATAATCAGCTATTCATGTATTAAGCACAAATCAATGACTCCACCGTACAAAAGTGCCAAATGGTAGTCCACTCATTCATACGTTAACATATAAATAACATCAGCTGTATATTACTCTAAGAATGCAAGCAAAAACTAGTCAAGAGATAAAAGTACCATTTATGACTGATTTTAAACTTACAGACCTTAAACAATAATGATCTATTTCTACTTGCTTCTAATGCCTACTAAGAGTACAGAAGTGCAACATCAGTAGCAGGTATTAAAATCCAAACATAAATAAATCTTGATCCGTCCATTCATCAAAAACCCCCTCCGAGGGTGCAAAAGTGCATGTTCTGAGGACAAGTTTTTTGACAAAATTTCGGACCCTTCTCCAATGCAACGAGAAGGGTTAAATACTAGTAACCGACTAATTTTACTTTACACAAATTCAGGGAACGGCTTCAAATGACCGCCCTTTTACTAAAAACAAATTTATTTCTAAAAACTGAATCTAATTTCTAACCGTTTCTGTATCTGTTCCTTAGTGTTGTAAGCAATGCGCTGTTCACCCTGAAAGAGTCGGCTGGTTGTCCTTTCCTTTTGTTCGAGCTTGAAAATTAGAAACAACAAGCGCTGGCACCTCTTTCTGTTAGATTAGAAGATATTTTCGAAAACCTTTCTCTAGCTAGGTGTATTCGCTGTGCGTACACTTAGTATAACCCAGTTTCTTTTCGAACTGATTTTGCTGTTGCTATTTCGGTTTCCGGTCGTGCGAATGACTCAATGAGTTAGAAGTTGCGCTGTATGGACAATCCCCTGTTTCAAGAACTGTTTCCATTCTTTGTTCCAGGTTTTTCTGGAGCGTCTTTCTTCTTTTGCGCTTCTTTCTCTACTTTACCAAGTCTGAGCTTCAGGATCTTTTGTAAACACGCTGCTTTTGTGCGCCTTTGACTCTGAGTCTTGGACAGTCTAATTTCATTAGTGCCTGTTGGGCGATATTCTGGAATCCACGGCTCTACTGCATGCGGCATCCAATTGCGGAGGCATCTTCTCTCTGTTGTCTTATTGGCGCTCTTCCCTTCTCCTTAGATGTTTCCTGCATATAGATTTATATCAGTTGCATGTCTTGCAGTTTACGCAAAGAAGAAGGGAAATGACGAAAAGATTGACATGAAAGCATTAAATTCTAATGAATGCGAAATTAATGACATTCATCATAACTTGACTCTTCAATAAATATGATGCAATCATTTCTGGATATTCGAGCATGCGGTCATTAATTTCCCTTAAGGTGCGCTTTCAAATTTGGATCTACCGTGTATGTCAGGAGAATTCTTACGGTGAGTTTTTTCTGCGATTGGTATCACAGTATCGATGGCTGCAACGTTATTAAGTGTTATCGTAGATTGCAGATATCGCAGATCGCAGATCGCTAATATCGCAGATCGCAGATTTTCATGGTCGCAGATCGCTAATATCGCAGATCGAAGATTTGCATGGTCCCAGATCGCAGATCGCAACATCGCAAGGTTTTCACTTTGTCATTTTGTGTTGCTCGTGTGGCATTGCGACGTGCGACGTCGCATATCGGCCGTCGGCGTTTCTTTAGCTTCTCCCTTTTCAAACGCTCTTAATGTGCGCGATGCGATGGGTTCTCGCGTCGCTCCTTTTTAGTGTATTTATGCGCTTTGGGCAAGCGCTCATTTTTCCGTTGCGACGCGATATAGCTTTTAGGGAGCTGATACAAAAGAAATTTTTAAACAAAAATATTTTTGGATTTTTGGCTAAGGGTCCCCCTTTGCTTGATGTTATTACTAATATCAAATGAAGAGGGTGGTTGTTGGTGACCACAACACATCCTCAGGCTTATCTCCCAAATCCTCCTTTACTTTCAGGATAGCTTCTATAGTTATCTTTACTAATTCTATCTGCTCAAAAATAACTTGAATAGATGGCCAAATATCATTGAAAGAGTCAATGATATTAGCTCACAACATTTCCTTGGTTTTGCCAAGGGGTTTCTCTAGTGTTAGATCTTTCTCTAAGACTTTGATTCTTTCACTCATTCTTTGGGCCTTTTGTGCCTCTTCCTTTTTTCTTAAGTTGGGCAATATTGTAGTCAGTTTCCAAACTTGCCACCTTTTCTTTCAATTTGTTCATTTCTGAAGCCTGGATAGACATCTCTTCCATGGCTTTATACAATTCTGTTGCTTTCTCTCTTGATGCACCTGTTGTTTTAGATTTTGCTGTGACTGGCAATGTTGTGGCAGGTAGAGCTATAGGTGCTAGTGAAGGTGCCACTGTAGAAGGGACTGTTGTGGATACTGTAGGGATGACATCTTTAGAAGTTGTGGCCAAGTCACTTTGCTTCAATTGAATTAAAGCATCCAACTCCTTTTCTATCTCCTTTAATTGATGATTCATCTTTAGGACCAAGTCCATCAACTCCTCATGTCTGGTTTGGCTCTCTAAGACTTCTAGAGTTTGAGAATGTTGTAGCTGGGGTATTTTTAATTGCCTCTTAAGTGCTGAAATATCATCATTTTTCTTCTTTATAAGCTGCTCTATAGCTTTTATATCCTTGGGATCGTGTCCCAATTCAATCACTAAGTATTCTAAGGACTTGATCCTAGTATCCTTGGCCTATGAGGAGATCTTCTCGAACTGAAATTTTGTCGAGATGTTGTTTAAAGATTTTTGTAGCTGATGAGCAGCTATGGCTTTACCTGTCAGGGTGGAGTATATCATTTATCCAACCTGTTTGTGCAGTTCAATTTGGTCTATGGGATGAATAATCCTTGCCAACACTTCAAAGTAAACCCTTTTGAAACCATATGTTGTCTTGGGTTGCTGTGTTGTAGGTTTGATGAAATACATCTACAACTTTCCCTCTTTAATGTCAAAGGCTGACATTATTGTTATTTGATTTGTGGGAGTTAGCTTTAGGTACTAAGCATATCTTTGGGCATTACACCTCTCATTTCTCACTTTGATTTTCTTGTACTTATCTTTTATGTCCTGGTCCTTATCAACAGCTCTATCAAAGGAAGACACTTCCACACTAAATTTCCTTTCCGACAACTAAGTCTGTGATGTGGACGATTCTTGTATATCTTTAGATGGAGTAGTGAGCCTACTTCTTTCTACCTTTGTGTTGGTAAGCCGTTCCAATCCTTCTGTGTATTCCTATTCATAGGCCAGATTGAGCCTTTGCCTCTTGCTGTGACTTATTTCCTATTACAGATCAGAGGTACCCATTCATGAAGTGGAAGCTCCCTCTCTATTTCTCTTTGCAATCTTCTCCTCATTTTGAGGAATCTGTATGACTGGAGGGATGCTCATAACTCTTTCTTGTTCTTCTGGTACATGAAGGAATGTTCTCTCATTAAGCTGCTTTTCCAAATCAATCAGAGCATTTTCTACATCTACCCTCGTGCTGTCTCTCTCTCCTAAAATATTTTCCACCCATTCTATTTGATTTGCATATGCCTCTATTTCTGGTACAGGGTGGTGGATGAAAGGCCCTAGCTTGACCTTTCTCCTTTTCTTGGTAATGAATTCCAAAGGCTCATCTCTCCATACAAAACTCCTTTAGAATTTCATTCTTTGCACGATTAGGTCTACCTCTTTCCCTACCTCTCTGGAATTGCATATGAAGGGACCTAATTGGTCTTTGATTTTTAAATAGGCCTTCTTCTTAGCATTGACAAAGTTGACTTCATCTACATTGATGATTTGTCTGTAATATTCTAAGGCAAACAACATCATAGGGAGGTATCTTGGCAACTTATATGGTGCAAGCAGGCAACCATATATTCTAATTTCTGTGTGGTTTTGGTAAAGGTACAAATCACCCACTTTGGCTTGCTTGGAAAGCTGGAGGACTCTCTTTATCTTTGGGCTAATCCTAGCTGGAGGATTCCCAATGAGCATAGCCATGATTGGATACACAAAAGAGTTTATGAAGTCAGAGTATGTATAAGGTGATCTAAACTCATGGAAAAGTGGGGTCCGAAAGATGACAGATCTAGGCTGGCCCCTGGTGTCAAGCTTCTGGAGAGTAGAGAGAAACTTATTTGATTGATAATACAAAAATAGATGGTATAGAACAAAGGATTGTTTGAATACTCTCTCATTTCCCATTCTTCTGAACTTCTCATGCATCCTATCAGCTATGAAACTGGCAAAGTCATATATGGTTGCAAGAGGTTGTCGTGGGGTATAGATGGACATTGAAAGAAGAATAATTTCATCAATGTACTAACTTGTGGTGTAACCCAAAACACATGATATCATGGATACAATGTTCTGGCCCCATGGAGAGAAAATAGTTGATACATATGGAAGGTGGTCCTTAGGGATGTGTTTTTCCTCTCTCATGAAGGTTTGGAATAAGTGGGCCAATTTTGCAGGGCTTAGCTTGGGATACTAGTCCAATAGGTCTCTAATTGAGAGTCGAGTTAGGTTTCGACCTCATTGGAACTACAACATTTCATTGATGGACTCATCTGTGATAGTGAATAGGACCTTTTGGTCATGAGACATTATAGTTCTATGGCTAGGGATGTACCATCTATAACATATATGAACAATCTCTAGAAAGATGTGAACTTGGGGGAACTGGTATTTGGGCAAATTTTACTCCCACGGGCTAATATCATCAGCATTGTTGACGTATTTGTCCCTACTTTCATAATGCACTTTGAGCAGGGGCTCTAGGGCAATAGTATCTTTTATTTGGAAGTCCCTGTCAGTCATGGGAAGGTGGTCCAAGTATAGGTGTGGAGTGGTAATGGGTATTACATCCACGGCGATAGGGGCAACCATAATTTTTGGATTTGAATTAAGCTGAGGGGTTTCAACAAAGGTTCTTGGGACATTTAGAGGGTTTAGGTAAAATATTTCTTATTGGAAATCTTTTTACTAAATTTCTTAATTTAAAATACTACATAGGCCAAAGGTTTTGAAATTTTGTAGGGGTAAGAGGTATTTTGTGGTGAAATACCTGGAATTGGGCGATTTGGCTCTGAAATTGCTCATTCACGGTAGCTGTAGCAGTTGGCATTGTCCAGGTATGGTTTGAAAAGGTTGGCTGGCTGTCTCCAACGTCTTCTGGGGAGGAATTGGAAGTCTGTGGGTAAATTTGGCGTTTCCAGTGGTTCGCAATGCTTTTTTAGAATTTACACAGAGAATGCGTGAAAAAGGGTGAAAGAGGGCTTCGTGGTCTTTTATAGGGAAAACAGTTAATTTTTTGGCAGGTTCACTTTCGGATGAATACTAACGGTTTTTTGATCAAATGGGGAAGTGGTTTTGGAGGGCCATCACATCACTTTTGTGGTGCAGGCGATATTAGGGAGGGGTCGCCTGATTCCATACATCATTTGACACGTATCATCGGGGGTCGGGAGAAAAAAAAATTTATCAGGTGGCTATTGTTAAGTCATCGGGCGTGGTCGATATGATTATGGGCTATTGGATGTGGGGAAGGTATGATCAACGATGATCGGGAGGCAAAGTTGCGCGGTGTGAAATGACGGGAATTGATGGGGGGCCGGGGATTTAATTATGGTGGTTTCAAGATTAGTTTAGGGACTAATCAAGGGTTAAGTGATTAGGTCAGGCTTTAATGAGGGATTATGGAGTCGAATGAGGCCGACGCAGGATTAACTTAAATTTTACCGGGGTTAGGTAAACTAAGTGAAATTATGTCGGGGTAAGGGGTAGTTTATATTAGATTTTATTTAAAACTAAGTGGTTGCGATATTCTATATAGGGTTTTAATTTAATATGGGCTTCATGGTCTTCGGGGAATTTATATAATAAAGTTAGTTTAATTAATCTGAAAGTGATGGCGGAATGGGTTTTCCTAAGTAAAAAAGGGGTAAAATGTATGTGATTGTGCGTTATGATTTACACTTAGGATAAAAACTTTTGGTGGGTTTTTGTGTGAAACGGTTTTCACAAGGGGGTTCCCACTTTTCCTAGGTAAATGATGTCAGCCATAGGAAAGTGTGATTTTATTAGGGAAATGAGGGGAAATGAAGGGAGGTGAATTTTTTATGAAGGGGGGTCTAGCACTTACGCTCATAAATCATCAAGCCGACGGTTCGGTCCCTCCAAAAGTCAAAGAAATGCTCTGAGCCTCTTTGACTTAAAGGATTTTAAGCACTAGAACTTATTTATGGGAAATTAATGAAGTAAACGGGTGGAATGAATGAAGGGTTGTCAAATAAACCATATTGTGAACCATTGTGCTTGCTTTGTTTACTGCTTATGCATATTTGAAAAGATGTATTTGAAACGATGACATAAGTACTTTTGTGTAATCACATGATATTTCTGCAACCTTCTCACTATTCACCCATTTACTCATCCTTCCATTTTTTCTTCACTTTATTTTGGTGCATTTAGGCTAGAAAACCCTTATCAATATTTTTCTTTTCTTTACAATGTAAACTATCTAATTTTAACCTTATACCATCCAAGGGCTCAGATGTTATAGACATATTTGAACACTGCAACCCCAAACTCATATGTCCATAAACTAAGGGCTCCTTAAGTCCCTAAAAGTGTTGTTTCACACCCTAAAGGATCATGGTCAACTGATTACATTATTTCCTAGAAGTTCCACCTGAAAAACTACTCAAAATTGGCCAAAATTGGACCATACAGACTACTCCATGGGCAAGGTGCAATGCATACTCAAATGGCCTTTTGTGGGGTGCGATGGGAAATAATAGGGAAATGGCAGAGACAGTTTGCAAGGTGGATTACCATGGAATCTTCCAGAAACTTCTCCTGTGACACTTTCCTCTCTGAATTTGCCTAGGGACGAGTAAGAGATCATGAATCTCAAAGTGGAACCAAGAACTATCAGTGGAATGACACTAATCAAAAACCTAGAACTGACTCACACCCTTGCAAGAAATCTATAAATGGATCCCTCATCTCAGAGATCTAGAGGGTGGAATTTTGTATTTTGTAAGGAAGTGTTGTTGGTTTGCTGAGAAGAGACATTGCATTGTTGGGTGATTTTCTTATTAAGGAGGTGAAGAGGGCTTCTACAACTGGGACGATGATACTGGATCAGACAGCTGGGCTGTAATCCTCTCTTACATTACTACTAATAAATTTCTTTGATTTTTCCTCCATATGATCTTGTATTTGTGAATTTTATTGTTTATGAATGCAATTGTATAGTCAATGTGTTTCTGATTCCACATTGTTTATGATGTTTTAGATAGAGATGCTTTGATAGTTTGATGTTACTTTGACTACACGTACTCTTTGAAGTGGGACAAGTAGGAGAGGAGTGCCGAATTCTATCAAGGAAAAGAGAAATCAAGCTAGGATCAAAGCAAAAGATCCAGGTTGGTCCTCTATTCTTCTCTTCCATCTATCACACTTAAAGGAAATCTTGAAAATCTTTCATTGTTTGTTTCTGAGATAGCTATCTGTCTTAGTGGGACTAGCAGTTCAAATCGACACTAGTTTTCCCTGAAACAAAATGGTGACTCCGCTGGGGAGCGAATAGTTTTTTTTGTTTATTTATTGTTTGCTTTATAAACTATAGACGGAGCTTGAATTTAGCCAACAAGCCTTCAAAATGCCTTTTCTATGCAATTGCGAAGTAGATAAACGCTACTTCAGTCAATCTCCGGGTTGGTTTATGAACTAAACATCTAACTTACAATGCATCCTAAGTGCCCTTGTGGTAGCTGAAAACCTCATCAGATCCTACCCTTATGTTTTGCGTTTACTGTTCATCATTACTCACCATAAATCACTAAACTTAGCTGCAAGTTTTGAGCAAAAACCAAGCTCAGTTTGGCTCCCTGACCCATTGCACTATCTATAACTGTGCAACCTGGATGCATTGCACCTCCCATGTGTTGCAGGTGAGATGCATCCTTGTTTCCTTGTGTTGCAGGTGCGATGATTGAGTAAACTGTGTTTTCTTCTCTGAAATTTGGTTTTTTCTCTTTGTTTTCAGCTTTATTCAGTAGTTTTGCTATTCATGATCAGTACCTTCTTGCTGTAACCATCTTCCCTCACATTATTTTGGCCTCCATCAGTTAGGAACTGTAAACGTTTTTGTGTATTTGTCAATCATTTGCAATCCTCCTTTGTCGAAAGTAGCCTAATCGAATTGTCGTTTTTGATGCAAGTGTCGTAATTGTCATTCTGAATCAAAAGAAGAGTGTCGTAAAGTCTTCTTCTTCTAGATCTTTGATTGTACTTTTTTCATTGTACTTGATTTTGAAATTATTAGTATTTCAAGTGTCGAAAATAGTTTTAAATTCAAAATCAAAAATTGTCGTCTTAGTCTTCCTTTCGTTTTGAAAAGAGAAAATTGTTAGTACTGTTGCTTTGAAAGAAAATAGTTCAGATCTGTACTTAGCTTTCCTTTTTGTCATTTACGCATTAAGAAAGTAGAAAACAAATACATGCATGTGCATCTGCATTTTGACTGCTTGCGAAATTTGATTTAGGAAAGTGCATTTAGTGTGTGCTCTATGCTCTCTGCTGAAACAAAATCATTATCTTCTTTCCTTTGTAGCTAGGATTTTCATTGCTAAAAGAACATAAATCACTATTTATCATTTTAGATTGCACATTTAGGAATTTCACATCTACATCACGTGGTGAACCTTGAAATAAAAACTTCCAAGCAAGATCAACCATAAAATAAACCTCAATGAACATAAAAACGCTTTGGAATGTAACACAACACCTCTAGAAGTCTAGGCTAGAGATGTGTTCCGGCGTCATAAAACCTGGTAACTATCATTTTCATCATAGATTGGATGATTCCTCCTCTTTGATACAACAAGTGCCAGTACAGACTTGTGCTCCCTGTACCGTTATGTATATATTGGGAGACCACAATAGGCTATTATCCTTTATCCTTCGGAAGCCATGTCTGCTACCCTATCAATCGTAATGCATTGAACACAGCATTCGGGAAGACTAATTGTCGTACATAAGTCCTTGGTAATTTCTCCGTCATTTATCACCAAGGTTTATTTTGTAGTTTTACGATCGATTTGGTAAACCCTCTAGCTAGACTTCCAGAGCAGTCACTTTCGTTCCTTCTCGACTCCTTAAAAGAAAACGTTTATCTGAGCACTTGTCACTTCAAGCTCATTAAAAATCGAAGGCGACTAGAGTCACCTTTAGCTTTTCCTCGACTCTTAAAAATTGAAAAAGAAAGTTGTGTCCAAGTGTCGTAAAAATTTATTTTAAATGGAATAACATCCTTGTTCCCACGCTGTTCTGAGGTTGAGATAATGGAGTCTACCAATCAAGGAATCCCCCTTGGAGGGAATCCTAGTCCTTTCTCCTCTTGGGGAGATATTGGTTCTCCATATATGGCTACATTGTCCCTTCCAGGAATCACAATCGGCCTGCCGGTATGGCTTTTCTCAACCTCTTTCATTCCAAACACCGCAATTCCTCAACAATCTAATTAGAAACTAGATGATACTGAAGTTACCCCTTTGCCTTCTACTTCGTTTGTTTCTCCTTCCCCTTCTTCCTCTTCGCTTGGTGAAACTAGTGACACTAAAAACCAAGTAACTGAGAAGAAAAAGAAAGGGAAGGAGAAGAAGAAGAAGCTAGCTAAACAAGGGAACACCAAAGCATCGTCTGGTGAAAATCCACACACTAATGTTTCCAAACCAAAAACTCCATGTGCAATTTGCAAGGAGAACCATTACTATCAAGATTGCCTTTGCATCCCATGGATCTTGAGAGGATGGTCTCCCCGATTGCGCCATTCGGTGTCATCAACCCCTAATAGTCAAGTTGATAGCGCACCATCAACTAGTGAAAATGAAGTCAACAGACAAAAAGGAAAAGCTAGAATTCCATGTAGGTTATGTGAAGGTGATCATACTCTTTACTGTTTTCCTTTTCTAGATGAGGCCAAAGCATTTTGGATAATCACCCTACTTCACCACAGCAACTTCCACCTGGATACAAGAAACTCTTGCCAAATCCTTCACTAGTTGAAAACTCGATTAACATAACTCAATTGTCGATTGAATCACCTATCATTGAAAGTGAACCTTCTGAGTCCATACCGGATCAAAGTCAACTGGTCGAGATGGTAGTCGACCCAGTCTTGCCTTCAAAAAATCCACCTTCAGATGATATAGTTTCCAAAGAGGATGAGAATGACACCGTTCAAATTCTTTTTGTCGATATAGAGTCTAATGAACTTGGGGGCAATCTGCCCATTCCTTCACCACAGGAAGAGACCCCCCCAGTTCATGAAACTTATCTGGACATTTATCCGGTACCTCCTCCAAGCAATCTGGTTGTGTTCTTTGACTAGAATCAATTAGCGAATCCTTGCCTTCCATTTAATGTACCATTCCGAATCATAGTATAGGTTTACAAAATGATCCTGTCTGGTACAATCACAGATGAAGGGGCATCGGTGAGTATCCTTTCCTCAACTGCTTGGAAAGCACTTGGTTCACCATCACTTTTGCCTAAAAAACAAAATTTTTCGGGCTTCAACAAAGGAACTAGTTGACTATTAGGGATCCTTCCAAAGTTGCCTATAACTTTGAGAAAGAAAACCATTTATGTAAACATGATGGTAGTCCAAGGTCCACTAGATTACAATCTATTTCTTAGACATGATAATATATATAGCATGGAAGCCATTGTCTCCACATTCTTTCGAGTGATGTCTTTTCCACATGAAGGCAGACTGGTACAGCTTGTCAACCAGCTTTCATTTCCTAGTTCAAACACGGATATAAATCAACCATCATCCTTAAATGGTCTCTTCACATCAACAATGTCTCTTCCATCTTCATCCCATCCACCTTATTTTGTTAGTAGTTCGGTGAGTGTGATGAAGATTAGGGGGCATGCACCCTAGTCTACTTCGGCAGGCGAACCTAGAACAAAAGAGAGATTTTCCTGAAAGGTTATAATACTTAGACCGAATAACATTCATGTATAAGTTATGTGATCAGTATTGTTATCACTTAGAACTATAAACATTTGTATATAATCCTTTGTCCAAGTTCAATGTCAAAAGTTGGTGTCAAATTGTTTTTGTTCTATGTTTCTTACTTAGGGTTGGAGCTTTAAAGGTGTTTGATGTAAATTGTACTCTAATCCTATTGGTCATCCTCCACCATCATGGTTTCATAAGCCATGTCTTGTCTTATCCATGTCACCGATCCTTTTCGTAATTTCGCAGCGCAGTCTCTTATTGGTTAGTTTTGCAGCATAATCATTGTTTAGCCATTCCGCAGTGCGTCATCATCAAGCCGTTTCGCAGCGCATTATGACAATTCAAAACTAACCGCGCTGCGAAATCGCAGATTCGTGCGTTTTGCAGCGAATATTTCTCAAAGGGTCAAGTCTGTTGAGGAGTCACCACTTCCGTCCTCTCATGTCAGTTTGCGTACCTCCCAAACGCTCATTAACCATCACTCCACCAATAGATTTGTAGACATGCACATAAATATTTTTCAAATGGGTTTTACCGTGCATGGATCTTTATGATGATCGTAAATGATGCATAAGTGACCAGCCTGTGTGATGATATATTTGAGTTTGCAAGTGAGGTTGTTTTCAAGTGAGCCTGATTACAAGCGAGGCCGAGTTAAAAAGAATTGAATCACCATTTTAGTTGAAGCTGTTGGTCATTGTCTGTGCGAAAATTTCAAAAGCAAAATGGAGAGGAAAGAACATAGGTCTGGAAAATGTCAAAGAACAGAGCCTGAAGGTTTAGACCTAGCATTAAGAGATGAAGGCGTGAAGAAAGCCTTCAAGGATGCTGGCTGTTGGAATTTCTGTAAGAAGCTGCAAGGTGGCCATGCTCAGGTAACAAAGGATTTTGCTTTAAACTTCACCGGTTTGAATTCTAAAATAGCTATGTTAGAAGTTCAAGTGTCTCCGGAGGCAATAGCTGCTGTAACTGAGATCCCAAGAGGGGGGCAAGAATGGTTTAAGAATTTTAAGTTTGATATGAACCCCTGCAAAGAGTTTTTAAAAGAGGCATATGTGAATAAAGACTTAACAAAAGCAATGCCTAGAAACTATGTTAAGGAGCATTATGCCCTTCTTCTCACTTGTATTCAGAAGTACTTGACCTGTGAGGGAAGATACAATAAGGTCTACTCTTATCACTTTAAGTTGTTGTTACATTTTACTGGTAAAGCATCCATAGACATTCCCTTTTACTTGTTTCGCAGTCTGAGCAAAATGTGTGACAAGGTGCAATTAAGGAAGGACGACTGTGAAACATCTTTATTTCACCATGGTTTGGTTAAATTGTTAGTTTTGGATGGTCTTCAGAAAATTGGTAGAGACTGGAACTCATTCATTTTCATGGCGGGTTTCCAAAGTAAAACAGGTCTTACTCCACAGCGAGTTAGAGAAAAAGAACAATCAGTTGAAGAACCCACAATAGCTGAGCTTCAAAAGGAGGCAAAAGATAAAAAGAAGGTCAAGTCACAGTTAAGAAAATCAGTGAAGCCACTGATCATTAAAGAACAACCTCAGCCATCAACAAAAAAAGAAGCTCAGCATAAGAAGACTATGCCTGGACCAAGTGGATCTGAAATAGTGTCAAGAGTGAGGACAAGGAGTCAAATAAGCAAAGAAAAAGGCAAAGCATTGGCTGTTGAGGAAAGCCCGATATCTAAGGCCAGCCTGAGTGATTTGTTGGAGGCCATTGAGTTTGAGCAAATTGAACCGGTGCACATTGATTTGACACAGTCATCACCGGAAAGCACCAAGAAATCTAGGGTTTCAAAAAGACTGAAGTTTGATGAACCAGGTGATGAATTTATCTTCAAACCAAGAAGACCTATTACAAGAAAGCAAGTAAGAGAAGCCGAGAAACTGCCTAGAACAGAGATAGCTGAGGAATTTCCCAGAACAGAGGAGGCAGAGAAAATCAAGCAAAAAGGCACAAATAGAACAGTCATCATTTCCCAAGGAGGTAATATTATAGCCATAAGGAACCAGTTAGAAGCAGCAAAAAATGAAATTGATAAGGTGAAGAATGCCACTAGGGAGTTTGCAGTCAGGTATGCAAATTATCAAAAAGCTGTATTGAAAGGAAGTAAAAACCTAGTAAGCCAGGTGGATTCAGTAGCTGATGTTTACACATGGATAGTTCCATCTCTCAAACAGGCCAAATTCATCAGAAAGATAAACATGCATTTAAGAGATGAAAACAAAGCCATGAGGAAGGAGGTTGCAGACTTGAAGGCACAGCTAGGTCAGTTAGCTGCTAAATGAAGTTGTTGTTCAAAGAAAGGTGTTGTTCTAAGTTTTGTAAAGTTTTGCTTAGTTTCATTATTTTGAGGACATCTAGATCCCTGCCATATGTAAAGGAGTTTTAGCAATTAAAGGTATAAGCAGTAAATACCTCAGGGCAAATACAAGTTGTTTTAACAAATTCAGCAGTTTCGTAGCGCGCTACGAAACTGCTGTAGGTGGCGTTTTTAAAGCAAATAAACAGTTTGGTAATATGTGCGGGAATTTTCAAAAGGGAACACCTAAAGGTTATGTAAAAGATCAAATGAAGACATCCCAGCCATTCTGATCAAGACAGGTGTGCCTTCAAAAAGGTGAAATGTGTTAACCTTAGTGTAAATTTTTCGGTTATAAAGCCACTTTATTGCCGGTCATAGGGTGTTGAATGAATTGCCTACATGGAATTTTGGCTTGCACACCTGTCCATTAACGAAGCCTCCAACTCATCAGGAAACATGGTGGTGTTCTATTGTTTTTGGGTTATTAAAGAGACTTAAAGTACATGCTGCTACATATTCGAAGTAATGGGGGACCAGAACCGAAAAGTAAGGGATATTCTGAGCCAACACGGAGCAGATTAAAGCCTTCAGTATCCAAAGCCAACATGGGGCATTAACTGCTCATCTCATGCCATCTCAGCCAAACGAAAAGGAAACCAGGTGTCAAAGCTGCAAGGAGGAATCATTCTACGAAGGAGATAGAGTTAGAGTTATAATTAAATTAGAACTCTTTAGAACTTCAGTTAGTGGTTATTGTATTAAATAGTTTGTTGCAAAGCAGATAGGTGTCATTAGTGGCAGTCATCGAGCTCCCCTCATGCTGGAGGAGGAAGCTCCAAGTAGTTAGAGTTATGTTTCTATATATAGCTGAATCATCTATGTAATGAGGGTTGGATATTTGAGAAAACAGAGTATTATTTTGGCTTGTGTAAAAACTCAGTTTCAGTAATACAATTTGCTGCTTTTCTTCTCAGGATTCATACAGTGTTTCAATGCTCAAGATATGTGGTTTTGCTTTATCCTTAATGTTTTTACAGTTGTATAAATACACAATCACTCAGAATTCACTTATGCTGCTCTGATTTCCTGTGTGTATTTGTAAACTGAGGTTTTCTATGAGATGTTGTTTTGAGTATTTAAACATCACATGCCCTGACTTCTATGCATGAGCAGTGTTATAGTTTACTGAAGTATGATTAACTCCATAAGCCCAATGGAAGTCTTTGTAATTTCTGTCCAGCCAGCTTGTTTGTTAAATTCACTTTACAAGAGTTAGCCATCTTATCAATAGTCAAAATCAATAACTTTTTGAGAGAGCCCTCTCAGGCTAAGGAGGCTAAGCCTTAGTCAAAAGATTGGTCTGAAACAGTTACACAGAGTCTACCTGATCAGCAGCCTTTCAGTGCTTGATTTTGTGATAACAAGTATGACATGATTATTTCCTTTGTATGAGTTGGAATCTTACAACATTCACCTTCGTACATTATGTGTTTGGGGCTCACAATAATCACCTTTTTCTTTTGATGGACATCGCAAGGGAAGAGTTTTTGTCTTCCAACAGAAATGATCCTGCCTAACTGCAAGGACTTCCATTTGATAACCTGGAAACTCTCCTTTTACTGAAAGACCTGGGGGCATGCAAACCTTTGCATGTAAGTGGAAAGCAACCCTTCATTTTTCTTAGTTTTTAGGTCCTTAACCCTTTAGCCTCGTAGCTCGATCGTTTCTAGCTTACATAAAAAGGTTATGAGCACATGTTATAGTAGCGATCAAGCTCATTAAAAAATAAATCTACCAAGAGACATTATCAAATGACTGGTAAGAGCAATGTTCATGCAAGGTTCAAGCTCATTAAATCAACCAGCACTAAGCACATGTTGGCACAACGTTCAAGCTCATTAAGAAATAAACCTGTGTCTGGTAAATAATCTTTTGTGATCACTTCACTATCTTCCCTTTTGAACTTTGGTTGTGTTCCTTCCACCACCTCCATTTCATTCGGCCGACCATACGCTTCCACTTGATTGTTTACCCTTTTGAGGAACATTTGTGACGAGTGATTCTGATTGCCACCCTCTTCACACTGCCATGTTTTGAGAAGTTCCAAACTTACCTGGAACCAGCTGCTACCCAGAAACATCACTCGTTCCTCAAAATGAGCCTCTTTTAAACTCTTTTTAGACTCGTTAAATATAAAAATATCATCGAGCTATTAGCCTTCCCAGCTCGTTAAAGTAAGGGGAACACTATCCCTCTCATATATTTTAATATTTTTGGACTTGAGGGATTATTAAACAAAAAGATCGAGTGCTTGCATTTGTCAGCTCGTTAAAACTATCGAAAAGTCATCCCTTTCATATTATTTTACACTTTTTCGAACTTAAGGGATTATGCCACGAAAATGGACTTTTGGAGTCTCCTTTTCGTCCATTTTCAGACTCTCTAAACAAGAAAAGGACTGAGTTATCTTTGTCATTAAACTCGCTAAAACAATAGCGACAAACTTGTCCACCCAGACAAGAACGAGTCTCATTGACACTAGGTTCACTAAACACAAAGTGACAGGTTTGCTCGAAGGGCAAATTATAGACCAAGCATATGCTATCCTCCTCAAGCTTGTCAAAAATAAAGAGGTACTGGTCAGCAATGACTGGGGAAAAATGGGAAGAAAACTTGAAGAACTCTATTGGTAGCAAGTTGCTCTTGAACATGACACTTTCACTCCATCATCATGATTGAGTTGGGTTGGGTTTCCATTCACTGTCACCATTGGTCCGTCGTGCCATCCATGGGGTTAACGCTACCAGTCCATATTAGTGTCGCCAATATGTTCAAGAGAAGTCATTCAGAGAATTCACCATCCAACAAATGCCTCATCCACTGCATTACATCCACGCTTCATTTTTCATGACCGCCATTCCTGAACCTCATATCATCAGATCGTTTTCACCTCCACAAAAATCATTTGCTCTGTTTTGCATCGTAGATGTGGGATACATCAAGGCCCTCCTACGACAGGTCACTTCTTGTCGACATCAGCTCATTATCCAAGAAGTTGACTTAGAAACAACCCTTTTAGTACTTTGAAGCTTGCATGCCTCAATGGCAAGTTTCTCACTTCCAGCGACAGGTTTACATCAATGACCTTTGACTGAAAGACTTTGCATGGTGTTTGACATCAGCTCATGTATTCACACCACGTGAATTGTGTTATAGTACCTTGAGGGTCATCATCATTATCGATGATTCCTCTCGCGCCTGTTAATAGCTCACGTCATTAGCTAGTAATCGGGCGATGTCTTTCCATGTTCGACTTCAGAACATCTTTTCACATGGATCGACTTGTACATTGCATGAAGATTGGACAAGTTTTAAAGACTATGGATCTAGTTTCATCCATCTGGGCTATAATATATTCAGGAAAATAAAGACATCAATTGTACACAGAAGATGCACAGATGGTCATCTAAGCTAGGGAAGATGACTCTTCATGCAAAGAATCACAAGTCTACAACAACAGACGATTGTCTATCCTATGTACATGAAATAAATTTATAAAGCTGAGCATGGGAATGCCCACCTTAGCTAGATCATGAAAATAATATGATGATGATGTATTGTATTGTATCTTATACAAGTCACCTTCCAGTTCGAATACCTCAGATCCTCATGAATAAAGTATTTCACCCGACATCAGAAGATTTACGACCACATGATTTAGGGGCCAACTATTATAGACATATTTGGGCACTGCAACCCCAAACTCATATGTCCATAAAATAAGGGCTCCTTAAGTCCCTAAAAGTCTTTTTTCACACCCTAAAGGATCATGGTCAATTGATTACATCATCTCCCAGAAGTTCCACCTGAAAAACTACTCAGAACTGGCCAAAACTAGACCATACAAACTGCTCCATGGGAAAGGTGCGATGCATACTATCTGCCTAACTGGCCAGGTGCGATGCATACTCAAATGGCCTTCTATGGGGTGCAATGAGCAAGAATAGACAAATGGAAGAGACACTTTGCAAGGCGGATGAGCATGGAATCTTCCAGAAACTTCTCCTGTGACAATTGCCTCTCTGAATTTGCCCAGGGATGAGTAAGAGATCATGAATCTCCAAGTGGAACCAAGAACTATCAATGGAATGACACTAATCAAAAACCTAGTGCTGACTCACACCCCTGCAAGACATCTATAAATGGATCCCTCATCTGAGAGATCTAGAGGCTGGAATTTTGTATTTTGTAAGGAAGTGTTGTTGGTTTGCTGAGAAGAGACATTGCATCGTTGGGTGATTGGCTTGTTCATGAGTTGAAGAGGGCTTCTACAACTGGGAGGATGATGTTGGATTAGGCAGCTGGTTTGTAATCCTCTCTTACACTACTATTCATAAATTTCTTTGAGTTTTCCTCCATATGATCTTGTATTTGTGAATTTTATTGTTTATGAATGCAATTGTATGGTCAATGTGTTTCTGATTCTGCATTGTTTATGATGCTTTAGGTAGAGGTGCTTTGATAGTTTTTTGTTACTTTGACTCTATAGGTACTCTTTGAAGCGGGACAAGTAGGAGAGGAGTGGTGAATTCTATCAAGGAAAAGAGAAATCAAGCTAGGATCAAAGCGAAAGATTGAGGTTGGTCCTCTATTCTTCTCTTCCATCTATCACACTTAAAGGAAATCTTGAAAAGCTTTCATTGTGTGTTTCTAAGATAGCTACCCATCTTAGTGGGACTAGCAATTTGAATTGACACTAGTTTTCCTTGAAACATCATATTAAACTGATGAGCTCCTTTTATTTACTCTACCTATCTAATGATCTACCAATATTACATTGTTTGGTCAGATTTTATTCTCTAACTATAAACATAAAATTTAAAACATGAAATAGCCATGTTTAAACAATTTGACTATCATGGATTGTGGCATGAATTACAAGCTGCACACAATCATTTTTTGGCATAAAAGTAAATAGCAGTGGCATTTTCACTTGCACAATTTCATGGTCTCTTTTTGTCTTTTGGGGTTCATATATCTTTCTTTTTTGACCTTCTCTTATTCTTTTGTCCTTTGATTATTCTTTTAGGACATACCCTCTTTACATTTTTTAATTTTTTTAATATTAGAAAACATTTACAGAAAGAAAAGGTATGAACAATATTACAAGGCTTAGCTTTGGTCATTCAAAATTATGACTCTTATTGGTATAGGAACCTAACACTTTCAAAGTCAAATCATTTGGTCTCTGAAATCTAGTTACATGTCAACGCATACATTTCAAGCCTCCACATCATTTTGTTTGTCCTCTTGATGTGCACATGCCTCCATTGGAAGTATTCTTGTGCTTGAAAGTAATTTTGTTTTTCAAGTACGGTAGGGTAGAAGAAAAAAAAACAAAATGAAAAATAAGAGAAAAAAATAAAAATCCAAGGTGAAAACCTCCTTGGAGGCACCTCAGATTGGCTCATTCATTGAAAACCTCTATGAGGCGGTCAATGGGTAGAAAAAAAGAAAAAAAGATCCTAGGTTAAAACCTCCTTTGAGGCGCCTAGGCAGACATACTAGTTGAAAACCTCACTGAGGTGGCTAGTAGACCTAGAAGAAACAAAAGAGAAAAAATAAAAGAATCCTTGCTCCATGCACGCATGTACTCTCCAACATCTGCAAGAAACAATAACAAGTTGTTACCAAAAGGAAAATTAGTGAATCCTAGTCAAAAGAAGTCAAATTTTGACTTTTTCCTACTTCGCTCAAATGCTCCAACAAGGCCAAGGCCATGCCAATCCATCACACTCATCTATTTTCATCCACCCATCATTCTCAAGCTTCTACCACTCATTTTCCTTGTTTTCCTAAAAAACTACAAGATACTCTGTTTCACTACCGGATACAAAAATACATAGAGCAGAATTTTTTTTTTGCCATAACTTCAAAACCATGCATCCATTTTCCAAGCTATTTCAAGGGGAGATGCATATGGATGATGGTAACATGCTCAAGCAATTTCAAAATAATTCAGTGCACAGTTTCCAAGAAATTGGCCTCCATCACCTTCATCCATTTTTATATT
This sequence comes from Pinus tabuliformis, assembly GCA_031772625.1. Lineage (NCBI taxonomy): Eukaryota > Viridiplantae > Streptophyta > Pinopsida > Pinales > Pinaceae > Pinus > Pinus tabuliformis. The sequence goes on along the minus strand of CM062817.1, from coordinate 1,281,541,588 downwards.
TTCTCAATATCCGTGCATCCATTTAAAAATATGTTTCATGGGGAGATGCATCTGGATGGTGGTAACATGCCCAAGAAATTTCAGAAAATTCCAGTGCACGGTTTCCAAGAAATCGGCCTCCATAACGTTCAGCAATTTTAATTTTTCTCAAGGTCCATGCATCCATTGACCAAATTTTTTTTATGGGGAGATTCATAATTATGATAGCAACATGCTCAAAAAGTTTTAGCTCAATCTAGTCTACCATTTGGGAGATATGGAAAAAAACAAGTTGTTGTCAGGTAAACCTATAGGATTGGCATTGACCAGTTTTAAAGGAGATCTAGAGGTCAAAAAATCTCCTCCAAAGCTTAGTAGCAACATCAGGATCATCAGCATCACCATCCAACACCTGCACATCAACATCAACTCAACAACAACATGCATGTCTCTCCAACAACCATCAGGTAGGTACAGGTATGCAATATTCTTGACCTCTTCTCTTGAGCATATTATAGTTAGAAATTTGTTGTCAATGCATGAGAGATGAGGTTTTATAAGCTAAGGATTGGTAAAAAGTCTTAGCCTCCTTCAACTAGTTAATTACAAATCACTCCTTCATTCATGCAATGTTGAAAAGTCAAATTATGAAGGGTGATCATTTCAAGGAATGAGGACAATAGTTAAAAGAAGAAATTTTAGCAAAGGCCAAGGTCACTGCAACACTCCAAGCCCTCCATCCACTTCATATTCACTATCTATTAATCATTCATCCATCCCATTTCATTCTTGAAAAAAAAAAACAAAGAGAGCATCCTCTCTATTTTCATGAGAATTTCCAATTGCAGGTGAGCAAGAAGAACAGACAAACAGCAAAGAACGATCGCAAAGGGACCCCTGTCAATCACATTTTTATTTTACCACTCATTACCATTCATTCCTCCACCATTTATGTCATTTTTTCCAGTCTTTTACTTCATTTTACAAAGGGACTATGTTTTCTACAGGATGATCATGTAGGAATTACAGTGACCCAGAAATCTTATAGGAGGTAGTCCTAAGGAAAATAAATGGTGGAACAAGGTAGAAGAATGTTGATAAGGGTGTGGAATACCTTTCCAAACTGAAAAAACAATCAAGAACCATCTTGAATAAGGGGAAGAAGGAAAACTAATGGTCTCAAGAAACAAGGATTTTTCTTTGCACAAATATGTTTTTTGGCTTGTCCTTGCAGAGATTATAGCCAAGATTCGTAATGCACAAGAGAGAGGCTACCAAGGCCATGGATGAGGCACAATGAAATCACTAAGTTGCTCAAAGGCTGAGTAACACTTTCAGCAAGGGGGTATGATGGGCCTCTAAATTAGACATAATTAAGGCCTATGACCATCTTTCAGCACATTAAACTTCTCTTTTCGCATTAGATAATTTATTTTAACTTTCATATGTTCATTGGGAAGGTTTATGAATAATTGAATATTTGTGCCTAATATTATTTATTTTTTGTGGAATATTATGAGAATATTGGGCAAATTATGAAGAGTTGGAGGAGGGGATAATTTAGGGACTTGTTTCCTACTACTAGATGATTAATAATAAATAATAAGTCAACAAGATATTATGGAATTATGGCACAAATTGTGGAACTCCAATGATTGATAAAATCTAGGAATGTCTTCCACTAATCAAGGGAGCAAATCCACCAATCAAGGGAGTAGATCCACTAATCAGGGCATTTTGGTGGGGAAATCTTCCTCCATCCATGGGGAATGAATCTTAATCATTTTGTATAAGTACCAAGTTGAATTTTCCTCTATGCAATGATTGAGAAAATCTAGGAATGTGTTCCCTGCCATTTAATGCAAATTCCTAGCATTTGGGAATAGATCCACTAATCAAGGGATTTTGGTGGGGAAAGCTTCATCCATTTGTTATCACTCAGATTTTCCCTGAAGTTGTAAGAAGAGGGAAAGGGGTCTGAGGTAACCATAAACAAACTTTTGACTATAGAATCTAGCCAAACTGTACTCAGAGAGGGCTCTTTCTGTAAGGTTTAGCTTTGTTTGGATAGATATTATGCTAGTTATGTAAGCTTGGGGATTTTGATTGTGTTTGGTGGTCGAATCCAAGAGAAGGTGGATAGAATTGAGTATTTCAGGCCATTGGGCTATGGAGTCAATCTAAATATGGCTTAACTAGACTTAGCTTTTCGACAAAAGGATGGCTTCACAAGGCAAGATAGCTGAACAGGGAACAAATGGTAACTTGAAAGGATGGGATGGACTTAAAAGGGAAGAAGGGCAATTAAGAATCCTTCAGCATGTTTTAAGAGAGGGAAAATGACTGATCACCAATAAAAAGAAATTAAGAATTTTTTATTAAATGACCGAAATGATAAACTAAAAAGTAGGAGCATTTAAGAATTCACTGCCTATGATAGTTTAGAAGAAAAAATTTGGAACAAAAACTATTTTAAAGACAGATTGCACTTAAGCACTTTCTGAATTACACTTTTTCGTTTTAATATTCAGATATGGAAAATAGTTGAAATATTTAAAGAAGAAAATGACAACACATGAGATATAGATACTTATTTGTCTGGTGTTTGACACATGAATCATATGAAAAGTCCTTTGTATTATTCCTTCATCTAGACAGCCATACAAAAAATTGTCCAACAGTACTTCTTTTCCAAAATAATCAGTCTTACAGAAATGTCTAAGAATCCACCCAAAATACTTCAAACGAAGAAGTATTTATACAAAAATTTACAATAAAATATCTCATAACAAAGAGAGATATATTATAGGATGACTAACTATACGTTACATGAAAGTAGAGATAGATGGTCTCAAATATAGAAGATAAAGGTAAACTCATGGCTTATTGTCCCTACTTTTGTTAATGAGCTGGAGGCAGGCCTTATGGTTGGGCATCTTGCTGTCTTCTTTGTAATTCTATGTTGGCTATTCTGCATTTCATCTTCTTACTGATACTCTTTGACCTGTTCTGATACTCTTTACCTATTTGATCCTTGTTTACCTTCTATTACCACCATTGACTATGGTAAATAATGAAAATTTACTTTTTTACCAAGGATAAATCACAAAATTTCTATCATATCTGTCCACCATTTTTCCTATGGTATTCTGGTCCTTTGAAGTTTCCTGAAGATCTCATCAGCCTCGGTGTATTTGACAAAATTAGGCTGAACTAGAAACAGATGTTTTATTTCATGCTCAACATAGAAAAGGTTCTCTAGACTGTCATAGAGAACTCTGCCTGTAGGTAGTGCCTTTGGTGCAGATGCACTAGCTGATGAGCTGGCCTGGTTGTCTGCATATTGAGCCAACTTGTCAACATAGTCTATGTGTCTCATCAATTTATCATTAATAACTAAAGGACTGGGAAGTCCTTTGCTCTGCAAAATGCCAAATTTCTCCATAAAATCATTAATTTCTTCTTGTATGTTCTGGCATCTCCTTTCCAAATTCTGCATGAGAGACCTTTTGGTCAATACCTTCTTGACTTCTAGAATAGTCCCTGTTTTGTCTTTAATGCCCAACTCTTCTAGTTGGTACTTATTTTTGCTATTCAAAAAATTTATTAGCATGGTGGCTTCCTCAGGATTTCTTCGTAATTCTTCCATACTTCTTTGGATTTCTTCGAGAGCTACTTTTACCAAGTCAGTTTGTTCAAAAATTATTTGTATTGATGGCCAAGTATCATTTATTGACTGAGTGATGTTGGTCCAAAGAATTTTCCTAATGTCTGCTAAGGGCTTGTCAAAGGTGAGGTCCTTCTCTAGTAATTTCACCTACTGAGCTAATCCTTTATTCTCCCTCACCTTTTCAGCAAAAGTAATTTTAGAAAGATCATATTTTTGTTCTAAGGTATCAAATTGTTCTTTTACCTTCTACAAATCTGAGACTTGGAGCTTCATCTCCTCCATTGACTTTATTAATTCTTTTGTGCTTAAACATGAAGTACTTACCTGTGTTGTTTTTGTTGTTGTTGTTCCTGTAATTACCTTTGCTGTGACCATGGAGACATTTGGTGCCAGAGCTATTCCAAGTGTTGAGGGGACTGTAGTGGAAACCACTGGTATCACATTTGGAGGCTCATAGGTTGACTCTCCCTGCTTTCTCTTCAGTGATTTTTCTAACTCTTGCTTAGTCTCTTTCAAATGTTCATTAAGATTTAAGACTAAGTCCATAAGCTCTTCTTCAGATTTCTTTTGGACAACTTCTGCAGTTTGTGGATGTCTTGATGGTAGCAATTTTAGCTACTTTCTCAAGGCAGCCATGTCTTGATCAATTTTCTTTATTAAGGCCTCTGCTGCCTTTACATCCTCTGGGTTATAACCCAATCCAATCACCAACTCCTCCAAAGATTTAATTTTCTTATCTTTGGCCTGCGAGGAGGCTTTTTCTAGCTGTAGTTGTGAAATTTTATTATTTAAATAATTTTCTATTCTTTGGGCCATCATAGCTTTACCAGTCAACCTTGAATATACCATCTCCCTTATCTATTTGTGTAACTCAATCTGGTCCATTGGATGAATGTCCTTTGCCATGACCTCAAAATCTTTTTGAAGGTAATCTACACTTGTTTGAGGCTGCTGCACTTTGGGCTTGAAGAAGCTCATTTGCATTTTTCCCTCCTTTAGGTCATAGGCTGACATCAGCCTTTTCTGATTGGTGGGTGCCATTTTTAAATACTGATTGTAGACATGGATCCTCAATGGCTCATTCTTAGCCTTTATTTCTTTAAAAAATAATTTAATATCTAGGTTGTCATTTCCTGGGGCTTGAAGGATGACACTTCAACACTTTTTTGTCTCTCCAACTCCTATCTCTATGAGCTAGAAGGTGTCCCACCTGTTGGGAAAGTTTGATGACTGTCTACACCTTCTTTTCTTTGACTATCAGTAGTTTCTTCAAAAAATTCCTCTTCTGAATGAGGATTTAGCCTGTGCCTCTTAGCACCAGGCTGGTCTGATGGGCCACTGGTAGGGGTAGCTACTTCCCTGTCTCTCTTTTTGTTCTTTTCCTCATTCAGAGGAGTCTGCAAAATTGGGGGCTCTCCCATGTTGACTTGAGATGGGTGTGCCTGTTTTTGAGCCTACCCCTGAGAAGTTTCAGGCTGCTTAGACATGGTTGATTGTTCTGTTGCTTGAGTGCTAGTTTCTTTTTCCCTTCCTTGTGATGTTTTTACTAGTGGTGTACTAGTCTCTTGTGAGTTCCTTTGTGAGGTATCAGCTGTTGAGAAACTGATTCCTAATGATGTCTTTTGAGAAGTCTCAAAATGTACCTATCCAAAAGAATCTAGGTCAAGTGTCTTTTCAAGATCCTTCATTACATTTTCTATATTGGCCTGTTCACTATCTGTTTCTACTACGGTTCCTTCCCTCCATTCATCCATATTAGAAAATTTCTCAATCTCTGGGATTCTATGATGCAAGTATGGTGATAATTTGTTTTTCATCCTTCTATCACAGATAAAACTGTGAGGGTCATATGGAGTCCAATTAAAACATTTGATTAATTTCATATCATCTTCTAGAATTCATTCTGCTTCTATCCATGCTTCTTTAGTGTTATAGACAATTGGGCCTAAGTGATCCATGATTCTGAGTTGGGCTTTCTTCTTGGCCTTAGCAAAATGTGTCAAATCTGAGTGTATCATTTGTCTGTAGTATTCCAATGCAAACGGTCTCATTGGAACATATTTAGGTAGCTTGAATGGGGAAATCTCACATCCATATACCCTAATTTCTGTGTGATTTTGGTAAAAATACCAGTCACCTACTCTATACTGTTTAGAGAGCCGAAGAATCCTTTTGATGTCATCATTAATATTGGGAGGGGAATTCCCTATCAGTGAGGTGGTCACTGGGTGGACAAACTAATCAATGAACTCACTATAGGAATAAGGGCAAGCAAAAGTTTTATAGAAGATGGAAGTCCAAAAGATAATAGACCTTGGGCTACCTTTAATATCAAGTTTCTTGACAGAAAATGGGAATTGGTCTAATTGATAGTAGAGAATGAGGTGATATATGAAGGTGGAAAACTTGAAAACCCTTTCATTTTCCAGTCTCATGAACTACTCGTGAATTTTATCAGCAATATAAGAGGCATAATCATATTTGATAGTAGGAGGCTGTCCTGGGGTAAAGATAGACATCATCACTAGGGTCAATTCATCTACATATTCACTAGTGTTGAATCCCATGATTGTTAATATCATAGAAACTATGAGTTTGCCTATATCTGTGAAGAAAACTGACATATAAGGTGGGGGATCTTTAGTTTTATACTGTGGTAATATGAAAGTCTGACAGAGGCGAGTGAGCTCAACTTAGGATAATTGAGTTGATTTCTCAAGAAAACTTCCAATGGAAATGGGGATAAGGGCCTGACTAGGGTGAAATTGTAGCATCTCATTGATTGATTCAACAGTTATTGTGAATAGAACTGCTTGGTTGGGAGACATGACTGCTCTACAAATGGGGTCATAGTTTGCATGGCATTGATGGATTATGTCAGGGAAAACATGCACAGAGGGGAGAAAATACAATGGGAGGTTGGATTCCCATAGTCCCATGGCATCGTAGCCATTCAAATGGTTATATTGGCATTGACAGAAGACTTTGAGGTGGTCTTTATCAGTGGTTAAGTCTTTTATCTAGAAATCTTTTTCTGCCAGAGGAAAATATTCTAAATCATGATGAGGAGTGGTAATGGGAGAAACATTTATGGCCACTGGAGTTTCCATACTGGTTCTTGTGGGTTTCAGGAGGAAAAGTGAGGTTTTTTAGGTGAAAATGATGAAATAACAGGTCCGGATACTTGAATTTACAAATGCAAATAGCAAAATTATACAAAATTTTGGTTTTTTAATCAATTTGCTGTGAAAACAAGTATTTACAGGGTTTTCTTGTCGGGGAATTGGTAAATACCTGCTTTAGGGTGATGGTCAACAGAATGCAGGTACTGGGCGTAATTGGATGGCTCCGAGGGACATCGGCTGAGAAGTTTGGAGCAGGTTGGTGGCTGAAAACTGAAGTTGGTTGACCTCAACGTATTGTTTGCATGGGCGTATAGGTTCACAGAATAAAACAATGAAAATGACTTGTTTTGTTTTATACACAAAGTCAAGGTTTGGCGGGTTTTGGGATTTGGACGGGTGACGTTAGTGACAAACGAAATGATGTTTTGTCATTTAGTTTGGAGGTGGTAAGCAGTTTATATTGCACCGCTTATGGGGAAGGGGTGGTATTTGGCCTTGAGCTAGCGATTCCATAGATTGCTTGACCAATGGTGGAGGTATTGTATACAAAATCACTTTGCAATCATGCGCTAATGTGCAGTTGCAAAGGGTCATGCGATATGCAAAACAGCCGTCAGATCTTGGGGACTTGATTGCATGACTGTTGGGGATCTGAAGTGATGGGGATATAATGAAGGTGGGCTCGATATATTTAAGGATTAATTAATCATATCGGGGGTGACGGGATTGGGCGGGAAGGCTGTTAATTAACTGTGAGGGTTAATTAATTCCTTTTTTAATGTGATGGGCATCAGGGCTGTTAATTAGTTACGGAGTAATTAATTAATCCCTATTTACAACGGATTATGGTTATATTTTAACCAACGGGACGGGATATTAATGTTTTGGGTTTTTAAATATAGTTACAACAATACGGGATCGAGTAAGTTTTATAGGGGATTTATATATTAATATGTTAATAGTCAATATGACAATGAAATGGAAAAAAGCGCTAAGTATAAAACATTGAAGTATGAATTTAAACTTAGGCTAAGATGAAAAGAGGGTTTTTGTGGAAATATTTTAGTTTTCCTAAGTAAAATAGGATTTTACTTAGGAAAAAAATTATCAAGGGAATGAATGGTTTTTATGAAGGGGTATGATGATTAATGAATGGTGTTAAGTAGGTAGGCTTTATAAATTATTGGGTCGAGGGTCGGGTCCCTCCAGAAGTCAGAGAAATGCTCCGAGCCCCTCTAATTTAATAGATACCTTGGTACTTAGTGGAAACGAGTGAAAATTGAGGGAAAATGAATAGGGGAGTTAATTATTCTGACTTTGCTTGTTTGATATGTCTTCCATATGATGCATGCCTTTGCCTTGTGATGAAAGTAATATATTTACACATTTAGACATCACCATTCACCACATATTATTTTGCAACCATCATCTACTTACCCTACCTAGTTTAACCTATCATTTTTACTTCTTTATTTGGGTGCACATAGACTACAAAACCCTTACAAAACTTTATTTTCTTTTACATGGCAATGCCTATCTAAGTCTACACTTATTACAGCCAAGGGCTCAGATTAAACTGTTGAGCTCCTTTTTCACTCTACTTATCTACTTATCTGCCAAGATTACACTGTTTGGTCAGATCTTTATTTTCTATTTCTACAACATAAAATTGAAATGTGAACTAGCCAAGTTTAAACTGTTTGAATATTCATAAATTGTGGCATAAGTGAAAAACTGCACACAATTGTTTATTCTACAACAGTAAAAAGTAGTGGCATTTAGACTTGCACATTTTCCTGGTCTTTCTTTTTGTTGGGGTTCATTTTATTTCATTGTTTGACCATCTTTTTATTCTTTTCACCCTTTGATTTTTCTTTTAGGCTATACCCTCTTTACATTTTTTAGATTTTTTGATTTTTTGAAAATATTGAAAACCTTTGCAACAAGTAAAGGTATGAACATATTACATAGCTTGTCAAGTCAATCATGATATATGACACCTATTGGTATAGGGGCATAACAATGGCTCTACTTGGGGATGGTTTTTCCTGGTGGAAAGTCAATAACAGTATATCAAACGCCGCAGAATGACTTTGACTGCACTCTGCAATCTTCTTCTGCTTGTTGCCTTTATTGTATGTATGATAGTGATACTCCTAAAGCTTAGGGCCTTCTCTTTAGGCTTCAACTCCAACAAGTTACTGTCCAATCAAAACTGTGACAGTACAAAGGATATAGTGTGTACATGTTAATAATTAGGGTAACATTAATAAGTAGGATCAAAGTAATGTTTTAACATCTCACCATTGATTGATCCTTCCTCTCCTTCTATGCCATCCAAGTTTTTTGGAAAATATGTATTGTTTCCTTGGAGAGCATGGATGATGTATGGTCCCTTCCATAGGAAGTCAAACTTCCCATGTTTTCCCTTATCCTCTCTCCTAGAATCCCATATTAACACTTTATCTCCAAGGTAGAAATCTTCTGCCTTGGTTCTTTTGTCAAATATCTTCTTCAATTTCTCCTGTAACACTTGGGATCTTTGGTACACCTCCTCTCTGGTCTGTTGTAAATTAATGGTTTGGTTTATCCTTCTTTGTATATCATTAGGTTCCATTTGAGCTTCTTGGAGTATTTTCATAACAGGAACTCCTAATGATGAAGGAAATATAGTCTCTATGCCATATACTAACTCATAAGGACTAGTGCCAATGGATTTTTTGGTTGTGAGCCTATTTTCCCATAGTGCATTTACCAGTTTCTTGTGGTAAGTCTTTTTGTTCTCCTCCAACAATTTTTTAATGATATTAATAAGACTCTTGTTGGAAGATTCAGCTAGTCCATTTCCTTGAGGGTAATAGGCTGTGGAATAAACTATGGTGATGTGATACTTGTTACAGAAAATTATCATCTTTTTGGATTTGAAAGCTGCAGCGTTATCAGTTATGATTTTAGTAGGGCAGCCAAACCTAGACAATACATTGGTCTCTAGGAATCCTATGATCATTGTATCATTGGCCTGTCTAGAGGGAATGACCTCTATCCATTTGGTAAAATAGTCAGTGACAGTGAGTATACATTTATGTTGGCCTGAAGAGGATGGATGGATTTCTCCAATGAAGTCAAGACCCCATTGTTGGAAAGGTTTCTCAATGGAAATGGGTTTCAGGGGTAAAGGTAATAACTTTCTCTTGCCTTGAAAAATTTGAAATTTATGGTAAGAAGTGAAAAAATTCTTCACATCGGTAAACAAGGTTGGCCAATAGAATCTAGCCCTTAGGATATTATTTGTAGTTGACTTCCAATAGAGGTGTCCACCATAGTCTCTTGCATGAAATTCTTGGAGAGTCTTGTCAGCTTCATCTTTTAATAAACAATTCAATAAAATTCCTTCATGATTTTTCCAAAAAAGAGCATTATCTAAAATGCAAAACTTCGAAGCTTTCATTTTTAAAAACCTATTTTTCATTCTGGATAACCCTGGAGGAGCCTGTAGGTTTTTTAAAACATAAATTACATCACCATACCAAGGTGAGTCTGAAAAGGCCTGGCTGATTGGTGGAGTCGCCATCTCCTATTCGTCATCGAGTTCATTTATGTCCAAGGCTTGACAATTAGTTTCTACCATAAGTTTGGCCAATCCTGTCCTTTTATCAGTTTTGTAGGTTTTATCTCTAGATCATACTCTAAGATGGTAGCAATCCATTTACCTCTCTTGCGCTCAAGTCCATCCTGAGTCAAGATGTCTTTGACAACTGCATTAGGCACATAGGCTATCACATGAGAGTATAATATGTAGACTCTGAAGTCCTTAATGGATTTTACCAGTGCAAAAGCTTGTTTCTCCATTATTTTATATTATAGTGATGCATGTCTAAGTGCTTTACTAAAAAAGGCTATGGGCTTTTCACATCCCTCGTCATCCTTTTGTAATAAAACAGCTGCTATGGTATGTTCTGATGCAAAAGAAAATATGATGAAGTCTATATCAAATTGAGTACTGGTGAGGACCGGTGTTCTGGTTAAGGCCATTTTTATTTCTTCAAATGATTGCTTGGCCTCTACTATCCATTTTATACTTGAATCCTTTTTAAGCATGTTATTTAGTAATCTAATGAGTTCTGCTAAGTTAGAAATGAATCTTCTCAGAAAATTTATCTTCCCTACGAAAGCTTGAAGTTCTCTGATGCTTCTTGGATGAAGTATCTATAGAATAACTTCTATTCTGGCAGGGTCAATTCAAATGCCATCTTTGGAAATGATGTGACCCAAGAGTTTACCTTCCTCCATGTCAAACAAGGACTTCTTTGGATTCAAAGAAATACCATATTTTTTGCACTTTAGATATACTTGTTTGAGACGGTCCAAATGCTACTAATTTGATCTAGAAAAAACAGTTAGATCATCCAGATATATAACAAGAAAATCATAAATCTCTTTGGCAAATGCAATGTCCATTTCTCTTTGGAAAGTTTCTCTTGCATTTTAATGTACACAAAAGTGCCCCATGGTGTTGTAAAAGCTGTTTTATCTTGGTCATCAGGATGAACCAGGATCTGGTTGTACCCTAAGAACCCATCTAAAAGTGAAATTCTAGAAGAACATACTACCCTTTGCGAAATATGATCCATCTTAGGTAAAGGGTAATTATCTTTCAGAGAAACCTTATTCACATTTCTTAGATCAACACATAATCTTATTTCCCCATTTTTCTTCCTAGTAGGTACTAGATTAGACACCCACTCTGAAAATCTAATAGGGGTAATTATCCCTGCTTCATACATACATTTAATTTCTTTTTTGATCAATGGTAATAATATAGGGTTGACTCTTCTGAGTCTTTGTTTGAAGGGCTTCTGATTATCTTTCAGAGGTATTCTATGCTACATTATAGAGGTGTCATATGATTTCAAATCCTCATAACTCTAGGCAAATACATCCTAGAATTCTCTCATTAGTTCAACATACTTTATCTTTTGTTCAGGGGGTAAATATTTTGATAGTTTTATCATTTTTGGATTTTCCTCTGTCCCTAAGTTATATTCTTCAATGTCTGCTTTTAATGGTTCCATCTTTGGTTTTTTGGGAATTTCATTGGAATCAAAGAGGTCTTCTAGAGGAGTTAATACTTTAGGCAGATGATTGTCTTTTAAGTAAATGACATCTATTTCTTCTTCAATTATCTCATCAAGGTCCATTTGTTTAAGGTTTTTCACTTCTTTTGTTTTTGTGGGATGAAGCATTTGAATTAAACTTTCTTCTAAAATTGTTTTTTCTACCTCATCTATTTGATTTGAATTAGCTACTGTATCAACATCTATGAAACTATTAGAAAACTCTTCCTCTAAATTCAAAAAGTTATTAATCTGCTCATCACTATCGAAAACTTGCCAGTTCTTCAGATTATCAGGGATAGCTAGCATGTGTCTAATCTAAGCAGTAAACAGATGATTAGGTTCGAAAGGTAATTTGTAGGTGCTGGAAAACATTTCGAGACTGTGGGCTTGCAAGTTGTGTTTTCTAGGGATTGTAGCAAGCTGAGTTTCCAGAAAAGTATTAAGAATCTCTATGATAGTTCCTCTATAGTATCCTAATCTAGGATCCCTAGTTAAATATTTCCCTTTGGTATGTTTAATGATTAGTTCAGAATCTCCTATGACAGATACTCTAATTGCTTCTAATCTTTTGACCAGTTTGAGACCCAACAAGAGAGCTTCATACTCTGCCATATTATTGGTGCACTTGAAATTTATCCTTTAGGCATGGCCTTCAACATGGTCGTTTTCTAAGTTGTACACCCAAACTCCTGCCCCTGCAACTAATTTATTAGCTGAGCCATCAAATTCCAAATGCCAAAGAATTTCATGTTCATAATTGGTGTCATGGGTGGTGGGAATTTGTTTGACAGTGGGATCTGGTTTTTCATTCTCAACTAGTTTGTTATTGTTATCTAATGTTTCATTGTTACCTGATAATTCCTTAATGTGAACACTAGATTTTTCCCTTTTTAATTTCTTTTGGTTTTGCTGCTAAAACTTCTAAGTTATTGGTAGGATTTGTTTCGGCATTGTAAAGAATGAATGAGTCCATATCAGAGTGTACTGAGTAGATGGGGAAATTTTGTGGTTTTTCCTGACTACTTACTACATATTTCATTAATTTTTCTCTGTACAGCTTCTTAGGTTGGCTGAAAACTGAGATGGTAGCATATGACATGTCTAATTGAAGAGACCCTTGAAGCTTAGCACCCTGGGATCTTGACAATAACATACCATATTTTGGTGGTATATCTACTACCACTATATCCATTAGAATTGTTTCTGCAAGGTATTGAACCAATGAGACACACAAGTCTTTTATCAATCCTAAACACCTCACCCGACTAGAATCAAAAGAAAAGAGATATTTGTATGGTCTAGTGATGTCTAGGTCTAGTTTTTCCATGACAGACTTGGGCATAAGGTTATGAGATGCCCGAGAATCAAACATGGCATTGTGAAGGATTTTATCATGTATATTTAGGCTCACATAGAAGGGAGGGATTCCTCCTTCTTATGGTTTTCCATTCACTTTTGGGCCAAAGATTAATTCTGGCTGGTCATCAAAGACATTAATTGAATCTTTAGTTCCAGTAATTTTAAGTGATCTATTGATTTGGCTTTGGTATGCATCATGTTTAGCTAATTCAAACAATGGAACAACAATATTTAGCTTGCCTACTTTAGTTTCCAGATTGAAAGGTTTTTCAGTTTGGGCTTTTGGGTTTCGAATAGTAGGATTCTCTCTATTTTCTGGATTTTCTGTGCTTTTCTCCTTTTCAGTAGTGGGGTCATAGTTCACAAGTTCTTTTGAATCAACTTCTGGAGGTTCTTCCACATTTCCTTTAGAAGGAAGAGTAGTGGAGGTGTGTTTGCTATTTAGTTGATTATCAGAGACATCTTCTATTATTGGGTTAGACGGATTAGGATCTGATCTAGACAGAATATGTACATTTGTAGTGATTGTCTTACCTTTTATACACGGTTTTGGAGCCTTTTGCTTGTTTGTTTCAGGAACATCAATTCTCCTACTCCTTAGGTTGTATTGCTTATGCACCTCATATATGGCTATGTCATATCCTTCCCTAAAGTTGAATGATTCACCTGACTGAGTTTAAAATTGTTTAAGAATGTGGGCCTCTTGATCCTCTTGTGTCAAGAAAACTTCTCTTTCATTACTAAGTCACATCAAATTTATTTGAGTGTCTTCTACCAGTTCATCAGAGTTTGAGGCTTCTACATAATTTTCTTGGAAAGGGGGCCTAATGTTTTGGTCTGTACCAATCTTCCCAGTGTTTTGGTTTTGATTTTTTATGAAATTGGGATTTCTCCTTGTGTTGGTTGGCTAACCATCTGAAGGAGCTTTCCTTTCAATTGTTTCCACTCTATCCCCTAGCCTATCCATCCCTTTAATTATGGCATCTAGTTTCTATTCAAAGGGTGAGGACTCTTCTTTCAATGGTATTCTCCTTTCACTTCTAACCTTGGCTTTTTTAGGCATCAGGTTTGTTTCAACACTAACAGCTATGCTCTGCAGATCTTCTAAAGTGCAAGGAGCTCATTCTCTTAGCAGGAATGCCATGTTGGAATCAAATCCATCAGGGAATTTGATTAAGGCTAAATTAGGTGGTGGTCTAAGATTTTGAGGGATGGCATTATAAACATTATTAAATTTAGTGTAGTAATCCTGCATCATTTCTTGCATTCCTCTCTTTAAGTTTTCATACTCAGAAAGAATCTGAAGGGGATCTTTCTCTTTCTCCCATCAGTTTAAGAATTGTCTATAGAGAGTTTCTAGGTTGTCTATATTGTTTGTAGGTAAGGCTCTAAACCAGGTTCTAACTTCCCCCATTAGACTCTGGACAAATATTCTCATTCGCACATCATCAGCATCTATTTCATAACCTTAAAAGTAGTCAGTCATCTTTTTGGTGTGTTGTTGGGTTCTATAAGTACCAGTACCATCAAATTCAGTGATTTTATTTTGGTAATCCTGGGGCATGGCACCTAAGTTTGTTGGTAGGACCAGGGGGTAAATCTGTTTTCCATGGCTGTAGGTAATGGTGAAACAATAGTTGGGGTTGGGATAACAATGGGTGTCTGAGTTATGGATGGAGGACTAGAGGTGATGGTTTGTTGTGGAGTGGTTGGAGGTTGAGGTATATGAGGAAATGGTGAGGAGCTTGTAGAGGCAGTCATGATTACAGAGGGATTAGGTGTTCCTTCAGTAGTAAGGTCAGATTGTGGGGAGTTATATAAGTACCTAATAATTGACAAATTGGCAGCTTGAAGCTCTAATTCTCGGATGAACTCTGGGTCTGAGACTAGGTCAATCAATTCAAAATCTGATGAGGTTCTAAACAAAGAGGTCTCAAAGTATTCATCAAAAGGTTGGTCTTCAAGGTAGATCAACCTAATAGGATAGGATGATGATCTGAAGGTGGGTCAAGGACTAACAGAACTTTCTTGTCTCCTAAGAATTCTGGGGATCAGGTTAGGGTTCTCAAACACTTGTGGTGGATTGGGATCAGGATTAGCTGCAATGTAATGAGTCCTTTCTGAAGCTAGGTTTTTAGGTTTTGTTTTTGGTTTTTCTTAATTGTTATCAAGAAACAACTTCTATTATTTCTTTAAGAGGCTGTAGATATGAGATTTAAACTTTCTTAAAGGTTTTTATGACTGAGGAATTGGTTTCTCCAGTGGAGTCGCCACAATGTTATCACTCAGATTTTCCTTGAGGTTGTAACAAGAGGGAAAGGGGTCTGAGGTAACCACAACCAACTTTTGAGTACAGAATCTAGCCAATCTGTACTTAGAGAGGGCTCTCTCTATAAGATTTAGCTTTGTTTGGATAGATATTAGGCTAGTTATGTAAGCTTGGGGGTTTTGATTGTGTTTGGTGGTGGAATCCAAGAGCAGATGGATAGAATTGAGTATTTCAGGCCATTGGGATATGGAGTCAATCTAAAGATGGCTTAACTGGACTTAGCTTTTCACCAAAAGGATGGCTTCACAGGGCAAGATAGTTGAATAGGGAACAAATAGTAACTTGAAAGGATGGGATGGACTTAAAAGGGAAGAAGGGAAATTAAGAATCCTTCAGCATGTTTTAAGAGAGGGAAAATGATTGATCACCAATAAAAATCAATTAAGAATTTTTTATTAAATGACCAAAATGATAAACTAAAAAGCATGAGCGTTTAAGAATTCACTCCATATGATAGTTTAGAAAAAAACAGTTAGAATAAAAACGATTTTAAAGACAGATTGCACCTAAGAACTTTCTGAATTACACTTTTTTGTTTTAATATTCCGATATGGAACACAGTTGAAATATTTAAACAAGAAAATGACAACACATGAGATATAGATACTTATTTGTCCAGTGTTTTACACATGAATCCTATGAAAATTGCTTTGTATTATTCCTTCATCCAGACAGCCATACAAAAAATTGTCCAATAGTACTTCTTTTCCAAAATAATCAGTCTTACAAAAATGTCTAAGAATCCACCCAAAATACTTCATATGAAGAAGTATTTATACAAAAATTTACAATAGAATTTCTCATAACAAAGAGAGATATATTCTAGGATGAGTAACTATGTGTTACATGAAAGTAGAGACAGATGGTCTCGAATATAGAAGATAAAGGTAAACTGATGGCTTGTATCCCTATTTTTGTTAATGAGCTGAAGGCAGGCCCTATGGTTGGGCATGTTGCTATCTTCTTTGTAATTCTGTGTTGGTTGTTCTGCTTTTCATTTTCCTACTAATACTCTTTGACCTGTTCTGATACTCTTTACCTGTTTGATCCTTGTTTACCTTCTATTAAGACCATTGACAATGGTAAGTAATGAAAATTTACTTTTTTACCAAGAATAGATCAAAAAATTTCTATCATATCTATCCACCATTTTTCCTGTGGTATTCTAGTCCTTTAAAGTTTCCTGAAGATCTCATCAGCCTCGTTGTATTTGACAAAATTAGGCTGAAATGGAAATAGATGTTTTATTTCATGCTCAACATAGAAAAGGTTCTCTGCGTATAGGTAGTGTTGTTGGTGCAGATGCACTAGCTGATGAGCTGGCCTAGTTTTCTGCGTATTGAGCCAACTTGTCAACATAGTCTATGTGTCTCATCAATTTATCATTAATAACTAAAGGACTGGGAAGTCCTTTGCTCTACAAAATGCCAAATTTCTGCATAAAATCATTAATTTCTTCTTGTATGTTCTGGCATCTCCTCTCCAAATTCTTCATGAGAGACCTTTTGGTCAATACCTTCTTGACTTCTAAAATAGACCTTGTTCTATCTTCAATGCCCAACTCTTCTAGTTGGTACTTATTTTTGCTATTCAAAAAATTTATTAGCATGGTGGCTTCCTCAGGCTTTCTTCCTAATTCTTCCTTAGTTCTCTGGATTTCTTCGAGAGCTACTTTTACCAAATCAATTTGTTCAAAAATTATTTGTATTGATGGCCAAGCATCATTTATTGACTGAGTGATGTTGGTCCAAAGAATTTTCCTAATGTCTACTAAGGGCTTGTCAAAGGTGAGGTCCTTCTCTAGTGATTTCACCTACTGAGCTAATCCTTTATTCTCCCTCACCTTTTCAGCAAAATTAATTTTGGAAAGATCATATTTTTGTTCTAAGGTAACAAATTGTTCTTTTACCTTCTGCAATTCTGAGACTTGGAGCTTCATCTCCTCCATTGACTTTATTAATTCTTCTGTGCTTAAACCTGAAGTACCTGCCTGTGTTGTTTTTGTTGTTGTTGTTCCTGTAATTACTTCTGTTGTGACCATGGGGACATTTGGTGCCAAAGCTATTCCAAGTGTTGAGGGGACTGCAATGGAAACCACTGGTATCACATTTAGAAGCTGAGAGGTCGACTCTCCCTACTTGTTGTTCAGTGATTTTTCTAACTCTTGCTCAGTATCCTTCAACTATTCATTAAGATTTAAGACTAAGTCCATAAGTTGTTCTTCAGATTTCTTTTGGACAACTTCTGCAATTTGTGGATGCCTTGATGGTGGAAATTTTAGCTTCTTTGTCAAGGCAGCTATGTCTTCATCTTCTTTCTTTATTAAATCCTCTACTACCTTTACATCCTCTGGATTATGACCCAATCCAATCACCAACTCCTCCAAAGATTTAGTTCTGTTATCTTTAGCCTGTGAGGAGGCTTTTTCCAACTGTAGTTGGGTAGTTGTATTATTTAAAGAATTTTCTAATCTTTGGGCCATCATAGCTTTACTAGTCAACGTTGAATATACCATCTCCCATGTCTGTTTGTGTAACTCAATCTGGCCCAGGGGATGAATGTCCTTTGTGATGACCTTAAAATCTATTTGAAGGTAATCTGCAATTGTTTGAGGCTCCTGCACTTTGGGCTTGAAGAAGTGATGAGCCCCAATTTTTGGTACAATTTGGGCTCATTTGGCCTACTTGCTCTGCTCAAACCATTCATTTTTTATTGCTTATGCATGCATTTCTTGGTTTATTTGTGTTGTTTATAGGAAGAAGGGTAGACATTTTATCTACGTGACTAATGCATGATGCTTTCAGGTTTTTGGCATTAAAAGGGAGAAAAAGACAACGAAAAAGGAGACAAGGAGACAATGAGGTGGCACTGCTGGTTTTTAGGAGAGGATGTCTATGGTCTTGGGGACCTTCCTCGTGATTCCCACCAAGAACTCCGAGCTCCAATCCATCTCCCCACTGAGCTTAGAAGCAGCCAGTTGTTCTACAGGAACAACAGTTATAACTGTTCTACAGGAACAGTAGTTATGACTGTCCTACAGCATCAACAGTTAAACTTTAGTTGGACAGCCGAGCTCCTAAAATCAAGGACACCTGTTGGATGATCGTTTTTGCATAAATACTGAGGTCGTAGCCTTGGATAGAAGCTTTTTGAACCTTGGCATTACTCTTGTAATTTGGAAGTACGAGCTAGAGCTCGGTTTTTGTTCCTTTTTGTAAGCCAATTTGGCATGACATCAGATTGTGAATAAAGAAGGCAGATTTTGATCTAGTTCTGAGTTTTCTCAAGGAGATATAGCTCTCAGGTTAGGGCCCAACCTGAGAGCAATAGATCTCCTCAGTGTTGTAATGTGTTTGCATTTCGTTCTAGCACTTTGAGTTTGTTTACTTTCACACGCAATTCGAATTTACAGTTTGTTAATTTAGTCGTTTTCATGGGCATAGATAGGACTAGTTTATGGTGATTTGCTTTCAGTTGCTTAAGTTTGATAGGAGGATAGATATAATCTCTTGGAGCTCCAGCAAAAAGGTTGTAAAGGCTCACTGCCATCTCTCTGTTAGGGATTGGGGTGCAGTCCATGACCAACCACCAAAAAGAAAAGCAGTTCTTCTCATTTCCATGCAAGCTGCAACATAAACGTTTTCATTGAAGATCCATCCATGCATTTTTGACATCGAACCATACTTTCACATTTCACTTCCACGCATAGGTTTCATTTCTTGTTTTCCATTTCTGTTCATAGGTTTCATGGCACAGTTATCATAGGTTAATAAATTTCTCGTTTTGATGCATAAGTCATTTGTTTCATTTACGCTTCTCCTTCTCAATCCACTTCCTTCTTCTTCTTCTTGATCTATCATCAAGTCCTATTTAACCTCTGTCTTACTCATTTACCCTCCAACTCTCTCATTTTCCACATAGCTCCATCTCCTTCAACTTTCATAGTTCCCATCATTCCAATCATCAAACCACTGCATACACTCTTCCTCCATCTGATTCCTCTGCTCCTGAGCCATTACCAGCTCCATCTCCATCTCACCTATCCTTCCACACCACTCCAACCCTTCACCATCTTCCAAAACTTCCACGGCCAATCATCCTGTAGAATTGCACAGCCTTCCTGTAGAAACCCCTGAGTTTCCTGTAGGATCCCCTGCAGACTTCCTGTAGAAGTCTGCAAACTCGGTTGCTGAGCATCCGAACGTGGTAGACTTCTGGGGATTGATGCTGGAGACCGTCTAGGACCTCCCATAGCCATTCTGACCTTGCCCATGCTTTCCTTCCATTCCAACCGCCCCTGCACAACCAAACCCTAATTAAAAGCATCATCACAATAAGTCCAACCACTTAATGAAAAAGTACAAAAACATGATTTTTCAGATGCAAGTAGCTTAGATGCATGTATTTCAGTTCACTGCAAGTAATGGCATTATTGGTAGTTGTTTCATTCACAGTTTTGCATAGTTAGGGTCTAGCTAGTCAAATTAGGGTTTCCTAGGGTTTCCATGCTTTATTGGTTTTCAGTTTCCTTCTGCAATTAGACTAGTCTCCTTTGAGTTAGCTTTCGTCCATCATTGATAAAGCTTCTTCTGTGAGCCTATAGAAGTTGGCTTGAGCCCTATTGGACTTGTGCCAGCTGACCAAGTGACAGCTGCGAGAAGAGCTAGTACTTGTGCATACAGCACCGTCGCTTCCAAGTTTGTACGAACTACCGGGTTGATAAAATTAAGAGACAGGAAGCTCCAGGAGTTGTAGCATTATTGCTACAATACTGGAGCCCACCAAGAAGCTCATTTGCATTTTTCCCTCCTTGATGTCATAGGTTGACATCAACCTTTTTTGATTGGTGGGTGCCATTTTTAAATACAGATTGTAGACCTGGATCCTCAATGGCTCATTCTTAGCCTTTATTTCTTTAAATTTCTTTTGAATATCTAGGTTGTCATTTCCTAGGGGCCTAAAGAATGACACTTCAACACATTGTTGTCTCTCCAGCTCCTGTCTCTGTGAGCTACAAGGTGTCCCACCTTCGGGGAAAGTTTGATGACTGTTTACACCTTCTTTTCTTTCACTATCAGTAGTTTCTTCAAAAAATTCCTCTTCTCAATGAGGATTCAGCCTGTGCCTCTTAGCATTAGGCTAGTCTGATGGGCCACTGGCAGGGGTAGCTTTGACATGGTTGATTGTTCTATTGCTTGAGTTCTAGTTTCCTTTTCCCTTCCCTGTGATGTTTCTGCTGGTGGTGTACTGGTCTCTTGTGAGTGCCTTTGTGAGGTATCAGCTGTTGAGGCACTGATTCCTGATGTTGTCTTTTGAGAAGTCTCAAAATGTACCTATCCAAAAGAATCCAGGTCAAGTGTTTTTTCAAGATCCTTCATTACATTTTCTATATTGACCTGTTCACTATCTGTTTCTACTAGGGTTCCTTCCCTCCATTCATCCATATTAGCAAATTTCTCAATCTCTGGAATTCTATGATGCAAGTATGGTGATAATCTGTTTTTCATCCTTCTATCACAGATAAAACTATGAGGGTCATATGGAGTCCAATTAAAACTTTTGTTTAATTTTAGATCATCTTCTAGAATTCGTTCTACTTCTCTCCATGCTTCTCTAGTGTTGCAGACAATTGGGCGTAAGTGATCCATGATTCTGAGTTGGGCTTTCTTCTTGGCCTTAGTAAAATGTGCCAAATCTAAGTGTATCATTTTTCTGTAGTATTCCAATGCAAACAGTTTCATTGGAACATATTTAGGTAGCTTGAATGGGGAAAGCTCACACCCATATACCCTGATTTCTATGTGATTTTGGTATAAATACTAGTCACCTACTCTGTACTATTTAGAGAGCTGAAGAATCCTTTTGATGTCATTATTAATCTTGGGAGGGGAATTCCCTGTCAGCAAGGTGGTCACTGGGTGGAAAAACTAATAAATGAACTCATTATAGGAATAAGGTCAAGCAAAATTTTTATGGAAGATGGAAGTCCAAAGGATAACATGCCTTAGACTACCCTTAGTATCAAATTTCTTGATAGAAAATGGGAATTGGTCTAATTGATAGTAGAGAATGGGGTGATATATGGAGGTGGAAAACTTGAAAGCCCTTTCATTCTCCAGTCTCATGAACTGGTCATGAATTTTATCAGCAATATAAGAGGTATAATCATATTTGACAGCAGGAGGCTATCCTTGGGTAAAGATAGACATCATCACTAGGGTCAATTCGTCTACATATTCACTAGTGTTGAATCCCATGACTGCTGATATCATATCAACTATGATTTTGCCTGTATCTGTGAAGAAAACTGGCATATAAGGTGGGGGATCTTTCTTTTGATATTGTGGTAATATGAAAGTGTGATAGAGGCGAGTGAGCGTAGCTTGGGATAATTGACTTGATTTCTCAAGCAAATTTCCAATGGAAATGTGGGTAAGGGCCTGACTAGGGTGAAATTGTAGCATCTCATTGATTGATTCAATATTTATTGTGAATAGGACTATTTGGTTGGGAGACATGACTGCTCTATGGATGGGGTAACAATTTGCATGGCATTGATGGATTATGTCAGGGAAAACATGCACAAAGGGGAGAAAATACATTGGGAGGTTGGATCCCCATAGTCCCTTGGCATCATAGCCATTCAAATGGTTATCTCAGCATTGACAAAAGACTTTGAGGTGGTCTTTATTAGTGGTTAAGCCTTTTATCTGGAAATCTTTGTCTGCCAGAGGAAAATATTCTAAATCACGATGAGGAGTGGTAATGGGAGCAACATTTAGGGCCACCAGAGTTTCCATACTGGTTCTTGTGGGTTTTAGGAGGGAAAATGAGGTTTTTAAGGTGGAAATGATGAAATAGCAAGTCCAGGTACTTGAATTTACAAACGCAAATAGCATAATTATGGCAAATTTTGGTTTGTTAATCAATCTGCAGTGAAAACAACTATTCGTAGGGATTTCTTGTTGGTAAATTGGTAAATACCTATTTTTGGGGGACGGGCAACAGAATGCAGGTACTGGGCGTAACGGGATGGCTCTGGGTGGTGTTGGCTGAGAAGTTTTGAGTAGGCTGGCGGCTGAAAATTGAAGCTGGTTGACCTCAACGTATTGTTTACATGGGCGTACAAGTTCGCAGAATAAGACAACAAAAATGACTTGTTTTGTTTTATACACAAAGTCAAGGTTTGGTGGGTTTTGGGATTTGGACGGGTGACGTCAGTGACAAATGACATGATTTTTTTTCGTTTAGTTTGAGGCGATAAGCAGTTTATATTGCACCACTTAAGGGGAAGGGGTAGTATTTGGCCTCGAGCCAGCGATTCCATAGACTGCTCGAGACGTGGCGGAGGGACTGTATACAAAACCACTTTGTGATCGCACACTAATGTGTGGTCACAAAGGGTCGTGCGATATGCACAATAGCCATAAGATCTTGGGGACTTGATTGGACGACTGTCGGGGATCTGAAGTGATGGGGATTTAGTGAAGGCGAGCCAGATATATTTAAGGATTAATTAATCATATCAGGGGTGACGAGATTGGGCGAGGAGGCTGTTAATTAACCGTGAGGATTAATTAATTCCTTTTTTAATGTGATGGGTTTCACAGCTATTAATTAGTTACGGATTAACTAATTAATCCCTATTTACAATGGATTACGGTTATATTTTAAGCAACGGGGCGAGATACTAATATTTCGGGTTTTTAGATATAGTTACAATAATACAGATCGGGTAAGTTTTATAAGGGATTTATATATTAATATGTTAATAATCAATATGACAATGAAATGGAAAGAGGCGCTAAGTATAAAACATTGAAGTGCATATTTATACTTAGGCTAAGGTGAAAAGAGGGTTTTTGTGGAAATATTTTGGTTTTCCTAAGTAAAATAGGATTTTACTTAGGAAAAAGCTTATCAAGGGAATGAATGATTTTTATGAAGGGGTATGATGATTAATGAATGGTCTTAAGTACTTAGGCTTTATAAATTATTGGGCCGAGGGTTTGGTCCCTCTAGAAGTTGGTGAAATGCTTCGAGCCCCTCTAATTCAATAGATACCTTGGTACTTAGGGGAAATTAGTGAAAATTTAGGGAAAATGAATAGGGGAGTTAATTATTCTGACTTTGCTTGTTTGATATGTCTTCCATATGATGCATGCCTTTTCCTTGTGATGAAAGCAAAATATTTACACATTTAGACATCACCATTCACAACATATTATTTTGCAACCATCATCTACTTACCCTACATACTTTAACCTAGCATTTTTACTTCTTTATTTGGGTGCACTTATACTAGCAAACCCTTAATTAACTTTCTTTTCTTTTATATGCAAATTCCTATCTAAGTTTACACTTATTACATCCAAGGGCTCATAGTAAACTGTTGAGCTCCTTTTTCATTCTACCCATCTACTTATTTGCCAAGATTACACTGTTTGGTTAGATCTTTATTTTCTATTTCTACAACATAAAATTGAAATGTGAACTAGCCAGTTTAAATTGTTTGACTACTCATAAATTGTGGCATAAGTGACAAACTACACAAAATTTTTTATTCTACAATAGTAAAAAGTAGTGGCATTTAGACTTGCACACTTTCCTGGTCTTTCTTTTTGTTAGGGTTCATTTTCTTTTATTTTTTGACCATATTTTTATTCTTTTCACCTTTTGATTTTTCTTTTAAGGCTCTTTATATTTTTTTAATTTTTTGAAAATATGGAAAACCTTTTAACAAGTAAAGGTATGAACATATTACATAGCTCATCAAGTCAATCATGATATATGACACCTATTGGTATAGGGGCATAACACCATTCATGGGGAATGATTCCTACTCATTTTGTATAAGTACGAAGTTGAAGTTTCCTCTATGGGGGATTTTCATTAGTGTTATTGTGGAGAGAGAGCTTGTATTTTTGCAGCTCCATTGTATTTTTTTGCCGGGATGTAATTCTGTTGATGAAAATAATGAAGATTGGTGTCATATTTAGCTTATAAATCTTGTTCTTCTCCATAGGTCTCTGAGTTTCCTTGGGCTTGACCATCCGAGGAACCTTAGAGCTCTTTTGTATCATTTTCTTTCCTTCTTTTCGTTGCTTGTTCACATGCATCTCTTGTTTTTATTTCTTTCTATTTCTACATTTAGCGTTAATTATTTCTTGTTGTAGGATTGAGCCAAATGGTTGATGTAAGTTCTTTTGCAGGATCACAAGCACTATTTCATCCTTGGAAAATCTTTGGAACCTCATAGTAATCATTGAGCTTCTTGGATTAGTGTTCTTATTCCCAAATCTAGATTGTCGGACATCCTTTTAAGCAAAGAACAGTAAATTTATACTATTTTTTAGAGCATGCTAACGAGCTTCAATCGACTTAATTCCACTCGAATTATATCACAAAAAAATTCTAGTTCATAACAAAAGTACCGCACTTCATTTGCACTTGATTTGGTTAGGAATTGTTTAGATTTACTAGCTCACTAGTTCTCGAATTTCTAGATTTTCGACTAGTAATGTTTTCTTCTTCTTTTTTTTGCATGGTTTAACAAAGTTCTTTTTCAGTGATTCCACTTGGAATAGGGACCTAATACATCCTACTGAATAAAAAAATTTGTCCCATCTAATTTGGATTTGATTTTCTTGGTCATTAGACCCTCACCAATTTGATCATTTCACAACAAAACTTCTCCAAGCTTTTTAAGCAAATCCATCCATCTCCCAACTTTGGTTTTGGGTTCTAAGTGATCTTAGGAATTTTCTCACTCGATTCCACCCATCTACCACCTTTCCTAAACCTTCCATCACCTCGAACACCTCACATTTTTATCTCAGCTGTATCTTGTAGGTTCACTCTAATTCCTACAGGATCATCCTGTAGGTTTTCCTCAAATGGTCTGTTTTGAAGCCGAATTGACGGAAAACCTCTAGGAAGTCACCAAAAGCCTCCCAATGGTCTCCCACACCATCCAACCATATCCTAACCCTTCCATCCAACATCTAATATCCTTAATTCACCTTCCACATCACCAAAGGAATTTAGTTTGCATACTTGATTTTGCATAAAAATAAAAAAAGACAAAAACATATTTATTCCAGTCCCTTTACTTGCACATTAGTGATGTTTGATGTTTCTTACCTCCATGCTTAGATAGTAGCATTTGGTTCACAATAATTTAGGATTATTGCAAAGCATAGTTTCTTGGCAGTTAATTAGGAAATGGTGTGATTTAGCATTGAATTTCTGTCTCTTTCCTTGTACTTTCCTTCTTGCAATAGGTTAAGGTTCCATTTCAAACATTTCATTTTCTGCAATTAGTTTAGGATTTGAATTCAGTACATGCACTCCATTACATCATGACAGCAAAGGAAGGACACATTTTATTCTGCACATATAGTGCCAACACCTCTTAAGTTTGTACGAACCTTGGGTTGATAATTAAAATCGGTAGCCTTCAGAGTAGCAACATTCTTGTTGCAATACTGAGGCTCATCAAAGTTCTTGACAGGAAGTGCATCCATAGGGTCCACTTCCAACCCGTAATTGTTGGTTTCTTGTTAAGCAAAAAAAGAAGATGGAGAAATTTTATTCACTCTCTTCTCATAGTAATATTCTAGAGCATCCTTCTTTTTGGAATCATCAATATAAACCCCCATAACTTAGTCATTCCAGCTCTAGCTTCCCTCTCAAATCATCCCCTTTTTTCTCACATTTTCAACAACAAGTTCCTTAACATTTTGTGGGTTCTTACCAACCATAAGTACATGGGAAACTCTTACCATTTGTAATCATAACAGTGAGGTAAAACATCCCCATATAATTGGGAGACAAAAATTAGTTGGGGTGCATGCCTCATACCCCTTCCTCATGAATAGGTAAATAAGCATAATGAAAGGAAAACACAATCAGCTGCGTTTTCTTAAAACAGATCTAACTCTCTTCGCAAGGATATGACAACTTATACATAGTACACACGTGTAAACCAAAAAATGATAATCATGGGAAATGTTGTAAGGAATCATGAGCAAGAGAGGGTACTACTTCTAAATGACAATGACAAGGTAAAATCATTCAAAAACCATCATTCCTCTTCCCCTCTTGTGGTATCATAGTCTCTCTTTTCTTCTTCAGGTAACGTTTTCGGTGAATATTATATTATTGTGTATTTTCATTTTAATACATGCTTTTACATATCCATAAGAATATCATGGAAAATATAACATCTAATCCATAATCCTATCACAACAATGGGTCTCATATACATTCACTATCAAGTACTGTTACCTCATTAATTACGATCATTGTGAAACATGATGCAAGTGTTTGGTGAAGATGGGATTCTACCAAAGGAGGTGCTGGGTGGTTGTGCATCAAGACAAAGTAAGGAAACTATTTGAAGAAGTTATACATGCGAGGGTTGTATCTACACTAGGATTGTTGGAAGCCTGTTAAAAAATGGTAGGGTTTTCCTTAGTGTGAGAGGGATGGATGGACTCGTCCAATCAATAGTATGATACTGCTAACTTTGTGGAGGTCTGGAGTTGGCACTCACAAAAAGAGGATGATTTCCCTAATCCAGAGCATGGAAGGAGAGACTGCAAGAGTCATGAATGGAACATTAACATATGTGGGAAAAAAGTGAAAAAAATATCATTATGGAGGTTGAAGACTTGCATTTACCATGTATTAGATCATGAGTGCCTTCTCTTTCTAGCCTTGCAATATATCTAGTGTTGAAATATGGCACCAAGAATATTCCAATTTAATTTCTCCTTGAATTGAATTGTGAATTAAAATTGAAATTAGTCTTAACAGCTACTTGGAAATAATTAATTAAGTTATTTTAAATTAATTAGTTGGAGAAATTCAAGTTAGAAGTCTTTTTGAAGTCATGCAAGAGTTATCCCTTAAATTAAGGAGATGAGATTGAGTTATATTTGAGTTGTAATTATTTAACTCAGTTTACTAAGTTAAGTTTAGTTAAACTAGTTCCAATCTATTTGAGGAACTAATATTGAGTTAACAGTCAGTTGATGCATTAAAGCACTCAACTAGTGCTACTCCAGTTAACTGAAGATTCCCTCATCAAAAACTCGTGCATGTCTATTCTGAGAAATACCCATTTGAGATTAATGTTCAAGGATAGTGTACTATCAGTTGCATGTGTTTTCTCATGGAGAAAACTCATGCATGCATTCAAGGATTCATCCTTGAGGATTGTGTAGTTTTGAAGGTTGGTTTTCCACTTGGTAATAGGCTAATCATCCACAAGGAATAGCGAAAGGAAATAGGAGCTTGGAGGGAAGAGAGGAAGGTTGGAGAGAAGCTAAGATTGACTGTGAGCATCTGTGAGGATTGTACTGAGAGTTGGCTAGTTGTGATAACTAAGGCTTTGTATAATTCCTATGTATTTCCACCATGTATGATAATACAATAGTGTGGGGTTTTTATCTGAGACATTCCCCAAGGTATGTTCATGTGCGTTATGCTATTGATTCTTCTTCTTCTAGTTATATTATTCAGTTTGATCTTTAAGCTTTTCCAAATTGATAGTAGAAGTAGATTATAGTATTCTGCTGTGATTTATATTGCATTATTGGCTTAACCTATCATATATTTTCTACATGGTATCGGAGCTCTGAACAATATACTGAGAAGAGAATTCAAACTTTGAAGTTTGGGGGGAGGGGGTTAGGTGCAAAATGAATTCATATCATACGTCAAGGTTGGCCAATGGAATTCTATGGCTTGAGACTTGTGTATGCCTTGGAAGGTAGCTCAAATTACATAGCATGGAAAGATAGAATGGAGGCTGTATTAGAAGACAATGGCTTGAAGGAATTCATTGATCAAGAAATCCCAAATCTAGCTTCAACTAATGCATAAGAGTTGGCTGAGTGGAAGAAGTGTGTGGAAAAGGCGAGATGGATCATCCTTGAGGGAGTTCGAGACTATATTGTCTCAAGTCTCCATGGGAAGGATACTCCATTTTCAATGTGGAAGACATTGAAGGACCTCTACTAGAACAGTAGCGACAAGAGGAAATTGGCACTTAAGGATAAGCTTCAAAGAATCAAGATGGAGAAGGGCAATACTATTTCCACATATCTGAACAAGCTCACCACCTATATATATGAGCTTGGTAGTGTGGGAATAACTACTGCCAATGATGATATGGTGAGCCTCTCTCTCCTTGGCCTTCCAAAGAGTTGGAATAGCTACCAGGACTCTGTGAGTGGAAGGGAGAAATTTCGGGATTGGGAACAAATATGGTCATATCTTATGCAAGAGGAGATCAGGAGGAGCACACGAGATGGTTCTTCATCCAAGAATGATGATGAAGAAAATCTGGCCTTAGCAAGTAAGGCAAGGAAAGCGAAGGGGAAGGCTACCCATTTCAAATCAAATTCTTCTCATGGAGGGAAGAAGAGTGACATGTCTAAAGTAAGATGCTTTAATTGTCACAAGATGGGACATTATATGACTAATTTCCCATCGAAGAAGTCCAAGAAGGGATTCTTAGAAGGATTGGAAGGTGAGACATTGGCCTCTCAGTTCGAAATGTACTTTACCCTCATTGCTTGCATGGTGTCATTAATGATGGGTTGTCTCTAGTATCTTGAAAGTGGAGCCTCATTCCACATGATTGGTGATAAAAAGTTATTCAATGCCTTGGAGGAGAAAGACCTCAAGATGTGCTTAGAGATGGGTGACGATGAAAGGTGTAGTGTTTTAGGTGTGGACACGGTTGCTTTTAAGAGGGAGCATGGAGCTCCTCTCACCTTGACAGATGTGATGTACGTACCTAGACTAAAGAAGAACTTGGTATTAGTTGCAATGTTGGAGGACAAAGGCTACAATGTTGTCTTCAACAAAGGAAAGGCATTCCTAAGACACATAGCCATGGGTCAGACCAAGAGGATAGGGATTCAAGTGAAGAATCTCTATAAACTAGAGGTAGATGATTGTGTAACATTGAGCACAAAAATAGAATTGGTGCAAAGCCAAGACATTGGCGAGTTGTGGCACAGGTAGTTGGTTCATTTGCATCATGGGGCTTTGAAGATAATGCAGTAGATATCTACAAGACTTCCCAAAGGTAAACTTGAGCAAGTTGGCACATTTAAAGGTTGTACCTTGGGAAAGTACACCAATTCTTCCTTTCATGATTGAGACAGTCGAGCAGAGGCTATCTTAGAGAGAGTTCATACTGATTTGTGTGGACCATTCTTGACAGCATCCACAGCGAAGCAAAGGTATTATGTGATTTTCATTGATGACTATTCTCATAAATGCTGGATTTATTTCATGCAGAAGCATGACCAAACATTCACAAAGTTTTGTGAGTTCAAAGCTTTGGCAGAGAAAGAGTGAGGGAAGAAGATCAAGGCCTTGAGAAGCGACAATGATGGAGAATATGTCTCTCAAGAGTTTAAGGACTTCTGTGTAGTGGAAGGAATTTAATGAGAGTTGACGGCACCTCATAACCCGCAGCAAAATTGGGTGACCAAGAGGAAGAATAAAACTATTGTAGGGGCAGCATGGGTAATGTTGCATGACCACGGCCTACCACTTCACTTGTGGGTTGAGGCATGCAACACAACAGTATATTTGTAGAATAGAAGCCTGCATTGAATACTTGGGATGAAGACACCAAGGAAGCTTTCTCCGGTAAGAGACTAGATTTGGGTCACTTCAGGACCTTTGGCTCATCGGTATATTGCCATGTGACAAAATATGCATGGAACAAGCTTGAGCTGACAGCAGAGTTGGGGATATTTGTGGGGTACACTAATACACCTCACAACTATTGGGTGTAATTTCCTACCAGTCGAAGGATAGTGGTTCACAGAGATCTCAAGTTTGATGAGCAGAATGCCATGTGAGTTTCCCTTGAGATGGAGATCCAACTACAGGCCATGGAGGAACTTTTGGTTCCTAACGAGGAGGAGCCGAGCAGCCACATGTAGAGGTTTCAGGAGTGGAGACATACACTCAAGCAGAGTCTTCCAGAGATGGATGGAAGCACATAAGACAGGCTAACATATTTTTGGAGGATGTGAGAGAGAATGTGGGAGCACCATCTTCTCAGCGTAGACAGAGGAGGACACCTGGGAGGTACACTGGATACATGACCCTTGCTTGGGAATGTGTTGAGACCGACCCATCTTCCTTTGAGGAAGTAGTGTAGCAGGTGATTTGGGTTGATGCTATGGTGAAGAAGTATGACTCCATAGTTCATAACAGTGTTTGGGACGTGGTTCTGAGACTGGAGAACAAGTCAATTGTGAGTTCTCGTTGGCTTTACAATGTAAAGAAAGTTGTTGATGGTAGTGTGGAGAAGTATAAGGCAATATTTGTTGCCCATGGCTTTTCACAGGTCGAGGGGATTGACTATGATGAGACTTTTGCTCCTATCACAAGGTACTCATCTATCAAATCTATGTTGGCACTATCAGCACGGATGGGTTCGAAGATCCATCAGATGGATGTGAAGATTGCATTCCTCAATGGCTAGATTGAGGAAGAGGTGTACATAGAGAAGTCAGAAGGTTTTGATACCTTCGATCGTGAGTCGCATGTGTGCCGACTCAAGAGAGTGTTGTACAGGCTGAAGCAAGCACCTCGTTCTTGGTACACTAGTATAGACAACTACTTCACCAGGTTGGGCTTCAAAAAGAGAAGTGGATGCGAACCTATACCACATCGTGGTGAAAGGTAAGTTGTTGATCATCGTACTTTATGTTCATGATCTCATATTGACTGGTGATGATCAATTGATCATGCCTTGCAAGGAGGACCTTGCCAGAGAATTCAAGATGAAAGACATGGGTCTCATGCATTACTTCCTTGGCATGCAAGTGTGGCAAAAGGATGGGGAGTTGTTTGTGTCTCAGGGCAAGTATGCCAATGAGATACTCATGAGATTCCACATGGAGAAGTGCAAGCCCATGTAGACTCCTCTAGTAGGTAACTAGGGGAAGGAGGTTGATACTTCAAGAGAAGTGGTAGAGGCTACTCTATACAAGCAGCTTATGGGTTTACTGATGTACTTAATGAACACATCAGTAACCAGTTGAGTCAAGCGATGGTTCAACCTACCAAGATGTTTTGGAAGGTGGCAAAGCATGTATTGAGATACCTCATAGCCACATCTCAGTATGGATTATAGTACAAACAGACAGAGGGAGTGAAGTTACAGGGCTTCACTGATGCAGATTGGGCAGGGAGTCCATCATATGAGAAGAGCACATTAGGAGGGATTTTCAAGTTTGGGTTAGCGACAGTTTCTTACTACAGTAGGAAACAGAGGTCGATTACACTCAACTTGGCAGAGGAAGAATACATGGCTGCAATTTAGGCAGCATGTGAGGCCATATGGATGCAGAAAATCCTAGTTGGTTTGTTTGATTAGAGGATGAATCCAACTGTGATCTATTGTGACAATTAGAGTTGTATCAAACTCTCTGAGAATCCAATATTTCGTGATAGGTACAAGCACATCGACATCTAGTATCATCATCTCAGAGACTGTATAGCGAGGAGGATCATGTTGCTGCAGTATATTTCAATAGAGGAGCAAGATGTATACATTTTGACAAAGGCATTGTTAAAGTGTAAATTCGAGCTCCATAGAGACAAGATCAGGGTGGCAGATAATCCCTTTCTTGTTGAGAGGGAGTGTTGAAATACGACAACAAGAATACTCAAATTTAATTTGTCCTTGAATTAAATTGTGAATTAAAATCTAATTTAGTCTTAACAGTTACTTGGAAATAATCAATTAATTTATTTTAAATTAATTAGTTGGAGAAATTCAAGTTAGAAGTCTTTCTGAAGTCATGCAAGATTTATCCCTTAAATTAAGGAGATAATATTGAGTTATATTTGAGTTGTAATTAGTTAACTCAGTTTATTGAGTTAAGTCCATTTAAATTAGTTCCAAACTGTTTGAGGAACTATTAGTGAGTTAACAGTCAGTTGATGCATTAATGCACTCCACTAGTGCTACTCTAGTTAACTAAAGATTCCCTCATTAGAAACTCATGCATGTCTAATCTGAGAAAGACCCAGATGAGATTAATGCTCAAGGATAGTGTACTATCAGTTGCATGTGTTTTCTCATGGAGAAAACTCATGCATGCAGTCAAGGATTCGTCCTTGAGGATTGTGCAGTTTTGAATGTTGGTTTTCCACTTGGTAATAGGCTAATCATCCACAAGGAACAACACAAGGAAATAGGAGCTTGGAGAGTAGAGAGGAAGCCTGGAGAGAATCCAAGATTGCCTATGATCATTTGTGAGGATTGTACTGAGAGCTACCTAGCTGTGAGAGCTAAGGCTTTGTATAATTCTTATGTATTTCCATCATGTATGCTAATACAATAGTGTGGGGTCTTTATATGACTTTCCCAAAAGTATATTCATGTGTATTATTCCATTAATTCTTCTCCTTCTGGTTATATTATTCAGTTCAATCTTTAAGCTTCTGCAAATTGATAGTAGAAGTAGGTTATATTATTCTGCTTTGATTTATATTGCATTATCAGGTTAACCTATCATATATTTTCTACATCTAGCAAGGGAAGTATCCCTCAAGAAGGGATAAACCTGAGGCCAGAAGAAAACCAACTCTGATACCAAATGATACTGTCTACAAATGATAATTAGGTGAGTAAAGAAGCTAATAGGGAGATTGGCCAAAATACACTAATGATGTATCTGTATTTTTATTTATTATTTATAGCTTAATAACCCACTCAATAATGTTAACTAACTACTAAAAACATGGAGATCCATTGACTGTGTCTCTATAATAAATAATAAACTATTATGTCTCCCTTATAGAACAAATTAATATGCTTCACTTATCCCTGTTTTTTCTATTTTTATATTTCCAAGAATAGTGACAACCATTATTAATTAAAGCCAATTCTTAGAATTCACCTCAAACAAATTGTTATCACATAAAGTATTTTTAATAACATTAACACCTGCTATTACCGAAAGTTTATATTTACATGCTTGAGGCAAAATACCATTCTCATGTACCACACATTATGTAAACCAACACCATCATGGGACAACAATAGCGATTCATTTTAATATCTATTAACAACTGAAAAACAATGAACTAAGGAAGATAATGACATAAATCCTTTATTATACAATATAAATACAAAAGGCCTAAGTAGGATTTGATAAGTAAATTTAAAAAATTTAGAACTTTGGCAATAATTTTGTCAAAAGAAAAGGGAAAAGAAAGAAATTCAATCAAGAAACCCGACAATGGCATAGGCTATATAATTATTTCAGAAAAATGGGAGCCGACATGATGAAAAATGAGACCATAACTTCATCAACAAACTTTAAGAATACGACCCCATCAGCATGTAGAGGAGGAGAAAACATTTTATCAAATCAAAACATAGTAGAACTATGAGGAAGATTGGAATAAAATGTGGCCACGATCATATTGACCCAATAAATAAATCACCTAGAAAAATAACCTACCTACAAAAGAATCAAGCACATTAATCATTCAAGAGAGCACCATACCCAAAGAAGTAGAAGCATATTAGACTTGCATGAAGGAAATGCCAATAGAGGATACATGCAATTGCCGAAGGAAATAGCACAAATGTCTATGCAAAAAAAAGGAGGTTTCCATAATTCACCTCTTACATTGGGTTTGTACTCAAATTATCAAAAGGATACATGCATTTTGTCTAGCATTACCTAGAAGTACAATTTAAATTTACTCTCTCACTGTTAGTCTCCTTAAGTTCTTTTGCAAGGGTTGAACTAGTGTACATCCATATTAACTCTAAATCTATTAGGAATCAAGAGGGGCCTAAAAGATATTGAGATGAAAATCTCTCAATGATCAAAACATTTGATCATGTTGGCTTGTAGGGGCTTGACCCAGGTTTGGAGTTAATTAGCCAAACAAATCCCTGTAATACTGGCCCTTTCGGAACCAGTCCGCGCTCTCACCCGAAGTAGTATCGCAGGGTGCTAGAACTAGTTTTCCACACCCTTGAGATGTCTAAGAGGTTCGACTGGTCCTTTGTTTTCTCCTATGCACAGGTTGCTTCGCACACATCCCGTTCCTTGTGGCCTGATAAACTGCCTTCGCGTAGCCCTAACTAGGGGTTGTGCCGCACTCTGCGCTATTAACAGAGATGTTAATTATCTTCCAATGTTAATTAACTACCTTTACCTACTTGAATGTCTTATAATTAGCAATACAAAGCATTCAGCAATACAAAGCATTCATACATGATCGTGCATTAAATAAATAGTGTGTTTGTAAATTATATCCAATTATGCACTAAACCAGGAAAAGATACACATAATTATAGCAAAACTTCTCTTTATTGATTCTTCCAATGGTTACAGACTCGACCTGCCCTATGCACTCAACTGCAGGGGTCCCCGCACTCAGTTGTAGACTAATATGCCTTTATGTACTCAGTTGTAGAGCCTTCCCCTACTCTATGACCCACAGACACACTTTACATTGTGATTCAATCACTTAGAATTCTCATCGTTATATTCGTTAGTTTTTCTACACTTAGAGCCTCACTCTATTTATATAATCCCATGGTCCGCGAACAATGGGTAGGTCTATCCCGCTGACATTACATTATAAAAACTAGGGTGGACAGCCCTATGACTCTATTATACTTTCATGCCCCGCGCTTGCAATTCACGGAGATTTTACAACAAGATTCAGTCAAAACTTAGTCTTTAAGACACAAAACATGTCTTGGGGGGATTCCATGCCCAACAGGCCACCAACAAAAACATCGTGACTCACCCTCAAGTCACTCTGTCGGCACGGAGATCTTTACATGGAGTCCCACCAACTCTTCTTGAACTGTAGCAAGGGTAGCATCACACTTAGCTACTGTTTGTTGGATCTGCTACATATGTTGTTTCGAGACCTCTATGTCATAAGTGCTTCTCTACATTAGTGCATACATCCCCTACATTTTTGCATGCTTGCCTTCAATTTTTATTGTGATGGTGAAGGCCTCGTCGATGCAAGGCTGAATGCGTGCCTTGAGGACTGCTTCCTTGTGTCGTGTCACATCCACCTGTTCTTTCAGCACTTTATCTTATTCCATCTGCACGAGCCTCTGGGTGAGGGCCATAGTTTGTGTAGTTCCTTTGACGCTGTCATACTGTTGTTGGAGTTCTCACACCTCTATCTCTAAGTGCTGGATGTTGGGGTCCTCCTACATATTTGTGAGGACCTCAAATGATTCTTCCAACATGCTAGTGTAGTCTCACACTGTACTACCAATTTCATCCAGTCCCGCTGTGATAGAGCTAGCACATTTTTCTTTGACTTTTGGGAGGTGGACAGATGCGTCTTTAACTGTAGCTCAGTGATCTAAAGGTTCAACTCTAGCTGCACCTTTTTCATTGCTTCCCTTGCCTCACATACCCCTACTGCTAACCTGTGGATCTGTGCCTCTGCTGGCATGCCTACTGGGATAGCCAACTCTGGGACGTTTTGGAAAGCTTCGTTTATTACCTGTACTAGCTGTTGATTCTATGACACCACTTCATCACGTTGCAAGCTCAATTGTTTGATATTGATTTTTTGCTCACTGAGGAGTTGTAATGTGTGGCTCTACCTAGCTCATAGCTTAGCAGTTATCTCATCCTGTAATACATATAAGGTCTCTCGCGGGAGTGTAGCTATGTTGATACCGAGACCCTTTAGTGTGCTACCTATAGGCCTGTCAGCCTCATTTTTTGTCACTAGTTCCCCTTCTGGCAGCACTATGGTATTAGTTAACCGTGCATGCAACATCTATTATGTTGTCGTTGTTCTGACTGCGAGGCTAGTTGAAAGGATACCAGCCTCAGAATGGTGTACCTACAATTCCTACAACTACGCTCTGAGGGCCCCGCAACACAATCTGGTTCTCCTGCATGAAATTTTGGAGGGACTTAGTGGTGACATCATGCACTGTCTCGCCGATGTCGTACAGATCACCCTTGGTTAGGGTGATTGGGTCAATTGACAACTTCGATGCCTTGACCTTCTTACGCGACCCTGTCCACTCATCTAGGTGCTAGTGCTTCAACTGTGTTGACGTGGTTCGTGGTTTCATGCCTCCCTCTTCTTCCTCTCCTTCCTGCCCATGTGAAGGTGATGTTTGACCCTCGCGCACCTTCATGGCTACCTCTTGCGCTCCTGCTACTACTACTGCAGCCTGTTCCTACTCAGCTGTTATTTGTGTCGCATCCCGCACTACCCACACTTTTGTTGCCGCAGCTTCCTTCCTTCTCTTTTCGGCCAACTATGTGATGCACAACTTGGCCTCATCTTTCATTGTTTGTGCAGCTGACTTCTCTATCTCCGCAATGTCTAGGGTGCGCCACTCCGGTGACCATGCCTCCAGTACATTAAAGATGATGTCATCTGCGGCTACAAATGGTAGCTTTATCCATTGTTTGGTTGGGTCCTTGCGTGCTCTGATGTAAATGTTATGGATGTCCGCTTTGAATTCCAAAAAACTATGTAGGCTGTTGTAGACAGTGGGCGACAAAAGTGGCTTATGGTTGATCCCCATTATGAGATTCATCTCCATGAACACCCGGAATATTTTACTGTCACGGATCCTCTTGGAATCCTTTCTGGCCCAGAGCGAAGCGTGCTTTGCAGCCACTGGCAGGTCCTCGTCAATTATGGGGAATTGACTATCCTCCAGTAATTCCCCTACCATGAGAATTATGCACAGCAGAAGCCATGCATAGTGGAATGTTTGCCTTGTTCCTGAGATTCACAACAATTCTCTAAAAACTCCTTGTAGAGGAACTCAGACCAATTAAACTGTACCCCCTCCATGCACTGCTAAGCTAGTGCGACCACCGGCATGGGTACTTCGTCTGTGCGGCACTTGCGCATAACTTTACCAGCCAGTATTTAGGTTGCCACTTTCACTACTTTGCCACTGATGTTGGATATGGCATAACCCCTTTTCTTCTTTGCCAGCTTTTATTTCTTCTTCATGGCCTCTGCGATGGCCAAGTCACTGCTCTTCCCCTCCGAGATGTCTACAGGGTCCTCCCCTTTGCATGGAAGTCGGGAGATGTGGTGAATCAAGTTTTTCGTGATGGGGATGGGCTCCTCCAGCCACAAACACCCA
Source organism: Pinus tabuliformis (assembly GCA_031772625.1). Taxonomy (NCBI): domain Eukaryota; kingdom Viridiplantae; phylum Streptophyta; class Pinopsida; order Pinales; family Pinaceae; genus Pinus; species Pinus tabuliformis. The sequence continues at coordinate 1,281,503,835 of CM062817.1, read as the reverse complement.
TCATGCACTAGGAAGAGAAGCTTACTAATGATGAAAGTGGTTATTGGGGTGCAGTACAAATGCGACACCCAGAGCAAGTTCAGTAGCACAGCCTTTTCCACTTCGCGTAACCACTTTCGCGGCTCTAATTCTGTAACCCTTGTTGCAGTGTTCTGCTTGAGCTTTATGAGGTGCCTAGTCTCAAGGTGAGGGAACATTCCATGGTCATCGAGGTATGAATCTTCTAATTTTAGGCTCGGCACCTGTCCCAGGTGTGTGCCCTAAAAAATAATGTTGTCTAGGAGGAGCGGGGTTTGGAGTGGGCTCTTCGTCTCGTCTAGGTCCTTGGGCACTTTAGCCTTCCCTTTTTGCATGGGGATATAGGCGAGCAACTTTATTAAGGGGTGCGCAGGCCGAGTTTCCTCGTCCATGCCTTCATCCTCATCTTCTTCGATAACTAGGTCCTCCAGGTCTTCCTCTTCTTCATCGGTCTCTATGGTGACAACTTTCCCCTTCTCCTCCATTGACATCTTGGTGTGCAGCAGGTTCCGCGAGGACACACCTACGGGAGCCATCGCTTGTTTGTCCTTCTTATGTCTTGGTGTGCGTGGTGATTTTTGGATTTCTGCCATAATCCCGACACCTTCTAGAGCATCCCCCACAGTCACGGCCTGCGCGGCCTCCTCAGCAGTCGTTTCTATTATCTCCATAACATCCTCAGGTGTTGCCATCATATCTGTCTAGAAATCTAGCACTCGTGAACTCAGGGGCTCAACCAATGCTCGACACACAACAATCAAGGCTCTGCTCAATAGCTCAATTCATAAATGACCAAGTGTTATTTGCAAAGCAGCACTTTGTAATTTATAGCACTTTTTTTATTTAAATTCGATCATTCCCCCCAAAATCTAGTTCATTAATGTTCCCTTGGTAGCAGATTTTCCAAAATCTTTCCCATAAATCGCATCTTAAATGCTTGTCGCTTGCTCCATTTGGTCTCAAGTCGAGCATCCCATCATGAATAATGACTTCAATGGTCACTTTTTGGTCAACCCACATGGCAGTGCAGCCCCCCGTGCGCGGTCACGGACCTTGTGACTCTTTTCATCTACACGTAGCTCCAACATCGCGCAACTCCTGGGCAGAATAGTTTATAGTCCCACACTCCCTTTCAACTACCTGGAGTGCTAAGACTATTCTTCCTTCGACTAGTGAGGTGGTCACACCTTCTATGAAAAGTTTCATCCTGTCATCCATCATGCTTCCTGTAGAATAGCCACCTTTTATTGTTATGGTCGGCATTGTGCACTTTAGAATTTGCAACACTCTACCCTAGTCAATACGCTTAGCAATTTGCAATCCCAAGCAAGGCATCAGACTGATCAATTCGTGATGATGGGCCTTAAACCTGTCATTGCAACCGTATGTATCCTACCTTGTCACCCTGGTTTTTTTCTAAGAAAATATTCCTTTATCTCATCCTCTAGCTCCCTCACTTCCACATCCACCATAGTGCTTTTCTTCCTTAATCGTATCCTTTCTTCTTCAAGTTCTTGGAGTTTGAGATTTCCCTGTTGGATTTCTACTTCCAAGGTTTCACTAACCATTGTATCTATCAGTGCTATCATGTGCGTTCTAAGTTCTCCCAGTACTATTGGGCTTACTATGGTTGCTTCATACTCTAGCATTGGTGGGGCCTACGCGGTCAGGTTTTCGCACGCAATCCTATGAGCCCAAAAATCCACTGGTACATGCAGGTCCGAGTTAGTCTGCTTCACATTGTGGACCTTGTTCAGTGCTTCGCATAATTTGTTAAAAGCTTTTGCGTGGATATTCTTCTGTGCACTTTGTTTTTCAATACTTCATGGTCCCATTCGGAGGGGTTGTTTGCACCATTGCCTTACCCATACCTGCTTACTGATCATGTCTCCTATCGCAACGATGGTGTGCATTCATGCAGGTTTCAAACCATATGCCTTTATCCACCTGGATAGGTGGGTGTGCAGGCTAGTTCATCCGTTATACTTGTATTTTAATCGCATCTAAGGCTTCCCAAACCACATGAGCATCATCCTTCTACATTCATGCTAGTCCTCAAAACTTCTTTGGTATGTCCGCCACCATCTTGTAGGCGTAGCTCGTAGTACCCATTTTAGAGCATCGAAACACTGTTGTTCTAGTACTTTGCTTTCAAATTTGTTCAAAAAGTCATCCACCTCGCTCAACCCATCATACGTAGGCAGATCTCTTACCTCTGTTGCCATGCAGTGCAGTGACCTTGTCATCATGTTACAGTTGAGCGTCGTTATCTCGTGTAACTAGTTCTTCCATCATTCTATCTCCTTTTTAGAATCTGATGTGTAGGAGGTTTCACATTCCCAAGATATTCGGTCATCCGGGGTTGGATTTACCCAATCTTTCTCCAACGTGGTTATTTTGTATATTCAGTCCAAATCATCGTCGTTGTCGTAGTCACGCATTGGCTCTGTGTAGTGTGATCACTCTACAGGGTCTAAAGGTACCACTACGCGCAGAGACTTTTTCTCAAAGATCATCTTGAACTTCTTTAGATTTATCACTCCATTCATGTCAGTGGCCCAATATATTCCCAATAGCGCAGGGTAGGGATTGTTGTCATAAAGAATTTCTATCACTTCAAAATCTTCTAGTGTGCTTACTCCTTCAATGTCTACTGTGATTCCCTGCAATCTCCCCATAAGTAGGATCTTTTTCTGGTTTGTCGTTCATAGTTGGATAGGAGACCATTGATGCGCAGGCCTACCGATGTGCTCCCATGTCTGGTTTAGTAGGATGTTCACATCCGATCATAGGTCTAGAATCACTTGGTCCATTTCATATTCCCCAATATACAGGGTCAATCTCATCTCCCTTCCTATTCGTTTCGTGTGCCTCCAAAGCTTCCAGATCATGCGCAGTTCTCCTGGCGTGGTCCCAACGCATCTAGTTATGAGTTCTTGCAGCTCCTTTATAGCCATGCTATCACGCAGAAACTTCATGCATGTCTCCAAGAACATAGTGAGCATTGATAGGTCCATTTCTGGCTCCATTCTGTCTTTACTTCCTGAAGTGGAGGCATAAGCGAAGCTCCTCTTAGCTTCCATGAAGGTCTCCTTAGCGCGCTCCAAATCAAATTCTGGTTCCTTTGTTGGGGCCTTGTGAACCCAAGTGCTTTCTTCAGGCTACTTACCTTTGTCATCCCCTGTTGTAATACCACTTTCGAGCACGATATTTACATTAGGGTCTTCCACACATGACTTAGACCTCATCATTTGCAGGTTCTGAGTTGGGGGAGGTTGGTGTGCTCCTTTATCGCGCAACCTCACTATCAATGTTGGACAGTCCTTTGTCTCATGATCAAACAATGTAAAATACAAGAATGATGGCTGCGTTGGATTCATACAATCACGGGCATAATGTCTTGGCCCTACACAATTATAACATATCAGCTGTCCATGATCTCTTCCTGGTCCCACTCCACCTCGGCCTTGTCTATGCCCCTGAATTCTGATGCGTACCATTCCTATGTTTTGATTGAGGGCCCGTGTTTCAGCCTGAACCCCATAGGTAGGAGTTTGATCCATCATCAATTCATAACTTCTACAGGTGTGCTAATCATGTCCTACTGACCTGCAAAAATTATAGAACAACTGCTGTGAATTCTACGTATACTTCTGTAATAAGTGGCAGTTATCTATAGCATTCTTTCCTCCGTTTTTACAAATCGTGCACCATAACATAGGCATCGTACTTGGTCCTTCTTATGCCTCTAGTCTTAGTCACGTTGAGCATCCTCCCACAGGGTAATTTGCGAACATCGGCCAGTAGTCCTTGTCATGCCCCTGGCCCTTGCATTTTACGCACCATACCTCGTCATGCACTTCTGGGTGAGCCGTCCTGTCTTGTTTCAAATTTTGCATCTCAAGGCACAAGTTTTTCAACTACATGTGAATATGATAAACTCCCAGGTTAGGATCTCATATCGGAGTCTCAAGCAATCTCATCGCAACCTCCAAAGCCTTAGCCTGAGTGGTTAGCCTTTGTTGCGACATTGTGTTCCATAGATGTGATTATAATGATGCTACAAACCATTCACAATGTTGCCCATCTATTAATGTCATGTTCACTTCGTGAATTGTGGACTTTAGTCTTTGATCCAACTCCCATGGGGTTTTGCCTGGTATCATTGTGATTTCCTTGAATCCAATGATCGACTGTGCCTCTAATTTTGTCCTGCTAAATTCTTTGTTTAGCACAGCTTGGATATCCACTATCCCTGCATTTGGATTGTCATTGGAATGCTTAATGTACTAGGTCAGCGTGCGCTCCAGTGAAGTGTTGACCAACATTGCCGTCTTTATATTTTCGTCCATGACACCATGTGCTTGTCATACAACTATTATCATGAACCAAAACTGGTTTGAATCTTCATTCCTTACTCCTTTGAACAATGGTATCTTTATTGCGCTGGCCATACTACTTTGTGGTGGTGGTGGAGTTGGAATGGGTGAAGTCAGGGGTGAAGACGGTGAAAATGGTGGTGGTGTGGATGGGGGTGGTATGCGTGGAATTCCTTGCCTTATCAGATTGATCGCACTTCTTGGTGAGACCTTCGCGAGCTCTTCTTCCGCCCCTTGTGGAGGTGAAATCAAGGGGCTGGTGCTACCTTCGCTTGCATAGCCCCAAACATCAATTTATCCGCATAACCTATTTTTCACATAGTAGCATTTTAATCGAACTGTTCAAAGATTTAATGTACTTACCTTGTGGTCCCTCGAGGAAACACCGTTATGCCTCACTATAGCTGACTGAAGTGTATACTGTGAATTTGGTGATGAATCTTCCTATGATTCGATCAAGCCAGTGATCGACAGCGCACACTATATTATCTTTCGATGCTTCCAGTCTGCACACCAATTCTGGAGTCTAAACAATAGGTTTGTTGACTTTACACCTTCCTTGGCTATCTTCTAGCTTTGTGATCCACTCGTATAACTCAGTAGGGAAGGATACAAAAAAAATTTGTGGATCTTCGTATATAAGTAGCAATCTAACCACTCTTCCTTTGATAGTCGCGAATTCTTGTTTTCCTGCGCCACGAATTCATGAATCTTTCTATCCAACCACTCTTCAATTACTTTCTTTGTTGGATTCCAGTGATACGACATCAGACATCTCTATGTAGATCCTGGTCCTAGCAACGAAACCATGTGTTGGCTTGTAGTGGCCTGACCTAGGTTCGGAGTTAATTAGCCAAACAAATCGCTATACTACTAGCCCTTTTTGGTAACAATCTGTGCTGCGTGGACTGAGGCCTCAACCAAAGTAGCATGGGAGGGTGTTAGAACTAGGTTTCTGCACCCTTGAGATGTCTGAGAGGTTCAACTGGTCCTTTGTTTCCTCCTACATGCAAGTTGCTTCGTGCACTTCCCGTTCTTCATGGCCTGATACACTACCTTTGTGCAGCCCTAACCAGGGGTTGTGTCATGCTCTGTGCTATTACCCAATATCTTACTTGTCTTCTAGTGTTAATTAACTACCTTTGCCTACTTGAATGTCTTATAATTAGAAATACAAATCATTCAGCAATACAAAGCATTCATACATGATCACACAGTAAATAAATAGTGTATTTGTAAATTATATCCAATCATCCATTAAACCAAGAAAAGATACACAAAATTATAGAAAAAATTCTCTTTATTGATTCTTCCAATGGTTACAGACTCGACCTTCTCTGTACACTCAACTGCAGGGGTCCGTGGACTCAACTGTGGACTACTATGCCTCTGCGCACTCAGCTACAGAGCATTTTCCTACTCTACGACCCACAAACACACTTTACACTTTGACTCAATCACTTAGACTTCTCATCCTTCTATTCATTAGTTTTTCTACACTTAGAGCCTTGCTCTATTTATACAATCCCATGGTCCGCGGACCATGGGTAGGTCTATCTAGCCAACATTACATTACAAAAACTAGGGTGGACAACCTTGTGAGTCTATTATCCTTTTGTGCCCCGCGCCCGCAATTCGCGTAGCTTTTACAACAAGATTCGGTCAAAACATGGGCTTTAAGCCCCAAAACATGTCTTCGGGGGATTCCATGCCCAACAAATCAAATCATTACTTGAGATTTTCCAACTGATAACATGGTCATATCATTTTTATGAGTCAAAACTTAAAACACATTTATTTTCGATAGCACCTCGACTTCCAAACTCACGTCGCCAATATTTTTGTGAATTGTTAATGCAAATATCTAGATTGAGACTTCCAGTTTTGGATCCAAAAGATCTGAAAGATATGATATTCTAGATAATATCTTATCAATGGTTAAAGAGAGTAACAGGGCCCAGTGGGTAATTTCTAAGCCTTGGATTCGATCATCCATTAGTAATCATTTATGACTCAAAATTCCTTGTAGTATACTCGATGAAAAGTCACAGCCAGTGTGTTGTATCTAATATTATCTTTATTGCCCAATCAAATTCATTTGTTTGTCCAACTTTCAATCCTTAAAGCAGTTCCAAATACATTATCCATCTCATCATTAAAACTTGAACAAGATTCTTTGAAGATGCATCTATAAGAGGTATAAGTAACTCACGCAATAAGCTTACCCTATAGGATTTCATTGTTTAATAATGTTGTTTATAAGGTATATATTGATTCCCTGAAAATGATGAGAAGTTGCCTAGGAACACCTTTGTGCTCATGCTTGTTGAAGCAACTTACATTATGATTCGAAGTTTTGGAAATAATAAAAAGAAAAATATATATCGAAGACCATCATATGAGTTGCTAACATAATAACGCATATGAAAGGCATTTCAGAAACTACTAGCTGGTTCAAAATTTAAAATTTAAAAGTAAACAAATCTGCAATGTCTCAATTAATTTTAATCCTAACCCTATGTATCATTATTTTTTAAATGACTTGTATGTTAACATTTAACAACAATGAAAACTAGAAGGTTGTGCAAAATGAGACTTTCTATTATCTACAAAAGTAAAAGAATAGAACAACTGGAGAATCATAAAAAAGATCCTTAGAAAATGCGATAGGATTTTAATTGATCTTTATCTATTAAGCACAATCCTGACATAAAATATAAATGATTGGAATTATAATTTGAATTAGAATAGAACAAGCCTATTTTGTAATAAAGTTGTCCAAACAAGGTCTGAACAAGAAGTGCATCCACAAGGTCTACTTCCATCCCAGAATTGTTGATTGCCTGTCGAGTAGAAAATGATGATGAAGAAATTTTCTTTATTATCTACTCATAATAATATTCCATAGCATCCTACTTTTTGGAATCATCAACAAAAAGCCCCACAACCTGGGCATTCCAGCTCTAGTTTCTCTCTCAAATCATCCCCTTTTTTCTCACATTGTCAACAGCAAGTTTCTCCTACTTTTGTGGGTTCTTACTAACTACAAGTACATGGGACACTCTTGCCATGTGCAGTCATAACATTCAGGGGAAACATCCCCATAACATGGGAGGCCAAAAATAGTTGTGCCACATGCATCCTACCCCTTCCCCATGAATAGGTAAATAAGCATAATGAAAGGAAAAGACAATGAGAGGCCATTTCTTGAAAGAGTTCTAACTCTCTTCCCAAGGATATGCCATCTTGTACTTAGTACACACATGTAAACCAAAAAATGATAATGGTGGGAAATGTCGTAAGGAATCATGAGAAGGAAAAGGTATTAATTCTAAATGATAATGACAAGGTAAAATCACTCAAAAGTAATCATTCCTCTTCCCCTCTTGTGGTATCATAGTCCCGCTTTGCTTCTTCAGGTAACCTTTTTGGTGAATATTATATTATTGTGTATTTTATTTTTTATACATTCTTTTACATATACATAAGCATATCATGGAAAATATAATAGCCAAACCATAACCCTATCCCAAAAATGGGACCCATACACATTCACTAATCGGGCATTAATACTTCATTAATTGCAACCATTCCAAAACATAATGGAAGTGTCTAGTGAATATGGGATTCTTGTAGAGGAGGTGTTGGATGTCTACGCATGAAGAAAAAGTATGCAAAGTTTTCGAAGAAATTGTACATTTGAGGGTTGTATCCATGCTAGGATTATTGGAAGCCTACTCAAAAATGGTAGAATTTTCCTTGGTGTGCAAAGGATGGATGGACTAGGCTAATCAATAGTATAATACTGCTTACTTTATGGAGGTCAAGAGTTGGTAGTCACAAAAAAGAGGATAATTTCCCTGATCCAGAATATGGAAGGAGAGAGTGCAAGAGAAATGAATGGAACACTGACAAAAGTGGGAAAAAATGGGAAAAGATATCGTTATGGAGGTTGAAGACTTGCATTTACCTTGTATGATATCATGCGTGCCTTCTCTTTTTAGTCTTGTAAGAGATATAGCAAGGGAAATATACCTCGAGAAGGGAAAGACCCGAGGCCAAAAGCAAACCAACTTAGATACCTAATGATACAGTCTACCAATGACAATTAGCTAAGTAAAGAAGCTAATGAGGAGATTAGCCAATAGAGACTTATGATGTATTGTTTTTTTCTTTATTATTTATTTTTGAATAAGCCACTAAATATGCTAATTAACTACTCAAATCATGGAGATCAGTTGATTGTGTCTCTATCACAAATAATAAACCATTATATGGCCTTTATAGAAGAAATCAATATGCTTCACTTATCCCTATTTTTTCTGTTTTAATATTTCCAGTAATAGTGACCACCATTATTAATCAAAGCCAACTCGTACAGTTGACCTCGAATAAATTTTTTTCACATAAAGTATTTTGAATAAATTTAACACTTGCTATTAAAGAATTTTATACTTACATGCTTTAGGCAGAAGACCCTACTCATGCACCACACCTCCTATAGACCAACACCACCATGGGACACCAATAGCAATTTTTTTCAGCATCTATTAACAACTAAAAAACATTGAACTAAGGAAGCTAGTGGCAAAAATCATTGATCATACAATATAAATACAAAAGGACTAAGTAGGATTTGATAAGTTAATTTTAAAAGTTTAGAACTTCTAAAATATTTTTCTCAAAATAAAATGGAAAAGAAATAAATGCACTCAAGCAATCTTACCACGGCATAGGCCATAGAATTATTTCAGCAAAATGTGATCCATACATGGCTAAAAAGGAGAGCACAATTTCATCAACAAAATGTAAGAATACAACCCCATCAGCATGCAGAGGAGAAAAACTTTTATCGAATTAAAACATAGCAGAACTATGAGGAAGATGGGAATAAAATGTAGGCACGATCATACTGACCAAACAAATAAATGACCTGCATAACATAACGTACCTACAAAATCAGCAAGCACATTAATCATGCAAGTTAGTGACATAACCAAAGAAGTAGATACCAATAAAAGAGACATGCATATGCCCAACAAAATAGCAGAAATGCCCATGTCAAAAAAAGGACGTTTTCATACTTCACTTCTTACATTGGGTTTGTAATCAAATTTATTAAAAGGGCACATACATTTTGTCTAACATTAGCTAAAAGTATAATTTAAATTTACTCTGTCATTGTTAGTCTCCTTAATTTCTTTTGCAACAATTTAACTAGTGTACATCCATCTTAACTCTAAATCTATTAGGAATCAAGAGGGACCTTAAAGATATTGAGATGCAAATCTATCAATGCTTAAAATATTTTGATTTAAGATGAATCTACACTGAAATATGTGTAGGCACAGATATTATCTGTGTGTATAAATATTAATTAATTCTTGGTATTCCTCTTCAGATTTTTTGTTTTACATTACAAATTTTATTTTATTTTATACATTCATTGCCCTCAATTGTGTATGGGAGGGAATGTTTTCAATGAAACATTTGATCAAATAACTACTTGAGGTTTTCCAATTGGAAAACATGATCATATCATTTTTGTGAGTCCAAACCTAAACCACATTTCATTTGGATAGCACTGCGACTCCAAAACTCAAATCCCCAATACTTTTTTGAATTGTTCATGCAACTATCTAGATTGAAACTTCTAGTTTTGAGTCTAGAATATCTCAAAATTATTATATTCTAGAAAAGTTCTTATCAATGGTCAAAGTGAGTAGCAGGGAATTGTGGGTAACTTCTAACCCTTGGATTCCATCAGCTATGAGTAATCATTAATGGCCTAAATTCCCTAGCAATATACTTGATTACAAGTCACACCCCTTGTGTTATATCTAATATTATTTATACTTCCTAATCAGATTCGTTCGTGTTTCCAACTTCCAATTCTCGAAGACATGGAAAATACATTATCCATCTCACCATTAAAAGTTGAACAAGATTCTTTGAAGATGAATCTACAAGTATATATTAATTGCCTGGAAATGAAGAGAAGCTTCCTAGGCACACTGTTGTGCAGATGCTCCTGGAAACAACTTACATAATTATTTTAAGTTTTAGAAAAAAATCAAGAGACAAAGATATACCAAAGACTAGCATATGAGTTGCTAACATAATAATGCATATGAAAGGCATTTCAGAAACTACTAGGTGGTTTAAAATTTAAAATTTAAAAGTAAAATAAACTGCAATGTCTGAATTACTTTTAATTCAAACCATATGTATCATTATTTTCTAAATGAGTTGCATGTTTACCTTTAATGACAATGAAAACTAGAACGTTGTTCAAAATGAGACTTTCTATGATATACAAAAGTAAATGAAGAGGACAACAGGAGAAAGAAAAGAAAATCTCCTTAGCAAATGAGATAGGATTTTAGTTGAGCCCTATATAATAAGCACAAACTCGGCATAAAAGAAAAATTATTGGAATTAGAATTAGAATTACAATAGAACTTGCCTGTTTTGTAATACAGTTATCCAGACATAGTCTTGATAAGAGGTGCAACTAGAGGGTCTACTTCAAAACCAGAATTGTTGGTTTCCTGTCGAGTAGAAAAAGAAGATGAAGAACTTTTCTTCAATATCTACTCATAAGAAGATTCTAGAGCATCCTCTATTTTGGAATCATCAACAACAAGCCCCACAAGCTGGGCATTCCAGCTTTGATTTCTCTCTTAAATCATCCCCTTTGTTCTCACATTGTCATTAACATGTTTCTCCAACTTTTGTGGATTCTTACCAACCCGAAGTACATGGGAAACTCTTGTCATTTGCAATCATAATAGTGAGGGAAAACCTCCCCATAACATGGGAGACAAAAAATAATAGGGGTTCTTGCTTCCTTCCCCTTCCCCATGAATAGGTAAATAAGCACAATGAAAGGAAAAGTCAATGAGAGGCTTTTTCTTTAAGGATTTCTAACTCTCTTCCCAAGGACATGATAGTTTGTACATTGTACACATGTTAGGTCCCTATACTACTAGTTTAACCACTTATTGTTATTAGCGAAACCCCCTTATTATATTTTTGTGCCCATGTAGTACCCATATTATTATTATTGTGCCCCATAGAAGCCCACTATTGTTATTGTTGTGCCCTTATATTATTATTGTTATTTCCGCTTTGATTATATTATGATCCCTTAGACTCCTATATATAGAAAGGAGGTCTTATCATTTGTATCATCGAAGAATTGTTCATTTGTGTAATGTAAAGTAGGTTTCCCCCTCAAAGAGGTTTATTTCTAAGGCGTTGATCTATATTTTCTATCTTTTTGTGAGTTGGTTTCATAACATTTGGTATTAGAGCTTTGGATTCTAGGGTTTCACTGCTCCAAATAGGTCTTCGTCAAATTTTTAGTATAACATTTTTTCTGCAACATTTCAAAAGATAAAAAAAACCCATTTGCGATAAAGTCGTTCCGAACCTTGGGTCGAAATTTCAGATATTGTCTCGCAATATTTTCGGAGATCAGATATGACGAAGTTAGGGTTTTTGTAAGCTCCATAATTCCATCTCAAACAGGTCATCGTGGAATTTTCACTATAATTGTTTTCTACACAGTTTCAGAATCAGGAATTAAAACCCATTTGAATCGAAAACTTGGTGAAGCTCAGACCCAAACTTCAGATCTTGTGTCACTATATTTTCAGAGATACAATCCAAGACATTTAGGGTTTCTGCAGGCTCCCAAGTTACATCCCAAATAGGTCACCTTGGAAAAATCATCATAACTTCCTCTCTGATCATCATATTGAAATTCTGTAAGAAGTTACAGAAAGAGGATGGACTATAGTTTTCTTTATATCGGTTTTAGGTCCAAAAGTCGAAATAGTGACATGTGTCACTTTGTACAATTTCACTCTACTGAACTAGTCTATAATAAGGTCATCATGGGCGATTTGAGATAACTCTTCCTTACAGAATCTAATCTTGATCATACTTGTAGGGTTAGAAAGAGGACTCGAAGAGCTACTACGAGATGTAATTCCAGAACTTGGAGATCTGAAATTACAGAGTTACAGTCATTTCAAGATTGAGCTCCTAAAATCAAGAAAAGGGGATATGAGGAAGTTTGATGGCAACAATCTGGTAAATTGGATACTATAGATGGAGCAATATTTTGATCTACATGAGGTGCAACTATTACAAAAGGTATGTATTGCATCTTGATATTTAGAACCAGGTCAATTTTTATGGTATAAAGGTCTTTGTTCTCGTAAACCACTTGTTATCTGGTCAATTTTCATGGAGGAAATGATAGAACATTATGAGGATACAACGAGAAACACCTTATTTAGCCAATTGATAAATATAAAAAAAAAGTGTTCAATGGTAGAGAACATTGAGGACTTTCAAAAATTGAATATAAGGGGAAATGATATTCCAAAGAATCAGAGGATTGATGTCTCCATAAGGACTTTAAAGGATAACATTCAACATGAGGTTCGTCTTTGGGAACCTGATTCATTGGAGAGGGCATTCAGGTTGGCAAGAAAAGTGGAAAGAAAAATTATGGAAACAAGGGAGTCTACCCCTCACAGCTATGAAGATGGAAGTGTTGTTTCTCCTAGCCTTCCACAACCTACAAGGTTGACACCACAAAAATTGGAAGAAAAAAGAGCGAAAGGGCTTTGTTAAAATTGTGATAACAAATACACTAAAGGTCGTAAGTGTGCTGAGAAGAAATTATTTTACATAGATTGTGAAGAGGAGGAAGAAAATGTTCAAGAAACATCAAAAGAAGAGGATATACTTTTAATCCCAACCATATGTATTGTTATTTTCTAAATGAGTTGTATGTTTACCTTTAATGACAATGAAAACTAGAACGTTGTTCAAAACGAGACTTTCTGTGATATACAAAAGTAAATGAAGAGGACAACCGGAGAAAGAAAAGAAAATCTCCTTAGCAAATGAGATAGGATTTTAGTTGAGCCCTATATAATAAGGACAAACTCGGCATAAAATAAAAATTATTGGAATTACAATTAGAATTACAATAGAACTTGCCTGTTTTGTAATACAGTTGTCCAAACATAGTCTTGATAAGAAGTGCATCTAGAGGGTCTACTTCAAAACCAGAATTGTTTGTTTCCTATCGAGCAGAAAAAGAAGATGAAGAACTTTTCTTCAATATCTACTCATAATAATATTCTAGAGCATCCTCTTTTTTGGAATCATCAACAACAAGCCCCACAAGTTGGGCATTCCAGTTTTGATCTCTCTCTTAAATCATCCCATTTGTTCTCACATTGTCATTAACACGTTTCTCCAACTTCTATGGGTTCTTACCAATCCGAAGTACATGGGAAACTCTTGTCATTTTCAATCATAATAGTGAGGGAAAACCTCCCCATAACATGGGAGACAAAAAATAATAGGGGTTCATGCTTCCTTCCCCTTCCCCATGAATAGGTAAATAAGCACAATGAAAGGAAAAGTCAATGAGAGGCTTTTTCTTTAAGGAGTTCTAACTCTCTTCCCAAGGACATGATAGTTTGTACATTGTACACATGTTAGGTCCCTATACTACTAGTGTAACCACTTATTGTTATTAGTGAAACCCCCTTATTATATTTTTGTGCCCATGTAGTACCCATATTGTTATTATTGTGCCCCATAGAAGCCCACTATTGTTATTGTTGTGCCCTTATATTATTATTGTTATTTTGGCTTTGATTATATTATGATCCCTTAGACTCCTATATGTAGAAAGGAGGTATTACCATTTGTATCATCCAAGAATTGTTCATTTGTGTAATGTAAAGTAGGTTTCCCCCTCAAAGAGGTTTATTTCTAAGGCGTTGATCTATATTTTCTATCTTTTTGTGAGTTGGTTTCATAACATTTGGTATCAAAGCTTTGGATTCTAGGGTTTCGCTGCTCCAAACAAGTCTTCGTCAAATTTTCAGTATAACATTTTTTCTGTGACGTTTCAAAAGATAAAAAAAAAAATCCATTTGCGATGAAGTCGTTCTGAACCTTGGGTCCAAATTTCAGATATTGTCTCGTAATATTTTTGGAGATCAGATCTGACGAAGTTAGGGTTTTTGTAAGCTCCATAATTCCATCTCAAATAGGTCGTCATGGAATTTTCACTATAACTGTTTTTCTACACAGTTTCAGAATCTGGAATTAAAACCCATTTGAACCGAAAACTTGGTGAAGCTCGGACCCAAACTTCACATCTTGTGTCACTATATTTTCGGAGATATAGTCCGAGCCATTTATGGTTTTTGTAGGCTCTCGAATTACATCCCAAATAGGTGACCTTGGAAAAATCATCATAACTTCCTCTCTAAGCATCATATTGAAATTTTGTAAGAAGTTACAGAAAGAGGATGGACTATAGTTTTCTTTATATCGGTTTTAGGTCCAAAAGTCGAAATAGTGACATGTGTCACTTTTTACAATTTCGCTCTACTGAACTAGTCTATAATAAGGTCATCATGGGTGATTTGAGATAACTCTTCCTTGCAGACTCCAATCTTGATCATACTTGCGGGTTAGAAAGAGGAATCGAAGAGCTACTGTGGGATACAATTCTAGAACTTGGATATCTGAAATTACAGAGTTACAGTCATTTCAAGATTGAGCTCCTAAAATCAAGAAAAGGCGATATGACGAAGTTTGATGGCAAGAATCTGGTAAATTGGATACTACAGATGGAGCAATATTTTGATCTACATGAGGTGCAACTGTTACAAAAGGTACATATTGCATCTTCATATTTAGAACCAAGTCAATTTTTATGGTATAAAGGTCTTTGTTCTCGTAAACCACTTGTTATGTGGTCAATTTTGCATGGAGGAAATGATAGAACATTATGAGGATACAACGAGAAACACCTTCTTTAGCCAATTGATAAATATAAAAAAAAAGTGTTCAATGGTAGAGCACATTGAGGACTTTCAAAAATTGAATATAAGGGGAAATGATATTCCAAAGAAGCAGAGGATTGATGTCTCCATAGGGACTTTAAAGGATAACATTCAACAAGAGGTTCGTCTTTGGGAACCTGATTCATTGGAGAGGGCATTCAGGTTGGCAAGAAAAGTGGAAAGAAAAATTATGAAAACAAGGGAGTCTACCCCTCACAACTATAAAGATGGAAGTGTTGTTTCTCCTAGCCTTCCACAACCTACAAGGTTGACACCACAACAATTGGAAGAAAAAAGAGAAAAAGGGCTTCATTACAATTGTGATAACAAATACACTAAAGGTCATAAGTGTGCTGAGAAGAAATTAGTTTACATAGATTGTGAATAGGAGGAAGAAAATGTTCAAGAAACATCAAAATAAGAGGATATACACCAGGAAACAACCCCAGAGAAATAAGAAATGAATCCGACCATATCTTGTAAAGCATTGGAAAGAATTACCACTCCTTAAACACTCAAGACAGAAGGACATATCAATAAGAAAAATGTTCAAGAAGTGAAATATCACATCGAGTATCAAGAAATGAATCCGACCATATCTTGTAATTCATTGGAAGAAATTACCACTCCTCAAACTCTCAAGATAGAAGGACATATCAAGAAGAAAAAGGTTCAAGCAGTGAAAGATCACATCGAGCATCAACAACAAGTTCTCCAACTTTTAAAGGGTAACACCACTTTGATGTAGAATCGAATGAAACAATGGGCATATCAACATCACAGTGAAAGAAGTTTTGATTTAGGCGATTGGGTATCTTTATGGCTATATCCATACAAACAAATGTCCCTCAAGCAAGCTATTTATGAGAAGGAAATGTTGGCAATACTACATGCACTTAAGAAATGGTGACCTTACCTAATGGGAAGAAACTTCAAGGTAAAAATAGATCATGATAATCTTAAGTACTTTTTAGAACAAAGATTGTCTTTAGAAGAACATAAAAAATGGGTCACAAATATGTTGGGTTTTGACTTTCAAAGCATGTAGAAAAAGGGGAAGAAAAATGTTGTTGTCGATGCACTCTCAAGAAAGGATGAGTATGTGGAAGCATTGTTTTGTGCTATTTATGTTATCCAACCAAATTGGATAAATGAAGCAAGGGATGAATGGAAGAATGATGAAGAAGTGTGGCCACTCATTCAATATTTGTAGAAGATCCCAGTTCAAATAATATTTCCATAACTTGATGAGGAAGGAAAAATCATATTGGACCCTGAAGTAGTCACAGAAACAAGAAATCGACAGCATTGAAATTGATCAATTTTGGAGTATATCATCAAACGGAATAATTTACTGCTAAAGATTCCACATTGGAGGATGATAATTTTATACAGAAGCATCTATAACTACTCAAGCATTGAGGACAACACTTTTTGAAGGAGAGGGGCATGTTAGGTCCCTATACTACTAGTGTAACTGCTTATTGTTATTACTACAACCCCCTTATTATATTTTTGTGCCCATGTAGTACCCATATTGTTATTGTTATGCCCTTACATTATTACTGTTATATCAGCTCTGATTATATTATAACCCCTTAGACTCCTATATATAGAAAGGAGGTATTATCATTTGTCTCATCCAATAATTGTTCATTTGTGTAATGCAAACGAGGTTTCCCACTCGAAGAGGCTTATTTCTAAGGGGCTGATCTACCTTTTCTATCTTTTTGTGAGATGGTTTCATAATAACACACATGTAAACCAAAAACTGATAATGATGGGAAATGTTGTAAGGAATCATGAGCAAGAAAGGGTATGTCTTCAAAATGAAAATGAAAAGGTCAAATCACTCAAAAACCATCATTCCTCTTCCCCTCTTGTGGTATCATAGTATCTCTTCGCTTCTTCAGGTAACCTTTTTCGCGAATATTATATTATTGTGTACTTTCCTTTTTATACATTCTTTTACATATACATAAGCATATCATGGAAAATATAACAACCATACAATAATCCTACCCCGACACTATGACCCATAAATATTCACTAATTAGGCCTTAGGATTGAGCCCCACAATAGGAGCATTTACCATGCAACATAGAGCTCCACAATAGGGGTATGTACAATGCAATATAGAGTCATTACAACTTAGCCCCCATGGCTTGATTTCTATCACGTAAACCACATTAGGCAATTAAAACATGATTTCTTACATTATAATTCAATGTTTTAAACCAGGGTATTGCAATTTCCTTTTGATCCATCATCTTTGCTATAACACATTAAGATCTGCAATTTGATGTGGTGACCACCGAATTAGTCATAAGTTCCAACTTAGTGGTGTCCTTGATCACCTCAATATGAAAATTCTAATAATATGAGAAGCTTGGAAATTGGAATATGAAGGGAAATGTGACAAATATTCCAACAAGAGGTGATGAGTAACTATTGTGAGCTACAAAAAATGAAAAATGACATGTCCCCGGATGTGGAAATTTAGCTAGGTCATATTGTTGTTTGTTGAAGCCATAACATTCAAAATGTAGCTACAAATGACAACCTTGAATATGTGTTGGAAATCTTGGAACAATCTCTACAACATCAAGGGGCCCAAAACTTTAGTCATGGAATACTAGACCACAAAAACCACTATGAAAGGCCCAAAAAGTGCTAAATTAAAGTTTAGTCAAACCTTGTCAGAGACACAACCCAAATGGTTATCTAATGACCTAGATGGCTCTCTAGAATCTAGATTAATATCCATTATCTTCTTGATCACATTAAATATGATATCAAATGTTAAGTGCATCTAAATGATTGCAATGTTTTGTGACACTGTAACACAAGTTAATGTTTTCAATGAACCATTTGATCAAATCATTACTTGATATTTTCCAATTGGATAACATGGTCATATCATTTTTTTGAGTCAAAACTTAAACCACATTTATTTTGGATAGCACCTCGACTCCCAAAATCACATGCCCAATATTTTTGTGAATTGTTCATGCAAATATCTATATTGAAACTTCCATTTTCAATTCCAGAAGATCTCAAAATTATGATATTCCAGAAAATATCTTGTCAATGGTCAAAGAGAATAGTAGGGCCCAATGGGTAATTTCTAACCCTTGGATTCCATCAACTATGAGTAATCATTGATGGCTTAAACTTCCTTGTATTGTACTCCATGACAAGTCACACCCCTTGTGTTATATCTACTATTATTTGTACTACCCAATCAAATTCATTCATATATTCAACTTTCAATCCTCAAAGAAGTTCCAAAAACATTATCCATATCAGCATTAAAACTTGAATAGTATTATTTGAAGATGCATCTGCAAGATGTATAAGTAACTCACCTAATAATCTTACCTTGTAGGATTTCATTATTTCATATCCTTGTTTTTCAGGTATGTATGGATTCCCTGAAAATGAAGAGAAGCTTCCCAGGCACAACTTTGTGCACATGGCCGTGGAAACATCTTACGTAATGATTTTAAGTTTTGAACGAAAATCAATAAAAAAAATATATAATGAAGACCAGCATATTAGTTGCTAACATAATAATGCATATGAAAGGAATTTATGAAACTATTCGCTGGTTTAAAAATTAAAATTTAAAGGTAAACGAATATGAAACATCACAACTACTTTTAATCCCAACCATGTGTATCATTATTTTCTAAATGACTTATATGTTTACCTTTAACAACAATGAAAACTATAAGGTTGTGCAAAACTAGACTTTCTATGATTTACAAAAGTAAATGAAGGGAACAACTGGAGAAAGCATAGAAAAGATCCTTAGAAAATGTGCTAGGATTTTAGTTGAGCCCTATCTAATAAGCACACACCTAACATAAAATAAAAATTATTGGAATTAGAATTAGAATTATAATAGAACTTTCCTATTTTGTAATACAGTTGTCTAGACAAGGTCTTGACAAGAAGTGCATCCATAGGGTCTACTTCCAACCCGAAATCATTGGTTGCCTGTTAAGAAGAAAAATATGATGATGAAATTTTATTCGCTCTTGTCTCATAACAAGATTCTAGAGCAGCCTCATTTTTGGAATCATTAACATCAAGCCCCACAACCTGGGAATTTGAGCTCTAGTTTCTCTCTCAACTCATCCCCTTTTTTCTCACATGTCAACATGTTTCTATAACTTCTTTAGGTTCTTACCAACCACAAATACATGGGAAAATATTGCCATTTACAGTCACAACACTAAGGGAAAACATCCCCATAACATGGGAAACAAAAAATGCTTGGGAGTGTTACTTCCTGCTAGTCATCGCAGTCACCGTTGATCAAATATTATCTTACAAGGTTTGTTAGGGTCTCGAGGTCAAATTTTATCATTTCATTTGGTTTCAAAATAAAATTTGGTCACTGGATGTTGTTTCTAGGTCACTACTACTCCCTTCACTTACTCATGGTATTCATCACTTATCATGGTCATTGTCTTCTTCGAGGTATCATATCTTCATTTAAGTGTCTTGGGTCATGAAATGGTTAAAATCCTCATTTTAGGTCATGGTCTAGGGTTTCACTCCATATTTCATCATGATACCATATGTAAAAAAAAAAAAACATGTCCATCATGTGATTCAGTGGGTAAAGGGAGTTAGCAGCTTAGGGAAAGAAAAATAAAGGTAAAGGTAATGTTTTATCTCAAATAAGACAATGTTGTAGTACACTACCTTTTCTTATCATTTCTCAAAGGGACATATGATGTCATGTCACTACCAAAGCAAAAATCAACTTTCAAGCTAGAAAAGACCATCCAAAACATCAAAAGGGTTCCATTTCAGCATTCAAAGGTTTAATCATCTCCTTGGAAAGTAATTAAACATCTGACACCTCTTATACATCCTTCATTTTGAAGAACTCGGTGAAAATCCCTCTCCTAGGGTTTCGTTGTGCTTTTGGTCTCCAAATGCTTTTAGTTCATCGCAGTGAGAAAAAACATAGTTTTTATGTTCCATAACCCCCAATCATACATTATATACCCCTCCCAACCATTTCTCATACCCATTCCCTTGATTTCCCCTCATTTTCCCTAAACTCTAGCTCAATGTTGTGTTTTTGCAAATTTCTAGGCTAGGACAGTGTTTTGCACTTTCCTACCCCTTCCTGTCACTCATTCCTAGGAATTCAATTTCCATACACTCCCTAACACCTATACCTACCCCCAAAAATTTCCGTAAGATTTTATATAACACTTAACCCCTTAATTCATCACCATCTATAAGATTGTCCCAAATCCCTTGTTTTTCCCTTCAACTAAAACCCTAATTTCACTCCCATGGAGCTAGGTTTTGCCATGGAGTCTGAATCATCTAAAACAAAATAGGCACAAAGTAGGTAAGATCAATATATATGATCCAAATTCAATATAAGATAAAATTTCTTCACCGTTTCTCTAGAAATCATTCCAAGAGACAAATCATTTGCTGCACATAGGAATACTTTTTCTTCAAAGTATGTTTATGACCAAATGAAGATGAGTTTTACAAACGTGAAAGATGTTTTTGTAAATAATAGATCAAGGAACACAAACCTCCTTCATTTGATACACAAGTGTTATGAACAAGGATAAATTTCCAAAATATAATTGCTGCAGGAGAGTTGCTTCACTTTTGGGATTAGTCATGGGAAGATGCATGTTTCTCTATCATGGAGTGTCCAAATGAATTTATTAATGAGTAAAATGATAACTATACATCCACATATTTCCAATGAGATATCAATATCTGAATTTGGAGTAGGGGAAGGCCCTCAAAATTTCTCTCAAAGCTAGGCACTGTGCTTTTCCAATTTTAAGAGACCAACTTCAAACTTTGATTTTGAACAAATGGGAAACTATTTTGGAAAAAGCGAGGAGTTTTGTCTTACTTGTATACCAAAGAATAGAAACCTCTCAGCTTCTCAAAGATACTTATGGTTATATATATTTCACTTCATCATTGAGCCCTATTTTTGCTGAAAACGCAGAATTTTTTTATGACTTTTAGCCTGTTTTAAAACTCAGAAACAACTATATGCGCAGTGCCTAGGTGTTGCACTTTTTCCTCATGGATACCTTTTACAAAAAATCACCACCATTGGATAGATAATGGCATATTAATCTCATCTATCCACTTTTTCAAACTTGTGAGTAGACAGGTTGAGAGAAAATGTCAAAAAAGGGGTCAAAAAGTCACTTTTTGCCACTGTTTTGAAGTAGGGATTGCGTATATCAAAGTAGTCTTGGGAAAATCATATTTTCTCCCTCTTGGAGTGTCCAAATCACTTTCATGAAGATTCAAATGAAAACTACATATCTAGATATTTCCAATGAGATATCAAGCTCTAAATTTGGAGAATGGGAATGCCTCCAAAATCCTCCTGCAAGCCAGGTGCTACGCATATGTCTGATGGCGCTGCGCATATCTCTGTGATAGCTTTTCCTTAGCATTTCTTTAAGAGATTTAAACTTAGTGATGTAATTTTACTATTTCAATGTATTGATGATGTAATTATGTATAAATTAGTTTAATAAGTTGTTTTTATGTTAACTTAGGCCTCATTAATGAGGAAAAACTCAAATCAATGTCTAAAAGGAGAATTTGTATTCAACCTTCTCACTCTCACCTGTTGATTGAGATATTCTTGGAAATTATTCCACCACTCATGGATTTGACCCCTGAGGGTGGGTAAATTGTTTATTTTTGTCTATAAGTATCATTTTCTGAGTCAGAGAGTGAGGTTGGACATCTCAGGAGAAAACTCTTGTAGCTTTGTGCTTGAACATTTTCAGGAAATCAAAAGAACAATTGCAGCTACTATCTAGGAATTCATGTGAAGTGATTTTGTGATCTTGTATTTTCTCTGTTATAGTTTCATATGAAAGCTATTCATCTTCTCTTTCCATTCATCAGTTTTTCAGTGGTTTTTCCTTAAGTTTATAAGCATAATTCTTTTCAAGAAGCTCTTTTTTAATGGGAATATCATTATGTGTTAATTTCTTTCTTGCTTAATGAATTCTTGATATATATTCCCATTAAGGTCTCTTGTTTCTTCTAAGCACTACACTACACTGAGAAACCCTAATCCATCATAAAATTATTGCTACCTTTCTCCTTTATATATTTGTTGTTGTTACCCTTTTGATCCTTTGGCATAGTTACTGGTTTTCATCACTTGTCCAACATCAAAACCCTAAAAACTTAAAACCTACGTGAGCCTAGCATATCTAGCCTAAAATCCTTTTATATTTGAGTCAATTATTTGGCTACGATCTAATAGATAGAGCCTTCTCTGGTTCGGTAGGGCTAGCTACCAAACTGAAACCTTGGTCTGTGGTTACGTTCGTCGATTCCTCTCAACCTCGGACATTGTGGGGGATAACAGGGTGTATGCCCCTTTCCCCTTCCTCATGAATAGGAAAGTAAGCATAATGAAAGGAAAAGACAATGAGAGGCCTTTTATTGAAAGAGATCTAACCATTAGGGGAACTTCTAGGTCTAAAATAGGCCTCCTAAAGAAATTATAAAATAACAGTGGAAATAATAAAATAAAATTACATTACATAATCAAATTTTAGAGGGAAAAAATAAAAAATTATTTTGTCAACTCGTATTTTCAACTTATCTCCATATGGGTTTACTCAAATTTTGAGATACAACACTCGTTTGATGAAAAATGTGATTCCTCATCCAAGGAGTACCTATTTTGCATACTTCCGATGGACCCTACTACATGAAAAATGAGAAATACATGAAAAACATGATTTTAATCATGGTTTTCAATGTATTTCTCATTTCTCGTGTAGAATGGTCCATTGAAAGTATGCAACATGGGTAATCCTTGGATGAAGAATTAAATTTTGCATCCAAAAAGTACTCCTGCTCAAAATTTGAGTATACCCTTAGGGATATAAGTTGAAAATACAAGTTGAAAAAGTATTTTTATTATTTTATTAATTTTTAATCTTTTTACTTTTTTACTCCAAAAATGGTGAATCACCCCCCGTGGTTGACATCATCATCTTGAATCCTATTGGTCCATATAAATTTTATTTTTGTTGTACATTTTTCTTAGGAGTCTGATTTTAGACCTCAAAATTTCCCTAATGCTCTCTTCCCAAGCATATGACAGCTTGTACTTAGTACACACATGTAAACCAAAAATTGATAATTATGGGAAATTTTGTAACTAATCATGAGTAAGAAAGGGTATTGCTTCTAAATGACAATGACAAGGTCAAATTACTCAAAAACTAACATTCCTCTTCCCCTCTTGTGGTATCATAGTCCCCCTTTGCTTCTTCAGGTAACCTTTTCAATCAATATTATATTATTGTGCATTTTCATTTTTATAAATGATCTTACATATACATAAGCATATCATGGGAAATATAACAACCATACAATAATCCTAGCCCAACACTGGGACCCATACACATTCACTAATCAGGCCTTGGTCTTGAACTCCACAATGAGAGCATGTACAATGCAACATAGAGCTCCACGATAGGAGTATGTAAAACGAAATATAGTGTCTGTTACACAAAATATTGTCACCATGACCATTTGCAGTCAGCGTGGGTCTATCATCACTCATACTGTCCTCCTTTGCAAGTCTCAAACCTTAGCTCTTCATGTAAAGCTTTAAAAATGAGAGAAAGCCCTTGAAAATCAATGAAGCTCTGGTTCCGTACTTTCTCTTACTGTTACCTGTGGTCCCGCACCCCTTGGTCATCTTACCTACGGACCTGCCCGCTCTGTATCTAAAGGAGTGGGTGCGAACCCCTGTGAAAGTAAAAAAGGTGCAAGCTTATTCTTAAAAACTCACTTTTGGTTAATTTTGGATG
This sequence comes from Pinus tabuliformis, assembly GCA_031772625.1. Taxonomy (NCBI): domain Eukaryota; kingdom Viridiplantae; phylum Streptophyta; class Pinopsida; order Pinales; family Pinaceae; genus Pinus; species Pinus tabuliformis. Next base: position 1,281,479,676 of record CM062817.1, on the reverse strand, counting down.
CTTCTAGAAGGAATCTTGACATGGATGGTTTGCTCCTAGGTGGTTCATGCATCCCATAACTAAAGGAGCTAATCCCTTGATGAGAGGAGCTTATCCCTTTGAAGGAGGGCTTTATCCCTTTGAAGGTGGACCTAGTAACTTCCCTCCATTGCACTATAAATTAAGGCATTGGGCTGGTTGCTAGAGGGGTTAGAAGCTGAACATTTTTTAGGGTAAATGTTGTTGGAATTGAGACTTCCTAGTTAAGCTTGAGAGGAGAGATTACATACCTTTTGGCTTCTCTGGGAAGAGAGTGAAACTTGTCAAAGTAGAGGAGATTCTTGCTGGACCTTGGGAGGAGCTTGTACAGCATCAAGGCACCAAGGTTGGAAAGTTCTTCTTTGATCAAAGTTAATAAAATCAGATTCATTTTTCTCAATAAATTGTCTTATATGATTTATTTCATGAATTCCTTAATCATCATGATAAATGTGCTTTATTATATTGGCTTTTCAGGTGCTATTTAATGTGTGTGCTTGTTTGCGTTTATAGATTCTTTACAAAGGAGCTCATTTGGATCAACGTAGTGTGGCTTCTGCAAACTAGCACTGGACCTGAGGTAGGCCTAAAACACCTGTTTGCCTTTATTTACAAATTGCATATTTAGAGAAAGATAGAATTTGTTTGGTTTGCTTGTCACTAGATATCATTAGATACTAGGGAGGTTGGTCTTGTCCGCAAGAACAACTTATCTAGCCAACAAAATGGCGACTCCACTGGGGACTTGAATTTTTTATTTTTTCCTTTGCTTTTACTTTGACTTGAGAAACTGTGTCTTTGTTTCTGGTTTTTTACTTGATGTGATTAGGATTGGGTAGGTTCAGGAGATCTTGAATTATTTTTTGTTTTTCATACTTTTGGAAGAGGACCACATCCTCTGCTTGTAACACAGTGTGGACATCCCCGCACTTTTGTTTTACACACAGAGTGGTACTGCACCTGGGTATACTAGGGGCCTGCGGACCCTGTAAAATTTTTGAAAAACTTAAAATATTCTCATTCAGTCAGCTTAGGATTTGTTTATGTCTTCTTAGCCTCTGCCCAGATCTGCACGTGACTTGTCAGAAACTTTTTGTAGGTTAATTCCATTGGAATTTAGGTTTTAGGTGAAATTCCTAGAAGTTTTGTGTGCCGGGCTTCATTTTCATTTGGTTTTGTAGTAACTCAGAGCTTAGAAGTCTTGGAAACCTCAGATCACCTTGGTTTTTGCTAGCCTTCTTATGAGTCTGACTGATTTGTAAAATCTACCTTTGTTGAGGAATCCATCTTGTTTTTCTCTTTGCGAAACTTTGAAAGAACTTGTGTTGAAAGTTTTGGATTTCATTTTTAAAAAAAGAAAACAAAAGCTGGTTGTTTTTTGATTAATTTGTGATTCTGGACAAATTAGTCCTTAGTTTGCTCATAACTAAGTAAAACATCCTTGAAAAGAAATATTGTAAGCTTTTACTTCAATTAGTTTTTTAGAATTTATAGATCTCAAGATTAGATTTTTCAACAGTTTTGAGTGTTTTATAAAATTTAAAAAAATCTCTTTTGAAAAAGTTTGTTTTAGTAGTATTTGAGTGTTTGAAAAGGAAGGGAAATTTTCGTGAGCATAACTAGTTGTCTCGTTTTTTAGTGTATTGGAAAAGACAAAAAGTTCTTCTTTTTATTTGTTTGTTAAGGAAAGATTTGCTTTTACAAGAATTTGCATTCTCAACTCTTCCTTTAGCTAGAAATTCATTGAAGAAAAAGGATTGTTTTTCATCTTAAGTGCATTTTTGGTGATTTGGAGTTGAGTCTTCACACCATAAAGTTTCATCTCCACACCTTTTGACTTAAGGAAAAACCAATAAAAATAATGCTTAAAGTAAAATATATCTAGCAATCTTTTTATTTTCTAGGGCTCTTTATCACCAACATAGCTTAGGCTAGTATCTTGGAGTAGGGAGTAATTAACTCTCCAAGATAGTAAAACAAACAAGTAGCTGTATCTTGCGGTAGGAGATAAATTCCAATTGTTACATCTATGCTCTAGGAAGCTCCTCTTATAGGAGTCAAGCACGAGATCATGTCCGAACCAGTGGGGTAATCAATCCTTCTTCATTGGGAACGATACTAGATATACACGTATTAAAAATGGTAAACCTCAGATTAACCATTGTCGAGGAGCCTGGGGTCACTTGTTGGTAAACCTTGGATTATGTCAAAGAGCCTTCAAGGGGATTGAGCTTGCTACTCTGCCCTTGCGTGTGTATCGTATCACAGACTGTTCTTCTAGGTATATTTGTTTCCATTGGTAACCATAGTAACATATTCTATAGGATTCTTTCCTAAGGTGACGGTGGAGGGAAGATTCCACTGTACTTGGAGCAGACGTCAGCTAGACTCACTTGGATTTTCTGGGGGGTTATCTTCACTCGAGATAGTTTAGTGGAGAAACTTGTGCCAGTCTATTCATTAAGCAGGTTGCCAGGGTAACTGTTCCAACCACCATTTCTGTATTGGATTCTGCGACATTGGATTTCATTACCAACTAGTGTTTTTGGTACGGAAAGTTACTGTTTGTGTGTGGTTTGACCTCCTAGATTCTTTAGGCGTGTGATTCAAAATGGTTTGGTTCTTTAGAGACTTTGGGTGTTTTTCATTGAGTTTTTTTCTTTATTTGTGTGTGAAGTAGTTAAAATATTTAATCGTGGCTAAATTACTGAGGAAGTCTCGTAGACTTTGGGGCCAACCTCCTAAGTTTTCACTGAGACAGCTTGAAAGGCTACGAGCCCTTATAACTCCTAGTGATAGTAGAGTTGGGTCACCTGAAGAAGGAGAGTCTTCTTTAGTTATACATCCTGATTATCAAGTCCAAGCACCAGATAATATTTTAGAACTTGTTTCTTTTTCCGAAGTTACTCGTAGTTTTTCTTCTACTAGTGAATTAGTCGAGGAACCTAAAATATCTGAACCTGAAACTGAACCTACTACTACTCCAACATCAGGATTTGCCTCTCCAACTTCCAGTGGTCGTGGTTCACCCAGGGTAGAAAGAGTCATTACCCAAAATCTTCCTTCTGGACTTATAGCTATTGAAGAACTTGTTACTCCGGAAGAAGGTATACCTATCCCTGAAAATCAACCAGCAATAGAACTTAGGGAGCATGAATCGATCTTTTACAGTCCACCTAGGAGGGACACTTGGTATCTTTCATTGACCAATTTTTTGGAAAACTCGGGACTAAGTTTTTCATCCCCTCGCATTCCTTTTCATCCAACACCTAGGGGTTATTATCCTCCTTTGAATATGTCGAGATAGTCGTCCATGTTTTCTCAATCTCCAAAAACCATTTTATATGGCGGTCCTTCTGTTCCCTCTGGGTATCAGTCTCTTACTGGTACATTTTCAGGAGCATCTCCTCAACCTATTGAACAAGGGTTATTAATTGGTAATAATGGGATGAAGCCATTGCGTGTAGAAGATATTCTTATGATGTCAGGTACTATTCCAAATCTGCAACCTCAAGGTGGCCAGTTACCGCCTGGGGGGCAACCTCAAGGATAGTACATACCTACAGGATAGCACATTCCTCAAGGTCAACCCCAGACTCAGTATGTACCTCAAGGTCAACCCCAGTATCAATATGTACCTCAAGGTCAACCCCAGTATTCGTACATGCCTCAAGTTTATCAACGTCAAGGTCAGTACCCAACCCAAAGTTTCCAACCACCTTCCAGTCAGTCATTTGTTCAAGGAACTGGAAATGTACCTTTGAATTATCAACCCTACCTTCAACCCAGTTATGGTCCTCAATATGCTCAACTTGCTATGGGTCCAGACCCCGGAATGAACTTAGTGTGGGATCCATCTCAATCTCAACAGATCTTGCAACCGAATGTGCAGTTGTCATCTCAATCTTGACAACCCTTGGTTTCTGGTTCAACCCAACAACCTATCCAGCCTACTATTCAAAGTTATGCACCTTCTGTAGTTTCTCATCCTGGGCCTAGTTCGCCTCGAACTCCGCCTCAAATGACTACTGCAACTGTTGCAACATCTGTTAATCTACCCCACCTACTTTTGGAGTATCGACAGCTTTGGTTTCTACTGTTCCTGTATCAACTCCTCAAGCATCTTTACCCCAGTCTCGACCCACAATTCGGACTTCAGTTCAAATGCCTGTATGACAACCTGGTCCAAGTACGGTTGTCACAAGTCAACCTCAATTTACTTATCAACCATACCAGGGACAGTACCAACTCGGTCCTGCTGTGTGGTAGCCAGTCCATTAGTATCAACTGTACCCTGGATATACGTATCAGCAACCTCAACAACCCCAGTATGGTCCGGTTAATCCTAGTTTTCCGGGAGGATATAATATCCAAAATGCAATTCCAATTCCTAGTTATCCTGGATATCCTCCTCCTGGGGCTGGTCTCATGACCCAGGGTTTCAGGGACCCTAATCGTCAGTTACCATTCATTGCAACTTTGGACTTGCCTGACTTGTCGCACCTTATGAACGATCCAATTAATTATCTTCCGTTTTGGCTGCCAATTCTGAATAAGTTCCCTAGTGATATTCCTATGTTTGAAGGTAAATCAGGAGAGGATCCGTCGAACCATGTGATGACTTATCACCTCTAGTGTGCGTCTAACTCCATTTCAGATGATTCAATTCGTTTACGGCTTTTTCAACGCACTATAACTGGTCTTGTGGCCAAGTGGTACATTGAGTTACCGCGAGCCACTTTTTATAACTTTAGTCAGTTAGCTACTTAATTTTTAACTCATTTTCAGTTGCCAGTCAGATATGACAATGGCATGGAATTATTAACTTCATTAAAATAGTCGACATCCACTTACATTTCAGATCACATTCATGAATGGAGGCATCGATGACGTTTAATGAAAGTTTTTATTCCGGATCAGATCTTAGCTGAATGGTTTGTCAAATCTTTATTACCAAAAATCACTGAGGATGTAGCTAAGGCAAGAGTTGTTACTGAAGAGCAAGTAATTGCTCAAGCTTAGTACCTTGACTTAGTTTATACGTAGTTAGGTACGTTACACGAGAAAATCCCTAACCTTCCTAAAAAAATCATATAACTGCAGCTCCTTCAGGGACTCATGCCGCTGATGGTATGATTGGTACGGTTAATACCAAAAGTAAGAAGAAATCTTCGAAGAATTCTTCTCCTATCATAACTTTACCAGATTCCCCGACAGGAGATTCTTCCGTGGAAATTTCTGCCGATATTCATGTTGTAGAGTCATCTACAGCCAAATCAAAATCCGGCGGTAAAAAGAAAGGGAAGAAGAAAAATAAAACAGATAAAAATTCGAAAGAGAAACTAGAAAAAACAGAATCTACTGATGAGAAACGCAAACCTCGTTATCCTTGTCTCATTTGTGATGAAGAGCATTTTACAAGAGACTTCCCTCATCGTGCTGAGGTTGCGAAAATTGTCAAAGGTTCCCAAATGCCTATTGTTTTGAAGGATCCTTTTCCTAGTCAAGAAAGTAAGATGATAGGTTCTTGCTCAGATGCCTCCGAAGAACCCATAATGATGATGTCCCATGTTAGGATTGCGACATAGTCACAAGATTATGGAAGTAAAAGTCCTCTTGGTGGTAAGGAAGCAGAATCTTCTAATTCGAACCCATCAACTTCAACTCTTGGTTCCGATCGACTACAGATCGAGAAACCTAACCCAGAATTAGTAATCAAACCGCCCGCGAAGGGTATACTTCGAAAGTCAGCTTTCAATCCACATGCGAGAGCTTCTTAGAACTATAACATTGTTGAAGATTTGGCTATTTCACCTTCAGCGATGTCAGCTTTGGAGGTGCTGCAATCATGTCCAACACAGCATAAATTGCTATTGTCGGCTATAGGGGTTGTTGACATTCAGGACTCGAACCTTATAATTTTCGATCTAGAAAATAGTACACCTCGCTTACCTCATCAAATGGCTTTCCAGATTCCATTGTTAGTCAAAAACAGACCTTGCTATAGGACTATCATTGATGAGGGAGCCTCAACGTGTATTATGTCGATTCAATGTTGGAGATCGCTTGGTTCTCCTACACTTAATCAGTCCCCGATGATTATAAAGGCCTTTGATGGCCATGGGTTCCATCCTTTTGGCATTCTACAAGATTTATCTATAGGGGTTGAAGGAAAAACTGTTAATCTAGATGTGGAGGTAATTGATGCCCCTCTAGATTACAAGCTTCTCTTAGGTCGTATTTGGTCTTACGCTATGACAGTTGTTGTTTCATCGGTATTTCAGCTTATAAAGTTTCCTCATAATGTAAAGATCGTAACTATAGACCAGCTAACTTACTTTTCATCTGACCCAGCCTCTTCTTAAAGTATCCAGCATGTCGGCAAAACAACTATCCCTTATAAGGATGTTGGAGTAGGACTAGTTAAAGATTTTTGTTTACTAGGAACTTTTCCCTTTCCTCCTCTCAACGTATCGCATTCTACTGCAACCATTCATATGATTTCTTCATACACTATTGTTTATAATGATCCTTGGATCATACCTTCCGAATCTGAGATAGATTCATTTGGTGATGCTATGCCTTTGAGTCCATATGAAATTGCGTATCAGGTCGTACAGTCGTTTTCCGACCCTTCTTCAACCGAAATTGAGTTAATGAATGTGGTCCATGAAGAATCACTTTCAACATCAAACTCAGATTCAACAACATTTTCCGAACTTGTTCACACTCATGAGAAAATTCGTGAAATCCTGTGTGTTGATGATTTACCATGGGAAGATCTTCATCATAGATCTTCGTCTTTACCTGAGATTGATCACTTTGAAAATGATTTTTCATCTAATTTTACAATGGATTATGTCAAGGAGCCTCAGAATCCAATGAAAAATCCTTATTCTGAGTTAAATTTGGGAAATATTTCTCGAACTATTCCTATTGACATTTTGGCTAAGCTTGAAATTGTTGAAAACATTCATATAGGTGCCTCTTGTATGGAAGATGAAATTCAAACATATAAAGCCCTATTTCAAGAATTCCATGACGTGTTTGCCTGGTTATATGAGGAAATGCTAGGAATTGACCCAGCAATTGTTGTTCATGAAATCAAAACTTACCCGAATGCTAAACCCGTCCGACAACGTTTGCGTCAGATCCACCCGCGAAAAGCTGCTACAATTAAAGCAGAAGTTGAAAAATTACTTAAAGCAGGTTTCATTTATCCAATTCCATTAACGGATTGGGTATAGAATATTGTTCCTGTCAACAAAAAGCAAGGAACAATAAGAATATGTATCGATTATAGGGATATTAATCGATCATGTCCAAAAGACAATTACCCAACTCCCTATATCGATCAAATTATTGATGATTGTGCCAACAGTGAAATATTCTCCTTCATGGATGGTTTTTCCGGTTATAATCAAATAAATATTCTACCTGCTAATCAACCAAAAACAACTTTCATTTGTCCATGGGGGACATTTTCTTATTGTAAATTACCTTTTGGGCTCAAGAACGCCGGTGCAACTTTTTAAAGGGTCATGTCTTACACGTTTCATGACATCAAACACATTTTACAACCCTATCTCGATGATTTACCTGCTCATTCATTACATCGAGCCGATCATCTCATCCATTTACGAGCAATCTTTATGAGGTGTAGGCATTATCAAATTAGGTTAAATCCAGATAAGTGTGTTTTCTGTATAGAAATGGGTCGGTTACTGGGGTTTGTTGTTTCAAAAGCTGGCATTCGCGTCGATCGCTTGAGGGTTGAAGCTATTGTAAAATTGCCTCCTCCTTCGCGTTTTTGCCAACTCCAAAGTTTGCAAGGGAAAGAAAACTTTTTACGTCGATTCATTCCTAACTATGCTGAGATCACAAAGGGTTTTACCAGGTTGTTGAAACAGAATACTCCATTCTTTTGGGATGAGATAGCTGACAAATCTTTTGATGCATTAAAAAATGCGTAGGTCCGCACCCTCTATGTTAGAGACAGTGCGTAGGTCCGCACTCTGCCTTAATGGCAGGTGCGGGCCCCTAACTTTTTTCCTTTTACGAAAAAATCGAGGTCCGCAGTTCTCCTATGTTGTGCCTGCGGACCCCCGCGCACGGGTTTTTAACCTAAAAATTTCCTAAAAAACAAAATAAAACCCTAAAAACAAATTTTAAACAGATGCAATGCAAGAGTAAGATGATGTGGATTACCTGGAGGTGATGACGTTCAATTCCAACGGACGGATTTTCGGCAATCTTCACGGGAAGTTTTTGACCAAAAGCTCTCTTTTCTCACTCTGAAGTCAAACAGTAAAAATGAATTTACAAAAGCCCTTTTTATAAGCTTTTTTGAATAAATGAATTTTTAATTTGTTTATTTTTCACTTTAAAGAGGTAACTTTTGAAGCATTTTAACTATTTTAAACAGGTATGAGTAATGTTTGAGTTTTTGTGTAAGATAACGGATTTTTCAGGAAAATTTGGTCATTTTTGACAAAAAACATTAGAGTCTCCTTTAAGCTCTTTTCTGACTCCTAAAATATGAAAAGATTGCTGAGTTTTTCTTTTTAAGCTCGTTAAAATGGAATTAAAAATATGGTCCACTTACAGCCCTTCTCTGTCCGTAAAAACATGAAAGGATTGCTGGATTTTTGTCGTTTCAAATTCGATATTGGTTATAAAACGACATGTCATTGATCGCTTTTTTACTTTTTCGGATCAGAGACACTAATTATGAAAAGTACTCCTTGGTCGTAATGATCAAGAGGTTCTCTCAAGTATTATTTTATACTTTTTCGGGCTTAGGAGACACAAATTTTTGAAAAAGGACAACCATGGAGTTTTCTTAAGTTTTTTCAGACTCTCTAAAATTGAAAAACGCCGAGTTTCTCCTATACTGGACTCGTTAAAATTTAATAGTAAAGGACCTGTTCAATTACAAACAGGAACAGACCACTCCTTCTTAGGGTTTGAATTTAAACTAAGTTAGACTCATCCGAAGGATGAGCTTATAATCAAGCAAATGTTATCCTCCTCAAGCTTGTTAAAAATAAAGAGGTACTTGCCAGAAATGGCGGTAGAAAAGAGGGAAAAGTGAGCTTGTTTGTCATACTTTGTGTCTCAGAAAAGCACTTAACCACTCTAGAACATGACACTTTTTATTTCCCTAGGTTGGGAAATCCTTTGCCTAACAATTGATCAAACCATATTGAAAGTCTTCAGCCAGTTTCTGGGTATTAAATTTGGGTCAATTATCGCCAAACCATCTGCTGTGTCTTTATGTGTTCAAGAGGTCAGTGCAAATAAACTATTCATCTGAAAAATATATGTCATCCATCTTGACCATCCCTAAGTCAGTCCTTGCAACTATATTTCTTCAAACTTGATCTATGATTTCGTGTTATGGGCTTTCCTGCGACGGATCGCTTTCTATCAACTTCAACTCATTATCTAGAAAGATGATCTAGAAATCATCAGTACCTTGGGATTTCCATGCCACAATGGCAAGTTTCTCACCTTCGACGATAGGTTGCATCATTGACCTTCGATCGAAGGATTCTCTGACATGTTCGACATCAACACAGCTATTCACATCTCATGGATTGTACTGAGTACTTTGAGAGCCATTGACATTACTGGTGGTTTCTCTCACACTTGTTAACTGTTTACATCATTGACTGGTAATCAAGTGATTTCCACCATGTTTGACTTTGACACATTCATTCACATGGATAGAATCGTACTATTTCAGGAAGTAGAAATCACGACCCTGGATCTAGTTTCCACCATCCAGTCTGTGAGGAATTTTGTATTCATTATACAGTGGACTATTCATAAACAAATGGCTCCATCCATACTGTGTCTACATGTGTCTATACTTGTGATGTATTGGAAGATCATTCCGATATCAGAGCAGTTTAGTTATTTTTCTAGTCAATTATGATCTTAGTATGGGAATGCCTATCTCAGTGATAATATGATCTCATATATATATATATATATATATATATATATATATATATATATATATATATATATATGTATATATATATATATATATATATATATATATATATTGTATTGAATGTTTTTACAGGTTCCAACCGGGCTCTCCACAAGATGATCCTCAAAATGATAAAGTTCTTCGCTCTTCTTAGATGATAAATGAAATCCTCATCTACTACAAACTTCACACTTTAGGGGGCAATCTGTTACACAAAATATTGTCACCATGACCATTTGCAGTTAGTGTGAATCTATCATCACTCATATTGTCCTCCTTTGCAAGTCTCAAACCTTAGCTCTTCATGTCAAGCTTTAAAAATGAGAGAAAGTCCTTGAAAATCAATAAAGCTCTGGTTCCGCACTTTCTCTTACTGTTACCTGCACTCCTGCACCCCTTGGTCATGTTACCCGCAGACCTGCCCACTGTGTATCTAAAGGAGTGGGTGCGGACCCCTGTGAAAGTCAAAAAGGCGCAAGTTTATTCTTAAGAACTCACTTGTGGTTAATTCTAGATGCTTCTAGAAGGAATCTTGATGTGGATGGTTCACTCCTAGGTGGTTCATGCATCCCATAACTAAAGGAGCTAATCCCTTGATGAGAAGAGCTTATCCCTTTGAAGGAGGGCTTTATCCCTTCGAAGTTGGACCTAGTAACTTCCCTCCATTGCACTATAAATTAAGGCATTGGGCTGGTTGCTAGAGGGGTTAGAAGTTGAACATTTTTGAGGGTAAATGTTGTTGGAATTGAGACTTCCTAGTTAAACATGAGAGGAGAGATTACATACCTTTTGGCTTCTTTGGGAAGAGAGTGAAACTTGTCAAAGTAGAGGAGATTCTTGCTGGACCCTGGGAGGAGCTTTTACAGCATCAAGGCACCAATGTAAAGTTCTTCTTTGATCAAATTTAATACAATCAGATTCATTTTTCTCAATAAATTGTCTTATATAATTTATTTCATGAATTCCTTGATCATCATGATAAATGTGATTTATAATATTGGCTTTTCAGGTGCTATTTAATGTGTGTGCTTTTTTGTGTTTGCAGATTCTTTACAAAGGAGCTCATTTGGATCAACGGAGTGTGGCTTCTGCAAACTAGCACTGGACCCGAGGTCGGCCTAAAACACCTGTTTGCCTTTATTTACAAATTGCATATTCAGAGAAAGATAGAATTTGTTTGGTTTGCTTGTCGCTAGATATCATTAGATACTAGGGAGGTCAGTCTTGTCCGCAAGAACGACTTATCCAGCTGACAGTGTCATTACAACTTATTCCCCATGGATTAATTTATTTCACGTAAACCACATTAGAAAATTAATACATGATTTCTTACATTATAATTCAAAAGTTAGAACAAGGGTATTACAATTTCCTTTTGATCCATCCTCTTTACTATAACACAATAAGATCTACAATTTGATGTGGTGACCATCAAATCAATCATAAGTTCCAACTTAGTGGAGTCCTTGATCACCTCAATATGAAAATTCTAATAACATGAGAGGCTTGTAAATTCGAATGCGAAGGGCAATGTGACAAATGTTCCGACAAGAGGTGACAAATAATTGTTGTGAGCTACAAAAAATAAAAAATGACATGTGCCCTGATCTAGAAATTCAACTAGGTCAACTTGTTATCTGTTGAAGTCATAACATTCAAAATGAAACTACAAATTATGACCTTGAATATGTGTTGGAAATCTTTGAACAATCTCTACAATGTCAAGGGGCCCAAAACTTTATTCATGGAATACTGGACCACAAAAACAATTATGAAAGGCCCAAAAAATAATAAATTTAGGATTAGTCAAACCTTGTTAGAGACACTTCCCAAATGGTTATCTAAATGGCCTAGATGGTTCTCTAGAATCTGTATTAATATCCATTTTCTTCTTGATCACATTAAATATGATATCAAATGTTAAGTGCATCTAAATCATTGCAAAGTTTTGCGTCTCTCTAACACGAGTTAATGTTTTCAATGAAACATTTGATAAATTTATTATTTGATATTTTCCAATTGGATAACATGGTCATATCATTTTGGTGAGTCTAAACATAAAACATATGTAATTTCAATAGAACATCAACTCCCAAACTCACATCCCCAATATTTTTGTGAAGTGTTCAAGAAAATATCTAGTTTGAAACTTCCAGTTTTGAGTCCAAAAGATCTCAAAATTATGATATTCCATAAAAGACCTTGTTAATGGTCAAAGAGATTAGCAAGGCCCAACGGGTAATTTCTAACCCTTGGAATCCATCAACTATGAGTAATTATTGATGGCTTAAAATCCCCTGTAGTATACTCAGTAACTAGTCATGCCCCTTGTGCTATATCTAATATTATTTGTACTGCCCAATCAAATTCATTTGTCTATCCAACTTGCAATCCTCAAAGTAATGCCAATCCATCTCATCATAAAAGCTTGAAAAATATTCTTTGAAGATGGAGTTGCAAGAGGTATAATTAACTCACCCAATAAGCTTGGCTTGTTGGATTTCATTGTTTCATATGGCTATTTCTCAAGTATATATTAACTCTGTGAAAATGAAGAGAAGCTTCCGAGGCACACCTTTTTCACATGCTCGTGGAAACAACTTACATAATGATTTTAAGTTTGGAACAAAAATAAATAGACAAATATATAATGAGTATGAACATATGATTTGCTAACATAATAATGCATATGAAAGGAATTTCAGAAACTGTTAGCTAGTTTACAATTTAAAATTTAAAACTAAACTAATATGCAATGTCTCAATTACTTTCAATCCCAACCATGTGTATCATTATTTTTTAAATGAATTGTATGTTTACCTTTAACAACATTGAAAAGTATAAGGTTGTGCAAAAGTAGACTTTCTATGATTTACAAAAGTAAATGAAGAGAACAACTAGAGAAAGAATAGAAAATCTCTATAGCAAATGCGATAGGATTTTACTTGAGCCCTATGTGATAATCACAAACCCAACATAAAATAATAAGTTATTGGAATTACAATTAGGATTAGAATAGAACTTGGATGTTTTGTAATATAGTTGTTCGAACAAGGTCTTGGCAGGAAGTGCATCTGCAAGATCTGCTTCCAACCCGAAATCATTGGTTTCCTGTTGAGTAGAATAAGAAGATGAAGAAATTTTATTCACTCTATGCTCAGAATAAGATTTCATAAAATCCTCCTTTTTAGAATCATCAACAGTAATCCCCACAATTTATTTATTTATTGTTCCATCAACCATCTAATGAATAAAAAACACATACATTTCTCCTAAGATTGTAGTAGAGTTATTTAGACTCGTGATGAAATTTTTGCGCCGCCTTCTTGTTGAATTCAAAATTGCAGGAATTAGAGATCAAGGCTATCCTAATATTTATTTTTTTAAGAAGACAATAAAACTAGTTATATTTTCCAAAGGATTTTTGAATTCCAACCACTAAAAAAAACAAGGATGTGAAAAACTTGAGTTCCTCTAGATGTGGTAATAGTTCATTTATGTTACTTGTGTAACAACAATACGAAATCAAAAGTTTTAAAAGGCCTTCTCATTGTTCTCTGTGATTTCTTATCAAAAGAACAATGACATTCAACTTATATGTGGCCTACATGCATCTGTTTGTTGACTCATCAATCAACCTTATTAAGATTCAATATATTTGTTGGCAAATCTTCACACTCTCCTATTGTAGGATGATTATCATTCTGATATAGTTGGGCGACTTCAGGATTTGTTGGGCTGGAGGGATTTGGATCCATGAGCAGAGACTGAATTGATGTCAATATTGTACAAACATTATGGAAAGGTGACCAAGCATCCTAGATGATGTCCATGCACAGAGTTCCATCATGATATACATTAGGATGGAAGACATCTAAGGTAAATCACACTCTAGGCGGCTTCTCAAGATAATTTTCCCCAAAAATTTAACTCAACCCAAAAATCCCACCTTCCCAGGGGGTCTCATCAGTACCAAAGATGGAAGCACTCCATACAAAGAGATTCTCTTTAGAGTGAGGACATACACTAAAACCCTCTGGAGGCTCATTCCTAATAGCCTTCAAGTCAGACATCAGCCGAAGTTGTGCATAAGGTTACATTCTCAGAGCCATAACTACGGCTAGGGTTACACCTCTCTATCAAGGAGTGAAATTTTACATATCAATGTGATTTTTCGGTATGGGCTCCCATCATATCTTAGAAAATGGAGCTCTAGTTCACCTTAGTTGCACAAATATATTTTTACAACTAAATCCAGAAAGAGAAAAATGTTGAGCTCGATCAACAAAGAATACAAAGGAAAACGGGTAAATAAGGTACAAAAAAGGATCAAGTGGTGGCCAAGACTCAATCCTGAAACATTCCTCCCACCACTGTGTCTGCCTGATTATATAAGAGAAATCAATAATTCCCCCCAACAATTTGAATGCATTACTTTTTAAATTAATTTTAAAATTATTTAAAATTTTATTTTTTTATAGTATCTTTTAAAATTTATTTTTGTATATTATATTAAGAGTTTTTCTGGGAAAATAGTCCTTTTAACTATTATATTCATGTTTGGTAATTTATTATGTGTATGTCCTTAAATTTTTTAATCAATTTGGATTCATTTTAATCTTTAATATAAATTGAATATGAAGGAATTAAGGTTTTTTTTTAACATTTAGAAAATGTATCATTAAGAGTTATCAATATGAAAAGTGAATTTTCACTTATATATTGGAAAATATGAAATACGTATAATTCTATCAAGTTTAATAAAATATTGAAAGATTAGGATTTTTCTTTTGGATCTCATACTGAAGATCTATTTTAGAAGTTTTAATACAACAAAAATTGAACTCATGATTAGTTATTTTAATTCTACATTCTTGTCAATTGAATCCATCTACCTAAATTTTAACACTGTAGATGAATTCAAAGACCCCTTTGTCACTAAATTTTAATAGTGCATATGGATTTAGAGACAAATTTCTCTCGAAATTTTAACATTGAAGATGGATTCAAAGGGGGTCTCTGAATCCATCTGCAGTGTTAAAACTTAATCAAATGTAACACTTCAATATCAAAATTTCAATTTTCCATCCTCGGAGTGGCACAATTAAAAATGACTATCATAAATGACTAGTTCATATACTTGTTGTACTTGTTAGTTGGTCATATTTTTATTCTTGGGCTATAAGAGTCGTTTATGTTAATCATTTTTCATTTTGTCACTTTTTATCTAGTATATTTTAGACCTATACTAAATTAGTCATTTAAGTTAGTCTATTTTAGTTGGGTCACTTATTATCTAGTCGTATATTTTATCCCTAGACAAAATTAGTCATTTATGTTAGCCATCCTTAGTTGGGTCTCTTAATATTGCTAATTTTTGGTAGTATTTCACTTGGAAAAGGTGCGGTGACTAACTTTTTTAGTCACCTAGTCACTAATTTCACCATTTTCTACTAGTGTTGTAGAAAAGTGTGTTTGAGGTTTGGAGTTCATATTTCTAGTGACAAGTGTAAATATGTTGAGGATGTTGAAATATTCAAGAGGTACAATATATTTTAGCAGTTTGAGGATGTGTTTCCAGTAGACATTCTAGATTTTCCTTCACACAATAATGTATAATTTTCTATCAAATTGGTACCAGGGGCAACACTAGCATTAAAATAACTTTATGGGATGGGCACACTAGTTAGTGGAGTTGAAGTTATAGTTGAAGAAAATGCTTTACAAGGGGTACACTAGGTCAAGTGTATCACCTTAAGGTGCAAAAATTTTGTTCATCAAGAAAAATGATGGTACTCTTAGATTGTGCATTGATTATAGGCAGTTGAACAAGGTGATGATCAAGAAGAGGTATCCATCACTGAGGATTGACAACTTGTTTGATCAGTTGAAGAGAGAAAAAATGTTCTCAAAGATAAATCTATGATCAAGATACCATCAAGTACGCATCAAAGAAGAATACATCTAAAAGACTTCCTTTGGGACTAGGTATGGGCATTATGATTTTGTTTTAGTTCCATTCAGTTTCACTAATGCTCCGACTACTTTTATGTGTTTGATGAATAGTGTGTCGTGTCCTTATCTAGACAATCTTTTTACTGTATTTATTGATGATATCTTGATATGTTCTATGAATGAGGAAGAGCATGTTGAGAATTTAGCAGCAGTGTTGAGATTGCTAAGAGATCATTAGTTGTATGCTAAGCTTAGCAAGTGCAGTTTCTTTCAAACAAAAGTACACTACTTGGGACATGTTGCTTCCAACAATGGCATAGCAATAGACTTGGAAAATATAAAGGCTATCGTGGAGTAGGCAGATCCTAGAAATGTGGAGGAAGTCAGATCATTCATGGGCTTAGAAGGTTACTATAGGAGGTTCATCAGGAACTTCTCATGCATTGCATATCATATTACATCATTATAGACAAAAGGTAAGAATTTGAATGGAAAAAATAGTGTGCAACTAGTTTTCAGTAGTTAAAATGAGTTGTTGATGAATACTCCAGTGTTAAAGATTGCATATCTAGATAAAGGGTTAGTAGTATGTACAAATTCTTACAAGAGAGGGCTTCGTGGAGCCCTTATGTAGGAGGGAGAACTGATATGATATGAGTCTAGAAAACTAAATGAGCATGAGCAGAACTATGTGACTGATGATCTTGAGTTGGAAGTTATTATCCATGCCTTAAATACGTGCAAACATTATCTTCTTTTCAGGAGGTTTATGTTGATGAGCGATCATAGTGGACTAAGATATCCATTTGACTGGCATAATCTAAATGCCAAGCAAGTTATATGGTTGACTACCCTTAGTGAATTTAACTTTGAGATTAGCTACATTAAGGGTAAGGAGAACAATTTTGTGAATTCTCTCAGCGAGAAAGTGTAGTTGAACCATTTTGCAGTAGTGAGCTCCTATGGGATAGATTTACAGGATCACATATTACAGGTAAGACAACATGATGACATGTAGAAGGAGCTTATCCTCAGGTTACAGTAGGGTACAAGTGATTAGGATGTGGATTATCATATTACATTAGATTTCTTGGTGAGATTTAGGAATAGGATCTATGTGTCATATGATAGTACACTTAAGAATCCTATCTTGAGGGAGTTTCAGGTAAACCATATTCAGGTCACCAATGATATCAAAATACATTGATAAAAGTAAATAAGTTCTACTATTGGCTGAGTCTGAAGAAGGAAGTGGCATATTTTGTGGTGAGATATTTGGACTCTCAGTAGGTCAAAGTAGAGTGTAAGCATCTAATTGTGTTACTTCAGTCTATTCCGATTCCAGAGTGGAAATGGAAGGTTATTTCCATGGATTTCATTACAAATCTTCTGAGGACTTCGAGGAAACATCATTTTATCATGGTTTGTGGTAGACAGGTTGAGAAAGGTATCTCACTTGATTCCAGTGAGGACTACCTATTCAGCGAGTGAGATAGCACAGGTCTTCATCCAAGAGATTGTGAGATTGCATGGTGTCTTGAAGAATATTATGTCGGACAGGGATTCCAAGTTCACTTCCAAGTTTTGGAAGGAGTTGGTTGCAAGATTGGTGTTAGAGTTTGCTTTCAGCACAACTTATCATCCACGGACAGATGGAAAGATAAAGAGGGTCAATAAGGTATTGAAGGAAATATTGATGGTGTATGTCATACATCAATAGAGGAGATGGGAGGAGTAACTTCCATTGGTTAAGTTTTCTTACAACAACGGTTACTAGGGATAGTTGAGAATGAGTCCGTTTGAGGCACTGTATGCACGGAGTTGTAACACTCCCATGAATTGGAGTGATCTAGTGAGTAGGGTAAATATTAGACCGTAGATGTTGGTAGACATGGAACAGGAAATGCAGGTTATATAGAAGAATATAGAGACAGCATAGGATAGGATGAAAAGTTATGGAGACTAGCTATGGGAATTTAAGGAGTTTCAGGTTGAGGAGTATTTGTATTTTCACATAAAGTGGAAGTATAGCTCCTTGAGGATTGGATGATGTGCCAAGTTGGCACCGCGGTACTGTCGGACTTTTGAGATGCTTGAGAGAATTGGACCAATGGCGTAAAGGCTTGCACTTCCTTCGACAGTGAAAGTTGATGATGTTTTTTAAGTTTCACTTCTTAAAATATATGTAAAGGATGTTGATCATGTTATTAATTAGTATGTATTGTAGGTGGATCAAGAAGGATAATTCTAGTGGGAACCCCAATGCATATGGCAGCAGAATCATCTCTTGATCTAGAAAAAAGCACTCGTGTAGGTTAATGTGTCATGGAAGCAGTTTAGACCTGATGAAGTTACATGGGATATGGTTGATCAGATGTGGGTTATGTTTCCTTCATTGTTTTCTCGTGAAGGAAAATGAGACTTGGTATTTGTACATATTTATGTATCGTTGCTATTATAAATATTGCAATGAATTAAGTTATAAAGCTCTAGTAAGAAGTATGGTTGTCATGTTGTCATGTTTTACATGATGGTTTTACTTTTAAGTAGGATGTTATTATAAATACTGCAACAAGCACGGTTATAAATCTCCATAGGCAGTACGGTTTTTCTATTCAACGATTTTGTTGGGTCTAGGTGTGGTTTAACACCAAGGACAGTGTCATGCAAGGGGGAGGGGTCTGTAATAGCCCCAGGTTAAAAGTTGATGTAATAAAAGTTGATAAAGTTAAAATAAGACCATAGGATTGGGGCACTTATTCCAATTTGAATGTTGACAAAAATATCTGACTAGAATCACTTGTTGTGTTTTATGGCTAAGGGGGAATTACCAAAGGCAATGGCTAAGTATTTGGAAAGAAAAAAGCTATTTTTGGCACATTATTTGTGAAAATAATGGGAATTGGGAGAAAGGAAGGTGAAATGTCACAGGTTGCACGTGAGGAGAAAAATGAAGGAAAATAACGGAAAATTGAAGAAATCAAAGGCCTCATCAATCAAACTACCTTATATCATGAGTTGGTAGGTTTTTGTCGGATTTTTCATTAGCCCCTTCTCAGTTTGGTGTTAGAATTTGTCTCAAAGTGGAGAAAGCACCAGGAGGACAAAGAAAGTAAGCAAGTAAGGGCAGGAAAGGAAATGCAAAGAAAGGGAAGGGATGGAAAAGCAAAGGAAGGAAAGGATCAAGCAACTTCAACAAGAATACTTGCAGGTAACAGATTGCATTGGTGATTTCCTAGCTAGTTTTGACATGCATGGTATGTGTGTGTCAGTATTTGGTTCTTTTGATGTCATTTTCATGCATTTTGTCAGGATTTGACAATGGATTTTAGCCCAGCCTTTCCATTTATGGATAACCATGGTGTGATGGGATTGTTCTCAGTTTGAGCTTTGGATTACCATATGGTTTCAAAATTTGGGGTGGGGTGGTCTTCAGGAAAATTCCTAAAGGCCTAGGAATCCCTTGACTGGTAATGGTAGGATACACAGTAAAGGCTACGGGTGGAGACAAGAAAATTCCTAAAGGATGGTTAAGAAATTATGAGGCATCCAAACTTGGTTAAGTTTTGTGCTATTGGCATTGGTTTAGGTGTGATCACGGTATGGAGAGGGTGGAGGTGGTTTAACCTCTGTATTCCCTTAGTTGTCTTTGGATTAGTTTATCCCATGAGATCCCACATTCATGCTTGGAATATGGCACGAGGGTGATTGGATGAAATAAATATCTAGTTTAGCCAATCTATGGCTAGGTGGAGTGTGGAAGTCTCGAGCCCAGTTGCTAATTACCTATGGTTAATAAAAGATAAGTTTCTCTTGCTTTTGGTAAGGAAATGTACTGGTTATTATCTGTCTTTAATGGTTACATATATATCTAGTTATATGTTGGTTATAAGCATGGTTGTATAAAAGATATTAGTCATGGATCTTTTCATGTTCTCACTCATAATTGAATAAATAATGAATTCAAGACCTAGTTCATGTTATGACAAATAATATGAGAAGGTAGAGACACTTCTTATTAAACCTTAGATAATTTTGAGTCCCTTATGTTCAAACTTGCATTCGTGACCTATAGGTGGCATATCTACCAAGTGTTTCAAAAAATATCAGTCCTGGTTGGGGATGGTCAAGTCAAGTGCTAGATCCAGATTTGGTTTAGAAGTATTTTCTTCGCGTCTTTTATGAGATTTAAAAGTTTCATAGATTTCTGGGTAGAGGCTAAGCCCTAGCCCTATAAAGTAGCCTTAATTCTCATAGTCCTTGATACATCACTGGAAAAAAATGGCCATAGTCGTACTGATGCAGGCCAATGGGAGGGACTGGGAGACCATAATCACATGGAGGCCTTGATAGGGGCATGATTGAGGCTCTAGTTCAGGGAAAAGGTGAGTTTTCTCAAGGATTGGACCCCTGGAGGGGTGAGGTTACTCTTCGGGGTCCTCTGGCACTTGATGGAAGTTAGTAAGGTCTAGTTGTGTCAAATCCATTTCCTTAAGGTCATATAGAAGGTTGAGTCATATCATAGTAACCCCTCATCTCATGTTTACCCCAGGTAAGATGGTGAAAGTAGGTAGATGTGAGAGGATGCAATGTTACAATAACTCTTTGAAGGAAACAAATAAATGTTAAGTATATCTAGAATTTTATCAAGAAATAAAGAAATTTAAAAATGAGTATTTTCGACTGACCATTTTAGATAAAATATTAAGTCTAATTGTTGCATTGCTTCTGGATTAAACTAAAAATGAATAAAATGTTGATATTCTTTTGTAAAGTTGCTTCACAATAGAAACAACAATATCTAGATTTCCATTTGATTCCTAAAATCAGATACATAAGCATATAAAGATCAAAATTTCTTCTTCCATATGCTCTTTGAAGTACATTGTTTAACAAAATTAGTATCCTACTATGGAAAATGACAAATATTTCAACGAAAGACACATGAAATAATTTAACTAAATCCTCTTATGTTCCAATATCTAAATTATTAACCTAGCAATGCATATGAATCAAAATAATGTTGTTATTTATACCTTTATACTACCATATTATCATATTTAGTACCCTATTAATGTATAAAAAAAAATGTAGTGCACTACGAACATTAAGCTTCTTTCATTAGACATTTAATTTATTGAATATTTATATTTTACGTGAAAATTTTGTTGGAAGGCTTACTACAAGTGTTCTTCCATTAGGAGCAATATCCTAGTCATGAAAGCAACATCTCTCAACTTTGGAGAGGAAGGAGGATATATGAGTTTGCGAAGTAGGGCGAAACCATATCACAAACATTCTATGTCAAAGGGATAGTTAGAAGCTTTACTTTCGATAAATTCTAGTGGTAAAGTTTCCATCAGCTCATTTGGTAGAGGGGACCAACAATGTAGCACAATGGAGCGAACAAAGTCTAGTTCTTTTATTGATTCTCATGAAAACTTGTCATGGGTTGTTGATTCACTAGAAAGTAAAAAACTTCCATAGATTAGAACAAGAAATCATTAAAAGGATAATTCCTTAAAAAAATTTGCAGCTTCATTCCATCTCATGTCAAAATATGTTGGAGGTGTTCTTGATGATAAATATATTTCTTTTAAAGAGAGGCATAAGTTGGCAATGGAAAGGGAAAAGGCATTCAAAGAAAAGGAAGATCAAGCAAGGGTAGAGAATTTTTCTAAAAATGGATAGGTGTCTATTGGGAATGTTAAGATGGGAAATTCACCAAGAACACCGCGCCAGATAGTGAGGATAGAGAAGCATGTACGAAAGTTGACCATGTGACTTCCTACCATGAATGAGCATCCAAATAACCATTCAAAGGATCAACCAAGAGAGTTTCAAGAAATCAGCAAAATGAAGCTTGTTGGAATACAAAAAAAGCCTCAATGTGTTGCAAAACCACCTCATAAACCAACAATTTCTTCCTCCCTTGGGTCTAATACTGTAAAAGCTACCAATCATATACCCATTCCCCTACATCTTCCAACGCCTCTACTAGGTGCTCCTAGTGTGACTCCACCTCCACATATTAGAGGAATGTTAAAATCGCAAGGACCATCAGGAAATAAAGTGCATAGGACTTGAGAGCTTGTTGAATTCTATCAATCTTTCATGGAATGAGAATCTAAGAAGTATGCTACTACTATGGCATCTACGTAATATGATGTTTGATATTTTTAGATTAACCTAATTGGAGAGACAGAAAACAAGTTTTCATTCCTCCTATATGTAAGTGTCACATTTGGAATTCCTACAGAAAAATAAATAGATTCACTTATGCACACCCTTTAAAAAGTACCTATCTTTTGAAGCTCAAACTTCATGATAAGAGAAATGTAAAATTATGTATGAGTATTATTAACTTATCTAAAATATTCCTAGTTTATTATGTCAAATATGATGTGGAAACCAAAGGTGATTTTTTCCAGGCCTTAGCCATTGTGGGTGGAGCATGTACGTAGAAGAATAGAGAAGATGTTGGGGCATTTGTGAACTGGTAGGATGAGGAGGTGTCTTTTTGGGTATGTATCCTGACCTCATATGACATTGACAACAATTCATGTATTATTACAAACATTTTATACAATCGCATTTGAGCTTTGATGTAGAGAGATACTACTTCCGTGTTGTTTATTTTATCACTATGAAGCATATTTTCATTAAAAAAAATATGATACAAATTTTTATCTTAAAGCCACCAAATAACCAAGTCACAAAGTCTACTAACCATGGCAATCAAATACCCAAACATAAAATAATCAAAGAAATGTTGACATCCCATAAACTTGCTAGGACTCCGAATAAGCATAAATCCTCAACCACGACAATCAAACCAGTGACTGTAAGTAGGAATATGTGACCCTAAATTAACCAAATTAAAGGTGATTATAGGAAAGCCTAAAGTGAGCGATATCTAGTATGTATTCTATGGGGATCCCTCCAAAAAACATCTTTCTCAAGGAGCCTAATTTTATGTTGAGGGTCATCTTAGCTGAAATGGGAAATCCCTCAAACTTATAATAACTATTGAACATATCATTCATATTGCACAACATCTAATTGTAATTTGCACTGAGTAATTTCAGCGTGTTGGTTTGTTTGAAGCTCTTGTTCAAACTGGGAGTCCAGGTTACAGTCTCCAACCATTGTGTCCATAGGGAGGCTCTAGATAGTTAACTATTTTTTTTTGTTCTATATGTGGCCTCATTAATCATCAAACATCAAATCATATTTCATTCCTTAACTGAGAAAAAAACATCAATTTCCACTTACTTTTCCTTGTCTTCTCACTTTCACTATTATTACCATATCTCTTATCAAGAAGCCTTGCTTCCAGTGTACGTCTTGGGCTATCTTCATAATGAAAAGAAAGTGAGGTTTGGATATAGTTAAAAATGCATAGTTGAAAGTGGTCCATAATTTCTCTGTACTACTATCTTTTGATTATATTATGTATGGACCAAGAGGTGTTCTCTAGCCCAGTATGTAAGAGATGGTGTAATTCATTGTCTTATCCTATCCTATAAACATTTTTCCTTGGTCAAATTACATAAAAAAATAAAAAAACAAAAAATCAAATAAAATATTAATCAAAATATAATGAGTTAAAATAGTCAATTGATGATTTTTGACCTCCAAGTTTGACAATGCATGGCTTTTCCAATTGTATTCTTATGTAAGAATATATATATATATATATATATATATATATATATATATATATATATATATATAGAGAGAGAGAGAGAGAGAGAGAGAGAGAGAGAGAGAGAGAGAAACCTTGTTTCAATTCCATTCTTGAGAATGTTTCATCTTCGACCCAAAACATTCCTTTAAATAAGATAGTTGAAAATATGTTACTGAATTTCCAGTCATCTAAATTACTTCTCTCATACTGAAGCCTGAGACGGAGCTTACAAAACACTCATTTATCTTTTGCAATTTGATCTATTCATTTGTCTTGTTACCACGTGATTTGTCACTATGGGGGTGCAATGTCTTCACTTGAAAAGCTAGTGGAAATTGGAAAATCCACTACTATCAGCTAGGCTTCACTTTCCTCATTTAAAAGGTATATACTAAATGCCTCTGGGGGGCTTCCCTATAAAAGGATTTTTTCCTTATGAGCTATGGATACTGTTATCACTTAAGAATTCTAATTCCCAAATTGCTCACATTAGTTTGATGGTAAAGGTTCGGTGCTAGTCTAGGTTTGATTTTTTTGTTTGTCTTAGAGTCTGAATCTTAGGAGTCTTGATGGTATACTTAAATAAATGTCAATCATTCATCCTCATTCATCACTGGTCTCATAACTCACACAATTTCCATGTGTCAGCTTTTTTCAAAGGTTATTATGTGCTACAAAGCTCTTTAGGTGTTTTTGCAGCACAACATGCTTTAGGTGATTTCGTAGCGCATAATCCAGATTTTACACTGGCTGTGCTACGAAATCGGAGATTCATGCAATCCATAGCAAATCTTTCCTAACTGTCAAATCTGTCAAGTTCAGTTATGGTTGCATCATCCACTGTTAGCTTATACACTCCACATATCATGTCCAACCGCTTATCTCCATTATTATAGTCATTAGGTACCTTGGTACGCTCGGATTGCAAGTTCCAAGAAAAGCCAGGTATTCACAGTCTTAATTATGATTGTATTCATTGCATGAGGAACAAGTCTGCAAGTTTTCAATTTGAATTCATTGAACACCAAGTGAGGCAGTATTCAAGCGAGGCAGTTATCAAGCGAGGAAGCCATCAAGCGAGACAGGGATCGAAGATTGAGCAGTGCTAGTATTTCCAACCTTCATTACGCTAAAGTCTCATGGAAGGATCTACAGAAAGAAAAGAGCACCGGTCATGGAGATGTTTGAGGAATGAACCTAAAGTTCTAGACCTTATCTTGAAGAACAGAGAAGTTGAGCACGCGTTCAAGTAGGTTGGATGTTGGAATTTTTGTGAGAAACTCCAAGGAGGTCATGCACAAATCACCAAGGAATTTGCCTTGAATTTAACAGGACTGAATTCAAAGGTTGGTATGCTTGAATTGCAAATCTCTCTAGAGGTAATATCCATAGTTACCGAGATTCCAAGGCAAAAAGAAAGTTTGTTTAAGAATATCAAATTTGATATGACCCCCTGCAAAGAATTTCTGAAGCCAGAGTTCATTAACTCAGATTTAAACAAGTCAGTGCCTAGAAATTATGTCAAGGAATCATATGCCAATTTTCTTACCTACATACAGAGGTACCTTACCTATGAAGGGAGATATAATAAGGTGTATTCATATCATTTCAAGCTTCTACTACATTTCACAGGCAAGATATCTCTTGATTTACATTTTTACTTATTTCGTAGCCTCAGCAAAATGTGTGACAAGGTGTAGCTAAGGAAAGAAGCCTGTGAGACCTCATTGTTTCACCATGGCTTAGTGAAGTTGATCGTTTTGCATGAACTCTAGAGAGTAGGTAGAGACTGGCCCACGTTTATGTTTATGTCTGGTTTTAAAAATGAAACTGGTCTCAATCCCCAAGCTGTGAAAATTTCTCCACCAACAACTGGTCATCATACAGAAAGATCCAAGAGATTTATCAAATTGAAAGCTAGGAAACAAGTAAGGGAGCCTGCCAGATCAATGGTTATCCAGGACACACCCCAGCAGTCCCTAAAAAAGAAAACTCAGGTCGAAGAAGGTAGACGTGAATTGTCTGCAGGAGAAGTAGTCTAGAGAAGAATGACCATGAGTCAATTAGCTAAGGAAAAAGGCAAGAAGGTGGTTGCTGAGGAAAGCTCTGTTTCAAAAGGGAACTTAAATGACTTACTGCAGGCCATTGACATTGAAGAATCTCCCCTGGTTCAAGCAAACTTGATAACACCAAATAAAGACAAGACTAAAAGAACCAAAGCCTCGAAAAAGCTCAAGTTTGATGATCAGGTTGCTCAAATTGTCTTTAAGCCAAGAAGACCCATGACAAGGAAATTCAAACAGATACAGGAGATGCTGCCAGAAATAGGTGAAATAAAGGAAATCACAAAAACCCATGACAGAACTGTGACTTCATTACAATTATCATCACTGCTACATAAAGAAGATAAGGGAAAGGAAATCATCCCGCAAGAGGAATGTAGTGTTGAAGAATTAAAAAATAAGTTGAGGTTGGCTAATCTTGAGATTGCTAGATTGAAGAAAGCCTCTATGAAGCATGCAATCAGGGAAGCTAATTTTGACAAAATGTAAGCTCTGTGGGAAGAAAAAATAGTCCAAATACAAAAGGTGGTTGACTATAATGCACAATATTATATCTGGTCAGTTCCTGCAATAAAGGAAGCAATGTTCATCAGGAGAGTTAATATGAAGCTTAGAGCTAGTAACAAGGTCATGAAGAGACAAATTGAAGAGTTGAAGCTGCAGCTAAGCCACCAGGAAAGATCTCCTTAAGGAAGTCACACATCAAGTAAGGTTATGTTCCAATTTTGATGGTTTTCCTTGTTGCATTTTTTCTTGAAGAATCATACATCTCCACTCAGTTTTGAAAAGCTTTGGAGCAGCTGAAGAGAATATTTAAATATAAGGAAGCCCAAGACAGCAAAATTTTGGTATTAAGCTGTGTTTTGGTAATTACACAGCAGTTTCGTAGCGCACTACGAAACTGCTGAAGATGATGCCTAATGCACAGCAGTTTCGTAGCGCGCTATGAAACTGCTGTAGCTACATAACTAAAATTCAGTCGCTACGAAACTGCTGTAGCTACATAACTAAAACTTAGTCAACTAATTTTGAGGGACCGAGGGAAAATTTTGAAAAATGAATTTCTTCAAAGGATCATGTAACAGGTGTCAACATTCAACAAGGGAAAAACAGGTGGAGGAAACATATATTTGAACTTTAAACTTTTTGTTATAAAGTGATCATAGTTACTACAGTTCATGGTATGTCAGACAACTTGGAGGATGTCTTGTCTTCACACATGGGAAAGGTCAATAGAACATAAAGGACGTGGCACTCTAATACATTTTTGTATAATCAAAAAGAGAAGGACATGGTTCATTGGTTTCGAATATCTTTGAGGAAAACCAAAAGCAGATAAACAAGGGAAATTTCCTACTTTTCAGGAGCAATTGAGAAGGTGTGACATTAAGAGCCAGCAGGCGGTTACAAACACCTACCACAGCTAAATTAAAAGAGACCACTTGTCAAAGAATGATAATTGATTGTCAGTAATGCTATTATTAGCATGATATGGAGTTAGACTCCTATTTGCCTTAGGTTTCTAAAAAGTCTAGTTAGCTTTGTTACATTTAATAGGTAGTTAAAGTTTGAAAAGGTGTCATAAGAAATAGAATTCAAGTTCCCCTCATGTTGGAGGAGGAATCTCAGCCTTGTAAAAGAAGTCTATATATAGGAGAAAGGGCAATGTACCAAGGGTTGGAAAATTTCTGAGAAATTGGAACTATTGTGCTATGTATATGACTTTGTTTTAGCAATACAAGACTTGGCTTTACTTCTCAGGAATCAGAAGGAGTTTACTGTTCAGAATGTTGTGTATCATCCTCTATTTAGTATTTGCAGTGGTATAGATGTGTGATTACTTAGAAATCACTATTTGTGCTCTAATTTCCTTCACATATTTATAAATTGTGTTGTCTTGTATGTTTCTGGTGTATTCTGAATGGTTAAATTTTGTATGCCCTGACTTCTATGTAAGGTTGATATCATTGTTATACTGAAACAAATTTGACTCCATAAGCCCAATGGATACTTTCTAGTTGTGTTTCCACCACTCATATTTTTACATTTGTTTTACAAGAGTTAGCCATCTTAATCATAATCAAAAACATTAATCCTTTGAGAGAGCCCTCTCAAGTTGGGGAGGCTAAGCCTCAACCTAAAGTAGGTTTGAAATAGTTATTCAAGGTCTTCCTGGTCAGCAGCCTTCTAGGGTCTGATTTTGAGATAACAGATACCCAAAACATTATGGATGGTTAATTCTGTATTTGTATGTGTGTGTGTTTGTGAGGGTGATTTTCTATTCCTAACAATATGGAAATGACTTCTCATGAGACACATAAATGCATTATTTTCTCATTCATGCTAACCCTTTATGGATACGTCATGCCAATCTCTAATTTGAAAACATAAAATGCAAACTGAAATAATTTCTAGACTTACCTTTCTAATACATAAACTATTTGCATCAAATAGTACAACATTTCCATCAAATGACATTCGAGTTTAAAGAGAATAAACAATTAATCAGAATTATTATGATAGTGCCTTCTATAAGTTTTCATATTATCATACAACACAGAAATTTAGAGGCACATTTCTAGGCAACAAACAAAGATTTTCCATTTCCATTTATCTAACACATAAACCAAAAAAATAATTTAGATTCAAAAATACATTCTAGTTACTTATGCATGCATTGCGTGTTGGCCAAGAAATTTCAATCTATGGCTTCGTTTATTCCTTTCAAATCTCAATTTTTGTTTCCCTAAGAACACACAATGTCCTTTTAACAAAATAAGCATAGTAATTTCCAAGCACTAAAATTAAAGTTTCCAGCTCACAATATGAATTTAAGAACAACATAGAAACATTAGAATAAGATATATGAAAAATTAATTCATACATTTCATCAAAAGGTTATGAGACAACCTTATATATTTCTGGTTGTACACAGTTTTATGATATGCTTACCGTTGTAAATTTAAGTAACTAGATCCAATATTGATAAATGTTGTTGGAATGTATGCGATGCAGGAAATCAAGTGTTTCTAGAAAAATTAAATTGTATGGTTGCTAAACAAAATTACCTTGTTTTCATTATATGGCACTTCACAAATTTTCCTAGCTCTCAAGTGATTCAAAAAGTGGATTGAATCTACTCACCCGGCTCAATGAAAACCCCTAGTAAAGATATTTCTGAAGTTGTATGAGGATGAAAAGACCCTAGCTGCCTTAGATTTGGAACTAGAGATTGTGTTGACTAAAGAACAAATTAAAAATATAGATATATCATTAATAGATTCTAGATTCATTCCTTACCACATTTGGAGTTAGAGTATAGTTAATGGTTGAAGAAGGTGTACCAATGCTTAAAGATCAAGATGGGAAAATATGGTCTAGGGCATAGATGAAGGAAATTTCTCCATTGAAAAAAGAGTGTACGTCCGTTAAAACATTCAAGATGGAAGTACCAATGCTTAGAGATCAAGATGGGAAAATGTTGTCTAGGGCATAGATGAAGGAAATTGCTCCATTGAAAAGAGAGTGTCTGGCTACTGAAATGTTTTTCTTTATTTTTCGATTTTTCATCATATTTCTTTGCCAAAATGGATAATAAGAAACAACTATGTGAATTAAAAATAATAAGGAAATGATTTAAAATTCCTTTCAACATTCATTGAGATAACACAATATATAAACTTATTTCAAATGATTAACCATTCATGAAATGAACAAATATTACAAGAGCAAATTAGTTGCACAATATATTGTAAACTATTATAATTATATGTTGCAAACTATTATACTCTATAAAACTTGTAAACTTGTTAAAAATAGCAACAAGAAATCCTAATTTAATTTGTCCTTGAATTAAATTAGGAATTAAATTCTAATTCTATTCTCATAGCAACTTGTAACATTTAAGTAAGTTGAGTTGACTTAGTTGGATCAATAAATTTGATTTAGGAGCCTATCTGGAGTCATGTAAGGCGATCCCTAAATATTAGGGGCCCATGTTGAGTTATTTTGAGTTGTACTTAATTAACTCAATCTAACTGAGTTATAGTCAGTTAAACTAGTCCCAACTATTTGAGGAACTAGTAGGACGTCTAGTAGTGGGTATGAGCACCAATGCAACTTCACTACTCCACCATTTAACCAAAGATTCACTCATAAATAACTCATGCATGTCAGTTTACAGGAAGACCCATTTGAGATTAGAGTTTAGGGATAGTGTACTATCAGTTATATAATTTTCTATGTTGTACAAAAGGTGCATGCAATCAGTTGATGGCATATGGATGGATTGCATAGTTATGAGTGGCGAATTTCACAATTAAATATTGGATAATTGTCTCAAGAATTGTGCAAATGATGTAGGGGCTTGGCAGCAGTAGATTTGGCTAAGTGTTGACTTGATCTCATTTATGAAGCAAAGAGATAGATTGCACTTGTGCAGGAATTGTTCTAGTCGAACAAGCATTCTATTTTCTTCTCATATCTTCTAGTTAATATAATATAGATAGTCAGGGTTTTAAGTAGCTTCTTTCCCCAAAAAAATACTATGTTATGTGTGATTGAAATTCTTCCTTTTCAGCTTAGTGTTTTGATCGATCAATTTTTGTTTCTGTTGATGAGTAGAGTAGATTCTTGTCTTATTTTTTTCATATCACATAAGTTGTCGAATATACAGTAAAAATAGACATGGTGTTGGCTTAGGGGGTCCTGACCTAGGTTCAAAGTTAGCTACACCAACCAAAAAAACCATACACTACAGGCCCTTTCGGTAACAACCTATGTAGCATAGGTTGCAATCTCACCTAAAGCAGTATGGGGGGATGCAAGAACCAAGTTTTTGCATCCAGAGACTACTTTGATGTCTTTTAGTGCCTTAGATTTTCCTTCATGCAGATTGATAAACTCTTAGGGCATGTTGTTGTAACTCTGTTAAAACTGCCTTTAGACCTTCACGAAGGTCTATGATCAGTCTTTGCGAACCTTTAACAGTCAATTTTCCTACTTACGCGCATGAGAGAGAAGTCCTAAATTAGTGTTCATGCAAATTTACTTAAGTCATTAGTAAACATAAGAGAAATCACCAGAGTCTTCACAAAAGTATTTAAACATTCATTGCGTACATTATTAAGACTTATTCAAAAGAATAATGTAATATTCAATCAACAAATCATTCTTCAACAACATATAACATTAATAGAGATAAACATAAATACTCAGGAATTCTTCGGAAAATTGTCTTTGTTGATCTTTAATTCAAGATTACAGACTCAAACTACCCTCGCACATAGCTACAGAGCTCTGCACACATAGATGCGAACTCTTCCTAGGCCTCCGTGTACTTAGCTTCGGAGCCTTTCAATCCCTATGTAAGCATAGGAAGAAGAGCCTTCATGCCCTAGCCCCTATCCTAGACTCTTCAATCAACCCAATTCCTTATCTTTATTTTGTGTCTATTTCTTCTTGTTTCTTCACTAAGAATCACTATTTATAGACTTTTCATACAATGCCATGGTCCACAGACCATGGGTGAATCTCAAAACTGACTCAAAACTTTACATAAAACAAGGGGCTAAGCCCCTTTGACTCTGATTCATCTACGCACTCCACATCCATAAATCGTGGAGACTTTATGTTATTCACAAAATTGTACCAAATTTTGGGTTATATTTACCCCAAACTAACCCATGGGACCCCATCGCAATAGGACCCCAACACAAAGATTGTGACTCGCCCTCGAGTCACTCTACTGGTGGTGGAATATTTTTGCGAAGATCCCCCAACACCACATGGATTACTGCAACTTCAACAACTTTTTGTGTTGCTTCCTATTGAACCTCCTCGATCAATTTTTCATTGGTTAGTCCTTCTACTGCTAGCCTAATCATTTTTTGTGTCTGTTGCAGTCCCTTAAGCTTATCCTGGATGGAAGTTGTGACCTGATAACCCTCCTCCAACCATGGCCGCAACCTAGCCTTTAGAAAGGCCTCCTTGTTCTGTGCTTCCTCTACCTGTGCTAGTAGTTGTTTTCCTTCTTGTAACTTGGCACGCTGATGTACTGGTGCTAAGGTATGCGTAGTCAACTGACCTCATCATATTGGTGCTGCAACTCCCTTACCTTTGTGTTCAATGTCTGCAAATTCAGATCCTCTTGCAAATTGGTCACTAGCTCAATAGCCTGCTCGAACAGTGTCACACAATCAGTGACTATGGTATCATAGGTAGCCATGCCTTCCTTTATTTTGATTATGCATTGCACCCACACCTGAGATAGATTCATGGGCTTCAACTTCAACTACAACTCTACAATCTTCATGTTGAACTCAAAATCTACTCGTCCAACTTCTGCTCTGGCCTCACACACATCGGCGGCTAACTTTTTGATTTTGGCTTCTGGCTATGCATCCTTTGGGATGTGGAGCTTAGGCACTTCCTTGCATGCCTTTGCTACTGCCAACTCCAGATGTGAACGATATGCCTGAAGTGCCTCCTTTTCCTTCTGAGCCTGCATATTTTCAACAAACATTTGTTGATTGTTGACTTTGTACTCACTTATGAGGTTGAGGGTGCCCTACTCCCTGGTTCTTAATTCATCTTCCAGCCCCTTATGCAGCATGTGGAGGGTTTCATTGGAGGGCACCGCTATATTCAGTCCTATTTTGTTGATTGTACTAATTACAATATGATCCTCAACGGACTCTTCGCGAATGGACCCGTCTAGCAACAGTATAGTTCTGAGATCCAAGGTTCTTACTAGCTCTGTTGCTTGGCTTGTCCTAGGTGTCAGGCTCACTTGCTCCACACTCGCTTGTCCAAAACCCACATATATTCTATTTGTTTAGATCTGTAGCTCATGAAGATCCTTCTATTCTCTCCCCAGCATCTCCATGTATTGCTGCTCAAACTACTAAAACACTTATTTCTTTGTATCCCTGACTTTATCGTCAGTCACATCAAGATCATTTTCTGTCAACACCATGGGATCAACATATGTTTTAGTAGATTTCTACTTTTTTTGTGTTCCACCCTTCTACTCCCTTGCCATATCTTTTCAAAATAAATGGGGTAGTCTGCCCCTCATCATCGCACTCGCCTTGGCCTGAAAGCTCTTCTTCCTTTGTCTTTGGCGAAAGTGACTTATCATCTTTCTACGACTCACATTGTTATTTTTCCTCCTACTCCTCAGCAGTGCATTCTTGCTCTATGCGAGCCTTTTCTACATCTTCCTTCTTTCATTGTTCTGTGAGGGTACACTCAGTTTGCGTAGTTGCCTCCTTTCTTTTCTGTGTAACATAAATTCCTTCCCCCGTGCTTGTTCCAACATCTACTTCGAATGGGGTGCACCACTCTGTAGGCCATAATCCTATGACCTCCTACACATCCATGTCTGACACCAAATAGGAAAACTCCTGCCTTTTCTTCTCTAGATCCTTTCGCGCTTGGACATAGACTCTGTGGAAGTCAACCTTGAATGTCGCATACTTTGACAGTTGTGTGAAGACGGTTGGGGACAACCTCAGATGCTGATTGATTGCCATATGGAGATCCATTTCCACAACAATCCAAAATATCTTTGTCTTTGTAATCTGTGCGGCATCCTTTATAGACCATAAGGAGGAAAATTATGCTTCCTCCAGTAATCCTTCCTCAAAGAGAGGAAATTTGCTATCCTCCAGCAATCTCCATGCAATGAGCATAATTGACAGCAACAACCAAGTGTAGTGGAATGACTTGGGTTCGTCCTAGGCTTCTTGGTAGTTCGCTAGGAACTCCTGACAGAGGTACATTTTCCAATTAAATTCTACCCCTTTCCCGCACTACATAGCAAGGGAAAACACTAGCACCAGAACTTCATCCGCATGGCATTTTATCATAACCTTCCCTGGTAAAATCTGGGCAATGAATTGAACTGCCTATTCTATTATGGAAAGAATGGAATACCATCATGACTTCTTAACGAGTCTATAATCCTTCTTCATCTTCTCTTCAATACCTTTCTCCTTGGTCTTCCCTCCAAACTCCTTATCTAGGTTCATTCCTTTGTAAGGTAGTCACGTGATTCTGTGAATTAGGATGTCTATGATGGGGATAGGCTGTCCTAGCCATAAACATCTATTGTGCACCAGTGTGAGGAGCTGGTGCACACATATCATATTAATGGTGGTGTGGTGATAATGTGGGACCGACAAGAGATTGAGCAAGCCTGATTTCTTGACACCGTGGACCCATTCCCTTGTCTCCAATGCTATAAGACATGCTTCTTGATAATATACCTTCCGCATATATATTTTCGTCTCCAAATGTGGAAGCTTGTGTGATCAGCAAGGTCTCGATCCTCCATTTTTAATGACGGGATCCTTGTGAGCCGAGGGCCTTCAAAAGGGACTTGCCTAGGTAGGAGGGGCATGGATATTGTAAATTTCTCGGTATCCAGGTCCTTCGTGACCTTTTCTTTTCCCTTCTATGGAGGGATATTATTAGGTAGACTTGTTATGGGTTCCACTCCTTCAGCATCAATATCATGTGTTCCCTACAATTCTTCTACCTCGAGGCCCACTACTCTCTCTGGCTGCTTATCTTTCTTCTACTTTGCCTATGTGCTGGTATACTTCCTTAGGGATGTGCGCACCGGCACCAAATTCTTCTTCTTTTCCTTCAAAAATTATTTTGACTCGGATGGTTTATTTTCTCTGGTAGGGGTATGCCTTAGGCGACCTTGGTGCCGTAGGCATAATAGCTAGAGCTTCCATACTTACAACTTTAGGGGCATGTGTGTCAAAGACAACATCACCAATACTAACAGTTTCAGTAGGACTTGGTGAAGAAATTTCCTCAAGAATAAGCTTCTGGTTTATCTCAAGTAATTCGGAAACCACGGGGCTCACAACTAAATCATCCCAAACCACTCGGCTCATAGGAAAAAAACAATGAAATTCACTAGAAATTCTTGAAGTGCAATGTGTTCTTTGTTGGACTTGCACACGTAATTTATAGGGGGTTTTGAATTCAAATCCGACTGCTTCCCCCAATTTCTGATAATAAATGTTGTTTTGGTAGCAAATCTTCAAATACTTTTGCCTTAATTTCCACCACACCACTCCACTTAACCGTCTTCTGGCCATTAATTCATGAAGAGTAACTCCAACAGTCATTTTCCTGATGCGCTATGCAGTACCTTCCCCTATGTCACAACTCCCTGAGTGAAGCTTCCTGGGTTGCATCTTTGTCATTCTCCATGCAGCCTGATCACTGTATTGTGCTCCAAGCTATGTAGTGTAGTTTATAGTCCCACTCTACCTTGTAACTTCTTGGAGAACCAAGGCTATCCTGTTGCCATATAGTCATTGTACAGGATCCCCTATTTACAACTTCAACCTTCTCCCATTCACTCTTCCCAAGAAGGGCTCCCCATTTAGCTTTACAAGCTGAATTGCACCTCCATTTGTAATTTCTTCGATAATATATGGCCCTAACCAATGCATCTGGAATTTACCTAGAAATTTAGTGAATTTACTATCATATAACAAGATAATATCATTTACCATGAATGTGAAAAGCTTGATGTGGTGATCATACCATGCTTTTTCATGTTCCTTCTGCACTTGTTGATGGAATCCTGCGAAAAATCGATCTTCTTTGAGCTCCATCAGCTGCGCCAACTGTTCCTCCAAGGCCTCACGATCTACCATATCCATCAGAGTTGTTATGTGTAAACTCGGCACAATGTACTCCATCGGAATTATGACTTTGATCCCATATACTAATTTGAACAACGTTTTCCCTGTCCGTTTCTTACAAGTGCTCCTGTAAGCCCATAGAACTACAGGTATGCACACATCCTAGTCATTCTGCTACACGTTACAAATATTTGTCAAGGAATTCTCCCAAATCTTGTTAAAGGTTTCAACATCTCCATTGCCCTGTGGGTGGTATGGCATACTCTTTTGATGGTAGACCTAGAATTCTTTAGTCAACGTGCTAATCATTTTGTTTAAAAAGTGCGTACCCCTATCACTCATCAACACTTTCAGGCAGCCAAATCTGGTTAAGGCATACTCAATCAAGAACTTTGTTTCCATAGTCCCTGTACAATATTTAACTGACTGTGCCTCCGCCCATCTAGTTAGATATTCCTTCGTGGTGATAATATAATGCGCGCCCATTTCTTTCCAAGGGGCTAGATTGGCCCAAAAAAATCAATCACCGACTTCTCAAAGGGCTGCAATGATACTTGAGGATGTAGTGGTAGCTCATCTCTTCATGATGGTTTGCTAGTTCTTTGACATGCATCACATGCCTTACAATACGCCTTGGAATCCTTGTCCAATGTTGGCCATGATAGACATGTGTGCAAAATCTTCTATGTAGTTGCCTTAGCTAGATGATGGCATCCCATAGCTCCCCCATGAGCTTCAGTGAGAATTCTATCCCGCTCAAAGTCTAGCACATATCTTTGCAATATTTCAACTCCACCCATTTTATACAAATGTCCCACAATAATGGAAAAATCAGCCGCGTGTAATACTAATTCCTTCTTCTGCTGACTTGTATATCCTTCCGATGCCATCCCCGTAGTCAACAATTGAATAATTTCTGAAAAATGGTCATCTGCTACATGCACCGCAAAGAGTTGCACATCTGGAAACCCTTCCTCCAGATTATTAGGCTCCTCTCATGTTTTTATTTGTGATAGATGGTCAGGTCCCACATTTAACCTCCCTGGCTTCACAATGAATTCAAACTCATACTCCTGAAATAATAGCAACCATATGAAGATCTTCCCCCTCAACACAAGCTTGTTGACCAAGGATTTCAAGGCAGAATGATCTATGTAAATCTTGAAATTCCCTCCTAATAAGATAATGCATGAATTTTTACAGTGCGTACACCATGGCCAATCCTTCGTGCTCAGTGATTGAATAATTTTCTCGGCCTTGGATAACTTCCTACTTACGAAGGCTATAGGATGGTCCATTTCTCATTCACTGCCCTACATTATCACTGCACCCAGCACAATACAAGAGGCATCCACATATACATGAAAATCCTTTGTCCAATCAGGGAATATCAATATTGGTGTAGTGACCATCTTTTCTTTCAACACATCTAAGTTGCATTGGCATTCTTCGTCCCAACAAAATGTTATGTCCTTCTTTATAACTTTCTCCATGGGTTGAATAATTTGAGCATAAGCTTTGACAAATTTTCTATAGTATCCCATATGTCTCAGCATCCCGCGTAGTTGCTTGACGTTCGTAGGGCCCCCCAAATGCACAATTACAACAATCTTTGCAGGGTCCACCATCAACCCTTGCTTGCACATAACATGACCCAGCAAGATCCCAAAAGAAACACAAAATATGCACTTTTTCAAATTCAGCACGATTGGGTATCTGCGACATGTATCCAACATTAGTCGCATACTTGCTACATGGAGCTTCACTAATCCAAACACTGTCCAGTCATCAAAGTATACTTCCATAAACTTATGAATAAACTCTTTGAACGTTGTGATGACTGCACGGGAAAATATTGCAGGTGCATTCTTGAGTCCAAACGGCATCACAGTGTATTGAAAACAACCCCACTCTGTCACAAAGGTCATTTTGCTCCTATCCTCAGGCGCGATCTTGATCTGATGATACCCAGAAAACTCATCAGTAAAGGAATAGACCTCCTGCCCTCCAACATTTTCTAACACTTCGTCTATAAACAACGTTGGGATTGGGTCATGAACACATGCATTATTAAGCTTCCGTAGATCTACGCAAATCCTTATTTCACCTTTTTGTTTCTTCCCCTCAACTACCATCAGGCTCGCCCAATTAGATTCTTGAACATGTCCTATTATGGCTACCTCCTGAATTTTATCCAGCTCTTGGAAAACCTTTTCCTTGTACTTAGGATTAAGGTGATACAACCTATATTCAATAGGCTTCATGTCCAGCTTCAGAGTGATATTCATAACACCAAAATCACCAATTATGCCCTTCAAATCTGAAAACTTAGTGGGGAATAGATCCTCATATTCGCAGAGGAACTCAACAACTTTATCCACTATAGCATCGTCCCAATAATCTCCAACTTTTTGAGCTTCAGTTCTTCTTCAGTGCCAATGTTTACTTGCTTTGTCTTCAAAGGTGAGGAGATGTCCGAGTTTTCTATTTGTGGGCCTTTGACTTCGCGATGTCCTTCTACCTCTAGAATATTAATTTTTCTCAGATCTTCATCTTCCTCTTTAGTGGTTACATTATAGCATTCCAACACAAGGCACAACTGGGTGCTCCAGTCTGGTTGGATCCATTCCATAGGTTCCTTCGACATTATGAGGATAACCACCTTAATCTCTTGTAGCACATCATCAATGCTTGCAAATCCATATTCAAGGGTGAAGGTCAATAAGAACCCTTCCTTCAATACATCCCATTTCGCAGTTCCATGGCGAAGCTCCGTTTCCATATACCAGTTCCTGGGAATTATATCCAAAGTATGGTAAAATATGTGTACCCACTTTGGCTACGGTTTTGTTCCCCGTGCTCTAGTCCATTTCGCTAGGTGATCACACGGATCATCCCTTCCATTATATTTCTCAGTCATTCTAGTGTTAGCACACCCAAACCATGACTTCATCATTCTTCGGTAATCTTACCATCCCACAAAAGTATCCTTATGCGTACCCCACCACCATGCAGGCGTAGTGCGTAGTGCCAACTCTAATGCTTGGAAGCAATAATCCTCAAGGACTTCACACTCAAATTCATCCAAAAACATATTTACGTCAGTTAAATCATCATAATAGGGTAATTTCTTTACCTCTGACAAATCACAATGCAGCGAGTTCGTCATCATATTGCATCATAATGTAGACACTTCGTGCAAGCGATTATGCCAATTCTCTAGCTCCTCATCGGAATCAAAGATGTAGGAACTCTCCTAGTCCCAGTAAATCCATCCATCTACCATTAGGTTGATCTCGTCTTGAACCCGCACTGTTATCTTGTAAATCTGATCTAGTTCATTATCACTTTCGTCATAATCACGGACTAGTTTAGTATAGCATGCCCCTTCTATAGGATTTAGTGGCACTATAACCCACCTCAACTTTCTTTCAAATGAAATCCTTCTTTTCTCCAAATTAATGACCCCATTCATGTTAATAGCCCAGTAAATTCCCAAGACCGGGGGGTAGGGGTTATTGTTATCAACAATTTTATAACCTCAAAGTCTTCCATCATGCTCACACCTTCTATGTGAACTGTTACTCCATATAACCATCCCATGGGGATGATTTTCTACTGGTTCACCATCCTAAGCTGAATCAAAGATCACCGCAGCATAGGTCTCCCCATCCTTTCTCAAGTTTGTTTCGGTAATACATTTGCATCAGACCCCAGATACAAAATGACTTGGTCCATCTGATAATCACCTATCTACGTGGTGAGCCTCATCCTGTGCCCTGTTCGTGCCTTATGTTTTGCAATTTTTCTGACCACCCAATGTCCATCAGGGACTTTCTCTCTGCTGGTGCATTTATTTATTAATTCCTACAAGCCTTCCATAGCTTTGCTATCACGTAACATTTTTATGTAGTTCTCCAAAAACGTAGTGAGTAAAAAGGGATCAACCTCTGCAGGCGCGTTGATTTCTTGCATCTTGTATTGCCTCCCTCAGGTGGAGGCCTCAACAAAGCTATTCTTGGGCTTCCATTAACATTTCCTTAGCATGATCTAGATCAAAGTCATCTTCTTTCTATGGTGCTTTGCAGATCCATCCTTATTCTTCAAGATGTTTACCCTTATCAGTGCCAATCATGTAGGAAGTTAGAGGGTAAGTTCCTCAGAAAGAACACCAAAGGACACCACTCACAAACAGATCGCGGATCAATACACCGATATTATTGCTGTGGTTAAAACCATCAAAGAGGGAAATAGTTAACAACCTGAGCCAACACGACCACTTCAGGCAATTTATTAATAAAAGAAATAAAATTTACATAAGCTTCTCTCATGAACGGTCACCCTAAAATTGACCCTCCATGCTCTTTAAATAGAGATCATGGACCAATCAGGTGTTAAGCCACAGATCAAGTGTCGATAATACCGAGGAGAGAATGAACCGTCTGATCACTTCATGTTTAGAACATATCGTGACCATTGGATTGTAAGTTACAAATGTACATAGTAAAGAAAAATAGTTTACATAACTCTACACTAGACCAAGTTATACCTAACTATTTCCTATGTGTCGGAATATCGTAACATCCCCCATTAAGAAAAATTTGGGATAGGATTGAAGGATGTACAAATATGACACAATAGGAGAAGGAAGGAGGCATTAGAGCCTATCCCCCCTTAGTGACAACTTCTTGAACTCCAACCATATATCGAAGTTTAGTAAACTTCAAGTCTGTGAGAGCCTTTGTAAAGATATTTGCAGCTTGATCATTTGTTGAACAATATTTCACTTCAAGAACATGGTAATGAATTAGCTCTCTGATGAAGTGCATGTGTAGTTCAATGTGTTTGCTACACTGATGTTGGAATAGATATTTGCGTAGCTGAATGGCACTTTGATTATCACACCGAAGTGTAGTCGGATGCTACTGCTGAAAGCCAAACTCTAACAAGATCTGACGAAGCCGCAGTGCTTCCTTACTAGTTTCTACGGCACCATGATATTCACTTATGCTGAAGAAAATTGTTTCTTGCAAGCCCATGTAATAGGTCTAGAACCAAGATTGAACACATAACTTGCAGTATACTTCCGATCATCAGCGTCACCAGCCCAATCAGAATTAGTGAAACCGGCCAATAGAGGAGATGCTTCTGCACTATAATGAATCCTAAACTGAACTATACCTTGAACATAACAAAGTATTCTTTTAGCTTCTTTCCAATGACTTTCATGTGGGTTTTACTTTAACCAAGCAATAAGGCCAATAAAAAAGGAAAGGTTAGGACGAGTATGGGTCAGATACAAAAGTTTTCCTAGAAGCTGATGGTATAAGGTAGCACCAACTTCAAGAGAAGTACAAGTGATTAAAATTTTGGTTCCAGACTCAAAGGGAGAAGGGGCTAGCTTACAATCTTCCATGTGAAAGTGGCATAGAAGATAATAGGCATACTTGGACTAGGAAAGGGAAATACCTCGCTTGGTTTGCAAGACTTGAAGACCAAGAAAATAATGCAAGTGTCCTAAGTCTGCCATTTCAAACTTCATTTTAAGGCTGGACTTCACATGGTTTATAAGTTTGGGATCACTACCAGTAGGGATAAGATCATCAACATAAAGAACAAGAATGACAAGAGACTTACCCACTTTCTTGGTGTAGACAGTATTGTCAAAATGACACTTAGAAAAGCTAGTATCTAAAAGAAAGCTATCCATTTTGGCATACGAAGCTTGAGGGTCTTACTTGAGACCATAAAGGGATTTCTTAAGTAGATATACAAGGCTAGAGTCTGTTTGTATATAGCTAGGAGGTTGTTCCATATAGATTTCTTCATGCAGGTCCCCATGCAAGAAGGCAAATTTAACAGCCATCTAATGGACTTCCAATTTGAAAGAGCCAACAAGGGAAAGAAAAAGGAAAATAGAGTTCATTTTGGCAACATGGGAGAAGGTTTTAGTATAGTTAATTCCTGCAACTCGTGAAAAACCCTTAGCAACAAAATGAGCTCTATTTTTATCAACTTTTCCATTTGGTCCAAACTTGGTTCTGTAAACCCATTTGCATTTAACAAGTTTTCCTCCCTTTGGAAGGGGAATAGGATCCTATGTATCATTTTCCAATAATGAACAATATTCTTCATTCATAGCTATGTCCCAATCTAGATGGCCTAAAGCTTCTGCAAAGGTGTTGGGATCATGATTCATTGAAGCTTTAGCAATTAAAGAAGAGGTTCTATAGAACCGAGGATGTGTATGTCGCTGATCTGTAGGATCACATGCAAGAGCACCTGCTTCATCCTGAGTAGAATGGACCCATTTTAGAAGTTGAGGAGATAAACGAGGATCCTGAGAAGGTGGGGGAGGATTGTCATCCTCGCTGTCATCATCTGAAGAAGAAATAGTTTCAGAAGTAGAAGGGATAAAGATAGGTGGCACATCCACCAAACTAGGCTCATAGGCTGATATATTTTCAGCAAACTTTACATCTCTTCTAATGATAAAATTTTTTGACTTAAGAAGAATAAATCTATATCCTTTGGCATCTTCCAAATATAAAAAAAAAAACATTTTTCACTCTTAGTTTCTAAAGGTTTATGTTTATCATCTAGAATATCGGGCCATGCTTCACTTCCAAAAACACAAAAGTGACTTACATCTAGTTTAATTGAGCTCCATGCTTCTTTTGGAGTGATATTATTTAAAACTTTAGTAGGAGTGTGATTTTGATATGTAATTTTCACAGTTAATTTCTTCTGCCCAAAACTTAAGACTAAGTCCTCTAGATTGAAGCATACAATTAGCCATTTCATTTAAGGTGCAATTCTTCCTTTCAGCTACACCATTTTGTTGTGGAGTATATGGAACAATATGTTTCATTTGAATTCCATGCTCAGTGAAAAAGTTGATGAATTTGTTATTAACATATTCTCCGCCATTATTAGATCTTAGCTTAAGAATTTGATGTCCAGATTGTTTCTCAACAAAGGCCTTAAAGGCCAAGAACATGTTAAAGACTTCAATCTTGAGTTTTAAGAAGTATACCCAAGTGCATCTAGAGAAATCACCAATGAATGTTAAGAAATATTTGTAGCCAGAGAATGAAACGATTGGAAGTGGACCACATAAATCACTATGCACAAGTTGTAAAGGAGCTGAGGCATGCCAAGAGGCATGTTTTTTGAGTACACATCCAGAAGAAACACAATCTCTACAATATATCATAGGGAGACCCATCACCATATTCTCTTTACATAGATTTTGAAGGGAGCGATAGTTTTAGTGACCAAATCGCTTATGCCAATGTTTGCTCACTTCATCATTGTGAGCAACAAATACCGAGGGAAGAGTTGATGAACCAAAGTTGTTAAATGTATACAACCTTGTAGAATCATCAACAATTCCAGTAGCTAAAATCTGTCTAGGATCTCTTAGGTACTTAACTACAACATCATGAGGTGAAAATTCAATGATTTTACCTTCACCGGAATGAGTTATCTGATATACAAATAGAAGGTTGCAGGATAAGGTTCGAACACATAATACATCATTAAATTGACCATTATCTAGATGAGCAATTCCAGTCCCTACAACACTAAGAGATCTATCATCGCCAACATATATATTTTTGGTGTTATGATCATTTAAAGAAGAAAACATGGCTTTGTTTTTGGCCATGTGATAAGAAGCTCCAGAATCAATGAGCCACTCATGAGAATGAGAAGAAGAAGATACATTTAGTGCATAACTAGACCGAGATGCTTGACAACCACATGCAGAAAGTGCTCATCCTGAAGATGAAGTTGAAGTTGAAGAGCACTCCAAATGGATGTTATGCTTCTTCATTGCTGCTTCTAAGGCTTCCATCTTCTTAAAGCATTTGGATTCTAAGTGGCCATCTCAATTACAAAAGTTGCAATGTCCACCAGTCTTCTTCCCTTTTTTTTTATTTGCCTTATCATTTTGTTGAAATGATTTTTCATTTTGAGACTAAAATTGCT
Organism: Pinus tabuliformis; assembly: GCA_031772625.1. Classification (NCBI taxonomy): domain Eukaryota; kingdom Viridiplantae; phylum Streptophyta; class Pinopsida; order Pinales; family Pinaceae; genus Pinus; species Pinus tabuliformis. The sequence goes on along the minus strand of CM062817.1, from coordinate 1,281,436,284 downwards.
TAGGACCCTTGTTTGGTTTAGGACCATTCTTTTTAGGATACTGCTTCTTAGGATTATTTGAATTTGGTTATTGTTAGGTGTCTAAGGCTTTCTTTGAAGAGTTTCCAAGATTAAGAAGACCACGATGTAAGAATGTTTCTTGTTGTATTATTAAAGAATCACAAAAGGCATCAAAGGAAGGGGACTTGTAGTCGTGTCCTTGAGAAATAAAGGCTTCTCCTGTAGAATGGAAGGTGGAAACAAACATAGAGTAGGCTGGTCCCAACTTAGTAAGAATGGAAAGGATAAGGCTACCATCTTCTTTCTTAACCTTAACACCTTCAAAGAGAAGTCTAAGGGTCTTGAAATTGGATAAAAAATCTTCAATTGAAGAAAAATTATTGGGGTCCAATGTAAGCAACTCATTTTCAAGTTGATGGGCTCTAATTTCATTTTTAATTCCAAAAAATTTAGTGCATTGTTTCATTGCTTCATTAGGGGTATCAAGTTCTGGGATACAAAATCTAAGGTCTGGAGAAATAGAAATCCCTATCAATCCACATGCTTTATCTTTCCTATCTTCCCATTTGGCTTCCTTATCTTCATCTTTAGGTTTAGTTTCCTGGCTTGAGGCTATTCTGTAAAGACCTTTACTTCTAAGTAAATCCACAATGTAGGACCACCATTGGATGTAGTTGGTGCTGTGAATAATAACTTGGCATGGAATTTCCATTTTAACATAAACTAAAGCTGTATATGCTAAAACTAAGTGTTCCAATGGAATGGTCTTGAAAAATTAGGTCTATTAAAAAAAGACAGCTCTGAAAATGGCTTCCAGATGAAGAAGTTATGGCTTTTTGAAGAAAAGTTGTTGAATATGCCGAAGAAGTGTGTGAATGTGGGGAAGTGAATGATAATGTTATATTTAAAAAAAATCCCCCCCCCCTTTTCCAAACTTAATCTAATTAGCTCACTTTTTTGAAAAAAAATATTTTATGTGACTCACTTTTATAAATAAGTGAAAGTCACTTTTACAATGCTACTTTATGAGCTACCCACTAAATTGTAACTTAAATAAAAGATAAAGAGACTTTAAAATTATAAGTGACTCACTTTTTATAATGGGTGACAATAATTTTACATAAAGTAACTTTAAAACATAAGTTACATGTGCATTTTGAAAAAGTAACTCAACAAAAAGAAAGACTTGAACCCAAGACCTCTATTCTCATAAACTAACTTTGGACCAAGTTAGCTAGCTTAAAAGCTTAGTAATTTTTGGAAAAGAGGAAGCAGTTTTTTTTTTTTTAGCCACTGAAGCTTTGGGGTGCATGCTTACATGAAAAAGCTCCTTTTTCCTATAAAATAAAAAACCACATAACCCAACACGGCCATAAAAAAAAACCAAACCTTATGGTTTGAGGTTAGCTTTCCACGGAAACTAAATATTTTCCTCAATGTTTCTGATTTTTTGAGATCACACTAACGCGCTGCGGAAAAGAGCATATGCATGAGAAAAATCCTTCCTTTCTATTTCTAATTTTCCCAGATCATATAGAGTCACGGGCCAAAGAGCATACCTAGAAATTAAAGGTATAGATTCGGTAATAAAAAATAAAGAGCTAAATAAATCGAAATAAAAAGAGAGATGAATAGCTAAAACTGCAAATAAAGATTGTATACCTCCAGATCATACAAATGACATAGCTAGGGCTACTGGAAACGTTTTCACATGAAACGAAAGGGGTTCCTAAATGGAAAAGATGCTCCTAACACAATAGAGTAGTCCTCTTGGCCCGAAAGTAGTCAAAAACAATAGATCTAGGAAACAAAAGTCAAATGCACTTATACCGACTTCCGATTTGGATCACCAACGCATGCGATCCTCAAATAGCTCTGATACGATGTAGGAATTTATAGGGTAAGTTCCTCAGACAGAACACCAAAGGACATTGCTCACAAATAGATCATAGATGAATACACCAATATTCTTGACGTGGTTAAAACCCTCAAAGAGGGAAACAATCCATGTCCTGAGCCAACGTGGCCACTTCAAGCAATTTATTAATAAAAGAAAGAAAATTTACATAAGATTCCCTAATGAATGGTCGCCCTACAAATGAACCTCCATGCTCTTTAAATAGATATCATGGGCCAATCAGGGGTTAAGCCATAGATCAAGTGTTGGTAATACCAAGGAGAGAATGAACTGTCAGATCATTTCATGTCTAGAACATGTCGTGAACATCAGATTGTAAGTTACAAATGTACATATTAAAGAAACACACTTTACCTAACTCTACACTAGACTGAGTCATACTTAACTATTTCCTATGTGTCAAAATATCCTAACAAATCATCATTCCACTTATTATCACAATGTTGATGCTTTGATCTTCCTCGTGGGGCTCAACCCTCATCATTTGTAGATTCTGCATAGGTCATTGAGGCTGTGTTTTCTTCTCTTGCATTTTAGCTATTAGCATCGGGCATTCTTCTATAGTATGGTCAAACTGTCTGTAGTATTGAGAAGATGGGTGTATAGGATTTTGGTACTCTTGCTCATTGTGCCCTGGATATTTGTAGTTGTAGGAGATAATCTGACCGCATCCTCTACCAAGTCCTCCTAATCCTTGGCCCCGTCCTCGACCTCAATAACCTCTATGTGCTTCTCCAGCACCCTGATCTATAGGTTGAGTTTCTGCTTGCATCCGGTATGTAGGATTTATTTCCATCATCAGCTCATAGCTTCAATAGTGGTGCTCATCTTGGCCCACATATTTTTAGAAGTTACAGAACAATTGTTGGTATGTCTGGACGAACTTTTAAAGTAAATGGAAATTGTCCATCGCATGTTGTCTAGCAACTTGACAAATAGTACACCATAAAGTAGCCCCCATGCTTGACCCTGTTGGGGCTTCTGGCTTCAGGGGAATTGGCCCCCAATCCTGTAATATAATTCACATACATTGGACAGTGGTATTTATCATGCCCATGGCCCTTGCACTTCAAACACCAGACTTCTATGTGCATTTCTGGTTTAGTCTCCTTGTCTTTCTTCAAACTCTATAACTGTAGGTGTAAGCTAGCTAATTATGAGTTGATCTTATGTAATCCTAGGTTCATATCCTGAATAGGTGATGCATGCATCCTCATCGCAATTTGAAATGGTTCTGCATGTGTTTCTATCTTCTGCTGTGACGGAGAAATTCTCAAGTGGGGCAAGAGAGACACTATAAACCATTCGCAATGTTGGCTGTCTGTGATCTTCATGTTAGCTTCTCTCATTTAACACTTCAACCATTGATCAAATTCCCAGGGTGTCTCATCAACCCTCATCAATATTTCTTTAAATCCAATTACTGACTATGAGTCAGACTTAGGCTTACTAAACTCTTTTTTTAAAGCCACCTTAGTCTCTGCTAGCATTGCAAGAGGATTATGAGAACAATACTTAATTTACCCGGTTAGCACACGATCCTACAAAGTGGTAACCAGTTGTGCCTTCTTTATATTGTCACCAGTGATCTTGTTGTGATGTCCATAGAGTGTTTGCAACAAACCAGAATTTCTCTACATCTTCACTTCCTATGCCCTTGAAAATTTGCATCTTCATCACATTTTCCATGTTAAATGGTGGTGGTGGAGGTGGAGGTGTGGGTGAAGGTGTATGCCGTGGAGGTGGAGGAAGAGGTGGAGTGGAAGGATGATTTGATCAAGGAATCCCCTGAGTGATTAGTTCAACAGTGCTTCACAGCATAGTCTGTCTTGCCCCTTCATCGTCACTTGAAGGAGGTCCAATCAATGGACTATATTCTAGTCATGATCCTTCGTTATTTCTAAAGAATTGTCCACTTCACGTAGCTCTAAAAATCAAGGTAATGAAATTACCCGTTTTTCACATAACATAATTTTAATCCAAGTATTCAATGATCTTAAATACTTACCTCGCGTTCCTTTGAAAAATATTCGCTCTACTTTGCTATAGCTAACTGAGGTATCAACTACAAATTCTATAACAAATCCTCCAGAATCTGATTGAGCCAATGATTGACAACCCATGTTATCTTCTTTTTAGAAGCTTCTAATTGTTGCACTAATTCTAGAGTCCACACTCTAGGACTATCAAGCTTCCACCTTTCTTGAATGTTTGTCAATTTAGCTAGCCACTCATATAGTTCAATGGGAAAAGTGTAGAAGAAGATCTTGTGTCTTTCCGTATGCATATACCTATTCAACCACTCTTCCTTCGACAGACATGGATTCTTGTTTTCTTGTGCCATGAACTCATGAATCTTCCAATCCAACCACTTTTTAATTTATTTCTTGGTCGTATTCCAATGATGTGACATCAAACATCTCTTTCAAGCAGATCCATGTCCCGACAACGGAACCATTTTTTGGCTTAGGGGGTCCTAACCTAGGTTCCGAGTTAGTTGCGCCATCCAACAAAACCCTACACTAGTAGCCCTTTCAGCAACAATCCGTGTAGCACAGGTTATAGTCTCACCTGAAGCAGTATGGGGGGATGCAAGAACCAAGTTTATGCATCCAAAGACTAGTGTGATGTCTTTCAGTGCCTTAGATCTACCTTCATGCAGATCGATAAAATCTTAGGGCATGTTGCTACAAATCTGTTAAAATTTCCTTCAGACCTTCTTAAAGGTCTGTGATCAGTCCTTACGTACCTCTAATAGTCAATTTTCCTACTTACACGCATTAGAGAGCAGTCCTAAATTAGTGTTCGTACAAATTTACTTAAGTCATTAGTAAACATAAGAGAAATCACCAGAGTCTTCACCAAAGTTTTTAAACATGCTTTACCTACATTATCAAGACTTATTCAAGAGAATCACATAACATTCAATAAACAAATCATTCATTAGCAGCATATAACATTAAGAAAGATAAACATGATTACTCAAGAATTCTTCATAAAACTGTCTTTATTGATCTTTAATTCAAGATTATAGACTCAAACTTCCCTGTGCACACAGCTGCAGGGGTGCGCACACTCAGTTGCGGACTCTTCCTGGGCCTCCTCGCGCTCAGCTGTGGAGCCTTTCTTTCCCTATCTAAGCAGAGGGAGCATAGCCTCCCTGCCCTGGCCTATGTCCTAGACTCTTCAATCAAGCCAATTCATTATCCTTCTTTCATCTCTAGTTCTTCTTATTTCTTCATTAAGACTCACTATTTATAGAATTTTCATACAATGCCATGGTCCACGGACCATGGGTGAATCTCAAAACCGAATCAAAACTTTATATAAAACAAGGGGCTAGGCCCCTTTGACTCCTATTCATCTACGTGCTTTGAATCCACAAATCATGGAGAGTTTACATTATTTACAAAATTGAACTAGAATTTTGGTTATCTTAACCCAAAAATAACCGAGGCGACCCCACCCCAACACATGGTATTGGAGCTGAATACAATATAGAATAGGAGAATTCAAGTTGGTTGTGTAAGTGAAATTGAATTCACAGGTTCATAATTCAGAGTCAACAACATGTGATTCTATGCTTTGAAACTTGAGTATGCCCTAGAGGGCAACTCGAATTACATTTCTTGGAAAGATGGGATGCATGCAATGCTGGAAGACAATGGCCTCAAGAAATTCAAAGACCATGATATTCTTAAGCCTCCAACATCTGATGCTAAAGATCTGGATGAATGGAGAAAGTGTGTGGAAAAAACAAGAAGGGTTATCGTAGAAGGCATTCAAAATCACATTATCTCAAATCTCCATGGTAAGGAGACTCCATTTTCAATGTGGAGGGCATTGATGAACCTACTTCAAAATAGGAGTGACCACAAAAAGATGGCACTAAAGTACAAACATAGAAATATCAAGATGAATAAGGGCAACTCAATTTTGAAGTACTTGACCAAGTTCACCCAATGTCGAGATGACCTTCGAATTGTCAGGATTACTGTTGTTGAAGACAATTTGTTGAGCCAAGCACTTATATGACTTCCTAAGAGCTAACACAGTTACCAGGACTCAGTTAATGGGAGCGCGATGCTACCAAACTAGGAGTAGTTGTGGTCCAACTTGGTACAAGAAGAGATTTGGTGGAACACTAGAGACAGATCCTCATCAAAACATGATGATGAGGAGAATTGTGCCTTAGCAAGTAAGGAAAAGAAAGGGATGGTGAATTCATCCCATTCCAAATCAGATTCTTGTCAGGGAAGCAAGAAGAAGGACATGTCAAAATTCAAATGCCTTCAGTTTCATGAGCTAGAAAGGTTTTCCTCAAAGTGTCCACTCAAGAATGCTACTAAGAATCCCTTAAGAGGAGAGGCACATGAAGCTTTTGCTTGACAATTTAACTGGACTTTACCCTCATCGGTTGTATGGTGTCATCGATGATGGGTAGTGTGTGATACCTAGACAGTTGAGATTCTTTCCACATGATGGGTAATAAATAGATCTTAAGTAACTTGAAGGAGAAGGATCTCCAAATGCATATCCGGATGGGTGATGATGTGAGGTATAGTGCTACAAACATTGGTACAATCACCTTCAAAGGGAGTCTGGTTCTCCCCTCACTTTGGAAGACGTTATGTATGTTCCTGGGATGAATAAGAACTTAGTTTTTGTTGCCATGTTGGAGGATAGAGACTATGATGTGATATTTAGTAAGGGAAAGGCATTCCTTCATCACATAGCCACAGGACAAGCGAAGAGGATAGGGCTTCAAGCAAAGAACCTATAAAAGTTGGAGGTAGAAGATTTTGATGCCTTGAGGACTAAAGGAGAGAAGGTTCAGAGTCGAGATATTGTTGAGTTACAGCATAGGAGATTGGGTCAGTTCCATCATAGCGCTTTGAAGATCATGCAATAAATTTCTACCGGTCTTCCTAATCGTACACTAGAGCGGGTAGACACATGAAAGGGGTGTACATTAGGAAAGTACACCAAAGCTTCCTTCATGACAAAGACAGTTGAGCACAGGTGATCGAAAATTGAGTTCACTTATATGTGTGAGGACCATTATTGACAACAACCATGGCGAAGCATAGGTATTATGTGATATTTGTTGATGAATTTTCTCGTAATTGTTGGATCTTCTTCATCCAGAATAAAGATCAAACTTTTGCTAAGTTTTGTGAATTTAAAGCACTTGGGAAGAAAGATACAAGCAAGAAAATTAAAGCTCTCAGGAGTGATAATGGTGGAGGGTACGTGTTGAATGAGTTCAAAATTGTTTGTGCATCAAAAGGTATTCGACAGGAGTTGATATTACCTCATAACCCACAAAAGAATGGGGTGGGCGAAAATAAGAATAGGGGTATTCTGGGAGTGGCATAGGTGATGTTGCATGATCATGACCTACCATTACACTTGTGGGTTAAAGCATGCAACACAACTATTTATTTTTAGAATAGAAGCCCTCATCGAATTCTCAGGATGACTACATCGGAAAATGATTTTTCAGGGAAGAAACTAGAGGTTGCACACTTGATAATTTTTGGTTGATCATTCTACTGCCATGTAACCAAAGATGCATAGAAAAAGCTTGAGCCAATAATAGGGTTGGGAATATTTCTAGGTTACATTGGTACACCTAACAACTATCAGGTGTAACTTCCAACCAATAGGATGATAGTTGTTTGTAGAGATGTACAATTCCATGAGATGTTCCCTTGAGAGGGAGCTTCAGCTACATGTAGTTGAGGAGATTTTATCTTGAAAGGAGGAACCTTAGGATGATGTGGAGTAGCCACATGCAGAGGAGCATTGAGTGGAGACACCCGCTCATGTAGATTCTTTCATAGATGGGAGAAAGTGCATCAAAGAGGCTAACAGGTTATTGCATGATGTTAGAGAGAATGTGGGAGCACCCACATCACAACGCAGGCAGAGAAGGTCACCAGAGAGGTACACTAGTTACATATCTCTGATGAGTGGATGTGTAGAGATTGAACCATCCCCTTTTGAGGAAGAAGTGCAACATCTAGTTTGGTTTAATGCCATGGTTGAGGACTGTGACACCATTGTCATGGAAGAGTGTTTGGGATGTGGTCCCAAGATTGGAAGACATGTCAGTGATGAGTTTTAGATGGACTTACAAGGTAAAGCAAGCAACAAATGGTAGTGTGGAGAAACACAAGGGTAGTTTTGTGGCCTTAGTGTTTTCTCAGGTGGAGAGTTTCATGTGTGCAAACTCAAGTGAGCACTATATGGACTAAAACAAGAACCCTGTGCTTGGTACACCAGGATTGATAGTGATTTCATCGTGCTGGGCTTCACCAAAATTTGAAGTAGATGTGAACCTTTATGATATTTTAGTTGAAGGTAAATTGTTGATTATTGTTTTAAATGTCAATGATTTTATTCTGATAGGTGATGATAAGATGATCAAGTATTACAAAGGGTATCTTACAAGAGAGATCAAAATGAAGGACTTGGGGCTCATGCACTACTTTGTGGGGATGGAAGTATGGAAAAGAGATGGGGAGTTTTTTGTCTCTTAGGGAAAGTATGCCAGTGAGATACTCAAGAAGTTCCACATGGAGAGCAGTAAAACCATGGAAATTCCTCTAGCTGGTAACTAGAGGGAGGAGGATGCTACTTCTAGTGAAGTAGTGCATGCTACTATTTACAGACAGCTTGTGGGTTCACTCATGTATTTGGTGAACACACAACCAAACATGTGTTATATAGTTAACCAGGTTAGTTAAGTAATGGTTAGGTCAACCAAGTTTTATTGGAAGGCAAACAAACATGTGTTGACATACCTTAGAGGCACTACTTAGTATGGTCTTTGGTATAGACAAACAAGTGGAGTGAAACTTCAAGGCTTCACAGATGTAGAATAGGGAGGGATTCCATCAAAAAATAAGATCACATCAGGTGGAATATTCAATATTGGGAAAGAAATTATTTCCTGGTACAACAAAAAACAAAGATCAGTTTCAGTTACTTCAATAAAAGCAAAGTACATGGTTGCTAGTCAAGTGGCTTGTGAGGTTATCTGGATGAGGAAGATTCTTGTTGATTTGTTTGGTCAGTAAATGGATCCAACTGTGATTTACTATGACAACCAGAGTTGTATAAAACTCTCTAAGAATCCATTTTTTCGTGATAAGTCCAAGAATATTTATATCTAGTATCATCATCTTTGAGATTGTGTGCTGAGGAGAATATGTTGTTGGCATACATACCCACAGAGGATTGGGATGCAAATATTTTGACAAAGGCTTTGTAAATATGAAAATTGGAGTTTCAGAGAGGAAGGATCGGGGTAGAAAATAATCCATTTCTTGTTGAGAGGGAGTCTTAAAAATAGCAACAAGAAATCATCATTTAATTTTTCCTTGAATTAAATTATGAATTAAATTGTAATTCTATTCTCATAGCAACTTGTAATAGTTAACTAGTTTAAGTTCACTTAGTTGGCTCAGTAAATTTGATTTAGGAGTCTATCTAGTGTCATGTAGAGTGGTCCATAAATTTTAGAGGCCTAGGTTGAGTTCTTTTGAGTTGTAATTCATTAACTCATTCTAACTGAGTTATAGTCAGTTAAACTAGTCCCAACTCTTTCAGGAACTAGTAGGAGGTCTAGTAGTGGGGACGGGCACCAATGCAACTTCACTGCTCCACCAGTTAACTAAAGATTCACTCATAAATAACTTATGCATGTTATTTTAGAGGGATACCTGGTTGATATTAGAGTTCAGGGACATTGTACTATCAGTTTTATATTTTTTCTGGAGTTGTACAGATGGTGCATGCAATCAGTTGAGGGCCTATGGATGGATTTCCCAATTATGAGTGGGGAATTTTCGAGTTAAATATGGGCTAATTCTCTCAAGAATTGCGTAAGGTAGTAGGGGCTTGGTAGGAAACATATTTGGCTAAGTGTTTGGTTGAGCTAGTTTGTGAAGCAAAGAGATAGACTGTATTTGTGCAAAACTTGTTCGCGTTGAACACGTATTGTATTTTCTTCTTAGATCTTCTGGTTAATGCAATATAGATAGTTAGGGTTTGACTAGTTGCTTTCCCTAAAAAAATATTGTGTTATGTGTGATTGAAATTATTCCTTTTCTTCTTAGTGTTTTGATAGATCAATTTTTGTTTTTGCTGATGACTAGAGTATATTCATGTCTTATGTTTTAGCATATCACATAAGTTGTTGAATCTACAGTAAAAATATACAAAAATTATGCTTTATATTATATAAAATTGTTGCAATTTAAGCATTATATATGGATTCATGGGCCCCCTTAAGGGGCGATTTAATCCCTCTACTTAAATTTTAATATTGCAGATGGATTTAGGGACCCCCCCACTTAAAGTGGTTTTTAAATTTTAACACCTCAGATGGATTCAGATACCTCCTTTGTCTCTAAATTTTAACACTACAGATGGATTCAAAGATGCCCCCTTAATTTGTAGACAATGGGAGTCTTTTAATTCATATGTAATGTTAAAATTTAGAGACAAAGGGGTCTCTAAATCCATATTCAATGTTAAACTTTCGTATCAAAATTGAAATTTTCCATTTCTGGAGTGACACAATTAAAAATGACTAGCATAGATGATCCAGGTGGCTATAGACACATACAAAAGTCCAAGAGCACTCAGAAAGGGTCAAAACTCAAATTGGTTAGATTTCTCCCGAAGTAGTACTAGATCGAAGTGCTCGTCACCCTGATTCCATCAATGTGAATGACATTCAAATCCAAGCTCATATGTGGGAGAAAGAGCCAATCAAAGTTTTTGTCAAAGTTGTCATGTAGGCCAAGTTTAATGGTCTTGCAAATTGACTGAGTCCTGGACATGGAATCTGGCTCCCGAGGAGCGGGTGAATTTTTTGGATACATAGTTTGTCCAATAACCCTTATATTAGAAAAAATTGAAAAAATATCCTATGTTTAATAATAAAAAAATCAATATATATATATATATATATATATATATATATATATAGAGAGAGAGAGAGAGAGAGAGAGAGAGAGAGAGAGAGAGAGAGAGAGAGAGATGATGAGGTGGTGGGCTATAACCTCGCCACCACCCCTCCAAATCCATATATATTAAAAGAATGAATTTTAATTAAAATGGTCTGACATTCTGTGACCCTCGCCAGACCCAACTATCACAACAAACATAAAGTATTAAGGGCGGGCAGCCATGACCCCGTCGCCGCTGGAACCACCAAACCATATATGAAATATATGTTATAACATACAACGGAACCGATGGGACTTGACTGCATGGCTAGCGGGTCCGCTAGCACTGCACACGCAGTGGTCCCATAATAATCTCTACCCACATCAATGCAATAAAACTACATTCCATTTAAAACACACATCCAACCGTTTTCCATTTGAAATGTTGACTGCGCAAAATTTAAGTGGAGGTTTGAAAAACAAATATATGAAACACCTTTTTGGGGGTTGGTGGGGTTGGAACCCCCAACCACCCTCAACCTATTCATGGTGCATACCAACAAGACAAACAGTCTCATTGTTAAATGCACCTTCCAGCATTATATATAACCCTTCAAAACCATTCGACGGAGGGGGAACGCCCAACGAGAGCGGATTTGAATGGAGCTCAAGACTAGCGGAATGATGGCAGAACCATGAATCTTTGGAACCTTGATGGTGCGGAAGAATGATTTGCAGTGCTGAGGTGAAATTATGGCAGCACGCATTTCGAGACAAAATTTTTGCAGAGAATCTTAAGATGCTAAAAATATTTCTTAGGAGGTAAAAATTTATTTCTTCAGAATGTAACCAAGTTTATAGTTATTTTTTTCAGATTTTCACAAGGAACACTATGGACAGGTTGGATTCACCTTTTGAGCAATGAATTTGCATATTCCCAGCAAAGGAGAATCTTCGAAAATCTTGAGGGAATCTTCTAGATTCCTTTGAGGCTGAAATTTCCTAGATCCAGAATGCGGCCAACTTTAAACTCATTCTTCTTAAAATTCTGCAAGGATCTCAATGGTGAGATTATTTTTCTGATTTCAGTTGTAGATCTCTAGTCAACTGAGAGGAGGGAATCTTTGGAGAATCAAGGGGGAATCTAAAAGATTCCTACAGGCCCATATTTTTCCGGTGTCAAAATTTGACAAATGGAGAGTCAATTTTACACCTCTCAACGACAAAAATTCAGTGCCACAATCAGTTTTTGTAGCTGAGCCTTTTATTTTTTGGCCATTTTCCACATTGGAGTGATGGTGTCAGATTTCAGAGTGTGGATAGTCAATTCCAGGCCATTGGATGCCACGATTTCGATGGTGCAATCAGATCCAATAGTTGACTATTCCATTCTTTAGTCAGCATGAGAGTTGAGGTATATGAAGTGTTATTGTCATCATTTGCTATGAGATCTACTATGTTGTTTCAATTCTGGCTTGATGTATGATGCAAAATCTTTGTGTCTATTTCATTTGAGATGTATTCATCATGGATTGTTATGTATGTTTTTATTGAGATCCATTTGTTGCCATGATTGCGGTATACTCATTGTCACCATGGGTGTTTTGGTTGAGATCCCTTTGATGTCATGATGGCGAGATACTTATTTTCACCATGTGTAATATTATGTCATGCTAATAGGAAGTCTATTGTGAGTGATAGTTCCTATAGCGGAACGTTTCATGGAGAGACTTTGCCACTCATGTGGAGGGAACATGTACTTTTATGACCGAAAACATATTCCATGTACATCTTCAGCATTTCTAGCACTGAATGAAGCGGCCAACACCATCTTGACACCGGGCTCGGAGATGTATTCCACACTGGATGAACTCTGTTATCAATTTTTCATGTCTATGATTTGTTGATTCTCATTAGGTTTCCATTTACTTAAATGTGCATATATGTTGATTTATGCTCCGTTAAAATGAAACTCTAACAACATCACGAAAGCAAAAGATCTTGGTTCAATTTGGAAGTTGAGTCAAATCAGATCAAGTTTGGTATTAGAGTGGTCTTCACATGGATGTGAATTGCGAGTGTGAACAATGGAACATGCAGCAATGGAGGATGACAAAGATATTTACGAGACCATGCTCAAAGTATCCAAAAAGATGGACATAATGTATGAAGCTCTATAAGAAGAGACAGAGGAAAAGCAGCAATTGCAGCTTAAGTTGCAAGCCACGGAAGAGGCCCTGGAAGAACTAAAGCACAATAACCAGATTCTTGAAGTAGATAATGTTGAATTGAAGATGATTCTATGAGAAGACAAAGAGGAGAAACAAAGGTTGCTATGACAACTGCAAGCCAAGGACAAGGCCTTGGAAAAGCTACAGCGTGATCCATGTGAGGTAAAAAGTATTTTTTTGACTTCATGTATGTTTCAGGATGATGATTTTGCTGTTTTTGAAAAACATACCACAGGAATTGGCTCCAAACTGTTGAAGAGAATGGGGTATGAAGGAAAAGGCTTGAGCGTTAATGGACAAGGCATTGTCAACCCCGTCAAAGTAGAAGAATTACCCTTCCAAATATGACTTGGGTATTTGAGGAGGGAAGCTGATAAATGAGCTATTACATCCACTAAACCATCAATGAAATATGATGAGAAGCCCTCATCAATTCTTTCCAACTCAATAGTGGAGGTAAAAGATGTTTATTTCCCTTCAGTTTCATCTTCACATAGTATAATTTCTATTGGAAATGTGGAGATAATAGTTACAAGGACAAACCTAAGGGTCCTTACCAAGATGAGGTACAAGGGAAAAGAAGAACTTGGTATTAATAGCCAAGGCATAACTCAGCCATTGGAGGTTGAGCATAATCCTCGATTTACAAGCTTGGGATACACCGAAGGAGAATGCTCGAAGGTGTCAGAAGGTTCTATGACATTCTTGAAATCGATGAGGAAAGAGAATGATGGGAACACATCACCATCATCCCATGGCAGTTCCCATTGTAGGGAAAGAGCTGAGGCAAGTTCTCATCACCATAATTACACCAGAGACAATAAGGAAAGGTATAACGAGTCTCAATATTCGAATGTTCATTTCGATTACAATCATGTTGTTAATAATGAATGAAAATCATGCCATAAAATAACTTGCAGTTTTTGTGGATTCCATAACCATATGTTTGCTGAGTGTTGGAAAAGAATAGTAGTGTGGAAAAAGATGAGGCATGAAATGCCCTCTCAACAGCAGGAAAAGAAGAAGGTAAAGCAGAACTGGAGGAAGAAGGATTATTGTATTCATTGCGACAGAGGTGGTCATCAAAGAGCCACATGTTGGAGGCTCTATCTAGACCAACATCGCAAGGACAAAGTATTTGTGCATGAACCAGGTGAAATGGTTCTTCGACCAACAAATGCAGCACAAGGGGATGACCCATTCACTTTGATAAGTGAGAAATGGTTCTTCTAGGTGTGGTATAATGTCATGGTATTATTATTGCCAATCATGTGTTGCATTTTAAACTGTAAAAGTGATGATGTTTTTTCCATCACTTGTTGCAACAACAATGATGTCAGGACTTATTTTTTTTTGCATTTTGAACTGTGAAAGTGATGATGTGTTTTCCATCACTTATTAAACCAACAATAGTGTTTGGCCTTATTTTTGTAAATCATGTGTTACGGTGATGATGTGATTTCCATCACTTGTTGAAGAAACAATGATATTTTGGCCTTGTTTTGATAGCTGGGGTATTGTTTCGATTTTGATGTAAACTTGACCACCGAGTATATGTTATAAACTCGTGGCAAGTATGGGATGCTTGGGTCATTAGTTGATGTAGTAAGTTAAACATGTGATTTGAAAAATATTATACTATAGGTTTCCAGAGGTTGCAGGCGTCGGCTCATCACTTATGGCTTCAAAGGACAAAGTGAAGGAGAAGGAAAGGTGAGTTATTAGACACTTGTGGTGTAGATAATGTAGAAAGAAGTTGCAGATTATTTTTCATGCTTTTGGTGGTCCAAAAGCTACTCAGTGGGGACGATTGATCCAGGTGGCTCCAGACACATGCAAAAATATAAGAGGACTTAGAAAGGGTCAAAATTAAAAGTGGTCATATTTTTCGAAAACCAGCACCAGATCGAAGTGCTCATTGCCCTAATTCCAACAATGTGAATGACACTCAAATCTGAGCTTGTATGAGGGAGAAAGAGACAGTAAATGTTTTGGTCAAAGTTGCAATGTAGGCCAGGTTTAATGGTCCTACAGATTGACTGAATCATGGACATGGAATCTGGCTCTTAGGGAGCGGGAAAATTTATTGGATACATAATTTGTCTAATAACCCTTATATTGGACAAAATTGAAAAAGGATCCTGTGTTTTATATATATATATATATATATATATATATATATATATATATATATATATATATATATATATATATGATGAGGTGGTAAGCCATGACCCCCACCACCCCCCCTCCCAAACCATATATATTAATAAAAACGAATTTTAGTTAAAATGGGCCGACAGGTTGTGACCCCACCAGCCCCAACCGCCACAACAAACGTAAAGTATTAAGGGCGGGTAGCCATGACCCCACCGCCCCCGGAACCGCAACACCATATATCAAATATATGTTATAACATACAGTAGAACCAGTGGGAGTTGAACCAACAAACGACGGGTCCACCGACCCCACCCATGCAATGGTCCCACAATAAACTCTGCCCACATCAATGCAACAAAACTGCATGCCATTTAAAACACACAACCCACCGTTTGCCATTTGAAATGTTGACTGCCCAAAATTTATGTGGAGGTTCAAAGAAAAAACATATGACATGCCTTTTTGGGGGTTGGTGGGGTTGGAACCCCCAACCACCATCAACTTATTCACAGTGCATACCAGCAAACCAAACGGTCTCATTGTTAAATTTTCCTTCCAACATTATACATAACCCTTCAAAACCATTCGATAGAGGGGGAACGCCAAAAAAGAGAGGATTTGAATGGAACAAAGACTAGTGGAACGGTGGCAGAACCATGAAACATTGGAACCTTAATTTGCAGTGTTGAGGTGGAACTATGCTAAGATAGATTTCGAGACAAAATTTTTGGAGAGAATCTTAAGATGCTAAAAAGATTCCTTGGGAGGTAAAAATTCATTTTGTTAGAATGTAATCAAGTTTACAGTCATTTTTCTCAAATTCTCATAGGGAACGCTATGGCAAGGTAAAATTCACCTTTTGAGCAATGGATTTTGCAGATTCCCTGCGGTGGAGAATCTTCGAGAATCTTGAGGGAATATTCTAGATTCCTTGGAGGCTGAAATTTCCTAGATCTAGAATGCAACCAACTTTATACTCATTCTTCTCAGAATTCTACAAGGATCTTACTGGCGAGATTAGATTTCTGATTTGAGTTGCAGATCTCTAGTCAGCCCAAAGGAGGGAATCTTTGTAGAATCACGGAGGAATCTAGAAGATTCCTACATGCCTAGATTTTGCGGTGTCAGAATTCGACAAATGGATAGTCTATTTTGCACCTTTTGATGACAAAAATTTAGTGGTGCAATCAATTTTTCTAGTGGAGCCTTTTATTTTTCAGCCTTTTTCTAGATTGGAGTGACAACGTCAAATTTCAGAGTGTGGACAATTGATTGTATGCCATTCGATGCGACGACTTCGATGGTGCATTTAGATCCAGTAGCTGAGTATTCCATTCTTCAGTCAGCATCATAGTTGAGGTATATGAAGTGCTGTTGTCATCATTTCCTGTGATATGCACTATGTTGTTTCGATTCTTGCTTGATTTATGATGCAAAATCTTTGTGTCTATTTCATGTGAGATGTATTCATGATGGATTGTTATGTATTTTTTGATTGAGATCCCTTTGTTTCCATGATTACGGGATATGCATTGTCACCATGGGTGTTTTGGTTGAGATCCCTTTGATTCCATGATGGTAGGATACTCATTGTCACCATGCGTAATATTATGTCATTCTGATAGGAGGTCTATTGTGAGTTATAGTTCCTGTAGTGGAACATTTCGTGGAGAGATTTTGCCACTCATGTAGAGGGAACATGTCCTTGTATGACAAAAAACATACTCCATGTAGATCTTCAGCATTTCCAGCACTGAATGAAGCGCCAACACCATCTTGACACTGGGCCCAGAGACATAGTCCACACTAGATGAACTTCGTTATCAATGTTTCATGTCTAGGATTAGTTGATTGTCATTATGTTTCCATTTGCTTAAACATGCATATATATTCATTTATGCTCTGTCAAAATGCAATTCTAACCACATCACGGAAGCAAAATATCTTCGTTAAATCTCAAAGTTGAGTTAACTTAGATCAATAGATGACTAATTCATATACTTGTTGTACTTCTTAATTAGTGATATTTTTATTTTTGGACTATAGTAGTCATTTATGTTTATCATTTTTAATTTTTTCGCTTATTATGTAGTCATGTGTTTTAGTCATTGACTAAATTAGCGATTTAAATTAGTCACTTTTAGTGGGGTCACTTATTATCTAATCATATATTTTATCCCTCAACTAAATTAGTCATTTAAGTTAGTCATTTTTAGTTGGGTCACTTAAAATTGGTCAAATTTAGTAGTAATTCACTTGAAATAATTGTGGTGACTAACATTTTTAATTGTGTACTCACTAATCTCTCATTTCTTACTACTGCATTGTGATTATCGATCAATTAACATTCAAGCACGTCTCCTATGTGATTTTGTTGATCTAGAGCATGGGGTGATGAGGACCATAGATTACATGGTTAAATAATCAATTGTTAGTTTCATTGGTAGAATGTAGTGTTTATTGGGACCATCGTAGATCAGAAAATGGAGTTTTGTTTCTCGTTGATCCCACGATGTGCGTGGCCTCTACCCTCTAATGCCAGTAAAATGAGAACCCCCTACACATGCCATCGATCTAACTTTTGGTATCAGTGACCTAGATTTTGGTGTAGTGCTCCCTGCCCCCAACCCCCTTATTATGCTAGTAAGAAGTAGTGCCCCTTTGCATAAGTTCTTGATTTGTCACTCACGATCTTGGTTGTCATACTTTTTAATCGATGGTGAGGTCAACAGGGGGGGAAATGTGGCCAATTTCTATTAGCACCAGAGATGAGTGGATGTTGGGACTGCCAAGGTGTCATAACTAAGCGACATGGAAAAATGATATTGGCGCTATGGAGGAATGGGGCTAGGATGACATGTCCCAGTGGTTCCCACCCCAGAGGCTCAAAAGGGTGATCATTTGGAAAGGGCCATGATTATTAGGTACAGGGTGATACGACACCACCATCTCGTGGGCCAACCAAATCCAAGGGAGCACAGAGGGATGACCCACGACCTCCACATGGCCCATAAGTTACATCGTGGAGGTGCACAAAAACGAAATCGAGAGAATGTCAAGCTAAATTTGACTGAGGTGATGTGGCGAATAGTCATTAGTGGGTTCCAAATGTGGCAGTTATGGTAGGCTAGTATTGGCCAATGGTGCAGCTCAGAAGTATGGTACTCCTTTTGTCATTATGCACCCACTAGATGTTTCACTGAAACTGGAAACCCTCTCGCAGGGGCGATTCCTATGGTGAATTTTTTAAAAGGGGCTCCATCTACTAGAATAAATGTGCTTCGTTGATATGGTGATCGACGATTTCCACTTACCTCCATTCTGGGGGGTCACATCACTCATAAACGTCTCACACATATCCTTGTCAGAATCAGTGTTTGATGGTTTCATCATTGAACATGCAGGGATCCACATAGAACTTGCACATATATTATGTGACATCGATGGAGACCATCAAACCAAGTGACGTGGTTGTTTTACATTGGTTCCGTGGTTGCACATGTGACATGGGTGCCACCATAGGCATGCCACCTACTAATAGAACAATCAGGAAAATTATGAATATATATGTATGGGATTATATATATAAATATATGTGTGTGTGTGTTCATAGCATTATTAAGGATCATATGAACAAATAAAAATATGTATGTATATATGGAATAATTATGTGTGAATCCAACATAGTAAAATTGGTGAAGTGCTCAGGTGCAAAAGGGGGACAATAAGCTTAAGTGTATAAATTAAAACCCTTGAAGGGGGATTGAAAAGAGAAATGAATATCTATATATATATATATATATATATATATATATATATATATATATATATATATATATATATATATATATATATATATATATATATATATATATATATATATATAATCGCATTCTTCTAACAATGTAAGGGGAGTAGGGTTGGCAATAGCATCCACCCCAATGGAGTAAGTTAGGTGTAGTTGTTACAGAGAAATTTAATATCAAATTTTATTTTCAAAATTTTAACTATCAATTTTTAAATTGATCAAATTAAAACACAGACGCGAATTAGGAAAATTAGCTGCAAAATATGTATCCATTACTCCAATGCTTAAGTCCATGCATTACATGTATATGTGGATACATGATATGGTTGCAATGAAATTAGACATCAACACAATTAAATAAGATGAATAATCAATTTTATCTTATTAAAAATATAAAAAAAACTTTTATCAAGTGCATGAAAACTTTTCATTAGAATTTTGATGGAAATTATGTTTGGACTCCATGAATCTACTAAATCCTCCCATCATGGAGATTTATAGGGAACCTTCTTCAATTCAGAACCTACTTTCATGTGTTATAGGTTTCTATGTTTGTAAGGAACCACCTTCAATTCAGAACCATCTAGAAGTAAAAAAGATGTGAGGAGATTAACCAAGTTCATGGAGGTGTGTGACCATTTACGATAAGAAGGTAAACCATAAATATCCTCATTGCAATCGATTTCATATTAGGTGCCAAAATACTCTAGTTTATTGTCCCTTGCATGGGAATTCTATGTACACTATAAGACAATGCATTCCATTAATTAATTAAATGTAAGAAAAACTCATTGGTTTGAGCATCAAAGTAATTGTTGGGTGGATTTATATACACTAGGTTAATAGAATTACCTTTACATATGGAGAATGGTAGGCATACATTGAATCTCCATTTCTTATTTTCATCCCAAGCACATTCTTGCGACTGATTTCCATTTTCATTAGAATAATATGAAGTAGTTCGATCAAACAATTAACAAAACTAAATGTCATTGAACCTGCAATGTTGTACACACTAATTAACACAGTGATTTCAAAAGAATCAAACCTCGGCAAACCTATATATGAAATTAAACTCGAATGAACCTATTATTCTAATAAATCATAAGTGAATATGTTTATCGAATAGAATCTATGGAGATGGAAACATGAGAACAACCATATGGGCATCGCATGTGAAATGGAAATTTCAATATATGAAAATGTCAATTTCTTCACGTATGAAATGAAATTGAGCCTCATTTAGGCATGTAATAAACCTAACGAAGTCATTTGTCTTGAATTTCATTTAAAATTTGTGTTTAATTCCATTTTTACTAAGAATATGAATGGCCACCTAGTTCATGGAAGTAGGCAGGAAACCCTACAATTTTTCCTCCATCTTGTAATTTATTATTCCATTAATTCATCCACATTAGAAAGAATAAGTGGGCATACATTTTATAATGGAATGCATAGGTATATACGTAGGTAATCAAGTAGAGAAAACACTTGGAAAATTGTTGAACATGCATACTGTAACACCCCTCTGTTGTCGATGTTAATGTTTACTATTTTTAGACTAGATGGCTAGGGAAGCCATGTTTAAACTTGTGAGATGATGTGATAATTTAATTAATCTGATATAATTAATAAATTATTTATAAATAACCATGTTAGAAATTTCTCAAGAAATCAACACTAGAATTAGAAGATTTCTTTCCATGTCAGAAAAACTGTTGGTCGTTAAATCAAAGATAAATCTTCCATAATGATCTTGTCAAAATCCCTAAGAGGAAATATTACAAAAAAAATGAGTTTAATATGATGGGACAAAAATATTATATTAAACCACTTAGTTGGATAAAGATACTAAGATTGTGTGAATAAAGCACTGCGAAAGAAAAGGGAAGGCTTTAAAGAAAAAGAAAAAGACTCTTTTCAAAAGAAAAAAACGAAGGGCATATGAAAGTGTGTTGGTAGACCCAAAAGAGGGAGGCTGCTAAAATTTTCTAGGAAGAAAGCTTATTAAAAAAATTCACCTAGGGATCAATAAGGTTGTTGATTCTGGTGGCAAGAAAATATTAACTTAGGGGGAACTAGTAGAGTCACTTCATGGTCTGGAGGAACATGCTCAATTCCTGAGTAATTTTCCAAGGAGAAATCTTAGTTAGGATTTTGGTTATGTTCCTATAATTATGATGAACTTCAAATGATAATATTGTGAGTCTGTTTATTTTTGGATGATGAAGGATTATTACTCGACAACATTAGAAACCATAGAATTTGAATAGTTTTTTAAGGGAAGCAATTTCGGTTCTTTGTATGCCTCATGTTTGCATGAAGAAACTATAAATGATAACTTTGTAGAAAAGAATCTATGTCAGGAGTAATGTACAATGGATTTTTGAAAATTCCTTAGGTGTAGAATAATCATAATGAAAATAAGTATGCATATATATACTTGTTGTGGATAAGAAGGAAAAGTGCATTGATAAATCAATCCTTTATTTTCTGTGGTAATGTTGAGCAAGAAATTTATACGAGAACTACAAGCATGGAGAAAAATACTTAAAAAATATCATTTGTTTCTCTATAGTCAAAATAGTAGGGTGTACATGCATGGGAACTCTAATATAGAGATCTTGTTGTCTAGAAAAGGTAGGATTCATTATAAATACATGCTGAAAAATAATGACCACTATGTAAGGGATTAAGTGCTCATAATTTTATACGAAGAGGCTCAATTACTTGTTAGTAATCCTATGCAGTTATCTATTAGAAAAGGGGAGATGTACAAGCTCCCTTGAACTTGTATAAGAGTCGACAAGCCTTGAAGTTGACTAAAAAAATCACATAGAAGGATTTTTTAAAGGAATCAACAAGTATTTGGATGGTACCTTTTAATGGAAGAGAAGATACCAAAAGAAAAAAAAATATTATTCTGCATGCATGGTGTAGTACACAAGCATCCTAGGACTAGTAGGGTGTGCACGTATATTTAGTGGCCTGATAACCAACCATAAATGAGAGGAAAAAGACAAGCGCTAATGCTGCCACCCAATACATATTAACAAAATCTTAATTGATTATGATATTTTGAACCTAGCAGTAGTGAATAGGAGCATAATAGTTATAAACCCCTTATCAAAAGGTGTAACCCAAGGCACGAAGTCGCTACAAATTGTATGTAAATTACAGGGCACCAAAAAGGGAAATTTGAAGTCATGCATATCACACGAAAAAAATTAAAGTAGAAAATAATTAGAAAATGATCTAGTCGTATAAATATTGTAGTAAATTTCAAATTTGGAAATGGAACCTTTTAGGAATGGCGAGTGTTGTTAGTTGCATGGAGAATTGCAAAGACCCAAGACCAAGTTATATAGTGCTCATTTCAGAGTTGGTAGTCTAGAAATGAATTTAATAAGTGTAACCAAAAGCGGCCTACACACTATTATGAAAGAAAATAAAAAGGATACTTCATCAATGAAAGATAAACCCATTAATTGGAAAATTTATAACTATGTTTCGATTTTCTTAAAAGAAAGAATTTTACAGGAAATATAGGTATAGACACCCCAAAGTATGTCACATGCAGTGAAGTAATATTGAGAGATAAATAGGAAATACTTTTCATAAATTGAAGTGATAACATATTCCACATCATAATGATCTTACAGTCCAAAGTCACAAACCCTGGAGGGTTTCTAGTTTAGAACATACTAAATAAAAACAAATAAATAAAACCATGGGATACTGGAGGCCTCAATACCAAAGTCAATACAATGTCTAGTTTGATATTATTTACTAAAATTTTATATGTATGATAGGGCATAGGCTAAAATATTGAACTCCATGCCTGTAGCGCGATAAACCCCGTGATTCAATTTTCATTCATGATAGGAGTTGTCGAAACAACTGTTTATAAAAAATAGGATGAGATTGCATGCCATATCTCATTGCAACGTGATCTTAATAGTAAGAAGCTCCAAGGGGAAAGAGCAATGGTAACCAACTCGTATCATAGTGACTGGGAATTAGGGGTTCAGAAGTATGTCCTCCCTTATTCAAACTCGTGACAAATAAAGTAAACATACCTACAACACAACTCATATGAAGTCATGAGAGCTGGCACACATTAGGCTAATACAAAAAAGAACACAATTTGTAAAATTGATAGGGGAATGAAAGGATACCTGTTAAAAGGGTGATATCGAGTACCTTCCTCCTACATAATTCAACATGTAAACCCTTGGTGCCATAAAATGATACATAGACTTATATATTCTAGAAATAAAATTTGTATACCAACAAGAGATTGAAAGAACATAGTGGATGGGTCTAATTTCATCGAGTCCATGCCAACATGTTAGAAATAGAAGAAGAAAAGTGAAACTATGTTTGGAGAATTCGGACCAGGTGGCTGAAAAAGAAAATAAATAACAACGAGTAGAAGCAAGGGGAGGAACACCTAAAATTTACTTCTGCCACTACCAGCATGTAAATTGCTCGAGCAAAACTCTAACATACATTGCATTATAAATTATTGCATTGTAAGTTAACTAACATTAACTGCAATGGGGTGGGTAGGAACCTGACTAACAAAATTGTTAACTAAATTAAAGTTCAATTAAGAAAATCAAACAATAAAGAGGACAAATATGGGTTACTTGTAGAAACCATTTTGGAAGAGTCCTCGTAAAGATTTACAACAAAACTCATAAACCTGAGTTGATTTTCCCCTACATTTGCATGGTTTGAAGGAACCCTTTAAATGAAATCCAAAGGATGTTATTGATAACTAAATAACATAACCATTGATTCGAAAAATACTACACGAAGAAGGAAATGAATTCTATAGTTCTTTCCAGTTCCATCTGCAACTCCTCACGGAACAACAAGGATGATATAAGCAACACTGGACCATTTTAATAGGCCACAGGTGCCAAGAACACAAACCCCTCTCATGGTGGTTCCCTATGCATACAACACCATTCAACGTAAAAGAAAACCAAGAATGAAGGGATACCTAGCCAAATGTCAATGGTTATAGTTTGTGAGAATGAACCTCCACCCTTGTATTGGATGATTAGATATACACTGTTCAAATGGGTAGGGAAATGATAGGCATGTGATCTTCACATGGGTCAGGGTTACATGCCCATTTCTAGTTGGACACATGCCCTCCCATGGCCAGTTACCCAAAACCATTCATTAATCCTACATGAACCCATAATGAGAAAAATATGATTGATCTAAGGTAAGTGGTAACACTTTAAAATAAGAGTTACATCAAGCCAAATATTCAACGTCTGTACTAAAATCTGTGTTACTATATTTAAAACATATAATTTTTATATATGGCTTAGTGGAATCATATACTAACTTACCCAGTTTTTAATTTAATGATCTAGGAGAATTCTTAGTAGATTGCAATGGTGTGTAGTTTTCCATTAAATGAGATAACATTTAGGTATGTAAACCATAGAGTTGGGGAAAAAAATGTAGATCTTTATCTCAACATGTATGGAGAAACACATTCGTTTTAAGGAAATTTACTATAAAAAAAAAGAAAAAGAAAAATTGGTTGGAAACCAAGTACATGGCATGGAGTATCAGAGCACCAGTTTCAAAAATTGGGCCTGTGAAAAATCACAACATTTAAATACATATGAATAGAATTGTGTATAAAATATTAAAATGTCTAAAACAATGATGGTCTGTGTTGACTATAAGGTACTCAAGTGAAGCAAAGTGACAGGGAAAAATGGATGATGATCCCAATCCACCTACAATAGAGGGAGAAGGAATATATGTCGAGTTAGGAGGAGGAAATACCCCACAAAAAAGTTAATTTATGGAGATCATGAGAATTTTTAAACAAGAGATGGTTCACCACAGAATGGCTCACCTCAAAACCAGTCAAGAATGATTACTAAAGGCTAGTGAAGAACAAGAAAAGATGATAAAATATTTAACTGAAAAATCTAGTGACAGACCAACAAAGAGAGTGCGAGATGGAGAAGAAATAGAACCACTGAAAATAAAAAATGTTGAGACCAAGATAGAAAATTATGAATGTGGTAATGAATCAAATAATACCTATCCAAGGAATTTCATGAGTTAAGAATAGGATATTTAACTATGGATGATTTAATGGCTAAATTCACCAATTTTCTGTGTTATGTTCCCTACATCAAGGAGGATAAATACAAAGAGTAAAGTTTTTTAAACTTCTTATATGTTTCTTATAAAGAAAGGATTGAGTTTGACAATCCTACGACAATTGATGAATCAGTGAGGAAAGCAAGATTGTGTTATCAAAATATTAAAAATAGAGGAGGCTGAAAACCTTGGCAATGTAAGGAAATCAATACATCTATTGTGGCGACAAGAAGGTGAAAGCATGCATAACTTAAAAATGTTGGAAGGGATCACCAACAAAGGAAATTCAACATAGGTAATTCAACCCAACATGCACAATCTCAAAGTGGATCCAAAACCATGGATTTAAATAATAAAATGATAGGCAGAGTCAAATAAAGAGAACATTTGAAGTGTTGGGCTTATGGGGAACTCTACTTGTTGATGGATTGTTTGCATAACCTTAGGTATATTCAAAACATACAAGCAATACATGAAGAAACATCAATAAATGATATTGCAGGGAATATCCCAAAGATAAGTGCAATGTTGGAGGATGGATAGTGAGAGCACAAATCCACTATGATAGAGATTGAAGGTACTATTTGAAACAATTATGTCTCTGTTTTAATAGACCCATCGGCTAGTATTAGTTATATTAGTCCTCAAATTGTGGAAAATATAACCTAAAACATGAAAAATTCAAGAACGAATGGATGGTACAACTAGCAACCGACATAGAAAAGAAGGTAACCAGCCACGTAGAACATTGTTCCATAAATTTAAATGTTTGTTCCATTGAAGTAAATTTAAATATACTTCCACTAGGGTGATATGATGTATTAATAGGTATGAATTGATATGGAAAAAAATGGAGCAGAAATAAACGGTTTAGAGGAAACAATGAGATTCTTAAATCAAGAGGGAAAAACAAATTTAATAATAAGCATACCAAAACCAAAATCTATTATACATATTTCAACATTACAACTGAAAGAGAGTATCCGAAAAGGGTGTCAATTATTTTCAGTGCATGATGAAGAAAATGAGCATGAAAAAGAAAACCCAAAGCTAGATGGATTGCCTATTATCAAACACTTTAACGATGTTTTTCCAAAAGAGATTCCAAGTCTACCTACCCACAGAGACATAGATTTCTCCATTTATCTAGTTGTAGGAGCTACCCCGATGTCTAGAGAACCTTATCCAATGAGTATTCCACAATTATTAGACGTCGTTACAAACACTCCTCAATAAAGTTTATATTAGACCGAGTGTTTCACCACGGGGGGGGGCTTGGTGTTATTTGTCAAAAAGAAAGATGACACATTTAGAATATGCATAGATTACCAACAATTAAACAAATTGGCCACTAAAAAAATACTTGCTGTCTCTCAGTAATTATTTGTTTGATCAACTAACATGGGCAACCATATTCTCAAAAATTGAATAGAGAACCAGGCATCACTATTTCATAATAAAGGATGAAAACATTCATAAGACACATTTTTGAACTAGATATGGCCACAATGAGTTTATAGTGTTACCATTTGGTCTTACCCATGCACCGAAAACGTTTATGTGTTTAATGAATAACATGCTTGGTAAGTACATTGATAAATTTGTGTTGGTGTTTAGAGATGAAATTATGGTGTATTCCAGAAATGAAGAGGAGCATAAAGAACATTTGAGACTGGTACTTCAAACTTTAAGGGACATCAATTGTATGCAAAATTTAGTAAATTTGAGTTTTGTAAGGACAAAATACAATATTTGGTCCTTGTCATCTCAAAGGAAGGATTATCTATTGATTCAAAAAATGTTAGAGCCATTTTGAGTTGGCCCATACCTAAGAATGTGTCAGATGTTTGGTCCTTCATGGGAATTATAGGATACTACAAAAGATTCATGTTATTAGCAAAAAATGATCACCGAGCCATTTCTAACCAGGTGGATCAAAATACACCTTGTAAGATTAATTTTACCACAGTAAAATCACTTTCACCATGGAAAATAATTTTGTAAACCATTTTTATTAAATTATTTTGTTATTAACATCAAAAAACCCAATGAGAATAATTGAATAAATCACTATTTATTTAATTTTCTCTAGAAATGATTATTAAATCATTGTTTCAATAATTATTCCTTCTCACATTTGACTAAATCTCCTAGGAATAATTAAATAAAAAATTATTTATTTCTTTTTCCTTATTTCCATTATTGGAATAATTGCCAAATCACTATTTAATAATTATTTAAATTTTGCACCATTCTTGATTCTCATGAAATAACTAATAAATCATTTTATTTGTTAATTATTTATAAATAAATATATTTGACCATTTTGAATATCTTTTCTACGTCCAAAAAATATAATAAAGTATTCCTAGGGGCTAGACCTTGATTTGGTCAATATTATTTTATTACTCTCCATTTCGAGATTAATTGAATACATTTTTAGAAATAGGAGGGTTTTCGATTCATTATTCACCATGGTCATTATCGTCATCACCATTATTGTCTCTTTTCTTTTGAGCTCCCACTTGAGTTCTTCACATTGTTATGGGTTTTTCACATATTGAGTGAGAATATAAATTACTCAAGCATCAAGTACATCAAAGGAGCCATCCCATAAAGGGGGATTTGCATACCCTTCTATAGATCTCCTTCACTGGGTGTCATCAATAAAATAATTTATTCATTTTAAAGTCTTTCCATTTGGGTTATTGCATTTTTTATCTATATCATTGTTTCTTGTTTTCGATCATATATGCTATTTTTGTTGCAGTTTTTCCCACACTTTATTACAGATTTGAAGCATAATTGTTAAGGTGACATGTCACCTAGTGACTTAAGTGAAATGTTTTTCGTACGCCTTCCAGGAAATTTTAAACTAACAAATGGTGAATCCATTGGTGTAATAACATCACTCTTGGGTGACTAAAGTTTCAGTAAATTTCATGTTTTTCTACAACTACTTCTAGCCTCTCAATTTCTATTTATAGTATTATTTCCTTTTTTTGTCAAATTTTCGGATTCTAATGGTTTTCTAGTTCTTTTCGCCAGTCGCAAGTACTAGCATAGCAAGAGACCAAAACATCTGTGGGAGATCTATTGACCGAGATTCATGAGGGAAAAACACACTTTTCAGCCCTAGATCCACGTTCCAGAGCACCCTTTTTGGCTGAAAAACTATGTTTTCCACTATTTTGGGTCAGTACCTACGTTTTGAATTTTTTTTGGAAATCTTTCAGAAAATTTTTAGATTTTCTGAGATGTTTGTGTGTAGACAAGGAAGGGTACTTTATCTCTGATTTTAGTCTCTGGTAGGCCTAGATTCTCTTATTTTTTCTCTTTTGAAGAATGAAAAATCCCCCTATGTTTTAGAGTTACACCTCCACATTGTTAGCAAGAGATTGGATGAGTGAGGAGTCTACGGTTTCAGTATTTTGATCCACTAATTTTCATAGTTGGGTTCATTGTTCTTCAACACTTTTAGATAGGTTTCATTTACCTTCTATCCCTTTAGAGTTTGGGTTTTGTCTTTTCCACCTTAGGATCCCCTGGAGCATCCTAGGTTTTAGAGCTTCACACCTATAATTTACAACATTTTTCACCTCCGATTTATGTTATTTGTATCCACTATTTACATTAGATTAATGCCTCTAGATCTCAATCCCTTTGACATTAGGCCTTTTAGGCATTTTGTGTGTCTTTGAGTATCTTTTTTTCACTCTCTTGCTTAGTTGTTTGATAACATTTTTGGGTGGGTTTTTGTGTGCTCGAGTGGTTGTTTATTTTTCTGTCATTTTTAGCATTATTTACTGTATTTCAACACTTTATTTTCAACAACACATGGCACATAAAACATGCTCAACCAACTCATCTACTTGAGACATTAGTTTCAGACACTCACACCCTAAGTGAACGTGATCTTGCTTAACACCACCAAACCAATACTTGAAACACTACACCATAATAACTCAACATACATAGATTAAGCACACTTAGGCACAAGGGCCAAGCAATATTTGTAGTTTAGGTGTAAGATCAGTGGGATAGGATTCCAATAATATCCATCGATCACTTTCATTGAAATATATTAGTTGACATATTAGGGAGCTTAAAATCCTTCACCATCCCACGGTCCAAATCTGTAGTGTGTCAGATACCCATTTCAGTGGGGGTTGGGCTAGGCCATCATGCGAGTGGTTCTCCTAGGTGCTACCCAACCCATGGTAGGGAATCCCATGTGTTTGCTAATCATCAAGAAGCTCAAGACTCGACCACCCCCATGGGATGAAGGTAACCATAGAGACAAATCTTAGGAAAACACCTTATAGGAATGGCTGTGGGAAGCAGTTGGTTCTCTACCCTACCTTTCTTTGGGCTTCTCTTCTTACAGGGATGAGATTACATCAAGTAAAAATTTATTTGGAAGGGCATATGAAACAGTATATGTAGGATTTTTTGAGAATTTAGAGCACCTATAGGCTAGAGGTATTTTTATTTGATAGGACGTGTTTTCTTGTATTAGAGTAACATCATTAATATAGTTAGTCTACACTTGGCACCACTGCACTAGGTGTTTATCTATTTCTCATTTATTCCTATCATCACCATTTAGTCCTTAGATTTGTTATTTTCTTAACATGATTTCAACCCCTAGGCATTTATCATGGAGACTTCGAGGTATTCACCCTTAGTTCCCAATATGATATATTAATTATCCCTGTTGAGTTAGAGTACATCCTCCCAGTCCTCCATCGAGTCATCATTCTGATTCTTCCTTTGATTCTGTGTCTTCTCAACACCGTACTTCCACCATGTTAGGAACCAACGTGTGTGTGAGAACCCAAGGTGGAAACCTAGGTACCAACGAGAGAAACCCCACCAGCAGAATCCCCACAGGTTTGGTCACTCCTCCTCTAATGCTTCCTTTTATGGATGGTTTGAATCTCCCTAATTTATGTGAGCTCATCAGTGATCCCCTTCTCCATGATCCTAACTGGACAACTATTCCTTCTAAAATTCCTTCATACATCCCAAAGTTTGAAGGTAATCCCGCAAAAGATCCCATAAATAATGTTTGTTAATTCCATATGTGGTGTTCATCCAATTCTATATCTGAAGACTCCATCTGTCTTTGTATGTTCCAATGTACTCTTACTAGAGTTGTTGCTAAGTGGTATGTTGATCAACCTAGAGCCACTCATTCCAAAAATTTTATTGCTTATTTCTAATTACCTCTCTATTATGACATTGGTACTGAACTATTGACTTCTTTTTGTCAAACTTCTGCCACCCTCCTATCTGACCATGTTCATGAATGGCGTAGAAGGAGGAGCATCTGTAGAGCTCCTGAATTTGAAGACCGCATCTATATGGATTGGTTCCTTAGATCTCCTTTGGCCCCCATTGCTAAATATTTCACTTCACACATCCCCCAGTCTGAGGAAGATGCGTGCCAATTAGCCTTAAAATTTGATCTAATCTATGCCTAGTTAGGTTATATTTATACTATCATCCCTAATCTACCTAAACTTGGTGTTGTTAATACACTAAGGGCATCTCATGCCACGGATGGCATAGTTGGAACCATGTCACACCCTCAACCATATGCCCCATCTTTGATGAGTTATGGTCAATCTCAGGGATGGACCAGTTCCTCTTACATTTATCTCTCCCGTAATATTCCACATGGCAACCCTTATTTAGGTCCTAGAACACCATATGCATATCCCTAGACACATCAATAGATGTCAGGGCCAATTGTTGCTTGACATGTTTATCCAAATGATGCCCCATCTCCTTATTATCCATGTGCACCTCCTAGGATTCCAGCCCCTCTGGCACCAACACTCCATTCCCCCATGCCTGCTCCACCTCTACCACATAAGCAAGCTCCTCCACACGGTCAAGTGTATGCTAAATAGAGCACACCTAATCCCCCTAACTCTAGGAAAAGGAACGAGGGGAAGGTAACCAGAGCCAACGATCTCAAGGTAATCAGGTTAGTGATGGTCTATCATCCAATGCACCTCAGGGACCTCAGCCTATTCTCCCAACCCACCAATAGGGCAAATAACCAAAGTAAAAACAAGGTCATTGTATGAATAAATGTTGTTCTTGTTGCAACATTTATGGCCATTATACTCATGAATGTCCCCTTTTACCTCATATGCATCAAGTATGGGAAGCTCATGCAATTACTTCTCGAGCACCGTAGCCCATAGCACCTCCTCCTCCTCCAACTTCATCTCATCCGATAGTTCTTACCAATCCTTTTCCTCAACAAGAATATAATATTACTCCTCAACCTACACAAGGTCAGGTAACTCTTCCAGCTCCTCCATCTGGTCACCATGATTACAAGAATCTTATGATGAATTTAGGTGAGGGAAATATTGAACCAGTCAACCTCCATACTCTCTCATGCCAATATGAAAAGCCACCCACTAAGTCAGCGACTCAGTTCCAACCCCAAGTTTCCACTGAGCCTCTTTCATCATCCATTGGTACCTTACATATACCTCTGCCTAAGGTAGAGGTTATTCCCAATATCCCTAAAGGTCCATTACATCAAAACATTCGTTCTGCTAAAACTGCCCATACCTATAGCATAGTAGATGACTTGACGCAATCTCATGATGTCATGTCAACACTAGAAGTCCTCCAGACCTGCCCATCCAAACAGAAATATCTACTCTCTTCTTTTGGTGCTTTGGATCCCCAAGATGATGATATGATTATCATTCATGTTGAAAAGTCAGAAAATCCTACCCTACATTTATCCATTGCATTTCAAATACCAGTCTCCATAAGAAAATTTATTGTTCAATGGTGTATCATAGATGAAGGCACCTCTACCTGTGTGATGGATGTTAGTGTTTGGAAGAGACTTGGTTCCTGAGATATGTCCCCATCCACCATCACTCTTTGCGCTTGGGATGGGCATCCCTCATGACCCCTTGGATTATATCAAAAAATTCCTATCACTATTGCGAGCAAGACTATCTCTATTGACATGTAAGTCATCAATTCTCCGTTAGACTATTACATCCTTTTTGGTCGTAGTTATAACTATGTTATGCTAGTTGTCGCATCTGGAGTTCACTGTAAGATGTGCATTCCCCACAATGGAAATATCACCACTATAAATCAATTGACATACTATGATCTCAAATCCCATACTTTACTTTAGTCCAACATCTCATCTATGATTGACAATAAAACTATCTCATCCCTCACCAATGTCTCTCCTCGAGTCTACAAAGATTCTGCATTGCTTGGTTCTTATTATGATCCACCACCTACTTCTGAGCCTATGTCATCCAATGTTTGCATGCTCCAAGTATCATAGGCCACCCACAAATGGTTTGGTATGCCTTGACAACATCCAGGACATTTGGAACCTACTTTTCCCAACTCAACCCAAACTTCTGGTACTATTCCTCAAGGACCCTTTCCATCTTCTCATATCTCTCCTAATCCTTTTCCACCAGGAACCGCTACCCTAGCAACCATTCCCCTCGGCCTTAACCATATTGGAGTAGTTCCCCTAGGCCTTATCATTCTTGTTATATAGCTTATTTTTTCCACACCTAAGAGTTTATTCTACACTTGTTATGGCTACATATAGTTTACCTAACATTACCTTGGGGATCCCAGTCTAGTACATTGATCCTCCCTCAAACACATCCCCAATCAACTCAAACCTTACACTTCTTTGACCTTGGTCTAACTTGTTTTTCCTACCCCTTCCTTTGCTTCAGTACCACAGAAACCTCAACAGGAGTATACTTCTATTGCCAAAGGATCTCGCAAGGGGGACAAAGCCCAGAAGAACGTAACCAATGACAAGGCACCTATAGCAATTCCAACTCCTCCTAAGCCATGAAAACATATTCCTCCATGTGATTTATGTGATGTTCTTGATCATTCCACCATAATTTTCCTGAGCTCCATCATATCAAGAATGTGGTCACTCATTCCTTCCCTAATTCTAAAAAAACTAAGGTCCATGTCACCTTACTTGAGTCAGCCAGGAAGAGAAGAACATGTGCATGAATCATCCCTATGCTATATGTGATAATTATGGCCATTTTTCTCACCTTTGTGCTCGTCTCGAATATTTTCATGATACACTTCAAGTGCTTCGTGAATTACAGGTCACTCGTAGCGATTCCACCTCTCGTCTACCAACAGATTCGTGTCCCACTTCTACACCAGAATAAGAGGTCTCCCAACCACCCATAGTGATCCCTCTCCCTAATGTTGAGATGATGGATAGTATCGATACCATTCTCTACTTGTTTTCATCCATGAGATTGATGCAATGGAGCTCCCTTGATGTCTCCTATTGTGATTATGTTGAACCTTCTTCGAAAAACACTATGGTCTCAACATTGGTAGATATTCCATTTACTAGTCATATGTATCCAAACCTTGGTGATGCGTATGTGAACCTTGTTGCTCATGAAGATGCCTTAGGTATATCTCCTTCATCATGTGGTCTCTCTTCCTATAGTCCCCCCATCTTCCATTCTGATGAAGATATCATGGAAGTCATGACCACCCTGGATTATCCCTGGGATGATATGAACCATCATGTGTACTTCCATCCAAAGCAAAGCCATGAACAATATGTTTAGGATTCCAAAGAATTCATCCATGGTGAGGTCGATTGATTCAATGACCCCTTACTTCAAACCCATGGATTTGATCCACATCCACCTTCTGGCCATTACATTGACACCTAATGTTTGGGTAAAGGGGAATCCACTTTTGAGAGTCGAGGAGAAGAAATTCTCCGCAACCTTCCTAGTGCATATGGTAGTCTCCACTATAGTACCATTATTCTTCCCCATTTAGAAAAACCTCTAGAGTCTTATATCACTCCACATCACTCTGGGGATGATCCACTTAATCATTCCTCCATTTTACATAAAAAACCTAGTCCCTTAGACATTGTTGTTGTTCAACCACTATGCTCTCTATCTGTGCATCATTTTGTTATATTTGAAGCCACTTTTTCATATAATGACACCATGTATGTGAACCAATAAATTCATTCCATTTGAATTATATATGCAGTTCCAAAAGGGATTGGTAATCCACCATTTCTTTTCTCTAATTGTATATATCTACTCTTTTCACAATAATACATCCATAACATAAACAAATGGTGAACCACATCATCAAAATGTTTTTGGAGTCCACTACTCTGGATACATCTCGTATGACCATAACATGCTACATCTATCCATAAAAAATAAGAGGGCACATATGCCCCTACATATCCTCATGATCCTCTGCAGGATCTTGTGCCGGTAGGGCTAAATGCTTGAATCCAATATTTAAGCACTCGAAACACAATGGCGCTCCACAAACTCATCTAGCTACGGGAATTATTTCCACCTTTGCATACCCGATCAATCCTCTCTACCACATCTGTTAGGGGGAAGTATCTCATGCTTGGGGTCATGATTTCACTCCTAGCCACCTTATTACTTGATTGCAATAATTCTTGACCTAAACCCTAATGATCTAGGTATGGTTGATTATCCTCTCATTTCTTGAATATCTTTTCCTACTATTGTCTCCGGTGACCCATATAATATTGCATATTGTAGATGCATGATACCATATCTTCAAACATCATACTCTATGTGATACCACATTTAACACCTAGTCCCCATGTTTGACTTTGTGGTTAGGGACAATCCAAGTCCTTCTCTCATAGCTCATTCATGTATTCCATTCTTCCCTTGATCCTTTATCAGGAACAATCATTCCAAGAAGCATTAAGGATATTTTGAGACAAGTAAGGCCACCTAAATGAAAGTCATAGATGCAAATATTGACCATAAGTTTATCTGATAAACTATCCACAATATTTAGGGCCTTATCCTCCTCTCCTAATTCTCTGACAACTCATTATGAAAATGAATTGGATTTGGGGGCAAAAAGCCTTTTTATAGGAAAAACCCTAGTCTTTCCATCACTAATTGCGACCAAACCATAGCTTCATTTGAAGAACCATCAACATTGTTTGAAATATCTCACTTGTTTCTATAATGGGCCTCCATTTATTTTTGGTAATTTGACACTTCACCAAGAATCCATTTTTTTCCATGAGGTTCACTTTGCCACCTATTCAAATTGAATTCCTTCATTTGAGCTACTTGTATTTTGCTACCACTTTACCTTTGCACTGTTTGAATCACATGTTGATATTCGTCATGATTGACCATAATTTACTCATGATTTTATGGTCCCCTCTGGGCCTTCCCATGTGGAAGCCTCATCGAGTCACCCTTGTTCAGGGAATCCGAGATGAGTCACCCTTTTATCTATGGAGTCTATTCCTAGTCCCCTTCAATCTAGATACAATGTTCCATACATCACCGTGTCCCATCCATCTCATTATATTCATATTTGGCCTCAAGCTCTGCTAATCTGTCTTTTCCAAACCCCCATTTGAGTCATTGACCACCCCCTCCAAAATCGAGTCAGTCTCTATGAGGTCAACCATACATATCATGCTCT
Source organism: Pinus tabuliformis (assembly GCA_031772625.1). Classification (NCBI taxonomy): domain Eukaryota; kingdom Viridiplantae; phylum Streptophyta; class Pinopsida; order Pinales; family Pinaceae; genus Pinus; species Pinus tabuliformis. Next base: position 1,281,400,524 of record CM062817.1, on the reverse strand, counting down.
AACAAGGGAAGTCATCAATCCACCACTCATTTTGTTTCCTTCCATCATCATCCATGGTGTCAGTTCATCAGTCTCTCTACTATTGTACTTTGTGCCTTTGTTAACGATTCCTTATAGCCTTAAATTTGGTGGGCCCTATTTTGTCGACCTTAGCACATTTCTTCCAGAAGAGTGGTCTAGGGGGAGTGTACCTTTTTTACATCTTTCATCTTCGTTCAGTGCCTTAGATCAAGAAAATGGAATCATCATTTCCCTCTGACTCAATTGTTTCTCATGTTCTCAATGCCAGATTCTTATCGCACGATTGAGAATCATTCACTTGATGGTTCGGTGATTCAGACGAGTGTCCCAGTGATTCCCATGTGTGTGTGAGATGTTTCAGACCTCATTAGGGGGTGGCCCTTTAGGTATTCCCCCACATAATTGAATGTCTACAGATGTTGATCCAACCTCAAATACAATTCTGCAAATGAGATGGGTTAGATTTTAGCCACTTGCAACACCCATATCATGCATGTCCCCTTCAGATGATCTATTCATCTCTTAAAAGCCATTCCCTGTTCATCAAGGCTTCATGAGTTGCGATCACCTCTCACCATGTCAGTCTAAGGGGACTTATGTCTCATGTACTCATATGTTATTGTATTTTGTCCTGACCTATGTATTTCTAGGCACATTATGTATATAGGATCCATTGTATTATTTTATTTCCCATTGATCTGAGCATATAGTGTATCATGTACTTTATAGCTCAATCCCACATTGTTGGGCTCACCATTATTCTTTGTGTGCAATTATGTCGACGGGTGTGGGTATGCCTCCCCTGCCTAATTTGAGATCATGTACTCCAACGTAAAAGGAGACTTATATCAGTTTAGTAGGTCTTTCACCACCCATTTTTGTCCTTCCTTGCATTGCTTATGTTATCTCTCTCTCTCTCCCTTGGACTCCCCTTTGGTGTCTCATGGAAGTGTAACCTACAACCTATTTCAACCATATGATTTTCTCCTCACACTCACATGTTGGGGGTAAATCTGTTATCACCAAAAAATGATCACCTAGCCATTTCTAACTAGGAAGATCAAAATTACCACAATAAAATCGCTTTCACCATGGGAAATAATTTAGTAAACCATTTTTATTAAATTATTTTATGATTAAAATAAAGAAAACCCCATGAGAATAATTGAATAAATCAATATTTATTTAATTTTCATTAAGAATAATTATTAAATCATTGTTTAAATAACAAATCCCTATCACATTTGACTAAATCTCCTAGGAATAATTAAATAAATCATTATTTATTTATTATTCCTTATTTCCATTATTTCCATTATTATTAAATCACTATTTAATAATTATTTCAATTTTTCACCATCCTTAATCCTTGCAAAATAATTAACAAACCATTTTATTTGTTAATTGTTTCTAAATAAAGATATTTGACCATTCTAAATATCTTTTCCCTCTCTAAAAAATATAATAAAGTATTCCGAGCAGTTAGATCTTCATTTGGTCAAAAATATTTTATTATTCCCCATTTCCGAGATTAACTCAATACTTTGTCATAAATAGGAGGGTTTTCCATTCATTATTAACTATGATCATTGTCATCATCACCATTATTGTCTCTTTTCTTTTGAGCTCCCATTTGAGTTCTTCAGATTGTTCTAGGTTTTTCACATATTGAGAGAGAAGATCAATTACTACATCAAGGACACGATTCAAAGAACCCATCCAATAGAGGGGGATTTGTAGACACTTTTGTACATCTCCTTCACAAGGTGTCATGAATAAAATAATTTATTCATTTTAAATTATTTCCATTTGGCTTATTGCATTGGATAACTATATTATTCTTTGTTGTTAGATCATATATGTTATTTTTGGTACATGTTTTTCCACGTTTTATTATAGTTTTGAAGGGTAATGAACCACAAAATGTTGTTAGGGTCACGTGTCACCTAGTGACTTTAGAGAAGTGTTTTTGGTACACCTTCTAAGAAATTTGACACTAACAATTCATTAAATGCTTCTTAAAACTAGCTTGTCCTACTAGTTCATTGCAAAAGAAAGGAACACAATTTGAGTGGATAAAAAAGTGTCAGAAAAGTTTTGACAAACTAAAACATTTTTTAAGAACAACAACTATTTTTAGAATTTCATCTCTAGAAAATAAATATGTTGCATGCATAGATTATTGTTCAAAGGATTTACGTGGAGTCCTAATGCATGATAATTTTGTAGTGGCCCATGAATCTAGGAAACCAAAACAACCATGAAATATATTACTCAGAGTTGGCTGTTGTAATACACGCCTTAACAACATGGAGACATTACCTGTTGGGTAAAAAGTTCACATTGGTGATAGGTCACATTAGCTTAAAATATTTTTTCAGCTAACCAAATCCTAATGCTAAATAAGCTAGGTGGATGGATTTTCTCAATGAATTTGAATTTGAGATAAAGCATTTAAAGGGTAAATAAATTAAACTAGCAAATGATTTAAGTAGACCCGGTGTTTGACATTAGGGTGCCCCAGTGTTATTTTTGAAAAAGAAATATGGCACATTTAGAATGTGCATAGATTACCAACAACTAAATAAACAAACCATTACAAACAAATACTTGCTATCTCACAGTAATGATCTACTTGATCAAGTAATAGGGGAAACCATATTCTCAAAAATTGATTAGAGAACTGGATATCACTAGTTAAGAATAAAGGATGAAGACATTCATAAGACAAATTTTCAAACTAGATATGGTCACTACAAATTTATATTGTTACCGCTTCGTCTTACAAATGCACTGACAACATTAATGTTTTTAATGGATAACATGCTTGGTAAGTACCTTGATAATTTTGTGTTGGTGTTTATAAATGAAATTCTGGTGTATTCCAGAAATGAACAGGAGCATAAGGAACATTTGACATTGGTACTGCAAACTTTAAGGGAATATCGATTCTATGGAAAATTTAGTAAATGTCAGTTCTATAAGGACAAAATATAATATTTGGGCCATGTCATCTCAAAGGAGGGATGCATGTTGATCAAAAAAGGCTAGAGACATTTTGAACTAGCCCATACCTAAGGATGTGTCAGATGTTCAGTCCTTCATGGGAATTGTGGGATACTACATAAGATGCATTTAACGTTTCTCAAAATTGGATTATCCTATTACTTCATTGCAAAAGCAAGGAACACAATTTGAGTGGATAGCCAAGTGTTAGGAAAGTTTTTACAAACTAAATTTTTTTTTAATAATATCACCTATTTTGAGAATTGTAGATCTGGAAATGAAATTTTTTGTATGCACATATGCTTGTTGAGATGATTTACGTGGATTCCTAATGCAGGATAATTTTGTAGTGGCCTATGAATCTAGGAAACTAAAACTGTGTGGAAAAAAATATGCAGTGTATGATTTAGAGTTGGCTAGTGAAATACATGCATTAATAATGTGGGGACACTAATTATTGGGTAAAAAGTTCACATTGGTGATAAATCGTATTATCTTAAAACAATTTTTCAGCCAACCATATCTTAATGCTAAAATAGCTAGGTGGATGGGTTTTCTCAGTGAATCTAAATTTGAGATAAAACATATTGAGGGTAAATAAAATAAAGTAGCAGATGGTTTAAGTAGGTATTCAAATTCCATTATGTAAATTTATGTTAGCAGTGTCACTATTGGTTTTGCTAAGAAGATAAGTAATTCAATATAGGAAGATCAAATTTATCAGAAAATTCAATAAAAATTGCAAAAGGTAGAAATTTCGGGCTATGCTAAAAATTCAAAAAATTTGTTAGCTTACAAAAATATGTTGTATGTTCTAAATTCAAGTTCTTTAAAATAGATATGTTAAATGAATGTCATAAGAAACCGTATGATGGAAACCCCAGTTATGAAAAGATGGTAACTTCACTAATAACAAAGTTTATTGGTCTGGAATGAAGAAGGAAGTAACATAATATTTTTCTAAATGTCTAGAATGTTAGTAGGTGAAGGTAGAACACCAACAGCCAACTGGATTGTTGAATCCACTACCCATTCTCGAATGGAAATGGGAGGTGATTTTGTTATAATTTATTATAGGACTAGAAAGAATAATACGAAAACATGATTCTATTATTGTGGTCGTAGACAAACTAAGCAAGGAAACACACATTATACATGTAGAATCTAAATTTGGAATTGCTCAGAATGCAAATATATTTATGAAGTACATTTTTTAATTGCATGGGGTACCAAAAATGGTAATATCTGATAGGGATGTTAAATTGACTTCTAAATTTTGGAATGCTTTATTTGTAGGGATGGGGACTTAGCTTAATTTCAGTACCACTTACCACCCCCAAACTAATGGATAGATGGAGAGGACCAATAATATTCTCTAGAACATGCTAATAATGTATATCACAAACACACCTACTAAATGGGAATATTTCTAATACCTAGTAGAATTTTCCAACAACAACAATTATCAAGCTTCTATAAAATATCAGTCTATTGGAGGCTTTGTATGGAATGATATTCCACACACCTCTTAGCTGGAGTCAGCCAGAAGATAGGTTGTTATTGGGACCAAAAGCATTACAAGGGATGGAGCAAGTGGTGCAAAAAATCAGACAAAATATTAAAACTACATAAAATAAAAAAATAGTTGTGCTGACCAAAGAGGAACCCATAAGGAATTTAAGGTTAGAGACCATCTATACATAAGATTTAAACCGAGGAAAAACATATTGAGGATGGGGACCTATGTTAAACTAGCACCCCAATTATATGGGCCTTTTAAAATTTTAGACTTGGTCAGACTAGTAGCATATAAGTTGGCGTTTCCCAACCACATAAAAGTACAAAACGTTTTTCATCTATCATTCTTCAAAAAACTATGTCCATGATAATTATCATATAATTGATTGGAACTTGATCCATGTGGTACCAGAAAGATATTTCCTGGCAGAACCACTTCACATATTAGATCGAAGAGAGATATTTCTCTATACTCGAGCCATTGCTCAGGTTAAAGTGCACTAGAATCACTTTACACCTGATGACGCCACCTGGGCAATGGAGAACAAAATGCAGGAGGCCTTTCTAACATTATTCCAAAATGAAGGAAATTGGACATCCAACACTAAGAATGATTGAATTGAGGATTTTGTGATCCATGTCAAGATTAAGAGAATTCTTTGGCTAAAATCACATGATAGAATATTCTGTCATGTGATTTTAGCCGAAGAATTCTCTTAAACTAAGAATGGTGTTAAATAAAAAGCAAGGTTCAATGTAACAACCCAATGTTCTCTATGTTAATGTTGAATATTTTTAGACATGAACTATTTTTAGACTAGATTGTTAGAGAAGCCATTTTTACCCTTGTGAGATGATGTGATCAATTTAGTTATTGTGATGTAATTAATCAATTATTAATAAATAATCATGTTGTAAATTACTCAAGAAAGGAGCACTAGAGTTAGAATATTTCTTTCCATGTGTGGAAACAACATTTTGTGGTTAAATCCAAGGTGAATATTTCCTAAATGTCTCCTCAAAATCCATAGGAGGAAATATTATAAAAAAAAAATCGAATTAATATGATGGGAGATAAAGATCGTATTAAACCACTTAGTTGGAGAAAGATACTGAGTTTGGGCCAGTAAAGCGCCATGGGAGAAAAGGCTAAGATTTAAAGAAAAAGGAAAGAACATTTCCAATAAAGAAATCAAAAGGTGTAAGCAAGTGGCTTGGTAGACCCAAAGGCAGGATTCTCCTAAAATTTGTTTGGGAGAAAAATTATAAAAAAATACCAGCCAATAATTAATGAGGTTGTTGATTCTAGTGGCAAATCTTATCTCGGGAGGAACGAGTGGAGTCAGTTCATTGTTGATAGGAATGTGATTAGTTCTTGAGTAATTTTCCAAGGAGAAATCCCTATTAGGATTTTGGTTATTATTATCGCTACGACCACACCCTCCAAAATTTTGGCCTATACCAAATTTTCGAGCCTGCCTTGGTGTTGCATATTTTCGTCACAAACATTGAAATTCATTGTATGTGTTTTATTTAAGTGTTTTGGTCCCTTTTGCAAGGAAACCAAAGTGTCTTCTTTTTGCATGTTAAGTGTTGCACAATGTATATGAGCTTGTTTTGGTAGTTTTAAGAGGTTACATTTGTGTAAAATATTTTACCTCTTACATTTGTGTAAAATATTTTATCTTACCATGTAAACATTTGTCACACTCATTTCCAAAGCTGTAAGAATTGTAGCACAAGTGTCAACACAGTCATCGCAATTCATTGCAAAATTGTTACACTAAAGGAAGTATTTTGTTCATGTGTCCTGGATGATATATGTTGTTTTTTCATCAAGTTTTCTAACTGTGTGATCACATTTGAGTCTTATCATTTTTCACATCAGCTTCATCGATCCCAAACATAGTGAAATACTGAGAGCTCTCTAACCAAGAAACTTAGCCTCATCTAGCCCTCCTAAACTATACATCATGTATTATAAGCCCTGTAGATGCAACCTTACCTCTTGAAACTATGCAATGTGTATTTCTTGCCTCCCAGGACTATGCACTGTGTAGTTTCAATACTTAATCCCAGACTTTCACATCCAAAACTGTGCAATTCATCCCTCCAAGATGGCCTGAACTCTGCATTGTGTAGTCTCAGACCTCAAGCCTATAACCTAAGCTCCTAAAATGCACATTTGCATAGTCACCTAGCCTCCCCTGCCTTCCAGAACTATGTAGTAGCCTAAAACAATGGGCAACCCTTCAACCTCACTCACTGAGCTCCCAAACTGCACAATTTTCTTCCTTAGTCTAGGATCAGCTACAGATTGCGTAGTCTCAAGGCTCAAACTTCACTGCTAACTATCTGAGTTGTGCAATTGCACAGTCAATTACCCTCTCTCTCAACTTATAACCCAGTTCTGACTCAATCACTAGATCAATATGCAAAATCTTATACTGCATTTTTATCAGACTAATGTCATCGTGTCATGAGTGAATTGTAGATGCAGGTACTCTATCATACCATGACATGATGATGAAGAAGGATATGGAGAAGATAAATGTGTGGAAATTCATATTTTTGGTTGATTATGCAAGCTCATGAATTGAGAGAAAACAAAGGGACAATAGTTTGTGACTATAGCTCAAGACTGGATATCACCGAAGAATCCTTACCTCTAAGCCATATGGAGGTGGGTAGAAGATCATTCCAAATAAGAGACATAAAAAGGAGCAACAACAATGGCCTAATATCTCCATGTCATCAAGAAGTTCATGTCAACACTATCATGTCATGTCATGTCCTGAATCATCATATTCCATATCATTATTGTGGATTATGTAATTTTATTTGAAAATTAATTGTAAAGTGGAAGTCCAAAGGACATGCACAGAAGATGAAGAGTCATGTAAGGTAAAAAAGTCATATGAATTCAAACAATGATGAGGGTAGTCAAAGAGTCACAAGGGAGGTGAAACATCACACAATTGGTTATATATATACCCTCATTATATGAGCAATGGACTTTTCACCTTCGCTCCTCCCACAACGAATTAGAGAGACAACTAGTTATTTTGAGCAGAAAGTGGTGGCTACCACACTACACTATTGGAGCTAGTGCTGTTTGATGTATCCATGTGCCTTATGAATTTTACTTAATATATGAAGCATGATGGCCAATACATTCTTCATGCATGGATTATGAATATTTGTAAGACTATTATGTGAATGTTTATGATTCATGTTTGTTTTTCATCTGTATTAAATTAGTGGAAATATTTCCATTATTTTAGTGTTATCATATTCAGAATGTGCTTTAGTTTTTGCAATGAACATCACATATATTTGGACTATTCTGCTAGATATTAGATGGACCCTTTCTATTCATGTGTGTCTCTAGTAGGCTAGTACTATTACCTCTCTCTTAGAGGCTCTCTTTTTCATTTCCCTCCATAGTATAAGAACCTTGACACACCTACAACCAAAAACTCACTAGAAATACTTTATTTTAGAAGGCACACATGTGTTCCTCTCACTTGCTGACAATTAGAGGTAAGGTAAATATTTATGAAATTAGAAACCCAGACATACTCTTCAAGTATGGCCAAAGGAAAGGAAGCTACCGATATTTAGAGATTGACCCGCACTATAAAGTCTCTATCAAAATCGTAGGAAAAGTCAAGAGAGACCACTATAGGAAGCAAGCCCCATAAATTTAACTTTCTGAGATGGGTTTCCAACTCTGGCAACAACAGGAACCAACCGCTCAAGTCTGTGTAGAGCTCAAACACTATGCTGAATGTTGAGAGTGTGGAAATTGACCAATATTCTTCTTTTCACCAAGAGTATCATTCAAAAAATAAATTCCAACAATGGAACCACAACATGCAAACTCTAGCTACGCATTTCATTGACAGAGTAATTTTATATGAGAAGAATGATCTTGTGGAAGAAAAGGAAGAAATAGTGAGTGCTCGGCATGCACTCAATACGCTTAGTTGTGTATACACAACTAAAAATAAAATTATCGAAAAGAAGCCGCTCATTGAGGACCCATCTTAAAAGAAGAATGGTTGGTATAACTTAAGAAGCCAAGGTCTAGTTTCAGAACCATAGTTGATAAGGCAGAAATGGAAAGAACATTTGTTAAGCAAGATCAGACCATCGATCAAGTCAACATAGAATACGTAGGGAAATTCTAGAAGCATTTCTATAAAAAAGACTACTTTCACCAATGGTAAAATAAAGTTCATCACTCTGAAAAGTATCAAATCAAGTTACTCCTTTAAACACTTTGGTGATCCTCATTTTGCTTAATTATAATATAGTTGAAGACATGAAGAAAATTTATGCTAACATTTCGCTCTTTGAACCTACAGGAATCACAAGCTAGTGGGAACTGCTCATCCATGCTCTTGAACATTCTACCTTAGGTAACACTACTTCTTCACATAAGGGATTTGAATCAGGTAAGTCTTCTGGTCCCCTCGAATCTATGCTTAATGTCTAAACATTGGATGCAAATACACTCTGCCCTCCATTTTTGTTAACATTTGAAATTTTCAATTACAATGTACATAATTTCTTAGTTAATTCTAGCACATTGGTGAACGTAATGCCACTATCGATGACCAAGATAATAAATTTGAAATGGGATAAAACATATGCACAAATCATTCAACTAGACAAGACTCTTGTCCATGCTATCGGTGAACTCAAAAATGTTATTATGTCTTTGTCATTCAATCAAAAAATTCACCACTGTATAAATATACTAGTTATGGCCATTTTAGAAGAATACGATGTATGTCTTAGCAGAGACTGGTCGAAAAGACTACAAGGGTGTTTTTCTATAGATTGGTTACATTTATGGCTTCCGTATAATGAAAAAAATTCCAGGTGAAATTTGAACCTTACATGGAACATATTTTTACACCGTTCGAGGGAAAAAAATGAACCAGTTTCTTAGTAGATATAATATTTGGAAACTTCTTTCTAGAAACTGATCTGGGGTGCTATCTTGCCCGACCATCCCCAATCCCACCTGACACATCGTTGGATCTCCTTCCCAGTCCAACTGACAAAAATGACTTATGTATAGTAGATAGTAGTAGTAGTAGTAGTAGTAGTAGTAGTGTAGTGCATAGTCCTTGTACATATGATGTTTGGACTTTGTATTTTGATGGTTCAAAGAGAAAGGAGAGCTCTAGAGTTGGTTGTGGTTTAGTAGAACTGTGATAGAGGAAACACCTAATATCAAGCTTCTTGGAATTCAAGTGCACAAACAACATGACAAAATATGAAGCACTCATCTTGGGTTTGAAAAAGGACATTGACCTTAATGTTGTAATTCTAAAAGCATTAGGTGACTCTAAAATCATTGTACAATAGGTATGCAATACTATTCACTATGTGTCACCCCATTTGAATGGTTATCAATAATAGGTATGGTGTCTTATTTCTCATTTCCAAGCTTTTAATATTATATATTTCCTACAATCTGCAATGTAGCTGTGGATTCCTTAACAAATGTTGTTTCTAGGATATCACCAATTGGGGATGCTTTTTATGTTGAAATTCTTTATAAGCCATCTGTCCCTAACAATTTCACTAATTTACACATTTTCAATCATGACTAGTAGATACTGCACTTTATGGTGAATGATGATGTATTTAAAGACACAACTATTGATGAAGATGAGCGCAAAAAGCCATTGCAAGATGCAACCCACACAAATAAAGAAAACCCATGCCAAAGGGTGTGGTATTATTAGAAAAGTTGTATGATTTGTAGAATAAATTTCGAGGGCCAGTCAATGAAAAAAACCCACAGTTCAACGTTGTCACATGAACAAATAAATATTGGAATAGAAAAGGATCTGAACTTTGTCAATATTTTTACTTGCTGCAAAACACAAGAGCAACAAGATTGTATCTGCTTACTCAAATAGTACCAAGATGCTTTCACATGGACATATTATGACCTCAAAACTTATGACACATGAATAATCGAGCATGTTATTCTGATCAAGGAAGGGACTAAGCCTTTTCAATAGAAGTTGCAAAAGTTTCATCCGACGCTTGAAGCCCTTATTCAGAAAGAGTTGAGAAAGTTGTCAGATTCTTAGATCATGTACAAAGTGTGACATTCAACCTAGGTTTCTAATCTAGTCCTAGTTGGAAATAATTCTAGGGAAATCCACTTGTGTTTTAATTTTCAAAACTTGAATCATGCCTCAGACAAAGACAACTACCATGTGCCATCTATGGAACAAATATTGCAAACAGTATCAGGGTCAGAGATGTTCTCCTTGATCAATGGTTATTTAGGTTACACCCATTTTTTGGTCTCACAACTTGACATACTAAAAAAAAATTCTCCACTGAGTAGGGTATGTTCACATTCCAAAGAATGCCCTTTGGGCTAGTCAACGTAGGTGCTACATTTCAACATTGAATTAACATCAAATTTTATGGACTAATCAGGCAAAGCGTAGTGGTCTGCCTTGATGATGTCACAATGTTCTCTAAGAAGAGATATGAACACTTATTCCATTTGAAGAAAATATTCGAGTGATGTTGAAACTATGGGATATTCCTTAATCCCAAGAAAAGTATTTTTGTAGTGTCTGAGGGTAATATCTTGGGCCACATTATCATGAAAAATGGGATTGAGGTAGACCCTGATAGCATTAGAGATATCATGCAAATTCCCTTCCCAGTGAATAAGAAAGCTACATAGTCCTTCCTAGGAAAGATTAATTTTGTTCGCGAGTTCATCTCCGATTACACTTAGATCATGAAACCTATGCATGAGATGACAAATAAGGATGCATTATACAAGTGGGGAAAAAGGGAAAATGATGTGTTTTCTCATATCAAGTGGACTATCAAATAGGTTCCATCTTTGTAAAACCCATATTTCAAGAAATATTTTCTTCTCTACACTCTCGCTTTGAACATTTCTCTGGCTCTTGTGCTCACACAAAAGGATGATCAAAATAATAAGTGACTGATATATTTCATGAGTGATAGCCTAAATGGACATGAAATTAACTATCACGCAATTAATAAGAAAGCATATTTTGTCTAAAAGGTGGTAAAAAAAATTCATCCCTACCTCTTGAAGAATCATTATATTATCTTTGTTCCACATGCAACAGTTAGATCGTTGTTTGTTCAAGAAGAGCTTCGTGAGAGAAGAGCGAACTAGTTGATGGGTCTAAAAGAGTATGACATAGAATTGAAACAAGTTCACATGATCAAGAGCCATAGTCTATGTCGACTAGAAGCGGAAGTGGTGGATACAAAATAAGGATATCCATCTAGATGGGAGGAAGAAATCGAAATGCATAATGTTGAGTGAGCTTCCCCCACTATTATCGCAAACTCTTGGTATGTTGATGTGTGCCCATTTTTCAAGCACGACACAGTGCCATCAAACTTATACGAATGGAAAAAGATGGCACTCAAACTAAAAAAATTATCTTATCAATTGGTGCATGGGGTTTTTTATAAAGCACAGTAATGGAGTATTTCTCAGGTTCTTGGAAGTGCACAATTCCAATAAATTATTACGTGCCTCCATAATGGACAAGTTAGGAGACACTTTTGCGGAAAGAAAGCAACACATAAAGTTATGTGGGTCAATTTTGGTTGCCCTACAATATTCAAAGATGCTCATGCTTATGCTCGCAAGTGTCTGGTATGTCAAAATTGTGTTGGCTGAAACAAGTAGTCAATTGTCCTATTGCATCCTATTGGAGTGGAAGAACCATTTCAACAATGGGGCCTAGATATTATTCTTTAGATATTTATGCACTCGTCAAAGTAGCACTACTACAAAATACTTCACACGATGGGCAGAAGTAGTTCCATTAATGAAAGTGAATGATTAGGAAGTCATGAGATTCCTTAAGAAGGATATCATTTTAAGGTTCGGTGTTTTGACTTCACTTTTTTTTGACAATGCAACATACTTTTCATCGTTAAGATTATATGATTTTACATTGGAAAATAGAATTTTATTGAAACATTCAGCTAATTATTATCAAAAGCAGAATGGTCTTACTGAGTCTGCAAACAAGAACCTTATATGTATCATTAAGAAGACCATTTTCTCTAAACAAAGGAACTGGCACTCTGCTTTGGTGAAATCCCTGTGGGCTAACCAAGTCATGCCAAAACCTTCTCTGATTATGTCTCCTTACATCCTAGTGTATGGAAAATAAACCATCCTACCCCCGAACATCTATTTTCCTTTCCTTCAAATTTCACAGTAATACCATGACAAGTCATGCTTATTGGTGCAGCATAGGATATACACCGTTCACAAGCTGTAGGAAGAAAGAAAAAATGCCAAAGAAAATTTTTCTGTTCACCAAAGTCATGTCAAGAGGTTGTTCGACAAGAAGTCTGCAGGGAAGAATGAATTTGGTGTGGGTGACCTAGTCTTGAAGTGGGGCAAAGCCCATGAGGAAAAATGCAAACACATAAGTTCGAATCCTTGTAGATTAGACTTTTCACTATGCACGAAAATGTTTTCCAGCACACATACCATCTTCAATCACTAGATGGGAAGATTGAATCTCTTCCTGTCAATGGGAAAGTCTTAAAAAAATATTTTCAATGATGATCCCAGGTTGTTCCCTTCCATATTGACATAGCTTTTTGTTTCTTGTTTATTTGGTATTGTTCTTTTTTTCATTTTGGTAAATAAGCATCATGTGTGAATGTGTTTTATGACTTCTTTATGTGTGGCTAAGCTCAAAAGAGTCTTGCGACATAACAACATTTGGCTAACCTGCGGTCCTCATTCTTTTTGTTGGTTATATATTTTTTCCGATGATGTTCTGAAGGAAAATATGATTGACTTGTAAAGAAATCTTTTTTTTCCAACCATGATACTGACATCTATTCTGGAAACCTTATGTGTGTACTTAGTTTATTATGTTTCAATGTTTTCATGCTTATCCAATCAGTAGAGGAGGAAAAAGGGAAAAAATTAAATGAGGAAACCTAAATAGAGGTATCTATATGGTTATCTGAAGGAAAAACCTCTTCTTATCTCAATGATTCGGGATCCCTCTTCTGCCCATAAAATGAATAAGTGCCTATGAAGAATCCTCTTTAAATATATAAATAAAGGCAAACTAAGGTAAAGGCTTCATGTGCAGACAGGTGAAGCAAACAACTCCATCAGGGTACTGTTCAAGCTCACTGGTAGCGGAGTAATGATTTTGTTCCTATAGTGACTCCACCAGGGTAATGTTTAGGCCTTAATGCAGTGGAGCAAGACTAGAGTCGAAAAAATATACTCTGAAAAACTAAAACTTGCAAACTAAACTACCCATTCCAATTCAAAACATTAAGATATTTTTGAAACTTATAGTTCTATTTAAATTGAGAAGGCATAAAGGGGACCATGTTTATTCATGAGGTAAGTTGGGAAGGCAAAGTAATATACAAGGTGAACCAATACTCCCTGAAGAACTGACACCCTGCATATAAGAGTCAAGGAAGATAAAGAAATTGGAATTCTGCAAATGTGTTGCCAAGTGTTGTTGCTACCACAACACCCTCCAAAATTCTAGCCTAAACCAAATTTCAGAGCCTACCTTGGTCTTGCATATTGTTGTCTCAAACATTGAAATTCGTTGTATGTGTTTTCTTTAAGTGTTTTGATCCCTTTTGTAAGAAAAGAAAAATGTCATCTTTTCACATGTTAAGTGTCACACAATGTATGTGAGATTTTTTTTATGGTTTCAAGACACTACCTTGGTGTAAATGAGTTGATCTTAGCATGTAAACATATGTCACACTCATTTCCAAAGTTGTAAGCATTGTCGCACAATTATCGTCATGATCATCTCAGAACATATATTATTTTCACACTTGTCGTAAGTCATTACAAAGTTGTTGCACTAAGGGAAGTATGATGTTCATGTGTCCTGGATGATCCATGTTGTTGTGTTTTCAAGTGTTCTAAGTGTGTGCTTACACTCAATCCTTATCATTGTTCACATCATCTTCATCGATCCCACACTTGGTCAAATTCCGAGAGCTCTCTGACCAAGCAACTTACCCTCATATGGCCCTCTTGAACTGTGCATTGTGTAGTTTCAGTCTTGTAGCCATAACCCTACCTCTTCACACTATGCAAAGGATAGTTTTTGCCTCCTAGGAGTATGCACTATATAGTTTCAATGCTTAAGCCAAGATCTTGGCCTCCTAAACTGCATAATTCATCCATCTAGCCTTACCTCAACTGCGTATTGCGCAATATGAAACCTCAATCCTAGCGCTTGAGCTCATGAGTTGCACAATTGTGCAGTCAACCAACCCCTAATGCCTTTTAGAATTGTGTAGTAGCCTGAAACACTCCTCAACCCTTCAACTAGAGTCACTGAGCTCCCAAGATGTGCAATTTTCTTCCTAAGTTCATCTTGAACTATGCATTCCATAGTATCAAGGCTCAAGCTTCACCCTTGACTGCTTGAGCCATGCAATTATGTTCTCACTAAGCTTCTCTCTCAGCCTACAACCCATTTCCTGCTCAGTCAATGGATCAACATGCAACATATTAGACTAGGGTTTTGTATGACTGATGTCGTCTTGCCATGAGAAAATTGAAGATGTAGGTACTCTATTGTACCATGACAAGATGATGAAGAAAGATATGGAGAAGGAAAACATGGTGAAAGACATATTTGTAGCTGATTATGCAAGTTAATCGATCAAGAGAAAACAAATGGACACTAGTTTGCGATCACAGCTAAAGAATTGATATCACCAAAGACTCCTTACCTCTAAGCCATATGGTGGTGGATAGAATATGATTCCTAGTAAGACACATAGCAAGGAGAAACAAGAATGGCTTGAAATTTCCATGTCATCAAGAAGTCCATGTCAACACGGTCATGTCATGTCATGTCCTAAGTCACCATATGCCACATCATTATTGTGGATTATGTAATTTATTATTCAAAAATGTATTGTAAAGTGTAATTCCAAAGGAAATGTACATAAGATGAAGATTCATGTAAAGTCGAAAAGTCATATGAAGTCAAACAGTCATGAGGGTAGTCAAAGAGTCACAAGGGAGGTGAAACATCAACCCATTGGTTATATATACACCCTCATTGTATGATCCATGTAATTTCCACCTTGGCGTTTCCCACAAGGCACTAGAAAGATAAGCTAGTTCTTTTGAGGAGCAAGTGGTGGCTCCAGCAATCCACTATTAAAGCTAGTGGTTTTTGATGTATAAATGTGTCTTGGGACTTTTACTTAATATATGAATCCTGATGTTCAACATGTTCTTCATACATGGATTATGAATATTTGTAAGATTGTTAAGTGAATGTTTATGATTCATGTTTGTTTCTCAGCTGTAATAGAGTAGTTGAACTATTTTAGTTACTTCAGTACTATCATATTGAGAATGTGTTTTATTGGTTGCAATGGTTTTTCATCTTTGTGGAATACTCTGTTGGATGTTAGACAAAATATTTCCATTCATGTGTATCTGTGCTAGGGTGGTACTATTACCTCTCTCTTAGAGGCTCACTTTCTCACTTCCATCCACAGTAGACAAACCTTAACACACCTAGAACTGAACACTCACTAGGCACAATTACTTTCTTTTCGAAGGCACACATGCATTCCTCTCTCTTGTTGATAATTACAGGCAAGAAAAATATTTAAGAAGTCAGAAATTGGGTCATATTTCGAATGGGGCTCCTATCCCAAATGGTGTGAGGCTTAATTGGGACCACATATTGGGGATGCCCCTTAAATGTTGGCAAGTCCAACACTTTCAACATTTAGATTTCCTTATTTATGATGAGCTTTAAATGATAATATTGTGAGTTTTTTTGTTTTTTGATGATGAAGAATTATTACTATGTAGCATTTGAAATCATAGAGTCTGAATAGTTTTTTGCGGGTATATATATATATATATTTTTTTTTTGTGTATGCCACATGTTTACATGTAGAAGTTATAAAAGAGAAATGTGTAGATAAGCATCTAAGTCAGGATTGAGGTACAAAGGATTTGTGAAAATTCCTTAGGTGAAAAATAAGCATGTAAAAAAGAAATATACATATATATACTTGTTGTGGATTGGCAAGGAAAGTACATTGATAAATCAATCCTCTCCTTTCTATGGTAATTACGAGTAACCAAATTATACCAGAATTATAGGCATGGAGTAAAATATTTATAATGAGATCATTTAGTTCCCTACATTGAAAATAGTATGGTGTACACCCATGGGAACTTTGATATAGAGATCCTATCACCTGGAAAAGGTGGGAGTCATTATAAATACATGTTGAAAAAAGAAAGACCATTGTGTAAGGGATTGAATGGTCATAAATGTATTCGAGGAGGCTAGTTACTTATTAGTAATCATGTGAAATTATTTATTAGAAATGAGAATATGTACAAGCCCCCTTGAACTTGGATCAGAGTAAAAAATCCTTGAAGTGAACTAAAAAATTCACATAGTAGGAATTTTGAAAGGAATCAACAAGTATTTCAATGGTAGTTTTTAATGGAAAAGTAGATACCAAAAAAAAACTTATTATTTTTCTTGTATGTTATAGTACCCAAGTAGCTTAGGACATAAATATTGTGAGCGTATATTATGTGACCTAATGGCTAACAAGAAATGTTAGGAAAAATGAAATAGATAATGCACCCAATACATGTTAGCCAAATCCTAATTGATTATGAGGTTTTTAGCCTAGTAGTAGTGAATAGGAGTGCAATAGCTATCAACAACTTATCAAAATTGGTGTAATCTAAGGCATGGAGTTGCTACAAATATTATTTAAATAATAGGGCACCAAAAATGGAAAGTTGAAGTCATGCGTATAACACTAAACAAATTGAAGGTAAAAAAAAAAGTGGACAATGATTTAGTTGTATAAATATTGTAGTAAATTTAAAATATGGAAACAAAACCTTTTAGGAATTGCAAACACTATTAGTTGCGTGGATAATTGCACAAACAAGAGACCAAATTATATAGAGCTCATTTAAGAATTGGTATTCCATAAATGAATGTAAAAAACATAACCACAAGCTTACACACTATTATGAATGCAATAAAAAGAATACTTCATCAATGAAAGTTAAGCCCATTAA
Source organism: Pinus tabuliformis (assembly GCA_031772625.1). Taxonomy (NCBI): domain Eukaryota; kingdom Viridiplantae; phylum Streptophyta; class Pinopsida; order Pinales; family Pinaceae; genus Pinus; species Pinus tabuliformis. The sequence continues at coordinate 1,281,382,832 of CM062817.1, read as the reverse complement.
CTGGAAAATTTATATCTCAGTTTCTATTTTTTTTAAATAAAGAATTTTACTGATAGGATGAGAAGAGACACCCCAAAGCATGGTGCATACAATGAAGTAAGACTAAGAGATAATCAAGAAATAATCTTAAGAAATGGCAGTGGTAACCTATTCGACACTAGAAGATACTTACAGTCCAAAGTCACAAACCCCTAAGGGTTTCCAATTTGGAACATGTTAAATATAAAAAACGAAAGAAAACCATGGAGACCAAAAGCCTAAATACAAAAAGTAATATAAGATCTAGCTTGAAATTGTTTACTAAAATTTTATGCTTATGAAAGGCCATAGACTGAAATACTGAACTCCACACTAGTAGCACGAGAAACTCCATGATTCAAATTCCATGAGAGGAGTTGTTGAAACAACCCTATATAAAAAATAGGACGACATTACATGCCATATCTCACTACAATGTGAACATAAGAACAAGAATCCCCATCGGGAGAAACACAATGGTAACTGACTTGTATCACAGTGACTTGGAATTAGGGGTTAATACTCATGCCAAATAGAGTAAAAATACCTAATACAAAATGCATATGAAGTTTTGAGGGTTAACACACATCAGGATAATAATAAAAAGAATAAAGTTTGTAAATTTGATGAGGGAATGAAATGATACCTGTTAACAAGGCAATATCGAGTACCTTCCTCCTACACCATTTAAGGTAAGAGGTAACACTTTAAAATAATATTCGAATCAATCACAATATGCAATGTCTTCACTAAAATTTATGTTACTGTATTGAAACCATATAATTCTTATATGCACCTTAGAGGAAAGCATATACTAACTTTCCTAGTTTTTAAGTTAATGGTCTATGAGAATTCCTTCAAAAATTGAAATGGTTCGTGATTTTCCATTAAATGAGATAACATTTAGGTATGTAAACCATATATTTGGGCACAATAAAAACCTTGTTCTTTATCTCAACGTGTATGGACAAGAACATTCATTATAAGGTAATTTACTACTAAAACAAAATTTGGTTGGAAACTAGGTACATGAGATATTATGTTAGAGCACAAGTGTCAAAAACTTTCCTATGAAAAATCATCACAGTTAAATACATATGAATAGAATTGTGTATAAAATATTAAAATTTGTAAACTAATGACGTGTTGTGTTCACTATAAGTTACTCAAGTGAAGCAAAGTGACAAGATATAATGGCATATGATCTGAATCCACATGTGTTAGAGGGAGAATGAATCTATGTGGACTTTGGGGCCACCAACAACTTAATTTATGGATATTGTGAGAAGTTTACAACAAGAGTTTGTTCACCTCAAAACCAGTAGGGAACAATTGTTGAATGCTAGTGAAGAACAAGAAAAGATGATAAAATATTTAACTCAAAAATCCAGTCACAAACCAATAGAGATACTTAGAGGTTGATAAGAAATAGAACTATTGAAAAGAAAAAAGGTTGACACTGAGACATCAAGTCTAAAAGTGGGGATTATTTAGATAAATATTATCCAAAGACACATAAAGGGAAGAAAAAAACAAAGTTACAAGGGGAGTTCAAAAAATTAAAACCCCCAAGGATGCAGAAGTATGGATTCTCAATATGACAAAGTACTTCCAAGTTTATGAGTACGAGAGTAATTTGAAGGCTAGTTTGGCCCTTTAAAAGATACATGGGGAAAGCTTCCCGCTCATGGGAGGACATAAAAAAAAGTACACAAGTTGGAAGAAAAGGAATTTTCTTGGGAAGAGTTTCAGAAAAATATTCAAGTATAGCTTTTCAAATGAATGATACTAAGATGATTGAACAACAAAATTTTGTGAGTTAAGATTAGGACAGTTAAATATGGATGAGTTTATGGCTAAATTCACCAATTTGTTTCATTATGTTACCTACGTCAAGGGGGATAAAGTGAAAGAGAAATGCTTTTTAAACTTCTTACCGATTTATTATAAAGAAAGGATTGAGTTTCACAATCCTAAAATGTTGGATGAAGCATTGAGGAAAGAAAGATTGTGTTATTAGAAGTTTAAAATCAAAGGAGAAGTCTCAAACATCTGGCAAGGCAAGGAAATAAATAAACTTGCAGTTGAGATAAGAGGACAGAAATCTGCATATCTTAAAATTTTTGGAAGGGATGACCAGTGGAAGAAGTACAATAGAGGTAATTAAACCCATCTTGCACAATCTCAAATTGGGTCCAAAACCATGGATTTAAATAATAAAAAGACAAATGGGATCAAAGAAAGAGAACCTTTGAAGTGTCGGGGTTGCGGGGAACCTCACATTTTGAGGGATTGTCTAAATAACCCCAAGTCTATTAAAAGCATACAAGGAATACATGAAGCAGCAACAGTAAATGATATTGCACAAAATATCCCGAAGGTAGGAGCATCGCTAGAGTATAGACAAGTGGAGAACCAATCCACTATGATCAAGATTGAAGGTACTATTTTGAACCATTTTGTCTATGTCTTAATTGACCGAGGGCCTACTCTTAGTTATATTAGTCCTTAATTGTGAAAAAGTGTATGCTAAAAACTTGAAACTTTAAGAATTCATCGCTAGTACATCTAGAAACTGACACAAAAAGGAAGGTAACTAGCCATGTAAAATAGTGTTCCATAGATTTAAATGTATGTTCCACAGAGGTAAATTTAAATATACTTCCATTAGGGTCATATGATGTGTTAATAGGTATGGATTTTCTGGAAAATTATGACGCGATAATAATGTTGGCATTATGATTCAAGTATTGTCCTTGATGGCAACTTACTCAGAGGTTGGTACAGGTGCTCAGAGGTTGGTACAGGTGATGGCAACTTAATCAGAAGACAGATCTCTGTACAGCATGCCAAGGAAGCTCATACACGCCGTTTCGTTAAGCCCAAGTCGCGTGTACACGCTAGTTCGATTCAGAAAAAGCGCGTGTATGTGGAAAGGTTCCTTTGGTCCATGGTGGTTAGTCCTTGGAAGTTGTGCCTATGATTTCGGACCATTATGTCTCGACGGGCGTGTCGATCCCTAGTTTTAAAGTTGATGGTATTGTGTTACTATGGTTTTGGCTCTTGGTATTAAGCTAGGCCTAAGACTATATAAGGAGAAGAAGATCATTAGGAAAAATCATCTTTTCGACAAGGCTTGAATATCTAAGAGAGAAAGAGATCTGATATGCAGGGTTCGAGTTGCTTGATATGAGCTAAGGAGAGATCACATCGGTTGATGAAGACTAGATCTAAGGATAGATCGGGATCTAATGGTTGAAATGCACTATCATGATATGGTTGATTATGCGTATTTCTAGATCTGCATATTGTCGCAATGTTACGTTCTGGGTCTAACTAATGTCTGGTATAGCTGCAAATTGAGAAAGTTTATTTTTAGATCCGTACGCAGGTTGGCTTCGGTAAAAGCGCGTGTATACGCGGGTTTTGCTCATTGAAGTAGCGTATATCTTTTGAAGCTTGATTTTGGGTGGGGTCTGACTGTTATTGCAGAGTTCTGTAGTCTGCTCTGTGTTCTGGTAACTGGTGATTGACAGGGTTCAGTGGTTCAGTGATTCAAAGTTTGGTTGTTTTATGCTTCAATGATCTGTTGTGGAAATTGAATGAATTGTGGTCTTCAGATTGTAATGTTGTGCTTCAGGAATATCCAAGTCTGAAAATGTATGAAAAGTGATACCTGAAAGAAGGAAGATTGTAGGTCAGCACCTACGTACTAGTATCTTGGCTAGTACAAGAGCAAAGGGTTGGAGCTCCCTTCCAAGGAAGTTTGGAGAACGAGAAGGTTGTAGCCTTCTGCAGGTTGTAGCCTGCGTACTGGTATAAGGCTGCACCAGTACAAAAGATTGTAAACTGAAGTTTCATATTAAAGAAAGATAGAGACAACTTGCAGCAGGTGGTTTTCACCCACATTGGGTTTCCACCTTATATCTTGGTGTTCATGTGTGTGGCTTTTTATCTGTTCTGTTATACTGCACATGTTTACTGTTAATGTGGTGAATAATGTCCTGATGCACTTAATTGAAGAATAAGCTAACTAAATTGTGAGTTTTCTTCTTATACGCTGTTTTACTTCGTCACAGTAGCGTGTACACGCTGGTTCACTTAACTGAAGTAGCGTATATGTTTCTGAGCATTTAAAAAGTTTGATTAATCTGATAATACTGATTCACCCCCCCTCTCAGTATTATTTCCAACAATTGGTATCAGAGCAGGTCCTTCAGAGAAGCTTGATCGCTTGAAGGAAGATCATTCATCATGAGCAACTACGAGAAAGAAGCATCAATCAGGCCACCAGTTTTTGATGGAACAAATTTCAATTATTGGAAGGTAAGAGTTACTGCATATCTTCAATCTCTTGGTACAGAAGTTTGGGACATTGTAGAAACAGGCTATGCTTTTCCTTCAGCTACTCCTACAGATCCAGCTGAAAAAAGCATATGAAACAAATGCAAAGCAGTCAGTACTCTATTAGGAAGTATATCTCAAACAGAATTCATGAAGGTCATGCACTTCAAATCAGCAAAAGAGATATGGGACAAAATGATCACTAGCTATGAAGGAGATGAACAGGTAAAGCAAGCTAAACTTCAAACTCTCAGGATTCAATATGAGACCCTCAAGATGTATAAATGAAAGTGTGGCTAATTATTTTCTTCGGGTAGATGAGATTGTTAATTGTATGAAAAATTTGGGTGAAGAAATAAAAGAGACTATAGTAGTTCAAAAGATATAAGATCATTATCCCCCAAGTTTGAATCTAAAGTATCTGCAATAGAAGAAAAGGAAAATCTCAAAGTTCTCACTATGTCTCAGCTACATGAATTCTAACTGCTTATGAAATGAGAAAGGGAGGTCCATCAGACAGAAGGGAAGCTGCTTTTAAGGCATCAAGAAAAGAAGATTACTATGAAGCAAGCCATGTTCCAGAAGAAGAGGAAGAAGAATCAAATTTTGTCAGAAATCTTCAAAGGGTGCTGGAAGGTTCAGAGGTAAGCTACCTTTCAAATGCTTTGCTTGTGGAAGAGTAGGTCATTATGCTGCAAAATGTCCTAATAAGGATAAAGGAAAAGAACCTGCTAGATGGAATAAGAAACAAAGTGCAAATAAAAAAGCTACTACACCCATGAAGATAGTGATGGCTTATCAAACAGTGATGAAGATGAACAAGGTAATAAATATAAGCTATTAATGGCATTTGAAGATGATGATTATGAGGATGCTGTAGATGTGGATAATCTCTATAATGAAATTACTAGACTCAAGAGATGCATAGAAGAAAAGAGTGTGATCATTGATACTTTGCAATTTCAAATTGATGAAAAGAAAAACATCTTGAAAAACTAGAAGGTGAAATTGTTGGTCTCAGAAAAGAAATTGAGAAAACAAAAGCTATTAATCTTAAGTTTGTCAAAGGATCTGAAACTTTGGATGAGATTATCAATGTGCAGCGGTCTCCTCTAAACAAGACAGGTTTGGGCTATAATGGAGAAACCTCTCAAGCATCCACCTCAAAAGTTATCTTGATGCAGCAAGAAGAAATGAGCAGAAGAACAATGAAGATAATCAGGTAAAGCAGGGACAATTACAAACAGAAACTATCAGGGACAATCCTTCTTAAGGTGAACAAAAGCTACAACCAACCACAGGTAAAATCTTCTCAGTTTGGCACAAGAATAGATGAAAATAGAAATTACAATCAGTTGGCTGGTAGATTCAATAACCGCAGAAGCTTCTTCAATGGGCAATGCTTCTCTTGCCATAACTTTGGTCACAAAGCAGCTCAATGTGTTGCATATAAAACAATCATGACTAGGGAAGCTCAAAAACAAAGAAGTATGACAGGGATTACAAAGAGGACCTATAACAACTTTTCGGTTCTTGAAAATGAAGTTGAATGTTCTATTTGCAATAATTTTGGTCATAAAGAATCTGAATGCAGGAGCAGGTTTCAGGAGAAAAAGGAACAAGCCACAGCACCAAAAAATGGAGATAAAAGAACCTCAACAGAAAGATGTGGGATAGCGTTTTATGCAGAAGGACAGGAAAATCTATGGTACATTGACAGTGGATGTTCGAAACATATGACAGGTGATAAAGAAAAACTTGAATCTTATTCTACTTTAGAAAAGGGAAAGAAAGTTTCTTTTGGAAATGATACTCCTGCAACTATAAAAGGAAAAGGTATTGCTCCTTTGAAAGAAAAGGTCAAGGCTGGAAATGTTTTGTATGTTGATGGATTGAAGCATAATCTTCTAAGTGTCAGCCAGATGTGTGATCAAAAACCGAGGTTATTTTCAGATCGAATGGATGTCTTGTTCGTGATCTTGATACAGGTAAAACAGTTCTCAAAGGCAAAAGAACTCCAAATAATCTGTACATATTTGAAGAAGGACAACAACAATGCTATCTTAGCAAGGATGAAGAGCACTGGTTATGGCATCGAAGGTTGGGACATCTAAGCTTCTCACAAATAAGGAAAGCATGCAAATATCAGGCAGTTCGCGATCTTCCAGATATCAAAATTCCAGACAACACCATATGCAAATCTTGTCAGTTTGGAAAGCAAACCAGAACTAACTTTCCAGAGAAGGAAGGATCAGCTAGCTTGCCTCTTGAGCTAGTCCATACAGATGTATGTGGTCCATTTAGGAAAAGGACACCTCGAGGAGAAGAATATCTGATATTATTCATTGATGATTTCTCAAGGTTTGTTTGGTTAGGGCTTATGAAGCATTCAAAAATTCAAATCCTTCAAAGCATTGGCTGAAAATGAATCAGGACACAAAATTAAGTGCCTCAGATCTGACAGAGGTGGGGAGTTCACATCAAATGAATTTTTTGATTTCTGCGATGAACATGGGATAAGAAGAGAATTCTCTACAGCTAGAACTCCTCAGCAAAATGGGGTTGTGGAAAGAATGAACAGAACTATCCAACAAATGGCTCGTGCTATGCTCGATGAATCAGGTACTCCTGCAACCTTCTGGGGTGAAGCTGCACATGCTGCTGTTATCATTCTTAACAAAACAAATGTCCGAGTAAACAGCACTCAAACACCTCATGAGCTTTGGAGTGGTAAAACTCCTTCCGTGAAGCATTTCAAAATCTTTGGGAGCAAATGTTATATTAAGAATACTGATGAGCAACTTGGCAAACTTGAACCTAGAGCAGATGAGGGCATTCTTCTTGGTTATTCTCCACATAGCAAAGCATACAAGTGCTACAATAAAAGACTTGGCAGAATTGTTGACAGTATTGATATAGTGGTTGATGAGAAGGGATATATTCCTAGGCAAGTTCATCATGAAGACATTGAAGAAGATGAAGGTTACTCTCAAAGGCGAAATGATGAAGAAGAAGAACCTCAAGAAGAAAGAATCTCAAGAAGAACCAGAGGAGCAGACAAGAATAGAAGAGAAGACTCCATCCAGATATGTCCAAAAGAATCATCCAGAAACTCAGATTGTGGGGCAGAAAGAAGCAGGAGTACAAACAAGAAGGACACTTGCAGAAGCTTCAAGCTACTTGGCTCTACTCTCCTCCATTGAACCACAAAATGTGAAAGAAGCATGCAAAGATGAATGTTGGGTCAAAGCAATGGATGAAGAACTTGAGCAAATCGAAAAGACAACACTTGGGAATTATTTCCTAGACCAAAAGATAAGAATGTAATAGGAACAAAATGGGTCTTCAAGAATAAGTTAAACGAAAATGGAGAAGTAATTAGAAACAAGGCCAGACTTGTTTGTAAAGGGTATGCACAGCAAGAAGGAATAGATTTTGAAGAGACCTTTGCTCCTGTGGCAAGACTAGAGGCCATCCGAATGTTCCTTGCTCTCTCAAGCTTTCAAAACTTCAAGGTATTTCAAATGGACGTGAAATCAGCCTTCCTGAATGGAGACTTAGAAGAAGAAGTATATATTGAGCATCCAGATGGGTTCATTCTTGGGAATGATCCAAACCTTGTATGCAGATTGAAAAAGGCACTCTATGGGCTCAAACAAGCTCCAAGGGCTTGGTACTATCGGTTGGACAAATATCTTCACCAACAAGGTTTTTCAAAAGGATCAGCAGATAGCAATCTCTATATAAAAGTTGAAAATAACAAATTGCTAATTCTTGTTGTTTATGTAGATGATATTATTTTTGGCAGCAATGAAGAGACCATGAGTCAAAACTTTGCCTTGGTTATGCAGAAAGAATTCGAAATGTCACTTCTTGGAGAATTGACATATTTTCTTGGATTGCAAATCCAACAAAATGAAGGAGGTATCTTCTTGTCTCAAACCAAATACCTCAAGCAGATCTTGAAGAAGTATGGCATGGAAGAGTCAAAGCCAGTATGTACACCCATGGTTACAGGATGCAGCCTCAGTGCAAATGATGAATCAGCAGCAGTTCACCAACCCACTTATAGATCCATGATTGGGAGTTTGCTTTATTTGACAGGTACTCGACCAGATATTACACATGCAGTAGGAATGGTTGGAAGATTTCAAGCCAACCCAAAGGAAACTCATCTTCAGGCAGTCAAAAGAATCTTCAAATATCTTCAAGGGACCCAAAACTATGGCTTATGGTATCCTAGAAATACAGATCTCACTCTTCATGCTTACACAGATGCAGATTGGGCTGGAAGTGTGGATGATAGGAAAAGCACAAGTGGAGGTGCTTTCTTCATGGGTTCCAGATTAGTATCTTGGTTCAGCAAGAAACAAAGTTCGATTGCCTTATCTACAGCTGAAGCAGAATATGTGGCTGCATCTTGTTGCACACAACTTCTTTGGATGATGCAGACCTTGCAGGACTTTCAAATCACTTGCACTCCACCTGTCTCTATCTTATGTGATAATACAAGTGCAATCAGCATTTCAAAGAATCCAGTCATGCACTCAAAGACCAAGCACATACCAATCAAGTACCATTTCTTCGGGAACAAGTGCTTGAGCAGAAGTCAAGTTGGAGTATGTTCCTTCTAAGGAGCAAGTTGCTGATATTCTCACAAAACCACTGCCCAGGGAAACTTTTGAATATCTCAGACAAAAGCTGGAGTAGTTGATGCTTCATCCTGTTGTTGAAGTTTGTTTGTTCTACAGAAAAGTTGGTATACGCAGGTTACGGAAGGGATATGCGCGTATACACGCGGTTTCATGATGGGTAAGTAGCGTATATGTGGACGCTTGTTGCAGAAAGTATATCCGCGTACATACGCTGTTCTATACAGGAAAAATCGCGTATATGAAGTTCTGAACAGCAAGGGAAAACTCTGAGTTCTGAACAGCAATGGGAATGTCAAAATTCTTCAGGCACAGTTTCAGGGAGTGCAACAGGCACAGGTTCAGGGGGAGCAGATAATCTTCCAATGATGCATTGTTGCATTATCTTAAAGCTTTTGGTTCCTAGTTCACATTTGGTGTTGATTTCAGGAGGAACAAAGGCGAAAGGAGAACAGAAGGATCTCTTGGTTGCTGATCTGAATGGTGATTATCAGATGCTGCTGGTGACTTTCATAAGTCTTGGTCTAGTTATTTCGTCTCTATGTCATATATCGCTTTTGTGGTATCTCTTTCATGGTGTCAAGGTCATGTAACGCCTATTTTTGGTTTCCCCACTATGCCTGGGATGATTGATGCAATGTGATTGGTTGTCATCTGTAAATTTTTTATGTATACCCCTTGGTTTGGATGAGTCAATTTTTTGTATATCCTCACTTAGTTGAGAGATGGATGTATGTATGAGTCCTAAGTGATAGGAAGGTCCTTTATGATGTATAGAGTCATGTCTTCTTGAAGAACATCTTTTGCAGATCTCCTACAGTAAGGAAAGCATGTACAACACACCTCAGCGGTACAGAGACTCAGCATGTACTCAGACAGGACAATTTGTACACCTTGGCATATACAAAGGGGAATTATTCAGAGATTTCAGCAGGTACTCAGGGGGAGTATGGACAGTGTGATTCACCAAAAAGAGAATATCTTGGTCCACCCTTTGCCCTTGATGTCAAAGGGGGAGAATGACTTGGTGTGGTGGTTGCCATCAAGTCCAAAGGGGGAGATTGTTGGCATTATGATTCAAGTATTGTCCTTGATGGCAACTTACTCAGAGGTTGGTACAGGTGCTCAGAGGTTGGTACAGGTGATGGCAACTTAATCAGAAGGCAGATCTCTGTACAGCATGCCAAGGAAGCTCATACACGCCGTTTCGTTAAGCCCAAGTCGCGTGTACACGCTAGTTCGATTCAGAAAAAGCGCGTGTATGTGGAAAGGTTCCTTTGGTCCATGGTTTAGTCCTTGGAAGTTGTGCCTATGATTTCGGACCATTATGTCTCGACGGGCGTGTCGATCCCTAGTTTTAAAGTTGATGGTATAGTGTTACTATGGTTTTGGCTCTTGGTATTAAGCTAGGCCTAAGACTATATAAGGAGAAGAAGATCATTAGGCAAAATCATCTTTTCGACAAGGCTTGAATATCTAAGAGAAAGAGATCTGATATGCAGGTTTCGAGTTGCTTGATATGAGCTAAGGAGAGATCACATCGGTTGATGAAGACTAGATCTAAGGATAGATCGGATCTAATGGTTTGAAATGCACTATCATGATATGTTGATTATGCGTATTTCTAGATCCGCATATTGTCGCAATGTTACGTTCTGGGTCTAACTAATGTCTGGTACAGCTGCAAATTGAGAAAGTTTATTTTTAGATCTGTACGCAGGTTGGCTTCGGTAAAAGCGCGTGTATACGCGGGTTTTGCTCATTGAAGTAGCGTATATCTTTAAGCTTGATTTTGGGTGGGGTCTGACTGTTATTGCAGAGTTCTGTAGTCTGCTCTGTGTTCTGGAAACTGGTGATTGACAGGGTTCAGTGGTTCAGTGATTCAAAGTTTGGTTTTATGCTTCAATGATCTGTTGTGGAAATTGAATGAATTGTGGTCTTCAGATTGTAATGTTGTGCTTCAGGAATATCCAAGTCTGAAAATGTATGAAAGTGATACCTGAAAGAAGGAAGATTGTAGGTCAGCACCTACGTACTAGTATCTTGGCTAGTACAAGAGCAAAGGGGGTTGGAGCTCCCTTCCAAGGAAGTTTGGAGAACGAGAGAAGGTTGTAGCCTTTGCAGTTGTAGCCTGCGTACTGGTATAAGGCTGCACCAGTACAAAAGATTGTAAACTGAAGTTTCATATTAAAGAAAGATAGAGACAACTTGCAGCAGGTGGTTTTCACCCACATTGGGTTCCACCTTATATCTTGGTGTTCATGTGTGTGGCTTTTTATCTGTTCTGTTATACTGCACATGTTTACTGTTAATGTGGTGAATAATGTCCTGATGCACTTAATTGAAGAATAAGCTAACTAAATTGTGAGTTTTTTCTTATACGCTGTTTTACTTCGTCACAGTAGCGTGTACACGCTGGTTCACTTAACTGAAGTAGCGTATATGTTTCTGAGCATTTAAAAAGTTTGATTAATATGATAATACTGATTCACCCCCCCCTCTCAGTATTATTTCCAACAAATAAACTATTTAGAGAAGATATTGAGCTTTGTAAATCAAGAGGGAGAAACATAATTAATAAGAGGCATACCAAAAGGAATTTAGTTAGACATATTTCAACATTACCACTGAAAAAGAGTGTCATAAAATGTTTCAAATATTTGCGGTGCATGTTGAAGCAAACGAGAAAAAACATAAAAACAAAAACTAGATCAATTTCCAGTTATTAGATACTTTAAGGATGTTTTTCCAGAAGAGATTCCACATCTACCTCCTTGTAGAGACGTATATTTCTCCATTGATGTAGTGCCAGGAGCTACCCAGTGTCTATAGTTCCTTATCGAATGAGCATTCGTGAATTATTATAATTGATGATGTTATTGGAGAAACTACTCAATAAAAGTTATATTAGACCCAGTATTTCACCATGGGGGGCCTAGTGTTATTTGTGAAAAAGAAAGATGGTACATTTAGATATGCATGGATTATTGTCAATTAAACAAATTTATAATTAAAAATAAATGTTTGCTACCCCGCAATGATGATATATTTGATCAACTAAAGGCACAACCCATAATCTCAAAAAAATATTTGAGAATTGAGTATCCCTAGATAAGAATAAACGATGAAGGAATTGATAAGAGAACTTTTCGAACCGAATATGGTCACTACAAATTTATAGTGTTACCGTTGGTCTTAATAATGCATCGACAACATTTATGTGTTTAATGAATAACGTGCTTTGTAAATAACTTGACATATTTGTGTTAGTGTTTATAAAAGACATTCGAGTGTATTCTAAAAATGAAAGGGGAATAAATAACATTTGATACTGTACTGCAAATTTAGTAAATGTGAGTTCTATAAGGACATAATACAATATTTGCATCATGTCATATCAAACGAGACTATTTGTTGATCCAGAAAAGGTTAGATACATTTTAAATTGGCCCATAACTAAGGATGTGTCATATGTCCAGTCATTCATGGGAATTACACGATACTACAGAGGATTCATTGAAGGTTCCTTAAAATTAGATTATCCTATTAATTCATTACAAAAGAAAGGAACAAAATTTGAGTGGACAACCAAGTGTCAAGAAAGTTTAACAAACTAAAACATTTTGTAACAATATCAACTATTTTGAGAATTGTACATACAAAAAAGGAATTATTTGTATGCGCAGATGCTTGTTTAGAAGGTTTACGTAAAGTATTAATGTAGGATAATTCTATAGTGGACTACGAAACTAGGAAACTAAAACCACATGAAAATAACTATGAAATGTATGATTTATAGTTTGTTGATGTAATACACACCTTAAGAATGTAGAGACACTACTTGTTGGTAAAAACTTCACATTCGTGACAACTCACATTGGCTTAATTTTTTTTCAACAAACTGGATCTTAATGCTAAACAAGCTAGATGGATGGATTTTCCTAGTGAATTTGAATTTGAGATAAAACATATTAAGGCTAAAGAAAAATAAATAGAAGATGCTTTAATTAGACATGAAAATTCCCTTATCGAAATTTTTTGTTAACAATGTCACTGCAAATTTGTTGAGCATATCAGAAATTCAATATAGGAATATTAATTATATCAAAAATTCAATAACAATTGTAACAGGTAGAAATTTCAGGCTATGGTGAAAATTGAAAGAAAAATGTTAACTTCTAGAATTAGATTGTATGATACAAACACAAGTGCTTTAAAACAAATGATTTAAATAAGCATCATAAGAAACCATATGTTAGACACCTCGATTGTCAAAAGATGATAACTAAAATAAGAAATAATTTTTATTTCCCTGGAATGAAGAATGAAGAAGGAAGTAGAAAATATTTGTCTAAATTTTTAAAAATGTTAGCAGGTGAAGTGAAACACCAACACCAAGCTAAAATGTTTAATCCACTACCCATTCTTGTATGGAAATGGAGGTGATTTCATTAGACATTATTACAGGAATATCAAGAAGAAGATTACGACGTGATTCTAGCATGGTGGTTGTAGACACACTAAGTAAGGAAACAGACTTTATACCTATAGAGTCCACATTTGGAATGGCTCAAATTGTAAAAATATTTATGAAGATATTTTTCGATTGCATGGGGTACCAAAAATGGTAATATATAATAGGGATGTTGAATTCATATCCAATTTTGAAACATGTTCAGAGGATGGGGAATCAACTTAATTTCGGTACCACTTATCATCCCCAACCTAATGATAGACCGAGCGGACCGATCAGATTCTAGAGTTCATGTTAAATGTTTTTTTTGATAGACATACTAAATGAGAATATTTCCTACACCTAGAGAATTTGCATACAGCAACAAATATCAAGCTTCTATAAAAATGAGTCCCTTTGAAGCCTTTTACGGAAGGAAGCACCACACACCTCTCAAATGAATTGATTTGAATATAGGATAATCTTGGGTGTAGATGGATTATAGGAAATTGAACAAGTGGCACGAAAAACCAGACAGAACATAAAAGATACACAAGATAGATAGAAAAGTAATGTTGACCAAAGAAGAACCCACAAAATTTAAGTCGGAGAGCATGTATACATAAAGTTAAACCAAATAAAATAACCTTGAGGATGGGGATTTGTGCTAAATTAGAACCATGTTTATGTAGTACCTTTGAAATTTTAAATAGGGTCACTAGTACATATGAGCTTGCGTTTCCCAGCCACATAAAATAACATAATGTATTTCATGTATTTTTGTTAAAAAATATGTCCATTGTAATTATCATTTAATTGATTGAAAATTGATACAGGTGGAACCAAAAGGATATTTCCTGGTAGAACCAGTTCACATATCAGATCAACGTGATATATTTCTCTGAAATAGGTCATTTCTTAGGTTAAAGTGCATTGAAAACACTTTACGCTTGAGGAGGCCACCTCGGAGAGCTAGAAAAGAATGCAAGAGGGTTTCCAACACTATTCATAAGGAAGGAAATTAGACATCCAATGTTGAGGATGGTGTTGAATAAAAATGGGGCAAGATGTAACACCCCTCTGTACTCTATGTTATTGTGACTATTTTTAGACATGAAATATTTTTAGATTATATGGCCAGGGAAGCCATGTTTAGAATTGAGAGATGGTCTGATCAATTTAATTATTGTGATGTAATTCATGAATTATTGAACATAATAATGTTGGAAATTAACTCAGGAAGGAGAATTAGATTTAGAATATTTATTGCCATGCTGGAAACAACTATTGGTGGTTAAATCCAAGATAAACCTTCCTAAGGAGCTCCTAAAAATCCTAGGAGGAAATATTAGAAAAAAATGGATTTAATATGATGGAGAGAAATATCATATTAAATCACTTAGTTGTGAAAGATACTATGTCTAGGTGAATACCGTGCAATGAGAGAAAAAGGATTGATTTAAAGAAAAAGGAAAGAAACCCTTTTTGAAAAAATAAAAAATAAACGGCCTAGGCAAGTGGGATGCAGACCTAAAAGTGGGCACTGCTAAAATATGCAGGGAAGCAAACTTATCAAAAAAACCACCTAGGAATCAATGATGTTTTGGTTTTGTTGGCAAGAAAATCTTAGCTCATGTGGAACTGGGGGATTTAGATCATGGCCTGAAGAAATGTGCTCGGTTCTAGAGTAATTTTCCGTTAGAAATATTGTTTAGGATTTTGGTTATGCCGCTTTAATTATGATGAACTTTAAATAATAATATTGTGAGTCTATTTATTTTGGATGATGAAGCATTATTATAGTGTATCTTTAGAAATCATAGGATCTAGATAATTTTTCGTGGGTAGCAATTTTTTTTATTGTTTTGCCACATGTTTACATGTAGAAATTATAAATGAGAACTTTGTAGACATGTATCTAGGTGAGGATTGACGTACCACATTTTTGTGAAATTCCTTAGGTGAAGAATAATCAAACAAAAAAAACATACATATATATACTTATTGTGGATATGCAAGAAATAGTTGGTAAATCAATCATGTCTTTTATGTGTTAATGAAAAGAAACCAATTTATACCAACCTACAAGTATGGAGTAAAATACTTATAATGAGATCGTTTGGTTCTCTACAATTAAAATATTAGGGTGTAAACACATGGGAACTCAATATAGAGATATTGTTTCATGGAAAAGGTAGAGTTTGTTAGGGCCTAAATCTACCTCAGGCTAAAGGAAGGCAGGTCCTAGGTAAACATCAAACCACGCTTAGCTGGTAGCTAGCCCTACCAGGTCGGGAGAGGGCTCTCTCTATGTCAATCTCAACAAGAATATGGCAACTAAGGCTTGAGATGAATGAAGATCAATGCTAATTTTAGTCTAGGCATATTTTTTCAGAGGATTTTGATTGATATTAATGTTTGGTTGCTCGATCAAATGAGGAAGGTAGCTTTGGGTCCTGGAAATCAACTCAGATTGCAGAGTTTCTGCGGGGGCGAGGTAGGCAAGTTTTTAGCACTTGAAATGAATGTGATGGTGAGTCTAAAGATTGGTGAGGAGTTGGAGAGGTCATGCAAGGTTCATGAGTCCTCTTCAAACAACAAAAACATTAAAAACTAAATGTATCCTCTAAGCAAAGCATTGAATATCAATAGATTCTACCTAATTCTCTTATTCATTTAATTATGAAGAAAGAAATAGGTGCTGGAACATATATACATAGGAGAAACTAAATCACAGAGGAAAAAACAATGCCAAGACACATTACCACAAGAATCCCATAAATACTGTAAAAACCTAGTTCATTTCCTTTCCAAACTGTAAGAATGATTTACAATAGCGCTCAATGCATCCACAAAGTCCAACTTGACAAATGACTAAGAAAGTACAAGATATAGCCATCAAACCACCTATGCTAGCCT